>OX387245.1:225832322-227082322 GCA_947561735.1 Cenchrus americanus | reverse complement strand
TTAATTCAATTTATTGAGAAATACAATTTGTTGCAAGGAAGACTCACCCAAAACTCGCCAACCACCCGACGGGCCTTATTCTGGAACGTCCTCTGTGTCGGATCAGGCAAATCGATCATGAGGGCGTAGTGGTCAAACGTCGTCACCAACTGCTCTCGAGCGTCTTCTCCCTCCCCAACCCGTCACGAACCCGGGGTAGTGCCGCTCGCACAAAACGCCCAAGATGCCATTGGGAAGACGATTATGAGAGCCTGGAGTCACGACCTCCCACCCCCTGCCAAAATGATTTCACGCAAATTATTAGTTTCAATCGTGAGTTTGAACGAACGGATGAAAAAAGTTGTGATAAGTTACCGTAGTCCCTCCGGTTTAATAACCGGTCGGTTGGCAAGCGGTATGGGTCGATCCGGAAGCCGAGCGGGGCCTCGGATATAGACCTTCGGCACGGCCCCCCGCCCCGCACCCCGGCCTCCTCATCCTCCTCCTCGGGCTCATACGCCTCCTCATCCCGATGGGCCTCCCCCTCATCCCGCGCCTCCTCCCCCTCATCCCGATCCGCACCCCCCGGCCCCCTCATCACTCTCCTCGCTGCAACTCTTCCTCCTCATCACTCTCATCCTGCACCGCATCCTCCTCATCCCCGTCATCCGACAACGACGGCACCGAAGTGGGTGCACCTTTCCGAGCCCTGGATCCAGACGACGAGGTGGGTGCCTCAGACGGGGACCTCGTCACCCTCCTAACGCCGCCACCCCCGCCCCCCGGTACAACTCATTGATGCTCCTCACCGTAGTGGCGCGACGAGTAGGCTTCTTTGGCATCTTTGATCAATCACCCGAAATAGACAAGATTAAACCGGTTAGTATATAATTAAATGTAAATACCAATTAGTAAATAAGAAAACAAATGTCGTAGTAAAGAAGAAACAATTTATCCTACAAAATTAGAAAACACAATTATCCTAGTAAATAAAAAACAAATTATCGTAGTAAATAAGAAACGAAATATCGTAGTAAATAAGATTCCTAGAAAGTTAGAAGCATAATTTCAATTAATACGGACCTTACATGTTTTAGAAATATTCATCACGATCCGGCATATCAGGATCATAAGTCTCGTCATCACTATCACGCATCTCCAAAGACTCAACGCCGTGCTCCAAAGGAGGATCAATGTCATCATCATCACTGACAATGCCTAATTGTAATCGCTCAAGTAATTGTAAGTCCTCTTCATTATCAACCTCTTCTGCATCATCGACGTTGACGTCCATTTCATTGTCTACTTCCATTTCGATCTCTTCAGTTAAGTTTATCTCAAAACACCCTTCTAGCCCATCTTCTTGGAAGAACTCTCCGGCATATGTGTTTGGATCTAGTAGGTGGTAATCGTCATCGTTTGGGGTAGGTAGTTTACCGTGTGGCGATACCTTGTACACAACATCCCAACCCCTGAGACGCTTGTCCTTTTTGCAAGGGTATGAGAGGTAATATACTTGCGTGGTTTGTTGGGCCACAATATAGACATCGTGTCCAGGGTACACGGATGATTGTTTAATTTCGACTAGCCCAAGATTCTTGTTTCGTCTCACAACATTTGGATCAAACCAATGACACTTGAATATGACAGGTTTAAGAGGTTTGCAACCACGATACTCGAGTTCATATATTTCTTCAAGTCTTCCATAGTAATCTAGCCCATCAGTTTGGCCATGTGTACAAACTCCATTATTTGTGGTTTTTCGATTGGGCCTTTTCTCGCTCATGTCGTGTCGTGTGAAAGCGATATCCATTCACGTCATAAGCGGCATATGACTTGACCCTTAAGGAGAAACCATCGGCAACCCTGTCTCAACTCAGGACTCATAGACGCATCGGTTTGGCTCGCAAGTTCGGGCATGATTGCGATTAATGTGATATTGAATGCGAGCTCAATTACTTTTAATATTAGAGTACGACCTATATTACCTTCTTTTTGAACCAAGAAATGAAATCGGCATTTAGAAGAACGTTTTCCTCATCGTGGTCGGTAGGGGGCCTTGACCGACGCGGAAGCTCCTCTCAAGGTGCGGTCACATATCGGTGTTGCTAATATCAAAAGTGCATAGCCGGTCCTTCAAATCAAAATGCATACTCGGAACCCCTAGCCTTCTCACATATAGCATTTATGTTTCGTACTCTTGAAGTGCATATTTACAAATTTAGTTTGAAAATACATAATCTTGAAGTGTGTATTTACAAATTTATTACTTACACTATCAATAATGCAGCAATTATCACTTGGTTCCATAAACTCTTAAGATGCAGTAGCATCCTCAGAAATACGGAGTAGTCAATCAAATCTTTCACTTCCGAGCGGGTCATTAGTTTTAATGGCACATTTTCTAACTTGCTGTCTTGCTTCTTTAGCTTCTCCCATTATTTCATCATGTAATTTATAAATTCTTAATTGTAGTTTGCCTCCCCCTGCCCCCCGCCGGAGTACACAACTACGACGGGAGTGACTTGCCATTAATAATGGGATGTGATGAGGCCGGGGCAGGGCGAAACTCGGCGCCCCGTCCTTTGCTTTGTCTGCATCGCTTCAATCGAAAGACTTAGTCCATCATGTCCCTATCGCCACGACGCCATCTCTGATCTTTCTCCCTGGCACTGCAAATGCCCGTCTCCTCCGTCCCCGTTGCCCAGTGGAGCGAGCGCTGCAGCGAGCACAACATCGCATCCTCGCTTCGCGACTAGACCGTGGCCTCAACCTCATGTGTCTTGCACGGCGCGTGCTTCCTCCCCCCCGCTCCGTCCATGTCCATAGCCCGAGGCAGAGGCTGCTGGGACTGGGAGCATCCCTTGGCCGCTGTAGGCATCAGCCGTCGAACGCCGGGGGTCCGAGAATCCACGGCGCGCGGTCGAACGAACCGAGGCGCGCTGGCCATTGGCCAGTCTGACACCAAAACGTCGCTGTGGAGGCAGTTCGTTTGGTTGGTGTTGATAGAGGAGAGGCCTAATATGGTGTTGGATGAGAGGATGAAGGAGCTCAGGCGGATGTGCTTCAAGGAGAGGTTCAAGAGGAGGACGGTGATCATGGCCCATGCATGGCCCATTTTGATGCTCTCGATTCGTGTCTCGTAAAGACTTTTGTTGCCAAACTTGTTTTCTGTTAGAAGCAATTTGACGGTTTCATTTATTTAAATTCTATAAAATTTTTAAATTATTCTAGCTCACGATGTTCATCGTGATGAGAGAGTCAAATGTCGAAAATTTAGCGTCATTTCATGTAATTGGTATTGAAGATGCCTCATGAACATGAATATCATTTTTCACTAACTTTACTTCATGATTCCATGTACTTCCAGCTTCTTTCGCACTCGATCTAGCTCTCTCACTACCAGCTCGAAGAGGAAGCGTGGTTCTCAGCTCAGTGTTTCCCTGCCATTTCATGTTCAAAGAGAAGCTCCTCTCAAGGTACCGTGCAGATATCTTTCCCTACTAATACAAAAATTTCTGGAATTAATTCATGTTCTCGCTTACTTTCTCATGTAAATGCGGACGAGCTTGGTCGCCTCTTTGAGGTCGACTTCGCGAGTTTTTTGGGAGGAGGAAGCGCGCCGCAAGAGCAAGGACGACGACTATGAGAAGGACCTCGGGAAGCTGACCGAGCAAGAGGACGGAAATCTAACGAGGATGGTGGTGGAAAGCCTGAAGCACGACAAATAGATGATAGAGGAGAGGCCTAATATGGTGTTGGATGAGAGGACGAAGGAGCTCGGGCGGATGTGCTTCAAGGAGAGGTTCAAGAGGAGGCGGTGGCCCATGCACGGCCCCTAGCTAGTGAAAGATGACTGCTTGCAGATTCTGGTCTCTTGGATTTTGTTCAGCTGCAGGTTTGGTCATGTAATTGGTCTTGAAGATGCCTCATGAACATGAATATCATTTTTCACTAACTTTACATCATGATTTCATGCACCTCGAGTTCATATCGGAGCTCTACTCTACGGTGAAAAACTAGCTAGCTAGAACGAAATAAAATTATTAAATACAAAATAAATATCTATTAAATACAAACTAGCCTGTAGGGGTGTAGGTTGATGAAGAAAAGGTTTGAATGTGTGAATTTGATTTTTTTTTTTAATTCTTTGCCGAGAGCCTTTGGCAGGGCTCTCGGCACAGGTGCTCGTGCCGAGAGCCAGAAGCGGGCTCTCGGCACATCTGACGGCTGGGCAAACGGCCGTGACGGCCGTTACGTTGCGCCATGAGGTGGCGGCTGTGCCGAGAGCCCGCTTCTGTAGCTCTCGGCACAGATCCTCTGTGCCGTGAGTGGGCGCCTGTGCCGAGAGGCGGCACTGTTCCCTCTCGGCACGGGAACTCGTACCGCGGGTTCTTTCGTGCCGAGAGCCGAGCCCTTTGCTCTCGGCAAATCGTCTCTGTGCCGAGAGCTTGGGATCTGGCTCTCGGCACAGAAGCGAGCTCTCGGTAGAGGCCGCGTTTCCGGTAGTGCTGCTCCATCGCTTCTTGCTCTTCCCGGCCCCGGCTGAGGAGCGCCTCGCGCAGGCCGGAATCCTTCCTGCGGCCGCCGCCATACTTCGATCCGCCGTGCCCGAATCAGCTCCGTCGAGGTCCTCAGGTAAACGCTTGGAACCCTACTGATCTCTTTCCTAATGTCAGGAACTCAGGCCCGTAAAATTTTCGTGGTTGGCAGACTCGACTCGATCCGGACGGCAGCTGCGGAGATCTCGGCAGTGGCGACGATGGATCCTGCCGGCTCTTGATTCCAGTCCACCACGACCGTGTAACGAAATCTCGTCTCCTCTTGCGGTCACTGTGCTCGAGAGCTCCCACCAAATCCACCGATATCTATCTCCTGGTAAGCGATTGGCACTCGCACCTCCCTGTTTACTCTACCCTCTGGGATTAGGCTGGCAGGTTCAGCTCTTCGGTTCTTTCCTGACCCCTTCCATGGCCACAGGGCTCCGGACAGCACGCAGCAGCCGCAGATCGAGCTCAGCGGCGACAGATCCGGGGACCCGAGATTCCATGGCGCTTGTCTGGTAAGCTAGCTCTATTGCTCAGTGCGTGAGTCCACAAACTGCACAGATCCCTATTTCTGGTTCTGCTCGCTGCACGCCATGATTGATTCCGCTCAACCTGGATGCGAATTTGCAGAACGTTTCTCACTTCGTCTTCAACCAGAACCTTCGTGGCAGCAGACTACTCCGGGCGGCAGCGGTGGGCAGCGGCAGCGACGATGGATCCTTCCGGCTCTTGATTGCTGATTCCACCACGGCGCTTGACTGGATATGGCTCTGTCGTAGGCTCCCAAAGCCATCGACAACTCCTGGTAAGCGACTGGCACACTCGCGCCGCCATACTTTCTAGTTGCATACTCTCTGAGATTAGGCCAGTACGTTGAGCTCTTCCGTTGCATGGCCGCAGATCGATCTCATCAGCGCTGCAGCGATCCACCCGGCCAGGGACCAGATCGACATTCCAGCCTCCGATCCATAGCGTACGATGTCTGGTAAGCTTTCTGCCCAGTGTGTGAGTGCATACTGCACTGATCCCTATACTTCTCGTTCGCATGCCACGATTCTGCTTCAGACTGGATGGTTATTTTTTTCCCGTGACCGGTATATTCCCAAATTTCATTACGCTAACATTTCATTACAACCCTGAATTTTCGTTAGCTGCTTCTATATAAACAGTTAGTCTTAATTATTACCTCAGCAGAAAGTGTAGCCTCGCTAGTTAAAAATATCAAAGAGGAATGCAGTCAATTTGATTTTCTATTTCTCCATGATTATCACACAGACTGCATGTGATGTTACAAAATTTAAGTCATTTATCGTGTTACCATGTTGTTATGGTATTCCTTCATTTTTTCTTCAACAGTGCAACAGATCCTCTATAATTTCAGGCCAAGTTCTGCACCAAAGCACATACTATATACCATCTCCATGTCATTATATTTGACGTTTGGTAGTTCAAAACTGAACTAAGCAACACAAATATTATGATTTGGAGGGAGTATTATGCAGATATTGCATGTGGTATTTATGTGTTCAAGATACCCTTTATGCACAAATTTTGTCCAGTGGATTTTATATATCAAGATGAAGCTGCCAAATATACTTCTCATATATGATTGTACAGTACAGCCTTGACACTGATATTATAGCCTCCAATTTCAAGGCCGCAGAAAAAAATTGTATCTTATATATCACGCAGAAGTTTGTAAGCTCAATAGCACATAAAGGATCATGCTAGACAAACCACTTCAATTTGTGATCTTACAAGTTTCTTTTCTTGGAGAACAATGTTATTTCTACTTTACCACAGCACCCAACAAATGGCCAATATAAACCGACCGTATAAAATTTTTTTGGCATTCCTTATTATTATCATCTGTATCCATTGCTAGTATTGTCAAATTAGCTAATTGCAAAATGATTTTCATGTTGTTGCAGATCGGCTATCAGTGGCCTTGGCGAAGGTAATTGTCGAACGGTCTACGCGCCGGCACTCCGGAGAGAACACATGCCTCCTGCCGCCATTGTCTAACGACAATGCGTACAAGATCCTGCTGCGTGTTCCGGCCAAGGATCTGTGTCGCCTCCGTGCTGTATCCCAATCATGGCGGTATTTCCTGTCCAACCCACAATTCTTTACCGAACATGCAGCACGCAACCCTATGCCGCTCATTGTTGCTGGCTACAACACATATACTTGGGAACACAATCGCATCCTTTATGACATCTGTGACCTCTCTGGGCACACAATCAAGCGTGTTTATGCGAAAAGGGGGGAATGGGTGTTGTACGGGCAGCCTGACCTCCTCTGCATTGTGGATTGGGCTAACATGAGCGTCAAATTGCTCAATCCAGCCACTGGAGTGGCATATGTGTTGCCAAAGGAATTTTCTGAAGAACATGCAGCATACCATCAGTACATATACAAATACTCTTTCACTGCTACATTTGGGAAGGTTGCCTCAACAGGGGTGTACAAGGTGATTCGTGCCATTTTCATCCCTGATGGTGGACACGTTCAGCAGCTGTATGAGGTTTGCACCCTTGATGGCAACAAGCAAGCTGGGTGGAGGGCAAAGAAATCTCCACCATACCAAATTGAAATGGACCGCTGGGATAATGTAGTCATCAATGGGATCATCTACTTCTTCTTGACCTATGATGTGGATGAAGATAAGCGCCGTATAGGCTCATTCAACCTTGAGACAGAAGAGTGGAGTCCGAGTATCCCTGGACCCCTAAGCAGCCTTATGGAGGCTGCTGCCGAGAATATAGACAGCTTGTTCCAATTAACAATAGGTGCACTGGGTGGAAGCTTAGTTATTGCTTGTCACCCAGCTACTAGCAAACATTCCTCTGTGAACCTATGGTTTTTGGTTGACTTTGAGAAGGGCTTATGGGTCAAACAATATAGCATAGAATTGAGTTTTGAACATCCTGCATATTGGATTCACCCCTTCTCGGTGTTGAATGATGGGAGGATGGTGTTTGTCATTGACACAATAAATGGTGGAGGACTTTTGAGTATTTATAATCCTGAAACCAAAACTTCTGAAGATGTGATGGAGATGGGGTATGGTGTTGCTCTTGGTTTGTACACAGGAAGCGCACTAAGCCTGACAAACAACGTGCCAGTTATTACTGAGGTTAGTATTTTATTTTCGATGTAATTAAGTATACCATGTTTATGTCTCACTGGGATAACTTGGTTCCTTTCTATGTCCCTTTTTTATAGAACACAACTGGATTTGCTGATGGATCATGAAACAGAAGGTATGTAGCTCATTCTGTAATTAAACAGATGAACATCACCCAATCGTGTCGTCTGAGTATATTCTTATTTATCTACTCGTGGTTTGTAAATGTCATTGAAAGAATACTGATCTACCCTTGTTGCTTGTTGTATTTTGGATATGTTGATGTTGTTGGACTAACCAGTAACGACCGATCTTTTAATTAAGTAGGAAAAAGATGTTTTCCTTCTATAACTAGTATTATTTTCTGTACATCCATTTGTACCTCAAGATAAATTTCCATTGTCTGCTGATCTGTTTAGAATCTTTAATTAGACATCTGCAAGCAATTTCTCCCTGCTTGTAATCTTCATTTTATTATCTATATGTGTATCGTTGTTTGTTATTGGTACTGTGATTAGAGGACCATGCTATGTAGAGGACCATGCTATTTCTGTATTCTGTCCATTTATTCATTATTTAGAATCATACATTTTGTTCTCGCAGAAATGACTTTTTGAGACCATGATTTATTTTACTGTGCAACATAAAATATTTTGGACTACGTGGTATTCATGATTATAGTCATAAAAAGATCATTACAGAAACAAATGCTGGTTTCTTTCGCAAACCTTAGAGTAGATGTGTTTGTGCACACAGAAAATTCTAATTAGATGTCAAAATGATTCTGTTAAGTTGAATTTCAGTTGCAGTTTCTCTTTTGTTGTGGAAGCATTAAGGAGAAGTGAATCAGTATGCATGCTGTATGGAAATCGTTGCCATTACATTTGTCCATGCATTCAGTTTAGGCAAGTTAAGTTTCCCTATATATGTAGTAGCGCCGAACTGCACATTAATTAAATATTTCTCTTACATATTGTGGACTTGTGGTGGCGCTGATCTCCAGACAGGCTTTCATATTTCTCTTACATATTAAGTTTAATTTCCATGTTTCTTTTGTGTTCTGGTTCAACATTTTATTTGTATGTTTCCTTTGTGCTCCTGATTCATCATTTTATTTGTTTGCGACTCATCTTCATAGAGAATGCAACTATCATATTCATTAGAAACTGCACTTTATATTATGTGCAGGGAAATTGGAGGATGATGAAAAAAGAAGATGGGAATCATAAGGCAATGAAGAAGAAAGAAAAAGGTGGGAGTCTCATCTTAAGAGTGACCAATGTATCCTTTTATAGTGGTTGACTGCTATGTAATAATTGCTTTGGATGCTACTTGTGATGAATGGTCCTGGCATCTTTATTCACTGTGAACTTGTTGAATAACATTTACTGTGTACCTTTCATGGTTGTATCAGTTGCAGCCCAATAATGTTTTATCATGAGGAAGTCTTTTTATTTTTATTCTCTCCTTAACTACAACAATTAAATCTAAAATCATGGAACAGTTATCCTTCATTTTTGGAGCATATTTATTTTTAGTAAATAATAAATACTATTTTTGGAATAATTCTGCTACATTCTTGTATTATTTTTCTTCTTCTTTAGATAAGTTTAATTTATGTGAATCTCTCAATTTTAGAGGTAGCACATTCACACGGTCACACCTTCTCATGGATATCCACATCGCCCGATAACCAGTTAGCAGTCGATTTGTTGATGATCTTTCGATATGGATCATTTCCTGTAGATTGGTTCATGTCTCCGTCCACCTCGTCACCTACCCAAAAGCTTGAAAAATCACTTGCAATGTCAAACCCTGTTTGCTACGTCCTCACCATTGCTCCCCTGCTGTCCCGCTCCCCTCCCCTGACAGCCACATCAACATATATCTGGCTTTCATAGCTTTGCTAGTCGCAGCGGCTACTTCACGGGCAGCAGGCTACTGCAATTTGGCCTGCCACACACTATAAAAAACATTTGTAAGAGCCCCCCTTTTATTTTAAGGAGTGGACGAAATTGCCGCCCGATCCAACAAACATGTGGGCACTGTAGTAGAGTCACTAACACCTATTAATGAGTTTCGAGTTGAAGTTTGGTGCCGTTTCCATGAGTGGGTGACAACGTCCACCGCTCCTCGAAAAATTTTCTAGGTGCGGTTGCCCGTTTGACTCGCTCCTGAAAATGATTTGAATAGTTTGTTTTTATAAATAATCGTTATTGAACACACCATTAAAGTAAAGCGCGTTTGAGATGCCGGCAGGCTGCCTGAGCACGGCCACCTCCAACCGCGCCCCTCCTTCTCTGCTCGCACCACCTCCCCTGCCGGCACCCCCGCGCCTCCTCCGCCCGGGTATGCCTCCCCTACCGGCGCCCCCGCGCCTCCTACGCGCGCCCGGGCCGTGCGAGTATCCCCTGCCCCGCATCTCGTCGTGTGCACACACGAATACATCCGGTGCCGTGTCTTACTAGACAGGGTGCCGCAGTGCCACACCAGCCCGAGTGCCGTGTCTCACCGAATATGCCATCGCAGCACCTTACCAGCCCGAGTGCCACCAGCTTCGCGCCTCCAAGATCCAGCTTATTAGATTAAGCTCATATTGTAGTTCAATAATATAGGATAGGTGTAGATTATGCGTAGATTAGACATTATGTACAAATTTTAAATACTAAATTTTGATAGAATACAGAGTTGTGTAGAAATTTATTAGATGGATGGAGAATATTAGATAAATATTACACTTGTGGAACATAATGCAAAATTTTGTTGGACTAGAGAGATTGTGTAGAAATTTGAAATAATATATTTTGTTATACTAGACTAGAGATTTGTGTGAAATTTTTGAAAGAACAATTTTGTTAGACTATATGTAGAAAATTTTAAATAAAATACCGTGTATATTTTAGGGGTAACAATGCTAAGTTATCACTTCTTTTGCCATGATGGCAGTTGTAGAGGTGGTCGTGGTCGTGTCTGCTGAGGTCCCCTAGTGCCAAACCCCTTGCCACCACCCAGCACCGCCTGTTGGTGCTTCCTTCCCTGTTGGTCAAGAACCCGTGTCCATTACCTAGAGCAAGTTACACCATAATGTGCGTGGTATGTACTTAGATATTCTATTTTTTAATTTGTAATTGTTTTTATAATGATAACAATGTTTAGTATTTGCATTATTATGATGTTTCTTTCACCAATCCAATGGATGGATCGAGTTATATATGGTGCGACTGAACAAGCTCCAATGGTGGTTTATGAGCAAGCGACTCCGTTGCAAGGAAGCTATGTTGTTTCTTTATCCATTAACAATGTAGCATGCATGTGAGAGCAAAGAAGTGGTGATACAATTGTTATCCATGTCAATTCTTCTACTATCATATTGCACAGATTGCCGATGATGATGTTGTGAGGAAGGCACTTATCAAAATAGAAGTTCAAACAAGACATGTATTCCCGGACTATATTTGCTTCAAGATTAAAGCCTTACAACATAACAACCTGCCCTTCACTGAAATGCCTAAACAGATATCACCATCATATGAATCGTCCACTGTATGTAACCCTAACTTGTTATTTTTCGTATTTGTTTTTTTATGAATGTTAGTTCGTCACAATGCTTAATCTGTGACGCTCAGTACATGACGATTTGAAATCTCATCATAGATGTTGTTTTATGATAAAATTTTGATAATTCGTGACGAAAATCGTCTGTCATGGACTGCAGTGTTTTTTTAGTGAACCTGGCCGCGGCCACGCTGCAGCTACGCCTAGCTGCACCCGGCCACGGCCGGAATTTAATCTGGCGCAAAACAAAAAGGGCGAATGAGGACTCAAACCCACAACCAGAAGGTTAGGAGGTGAACGTGTTACGACTGAGCTAGAATGTAGGTTGTGTTTGTGCTCAGAAGTTTGTTTCTATGTACTTTAAAAACTTGTTGCTTAGTACATACTCCTTTTTTCTTGGAACCTAATGAAAATTTTATGTCAAGTTTAAACATGCATAAAATGATTATATTTCAATTTTCATAATTTTGGAGGAGTTTTAGAAATTATTATCATTCTTTTATATCAAAGTGGCTAGTAGAAGTTCGAGTTTTCATTATAAGTCAACTGACTTTTTCTTCAATCTCCTAGCCGTGGGCTGGAATGTACCATAGACGCTTAAATATAGTTTTTTTGATTTTTTAAAAATCTTATTATAGGTACATATATGTCAATTCGGAAGTACTTTCGGTAAACATGCAGAAATTCATTATCATAGAAAATAGCAAATCTACTTAAAATTAAGCTCCTAGGTGACAACTTGTATGTTGTATGTTACATTAGAAAAATGTTTTGAGGTTATGTAATATAATATTTTTCATGTTACTTCACAAGGGTGTATTAATTAGGTTTTAGAAAACAATAGAAAAATGACTTTTACGAATGACAATTGGAAGGAGAGTAAGGGTAAGGTTGCATCCAAATTTGAGGTGTTCATGGGGTAGGAAAGTACTTATAGTGTCTACAAACTTCGAAGTTTAAGTTTAGTTGTATGAAACAATGTGATGAACTATCTAGTTTATGAACAATGTATACTCCAATTTTGACAAAATCTTATGAAACTCCTTTGTCTTGTACATCCATAAAATAATTTTATGCCAATTTACATAATTTTTGGAAAAAGTTTAGAT
Organism: Cenchrus americanus; assembly: GCA_947561735.1. Lineage (NCBI taxonomy): Eukaryota > Viridiplantae > Streptophyta > Magnoliopsida > Poales > Poaceae > Cenchrus > Cenchrus americanus. The sequence goes on along the minus strand of OX387245.1, from coordinate 227,070,002 downwards.
ATTATTATCATTATTTTATAACAAGGTGACTAACAGAATGTTTTCCCTATGAGTCAATTGAATTTTTCATCAATCTCCTAGATGTGGACTAGAATGGACCATACATGCCTAAAGATAGTTTTTTGATTTTTTTTGAATATACACATAGGTCAATTTGGAATTACTTTCAGTAAACATGCAAAAATTTATTTATATCATAGAAAATAGCAAATCTACTTTAAACTCCTAGGTGACAACTATATGTTGTATGTTACATTAGAAAAGTTTTAAGGTTATCTAAGATAATAATGTTTCATGTTACTTCACAAGGGTGTATTAATTAGGTTTTAAAAAGATAGAAAATGACTTTTTCGCATGAGAATTAGGTTGTAGATTTTGATGAGTTCTACAGTTTCGGCATTCATGACCTTTTCATTTGAAATCATTTATAACACTAAAAAATATTTGAACTTCTCAACTTTTCAAAATTTTAAATTTAAATAATTCAATATAGATCAGAATGGGGAAATGATCAAAACAAAAGTTGTAGATCTCCATAATTTCCACAACTATATTATCGATAGTTTTTTCATTTGAAATCATTTTTGTTGTCTTAAAATTTAATCCCTTTAAACTATTAAAAAAATAAATGATAAATTTGCTTCAGTGACCCAAAGACCTATTTCTGGGTTGTTTTTGGGTTCGGTTTACACGGCCCAGTCGTTTCTAACTGTCTATCAGGTATCAACAATTGAGATGAGTCCTGCTCAAAATAAATAACCCATACATCCATCCTCTCCCAAAACCCTACCTCAGTAACCACCGCGCCCCTCTACAACCTCTCCCACCGCTTCTGCCACCCCCTCTCCTATCCACCTTAGATCTGGTTGCCTTTATGCTACCCTCCCTCCCCCATGGCCGCCCAACCATTCCTCTAACTCCTCTGGGACTCTCCCCTCCCAACACCAGTCCTTCCTCCCGCCGTCGGAGGCCTCAAGTGTTGTCGTCCACCAGTGGCAAGCAAGTGCCCGACGACAACATGGATCACGGATGGTGGGCTCTCACTCCCGTGCGCTTGCATCCGGTGTACTGCAGCTGCTCCCTGATGGAGATTGCGAGGAGGCCAAGGATGGATGCGGCAACAACGACCCACAGGTCTAGCTCTGGTGGGGTGGTGGAGCAGGGCAGCTCAGGAGCTCAGCACATGAGCGTGGCCTCTTGCTTCACTATGTTGCGGGCGTGGGGTTGATGAGGACATCCCCAATGCCAAGCCACCAACCATTGCTGAAGAGTATGACTCTCTCTGTAGTTAACAAGAAGACAAGATCCATAAGGGGCCAATGATTCAAGCAAGAATGCAACATTTGCAGCTTGGGGTTTGAAGAAGATGCAATGCATGGATAGGCCACTCAATGCCCAAAGGAAAGCAACTTGATGTCGACGTGTTGTTGTTTCAGATTCTGACACTACGTGAAAAACTCAATTTGGTTACGGGCATAGATGGCCTTTGGTAACGGGCAAAGCGCCTATTACCGATCAAGTGTTACAAATGAGCCAAGAAAGGCAATAGGCAGATGCCCGTTACTGATAACACATATTCGTAACGGCATGAAACAACGACCGTTACCACAACTAACCACCGGTCACGTGAAATGGTTATTTCTCTGGGCCCACAAAGAACATTAGTAACGGGCACCAAAATAGAGCTCGTTACATTAACTCGACATCAAAGACGCGTCTCATGAATCTGCGTCTTTAATGTCTCGACAAAATGAGATGTGTCTATTTCACGCACGTCTCAGCACAACTAGGATTCGTAACCGGCATCAAACAACAACCGTTACCACAACTAGTCACCAGTCACGTGAAAATGACTGTTTCTCTGAGCCCAAAAGGAACTTTGGTAACGTGCACCAAAACAGAGCCTGTTACTGTGAAATCAATATCGGAGACGCGTGAGGTAAACCTGTGTCTCCGATGTCTCGACGAACGGGCCAAGTTCTAGGGCCCACCGGTCAGTACTGGTAACGGGCTTTTACGGTGCCCATTACATTGTTGGCATGTTTGTAACGGTTGTTCCGATTGAAGCCCGTTACTCAGTGATCAGTGTTTGTAACGAGCTTTAATTAACGCCCGTTACAGATATGTAGGCCACCCATACAGTAACTTGATGCCTACTTTCCGGCTGCATCCTGGAACCGGCCAGGATTTGGCAGCCATCAGGAGCTGCATCCTGGAACCAACCAGGATATGACTAAATTCACAGAAATTAGATCTAACATCCAAATTCACAGAAATCCACATAATTCACATGCTTCAAATGACAAAATTCAGCATCATCGTCTCACAAGGAGGAATGCAACAATATCACAAAAATTCATGGACAAGGAGGAATGCGAAAATTTCCTAGTCACCATGCGTAATCTGAGCCCACACAGTTTCATCAACATGAAATTTTCCTCCGGCTGTGATCACCTGTTCCATGAGGAATGTGACAATTCTTTCACAAACATTGACCAGCAATGATTTGTCGAGAGGATGCTCATCGAGCCCTAATCTCTGGATATAACAATGTCACCAGTCAACACACATATATAGGTGGTTACCAAACATGTGCAGTGCTAATAAGCAAGAACTATGCTCAGTTGCAGGTTTTACAAATGAAGATCCCAAGAAAGTACCTCCATATGTGGGCTGCTATCTTTTAATTTAAGCATGTGATAGGCACAATAGAAGCCCAGTAGGTTGTTGGTGGCACTGCAATAAATGTACAAAGAAAAATAGTGGTGATCGAGAAGAAATAAACTCAAGCTTTAGTACTAGCTTCCACAGGATGGAAATAAGTGGTATGTACCTTAAAATCTTTGACATGTTCTAAGGTGCCAATGCGCAACTTCTTATCGTGGTAGTAACGTTCCCAACCCCTACAACGAAACATGCAACAATTTTTAGGGCACTATTAATTAATATACTCTGCACAGTTTGTTGAGGAATGTCCGCAGGTTAAGAAAGAAATAACTTACTCATATGATTCACTCGAAAGGGTCAGTATCAGTATTAACTGTCTCCAATGAGTCAAGATAGTGGACCTTCCGCTGTTTCGGAACGATCACCATTGCAATCCAGTGGTCCGTACTAAGATAAGCAGTAAGAATGAAATTCTTTTTAGCATATAGTTCGAAGGCATTGAACATATATGACACAGAGAAAGCAAGAGTGTTATCCATGCTGTTCAACGTTGCCGAGCAAAGGCATTCGTGATCAAGGAAGCCAACTGCAGCGCCCGTCTTCTCAACTTCTACAGTCATATTCCTATTAGTAAGAAAAAACAAAGTGTAAGGAGGCAAAATACATGGTAAAGATGATGTGAGGTAAAAAGCACATTTCGATAGAGAATGATTAGTGAGAAATAGTTAAATTTTCAAGCAACTTACATGATGAAGCAGTGGAGAAGTGTCAGATCCAAAGCATCCAAGTTGTAAATCACTGAGTTGCACAGGTAGCTGCTGGAGTCCGTTTGACGACTCATTTCTTTGAGGCCATGCACTGGTCCCGGGCCGAAGTGCGGCCATAATGTCAGAATCAGCATCTGACTTACCACGTTGCATGTAGAATGTGTGGAGCTTTCTGGTACAAGGAGCAACCTTTTTGAGATCACCATCACTGAGAAGGCTCTTTCCAAATTTCTAACTTGGGTTAACCATAGCCCAAGGATTCTTTTAGGTGTTTCTCTCGGGTCGCTTTGGGTTAGTCATAGACCAAGTATTCTTCTTGGTGTTTCTATTAGATAACTTTCTAGTAGGCCTCTTAGAGGTTTTATTTACAGCAATTTCCTTTTCCTGCTACTTTGAGATGGCTGAAGAAGGTTTCTTAAGGGCTTTCTTGCCTACTGTATGTGGTGTAGATATTTTATTTTTTGGCAAGTTTCCCTTGCAGCTTTGAAATGGCGGAAGGTTTCTCAAGGGATTTCTTGCGTGTTGTACGTGGTGTAGAGATTTTATTTTTAGCGAGTTTCTTTCCTTGTTGATTTGAAATGGCTGAAGGTATCTCAGTTCTTTCCTAGTGGTGTCTCACAAGGAGCTATTACAGAGGAATTGGGCCCAGATGTATCTACAGCTTTCTTCGAAATGTCGTCAATAGATTTATCAACACGAGACAACACATCACTCTAGTTGATTGGTAACAGTGGTGTCTCACAAGGACATATTACAGAGGTATTTGGCCCAGATGTACCTGCTTTGGCATGATTGTTTTAAGCACTTCCACTTGGGGTGGAGATTTTGTTGTTTCATGAGGAGGAGAAGGAGGAGGAGGAGGAGATGGTGGGCGTGGTGGTGGGGATGGAATATTTGGTGTCTCTTGCGGATGTGGGGATGCAAGTTTTTCTGTTTTTTCTGGACTAGTAGTAGGTGTGGATGGAATATTTGGTGTATCTTGAGAATGTGGGGATGCAAGTTTTTCTGTGTTTTCAGGATGACGAGGAGGTGGGGATGCAAGTTTTTCAAGACGATGAGGAGGTCCGAATGGAACATCTTGCGGATGTAGGGATTGAGGAGGAGGAGGAGGATGTGGGGAACCATGTGATGAAGGAACCTATACCGTACTGTGTGAACTACAAGGAATCTGCACCGTAGCCTATGAACGAGATTGACATGTTGGTGCTCCTTTGATGTCAATCCGACACCTTCTCCACTGTAACCTCTGTCCTTCAGCTTGTCTGAGTTTCATCACCTCGTCATTAGGAGGGTATTCCAAGAGTTCATCCGCAAAGATAGTATATACAGTGAGAACTTCAACAACAACACAATCTTCATGAATCGGGACTGTTTGTAGCGTAGTCTCCTCTGGATGAACAAGACCAGTTGCAGCTTCACATTGAAGATCCCTCCACATGATCCATAGGCCATAGTGTGTGGGTTCAGTCAACATAGCTATAAGGTCTTCGTGTGTACGATCATCACAGCTCACCTCCATCACCAACTCTGCAGTGCCATCGATCAAACCTACATTATCTGCGGACGCACAACTGCTATTCAGTGTGGCGGGTGAAGGGCTTGCGCGATCGGATATTGGTGACAACGCCATCTGGTGACAACACCACCTCTGCATCTGCATATCAGCCACCAGTTCTTGCTTGATTTGTTTCTTTATCTTTTTGTTGATGGTTGAAATGCGTAACGAACTTCGATCCACAAGCGTACGGACCACTAGCCTTTTTCACCACAGGGTAATTCGCTAGGTTCTTATCAATCCACGGAGCAAGGGGATTACTAGTGTTTGATCTAGCACTAATCTAGTTGATGCAAACCTTTGGATGAAAGATTAATCTATAAACTAAAGACAATCTAATCTATCAACTAAGACAAGTCAAAACCAATCTAATCTAGGTCAAATGAGAGATGTGAGATACACAAGTTATGGATAATGTTTGCCCATGGAGTCTAGGGTACTTGAAGATGCAATCACCTAAACATGATAAAACCGATCTAATCTATCTAAACATGTGACCATGATTTAGCATTTTTCCTCCCCCCTACTGTCACTACGCGAAGGTAATATTTGCTAAACCTATTGATAATCATGGTATGTTGACGCGATCCACAAGAGCGACCCAAAATGCATGGTGGCAAAACCTTTAGTGTTAAGCATCATTAACAAAGGAATAATAGAGTACAATATAAACAAGAGTTGGTGACTACATATCAAGATCCATTACAACTCCATGGACAAACGATGAATCTACTCCATCAAGATGCTAAGCATGGTACCGTTGAATGTGGTAGATGCATCCGATGAAGATCAATCCTCGCCGTCCTCCAATTCCGGCGGCACCGCGGCAAGGCCTCGACGTCCACCTTGTGGTGATCTCTGGCGGCTCTCTGATGAATGGATGTTAATGGGTGACCATCTTGGGGCTCCTAGGGGGTTGTATTTTTGTCCTTGGGGTGCCTTGGTGCGTGCTCCACCTTGCCTTGCACGAGATCCTCCTTGGGAGAGAAGCAAACTTGGTTTCCATAAAATCAGCCTCGGCTAGATTTTCCTGATTCTCTACCCTTCCTTGCCAGTGCCATATCTCCCACGTCGAGACTCCAAATAATACAAATTCGGTGTCTGGGTTGTGTGCCACGAAATTATGTTCAACTTTGGTATTCATTGCTTTCCTTGGAAACGAAGATAAGATCTCCAAATCGGCCTTGTAAGATAATCTGTTCTGATTTCGGACTGACTGCGCAACAGGTATTTCAGGGGACATATCTCCTAGCTCCTTTGACCTGAATTGGGCCTTCCACATGTCCAAATCGAAGGTACGTCGAGGCCCACAACTTTGGTAGTCAAACTTTTGCCATTAGAGGCTGTTTAGGTCTCCGAATCTGCACCGAAAGATCATACTGTCCTGGGCTGCGAGAACATTTCTCGGGCTAAGTTGATCTCGTTGGTAAACATCCAAGTCCCAGGAGTTTTACGTGTTGATGCTTCATTCCTTGGGTTGTTTGGAGTCTTGTTCACTTCGTGTCTTGACTTGTGACGGGTTTCATGATCTTCTCTTGAAGTGCTTGATGAACTTAACCCGAAAGCCTCCTCTTTAACATTATTTTCCTGCATAAAAAATAAACTCCAAAATTGACATGCATGAGTGAGCTTGATACCTCCGGGGGTTAGTACCATTAGTTAGAATATAAAATACGTGCAAATGTTGACGATAAACTCATAGCTAGGTGTACCAAAATCGACCGTCAACACTTTTCCATATCAACTGATGCGTCGGTCTTCGTCGTCTTCCTCTTCCTGTACATCTCGACATGCTGAGGCCATGCATACTTCCAGCCCTGGTAGCTGGAGACACCACGCACACGACCTGGTTGTTCAGGGCTGCCCAAGCATTGACTTAGCACATCATACTCCCTCTACCCTGCCATTCCTAAAGATTCTGCACATGCAATCTTCTCCTTGATGTCTGCAGCCAATTTTTCTGCCTCTTTGTTGTTGAACACTATCACGGCAACACGGTCTTTAACCACTAGCTTACTCCTTGCTCATAGCCAATTCTTGGGACGATTGTCAGGGTAGGCATCATATGGGTTGGGGATACCAGCTGTAGCTAATTGTCTGTCCTTTTCCTCCCATTGTTCTAGTTTCAGAGTATAACCAGCTGGACCCATGTTGTGCTCGCTTGTGTTCCGGTTTCGGAGTTCTTTGAACTTGACACTAGCAGATGAGGCTTTCTCGGTTTCCTCCTGTTTCATGAACTCCTTCCACTGTTTTGGGACAATAAACGGGTGCCTTGTAAATGGCTCAAGTCCTTTTATGATAAAATCTCGCCTAAGCTGAAATCTAAATTGTCTCCATGCCTTGGCTGCCGTCTTCCAGAAAAGCTTGAATGCTTGTGGTTTCGTGTCTTCCTAGAACTTCAAGTGTTTCTACACATGCTTATCAAACAAGTCCCACTTTTCATCATTGCTTAGTTCTTTGATTTTTGGCAAGTGCAAAGGTATCTTTTTGTCTAGCAACGAGCCCCACAAGCACCCTGAACCCGCACTTTTGAGTCAATGGTACTGGCATCCCCACTATGTCGACCTCAGTGACTATCATTGTGTCACTTGGCCACTTTGTGGACGTCCTTGGAGCTCTGCCTTGGCGCTGAGCCCTACCCACCTAGTTTTTTTGTGCACTAGCAGTGCCATAACCCTCTTCTTCATCTTGTGACCCAGGTCTATAGTCCTCGTGTGAATTAATAGTCAAGGGAATTACAGTAACAACTTTAGCCCACTATAATATCATTGGTTATTGGAAAGCCATTAACATAAATGGAAAATTCAATAACCAAAAAATTAGTTTAGGCAAAGGGACCATACCATTTTAAAGAGGAAGATGCAGGCTGCCTCTATTGCTGATGAGGTACTTATTCAACTTGGAGAGAATGTGCAGATGCACATAGGAACAAGAGCAAAACCAAATATAAGAGTCAATTTAAAGGGAAATGCTAAGTATGTATACAATCAATAGCTAAGTATGTCCACATGTACTGATACAAAGGAGCCACGGCATACCCTGCAATTTCCACAAGTACAATTATATTTATACGAATTTATATAAAAAGAAAACCATACACACATATATGTTGATTATCTTAACGCATGTGTGCTGCAAAAGCGTGCTTGGCCTAACTCCGTAAACTCGAAAAAATATACCAAATTACATAACTACTGAATTGTTGTTAATTTTACAATTATTACCGAGTTGGTAGAATGCATTTACCGAATGATATTAGATATTTTTAGAGCGGCATACCATAAACTCAAATCGTAGATTCGCCACTGCCCTTCGCACTGCCGGAATAGAGGGATCTCTACCTCTCGTCTCTGCCTGCTCGCCGGCACGTCCTCGTCCTCGCGTCGACCTCGTGGCTGGATCCCTCCTCCTCCTCCTAGTCATCGTCGTTGCTGGATCCCTCTATTCGTCATCGTCGTCGTCGCCGCCGCCGCCGCTGCTGCTGGGTCCCTCCTCCTCCAGATCTCGCTATCAGGGGTGTGGTGTGCATCGCGCTGAGCGTGGTGTGGCGCACATCTCAGCGAAGGGGTGTAGCGCGTGTTGCGGCGTGGGGGAGGTGAGGGGGACGAAGGTGAGGGGGAGAAATTGCTGGTAGCGGTGCGAGGGGAGAGTGGGAGGAGACTGTGTGAGGGAGGCGTTTTCCCTACTATCCTAGCGTGAGTGGGCTTATGTGGGCCTTAAAACGAGTATTGTAGTCAAGTACTACTCTGCTACTAGTATAGTATATCATAAACATGAGATAAAAAAATCTAATTTTAAGAATTTTTGTTAAACAAGTGTGGCTGTTGATATAGCATCACATGTTCACATATGACATGCATCACAAGTTCACATCACCAAGCAAACTAACTCACGACAATCATATTCACATCTGACATGCATCAGCAGGGCACATCACCAAAATAAGACTGCATCAGTTGGGCGCACCACCAAACTAGATTGTAGCTGCAAGGGAACTAGTTAGCTAGCTAAATGGCTTCTTTTGTGTTGCTGCCTCAAGTTCACGTAGCCTTGTCTCTAGTTTTGCAACTCTTTCTGCCAGCTCAGCATTCTTCTTTAGAAGTTCAATCTCCTACCTCTTTTGTGTGGCTTTGGAGCACCATTTTATTTTGCAACACCACACGTTTGGTTGCAGTATTTGGTTTTACAGCAACCAACGTATTAATGGGTTGCGATATCCAGATCTTATGACCACTAAAAGTGTGAGTTGCGCCTGTTGAAATATTCGTTGCAACAAGTTGGTGTTAATGCGACAATGAAAAAGGTGGTTGCCTTTATGGGTACCTATTGCCACAACTAATTGTGCATTGCGATAGTATCGATTTAGTGTTGTGATAGATGTGTGTTTGTTGCCACGAATAGTTAGTTGGTTGCGAATAGGCATGACTGTGACCACAATGAAATAACGTTGTCTAAAGTTTAACCTTTGTTGCGATAACTCATGTGCCTGTTGCATCTAGAAAACAATTCGTTGCGATAGATACGTGTTTGTTACCACGAATATTTCATAGGTTGTGATTATGCATGCTTGTGGCCATGATGAAATAACGTAGTCTAAACCTTAACCTTTGTTGCGATAGCTAATGTGCCTGTTGCATCCAGGAATCAAATCGTTGCATCAATTAGCTTCTATTGCCACCAATAAATTATGTGAATTCATTAGACTATTTCTGGTAGCGCTAAAAGAAAAGTTGGGACGTAATTAAGCCCACCTTGTATCACACCTTGAATTATTCATTGATAAATTTAAAAAATCTAAAAAACAGAAAAAAGAGGAGAAATGAACTCAAGACCTTAAGGTCACCTTGTATCACGTAAACCACAGAGCTACAAGTTTTCTTGTGAAATTTTATGATCTTCAATTCTGTCAGCTATCGTTCTTCCCTGGAACGCCACGTGAGCCACCTCAACGCATCTCATGTGCCACCTCCCTCGGCCGCAGCCATCATATCATTAATTAAAAACAATTAAAAAGAACAAACACGAGGGGGAGACAAGGATCGAACCTACGACCATTGGTCCACAATCCTAGCGCCATACCGCTGAGCCACTTCAAGATTTTTTTATTTAGTAGAGCATTTTTGTTTTTTTACTAAAACTAATCACACGTGCAAATGATAAATATGATAATACCAATCGTAAGGCCTAGCAAGTTGTCCCTTTAGACCAGGTTTCGACTCCTGTCCGCTGCCTCGCATCGGGCAATGGAATGTCTGGTGGTGCTCTTTTTTAACTGGATTTTTTTCACAGGCAGACATGTATGGGTGGAATGTAGGAGCTGACCCACAATGCATTTTTTATAATAATATATATAAGTGGGGTATTATGTTTATTCGTTGATTAACTAAGCTCTTAAATGATCATAGCATGTACGATATTTGTAACAATATTTGCAAATGAGATCATGTGGTTTTTACTGAATATCCAAGAAAATAATCGTAATCCACACAACTCGTATCCAGCTTATCATGTATTCGACCCGCATCCGTAATTTGAGACTATTTGTGCTCTGTCTGTATTCGTATTTGTATCTGATACTATCTGTGTCCGAAATCGAGTTCGAGAAAAATAACTATTTGTATCTGTAGCTGAACCTATCTGTTCGTATTTGATCCGTTTTCATTCCTAGCGGTGACTATGACGGTTCTATGCCTCATGCAAGGACCGTGGTCTGCGCGGTGGCGGGCCATTGGACCGCCTCGGCGTGCTCGCCGGTGGTGTCTCAGAGCTTCGGCAGTGCCTCCTTGATGTTGTCGATGCTCTCTAGGGCTCTAGGCTACGTCTGCGCCTGGCACCAGCGTTGAGGTCCCGACCTGCATCGTTCTCATGCCAAATTAGTCTTGGACGACATGTGATAGAAGCATACTCAGTTGCAGTCTTGCAGAGGGAAAATCGTTTCCACCAAAAAAATGCTCAGGCATTGGACGACGGAGGCGAAATGGCTGCACGACAGCGCACAGCAGCCAGCATGGCATCAACAAGTGCTGAAAATGGATCTGCATCTTCATTTTGCAGATCCTGGGAGCACTATTCCAGCTCCAGCAGCTGCCGCAAACGTCACTGCATTTTGCAGCGACACCCCACCGCTTGCGCATTCCTGGGGGTATCGCTCTCGTTCCCCATCTCTCTCGGCCAACTACCGCACCCCGTCTCCCTGCTCCCTCCCTCCTCGCGCCCCTGCTCCATCGTCTCTCATGAGCTCCTCGCGTCACTTGCCGCGCCCTACACACAGTTGCTGGCCGTCTAGGCGCGGGACACCGTGGCCTCCTGCTACTATTGCTGCAGCAGTGACACCAACTCCGTCTCCGCACCGCCTCCTGCTACTGCTGCCTCCTCGCGGTGCTCGACGTCGTCGTACTGCTCATCGCCGCGTTCGGGGGCCGCGGAGCTTCCACGGAGCACGCCTGGAGGTGCCAGAGAACGCCGGGAGGTCGGCGTCGCTCTCCTGCTTCTCCTCTTCCCCGCCAACTGCCGGTAACTGCGGGTGCAGGGGGCTCCCCGACCGCCGCAATTGGCAGCAATGGCGGCCGTGAAAATTTCAATCCCCAGCCGAAACCACCGTGTTTTGCGATGGGAAAAGATTGAGGGTGGAGGTTGGTATGTGGTGGAGATGTAGGTGGCAGAGATTTGGATTTGGTGGAGGAAATTGAGCGGATTTGACTTGAGGATTTCCATTTCTTGCTCTGTTCTGTCTCCAGCAAGGTTCTGCATCAGCATCACCTATGAAGAAAGGAAAGAGAAGCAATTGCTGCTGCAAAATGGTATGTGTTCCAGCGGTGTGCGCATCCCTTCTGGCATGCTGCTGCGGTTGTTGGCTTCAGCGGCCAGGCGGAGCGGAGCAACCAAGGGGCGTCCCCGACCCTGTCGCGACATGCTCGATCAACCAAGAGCAGCTCGCCACGGACGCCGCCGAGCGTGCAACGGCGGCAGGGAGTCCTTCCTCGTCTCGTCTCGCCGCGACTTCGCGACAGCGCTCCAGATTGAGGCGGGCCGACCCTGCTTGAGGTGGCCGGAGAGGAGGGAGGCGCTCCTGGTCGAGGCGGCTGGAGAGGAGGGAGACGCTCCTGCTCCGCATCGAGCCGGGCATGTCCCGCTCCGCTGCACCACCGGAGAGATCTGCGCCTCGGAGCTTCTCTCTACCGCCTCCTGCCCCTGTGCAGGCCGTAGATGGGGGGCGAAGGTGGTGTCGGAGTGAGAGGCGGGCGTTCGCGTTCTTCATCCGCCGCTCGCCTCCGTGCGGGGAAGTCGGCGGCGGAGCATGAGAGAGGAGGCGTGGGTCGGGGGAGGACGACGCAGGAGCCTGGACCGGAGGACGGGTCAGGAGCGCTGCAGCCGCGGTCGCCGCCGGCATCGGTCGCGAGGTCCGCCAGCTGCGACCCGCGGTTCCTAACCGACGTGGTGGACCAAGCTTCCTCCAGGGACCGGCATCGACGGAGCAAAATGATGGATCGAGCTGAGCTCGTTTCGTCGGTGGAGGCTGGAGGGAGAGAGACGCGGGGTGGTGGAGAGGAGGCAGTTGAGATGGGGAAAGCCTGCGGTGCCCCTGAGAATGCGCGTTGGGGGAGGGGCACGCGCATTATGCAGCGCCCGCTGCAGAAACCGCTGGAGCGTGTACATGACCGATTTTCCTCAAATTTTGAAGATGCAGCGATGGAAGCCGAAGCTGCTGGAGACATAAGGGCAAACGTGGTGACAGTGAATGAGCTTGTGATGACGGTGTGGAAGCCGGCGACCTTCCCCGAGGCGATGTTGTGCGCCCTGTCGTCGAAGAACACCTGCCACGGATGCACGAAGAGAACGTTCTTCATGATGGTCACAATGGATCGTAGAGATATGGAAGAAAAGTCAGTGCTTCTTCATTTGCACGATCAATTACCGTTCTTTGACTATGTGAGAGATCTATTCATTTAGTGAACAAGGTATATCTAAATTTTACAAAATGCTATGAAAATTTTAAGTCAAGCTTATACATCCATAAAATTATTCTTTGACAATTTATAGAATTTTTGAAAAATCTTTAGGTATTATTATCATTAATTTATAATAGTATTATAAATACAAGCTTGAATTATCATTACCAAACATTAGAATTTTTCACCTATTTTTAGGATATGAACTATATTGAATATATGTTCTTAAAAATATTTTATGGAATTTATTTAATATTATTTGGGAGCATGCAGTTCAAATTACAATTACTTTCAATAAACACACAAAAATTCATTTAAACAACTCAAAATAGTAAATGAGTTGGAAAGCTATTGGAACTTTTACAAGTCAACTTATATGTTGGGTAATATATAAAAAAAATTAATGGTACATATAAAGTAATTTTTTTGCGTGTTACTTCACAAATGCTTTAATTAGTTGGAGATTAAAAAATAAATTGGGCTAAAAACCTGAGTCTGGGCCGTTTCCTATTTTCCTGGGCATGCACAAATGCCCCAAATGTTCCTGTGCATCGATTCCTGATCTGATGGTTTGGATCGGTTCCTTGTCATATAAAACCTACAGCCAGAAACCTCCATCCATCTCCAGCCCCCGTGTCGCCCCAATACATCCACCGACACATCCAGCCCCAGCCCGATCTCCTGCCGACGGCCACCAGATCCCCTACACCACTTATTCGCGGCCACCAAATCGTCCCCAAGGCCAGCGGCTCCGGCCTCGGTGGTCGCCCCACCGCCGCTGCTGCAGGAGCTGTTGTGCCTCCGGGCCGGCGTGGTGGCGGTGTCCGCGCCCTTCATTGCTCCATCATGTGCAAGCCAAGACGATGCGGGCTACGAAGTATCTCCGTGCTGCAACTCAGCACCGGGCGAGTAAAGACGCGGTGCCGGCCATGAGCGACCTTAGCATCCGATCCTGCGATGGCAAGGCCGGTGTGGGTGCTTCTGCAGCGGCACTCGCGGCCACACGGTACAAGGTTTGGCTAGATTCTGCGCACCCTCCTCTTCATCGATGTTGTCGTGATGAAGTGTGGTGACGCCGCGACTGTGCTGGTGATGACACTCTGTTGAGGCATGGATTTTGCAGCAGCCCACAAATAGATACGCTCTCCTCTGTATGTTCTTCTCTGAAATATGATATGCCCATCTAGTATTCTTTTTTACAGACCAAGATTAGTGCTGCTTAATTGCACATTAGCTTCTAGTATGTAGATACATTGCTGCATTAGTTACTGCTTTTGTTGGCTGGCTGGTGCTACAAAAATTAGCTTGTCGATCCGCCTTGTTTTCATGTTAAGCACGCTCACCTTCCAATGTTGTGGAGCTACTCTGTTTTCTTAGCCTCGGTTGATATGGTGTATGACTGCACTGCTCGCTAGTCTCCTATGTTCCTCAAAGAGTTGTGCACTATATATAACACATGTGCGAAGCAACGAATAAACAATGCAAAGACCTTATACATTGATGTCATTTACAAATCTGCTAGTTGCTTTGTTTTGATTGCAGCAAGCCGACAACAACAGGGAAATTATTTATTTCATCAGCAATAGCTTGGCATTTCTCTCTCTATTCTCAGCAGCAAGTGCAGGTATGTTCTGCAGAAGTTGAGCTCGCACTAGTAAGCAGCAGCTCAAAGTGCAACTAGAATACGATTCATATATGCTTGCTGACTTTGCTCGATCCAAATTGTAAGTTTGTCCTTTCTTTTATCAGCCTTTTTTCAGATAGAAGTTCAGTAATTGTGAAGAGTACCTTATGCTTGCCTAAGGCAACAATACAGTACATTTGATAGCTTTTATTATTACCTAATACAACCATGCAATAGCAAATCTTAAAAACGTGGGTTGTGTACATTATAGGTTTCTAATTTTTTTTGTTAATTTGCTTATAGATTAGCAATGTGCTTGTGGAATTAGCAAATCTTAAAAATGAACAATACTCACTGCAGATCTACTTTTCTCTAATTGACTGACTCTATAAGAATGCTATTATGAAAATATAGTTGATCTGCTCCCCTTCTACATTGCTTTATAAAAAGAATGCTTCAAAAACTGAAATTTTAGTTGTGGTGTTTCCAACATTGCTGGTTTAAGCTGCTGTAACTGAGTGAGGGTTGCCATTACACCGATATTGGGTGCAGTACTTGTTCCTTTGCCAGGTTAAGCTAAGCTAACATCATCATATTTCTCTTGACATACATGTTGCAGTGATTGCACAAGACTTATGAGGACTCATGAGGACCTGTGGTCTGTAGAATATGGTGATTAACATGTTGTGTGCATGAGGGTGACTTGCCTGTTGTTTATCGTCTCAGGTAATTTCATAGTCATCCATTCTATGATTGCTAATTACTATATGATTTTTATCATATATGTTTTCATGAATCACAGAGAAACTTGGACAACCAAAACAATTAGAGAAAACTTCTATGGCTTAATGGTGATGGGCGACACCAACAAGAATGACAAGTTACAAAGATGCTTATTTATGATGGTGTAGCTCATGAGCGATTGAGCAACCAGCGAAGTCATTTTAGATTTATTTATTATATGCTAAACAATGTTGTGAACTTAGTTAAATATGGTGTATTTACTTTGTTAATTGTGGTCATGTTCTTTTAAACTGAATTCTAGTCATTGTGTGTTACTTTGGTTTGAGACAAAATTTAAATTAAAGAATGTATCAATTATTATATGTGATGTGCATGTCGTGAAAATAATTTAAAAACTACTATTCAAAATCCTCTCATTGTGACAGAATAATAGGCAACCATTGATTTTGGTTGCAATATGTATTATTGTGACGAACTTTATGCGTTGCATTACCATATCATCTATTGCCACCAATAATGTTTGTTGCACGTGCTCTCTATTACCACCGACACAAATTCGTTGCAACTTTCATATATTACCTCGAAGACTAGTTCATTGCATTATCATATCATCTATTGCCACCTATCTGATATGTTGCAAAATCACTGTAATGCATTGGATCACACTTCGTGGCAATACGACCATATGCCCACGTAGTTTTGGAGTGGCAATACTTCTATATTGCAACACATTCGTTCGTGGCAACCATGAAATATTGCAGCCAAGTGTTTCGTCGCAATAGAACATTCGGCAACCAATCTAATCATTGCAATATTTGTTCTTACAACCAAGTATTGGTTGCATTGGGTTATTTTGTTCGTTGCAATATTTGTTATTGCAACCAAGTATTGGTTGTATTAGACTATTTTGTTCGTTGCAATGTTTGTTCTTGCAACCATGTATTGGTTGCATTAGGATGTTCTGTTCATTGCAATAGCAAAATATGTTGCAACACCACATCTAATGGTTGCCTGAGGCTAATACACCGTTCCAATTGCAACCATCTGTCGACCAAAAGATTTAGATGCAATTGATTCCAGTTGCAACCAAAATTGCCATATTGCAACCAAATATATGCGTTGGCTATGACATCATTCCTAGTAGTGGGGGACGTGGCCGCAGGGCCTCCTCCTTGCAGAACCTCCACCTAGAGTCGCAGGCCATCCCTGCGACAGAGACGAGGCTGCGACAGAGACAAGGAAGGTGGAAGCCGTAGAAGGGGATAGAAGGTGGAAGGCGGGGCAGAGCGTTTATTAAAAGGGAACATATCTAGTGGAAACCGATCTCTTCATGCAAACTATGGAAACTTCAATCTGAGTCACTCGATCTTGATCCAAGGGGGAGCTCATGGGAGGTGGAAGGGGTGATTTGCAAAATTCATGGGAGGTGGGAGGCGTGATTTGCAAAGGTGATTTTGCAAATCACTCCTCCCACCTCCTCTGGGCGCCTCGTTGGATCAACATCGTGTGACTCAGATTGAAGTTTCCATAGTTTGCATGGAGAGGTTGGTTTCCACCTGATATGTTGCCTTATTAAAAAGGTTCGGATGCGCAAATGATACGATGATTAACAACCACCCGTCGCCAATGAAGGGGCGGGGCCAGGTCTATTCGAATGAAGAACAGTTTGCTTTTCCTCTTTTAATCTGCAATCAAATTTTGTATAACGTATTTCTCCGTCAACCGTAATGCAAATTTGATGATATTTGTTTCTGATTTTTTGTAAAATCAACATCTATTCATTTATGACATTTTTCGTATGTAATTCCATTTCTTGGATGTTGTTTATACACCTTATATTGTTCCTTATAAGTACAACATAGAAATAATATTTGTTTTACACAACCATTACTAATGAAACTTTGAATTTCATAATCTTATGGTGAACATAAGGTTATGTTAAAATTTCAAAAGCATATGAGTTCAATCATGTTTTAAAGTGTTGAAAACTTCAATGTTGAAGTAACATTCTAAGAAACTATGTGAGAGATGTAGACATTTGTACACAAGTATAATCTTCTGTTTTCGAAACCATTTGAATTTTTGTAGACTTAAATTTCTTTGCCAAGTCAATTTTTAGAACTTTTAGAACACACTAAGATGTTAATATAATAATTATATCATAAACAAGAGATAAAAAATCTAATTTTAAGAAATTTGGTTAGACAAGTGTGGTTGTAGATATTTTATTAAAATACTAAATTACCAACTATGAATTGTTCTTATTTTTTACGAATTTTTTGGTGCTGTTTACGGGGTATAATATTTGAGGAAAGCAAGTTTCAATTCGGAAAAATAGTATCGGGCCCACGCGTCAGCATCAGAAGCCTTTATAAAAAAGATAATTGTAGCCTGCCCGACCGACAAAGGTGATGCGGGTAGACTAACCCTCGTCGCCAACAAGTGCTCCATTGTCCGAAATGCCCCTGGCCGAATGAATATGCATCCACCCCGGCGACGCTGGTACACTAACCATCATCGCCAGTAAGTGCTCCATTGTAAGAAATGCCCCTTGCTGAATGAATATGCATCCACCCCGGCAACGCTTGTACACTAACCCTCGTCGCCAACAAGTGCTCCATTGTCTGAAATGCCCCTGGTCGAATGAATATGAATCCACCCCAACCCCGGCCCCCTTCTTCTTCCCCGATTTGAGCTCCACCGCCGCCCGCCCGCCCGTCCTTCCCCGTCGTCGCACACATGTCGCACTACGTCGATTCTTCTGGAGGTGCACGTGCGAGGAGCAGGGTTTAAGGTTGTCGGAGCGGTGGCAATCACTCCATCAGCTTGGATCCAGTCGGTGAGCTAAGCAGCTTTCCACTGGTCCCTTGCCCGGACTGTGGTATGGCTCGGGTGGTGGAGGGGCAGACGTAGAATGAAGGTGAAAACCACGGTCGTCTTTATTTCAAGTGTGCAAGGAACTCGATGAGTAGTCTGTTGTGTCTCTCAAATCTGAGTTAGGGTTCTTATGTGCTTTTTATTCTACAGTAGACCAAGAATTGTGGATTTTATTGTTTCCACAAGGAGTATCTCCAGATGCTGAAGGATGTTGGTGTCATTGTTTTTCGACCGTCGAACTGGGCAGACGCGGTCAATGAAGTAGTTGATTCAGCGGAATGTCAAATTGGGAGTGGCGAGCAGAAGTAAGCACTGGAGGACAAGTAGAGGAAGAAAGCACTAGAGGAGAAGATGGACAATGTGATATGGAAATTGAACTTGATTATTGTGGCCGTTGTTTGTGTAGTATTTGAATGTTTACTGGGGATGTATGCTGCAAAGACGTAATTCTGATGTTAAAAGTGGTGCTTTTGCTTCATATGTATGGATGAAGAATGAAAAATTTGTCACACATGACAAACTTAAATGTATGAATGAAGAATGGATGGAATGACAATTGGGTAAGAAATCTCAATGTGTCACACATCACAAAATTCATCAATTCATCTGTGCTGACATTTCATTGCAGCATGAGGCAAAGGAAACGTGAATTATATAATGACTATGAGACATGGGTACCACTGGGTCCCCACCGACCAGGCTCATGGCCGTCCCCGACAAGTGGGTCCGGCCTACCAGAAGACCCGTCGACCTGTTAGTGGGCCCGACCGACCTAGTTGGCGGCCCACACGACCTCCTGAAAACCTTATAGAAGATTCCCCATATGACCTAATCCATCACGACCTCAAGACTTGGCGTACAAGACAAGACCTTAGTGGATTTCGACCAAAGTAGATCGACGGGATATGGCAAGATGTGTAACGTACACTTAGGTCTCCTAATCGTAACCGACAGGGAGTCTGGGAACCGACTTCATCCGCTGGCCAATATAAGGCAGACAAGGCGACCCCTTGTACGAATACGCAATCCTCAAGCAATACAAGCCGAAGAACTAGATGTAGGGTTTTCCTCTCCGGAGGCCCGAACCAGTATAAACTTGTTGTGTTTTGTGTCTTCCGCGTACTAATGTGCGACCTCCGAGTTCTTATCCTTAAATTCCGCCCCATCGAACAACTAAACCACTAGGATTACCACCCTCGTGGGCTGTCTAGATCTCACCATATGACAGTTGGCGCACCAGGTAGGGGGGAATCAAGGTTCTTCGTGCAACTCTATGGCTTCGACCAATGGCGTCACCTTCCCGAAGAGCATGGCGAACATCCTCGCCAACCCTGTCGACATCCGCTTCAGCTCGATGCTGGCGAAATCCACTGCTCCAGCCGCCTGCCTCGTCATCGACCAACCCACTCCTAGCGACCTGATCGTTGGATCCATCGTGTCGAGGGCACGCTCTCCGACACGATAAAAGTTTGTGAATGCGTCAAACACCCTCGCAGGACCTCATCATCCTCCAGCATGCCTCTTAACTTGCGCAACACTCACGTAGCATCACGCTACATGAAGCGCAAGATCCAGAGAAAATTTGGACCCAAGATCCAAGATCTTGGAAGCCGCAGGAGTCACCTCGACAAGCCCTGCCCTATCCACGAGAATCCCAAACACACAGCTCGCTAGTGTCGTGTCCTCAAGAAGCTTCGTCGACCTCTCACAGCGGCCCATCGCCGCCAGATGAACCGAGATCCGTCTTGCGTTTCAGATTGCCCACACAACTATCTCTCCGAATTATTCGGGAGAAGAGCTCGAGACCCTAGATCACGAGATCTTAGTCGTCTCCGCAGACGTACCACATCAAGACGGAGAAATAGATGAACAACGCCAGGAGCGTGAAAACGCCAACGCCACTAGAGCTATCCGTCGACAATAAGAGCTCGTTGCTGCTGTCCCAGCAGTAGGTCAGCAACTAGGTCAACAAGCAGTTAACGTCGGGCAAGTCAACGACAACGCCGGGCAGCAAGTACCTGCGGCACTAGGTGCCCCTCTGCAACAACGACAAGACAACCAACCTCATGCAAATCGGCTGCACGCCAGAGACCTCCTAAAGGACTTTGAGCGGGATGGTCTTGAAGTCTACAACTCTCCACAAATCAACTTGGGGGCCGCTCTTGCCGCCCTAAACCACCTCGAAGATTCTCCTGCGTGCGATGTCTTCAAGATAATGTCCATGTCGCCGATGCCCAGATCGAAGAAAGAGGTCCTAGATATAGCAGATCCGCCGCAAAACTCCTGGAGCAGAACGGAACACCCTCGCCAACGACGCCATAGTCATGGACCCCTTGAGCCAGTGGCTGAAGAGGGATGATGTGAAAACGAAGTAATGCAGCCGGTCAATCCCACTGCCAACGATGCAGCTAACGCTCCAGCAAATGCTGCAGTTAATGCTCTAGCTAACCCTGCAGCTAACGCTCCGGCCAACGCCGCTGTCAACATCGCCAACAACACAACTAACACTGACCGCCGGTGCAGGCTAATCATGTAGAAGGAAGCCAGTGTTAACACATAAGAGACAAAGTGGAGATAGCACGGCATTCTAACTACGACTGTGACCATGGGGTCTCATGACATCTCTGGACGATCAGATACCCCAAGGACTTCAAGCCAGCCAATGAGAAGTATGACGGTCTCTCCGACCCAAGTATATGGCTCAAGATGTACAGCATCGCAGCACGCGCCTCTAGAGGCAATGAATACCACATGGCGGGATACTTCCCCCTTGTGATGGGCAAGGCACCACTCCTGTGGCTCGATAATCTCCTAGAAGAGGGCATCACCTCCTGGGCAACATTGTCTCGACTCTTCACGACCAACTACCAGGTGACCTATAATCGCCCTGGTAACACTCACAACCTCGCTAGAGTACGGATGAGACGCGATGAAACTCTCCGGGAGTACATCAACTGCTACTTCGAGAACCACAACACCCTTGTGGGTGTCAAAGACGAGGACGTCATCGCCTATTACAAGAAAGGGATCACCAACATCAAGCTCTTCGAGAAGATTCATGAAGTTGATGCACATACCATCGCCGACCTCATGGCCTACGTCGACAAGTTAGTCGACACTCAAGACGCGGTAATGCACGACTTCAACGGGGAAGATCACGACGATGGAGGAAACAGGTCGCGCCAGTGATCTGGCGAAGCTTACATGACAGATCCACCAAGGCCTTCCACCTTCCTCGAAGGTGACTTCAACATGGTCATGGACGACCAATGCCAGTTCAACCATCATGCCAAACACACCATGAGGGAGTGCGAGCAGCTAAAACGTGCCCTTGGAGTACCCTCCGACTCCAAGAAGGCCAAGAGCAGCAACAATGATGACCAGAACACTGATCAGCGCTTCGACAACCGTAACCGTCGACCTGATCGACATGATTACCGCGACTGCAGGCCCTATCGTCGCAACGACGATAGGGATCGACGTGATTATTGCCTTGACTACCGCCGCTATGACAGACGCGACGACTACCATCGCAATGACCACAACGACCGGCGTGACGACCGCAAGGTTGATCACCGCGACGACCAGCGCAGTGACCGCTGAGACGATCGGCGCGACAACAGACGTCCCTAGGACGACCACAATCGCTGCGACAACAACCGCAAAAAGTGGTCTCCACCGCCACCACCTAAAGGGGGCAACCCCAATGGTGCGTTCCAGTCAGCCAACTGAGAGATCAACTTCATCGTCAGCGGCCGCCAAGCGACCAAAAGCAACAGACAGCTCCGATCAAACGCACGGGAGATCAGGCATGTCAACACTGAAACTCCGCAACCTCTGCGTCGGTCTGAGTTCCCAATCACTTTCTCCAGGAATGATCATTGGGTCCACATCCCTGACCCCGGGACCGACCCGCTGGTTGTTAACCCCATAGTCGATGGGGCCTTCCTACCTAAGACCCTCATCGGCAGGGGCAGCAGCTTGAACATCATATTCACAGAGACGCTACGCAAGATGGACTTCGACTTCAACAAGATGACCACCTGTGATGAGCCCTTCTACGGGGTCGTGCCTGGCAAGGCTACGTACCGCATAGGTCGTGTATGCCTACCGGTCACCTTCGGCACAAAGGAGAATTTCCGCACAGAATATTTGACATTTGAGGTCGCGGTCTTCCGCTCCTCTTACCACGCCATCCTTGGCCGACCTATGCTCGCCAAGTTCATGGCCATACCTCATCATACCTATCTCATCATGAAGATGCCGACGCCCAATGGAATCCTCTCCGTCCTCGGAGACATCATGGTCTCCTACAACTGCGAAAGTGCCACTGTCGAGCTCTCCAAAGACTCCGCGGTCAAAGCAGCAGCAACGATCATGGTCGCCCGGGCGACAAAGATCGACAAAACCAGCCTAGATGTGCCAGAGCAGAAGCGCACCAGCACAGCCTTGGACCCAAGTCAGCTATCAAGAAAGTTTGCCTCGGCCTGCCCGACGCATCCAAGGAAGTCGTCATTGGGGCCAACCTTGACACCAAATAGGAACTCGCGCTCACCAGTTTCCCCAGAAACAACACTGACATCTTCACGTGGAGCCTGTCCGACATATGCCCGGTGTCCCCTGGGAGCTGGCTGAGCTTGCACTTGAAGTAAACAAGACTGCACGACCTATCAAGCAATAGCTCCGCGATTTGCAACAGATAGAAAACAAGCCATAGAAGTAGAAGTATGCAAGCTCTTAGCTGCAGGATTTATCAGAGAATGTAAACACCCGGTTTGGCTCGCAAACCCGGTCCTTGTACCAAATAAAACTGGTGGATTAAGGATGTGTATCGATTACACCGATCTCAACAAGCACTTCCCGAAGGATCCCTTCCCTCTTCCTCGCATCGATCAGGTCGTGGACTCCATGGCTGGTAGCGTCCTACTCTGTTTCCTCGACTGCTATTCTGGGTATCACCAGATAGCCCTGCATCCCGACGACGAAGACAAAACGACATTCATAACACCTCACGGCATCTACTGCTACAAGGTCATGACCTTTGGTCTGAAAAACGCTGGAGCAACATATCAGAAGGCAATTTAGAAGTGCCTGGCGTCGCAAATCGGGAAGAACGTCGAGGCCTACGTAGATGATGTAGTCCTCAAGACTACCGTGGAAGATCAGCTCATCGCCGACCTCACTGAAACCTTCGCCAATCCACGAGAGTTACAATGGAAGCTCAACCCAACCAAGTGTGTCTTCGGTGTGCCTTCCGGATTGCTCCTGGGCTTTATGGTCGGGCACTGAGGCATTGAAGCCAACCCTGCGAAGGTCGACGCTATACGCAAGATGGCCAAGCCGTCCAACAAGAAAAACATCATGAAGCTCACAGGACTGATGGCAGCTCTAGGTCATTTCATCAGCAAGCTCGGCGAGAAAGGCTTACCCTTCTTTAAGCTATTGAAGAAAGCAGACAAGTTCGTGTGGGACGACGAGGCCCAAAAAGCATTTGAAGCTCTTAAAGAATCCTTGACGACGCCACCCATTATGACTCCACCAATCCCGAAGGAAACGCTCCTCCTCTACATCTCTGCCGCCACCAATGTGATCAGTACAGTCCTCGTTGCTGAACGAGAGGAAGAAGGGTAGGCCTACCCTGTTCAACGACCTATGTATTACGTAAGCGAGGTCCTGGCCGACGCTAAGACACGTTATACATAGCCTCAGAAGCTGCTCTATGCGCTCTTGATCACGTCGAGAAAGCTTCATCATTACTTCCAAGCTCACAAGATCATGGTCCCATCATCGTTCCCTCTAGGGGAGATCATCCGCAACCACGACGCCAACGGCCGCATCGTCAAGTGGTCGGTCGAGCTTGGGGAGTTCGAAATCGAGTTTTGCCCCGGCAAGCAATCCGGATGCCCCCTTCCAAGGAGCGGCCTAAACATTAGATAATGTATTTTGACGGTGCCCTCAACCTCGAAGGAGCAGGCACAGGCGTATTGCTCATCTCTCTTGAGGGGGACCAGCTCAAATACGTCCTGCAGATTCACTACAAGGCCTCCAACAATGATGCAGAGTATGAAGCCCTAATTCACAGACTCTGTATAGTAGTGTCCCTTGGCAACAAGCGACTATTGGCTTTAGGTGATTCCAAGGTCGTCATTGAACAAGTCAACAAGGAGTGGGACTATGTCAAGTATACGATGGATGCCTATTGTGCTGAAATCCATAAACTCGAAGGCCACATCGAGGGGATTGAGTTTCAGCATGTCCCACGAAACAACAACATGGTCGCCGATGTACTTTCCAAACTAGGCTCTCGACGAGCCCTAGTCCCAGCAGGTGTGATCGCCCAAGACCTACGCAAGCCTTCAATCAAGCTCCTGGACCCAGACAACCCAGAAGCACCTCAACACAACCAAGCTCCAGCACCTCCCCACGACGTGCTAATGTCAGAAAAAGAAGATGATTGGCGCAAGCCTTTCATAGACTTCATACTTTACCAGCTCGTCCCGGACGACAAAGTAGAATGCGAGCGTATCACACGACGAAGTGCCAACTACGTCGTGATTGGTACCGACCTACGGCTCCCGGGCCGAGATTCACGAGCGAGAGAATGCGGTTGCCACACAGCATCAGCCAACCTGGTCGGCAAGGCATACCGTCTAGATTCTACTGGCCTACGGCCATGACCGATGTTAAAGACCTCGTAAAGAGGTGCAAAGGATGCCAATTCCTTGCCAAACAGCAGCACCTGCCAGCTCAGGCCATGCGTACAATTCCTCCATCATGTCCCTTTGCCATGTGGGGTCTCGACTTTGTGGGATTTGTGGAACCATTTCGTACTGCCCCAGGCGGCTGCAGGTTCATCCTAGTTGTTGTTGACAAATTCACCAAGTGGATTGAAGTCTGACCTGTTGCAAAAGTAACATCTGAGGAAGCAGCAAAATTCATGGGAGACATTACACATCACTTCAGTGTGCCCAATAGAATCATCACCGACCTGGGCACAGCCTTCACTAGCTCCGCCTTCTGGGATTTCTGCCAAGATAACAATATCGACGTCTACTACTCCTCGGTCGCCCACCCTCAGTGCAACGGCCAGGTCGAACGAGCCAACAACATGCTCCTTCAGGCTCTCAAGGATCGTATCTATGACGACGCTTCAAACTACACCACCCGATGATAGTCGAGCTACCACACGTAATTTGGGGGTCTAAGGACTCAAGTTAGCTCCACCACGGGCTTTTCGCCCTTCGTTTTGGTCTACGGATTGGAAGCCATACTACCCACTGACGTCGCCTTTGGAGCTCCACGCATCCAGTTTTACGAGGAAGGAGAAGCCGAGCAAACACGCCGCGTCGACCTCGATAGCCTCGAAGAGCAAAGGCTTGCTGCCGTCATGATACAAGCTCGTCACGATCAACAACTTCGACGCTATCATGATCGCAACGTCAGGGAAACTTCCTTCAACGTTGCCGATCTCGTCCTAAGGCGCATCTAGGAGACTGACGGCATGCATAAGCTCTCTGCCCCTTAGGAAGGACCCTTCATCATCAGCGAAGTTATCAGCCCATCCACATACCGCCGCCAATGAGGTGATGGACAAGGAGTGCCAAACCCTTGGAACGTAGAGCACCTACGACGATTCTATCCGTAAAATAGTTTTAAATTTCAGCTATGTATTTCCTTTCTTTGTACTTTTGTGAGATTGAATAAATATTACTTCAAGCAGTCATCTGCTGTGTGTCTAGCCCTACCTTCTCCTCTCTCATGTCACATACCCTCCCCCTCGACATGCTCGGGGGGCTTGGCTAAAGCCAATACATGGGTTGCAAAACCTAGGGGTCATAGATTTTCGCCTACTCATCACCCTCGACATGCTCTGGGGCTTGGCTCAAAGCCAACCTAAGGGTCGCTTGACCTGAGGACATCATCCCTAGAAGTACAATGCCTCCTGTCGCTGCGAGCATGCTTGGTCGGAAAAAGGGTCGCCACACCCGAGCCCTAGGCTCCCTCCTCGCGCGCCGACCTCACGTAAGCCTCCACGTTGAGCTGTGGAGGTCAGTAAGCCAGCCTCTCCGTGAGTAGTGGTCAGTGAGACAAGAAACAAAACATCGACATCCACAAGACTACCAAGCTCGCGCAGGCATAAGGCAAGTGCTTCATTTAGGTTCAAACAAAACATTCACCCACAAACGACCGATTTACAAGTTTGAGAGGCATAAGGCAAGTGCTTCATTTAGGTTCAAACAAAACATTCACCCACAAACGACCGATTTACAAGTTTGAGAGGGGGGGAAGGTACAACTCCTACTACAAGACTACTCTTTGCCACCATTGCCTTCATAGTCCAGGGTGTCCATCACCTCCATGGCGGCACCCCGAACTTCAAGCTCTAGGGCTTCGAGGTCTTTTGTCACATCAGCTCTAGCCTTGACCTAGTCCATGTCGAGGTTAGGATAGTGTGACTTCAACCTTATCAGCGCATCAGTGGTGGCCTCCACGCTCGTCGCCTTCAGCTGAGTTAGAAGCCTATTAGGGGTGTCGATAAGACGATCAACAACAGACTATGGCTCCTCCCCCTCAGTTGGTACGGCTATTCAATCCATTACATATTTGGCGGTGCCCTTCAGGTCGTTCAGCTCCACCTCATACCCAGCAATGGTCACTTGGTCATTCTGCGATGACTTCAAGGCAACCTCAAACTCGACCTCAAGGTCCTGACGAGCTCCTTTCTCATAAGTCAGCTTTTGAGATACAACATACTCTCTATCAGTAGCTTCTTTCATTGCCCGCTTGAGCTCTTGGCCCCCAGCCTCGAACTCTCGAAGTGACACCTTCAAGTACTTGACCTTCTCCCTGGTGTTCTTCAGGTCGTTATTCAGCTCCTCCTCACGATTACGGAAGCCTACAAAACATCGAGATTAGCATTTCACAAAAATGGCCTCCATACTGTTGAAGCAAGATTATCAACACGAAACTTCGACCTTACCAATGGCTAAAGCATTGAATTGTGCAGTGGCCTCCTTAGCCTTGCGCTTCTCCTCGGCAAGCTCGTCCTCGAGCCCCTTCTTCTCAGCGGCCGCCGCCTCCCGGACCTGCTTGAGCTCTTTCTCAAGCTCAGTGATCCACTGATCCTTCGCTGCCACGTTCTTCAGAAGGTGAGCCCGGTTCTTGGCCCAGTCCGCCAAATACTGTCAACAAAACCACAAGTTCGTCAGCAGCACTCCACCAAACACATCGTCAGAAAAGTACGTCGTAAGTAACATACCGTCAGCACTTGGTTGATCGTCACAATGTTGGTTTGCAAGGTCCGCGTATCCTCATTGTCGTCGAAGATATCATCCTACCAAGGAGTGTCATTCCAGTCAATTTCTCACTACGGCAACCTCGGGCTCGTCAGAGACGAGTAAGGTACCTGTGCGGCAGATGTCCCCGGACCTCTCAGCACTTGGCCAATCTGAACCTAGTCCTTGACCAGGTCATCACCAGCCGCAACAGGCCATGCGCTGATGGGGTCCACATCAATGATGCGCGAAGAAGCCGATGTTCTGCGTCCCCAACAGCACCTCCCACTCCCACGTCACCAGCGCGCGGGGACTCCCTGTCCCCGAGTCCACCACCGGCGGTGGAGTTGTCCCACTTTCACCCGCAGCTGGTGGTGGGGTGGCTGTCCTCGCGTCGTCAGCTAACGAGTCCATCACGACCTTAGGGTCAGATGACCTCGTGCGGGAGGGTGAAGCCTGAGCGCCTAGGTCATGCTGCGGCTCCACTACCGACCTACACAAGAACATCACGATCAAGCAGCGAACACAGCACGACAGCAACAAGTAAAAAGAAATCGAGTGTTCAAGATTTTACCTCGTAACAGCCGGGACGTGAGGCTTCGACCTAAAGAATCGAGGCCTCATCGACGCAGGCATCTTTGCCTGTGTCGCAGCAGTAGTTAGCTGCACCTCCAAACCCCAACGGAGGGCGTCCTCTGACATCTTTTGCACCAACTTCCGCTGCCTCTTGGTAGCGGGGCTCTCCAACCTCCTCGCCGACCGGTCCTCCACAACCGGTGGCTCCTCGATGGCTTCGTCTTCTTCTTCTTCCTCTGACTTGACCTTCCTAGAATGAGGTGTCAGAATCATCGGCATCTCAACCGCCGGTAGAGGACTGGTCTTCCTCTTCATCTTCTTCTCTGCGGCCTTAACCGTAGAGACTGCAGCAGCAGCCGTTGAGACTGACTGCTTCACCACTGTCGACCTGGTCTTGCGCCAGGACTTTCTGGTGCCACCAGAATCCGGGCCCATCCCGGCATCGCCACCGACCTCAACATCGGTACCCTCGTCAGCCTCCACCGATGAATCAGACTCATAAAACTCCAGCAGCCAAGCTGCTGGAGGCTGATACTTGTCCGACTTAAGTTTTCGCCAGTGCTGTTCACCCTCACGAAGAGGTGCTGGGCACCAGAAGTAGCACTCATGATCCTGCAAGCAAACCAACGACCAAGAAAGTTACATGATGTAATAATGGCAAAAAGGGAGTAAATGATCTAAATAAGGTCTTAGGATCTTACCGAGTCAGCCGGCCTCTTCAACGAGTGTGCCTTCAGGCACTTCCTTATCTTCACTTTCCCATAATAAGTCTGGGACACCCTGGCCGCCATGTACTCCTTAGAGACCTTGCCGTTGAGTTCGCGTGTGTGGTCTGACTGCCCCCAGTACTCATACACCGGGTCGACCCGGTCCTTGATCGGTTGAATCAGCCACGGCAGAACGACCTGGCGACTGAAGCCCCCGTCACCCCGCTTCTTCAGGTCCCTAACGAGCTCCAGGATCTCCTTGAGGTCCTTGATATCACGGGACAACAACCCTAAATCCTACTTAGATATCTTCACTGGCTTATGGCCAGACCAACGTGGAATCCCCGAAAGCTGATCCACAATATAAAACCACTCTGACCTCCACCCAGAGTTGTTGTCGGGGAGGTCACTATCTATCCACTCTGTCTTGAGGCCCAACCTCAAGCAGAACATTAAAGCCCCCACTGGCCCCGATCTTTTGCCAGTGCTTTTCACGCAAAACAGATACCTCCACAGCAAGAAGTGAGGCGATATCCCCAGATACGCCTCACAAAAGTGAATGAAGGTCAAAACTATAGTAATGGAGTTGGGGACAAGGTGTACCAGCCCCATCTTGTAGTAGTACAGCAGACCACGGAAGAAATCCCCCACGAGGAGGTTGAAGCCGCGCTCAATGTATGACGCAAAGATGACCTGCTCCTTCATGTCCTCAGTCGGGAACTCTTCCGCAACCGCCGCATTCCACTCCACCTCCGCTTTTGACCGTAGTAGCTAGCGGTCCACCAAGGCCTGGATCTTGGCCTCGGTCATGGTCGACTGGACCCACACCACGCACGAGTCCGGAATGGTAGCCGCCTCCGCCGCCATTTCTCCGCTAGGGTTCAGATTGGATCTAATGGTGCATAAGGTTTTGATGCGCATGCGCGATGGTGCGTGGCGCGGAGTGTTGGTGCTAGTGCGCGGATGGCCGAAGCTGGATACTGGATGGAGGCGCGCGGAAGCAAAGTGGCCGCAAGGCTGCGGGGAAGCTACGACGGCGGAAGTGAGAGCGACGGGAGGAAGAAGGGTAAATGGGGTCAACCCTGACCCAAGCTGGTCTATTTATGGGGGTCCACCGGATCTACCCGTTGCGGTACCTTCTGCTGTACAACACCCTACAATGGCTCTATCCCGATAATCTCGCGAGAAGATTGTGCCGGATTCATCGTCAACATACCACGCCACGACCTAAATTATGTGTTTAGGTCGTCAGCTGCACACAAAGCGTCATCAGGTCACCCTGATGACGAACAAGGTTGACAAGCCCCCACATCACATTAATTTAGGTCTTTGACAACCAGATTGTCGAAACGACCAAGTACATGACAGAAGAGAGTGAACATTACATGGACCACCCGAAGGTACACAAGTCGTCTGTGACCTCATTGGATCCAGAACCTGACACATAAGATAAACATACTACAAGGCCTAGGCCACCTAGAGCAATCACCGCGACCTACTTTACCGAAGCAGAGCACGTCGCGAGACTTCTCCTAGCACTAGGACCTTGATGGCGGCCTTGTGAGAGCCAGCTGTCGGACGACGAGCAATCTAAGGCATGCTCGGACCAGACTATTAGAATGCAGGTACAAGCTTGCTCTTCGGCGCGGGATTCCAAGCCCCAGTGAGCACCCGAGGCTCACCAGCGATGTCTTGCTGCACCTCCAGCTGGTACAGCATCACCTCCAAAATCTACATGGTACCACGCAGAGGCAGGATACAGAGAATGGGGGTGTTGCCTACATTTCGCGAGAGTTCTCCTGGCTCCAAGCTTTTACAAGAACAAGACTCTACAATCTGGTTGACGAAGACATGCCCATGTCATGATAAGATGACTACTCTGCAGCCTCATAGCTCAACAATGCTTGGTGCTTGCCTCCTTCAGCTTCGCGGTGCTATTTATAACCAGAGCCGAGCCTTGGGCAGTTGGCGAAGTGATGACACTATGTTGACGGTGAAAATCCGTCAACCTAGTCATGAGTTTACCTTCGGTGTTGGCATGAGTTTTATACCTTATCCATTGGTACTAACCCCCGTGGTATAACAAGTTAACGTGTGCATGTCGGTTTTGGAGTTTAATGTTTATGCGGGGTTTTAGTGTTGAATGCAAGACTTTCGGGATAAGTTCATCAAGCACCTCATGACAAGACCTTGAAGCCCCGTATAAGTCATGCAATGAAGCAAACTTAACTCCAAGAAGCCGGGGACTTGATCCGAGAAGAAGACAAACTCCGAGGACCCGACCGTAAAAGTCTTGAATCTTGCAAGACAAGGAGTTGAGTCCAATTCGGAGAGAAACCGACGACATGGACCTACATGCGAAGGGGGAAACATCCGGGAAGCAAGGGAACCGACGTAGAGCAAAGGAGGCCTCGGGGCTGGGCTCGATGGGCCCGGCCGGCCGCCCGGTCCGGTCGGCCCCGGGCCCATCCGGGGCCCATTTGCCCCCTCCTTTGCCCTAGCCGCCAATCGAGCTATTTATAGCCCCCCGACCGAGAGCCACGCGGAGGAGAATTCGTCATCGGCCGACGAGGAGCGAGAGAAGAGAGGGACACCATCTCGGAGAGGAGAGGGTCGAGCTAGTTGACTAGGGTTCCCCTAGCCGACGTGGGAACCTTGCACGGAAGACCACGTCGGAGTTCCCAGAGCTAGAAGCAAGATCAAGGAAGGATCCCGGTGGTGATCTTGTGTATGTATCATTATTATAGTTGAATTATCAAGTTGAATCTTTTCCTAGCGATCAAGTGTTTCCTCGAAGATTTCGTTTTTCGATCGGCTTTGCTTATTCCAATTCTATTCTCGAGATAGATTACATAGGGTGTTCTTGTAGCCGCGGTGGCTAGAGGTACACGCCGGATCTTCCGAAAGAATCTCGACTTGTCTTTTGACTCGCCCTAAGCTCCCCGCATGAATAGGGATACGTTGTGACAGAACGGGGGTTCCGAAAGGCGGATGTTTTCGGATTTGGACGGGAAACCACGATTTGAAGAGGCTTCTATTAAGATTCGATTTGCTACTTCTTCTCTTGCTTGGAACTTCAACAAAAGGCTTACCCCGATCCCTCTAGATCGGTTTATCTACCCAATCTTACTTTATTTTCTCCGGTCTTTAGTAGATTAGATTCGTTTCGTGTCTTTTACTTAGATGCATTAGGGTTTCTTTTATCGAAGATTGGAGTTACTTGACTTTATTAGATTAAGTTTTGCGTCACACATTTTTCCACGGATTCGATACCTTGGGTTCACCACTCGAGGGAAGAAGGGTCCCTTGACTACGACGGGAGACTTGTCCGCTTGCAAGTCACGAACGAACTTTGATACGATTATTAACCGTCAACAAGCCCCTTTTTCTGGCGCCGTTGCCGGGGAACAAGTGATCAAGATTTGATTTTTTTATTGCCTTTTTGTAATTTTCAGTTTTCTTTTTGTTTTTCTTTTTGCATCTACTAAATTTTGATCATCCTCAAAATACATCTAATCTAGTTTGTCTAACCCTAGTTTTTATAGATTTGTTTTTACTTTCTAGTTTTTGCATACTTTGTTTATTGCTAACCCTAACAGAGATGGACGGCTACCTCTCCAATAAACCCAATAATTTTGTGGATGATCCGAGAAAAACTTTACGAGGCTAAGGAGACGCGAAGCACATCAAGCTAAAAAGGCTGGATTTTGTAGATTCGGAGTTGGAAGACAAAGGACCGCGAGGAATCTCCGAAGAATTCACCACCTCAAAGTCCTCGGGAGAATCAACTTCCACCGATGGGTGACCAACCACCGCAAGAACGCAAGATTGGGGAGCTATGCACCCCAGACATCATCGACCTACCAATCTTGAACCTTGAGGAGATCGGAAGACCGTTCGAGATCAAGACCTCAACAATCCGCATGGTGCAACATTCACCCTTCACCGGTAAAGAGGATTCGAACCTTCACCTCCAAGCATTCATTCAACTATGTCAGACTTTCAACATGGATGGGGTGACTCAAGATCAAATGAGGGCAAGGCTTTTTCCGTTCTCACTTCTCGGGAAGGCTTTGCAATGGTTCCACTCTCAACCGGCGGAGACGGTGCAAAATTGGAACACGTTGATGAAGGCTTTCATGAAGGAATACTACTCACCGGGTAAAACTCAAAGCTTGCGTAATAAGATTGCCACCTTTGTTCAATATCCTACGGAAACTATCTCGGAGGCATTCGAGCGCTTCAACGAGTACACCGGGCGGTTCCACATCACAAGTTCCCGAAGGAAGGATCGATCATCGAACTTACACCGACGGAAGCTTTCACTCTATTCAAGAAGGTCGCGGATAATGACACATGGGCGTCATCCGGCGCCTACATCCGGTTCAACCCACGGGGAACGTCAAAGGAGTCTTGCAAGTGGAGAAGGAGAACATACTTGAAGGCAAGATCGACTCGCTCATGAGGAGGTTGGAGAAGATGGAGATGGAAAAGAAAGAGGCTCAAGACTTGAAGACCGCCAAAGCAAGGTCCACATGCGAAGAATGTGGAGAGTATGGCCATGTCCGCAAAGATTGTCCGGAGGAAGCCAAAGTGCTCGACTACATGAGGAAGGGAGAATTGCCGAACTTCCGCTACGGGCAAGGTAGGCCTCAATTTAATGCAAGATCATCTATTCCTAATGCGGTTCCACTTCGTATACAATTGAAGGAGTTCATGGATGAGCAAGCTAAGATCAACAAGGACACCGTCACCAAGTTCAAGACCATAGACAAGGTGTTGGAGAACATTGACAGCAAAGTGACGGAGGTCGGAAGTTCCAATCATCAAGTGCTCAACATGATGAAGATGCTCGAGACGCAAGTTGGACAACTTGTGGGGCGCCTCACTAATGATGAAGGGAAGCTTCGGGACAACCCAAATGTCCCGTAGTATCGGCGAAGGCCATTCAAACACGTTCGGGGAAGGAGACCAAAGATCCGGAACGTTCCGTGGGAGCAAGGAAGCTTAAACCATCCACCGAGGTGGAAGGAGTTGCAAAAGAGAAGGTTACGGGGATCGTCACCAAGGAACCCGAATTTGAGATGCCGGAGGAAGACACGCGGATACCGCAACTCAAGCCACGCTTCTTTCGAGGTAAACTTGACAACCACTTTGAGAAGTTTGTGGACGTTGTGCGTAGACTTAGCATCAACATGCCATTACTAGATGCCCTACAAGTACCTACATATTCTCGTTACTTTAAAGACATACTTGCAAATAAATATGAGATAGCAACACTCGGGGTAGATCATGTCAAGATGTTCGAGGAGTGTAGTGCCGCTATTGCTAATGGGCTAGAGAAGCAAAAGGACCCCGGGTGCCCCACAATTCCATGTTCGGTTGGTTCTTTCAACTTCGAGAAGGCGTTATGCGACCTTGGAGCAAGTGTGAGCGTCATGCCGAGGGATGTGTTCGAGAAGCTACGACTACCAATGGAGCCTACGGGAATATGTTTGGAGTTGGGAGACAACTCCATTCGCTATCCCTTGGGCATTGCTGAAGATGTACCTTGAAGATTGGACACCACTTCATCCCCGTCGACTTCGTTGTGCTCGAGATGGGAGAGAGGGAGAAGCCGCCGCTCATCCTAGGGAGGCCTTTCCTCAAGACCGTGGGAGCTACTATTGATGTTGGCAAGGGGGAGATCATGTTCGATATCAACTGCAACATGATTGGAGTGAAGGGAGAACCAAAACAAACGGAGGGGCTGAAAAAGAAGAAGGAGCCGAAAAAAATGAACGTAAAGAAAATCAAAGAAGGTGTTGCACCCGTCAAAACAAAGGAAGAGAAGTAGCCCGTGAAGACCAAAAAAATGACTAAGCCGGAAGACAAGCCCGCGCCCAAGATGGTGCGGAAGTGGGTACCCAAGATTGCAACGCCCGCAAAGATCGTTGATCCGGAGTAATCAAGTGAAGAAGTCTAGCTATAGACTATAAACGAAGAGCTAGGCGGGAGGCAACCCGTTTCGTCGAGTCAAGAATAAGCTACGGGAGGACAACCCGATTCCAGGTTTTTCGAGTATTTTTAATAATTTAGTTTTTGAGTTTTATTACGCAAAGACATTAGACTTAGAAATGGTTGAACAATATTAGAGACATAATTTTTGATTGAATGTTTGCTTTATCATAAACCCTTCGCATGAACCCTCCTATGTGATTGTTTGTTCTTTTCTTTTCGAGAAACCTCAACCAAATAATTTCAGAACCTAACTCAACCTTTCACCCTCATTATGGTGCTGAGGTTGACTTATTTTTCATGCTAAAACCACACGAGTAGAGCCACGATTTATATTTAGGTGTTAATAAAATTCAGCACGTGGTAGAACTCGCGTGAACCTAGAAATCAAAACTTTTGGTTGGTTTTAAAATCTATATCCTTGGTTTCTCTAGGATTAGAATTTTTCTAAGCCTCATCTAATTTTTTTTATTCAAAATCTTTCTATTTAGCCAAAATTAGAACCTAAACCTATGCCCCCATGATCAAGCCGGGAAAAGTTTGCTCTCAACCGATGAAGGCAAACTATACCGGTGAGACCGAAATCGACGTAGTCAAAAAATATTTTTGACTTACATTTGTTTTTAATGGTTTAAAAACTTCTCTAAAATTATGTTTGATCTCTTGCATGGCTCTGAAAAATATTTTAAATTTCGAATTAGAGGAGTGCTTAACCTTAAACACACCTTAATGGAGGCAATCTAGTTTGAATTAATCATACATGCACCATTGGATTCCCTTTTATCAACTTTCACCAATTCCACATGCAAAGGACAAGCATGGTGGGCAGCAAGCATCAACTTTGCAGGAATTTCATGGTGGCATGTGAAGCAAGTGGAGCTAGGGAGCATGGACATGACCCAAAGCATGGAGCATCAAGTGGAAGGACCAATAATGCAAGGAAAGGAGTGGATGAGAGCGTTTGGGCGGCGCAACTCGTGGAGCACGCGGGCGGGGAAAGTTGCGAGAGGCGAAATGGTCGTCTTGGGAAGAAAGACGAGGCGGGGAGGCGCACCGAGAACCCCAAACCGGCCGGCCCGGGCCGGCCGGCCTCACCTACATAAGGAGCCCCCCGGCTCCCGTTTTCTGCAGGCAAGCTTCCCTCTCCTTCCTTTGTTTGTGTGTTCAAGTTTGTGTGCTCAAAACCTCCATAGACATAGCCAACCTTCCCAAGCTTGATAGCTCAAGAAAAAATCCACATCCTTAATCCACTCAAAGTCCACATCCGAAGCAAAGAGTTTAAGTGCCTAGTTACCGGTTGCAACCCGGAGTTTTAGTTGAAGAAAAGCGTGCAGCAACCATGTGGAAGAAAACCACAAGTCTCTTCTCCAAGAAGAAGAGTTCGTCGTATTCCAAGCCGTCATCAACCACGTCTTCGAGGAGGCACTCGGTTTCCGAGTCTTCCGGAGCATGGAGACGGACACGGCACCACCGAGGAGGAACGATGCTCTCCTCCTTGGTGGTATGAGGGCTGCAAGAAGCACGTCCATGAGGTTTACCGAACCTCATGGGCACACGGAGGAGCAGCCCGCGCCACCACGATGATCGACCCGTTCAACTGCGCCACCTCCTTACACTCCGACATACTCTTCGTACGGCTTCATCATCTTGTCATCGGAGGAGGAAGAGATGCTCTCTAATCTTGAGAAGAGGCTTGTGCCCAACGTCGAGTTCGACGACCAAGCACTCTACACCTTGGGTTTTGGCACCGACATAAACTATATGTTGGGGAACCTTGGATGGGTGCGGTTCTCCAACGGAGTATCGGTGGACACCCACTTGGGGTTCGCCTTGGAAATTTTAATGACTATTGCACCTATCCTTGATGATGATGGGGTGCAAAGCTTGTCATTCCATTTGGAGGGAGTCCAATAAGTGGTTCCCTACGAGCACGTTAGGGAGCTGCTTGGATTCCACAAGGGAGCTCCGGAGAAAGTTGACGTGCCACCCGGCATGTTAGCGGGATTTTGGAATATGATCTCCGGGGAAGCCCATCAACAACGCAATTTGCATCCGCATCCCCATTATCCGGATATTTCACTCTTGGATGTGCAAGAGGGTATTGGGGAGGATGAAGGAAACGAAGGTGACCGACACGGAGTTGAATTGTCTATACTCGGCTTTAATTGCCGGACAGCCAATAGACCCCTCTTACCTCATGATCAACCGTTGGTGTTGTGAAGAAACATCGGGGGCGGGTAATATTGGTTCGGGGTGCTACCTCTCCATGTTGGCCTTCCCCTTACGACCGGGGATCGCAAGAAACCCCGCCCATCTTTTGCGTGGTACCTCTCTCGGTATTGAGTATTTGCGGCAAGGCAAATACATTAGTGGAGATGAGAGAGGAGGTTATCGTTTGGCCATAGTAAACCTACCCCTTCCCAATGAGAGGCTTAGGCTTTTCATCGAAGTAAGAGAAGATTGGTTGGAAGAGGGACTCCTTGTCCCCGCAAGGAAGAACAAAAGAGGAAGAATCGTAGAGGAGGGAACATCCTCTGCACAAGCGAGTGGAGCACAACCCAATGTGCAACCATTCGGCGGGATCCCTCCTCCGCCAAGTTATTACGGAGGGCCACAAGAGGAAGCATGGGGGGGTGGTGCACCGGTACCCCCACCAAATTATGTTGTGCCCAACGCTAACTTCGCAGAGCCCTACGCACATCATCCCCAACCACAACAAAGCATGGCCATTATTGGAGGGTATGCTGCAAGAAACGCCCAAAACATCGTAGCCATCCAAGCTAACGCAGCTCAACTTGGTGAAGGAAATGCAAATATTGCCTTTGAGCTCGGACGCCTTCACCTTGTGGAGCCAAATCAATTCGTCGGAGGGAATGTCCAATCATATTATGAGCAAGGGTATTACTATCAAGATCATCAACATCAACCACCGGC
Organism: Cenchrus americanus; assembly: GCA_947561735.1. Lineage (NCBI taxonomy): Eukaryota > Viridiplantae > Streptophyta > Magnoliopsida > Poales > Poaceae > Cenchrus > Cenchrus americanus. The sequence goes on along the minus strand of OX387245.1, from coordinate 227,032,330 downwards.
GGAGGACTAGAAGATTTAGGAACTTTAGTTTTCTTTTTTTTCTTTTTCTCTGTAATTTTCAGCTTTTGCTTATGTGTGTTTGAGTAGTATTTTCTGTTTTTATTTAAATTTCAGCAAGCATGTTTGTTTATTTTCAGTTTGTATTTCAACTTGATGTCATCATTAAAAAAGACACCACCTTGATTATATCATTGGAAAAGTTACAAAAATTTGTGCCATGATGATATATGATTAAAATTGCAGCTTTGTTCATCTTTGTAATTGATCTATGCATGTTTAAGCTAGTGCTCTCTTAAAAAATACAAATCTGAATTTATTTAAATGCTAGCTTAATTTTCAGCGGAGGTTATGATTAAACTAAAGACCCATGGTGTTTTATGTGCTCTCAAGTTATGAATAGATTAAAGATGTCTTTTATGCTCAAAAATATCGCTAACCTTGTCACAAATATCGGTTGTGTGTTGCTCAACCTATCCAAAGCCTAATATATATTTGAGTGCATAAACCTTAGTGTACAAGATTTATTTTTGAGTGAGTTATTGCAGGCCATGATTTCTCGGCCCGAGACTAAGAAGCTGGTCATTCCGTTTTTGCGTATTTATCTTTTTGATAGCCTTTTATCCGTGCATTGTGTATCCCCGCATTGGAGATCTCACAAACTTCGCCGGATATCCACCCTTAAACCAAATATCATCTTTTGTGATTACCTCCTTTACCACAACCTATTGTTGAGAATGGATCATCAATTCAAGGAAGATCGCAAGATGGTGCCGACATTGAAGATTTCAAGTATCTCTCCAAGGAAAAATATTTCCGGTACCTACCTTATTTTTCGCCTCTTTGCTCGAGGACGAGCAACGTCTAAACATGGGGGAGGAGGTAGGTACGGTGCAGTTTTAGAGTTCAAAAAGGGAGTATTTTTTTTTAAAAAAAATGAAATGATGAATGATAGAAAAAAAAATTCGGCGATATACGTGACTTCCAAGGTGAAGGGCTCACAAGAAGAAAGAAAAAATATATATATATATATATATATATATATATATATATATATATATATATATATATATATATATATATATATATATATATATATATAAAATGAATGAAAGAAAGAAAGAAAGAAAGAAAGAAAGAAAGAAAAGAATGAGAAATATGAGAAAGAGAAAAAATATATGCGGAAAGTGAACTCCCCGGTTCACTAAGAGTGCATTCAAGGCTTCAAGTTAAAAAGATCCATTCTCATTTTCCAACCATGTGCAATCCGATAACGAGGACTTCCTTTGTGCCTCGGGATCACTCTTTATTAATTTTTAGGTGTTGCTTTATGGGCTCTAATTTTGTAGGGAAGAAGTTAAGTGTTGTTACAAAAGAAAGTGTTGGGCCCATGCGCCAACGTCAGTAGCCTAGTATAAAGAAGGCACCATTGCCCGCCCGCGCACTAGCCAATAAAGCGACGCGGGTTTGCTAACCCGCGTCGGCATTGACTACCCATTTGCAAAATGAATATTCAACCGCCCCATTCTTCTTTCTGAATGGATAAGTGCAGCACTTTCCTTAAAAAGTGCAAAGGAGGCATGAGAGGAGGCGTGGAGACAAAGATGACGATGAGCGCCGGCGAGGGGCCAACCAGCGGACGACCCCGTGTTGACGGATAAAACTCGTATCCACCTACGATCTGCAAGCGTACGGACCTACACCTTTTTCACCATGGGGATTCCCTAGGTTCTTATCAATCTGCGGAGCAAGGGGATTACACTCGTTTGATCTACCTCTACTTACTAATTTATCCAAATCCTAATCTACGGTTAAACTAAGGAACAACTACGCTACACTAGAGAGAATGATTAAACCAACAAGATATGTAAAATACACTTGCCCAAGGGTCTACAATACTTGAACATGCAACAGCTTAAGATATGAAAACCAATCTAATCTATCGGGGGTTGGGACCACAGTGTCGCCCTTTCCCTCCCCCCGTACTGTCACTGCGCGGAGGTATTCGTGACTAGACCTATGATGGACACGGTGTATTGAATGGATCCAAGGGAGCATTGAGATCTTACTCCCTTTACAGCATGGTAGCTAACCTTAAACATCAAAGCTTCTTCAACACTAGATGATAGATAGATAACCGAACAAAGTAGAGATTACATCTCAAGATCGATTACAACCATGGACAAATGAGAAGATTACCACATTAAGGTGCTAGACATGGTACCGTTGATCATGGTGACACTTCTGACGGTGTCTTCCTTCTTCTCCACTTATGGGTGCTTCCTTCGAGTTGAGTTATCCTTCTCCCAAACGATCTCCCTCCTCTCTCTCTAGCTTGTGGATGTCCTCTCGGTGCGAATGGCTCTCTGTATTGCGAATGGCGGCGCCTCCACAAACTTAGGGTTGAAGAATCTTTGGGTGCAAGAAAAGGAGGGCCGAACCCACCCTCGGAGTGGGCCAGGCCAGCCAGCTTAGGCCGACCGGCCCAGGCCCAGATGTGTGTGTTGTCAATGCACTCATCAAGGGGGAGATTGAGGACCATCTATGGTTCGAGGACCGGTGGATGGTCGCTTCCTGATGCGATGAGTGATTTACAACGTTGTGTGGACTGATTCTTGGCTAAGTATTGCAGGTGCATGTTGCGGCTTGACTCGTGTTGGGTGCATGTGAAGAACAAGCGCGAAAGGTCGTTGCCGGTGAGGCCTCCAGGTGTGGAGAAGACAAGTAGGCTTCGTTCGAGGGACCCAGTGGCCAGCAGGCCGCATGGTGGCAAGAACAACAAGATGAAGTCAGTGGACGGTGTTGACGCAAAATATGCACTCAGCGCCAATCACACAGCAAGCCGAAAAGCTTAGCTTCGCACGCGCGAGAGAGAAAGTGACGTGCCGCTCAATTTTTCCCGAAAATTAACAAAAGGGAAAACGAGTTAAATACCAAAATTTGGAACCTACGGGTGGTACCGAGGCGAGTTCCATATTTACGGCTAAAAAGCCAAGCAAGACGACATGTAGCTATGTGAAGCTACCTGTCAAAGAACCGCAACCATTCGGGTGATCATGAAGGAAAAAAGAACATTGCCGAACAGGTGACGTAAGCATGACAACGATCGGTCTTTGAATAAACAAGGATGCATGTGCAAAGCCATGACCGATTCTCAATGAAGATTGACATCAAATAAAGCAAAGCACGAACATGATCATGTATTAAAATAAGCATGCATAGATCCAAAGCATTAGTCTACCGCATGTCTAATCACTTTAAGATCCGTCGGGCACGACATCAAGCAAATCTATCCACCGCATGATACAACTTGCATGAAAGAACGCACCACTTTCCATAAATAGATCTATCCACCGCATGATACAACCCAAATATGGAAAGCTAGAAGCACACGTCTTTTAAAACATAAACAACGCACGTGATCTACTCGTGAAGACATAACCGAATGCGGCTAAACAACCGATTCGGGGTCCATGAAGAAGGAACAAACATTACCACGTGAATAAATCTATCAAGCTGAATTGGAAATCTAATCCACCGGATGACTAGCCCCAAAGCAACCCAAAAACCGCATCTACCGCATGATACCCGGCTCTTTCAAGATTTATACTAACAAAGCAAGCTTGAACCCGCAACACGTAACAACCTAGATCGGTTCGGTTTCGGCTATCGAAGAGCACGAGATCCACGCGTCAAAACACGAAACCTACTCTTGCACGGATCTTAAAAGGAAAAGAGCCGATCCAAACCCATCTAGATTGGGCAAAAGAGTGTTACATGAATTAAAACATAATGCAAAACTCATGATAACACAGGGTAACTTAATGAATCTATTGGATCTTGCCAAAACCCAATAGAGCCGATAACTAGCTTCGAGCTAGACCTTAGCCTACCGCATGGCTCATGATCTAACAAGAAACCCTCTTGAACCAGGCTTGAATCTACCGCATGACACGAAGCATGGTAACAAGACTACTTGCATCGATCTAAATCCACCGCATGATACTAGACATGATACAAGGTTGCCGGTACTCACGGAGGTCGACGGATCGATTGGCCCTCTCGAAGAACTCGACGACACGACAAGGGACTCTAGGGTTTGGCGTAAGGCCGGTGTGTATTGAGGAATGAACGTACGCTTTACATACATCCGGGGATCATATTTATACCTGCTGATTACAATCGCGAATGGATTCATTGCCTAACTAAACTTGATCACCCGTCCATCCATTCGCTTCTCCCCGATCGGGCCACGTCACCGTCCAATCCCGCAAAATCGGCTCTCTTGTTCCTTTGCCGAACCGGAGCGGATAGCCGACCGCGCATCCTTCCGCCGAAAATCTCTCGAAGATATCTTTCCTTCCACCGGACGGACTCTTTTCCGAATCGGGCCCACATGTCATACTCCTTACCAAATTTTGGTGTTAACACATGCCCCTTCAATTGTGGGATAAAAGTAATTTTGTTCCACAATTGACTCCGACCACGAATCTTTGAGCCAAACTCGTCAACACCGTTCTTCGCAATCCGCCGGATTCTTCGTTCGCATCCAACCCTAGATCCCCTTTGTTTCGAGCTCGAATCTCCAATGGCAACTCAGCACCAAGCTACTCGGGTAACTTCACCCCTCCAAACCTTTGTTCGGCATTAGGTTTTCAATTTTACCCAAGATTTTCTTCTTCCGCTCTCTTCCGGGAACCATCTACCGCCCTTCGATTCCCATTGAGGCCAATTCGCAATCTTATTATCTCGGTCTCGAAGGGAATCCTGACCCTCGAGATTTCATTGCCGCTGAATCTCAGAGAATTCCTTTCAAGGTAGCTTTATCTCCACCTCCTCAGTGGCAAGATGCGTTCAAGAACTGGCCTTTGCCCCCAATCGCGGGCTGGAAGACTTGGTACCGTAGGATTCTCGCGGATAAGAGCGGATTGACCAATGCGGATACTCTCCGCATTGCTCAATGTTTGGAGTTATCTGTAGCTGAGATGCCCAAGAATGAAGATCTTCTGATAGCCGCGTGCCACTTCGGTCCAATGGCGTCAATGCCTTCCTTTTTGGGCATGGCCCAATGTCTCCAACTTTGGCCGATGTGTACATGATCACCGGCCTTGACATCACCGGTCTCGTTCGGCCTTGGAATTTCAAGAACTCCTCACGCCAAACGGGGGTAAAGCCGGGGAATGGCTACAAGAATTATATTTTGAAACATATGAGAGATAATCCCCTTGGCGAAGTTGAATACGAGCCTTCTTGAACATGTGGTTATGCGGGTTTGTCTTCGTGGCAAGGCCAATGAACCCACTCGAATCATATCGCAATGGCGATCCATCGGGCCAGCGGCAACCGCCTTCTCTTGGGAAAATTCCTTTTGGGCAGTGTATACCATATGCTTCATCAGACAGTTACCCAAATGTATACCAGCCAGAGGATAACGTGCGTCAATGGCCCTTGGTGGTTTGTTCAGATTTGGCTGCAGCTTCACATGCACCAGATCGTAGGCGTCGACTTGAACTCCAGGTCCTTCCCCTGGTCCAATCCCCCTGAAGGAGAGCTTCAAGTCACCAGAGGATGCCAAAGCTATGGAGAAGCGACTTCAATCGTTATTGTTCGGCAGGACATCACCCAACTTTTCGAGTTTGTTCTTCAAAGGCTTCCCCGATCCTCTTTGGCTCCCTTATCTAGGTCGTGACACTCGACCTTCCCTATCGAGTTTTCCTTTGAGCCCGGCCATCAAGATGGGAGATTCTTGGAAATCTTCAATGTTATAATCCGCCCATGCATATTACCGGCCGAATTCAATGGAGGGAGGCAGAATGCCAGTACTTATGAGTACTATCAGCCTAACATCATGGCCAGACAACTTGGATGTGGCCAGCTGCCCCCAAGATTGTTTCTGCATGAATTCCTCAAGCCCAGAGAGGAAATCAAAGAATCGATGCAGTGCAGCAGAGTTTTCAACTATGTGTGCAGTCCCACTTTGTCTACACATGTCCTTTTGTGCTCGCAATCATAGCTCACCCTACCTTTAACTCATGGTGGCAAGAATTCCACGACCACATCTTCGGTGAACCCGTTCATGTGTTCCGTGCGAAGCGGTGCCGATTTTCTCGCCGAATTCGGAGGTAACACACCGAGCCCCTTGATCGGACTTTTACTCATGGTCCCGACCTCCATCTTTTGTCCACGAACACGGTGCACCGCCCCTCGAGCCGGGGTAATCACTTATAATGCCGAAGGCCCGATTTCGGCATTGGGGTTTAAATCTACAACCTCGCGCCAACCGATGGACGGTACGCTACCACCGATCCCGGCCTTTCCCGGCCTTGCCGTTGACGGGAGGCAAGGATTGCATCCGGTTCCCCCTCCGAGCGCTAAAAGGAGGAGAACTGTCAAGAAAGTACTTGGTTGAGGTAAATTCCTTTACCTTCCCGATTCTTTGGGTCACTCTGTTCTTGATATATCATATCATTGTGTATTTCGGACGAGCCCAACCTTCTTGAGAACCAATACTCGCCGATGCTCCATCCATTGGTATGACTTTTTGCTTTGTTCCTTCTCAAGGATGAGCACGGCACTTATCCCTTCATTTGGACATTTGCGAAGAAAGCGTTGGAGAACCACTTGTAGATGTTCCGGTGGTTCAACGAGGCGAGCCCTTCCGGGGTTGCATTGCCCATCCCGAGAGGTTTCATCTTCATCACCTTCTGCGAGAATCGGCACGCTCTCCGGAGATGAATCCCTCAACTCAACTGGAGCCGCCAAGTTCTCCCGGGATGCCATCGCCTATCGGCCAAGCGAGTAATGGCCAACCCAACGAGAGGAAGATCCGATTCTTCCCCGGCCCGAAACTCACGAGTCGGCCGATTGCTGCACCGGCATCTCCCGACTTGGATGTTTCGGCTCTACTCGGGACGCCTCCTCCGTCCGCGATTGCTTCCGCTCAAGATACCATTCATGAGGTACTTGGTTCCGCTCTTAATCTTGATACCTTGATGCTAGCATTCTCACCTCGGCGGTGTTGTTTTCGGGATCACGCCCCGTCATCATCGAGCTTGCCGTCGGGGGCCCGTCGGTGCCGATGTGATGAAAGAAGTAAACCAGCCGTTGCCCGACGAGGTATTGCTCAAGCTCAAAGAAATCGCGGCCTGGCTAGAGAAGAACGTCCAGGATCAGCTCAATGATCTCTGTCATTTTGAAGAGATGTTTGAGCCCATTAGTCGCAAACTTCCTGATGACATCAGGGCTTTTCTGTCATCCATCTACGACTTAGAGCCCTTCTATGTTCCCTTGAGGCGTGCTTGGAGGAAATTGCGCTCCCGTTCGGCCATTGAAAAGGAAAAAAGCGATCTTTGAACGAGGCCATGAACGGGATACAATCCCAAGCAAAAAGCCATAAGGATGCCTTGGCCGACACCGCGGCCTCTTACGATCCGAAAGTCGCCGGAAAGGCTGCTCTAGAGGCGGAATTGAAAAGCTTCGTCGGCGGAAATGGAGATTGACCAGAAGAAAATAGCCGATCTCCCTGGATTGATAGCAAAGACCGAAGCGGAGGCAGAATCGGCTGTTACCAGAGTAAAGCAGTGTGATGCAGAGCTTACTGACTTATCTGATGCCCAAAAGGACTATCAGGAGATCTTGGATAACTCCCACTTGATAGTATCCAATGTTCGTCACGCACTTGCAAAACTCCTTAACGCTTGAATGTTTTCATTGATGTATACCTGGATCGGTCGTTCTTGTAATATTTCCTTTGCAATTTGTTTCCTTTCCTTGGCGTGCTTTGAGATGTGATGCCGAACGACCCATTCGGTAGTGAAACGCTAACTCGCCGAACGACACCTTGAATTCCTTTAGCCGAAACCATCGACCCACGCGCGTTTCGGCTTAGAACTCCAAACGACCCGCCGGCGGGTTGGTCAAGGAAATCTCTCCGCCTTCCGATTTTACTGGGACGTGCGCCACGATCCACGACCACGATTCGAAGCCACGATTACCTTGCCGGGCCTATAAATGTTGCCATAGGTGCCCCTAGCTCTCCACCGGGCCTTCTAGCTCTCGAATCTTTGCCAATCTCTCGGCCCTCTTGCAAACGGCACATCCCCAAACCGCAATGGTGCGCCGTCTCAACCGCCGCCGCGCCTCCGACGAGGCCGAGGGGAAGCGGCGCCAATGCGCGCGGCGGTGATGATCATCAACTTCTCCTTGTCGATCTCCCTTTTGATCTTCCTTTGCCTTGACAATCATCTCCCTTTTTTCAGTTTGATTCAGTGGAATCCGCCCCGCGCGCCGGCCAATCAGCCCCTTCCTGACGACTCTTCGGAGTCCGATGGCCACTCCCCGGTGCCGTACGGGGAAGCAGACGCTATTCGCTTCAAGGAGGAGCTAGAAGCGTCTCGTCTTGAGCCGGGAGGCCGTCTCCAAAAAGCGAGGCGTGGCCGAACTAGAGTGGGAGGACCGGCGGAAACAAGCTGCCGGAAGCCATCGATGGTATGGTTCGATTCTTGATTTAGTCCGGCCTTTGATGCTAATCCCTTCTTGTTTGCCTCTCGCGGCCCGTGATGCTTTGAGCTCAACCGCCTAAAGGCGCCGCCCCGGTGGAGCAACCGGCGGAGAAGGTGAACGCTCACGGCGACACGCCGGCGGAGCGCCCGGCCGCGGTGGAGCGCCGCACCGACGAGGTGGCCGTCCATGGTGTTCGTGCGGGCACCACCTTGGGCCCCGGCTGCGATGGCGACGCATACGGACGTCGACTATTCCACCGGGCCGCGTGGCTTCCGTGGCGGCGCGCGGGAGGATATCGACGAGATCGAGCTCATCCCGGAGCGCCTCGACGGCCACGGCGACGCTATTGCCGAAATTACCCATCCCCGGTCCGTGCCGAACGGACTCTTTGATTAGATTGTACTAGGGATGTGTAAATGTCGGCAATATATGATGAACTTTTGAATCCTGCACTTGTTCCGTGATATCTCCCTTTGCATTTGCATCCGTGAATTTTGTTTTCTTCGAATGCGTATGGGAACCGTCTTTAGCCGAACGCTCGCAAGCAACGCCCCTTGGCGCAAACTCCACAAAGGATCCCAATTCGGCAATCCGTAAATACCGTTCAAAAGAAAACCCTTCGTACTTGGTGGAAAACCACCGCCGCTTGGTATTCCAACGGTGCGTGCGTCGCGATCATCACTCCCAATGCGCCTCCTTGGTCAATAAAATAGCCCGTGGGGTGCTCTGCAAATCCACTCGCACACTCCTCCATCGCTTCTCGTTTCTTCTTCTGCTGCTAGAAGAAAAAACCCCAACGCCATGGACAAGGGTAAACAACCTCAGGAGAGCGGCTCGTCAAGGAAGCGTACGCTTCGGAAGTGAGTTCTTTCTTGATCTGCTCCTTGTCCTTCTGCTTGATCTTGCGCTTCATGTTTTCCTCTCGCCTCTTTCGGCCTTGATTTGCTTCTCGAAGAAATCATCGGAACCGAAGATGTTCCCGAGTACATCTCCTCCGATTCTTCTCTCCGAGGCGGAGGATGCCACGCCCGAGCAAAGGGTCATTCATCGGCCGCGCCGCCGTGTCCGGCACCCGGAGCGTGACCTCGGGGACATGTCCGTCCGCCTTGTCAAGCCGAACGCGAGCGTCGTATGGCGCCGGAAGCGCTAGTAGGGGGTAAACGCCTCTGCCCCCCTTCATGTTTGCATCCGGATTTCTTGCCCCTAACCTTGATCCTTTTGCTCCGGACGTCTCCGACGGTACGGCAACCCTGAAGGCGGCCCGGGATAGCTTGGTAGAGGCCGCCAATCGTGGTCATCCTCGTGCGTTCCAAGTCGCCGTCACGGTGGTCCCGGAACAACCGAAGAGGGAGCGACGGCCGAAGAAGCAAAGAAAAGATTGATCCATACTTTCGCTTCTTACTCCACGCCTTCTCGCTTCCCTCCCTTAGGGGACTTGGCCTTCGGGGCTGCTATGTGTAATCCCGCAAGAAACCGGTTGTAGTGTAGTATTGAGCTAAGGGCAATGCATCGAGCACCGGCCATTTTCTTTTGTTCATGATTTTTGTTCTAAAGGCGGCCTCATCCTCGAGCGCCGGCACGTTTCGTGTCGGATGTGTATGATCATCGATCGATTTCAATGCTAGGATAATACTTCTTCGAGATATCTTCCATTTATTGCGGCGGAAAACTCCTCTCCTAGCAAAGTTTTTAATATGTATGCATTACCGAGAACGCATCGACCACACGAAAAGGCCCCTCCCAGTTAGGGGACCATTTGCCGAATTCACTGTATTTAGTTCCAATCGGCAGTAGCGCTTTCCAAACTAGATCGCCCTCTGTGAATTGCTTTACTTTTACTTTCTTGTTATAGTATTTGGCGACCCGCAGCTTGTTTTTCTCGATGTTCTCCAGGGCCCTGAGACGGATCATATGCAAATCTTCTAACTCATCCATCATTAGGCCACTGTAATCCTTGGAGCTCAAATCCTTTTGCAACACTACTCTCCTTGACTCTGATTGCATTTCCCAGGGCAAGATCGCGTGATGCCCGTAAACCAACTCGTAAGGAGAAGTCTTTGTAGCTCCATGGGGGGCCATTCGGTAAGCCCACAGCGCTTCGGCCGAGTACCGAATGCCATCTCCTCGGCTTACGGTCGATCTTCTTCTGTATAAGCTTGATCATGATCTTGTTAGAAGCCTCTCGCTTGACCATTAGCTTGGGCATAGTATGGGGAAGAATTAAACGAGTTTAATCCCCATGCTTTCGGCAAAATCTCCGAATTCCAATGACACGAATTGTGCCCCTTGGTCGGTGGTAATCGTCCGAGGAATCCCAAATCGATAGATGATGTGTTCCTTGATGAATTCGGTCATGTTTTCCGACGTCACCTTCTTGAGTGGGATTGCCTCGACCCATTTGGTGAAGTAATCGTAGCCAAAAGCACGAACTTATGCCCCTTGCTAGATGGTGGATTAATTTGGCCAATCAAGTCTATACCCCAACCCCTGAATGGCCATGGCTTGATGATGGGATTTAATGCTGATGCAGGGACTCTTTGAATATTTCCGAACCTCTGGCAATCTTGACACCCCTTGTAATACTCAAAGCGGATCCTCTAATATCGTCGGCCAAAAGCATCCACCGCCTAATAACCCATTTCATGCGATAGGCCGATTGGTGCGCTCCACATATCCCATCGTGCACCTCGCTCATCATGTTCTTGGCTTCTTCCGGGACCCGGGCATCGTAGCAATGTACTCCGTCTAATGACTTATAGAATAAATTGTCATCCGGAAGAACGAACTTGATTGCCTTATACCCGAGCTTCCTAGAGACTTTTCGGGATGGATCTCTCAAATATTCAACGATCTCTTTCCTCCAATCATCTTCCGTAAGATCCGTCCCCGGTGCGCTCACCTCCGCGGCAAATGCTTCTTGACTCTCTTTATAACCGGAGGCGCTCGAGCTAGCCCGTTTGCTTCCTCGTTATGCTCTCTAGGAATGTCTTGTAGGGTTACCGGTGGAAAGCCCTTCAAGATTTCTCTCGCATTCCTCGTAGTAACTCCTCGGTGCCTCGCTTCGCACTCGTACTCGGCCGTTCAATTGCTTGATGACCAACTCGAATCCCCATAAATTTCAACCGAAACGGCCCCGGCTTCTCTCAAATATTGAAGCCCTCGAAGCGGCGCCTCGTACTCGGCCACAGTTGTTATTTGTGACGGTGGGTTGTATAGGAATGGCAAATTCGAACATCTCACCTCCGGGAGAAATTAGTAGGATCCCTACTCCTCCACCTTTGCCACATGATGACCCGTCAAAGAATAGAGCCCATGGGGTAATTTCAAGCGAGATTAATTGAAGGGTCACGGTGTTCGGTTATAAAATCGGCAATGACTTGACCTTTGATGGCTTTTGCCGATTCGAACTTCAACTCGAACTGCGATAGAGCTAAAATCCATTTGCCAACCCGACCATTCAAAATTGGCATAGATAACATATGTTTTATCACATCAAACTTCGAGTATACGGTGCATTCGGCATTCGGCAAGTAGTGCCGAAACTTTGTACACGAGTAGTATACGCAAAGACATAATCTTTCTATAGCCGAATACCCGGTTTCGGGATCAAGTAGTTTTCGGCTAAGATAAGCTACTACCCGTTCCTTCCCTTCGAATTCTTGAATAAGGGCCGATCCAATAGTTTGGGTATCGGCCGCCACGTACAACTTGAAAGGCTTGTTCGGTGAGGAGGAACCGGCACCGGTGGCTCCTTCATGTATTGCTTGATTTCCTCGAAAGCCTTTTGTTGTTCGTCACCCCATGTGAACTTCGATCCTTCTTTAGTTTCAAAGCAACGGAGAGAACGGCAACACCTTCCGTGATAAATTTGAGATGAACCTTCTCACAAAGTTGATCTTGCCGAGCAGTGATTGCAACTCCTTGAGGTTGGTTGGAGGAACGACTTCATCAATGGCTTTCATGCTCTTTTTGCCAACTTCAATCCCTCCTTCGTGGACCAAAAACCCCAAGAACTCTCCACCGACACCCCAAATGCACACTTGTTTGGATTCATCTTCGGACCATGCTTCCGGTGCATTCCGGGGTTTTCTTCACATCCTCCGGATGGGAGTCATGGCTTAAGGACTTGATCACCACGTCGTCAATGTAGATTTCCACGGTCTTGCCGATCAACTCATGAAAAATGTAGTTCATGGCCCGCTGGTAGGTTGCACCGGCATTTTTCAACCCAAATGTCATGACGATCCATTCAAATAGGCCTATATGACCAGGACACCTGAAGGCCGTCTTCGAGATGTCTTCTATTGCCATAAAGATTTGATTGTACCCTGCGTTGCCATCCATGAAGCTAATCACCTTGTGCCCAGCAGCGGCGTCAATCGGCAAATCGGCAATAGGCATTGGGTATCCGTCCATGGGAGTAGCTCGTTTAGGTCCCCGAAGTCTATGCAAACTCTCATTTTTCCATTTTTCTTATACACGGGGACGATGTTGGAAATCCACTCCGCATATCCGCGGGGCCGAACGAAGTTTGCGTCAAGTAATCTTTCGATTTCCTTCTTCACATCGGCCAATACTTCATCCTTGTAGATTTTCCGGGGCGGTTGCTTATATGGCTTGAATCCTGGCTTGATTGGCAACCGGTGCTCGACGATGGATCGATCCAATCCAGGCATCTCCGAGTAATCCCAAGCGAAGCAATCTTTATATTCTTTGAGAAGCTTGATTAAGTTTCCCCTGAAGTCTGGTTGCAAACCTGCACTGATGAACGTCGGCCTTGGTCTATCACCGTTTCCAATGTCAACTTCCTCCAGCTTATCGGCCGACATGAATCCTCGTCCCAGCTTGCCATCAGTGCCATCCACGGGGTTCTCCATTAAAAATTCTTGTAAGAGCCGACCGCTTGAATCGGTACCGTTGGTCACCGCCGACGAGTTCAACGGGACCTTCTCCCCCGATCCTTCCCCGAGAAGCAATCGATGCCTTGGTATTCCCGGAAGGCCGGTTCCATGTTAGCCACGCTCACGGAGTCGTCCGCCCGCACGACCTCAATTTCATCGTCCACCCACCGGATCGGTGTTGATGCATAGTGGATGGGACGCAGCGATTGGCGTGGATCCGGTCCCGCCCAAGCGAGGCCGTAGGCTCCCTTCCCTTCGATGACGAAGAAGGTGGTGAGCGGCGTCTTGGACCCGATCATCAAGTCCACGTGAGCGCATCCTTTGGTATCCGAGGGGTTCCGGCGAAGTCGTTGAGGATGATGCTTGTTGGTGTCAAATCGCTCGGGGTCATGCCAAGCTTCCCGAAGGTGGTGTACGGCATCACGTTAACCGCCGCGCCACCGTCGACGAACATCTTGGTCAATGGCTTGCCATTGACGTACCCCCCTCAAGTACGGCGGCCTCATGTGGCGATTCTTGGCCGGCTTGTCGAAGATGGCCTCGCTTGGCAAGCACCGGTGCGCCATCATCTCCTCGGGGCGCTCGTCGTCAAAGGCGGCCTCCTCCTCGCATCACCCGGTTAGCGGGAGCCATGAACTCATTTGGCAGGAAGTATACCATGCATGCAGGGGCTTGACGCTTTGATCCTTCCGGCTGGTCCTTGGGGCGCCACTTCTGTCTCGTCTGGATCCCGGCTTGCTTCATCTCGCGGTTCCTCAAGCGTTGGACCCGCCTCTTCTGGCTCTTGCGTAGACCGGGTGGGCACCATTGGCCCTTACGCCGGACGTAGACCTCCTCGTCCTCCTCGTGGTCAGCCCACCTGAGATCAGCTCGGCGCTTCCTGGGATGATCAATGATTTCAATTTTTTGCCGCCGATCCCCATTTGGGTGGATCCTTCCAAGTCTTTCGTGGACGGATCGGCGATTGGCGCTTCCTGCTCGTACTCGGCATATCCGTCGCTGCATTCGGGACGCTTCCTTAATGTGGGTAGTTTCGGGCCTTCGTTCCGGCGGTGCCCGAAAAGGCGCACCCCCGGTGGGCGCGCTCGCGCGCGCGCGTGCGTTCCCGATTCCATCCGCGCGCTTCCTCCTCGGCCCTGCGTTGCTCCTCCTCGTGACGACGCTCCCGGTAGCGTTCCTTCTCCATCCGGCGCTGCCATTTGTTAAGGAGGATGCGCGACGTCACCTTGGGTTTGGGCTTAGATGACTCCCCGATCTCGATGTGGCTCTTGAGAACGCGGGGGCGTCGCCCGGACTTGCTCTATGGTAACCCGGCGCTTCGGGTCAACCGATCCATCTTGCTTGGCCCCGGCCGAGGTCGGACCTTGACTTTCCCTTTCTCTTCGGTCGTTATCGCATTGACGGAAAAGCCGAGCATGTTCTCGGGAAGGGGTGGCCATCCAGCTTCATCTTGTTATCGAATTTGAGGTGCCCTTCCCGGATAGCCTTTTGGATCCTCATCCCGAAGACCACTGCGGTCGTTGATGGAATGGGAGTCCCTGTCATGAAAGCCGCAGTAACGTTTCGCTTTGACTCCATCAGGCCGAAGCATAGAGTGCCCTTCAGGCAGCTTGATTCGGCCTTCTTTTACCAAGAGCTCAAACAACTTGTCAGCCTTTGTGATGTCGAAGTCATAGGTTCCTTTGGTCTGCCTGACCCAACGCTGATTCATTGTGAGAGGCTCTTTACCCCACATGATTTCTGCCGCAGCTATCTCCAGTTCGTCGTCAGAATCCTCGAACAAATCAGCTTTGTCCAAGAATTGATTGTAGATATCGGCGATGTCGTGCTGCTTGCCAAACTTGGGGTCCTTCTTGAGGCCATATGCCTGATTGCTCATCAAGGATAATTTCTGTGACAGTTGGCCCAAGTTTTCAAACTCCATCCCAAAGAGCTTTTCGCGCACGGCTGGTAACATCCCGGCGACGGCCATATCGGCTAGCTGATCGTCTGGCAAGTTCAATGAGAAGCACATGCCCTTGACTTCTCTGAATCTTCTCAGAAACTCCAGCGGTGTTTCACTGTGCCTTTGCTTCAGGGTGGCGAGGTCAATCAATTTCTTCTCAGAACTGCCGCTGAAGTAGTGAGCGTGGAATTTACGCTCCAAATCTTTCCACCTGGCCACTGACTCAGGCGGCAAGGACGAGAACCACTGAAAAGCTGGACCCGTCAAGGAGGCGGGGAAGTAACGAACCCCGAACGCCTCTTCGGTGAACATTCCCCCGGCTTGCATGAGATAACGAGCGATATGCTCGACCGTGCTTGTCTCATCTTGCCCGAGAGAACTTTGTGAATTCCGTCGGTGGTTTTACCCTTGGCGGCGGGGAGCACGTTATAGTACCACTGCGGGAACGGCGGCTCGTAGGTGGGGCACCGCATCCTTGGCTTGAGGCCGAACCGATTCTCGCATCAATTCGGCCATTTTGCGAGCTAGGGCATCTTCCTCTTGAGCGCCCGCGCCGGCGCGTACCCGGGTGCGGGAAGGCGTCGAACGCCCCCGTAATTCCCCACTTCATGATAGCCACCGCCGTATAGATTCCTCTGGAGCCAGTTGGTTGACGGAGCTATTCTTCGACTGGGGTCAAGTGGGGCCCCAGATGAGCCGAACGCTAGGTCTCCGTACGTGGGCTGGTACGGATTCGGCTGTTGCACAGGCTGACCTGTGCTGCTTTGTGGTGGCGGCAGGATTGGTTGACTTCCTGAAGTCCGCGGCGGAGGCCGAACCGGCGCCCCCCGGCCTCCCCGTGGAGGAGGTTGGAACGCTTGGCTCCGGAGCTCGAGGAGGGGGGCTGCACCGGCCCCGTGGTGGCGGCTGAGAGCTCGATTCACCCAGCTCCACGGTGCTCTTTCCGGCGTACGCCTTTCCGAACGCTTGCCCCGCGCCCGGACCAAAGAGGGCCGCCATCATCTGTTGGAGCGACCCAAGGAAAGCTTGATTGTGCTTGGTGAGCACGTCGTCCATTGACTCTTGGAAGATCCGCGCGCATTCTTCCTTTTCTTGTTGGGTCGTAGCGTCGGTTTCTCCCGGCAACGATGCTGCGGGCGGGCCATTCTTCGGATATGGTACACCGCTTCGGTTCTTTTTGAATGACATGAGACACTTTTGTTGGAACCGATTCACGGCGTCCAAGAGCCGCCGATGTTGCTCCGGAGAAAGGTCTTCAATGTTGACATCCGGAGAGATCCGTGATCTCGGGCATCTCGAACCAATTCGGTTGTTTGTCCCCCGGGCGTGCCAAAAAGTGTGTTGACGCAAAATATGCACTCGGCGCCAATCACACAGCAAGCCGAAAAGCTTAGCTTCGCACGCGCGAGAGAAAGTGACGTGCCGCTCAATTTTTCCCGAAAATTAACAAAAGGGAAAACAGATTAAATACCAAAATTTGGAACCTACGGTGGTACCGGGCGGTTCCATATTTACGGCTAAAAAGCCAAGCAAGACGACATGTAGCTATGTGAAGCTACCGTCAAAGAACCGCAACCATTCGGGTGATCATGAAGGAAAAAAGAACATTGCCGAACGGTGACGTAAGCATGACAACGATCGGTCTTTGAATAAACAAGGATGCATGTGCAAAGCCATGACCGATTCTCAATGAAGATTGACATCAAATAAAGCAAAGCACGAACATGATCATGTATTAAAATAAGCATGCATAGATCCAAAGCATTAGTCTACCGCATGTCTAATCACTTTAAGATCCGTCGGGCACGACATCAAGCAAATCTATCCACCGCATGATACAACTTGCATGAAAGAACGCACCACTTTCCATAAATAGATCTATCCACCGCATGATACAACCCAAATATGGAAAGCTAGAAGCACACGTCTTTTAAAACATAAACAACGCACGTGATCTACTCGTGAAGATATAACCGAATACGGCTGAACAACCGATCCGGGGTCCATGAAGAAGGAACAAACATTACCACGTGAATAAATCTATCAAGCTGAATTAGAAATCTAATCCACCGGATGACTAGCCCCAAAGCAACCCAAAAACCTGCATCTACCGCATGATACCCGGCTCTTTCAAGATTTATACTAACAAAGCAAGCTTGAACCCGCAACACGTAACAACCTAGATCGATTCGGTTTCGGCTATCGAAGAGCACGAGATCCACGCGTCAAAACACGAAACCTACTCTTGCACGGATCTTAAAAGGAAAAGAGCCGATCCAAACCCATCTAGATTGGGCAAAAGAGTGTTACATGAATTAAAACATAATGCAAAACTCATGATAACACAGGGTAACTTAATGAATCTATTGGATCTTGCCAAAACCCAATAGAGCCGATAACTAGCTTCGAGCTAGACCTTAGCCTACCGCATGGCTCATGATCTAACAAGAAACCCTCTTGAACCAGGCTTGAATCTACCGCATGACACGAAGCATGGTAACAAGACTACTTGCATCAGATCTAAATCCACCGCATGATACTAGACATGATACAAGGTTGCCGGTACTCACGGAGGTCGACGGATCGATTGGCCCTCTCGAAGAACTCGACGACACGACAAGGGACTCTAGGGTTTGGCGTAAGGCCGGTGTGTATTGAGGAATGAACGTCCGCTTTACATACATCCAGGGATCATATTTATACCCCGCTGATTACAATCGCGAATGGATTCATTGCCTAACTAAACTTGATCACCCGTCCATCCATTCGCTTCTCTCGATCGGGCCACGTCACCGTCCAATCCCGCAAAATCAGCTCTCTTGTTCCTTTGCCGAACCGGGAGCGGATAGCCGACCGCAGATCCTTCGCCGAAAATCTCTCGAAGATATCTTTCCTTCCACCGGACGGACTCTTTTCCGAATCGGGCCCACATGTCATACTCCTTACCAAATTTTGGTGTTAACGGACGGTTTCTTGGTTGAGCCACAAAACCAATGTCGAGCCAAGCCTTCATGGGAGCCAAGTCATGAGTGGTGATTGGCGGAGGCTACATCAAGTTTGCGTGGTTAACGGTGGTTCACCAGAAAATCATAGGGTTACTCGGCTGAGCCACAAAGCTGAGGCTGAAGACCGGGCGTGGCTGTCAGGCCAAAACTGTCCTGACCGGTTCGGGGTCGCAAGGCGCCGGAAGCTTTGAGGTGGAGGACACACGTCGGGATCGCAAGGCGTGCGTCGAGGCTACGCGAAGTGCGGTCGCCGGGCATCCGTCCGATGGTGCTATGAAGACAAATTCCCAAAGTGCCCATTGTGGGCGTGTATCCTAGTTTAGGCCTTAGGCACATTTTAGACTTTAGGCTTGCCTCCGTATAACCCAAGAGGTTAGAGGCTGGAAGACAACCCTTGGAACCCTAGCTCATTTCATTTCGCTATTTTCCTCTTCCTATTTTCCTTAGGATTTCTTGTTGGATGTCACGTATGAGGACCTTGTGCCTCTTTGCTTGGTGATCTTGATCGAACAAACCCTTCGAAACGGCTTCGATTTGGATGTTTTCGGTGGTTTCCATGGGATGGTGTTCTTGAGGGTTGACTTCCGATTCCTCTTGATTGAGTGGGTTTTGGAAACCGAGCTTCTAGCCAAATGTAGCCAACGAGGTGCCCCAACTATCCCCAAAGTCTCACTATGATCCGTGGAACGAATCGGGAGATCGATTTCTTGGAGTTTAGAGTTTTTCCTGCGGGCTGTGTTCTTCCCGACTGCCCAGTCCAAAACCGGCCTGACCGGTTTCCCAAACCGGTCTGACCGGTTTCGCCCTGCTGGCTGTCGAGAAGGGTTTTTGAGCAAGGAAATCTTTGTAGCGTTATGGCTTCTTTTGTTCAGAGGTGGAATGGCTCTTGAGGTGTTTTGGGTCTTAGGGGAGTTTTGGAGAGTTTCTGGACAAAATCGGTCTGACCGGTTTGCCAAACCGGTCTGACTAGTTTCCCTTGTCTGTGTGAGACTAAGTCCAACAGAAGCGGTCTAGCCGGTTTCAAAAACCGGTCTGACCGGTTTTAGGTTCCAGCAGCTGTGTCGTGTGAGTTTCCACTGCATGTGTTGTGTGGTTGCTGGTTGGGTCTTGCTCCTAGGTCCAGTAGGACTTAAGTGGCTGCGTGGGCTTGGCAAGAGAAGCCTGTGGAGGTGCACGAGTGAAATCGGGTTCATAGGCCGAATTCTTGAATAGAATTTTTATCAGCCTCCATTCACTCCCCCCTCTCTGGTTCGCCGCTTTGGTCCTTCAAGTGGTATCAGAGCCGGTTACGGGTCTTGATTGACTCTAACCAGTCTAAGATCCAAGGATGGCGTACCAGGAACGAAGTTCAGGTCCTCCCCACTTCGATGGGAAGAACTACCAGATGCGGAGTAAGCGGATGGCGGCGTTCCTCCGCGGAAAGGGTCAGATCCTTTGGGTTGTCACGGTGGACACAGGCTATGTCCAGCCGATGAAATTCCTTGCTCCAGGATGGAGGGACATGTTCGACACCAACAACAAAGCGGTTGACTACTTGTTTCGTGCTTTGTGTCAGCCTGAATTCGATCGTGTGCACACCGATGTAGCGATCTAGGCCCTTTCGCACCTTTGGTAAGGGTGTGCTTCGGTGATAAATGACAACCATATGCTTGTGACTAACCTTTGTTTTGAAGCGGATTTCTAATTGGGTTATTTTCTTGAATGGAATGAGACCCCTCAATTTGAATTAATGGGCTCAATTTGGTCGAAAACTGCAAGGCTAAGGACTTTGTTAGTTCCAAGTGTCACAAAGGAGATGAAGGACACTTGGATTACTAGTTCGTAGTTTCGACCGTACTATTAAGAGGGGTTCGTACACTAGTAGCTTGACCATGCACTCAAAAGCCATAAAATATGCACACTCAAGTTCCTTGGATGCAATCTAGCTCAGACAGTTCATGGAAGCAAGGTTGAAGCAAAAGAATCGACGGAAAACTCAAAGGCGCTGAATTGGATGAGTTGAAATCAATTTCATACCGTCGGATGATCCGACGCCCTATATTTAACACGCGTCAGATGAGTTCTGCAGCCAACTGGTTCAAAATGGACCGTCGGATGAACCGACTGTACTGGCATCGGTTCATCCGACGCCTCAGGGTTTTTCTATAGTTCTGGTCAAGGGTCTGGGCTCAAGCATCGGACGATCCAACGCCTTGACCATCGGTTCATCTAATGGTTGCATTTAAATTCAACAGAGACACGCCAAGACTTCTTCTTCAGCACCGGATGAACCGACGCTTGGATGGTATACACAACGGTTCATCTGACGGTTTGTTTCAAATCATACATTACCGCCCCGAGTGGGGTGCCTTCAGCACCGGATGATCCGACGGGGCGTCGGTGTATAGCGTCGGTGCATTATCTGGGTTTCTTGGTTAAACGGCTATATTGGGCGCTATGAGTGACCGGATGATCCGACTCTAAGCAGGGGGGCACCATCGGTTCATCCAACGGTACAACTTTTTCGGGGGACTTTTCCAACGGCTAGCCTCCTTTGCTAGGCCTATAAATAAGCCCCCCGCCTCTCTAGAGCCGCCTTTGCCACTCTGAAGATCTATTGCAGCCTAGGAGAGAAGGAGAGTGTGTTCTTGCCTATTGGGATTTCTCTTCCTCTTCATTGAGGTGTTCTTTCTTAGTGAGCAAGAGTTTCAAGGTGCATCCATGGCTTAGCTGAGTGCTCAGGTCAAGTGAAGGTGTGCGGGCTTGTTACTCTTGGAGTTTGATGGCTCCTAGACGGTCTAGGTGACTTGGGGGTTCTTTGTGAGCCCTTGGAGATTGTGGGAGCCTCAAGACAAGCTTGGTGTACACGGTTCGAGACCCACCGTTCCGGAGATGGAGAACGGGTACTCTTAGTGAGCACTTGTGGCTTAGTGACTCAAGGAGGAGCGATACTCTAAGTGAGTGCTCCAACGTGGACATGGGGGAAGCGTCAACTTCTCCATACCACGGGAAAAAATCCTGTCGCCTTTTGTCCCTCTTGTTTACTTCTAGCACTTATTTTCAGCACTCTATTTCCGCTCTCAAGTTTCTTTGTCTTTGTTCTAGCTTGTTTCGCTTGTGTGCTTCATATCTTGCCTAGGTTGTCATATTGCTTCCTAGTGTGATATTTGCTAAGGAAACTTGTGATAGTGTGCTCTAGTAGTAGGGAAGAACTTTTTTAGTATGGGCAACACTAGTTGTAGGTTAAGGATTTCGTTTTTCCTTTAGAGCTTGAAAACAAGTCCCATATTCAAGCCCCCCTTCTATGTGACTAGATCCTACAAGTGGTATCAGAGCTAGGCTCCCTTTTGCTTGGCTTAACCTCCTAGGGAGATGGGGAAGGGAAGCGGCAATGGCCCCCCCAAGGTTGGCGGGGAAGCGCTTCACCTTTTGGGCACATAGAATGGCTAGCTATCTTCAAGCTCAACATCATGATGCGTGGCGCACTACCATGTATCCGTTGCCTTCGGTTCCCACCGAGAGTGAGGCTAAGTGGAATGCTCGTGCTAGGAATCACATCTTTGAGGCGCTAGATGAGGAGTTGTTTGATCGGGTCTTTGCTAAGCCCACCGCCCATGAGGTGTGGATGGAACTCAAAGAAATCAATGTGGGTAACAAAAAGATCCATGAGGAAAAATATGAGTTGCTCAAGGTGGAACTCAATGAGTTCAAAATGAAAGATGATGAGGGGGTAGAGCAAATGTATTCTAGGATGGGAGTGCTTATTCAAACTATCAACCCTCTCGATGTTGCTAACCTTTCCGAGCAGGAAATCATCCGGAAAATCCTTCAAACGCTTCCCAAGCCAAAATACAACATCGTCAAGGCACTTCTCTTTGAGAAGGACTTCACCACCCTCACCATCACCGAGGTTGTGAGCAAGATCCGTGTTGACGGTTAATAGTTGTATCAAAGTTCGTTTATGACTTGCAAGCGGACAAGTCTCCCGTCGTAGTCAAGGGACCCTTCTTCCCTCGAGTGGTGAACCCAAGGTATCGAATCCGTGGAACAAATGTGTGACGCAAAAGTTGATCTAGTAAAGCCAAGTAACTCGAATCTTCGGTAAAAGAAACCCTAATGCCTCTAGATGAAACATACGAAACTAATCTAATCTACTAAAGACCGGAGATAACAAAGTAAGATTGGGTAGATAAACCGATCTAGAGAGATCGGGGTAAGCCTTTTGTTGAAGTTCCTAGCAAGAGAAGAAGTAGCAAATCGAATCTTATTAGAAGCCTCTTTAAATCGTGGTTTCCGTCCAAATCCGAAAACATCCGCCTTTCGGAACCCCCATTCTCGTCACAACGTATCCCCACTCATGTGGGGAGTCTAGGGCGAGTCAAAAGACAAGTCGAGATTCTTTTGGAAGATCCGGCGTGTACCTCTAGCCACCGCGGCTACAAGAACACCCTATGTAATCTATCTCGAGAATAGAATTGGAATAAGCAAAGCCGATCGAAAAACGAAATCTTCGAGGAAACACTTGATCGCTAGGAAAAGATTCAACTTGATAATTCAACTATAACAATGATACATACACAAGATCACCACCGGGATCCTTCCTTGATCTTGCTTCTAGCTCCGGGAACTCCGACGTGGTCGTCCGTGCAAGGTTTTCACGTCGGCTAGGGAAACCCTAGTCAACTAGCTCGACCCTCTCCTCTCCGAGATGGTGTCCCTGTCTTCTCTGCTCCTCGGCGGCCAATGACGAATTGTATGATGCGTGGCTCTCGGTCAGGGGGCTATGAATAGCCTGAATGGCGGCTAGGGCAAAGGAGGGGGCAAACGGGCCCTGGACTCGGGCCGGGCCCATTCGAGCCCGGCCCGAGGCCTCCTTTGCTCTACATCGGTTCCTCTCGCTTCTCGGATGTTTCCCCCTTCTGCATGTAGGTCCATGTCGCCAGTTTCTCTCTGAATTGGGCATAACTCCTTGTCTTGCAAGATTCAGCACTTTTTTGGTCAGGTCCACGGAGTTTGTCATCTTCTCGGATCAAGTCCCTGACTTCTTGGAGTTAAGTTTGCTTCATTGCATGACTTGTACGGGCTTCATGGTCTTGTCATAAGGTGCTTGGTGAACTTATCCCGAAAGTCTTGCATTCAACGCTAAAACCCTGCATAAACACTAAACACCAAAACCGACATGCACACGTGAACTTGTTATACCACGGGGGTTAGTACCAATGGATAAGGTATAAAACTTACGCCAACACCGAAGGTAAACTCATGGCTAGGTTAACGCATTTTCACCGTCAACATCTCCCCCATGCTTAAACCTTGCTCGTCCTCGAGTAAGCCTTCGATGGATATCAACGTTGCCAAATAATGTTTAAGCCTTGCACTTGATCATACATAAGAAACCATAATGCTCTCAAAATTTTAATTCGTTAAAGTTCAATAATGTACTAGCCTTCATCTCTACGGAGGGTATATTCTTATTAAGCTTATCCCACAAGTATTAACATGCTCACAAAGTTAAAATAGATCTCAGAATTTTTGAAATAAAGAACGAGATAAAGAAAAGCTAAACCAAGTTCACAAATTTAACTCATCTTGCATATTGCTCATGAACACTCAACTCGCTTGTCTCTCAAGCCTATATATTCTACTCCTTTCCCTCTCATAACATATATGTGTGGTAGGCTTTATATGGAGCTTTTTGGGAAAGTTTAGTCCTAACAAGATTGTATAAATGAGGTGTTGTCAAAACAAGACAAGCTTCTCATGTTCTTACCGAGACTCGTCAAAAAGGTCATTGGAAAATAATGTCATATCAAGGAGGGGAAAGAGAAAAATACACACACTTGAGATGAGTGGACATGTGCAAAGGGCAAAGGTTGATCCCGAGGCACAAAGGAAGTCCTCGTTATCGAATTGCACATGGTTGGAAAATGAGAATGGATCTTTTAATCTAGAAGCCTTGAATTTCCTAATGCACTTTAGAGAACCTTGGAGTTCACTTTACGCATACTCATATTTTTTTCTCTTTCTCATATTTCTCCTTCTTTTCTTTCTATGTTTCTTTCTTTGTCTCATTCATTCATTTTTTTCTTGTCATTCATTCGGTCACGAGACTTTCACCGTGGAGTTTTGATTTTTTTAATTTACACCCTTTTATTTTTTTTAATTTCTCCCCTTTGAACTCTAAAATTGCATCGTACCTACCTCCTCCCCCATGCTTAGACGTTGCTCGTCCTCGAGCAAAGAGGCGATAAATAAGATAGGTACTGGAAATATTTTTCCTTGGAGAGATACTTGAATTCTTCAATGTTGGCACCGTCTTGCGATCTTCCTTGAATTGATGATCCATTCTCAACAATAGCTTGTGTTCAAGGAGGTAAACACAAAAGATGATATTTGGTTTTAAGGGTGGATATCTGGCGAGGTTTGTGAGATCTCCGATGCGGGGATACACAATGCACGGATAAAAGGCTAGCAAAAAGATAGATACGCAAAAATGGAATGACCAGCTTCTTAGTCTCGGGCCAAAGAAATCATGGCCATCAATAACTCACTCATGAATAAATCTTGTACACTAAGGTTTATGCACTCAAATATATATTAGGCTTTGGATAGGTTGAGCAACACACAAGTGATATTTATGACAAGGTTAGCGATATTTTTGAGCATAAAAACCATCTTTAATCTATTCATAACTTGAGAGAACATAAAACACTATGGGTCTTTATTTTAATCATAACCTCCGCTAAAGATTAAGCTAGCATTTAAATAAATTCAGATTCGTATTTTAAGAGAGCACTAGCTTTAACATGCATAAATCAATTACAAAGATAAACAAAGTGGCAATTATAATCATATATCATTATGGCACAATTTTATGTAACTTTTCCAATGATATAATCAAGGTAGTGTCTTTATTAATAATGATGAAATCAAGTTGAAATACAAACTGAAAATAAACAAACACACTTGCTGAAATTTAAATAAAAACAGAAAATATTACGCAAACACACATAAACAAAAGCTGAAAATTATAGAGAAAGAGAAAAGAAAAGAAAACTAAAGTTCCTTAATCTTCCTAGTCCTCCGCCGGTGGTTGGTGTTGATGATCTTGATAGTAATACCCTTGCTCGTAAGATCGTTGGACATTCCCTCCAACGAATTGATTCGTCTCCACTAGGTGAAGGCGTCCAAGCTCATAGGCAATATTTGCATTGCCCTCACCAAGTTGAGCCGCGCTGGCTTGGATGGCTGCGACGTTTTGGGCGTTTCTTGCAACATACCCTCCAATTATGGCCATGCTTTGTTGCGGTTGGGGATATTGTGCGCAGGGCTCCGCGAAGTTTGCGTTGGGCACCACATAATTTGGTGGGGGTATCGGTGCACCACCCCCCATGCTTGCTCTTGTGGCCCTCCGTAATAACTTGGCGGAGGCGGGATCCTGCCGAATGGTGGCACATTGGGTTGTGCACCACTCACTTGTGCGGAGGATGTTCCCTCCTCTACGATTCTTCCTCTTTTGTTTTTCCTTGCCGGGACAAGGAGTCCCTCTTCCAACCAATCTTCACTCCCTTCGATGAAAAGCCTAAGCCTTGCATCCGGAAGGGGTAGGTTCACCATGGCCAAACGAAAACCTCCTCTCTCATCTCCACTAATGTATTTGCCTTGTCGCAAATATTCAATGCCGAGAGAGGTACCACACAAAAGTTGGTCGGGGTTTCTTGCGATCCCCGGCCGTAGGGAGAAGGCCAACATGGAGAGGTAGCACCCCGAACCAATATGTCCCGCCCCCGATGCTGCCTCGCAACACCAACGGTTGATCATAAGGTAAGAGGGGTCTATTGGCTACTTGGTAATTAAAGCTGAGTAGAGCCAATTAAACTCCGTGTCGGTCACCTTCGTCTCCCTCATCCTCCCCAATACCCTCTTGCACATCCAAGAGTGAAATATCCGGGGAACTTGTGGAACCGGGTGGCACGTCAACTTTCTCCGGAGCTCCCTTATGGAATCCAAGTAGCTCCCTAACATGCTCGTAGGGAACCACTTGTTGGAATCCCTCCAAACGGAATGATAAGCTTTGCACCCCATCATCAAGGATAGGTGCGATGGTCATCAAGATTTCCAAGGCGAACTCCTTGTGGGTGTCCGCCGATACTCCGTTGGAGAATTGCACCCATCCAAGGTGCCCCAACATGTAGTATATGTCGGTGCCAAAACCCAAGGTGAAGAGTGCTTGGTCGTCGAACTCGACGTTGGGCACAAGCCTCTTCTCAAGACGAGAGAGCCTCTCCTCCTCCTCCGACGACAAAATGATGAAGCCGTACGAGGAATATATCGGAGTGTAAGGAGGTGGCGCGGTCGAACGGGTCGATCGTCGTGGTGGCACGGGCTGCTCCTCCGTGTGCCCTTGAGGTTCGGTAAACCTCATGGACGTGCTCCTTGCAGCCCTCATACCACCAAGGAGGAGAGCATCGTTCCTCCTTGGTGGTGCCGTATCCGTCTCCATGCTCCAGGGAGACTCGGAAACCGAGTGCCTCCTCAAAGAAGTCGTCGATGACGGCTTGGATGACGATGAACCCTTCTTCTTGGAGAAGAGACTTGTGGTTTTCTTCCACATGTTTGCTGCACTCTTTTCTCCACTGAAACTCCAGGTTGCAACCGGTAACTAGGCACTTGAAATCTTACTTCGGGATGTGGACTTTGAGTGGATTAAGGATGTGGATTTTTTTGAGCTATTAAGCTTGGGAAGGTTGGCTATGTCTACAGAGGTTATGGGCACACAAACTTGAACACACAAACTAAGGAAGGAGAGGGAAGCTTGCTCACGGAAAACGAGGAGCCGGGGGCTCCTTAAGTAGGGGAGGCCGGCCGGCTCGGGCCGACCGGCCTGGGGTGCCTGGTGCTCCTCCCCGCCTCGGCTTTCTTCCAGCACGATCATTTCTCCTCTGCAACTTTCCTGCCCACGTGCTCCATGAGTTGCACCGCCCAAACGCTCTCGTCCACTCCTTTTCTTGCATTATTGGTCCTTCCACTTGATGCTTCATGCTTAGGGTCATGTCCATGCTCCCTAGCTCCACTTGCTTCACATGCCACCATGAAATTCCTGCAAAGTTGATGCTTGCTGCCCACCATGCTTGTCCTTTGCATGTGGTCTTGATGAAAGTTGATGAAAGGGTATCCAATGGTGCATGCATGATTAATTCAAACTAGATTGCCTCCCTTTAGGTGTGTTTAAGGTTAAGCACTCCTCTAATTTGAAATTTAAAAATATTTTTCAGAGCCATGCAAGAGTTCAAGCATAAATTTAAAGAAGTTTTTAAACCATTAAAAACAAATGTAAGTCAGTAATATTTTCCGACTACGTTGATATCGGTCTCACCGGTATAGTTTGCCTTCATCGGTTGAGAGCAAACTTTTCCCGGCTTAATCATGGGGGCATAGGTTTAGGTTCTAATTTTGGCTAAATAAGAGAGATTTTGAATAAAATAAACTTAGATGAGGCTTAGAAAAATTCTAATCCTAGAGAAACCAAGGATATAGATTTTTAAACCAACCAAAAGTTTTGATTTCTAGGTCACGCGAGTCCTACCACGTGCTGAATTTTTATTAACACATAGATATAAGTCGTGGCTCTACTCGTGTGGTTTTATCATGAAAAATAAGTCAACCACAGCACCATAATGAGGGTGAAAGGTTGAGTTAGGTTCTGAAATTATTTGGTTGTGGTTTCTCGAAAAGAATCAAACAATCACATAGGAGGGTTTATGCAAAGGGTTTATGATAAAGCAAAATATTCAATCAAGAATTATGTCTCTAATATTGTTCAACCACTTCTAAGTCTAATGTCTTTAAAACTCAAAACTAAATTATTAAAAAGACTCAAAAAACCTGGAATCGGGTTGTCCTCCCGGTAGCTTATTCTTGACTCGACGAAAAGGGTTGCCTCCCGCCTAGCGCTTCGTTTATAGTCTATAGCTAGACTTCTTCACTTGATTACTTTGGATCAACGCTCTTTGTGGGCATTGCAATCTTGGGTACCCACTTCTGCACCATCTTGGGCATGGGCTTGTCTTCCGGCTTAGTCTTTTTTTTGGTCTTCACAGGCGGCTTCTCTTCCTTTGTCTTGACGGATTTTCTTTGATTTTCTTTGATTTTCTTTACGTTCATTTTTTTCGGCTCCTTCTTCTTTTTCAGCCCCTACTTTTCCTTTGGTTCTCCCTTCACTCCAATCATGTTGCATGCCTCGATTCTTGGACGGAACTTGATGGAACTCCTTTCTCCGTTGATATCGAACATGATCTACCCCTTTGCCAACATCAATAGTAGCTCCTACGGTCTTGAGGAAAGGCCTCCCAAGGATGAGCGGCGGCATCTCCCTCTCTCCCATCTCGAGCACAACGAAGTCGACGGGGATGAAGTGGTGTCCGACCTTCACGGGTACATCTTCGGCAATGCCCAAGGGATAGCGAATGGATTTATCTCCTAACTCCAAACATATACCCGTAGGCTCCATTGGTAGGCGTAGCTTCTCGAACACATCCCTCGGCATGACGCTCACACTTGCTCCAAGGTCACATAAAACCTTTTCGAAGTTGAAAGAATCAACCGAACATGGAATTGTAGGGCACCGGGGTCCTTTTGCTTCTCTAGCCCATTAGCAATAGCAGCACTACACTCCTCGGACATCTTGACATGATCTACCCCGAGTGTTGCTATCTCATATTTATTTTCAAGTATGTCTTTAAAGTAACGAGAATATGTAGGTACTTGTAGGGCATCTAGTAATGGCATGTTGATGCTAAGTCTACGCACAACTTCCACAAACTTCTCAAAGTGGTTGTCAAGTTTACCTCGAAGTAGCGTGGCTTGAGTTGCGGTATCCTCGTGTCTTCCTCCGGCATCTCAAATTCGGGCTCTTCGGTGACGATCCCCGTAACCTTCTCTTTAGCAACTCCTTCCACCTCGGTGGATGGTTTAAGCTTCCTTGCTCCCGCGGAACGTTCCGGATCTTCGATCTCCTTCCCCGGACGTGTTTGAATGGCCTTCGCTGATTCGGGACTTTTGGGTTGTCCCGGATGCTTCCCTTCATCATTAGTGAGGCGCCCCGCAAGTTATCCAACTTGCGTCTCGAGCATCTTCATCATGTTGAGCACTTGATGATTGGAACGTCCGACCTCCGTCACCTTGCTATCGATGTTCTCCAACACCTTGTCTATGGTCTTGAACTTGGTGACGGTGTCCTTGTTGATCTTAGCTTGCTCATCCATGAACTCCTTGAATTGTATACGAAGCGGAACCGCATTAGGAATAGATGAGCTTGCATTAAATTGAAGTCTACCTTGCCCGTAGCGGAAGTTTGGCAATTCTCCATTCCTCATGTAGTCTAGCGTTTTGGCTTCCTCCGGACAATCTTTGCGGACATGGCCATACTCTCCACATTCTTCGCATGTGGACCTTGCTTCGGCGGCCTTCAAGTCTTGAGCCTCTTTCTTTTCCATCTCCATCTTCTCCAACCTCCTCATGAGTGAGTCGATCTTGCCTTCAAGTATGTTCTCCTTCTCCACTTGCAAGGCTCCTTTGACGTTCACCGTGGGTTGTACCGGATGTAAGCGCCCGGATGACGCCCATGTGTCATTATCCTCGACCTTCTTGAATAGAGTGAAAGCTTCCGTCGGTGTAAGTTCGATGATGGATCCTCCCGCCGATGCATCGATGATCGTCCTTGACGCCATGGTGAGTCCTTGATAGAACTTTTGCACAAGGTATTCCTTCGGGAACTTGTGATGTGGAACCGCCCGAGTGTATTCGTTGAAGCGCTCGAATGCCTCCTAGATAGTTTCTTTAGGATATTGAACAATGGTGGCAATCTTATTACGCAAGCTTTGAGTTTTACCCAGCGAGTAGTATTCCTTCATGAAAGCCTTCATCAACGTGTTCCAATTTTGCACCGTCTCCGCCGGTTGAGAGTGGAACCATTGCAAAGCCTTCGCGAGTAGTGAGAACGGAAAAAGCCTTGCCCTCATTTTATCTTGAGTCACCCCATCCATGTTGAAAGTTTGACATAGTTGAATGAATGCTTGGAGGTGAAGGTTTGGATCCTCTTTACCGGTGAAGGGTGAATGTTGCACCATGCGGATTGTTGAGGTCTTGATCTCGAACGGTCTTCCGATCTCCTCAAGGTTCAAGATTGGTAGGTCGATAATGTCCGGGGTGCATAGCTCCCCAATCTTGCGTTCTTGCGGTGGTTGGTCTCCCATCGGTGGAAGTCGATTCTCCCGAGGATTTTGAGGTGGTGAATTCTTCGGAGATTCCTCGCGATCCTTTGTCTTCCGACTCCGAATCTACAAAATCCAATTTTTTAGCTTGATGTGCTTCACGTCTCCTTAGCCTGTAGAGTTTTTCTAGATCATCCACAAAATTATCGGGTTTGTTAGAGAGGTAGCCGTCCATCTCCTGTTAGGGTTAGCAATAAACAAAGTATGCAAAAACTAGAAATTAAAAACAAATCTATAAAAACTAGGGTTAGACAAACTAGATTAGATTTGTTTTGAGGATGATCAAAGTTTAGTAGATGCAAAAAAAAACAAAAAGAAAACTGAAAATTACAAAAAGGCAATAAAAAACCAAATTTTGATCACTTGTTCCCCGGCAACGGCGCCAGAAAAAGGGGCTTGTTGACGGTTAATAGTTGTATCAAAGTTCGTTTATGACTTGCAAGCGGACAAGTCTCCCGTCGTAGTCAAGGGACCCTTCTTCCCTCGAGTGGTGAACCCAAGGTATCGAATCCATGGAACAAATGTGTGACGCAAAAGTTGATCTAGTAAAGCCAAGTAACTCCAATCTTCGGTAAAAGAAACCCTAATGCATCTAGATGAAAGACACGAAACTATTCTAATCTACTAAAGCCCGGAGATAACAAAGTAAGATTGGGTAGATAAACCGATCTAGAGAGATCGGGGTAAGCCTTTTGTTGAAGTTCCAAGCAAGAGAAGAAGTAGCAAATCGAATCTTACTAGAAGCCTCTTTAAATCGTGGTTTCCCGTCCAAATCCGAAAACATCCACCTTTCGGAACCCCCAATCTGTCACAATGTATCCCTACTCATGCGGGGAGTCTAGGGCGAGTCAAAAGACAAGTCGAGCTTCTTTAGGAAGAACACCCACCCACCGCGGCTACAAGAACACCCTATGTAATCTATCTCGAGAATAGAATTGGAATAAGCAAAGCCGATCGAAAAACGAAATCTTCGAGGAAACACTTGATCGCTAGGAAAATATTCAACTTGATAATTCAACTATAACAATGATACATACACAAGATCACCACCGGGATCCTTCCTTGATCTTGCTTCTAGCTCCGGAACTCCGACGTGGTCTTCCGTGCAAGGTTCCAACGTCGGCTAGGGAAACCCTAGTCAACTAGCTCGACCCTCTCCTCTCCGAGATGGTGTCCCTCTCTTCTCTACTCCTCGGCGGCCGATGACAAATTGGATGATGCATGGCTCTCGGTCGGGGGGCTATAAATAGCCCGAATGGCGGCTAGGGCAAAGGAGGGGGGCAAACGGGCCCCCGGACCGGGCCGGGCCGACCGGCCCGGGCCGGCCGGCCCGGGCCCATCCGGGCCCGGCCCGAGGCCTTGTTTGCTCTACGTCGGTTCCCTTGCTTCCCGGATGTTTCCCCCTTCGCATGTAGGTCCATGTCGTCGGTTTCTCTCTGAATTGGGCATAACTCCTTGTCTTGCAAGATTCAGCACTTTTTTGGTCAGGTCCACGGAGTTTGTCATCTTCTCGGATCAAGTCCCTGACTTCTTGGAGTTAAGTTTGCTTCATTGCATGACTTGTACGGGCTTCAAGGTCTTGTCATAAGGTGCTTGATGAACTTATCCCGAAAGTCTTGCTTTCAACGCTAAAACCCTGCATAAACACTAAACTCCAAAACCGACATGCACACGTGAACTTGTTATACCACGGGGGTTAGTACCAATGGATAAGGTATAAAACTTATGACAACACCGAAGGTAAACTCATGGCTAGGTTGATGGATTTTCACCGTCAACAATCCGCTCCCACGAGATGTTCATGATGGAAGACATGGAATCATCTACCTCACACTCAAGAGCCAAGAAAGATCTTGCACTCAAGGCTAGTGAAAAGGGGAAGTCGAAGAAGATCAAGGAAAAAGCTCCTTCTTCCTCAAGTGAAAGTGATGATCCAAGTGACTCAAGTGAAGCGGAGAGCGATGATGCTAAGCTTGCTCTTCTCATGAAGAAGACCACAAGAATGCTCTCCAAGATTGGCAAGAAGGGCTACAACTATGATCCTGAGAAGCAAAAGTTCCGGTCATCAAGAAGAAGTGGTGAGGGAAGCAATCGGAAGTGCTACAATTGTGGTAGCTATGATCATCTCTCATATGATTTCCCCAAGCCCGATAAGAGAGTGTCAAACTCAAGCAAGAAGAATGATGAAGATGACAAGGATGCCAAGTACTACAAGAAGAACTCATCCAATAAAAAGTCATCAACCAAGCCCTACCACAAGAAGAAGGGTGAACATCGTTCTCTCTTGGTCAATGAATGGGTGACCGGGGGTGAGACTTCAAGTGAGTCAAGTGAAAGTGAAGAGGACAAGAACAAGAAGATCGCCGGCATTGCTATCATGGATGATGAGCCTCCACTTCCACCTCCACCTGTGTGCTTCATGGCAAAGCACTCCAAGGTGAGCGAAACTGATAGTAGTGGATCTTCTAGAGATGATGATCTCTCACCTTTTGCTCTTAAAGATCTTCTTGATGAATACACCTCCATGATAAAGAAACAAAAGAGTAAGCTCAAAGCTCTTGATGAGACTCATGAGAAACTTAAGCTTTCATATGATGAGTTACTTGTGAAGCACGATGACCTTAGCAAAGAGCATGATGCTTTGGTAGTGTCTAACAAGTCACTTAGAGATGACCACAACAAGTTACTTGATAAGCACAATGAGCTAATCGTCAAGCATGACGACATAACCGTGCTTAACAAGTCTCTTGAGTCAAGTCATATGAAGCTCAAGAAAGAACATGTGCTCTTAGAGATGAAATATCAAAAGCTTGAGCTTGCTAGTGAGGACATTGATTCTAGTGGGCATGCAAATGCTAGAGAATTCACTAAAGTCAATGCCTCCACCTCATGTGATGACCTAATTGAAAAACCTAAGGTATTGCTTAATGTCGAAAATATTGCATCTTCCTCCAAGACTAACCATGACAGGGTGAAAGCTTTTCAAGAAGAAGTGAGAAGCTTAAGGTCTTGTGTAAAGACTTTGGCCAAGGGTGAGGAGTTGCACAAGGAGATCCTCTACTACAATGCAAGAGACTATGGGACGAAGGGGCTTAGTGCTTTCCCTAATCCCATCAAGGAAACTCCTAGATCAAAGGAGCTATATGGGTGTTTCATCAATGAAGTTGGATCTTATTGTCAACATTGCAAGGTCACCGGTCATCACACAAGGGGGTGCCCAACACCTACTCGCCCCTTGGCCACCTTGCCTAGCAACTACAATTCCATGTACAATGACAACCACTTCTTGTTGATGAAGAAGAACAATGGCAAAGTGGCAATCAAGTTCATTGGGGCCAAACCAAAAGTCAAGCCACCTAGAAGCTTATGGATTCCTAAAGCTCTTGTCACTCACATCAAAGGGCCCAAACTAGCTTGGGTTCCTAAATCTCAATACTAATTTCTTGTGTGTAGGTGAACTACAAGGCCGGAGGGAGTCATTGGATACTTGATAGTGGTTGCACTCAACACATGACCGGCCAAGTAAAAATGTTCACCTCACTAGTGGATGATGCGGGAGATCATGAACAAGTTTCATTTGGTGATAACTCTAAAGGAAGGATCTCCGGATTGGGTGAAATCTCTCTAACAAATGACTTATCCCTTTCCAATGTTCTCTTTGTGGATTCTTGTAGTTATAACTTGCTTTCCATTGCACAATTTTGTGACCTTGGTCTTTCATGCACATTTGATGATGAAGGGGTCACAATTACTAATAAGAAAACTAATGAAGTTGTTTTCAAGGGATTTCGCTATGGCAATCTTTATCTTGTAGATTTTACATCCCGTGAAGCAAACTTGACTACTTGCCTCGTCTCCACTACATCCAAGGGTTGGCTATGGCATCGTCGCATTGCACACATAGGCATGAGCCAACTCAAGAAAGCTTTCAAGAAAGGCATGGTCCTTGGTGTGAAAGATGTTACATTCGAGAAGGACAAGTTGTGTAGTGCATGTCAAGACGGCAAGCAAGTTGCAAGTCATCATCCCATGAAGGCTTATGTATCTACCACAAGACCATTGGAGCTCATTCACATGGACCTCTTCGGACCAACTACATACAAGAGTCTTGGTGGTAATTTCTATTGTCTTGTCATTGTTGATGATTTCTCACGCTATACTTGGACTTTCTTTTTAGAGGACAAGGCCAAGACATTTGACATCTTCAAGAAGTTCGCTACTAGAGCCCAAAATGAATTTGGGTCATCCATGGTGAAGATAAGGAGTGACAATGGGTCGGAATTATGCAACACCAAGGTGGAAGAATATTGTGATGGTGAAGGCATCAAGCATGAATTCTAATCAACATATACACCCCAACAAAATGGTATGGTTGAGAGGAATAACAAGACACTCATCACACTTGCTAGAGCTATGTTGGATGACTATGGAGCCTCGGAAAGGTTTTGGGCGGAATCTATCAACACAAGCATGTCACGCTTCAAATAGAGTGTATCTCCACTGACTCATGATGAAGACACCATATGAGCTACTCATTGGGAGAAAGCCCAACATCTCTTACTTCCGGGTGTTTGGTTGTAAGTGTTTCATTTTCAAGAAGAAGAAGCATCTAGGGAAGTTTGAGAGTAGAGTCGATGAGGGCATATTTGTTGGTTATTCATCTAACTCCAAAGCATATAGAGTATTCAATAACTCTACTAGAGTGATTGAAGAAACATGTGATGTGGAGTTTGATGAATCTAATGGCTCCCAAGGAGATGGTTTTTGTTGTGATGATGTAGGAAAAGAACCTCTTCGAGAAGCAATGAAGAAGTTGGCCACTGGTGACATCAAGCCAAGCGAGGATGATGACCCTCACTCCATTCTTGAAGACTCATCCTCCGATGATGATAATGATAATGATCCACCAAGGCATCCACCTACATCACCCACAAGACAAGATAGTCCATCTTCCTCACAAGAACCACCTCCTATCTCACAAGACACACAAGATCAAGTAGAGGACATGGGCGAAGTTCAATCTCATGATGATCCCACCTCTACAGTGTTTGGAAGACGCACAAGGACTTCAACAAATCATCCAATTGATCTTGTGTTGGGTGATCCCCAAGGGGGTACAAGGACTTGCCACAAGCAATATGCCTCATTTTGCAAACATCATGCCTTTGTCTCTTTTGTAGAACCCACAACTATAGATGAAGCTCTTGGGGAAGCGGATTGGATCTTGGCTATGCAAGATGAGCTCAACAACTTCACAATAAATCAAGTGTGGCAGTTGGTCGAGCACCCCAAGAACAAGAATGTGATTGGCACCAAGTGGGTCTACCAGAACAAGCAAGATGAACATGGCATTGTGGTGAAGAACAAGGCAAGACTTGTCGCCAAAGGGTACTCTCAAGTAGAAGGCTTGGACTATGGAGAGACCTTTGCTCCGGTGGCACGTCTTGAAGCTATCCGTATCCTCCTTGCATATGCATCTAGTCATAAAATGAAATTATTTCAAATGGATGTAAAGAGTGCTTTCTTGAATGGCTTCATCAATGAAGAAGTCTATGTGGAGCAACCTCCCGGTTTTGAAGATACTACATATCCTAACCATGTCTATAGGTTGCACAAGGCATTGTATGGACTAAAGCAAGCTCCTAGGGCATGGTATGAGAGGCTCCGGGATTTTCTCATTGAAGCGGGATTCAAGATTGGTAGAGTGGACAACACTCTTTTCACAAAGATAATCAACAAAGAACTCTTCATTTGTCAAATTATGTTGACGATATTATCTTTGGCTCTACTAATCTCAAAGTGTGCAAGGATTTTAGTGAACTCATGACTACGGAATTCGAGATGTCAATGATCGGAGAGCTCAACTTCTTCCTTGGGTTTCAAATCAAACAATTGAAGGAAGGGACTTTCATTCATCAAGAGAAGTACACCAATGATATTCTCAAGAAGTTCCAAATGGATGATTGTAAGCCGATCAAGACTCCAATGCCTACTAATGGACATCTCGACCTAGATGAGGGAGGTAAATCAGTTGACCAAAAGCTTTAACATTCTATGATCAGTTCTCTTCTTTATCTTACCACATCTAGGCCCGATATCATGTTTAGTGTTTGTATGTGTGCTCAGTTTCAAGCCAACCCTAAAGAATCTCACCTGAGTGCTTTAAAAGGATCCTTAGATATTTAAAATACACACCTAGCATTGGCTTATGGTACCCCCATGATGTTTGTTTTGAGCTCTTGGGTTATTCGGTTTCGGACTTTGCCGGATGTCGAGTAGACCGTAAGAGTACTTCGGGTGGGTGCCATTTGCTAGGTCGCTCTTTGGTTGCTTGGTCCTCTAAGAAACAAAACTACGTGGCCTTATCCACCGCGGAGGCGGATTACATTTCCGCGGGGGCTTGTTGTGCTCAAATCCTCTATATGAAGCAAAGCCTCTTGGATTATGGTGTGGTTCTAGATAGGGTTCCCCTCCTTTGTGACAATGAGAGTGCCGTAAAAATTGCTAACAACCCGGTTCAACACTCTCGCACCAAGCACATTGATATCCGTCATCACTTCTTGCGAGACCACATTGATGTCCTTTGTGGTGTTCGCTCCGAGGAGCAATTGGCGGATATATTCACCAAGCGTCTTGATGAAAACACCTTTGGCAGGCTTCGGAGTGAATTAAATGTGCTTGATGCATCCAACATCATGTAATACTTGTCATATAGTTTGCATTTGCATGTGTACATGATTAGGGCTTGCCTAACCTTGATGAGATAGTGATGAGTATGGGTCTTGCTTGAGCCGATGGTTCTCTTGTTTCGCTCAAGGCATGAAGAATGGCTCATCATGAATAAGCTCATCAAGGGTTCAAACTTGGCAAGATAGTTTACCTTCTCGCTTTGCATTTTTGCTTGTCATGTAGATGCACTCATATTTATTACAATGCATTTGTTCTTGCATAGCATTGCGTGAGAGAAGTCACAAAGGAAACTCACACTATGAGAAAGTTGCTTAGCGGTCAATGCAAATCAACAACTCTTGAGGTGTGGTGAGACAAATGATTGTGCTTAATGCCTATTGAGTTAAGTCCTAACGAGCTTATGGTGTCAATCTCTAAGTTCAAAGGCAATTAACTCATACATTCCCTTTTTGGAGCTCCCTCCCTCCTTTGGTTCTTATTTTGCCTATTTTTACCTACGGTTTATCCCTTTTTAGGGAGCTAATTGTGTATTATAAGTATTTTGTAAAGGAGTGCTTGAGGGGTGAGGTTGTCACTCAGGATTGATCCAAAGATGTGCTTGTGTTGGCTTGTGTGTGACATTCGACGAATCAAAAATGAGAAATAGTTCAACAAAATCGAATTGTCACCATCGGATGAACTGACGCCCTGTAGGTTCTGGCGTCGGAACATCCGATGAAGGGGTCTGGGCGCCCAGTTGTTTACTGTTAGCAAATTTTGCACCGTCGGATGAACCGACGCTTCACGTCTATTGACCATCGGTTCATCCGGTGCTGAAGAAATTTGCCCTTCTTCCCAGACCCGCGCGCAACTGCTCCGACGTGTTGAAATTTCTGGCCGTCGGACCATCCGATGCCCCTTTCACCTAAGAGCAGAAGTGCACCGACGGTTCGACCGATGCTTGTATTTTTCGACCGTCGGTTCATCCGATGCTACTCTGACGCGTTGGTCCTACCCGTCATAACGATTCGGCGTGATTCATCCACATCTCAAACCCTAACTCTTCGTCGCTACCGCCCCCAACCGTTTGCCGACGTTTTTGCCCGAGCGCCGTCCCGCTCACCTCCGGCCCCCCATCCGTGCACGCGTAAGCTCTTCGCCGGCCCTCCGCCGCTCTTCGTGCCCGCCGCCGACCGCCGCACCACGCCACCGTGCTCCATTCCGCACGCATGCGCCGCTGACCCCACCTAGGGTTTCGCCGCTGCCGCCTATTCCGGCCGTTCACTGCCACCTCTGCTCGCCGGCGGCCGTCTAGGGGTGCGCAAGAGGCATTTCTTCATCCGCAGTAGCTCGTCACCATCCAATCTCACCTGCGGTGAGGACTTCACTGTTTTTCTCCCCTTCCACTGCATTGCAGGGCTCAAATGCTCTATTCCTGCCTAGTTAAGGTTAATTACAACCTGTTTGCCCATGTTTGTGCTGATCTTAGGCCATTTACCTCTGATTCTTCACAATTGAGCATGTTTTGGTAATTTGTGCTAAGGATCAATCACTCTTATCCACACAAATGCACATCTTGAGCACCTAAGGACCAATCTAGTATCTTTTTAATCTTGTGGTCACATTCTCCTAGAATTCTCATATTTAGGCTCATATCTGCTCATATGCTATGCTTAAGGACCCTTACCTCTAGTTACTTATCATGTTTATTCTCGTCTCTAGCCATTCTATAATCATCTACCATTTGCTCTCACAGATGGCAGGCGATAAGCGGAAGGGTAAGGCGGTTGCTGAGCCGAAGAAGAAGAAGACCAGACAGTAGAAGGAGTGGGAGAGAGTGCTCGTAGTGCCAGACACACAGGGGCAGCCTCAGAGGAGCATCCGGATTTCAGAGGGCACACAGAGTCAGGGGAGCAGCCTCAGAGTGAGCAGCAAGCGAGCGGCGCACCGGGCGGAGAGCACGGACACGACAGCGGCGGCGGCCACGTCGGTCAGGCAGAGGGCACCAGACCACAGAGCAGTCAGAGTCACCACCCTCACTAGCCAGATCCGAACCTCGGACACGCGGTGGTCACACACAGCCACAGCCGACACTGTGACAAAGGAGAGCTGCAGCAGAGGAGCTCACAGAGAGAGAGCAGCAGGATCTAGACCCCCAGCTCCCCAGAGGTTCACGAGCAGAAGCTTTCAGAGTCTATCTCCGTGACCTCCGTCACTTGCCGGGGCCGAAGATTCGGCGATTGAGGTGTGTGCCAGAGGACCAGTGGTTCCCACGGGCCAGAGAGGAGTGTGACCCCCGGTTCTATACGATTCTCCAAGAGAGCTTCTATGCCTCCTATACTCACAGAGGGTCTCAGCTCAGCCAGCACCGTATTCTACAGTTCACAGCTTTGAGGGCAGCTGCAGCTGGAGAGGAGATACTCCCCTTCTTCGACAACCATTGGGGACTGGTGGACTTAGTGACTCGGAGGTCACGTTACGTCCCCGACTGGGTCAGGGTTTTCTACACCACTGCCTACGTTGACGCTGACCGAGTCTCCATCAGGTTTATGTTCATGGTCAGCAGCAGCGGCTTACTCGAGAGGGGATCGCAGAGCTACTTTAGGTGGATCTACACGACGACTCTATTCACTACCTGGTGTACCCCAACGTCGAGCCTCCTTGTCGTGCACACTCACCTGTTCTACCCTCCGACGAGGAGATCAGCTTCTAGTTCCAGCCACCGTTCCTCCCCGGTACACCCAGGACACCAGACTGTCTGATCCGTGAGGCGTACGTCGTTCACTACGCTCTCAGGAGGTCTGTGCTCTATAGGATGGGGAACGCAGAGTCATTAGCAGGGGTGCACTAGTGGCTCCTGATGTACGTGATGGCGAAGCGCCCCTTTGACCTCGTGGACATCATGCATGTAGAGATCGAGGATGCTATTATGGATGGCATGGGGATGACCCGACGCAGCCCTTCGCTCGCCCGGGATCGCTTGGCTATTGTCTCGGCTCGAGGCTCAAAGGTACGTTGGGATGCTTGAGGCATCGAAGTTCATGTTCCCGACCTACCAGCCTCCGATGCCAGGTGACAGGAGGAGAGGCCCGAGAGGCATGAGGAGAGCCAAGGAGACACTTCAGGCTCGGGCGGCGGCGAGGGGCGGCTATGGACAAGGCAACACGACAGGATGCCACTCTTGCTGCAGCCGAGGCACCTCTCCCTCAGTACTTTGCCACTGACGACGAGTCCTCCGATGGACGACGAGGACTTCGTACCGCTCCGCAGAGACGAGCCGCTTTTCGCAGTTTGTCGGTCACACGACGACGAGGCGCAGAGGCTCCACCTTGCTAGGCCAGAGAGAGGGCTGAGTCACCGGTTCCCACGATCATAGCCGCTCAGGTGACCCAGCCGGACCAGCTCTCTACACTGATCTCGGCTATGGCTGCTAAGACTCAGGCGACTCTCCGGGTATAGGAGCGGATGTAGGCTCGGTTCCGGCAATACCAGGAGTCGCAGCAGGTGATCCTCGAGGGGATCGGACGACGGCAGGAGGCTCGGGGGCGGCGGATGCTACGGCACCGCATGTTGACTTCGCGGATGTTCACGTTCATGTCCGGTTGCCTTGGTTAGCTCTTCCGGCGGTCGGGACTTCGGCTTCCTCGCCCACCTACCACCGCCGAGCTACGGGCGACCGCAGACGGCCTCCTCTTCCTCCGGCGAGGCGGGTTCGTGAACGTTCCCCCCGGTGCCTTTCTCACGCTCACCACTACTTCAGACAGGGGCGTTCGTGGTACCTCAGACGACGACACCACATGCTGCGGTCACTTGCTCCTTCCTGGCTCAGCTACAGATGCCCATGCCTACGTCATCACAGCTGGTGTCTCCGCTTACCACAGGAGCACTCGTCTTCGAGACACCAGCCCGCCCCACTCTGCCCAGCCCACCGGCGTCTACACCACTTCTGACGTTCACTACTCCGAGGGCAGAGGGTTTGGGACAGGAGGACCACTACCTTCGAGCGATCACAGAGCAGATCTCAGCAGCATTTGCCTCCAACACCGTTCCTCCCGCTCTCGAGGCTACTACGGCTCCCAAGACGACGACCGCCGCACCTCCTCCGCCTCCCTCCGGGTTCCTCGTCACCGGCTTGGGACATCCTCGGCGACGACACCGACGACGACGATGCTTCCGGCTTCTCTCGTGCAACCTTCGAGAGTCGTCTCTACTTCGCCGCGCATCCTTCCTCTCCGCCTCGGGCTTAGTCTCCTTTTTGGTGCTTGTTACCAAAGGGGGAGATTGTAGCGATAGGGGGAGTAGAGATAGGGGGGAGTTAGGGGAGAGTGCAGGTTTTGGAGTTTTTGTAGCCTCTCTCGCTTTTGTGGAGTTTCATGATGAGACATGTATTTGGATCTTGTGTATGTCGATGGTTTACATGTCTACTCATGCTTGTGTGTTTACTTAATGCATGTGTGTTTACCGCTTATTCTATTTCATGCATTAGAAGTAGAGTTTATATGTTTTTAATTCAAATTTTCGTATATCTCTACTCGTGTTGTCATCTATCACCAAAAAGGGGGAGGTTGTAGCGATCTAGGCCCTTTCACACTTTGGTAAGGGTGTGTTTCAGTGATAAATGTCAACCATATGCTTGTGACTAACCTTTGTTTTGAAGCGGATTTCTAATTGGGTTATTGTCACGAGTACTGAATGGAATGAGACCCCTCAATTTGAATTAATGGGCTCAATTTGGTCGAAAACTGCAAGGCTAAGGACTTTGTTAGCTCCAAGTGTCGCAAAGGAGATGAAGGACACTTGGATTACTAGTTTGTAGTTTCGACCGTACTATTAAGAGGGGTTCGTACACTAGTAGCTTGACCATGCACTCAAAAGCCATAAAATATGCACAATCAAGTTCCTTGGATGCAATCTAGCTCAGAGAGTTCACGGAAGCAAGGTTGAAGCAAAAGAATCGACGAAAAACTCAAAGGCGCTGAATTGGATGAGTTGAAATCAATTTCATAGCGTCAGATGATCCGACGCCCTATATTTAACACGTGTGGAATGAGTTCTGCAGCCAACTGGTTCAAAATGGACCGTCGGATGAACCGACGGTACTAGCATCAGTTCATCCGACGCCTTAGGGTTTGGCTACAGTTCGGTCAAGGGTCCGGGCCATCGATCCGACGCCTTGACCATCGGTTCATCCGACGGTTGCATTTAAATTCAACGAGAGACGGGCCAAGACTTCGCTTCAACACCGGATGAACCGACGCTTGGATGGTATACACAGCGGTTCATCCGACGGTTTGTTTCAAATCATATAGTACCGCCCCGAGTGGGGTGCCTTCAGCACCGGATGATCCGACGGGGCGTCGGTGCATTATCTGGGTTTCTTGGTTCAACAGCTATATTGGGCGCTGTGAGTGACCGGATTATCCGACGCTAAGCAGGGGGGCACCTTCGGTTCATCCGACAGTACAACTTTTTCAAGGGACTTTTCCAACGGCTAGCCTCTTTTGCTAGGCCTATAAATAAGCCCCCCTGCCTCTCTGGAGCTGCCTTTGCCACTCTGAAGATCTATTGCAGCCTAGGAGAGAAGGAGAGTGTGTTATTGCCTATTGGGATTTCTCTTCCTCTTCATTGAGGTGTTCTTTCTTAGTGAGCAAGAGTTTCAAGGTGCATACATGGCTTAGTTGAGTGCTCAAGTCAAGTGAAGGTGTGCAGG
Source organism: Cenchrus americanus (assembly GCA_947561735.1). NCBI lineage: Eukaryota > Viridiplantae > Streptophyta > Magnoliopsida > Poales > Poaceae > Cenchrus > Cenchrus americanus. The sequence continues at coordinate 226,989,350 of OX387245.1, read as the reverse complement.
CTTGTTACTCTTGGAGTTTGACGGCTCCTAGACGGTCTAGGTGACTTGGGGGTTCTTGGTGAGCTCTTGGAGATTGTGGGAGCCTCAAGACAAGCTTGGTGTACATGGTTCGAGACCCACCGTTCCGGAGATGGAGAACGGGTATCGTGACAACCCGCCCGAGAAAGTACCGTACTATCGCTTAAGACCGATACACTTTGGTCATTAAGCAATAATAAAGTACCATCCCGTCGTAAGTCGCCGGTTAACGCCCGGAAATCACTTGAGAGCACAAGGATCGAATATATGCATTAAAACTCACTCGAAGGCGAGTCCGGAGATACAACAACATTCAAATCCAAATTCGTGCCTCGAAGGGTTTAATTATTACAAACCATAGTTTTTGTCATGACGGAAATAGTTCGTAGTTTTGAAAAACAACGGAAATTAACTAGCGGAAGTGAAGACACCACGGGAGGCCATCCATGATGCTTTCGAGCGGTCGTCCTCCACCCACTCCGGCTCCCGGCCGGCGGGATCTCACCGGGCCACACATCACCGAAGGCATTACCCGGATCAACACATTATATCAAGGCCGAGTATACTAATACTCGCAAGTCTTACCCGTCGGTGATAACTACTTCACCAATTCTAGACCATGAAAGGCTTTTTGGCTACCTGGGTTGCTTTTGCTAAAAAGTAACAAAGAGTAGGTCCTTACTTTCAAGATTTTAGCACAACTTCTAGTAGGTTTAATCTTTACTACATTAGCCAACTAGTACAAACAAAGTCGTACAATACAATTAATCAAGCATAAAGTTCATCAACTTCCATCATTAGGGATCACATGACTAGTGGAGTAAGTAGTCTCGGGTAACGGTGAGAGGCCGACAATCGATTGATTTAAACCTTGCAAGGTAGACCCAAACACACGGTCGGCCGCCCCCGCGAGGACAACTCCCCGGGCCGTCCCCATAAATCCTCGGGTCGGGATCAAATCTTACGATCTTTGGTGCGAGGCTATCCGCATACCCCGCGAGATACCCGAGTCACCGTACACCACCGGTGGCGAGCCGTGAGAGCGAATCCCAAGAGTAGTAACGGTAGGATCCCTAGCCGCCTAATTATGGTACTAGGCTTACCGGCCCCATAACCGGCATGTGCTTAGTACGTTCAAAAACTTAACCCACATAACCACTGGACCGGAGCCCAGATCTCATGCTCTTACCACGTGAGCAATCCATTTAAGGATATAGTATGATTCCTATCTAGGAACCTATTCTCGCGAGTGAGGTCATCACCCGACTTGTAACGGTCCTATAGCTTAGCGGCTATCGACCTATCATACTAGTAAGGACAAAGGTACCTATGGATCATGCATCTAGGGTTTCATTCAACTCCTGAACGTAAATGCACAATCATTCATAGATAATTGAATAAAGAACTTTAAAACTAGGTTAGATGCACCGGAGCTTGCCTTCGTCAGCTAGGTTAGCTTGGGCACCCTCGGTGTCGAGTACTTCCACGTACTGCAGAGAACCTTCCGCTCCTCCTTCCTCGGTTTCCGGGACAAGGGAGTAATCTCCGTCCGGAAGATCTACACGGAATGCAATGCAAGTTTAGGTGATGTGATAGTTTGTTGTCTTATCCAACTCTGGGTTGGTCATATTCACCTTAACAAGCATTCATCTAATGTTTCTCTTTTAGGAAGGTTATTGGGTGTACATGGGTTATTCTTTTATTGCACATTTGAATAAAGGTTTTTATTAAGTTTATCATTTCATGTGAAAGATTCATTTCCTTTTCTCTTCACTAACAAAGGTGTAATTAATATTTTTATTTATGAATTAACTCCTTATCGTTGATGATAATTAATTATCTTTTATTTATATTAAATAATACTTTCAAATAGGAAAAAGATTTAATTAAAGGTTCCTCTTTACTTTAATTTCCCTTTAATATTAAAAGGGCATTTAAGCCATTTATTAATCAATTAAATTACCAAAAATTATATGAGTGTTTCTTAAGCCTACTTGCACCTATCCTGGTCCATTGGACCCACAAGTAAGTGTTGGATTCTAGGAAAATAACTATTATGGAAAATAACAAAGGCTAGTTAGTGATTCAACTTAAATGCATAACAAAATAAATAAGCATCAAAAAGATCCAAATTCTCTTGTGCATGCTTTCCGAACCTAAACAAGTCTAAAGAACCAGCATGTTCACATGGAACCTCTACTGAACTTGGTTTATTAATTTACAAAGGAAATCATGCATAAATCAAAAAGAATTATTTCTGTTAAACCAAAATTCATGATTAATTCACGGGATGTGTCTTTTCGCATTACAAGACAAGTGTGCACAAATTGGGCTCAAGAACATAAATATTTTTAACATGAAAAATCATCTAGGCAGCTACTTCGGGGAATGGAAAAGAATTTCTCTAGCAAAATCTAATGCATAACTTTGTGCAAATTTTGGCACAGCATCTAGTCATATCCTAACACACAACATATCCAAAGCTCGGCTACGGAGGAGTTATATTTGTCAATTTAGGACAGATTCATGTATAACACATTTATATTTTTCCTGCCAAAACTATTTTGAATATAGCCATGGGTATACAACAAAGAGGTGGGGTTTATCATCCTTAAACCTACAAAATTGGTTTGGGATTTTTCTGATTTTTCCGTGAATTTCTAGGAATTTTACAAGTCACTCGGCCGAAATGTAATAAAACTTAGTTAAGTTTCCTTGCAACTAAGCCCTCGAATTCACAACCATGCCCTCGGCGGCGGCGGGGAGGGCTCGCCGGCGGCGATGTGGGGCCCGGCCACGGCAACAAGCGGCACGGGAGTTGAATTGGGCACACCACGGATCGTTGGGCGGTGGTGGAGGGGTCGGGCCGTGCTCCGGCGACGGCGCACGGCGGTGGCCGGCGGCGGCGCTCATGGCGGCTCGGGGGTTTTGCGGTGTGGAGGCCAAATTGAAGCAAACAAGCGCACGCGCGAGCTTGCACCGGGTGCTAAGGAAGCTAACTATGGGCTTGGACGGCGGCGAGTGCGAGCGAGGAGCTCGGCACCGGCGGGAGGCGACGATGGCGGCGGGCGGCTCGGGGGTGGCGCGCGGGGAGGGACGGGGGGCTTAAATACCCGGATCGGCCCGCCCGTGTGTGACGAGGGAATGACGGCGCAGAGATACCGGCCGTGCTACGGCGGCTCGAGGCGCGCGCATACGGCGGCGACGCCGCCGACGGACCGCCGGTCCGTGGCGCGTGCGCGCGTACGGCGGCGCGGGCCTCGGGGCACCTCGGGGCCGGGCGCTGCGGGGGCGCGGGGCATCGGGACGGGGCGTGGCGCGAGCGGCGAGGCCTCGGGCGGCGCGGGCACGGACGCCGGGCGTGGCCGGCGGCGGACGGCGGCGGCGGCGCACGGGCGCGCACGACGTTGCGCGCGGCACGCTCCGGCCCCGACGGTGTTGCTGGTGCCCGGTTCAAATTGATTTTTCTCAAAATTTTCAAACGAACTGGACCAAGTGATGAATACCAAAGTTGTAGATCTATGTACCAGCTAAAATTTTTACAAAGGCTGTATAGGGTTTTTCTTCCTAGATTTGAATCTATTTGAATGCCAACTTGGAATGTCAGCCTGTTTCTGGTAACAATGAATCCTGTCTTGCAAGGGGGTTTTCACAATTTTCCTCTCCAAATTTGAAATGCCAATCTACATGAAAGTTGTGTCCCTCAACAAGATCTACAACTTTCCTAAAGGTAGAATTTTAAGTGTTTAGGTGAATTTTGGAGGACGCGGCAAAAGTTCCGGCAGACACCGGTGGACATTGAGATGGCAAGGGGTTTGACCCACCCTTTGACCATGGGTTGGCCCCACAAGTGTTTTAATTATTCACTAGGGGTCACTAGGGGTGTGTTAGGGAGTTTTCATGGGTGAGGGCCCAGGTTGACCTAGGGTTGACCATTTGACCGGCTAATCCGGTCATTAGCGTTAATGACGGTAATTAAAAACCTGGGGCGTCACAGCCTACCCCCCTTAAGAAGAATCTCGTCCCGAGATTCGATTTGACAATGAAGAGGTGGGGAAAAGACTCACTGTTTCGGGATTGGAGGAAGCCCGGATACTTGGTGTTAAGATAATCCTCCGTCTCCCACGTGGCTTCTTCTTCCGTGTGATGGCTCCATTGGATCTTGTACATTCGCATGGTCTGCCTCCGGGCCTATCGCTCTTTTTGGTCGAGTACCTTCAATGGATGCTCGACGAGCGAGAAATCCGGCTCGATCCAAGCATTAGCTTCTGTAATGATCTCGTTCTCCGGAACGAGCGGTCCCTTCTTCAACGGAGTTACATGGAACACATTGTGAATTGCGGAAAACCGTTCCGCGGTTGGATACGGTAAGCCACGGGTCCACATACTTCTATTACTTCATAGGGTCCAATGTAGCGCGGGGCTAACTTTCCCTTGACTTCGAACCTTTGCACACCCTTGGCGGGGGATACCTTCAAATATACATGATCTCCCACTTCAAAGTGTCGAGGTGCGGATCCCTTATCATGGTAACTCTTTTGCCTCATCCGGGCCATCTTCAAATTCTCTCTTATCACTTGTACCCTTTCTTCGGCCTTTTTAACTAACTCCGGTCCAAAGAGTGTTCTTTCTCTCGGTCTCGACCGATTCGGTGGGGTGCGGCATCTACGTCCGTATAGAGCATCGAACGGTGCCATTTTCAAGCCGGCTTGATAGCCGTTATTGTGAGAGAACTCGCCAAAGACAAACACTTGTCCCAATTATTGTCAAAGTGCAAGATGCTTGCTCTCAACATGTCCTCTAGAATCCGATTTATCCTCTCCGTCCGACCATCGATCCGTGGATGATAAGCGGAACTACGGAGTAGCCGAGTTCCCAAACACTCATGCAACTGTTCCCAAAAATGGGCTACAACCGAGTCCCTCTATCGGAGATTATAGTCTTTGGGATTCCATGCGGACGAACTATATGGTCCACGTACAACTCGCATATTGTTGTACGGAGTAAGTGGTGTGCACGGCAATGAAGTGAGCGGTCTTGGTGAGTCTATCCACGATTACTCAAATAGAATCTTTCTTCCTAGGGGTCAGGGGTAAACCCACAATGAAATCCATACTAATATCGTCCCATTTCCACATAGGTATCGACAGGGGTTGGAGTACTCCTGCCGATTTCAAGTGACTCGCTTTCATCCGGTGGCAAGTATCGCACTCGGCTACATACTTGGCTACATCCGCCTTCATATTGGACCACCAAAAGTTCTGCTTTAGATCTTGGTACATCTTGGTACTACCGGAATGAACGAGAGAACTTGGACTTGTGAGCCTCATCTAGAATGATTTTCTTGAGTTCCGGGTCAACGGGGACCACTAGACGTTTTCCAAACCGGACCACATCCCGATGATCCTTCCGGAAACAAGTGTACTTTGGGTCTCCTTCGCTAGTTTCCGCCCTCGATGGTTTGAACATCCGCATCATTGCGCCGGCGGTGACAATCCGATCATAAAGGTTTGACTCGCCGTCAAGGCATAAAGGATTCCCTGCGGTACCACTTCTAAGTTGAGCCTCCTCATTTCTTCACACAAAGGTTCACCGACCGGCTCTAACTCTAAATGGTTGCAATGATCCTTGCGGCTAAGAGCATCCGCAACAACATTTGCTTTGCCCGGATGATAGTGCACTTCTAGATCATAATCCTTGATCAACTCAAGCCATCTTCTCTGCCTCATATTCAACTCTGACTGGGTGAAGATATATTTGAGGCTCTTGTGATCAATGAAGATATTGCAATGATTGCCCATTAGATAATGTCTCCATATCTTGAGGGCATGAACAACGGCAGCTAACTCAAGATCATGGGTAGGATAGTTGAGCTCATGGGGTCGAAGGGCCCGTGAAGCATAGGCAATGACTCGGCCTTCTTGCATAAGGACACAGCCAAGACCTGTGCCTGATGCGTCACAGAAGACTTCAAACGGTTTGGAATTATCGGGTTGAGCTAGCACTCGGGGCGGAAGTTAGATGTTGTCCGAGAGTGTGAAAAGCTCTTTCACATGCTTCACTCCACACGAATTTCACTCCCTTCTTGAGCAATTCGGTCATGGGTTTTGCGATTCTAGAAAAGTCGGGAATGAATCGACGGTAATATCCTCGCCAATCCTAGGAAACTGCGGATTTGATGTACGGATTTGGGTGGTTTCCAATCCATCACCTCTTGAACTTTGCTAGGATCTACGGAAATACCATCGTGGGAAATGATGTGCCCTAAGAATTTGACATTTTCAACCAGAATTCGCATTTGGAGAACTTAGCATAAAGCTTGTGATCTCGCAAATGCTGAAGGACAACTCGGAGATGTTTGGCGTGATCTTCCTCGCTCTTAGAATAGATGAGGATATCATCGATAAAGACCACGACAAATTTATCGAGCTCCGTCATGAATACGGAGTTCATGAGGTACATGAAGTAGGCAGGGTGCATTAGTGAGTCCGAAGGACATGACCAAGAACTCGTAAAGACCATAACGAGTGGAAAACGCGGTTTTAGGAATGTCGCACGGTCGAATCTTGATTTGGTGGTAGCCGAATGAAGATCGATCTTAGAGAAAACTTTGGCACCAGCCAATTGATCAAACAGAACATCAATTCGAGGAAGTGGGTATTTGTTTTTGATGGTGACTGCATTGAGTGGTCGGTAATCTACGCACATTCTCAAGCTACCATCTTTCTTTTTGACAAAGAGGGCAGGGCAACCCCAAGGAGAAGAGCTCGGGCGAATGTAACCCTTATCTAACAATTCTTGGAGTTGGGTTTTTAGTTCAGCTAGCTCTTTGGGTGGCATGCGATAAGGTCTTTTGGAAATGGGTGCGGTACCGGGCTGGAGTTCGATCACAAACTCGACATCTCCGTCCGGTGGCATACCGAGGCAATTCGTCAAGAAACACATCCGGGTACTCACACACTACTGGAATTTCATCAAGGGAGGAAATAATGGTCACATAGGCACAAGAGTCAGTACCGTCCCGAAAAGGTAGGTACAAGGTAGTGTGCCCGACCGTAGGAGAGTTGATCTCTACGACCCTATCTGATATATCTAGAACCACCTTATGTTGATTCATCCATTCCATACCCAAAATAACATCCATGCTTCCCAATTTGATGGTTATAAGATTAGATCGAATAACCTTACTTCCTAGTCTCAGAGGAACTTCGAAGGTCACCAATTGAGACGTGATGTCTCCACCGGGTGTGGTAATTTTATAAGCAGATTTGGTTTGTACTCCTCTTAGACCCAATTTGTCTAGTAAACTCTCATTTATGAAACTATGGGTGGCTCCCGAATCAAATAAGACCTTAACAGGAGTGTTATTGATAGAGAATGTACCCGTGAGTACTGGAGCTCCTGCGGGAATGTCACTCATGGTAGTGAAGTTCAGCTTGCCCTGGCGCACTTGCACCATAGGCTTCTTGGCCGGAGTGGCAGGCTTGTTTCCCGTACTCTGATTCTGCGGGTTGGGCTTGATCTGCCTGGGCTTGGGACACTCATTAATGTAGTGCCCTGGCTGGCCACAGTTGTAGCAACGGCGATCTCCAACATCACGAAGGGGTGCGATAGGCTTCGGAGCCTGCTGCTGGGCACGGCGGAACTGGAAGTTCCCGGCAGGTTTGCCCTGGAACGGCTTCATCGTCCAGCGTCCAGTTGAAGATTGCTGGGATGGGCCTGGAGCTTCCTTCTTCACAAAGCGAAACTTCTTGTTTGTCCCACTTTGCTTGGGGTGAAACCGGACATCCTCTTGTTGTCCCCATGGGCTTTCTTCATGGCATCCTCTTGCGAGATAGCTTTATTCACGAGCTCATGGAAGTTCGCGGGCTCGAGCGAGGTTCGGGCGCTCATACAACTTTCCATCAAGCCCGTCGCGGAACCTCTCCATCTTCTTGGCATCGGTATCAACATGATGCCCACCGTATCGGCATAAGCTATTGAACTTCGAGCATAGCGGTACACGGAGTCGGATCCCCGGCGTAGGGCTAACGCATCCCTCATCTTCTCGTCCATTAGACCCTTGGGGATGTGGTGGCTTTTAAAAGCCTCGCTTGAACTCTTCCCAAGTCACGGCGTGGCCTCGCCGCATGGACTTGAAGTGGTCCCACCACATCAAAGCTTCCCCTCGCGGTTGCGGCGGCCGCGAAGTTTGCTTTGTTCTCCTCGGAGCAAGGCGGCACAAAGGCGAGAGAATTTCGCCTCTATGGCCTTGACCTAGGCCTCGGCTTCCGCAGGGTCCTCTCGCTTTTGCGAAGGTTGGCGGCTTCATGGCGATGAACCGGGCGTACGTGGTGACCTCGGTTAGGCCCCTCGTGGTTGGCCCCATGTGGCGGCCCTCGGTTCATCTGCCGGGCGATCTGCTGCGCGCGTCCGGGATCCGACGCAAGACACCTCGGTTTGGGTGGCCATGAAGGCCTCCGTCGGTGTCATGGGCGGGGGTGGTGGCAAGTCACCACTACCACTTGCTCCAAAACCGTTGGGGGAGCCGCGCGTGGTTCCCACCATCCGAAAAGTGAGCGTTATTAGTGAGATAACCGAAAGCTTACTCCAAATGATGAGAAGCACGATCATGCATTATCACATCTCATTAGTAATTAAATAATGAGGATAGTAACAAGCGAAGAACATTCTATAGCCACCAAGATTCATAGAATCGTTTCTCTCAACATGGTTAGGACGGCGATTACTCAATTGCGCGGCTCATAATCACTTTCGTACGATCATCGTCATTCCGGATACCAAAGAAGGTGGTATACGAATGAGCACTTATTTGCTCGCAACGAGTGATGTTCGTAAAGATGCTTTGTTTTACCTATGTTTTTAGGAGAAAAACAATGCAATCTTTAACAAGTGTGATCATTCGCAACGAATTATTCAAGGATATGGTATTCAACACACGGAAGTCTTAATTTGAAATACAACGAAATTCACTTAAAGCATACAAGCTTAAGCATTCTCATTACAACATGACGGAGACAAGATTCAACGTCGTTACAACTCGATTTCGGACATCATGACACTACACGATACAATAGTCGCTTGGCACGAAGGCGTCTTTGTCAAGCCAACTACTCTAACATCTTGAAGACAACTCGGTAGTATCGACATCCTGCTTGCTCCCCGCCGTCGGCAACCTAGTTGCCCACCGAAGCACCACCGTACGAAGGCGAAGCCGGGCGAGTCGGTAGCGGTGGTCCCGCCGGCTCGTCGATCCGGACCGGACACGATCTCGCTCTGCTCCTCCGGTGTGCCCCTCGCACCGGGGGCGGTGGGCCGTAAGGCCACTATAGCCCGTAAGGCGGCCACCCGCACGTCGGCCTCCTGTACGTGCTCCCGCATCTCGGCAATGTTCGCGGCGGTGTCGGCCTCTCTCTATCTCGTGTGCGTCGGCATCCTCCTCCGGTGCATGGTTCTCCGCCTCTAGGTCCACGATCCTCCGGAGGCGGTCACCTCTCTCAAGCTCCAACCGGAACCTCCTAGCATGCGGCTTGTCGTTCTCTGCTGCACCCGGGTAAGCATGAAGTTCGAGCTGCCGGTGTCTTCGCCGAAAGCTCGCTCCCAATCGCGCCTAGATGCCTCCAAGCGGCGTGCAATGATTGCTTTGCGGTGTTAAAACGCAGCCCCCGGAGTGTGAAGACCACGTTCAAACAACGGGCAAGAGTCCGGGTAACATCCAACGGCTCTGCTAGGGTCAGTAGCTCTCGTAGATGGTCCATACGGTCCAACCAAGCTGGGTCGTGAGGACTCACAGCGAGAAACGATCCAAACGGGGAAAGAGCTACCACGGTAGGGTTGTGGTCACAAAAGTCTGTCAGCACTCTGAGGGCGGCTGACTCCACGGACTCGTGCGTGATAAATCCCCAGTAAATAAAGCTCAGGTCAAACCAGTCGGCGTGGTCTGGGTGCGACAAGACACGATAACGATCACCCCGCCGGCGGGGAACGCCAAAGCGCTCAAACTCCTTCACCTCGTACGTCGGTGGGGTAAGGTAGCCTGCGGCACTGAGTGCTTCCCACGCCAAGCGCGGAAAACCCTCCCAGTGCAACCCGTTGGTACGGATCGTACCGTCAGCGTCGAACTGGTGGAACACGGGGAAATCCATCTGTACACAAATGTAACTCATGTCAGCTCTCAAAGAGAACGGCATGTCAAATGGTGAAGTTCTGGCAGCTGTGAAATAATTTCATAACTAAACATCCAGAAACCTCAAAAATTTTCCCCAAGTTTTAAATGAAATTAGCCCTTTTTAAGGTTGAACATCGATTAAGGAGACAAGATGAAAGGTTCTTAACCTAAAGGTGCCTAGGAGAAATATGAACCAACCCATCGAACTAGGATTGAGATTTACTTATTACAAGACAATGGTTGAGGAGCCATTATATTCAACAATTTGGTTTAATTAACCTATCGTATGGTAACCAAATTTTTGTAAAATTTCGGCAAGATGACGGCTAGGTATGGATGGTACTCTAGTTTATAAAAAGCACACACTAGCATAAACTCCTTAGAGAACATATGGAATTCCGATTTTTGGGTCCATTTTAGTTATTTCGATTTTTAATATGCATGCAAGACGTCCTATTCGACCTCACACGGCAATCAAGCCAAAATCGAAGTTAGTGCCGGTGGCAAGGCTTATATTCGTCTCTCCCTATAATATCTAGTCGAGAGCTATACGGTACTTGCTTAACAACTAACGAAGCGCTGTTATGTACCTGCAGAAAACGAACCTTTCGTGCCAGCACGTCACGAAAGTGTCCACATTCATTACCGTTCACTATAGAAACGGTATCCATGCGTTAAGCCGCTGCATGGACAGCGTCCTACTTAAGACTCTGACGCGACGTGAGTGCCCATTGGAATAGGCCTCACTCATCCCTCACGGACTTTCCGTGGTACCATCACGTATGGCAAAACGTGACGAGACTCAAACGCGACGTGGCACCCATTGGAATAGGTCCCACTAGTCCCTCACAGGACTTCCCTGTGGTACCACCACGTATGGCAAAACGTGATGAACTAGTATGGTTGTGCAAGAAAGTAAGTCTGACATAAAGTAATGTGCTGGAAGTTAGCAAAATAAACCATAGATTATTTAAGCCACCTGAAAGAACCCAAAATTCCCTCTAGGGCCTCTCGGTCTAGTTTATCCTTAGTGGACCAACGTATTTTGGAAAATCAGAAAATCTTGGCATATTTTATTCAAAAATCAGTGATTAAGGTTTATTAATTAATCTCTGGTGCATATAAGCTATGATACCAACTGTGACAACCCACCCAGGAAAATACCGTACTATCGCCTAAGACCGATCCACTTTGGTCATTAAGCAATAATAAAGTACCATCTCGTCGTAAGTCGCCCGGTTAACGCCGGGTAAATCACTTGAGAGCACAAGGATCGAATATATGCATTAAAACTCACTCGAAGGCGAGTCCGGAGATACAACAACATTCAAATCCAAATTCGTACCCCGAAGGGTTTAATTATTACAAACCATTGTTTTTGTCATGACGGAAATAGTTCGAGTTTTGAAAAACGGCGGAAATTAACTAGCGGAAGTGAAGACACCACGGGAGGCCATCCATGATGCTTTCGGCGGTCGTCCTCCACCCACTCCGGCTCCCGGCCGGCGGGATCTCACCGGGCCACACATCACCGAAGGCATTACCCGGATCAACACATTATAGCAAGGCCGAGTATACTAATACTCGGCAAGTCTTACCCGCCTCGGTGATAACTACTTCACCAATTCTAGACCATGAAAGGCTTTTTGGCTACTTTGGGTTGCTTTTGCTAAAAAGTAACAAAGAGTAGGTCCTTACTTTCAAGATTTTAGCACAAGTTCTAGTAGGTTTAATCTTTACTACATTAGCCAACTAGTACAAACAAAGTTGTACAATATAATTAATCAAGCATAAATTTCATCAACTTCCATCATTAGGGATCACATGACTAGTGGAGTAAGTAGTCTCGGGTAACGGTGAGAGGCCGACAATCGATTGATTTAAACCTTGCAAGGTAGACCCAAACACACGGTCGGCTGCCCCCCGCGAGGACAACTCCCCCAGTGCCGTCCCCATAAATCCTCGGGTCGGGATCGAATCTTACGCTCTTTGGTGCGGGCTATCCGCATACCCCGCGAGATACCCGGAGTCACCGTACGCCACCGGTGGCGAGCCGTGAGAGCGAATCCCAAGAGTAGTAATGGTAGGATCCCTAGCCGCCTCATTATGGTACTAGGCTTACCAGCCCCATAACCGCATGTGCTTAGTTCGTTCAAAAACTTAACCCACATAACCACCGGACCGGAGCCCGCATCCCATGCTCTTACCACGTGAGCAATCCATTTAAGGATATAGTATGATTCCTATCTAGGAACCTATTCTCGCGAGTGAGGTCACCACCCGACTTGTAACGGTCCTATAGCTTAGCGTATATCGACCTATCATACTAGTAGGGACAAAGGTACCTATGGATCATGCATCTAGGGTTTCATTCAACTCCTGAACGTAAATGCACAATCATTCATAGATAATTGAATAAAGAACTTTAAAACTAGGTTAGATGCACCGGAGCTTGCCTTCGTCAGCTAGGTTAGCTTGGGCACCCTCGGTGTCGAGTACTTCCACGTCCGCAAAGAACCTTCCGCTCCTCCTTCCTCGGTTTCGGGACAAGGGAGTAATCTCCGTCCGGAAGATCTACACGGAATGCAATGCAAGTTTAGGTGATGTGATAGTTTGTTGTCTTATCCAACTCGGGTTGGTCATATTCACGTTAACAAGCATTCATCTAATGTTTCTCTTTTAGGAAGGTTATTGGTTGTACATGGGTTACTCTTTTATTCCATATTTGAATAAAGGTTTTTATTAAGTTTATCATTTCATGTGAAAGATTCATTTCCTTTTCTCTTCACTAACAAAGGTGTAATTAATATTTTTATTTATGAATTAACTCCTTATCGGTGATGATAATTAATTATCTTTTATTTATATTAAATAATACTTTCAAATAGGAAAAAGATTTAATTAAAGGTTCCTCTTTATTTTAATTTCCCTTTAATATTAAAAGGGCATTTAAGCCATTTATTAATCAATTAAATTACCAAAAATTATATGAGATCCTGGTCCATTGGACCCACAAGTAAGTGTTGGATGCTAGGAAAATAACTATTATGGAAAATAACAAAGGCTAGCTAGTGATTCAACTTAAATGCATAACAAAATAAATAAGCATCAAAAAGATCCAAATTCTCTTGTGCATGCTTTCCGAACCTAAACAAGTCTAAAGAACCAGCATGTTCACATGGAACCTCTACTAAACTTGGTTTATTAATTTACAAAAGAAATCATGCATAAATCAAAAAGAATTATTTCGTTAAACCAAAATTCATGATTAATTCACAGGATGTGTCTTTTAGCATTACAAAACAGCGTGCACAAATTGGGCTCAAGAACATAAATATTTTTAACATGAAAAATGATCTAGGCAGCTATTGCGGGAATTAAAAAGAATTTGTCTAGCAAAATCTACTTGCATAACTTTGTGCAAATTTTGGCACAGCATCTAGCCATATCCTAACACACAACATATCCAAAGCTCAGGCTACAGAGAAGTTATAGTTTTCAATTTAGGACAGATTCATGTACAACACATTTATATTTTTCCTGCCAAAACTATTTTGAATATAGCCATGGGTATACAACAAAGAGGTGGGGTTTATCATCCCGAAACCTACAAAATTGGTTTGGGATTTTTCTGATTTTTTGTGAATTTCTAGGAATTTTACAAGTCACCGGACCGAAATGTAATAAAACTTAGTTAAGTTTCCTTGCAACTAAGCCCTCGAATTCACAACCATGCCCTCGGCGGCGGCGGGAGGGCTCGCCGGAGGCGATGTGGGGCCCGACCACGGCAACAAGCGGCACGGGAGTGGAGATATTCGATTGTGCAGGTGTATGTGGATGATATTGTTTTTGGTGGCTCGTCTAACTCTCTTGTTGCAAGGTTTGCAGAGGATGTGAGCAAGGAATTTGAGATGAGCTTAATGGGTGAGTTATAGTTCTTCCTCACGCTACAAATCAAGCAATCAAAGGAAGGAACATTTGTGCACCAAGCTAAGTACTCCAAGGACATTGTGCGGAAGTTCATGATGGAGGACTTTAAGGCTATGGCGACGCTGATGAGTACGACTACAGCTCTTGATGCGGATGAAGAAGGTGAACATGTGGACTAGAAGGAGTACCGGAGCATGATCGGGTCACTCCTCTACTTGAGGGCGACGAGGCCAGACATCCAGTTCTCGGTATGTCTGTGCGCTCATTTTCAAGCGTCTCCAAGGACTTCGCATCGGCAAGCGGTGACGCGCATTTTCAGGTACTTGTGTCACACTCCCGACTTTGGCCTTTGGTACTCCGCGTCCTCTTCTTTGGTGCTTCATGGTTTTTCAGACACGGATTTTGCCAAGTGTCGGTTGGATAGAAAGTCCACTTTTGGGACTTGCCAATTTTTGGGATCGTCTTTGATGTCTTGGTCTTCCCACAAACAGTCAAGTGTGGCTCAATCCACTACCAAGGCAGAGTATGTTGCCGTAGCTAGTTGTTGCTCTCAGCTACTTTGGATCACATACACCATGAGTGACTTTGGTGAGGAGTATAATCATGTCCCACTTCAATGTGATAGCACCAGTGCCATAAGTGTTGCAAAGAATCCAGTGCTCCATTCCAAAACCAAGCACATAGAAGTGAGGTATCATTTTCTGAGAGACAATGTAGAGAAAGGGAAGATAACTTTGATCCATGTACCCACACATGACCAACTAGCCGATATTTTCAGCAAACCCCTAGATCAAGCAACTTTCACTCATTTGCGGGGGGAGCTTGGTGTGTGTTTGATTTCTTGAGTTGGGTGTGTGGGAGCTCCTTTGTAGCATATGTATAGCTTTCCTTTGTGCATTTCTTGCATTTGGCATGGCATATGTAACATGATGTATAGGTATCCTTGTTCTTAGATTGCATGCATTTTGTATCATATGCATTTTGTAGGAAAAGCTTCTCTCATATACATTGTTCACCATGATGTGCTATATATGATCTTGTGAGCTAGTTTGGTATGCTAGGGTTAGTTTGGCTTAGCTCTTGATGATCTTGTCTTATATCCATGGTTGATGGCTATGTTTTGAAAAATGTCACTTGTATGCTCTCTTGTGAGTAAATGCCTTTATATGATCTTGACATGTTTTAGTGGTTTCGCTATGCTTAATTTATGGTTGGATCGCTTATTTTGATCATATGGGGCCAATGGCTCATTTGCCATCATGAATGTTTAGCCCTCATGCTTTATCTTGTGGAGGGGCATAAGTTCCTTTTTGTCGCAAAGACATTTCATGTACCAAATATGAATCTGTAAATGAAATGTAAATTGCTTGGAAAATGTGCTCCCATGTCATATGTGCTAAATTTAAATTGGTTTGTGTGTTAAACTGTTGCATGATACCTACCAATGAGAAGTCTCATATATAGAAGTAGGCACATGGCTCGGTGGCTTTGACAAGACATGAGGTGCTTGTGTGTGTTTGTGATGGTCTTATGATTAGAATGGTTGCCCTAGCATGAAGTTTGTGTGGCTTTGCTATTTTGACATGTTTTTCTCATGTTTAGGACTTTGCTCATGATAGGGTAAATTTTCGCAAAATTGCTCAATTCTATCTTAGCCTCGTCCAATGGTTGTGAAACTTGGTAATCATGAAGTTGATGTCGTAACGAACTTGTAGAGTATCTAACTTGCTCATTTGGATATGTGTAGCATCTTGTGGTGAATTTTGTAAACTTGAGATGCTCTAGGTTGCATGTTTTCAGACTTGAGCCTTGATTCATGCACTGGCAACAGCAAGGGGGAGAAAGAATGGTGGAGAAAAGTTGCATTGCACCCCGGGACCTATCCCAAGAGTCAAGGGGGAGCTTGTGCATTTCTTTTCCATTTTTGGTTTTTGGGGGGTGTGGTCTGCTGTACCAAATTGGTCTTACCGATTTTGGTAACCGGCCTGACTGGTTTTGGTGGAACCGGTCTGACCGATATTGGGAACTGGCCTGACCGGTTTGTGCCCAGGGTTGGCACTTGTTCAGGGGGAGCATGCATATGTACAGGGGGGCTCGTGTATGCTTTGGTGGTTTGTGCTCTTTGCTTGAGCATAGTTTTGTCTCGGATGTGTCAAGCCGTTGCCCTTGCCTAAGGGGTCTGAGACTTGTCTTCTTCAAGTGATCTTGCTCTTTGCCTTTTTTGGCTTTCGATCGCTTGTTGGATTTTCTTTGTATTCGTTTCTTTTCTTTTCCCTTTTCTCTCTGATTCCCATATGTGTGTGTAGTCAATGCACTCATCAAGGGGGAAATTGAGGACCATGTGTGGTTCGAGGACCGGTGGATGGTCGCTTCCTAATGTGATGAGTGATTGACAACGTTGTGTGGACTGATTCTTGGCTAAGTATTGCAGGTGCAGGTTGCGGCTTGACTCGTGTTAGTGCAGGTGAAGAACAAGCGCGAAAGGTCATTGCTGGTGAGGCCTCCAGGTGTGGAGAAGACAAGTAGGCTTCGTTCGAGGGACCCGGTGGCCAGCAGGGTCAAGTGCGGGCCGCATGGTGGCAAGAACAGCGAGATGAAGTCGGTGGACGATTTCTGGTTGAGCCACAAAACCAAGGTCGAGCGAAGACTTCGTGGGAGCCAAGTCACGAGTGGTGATTGGCGGAAGCTACATCAAGTTCGTAGGGTTTACGGTGGTTCACCAGAAAATCACCGGGTTACTCGACTGAGCCACAAAGCTGAGGCAGAAGACCGTGCGTGGCTGTAAGGCCAAAACCGGCCTGACTGGTTTGGAGAACCGGTCTGACCGGTTTGGGGTCACAGGGCGCCGGAAGCTTCGATGCGGAGGACAATCGTCGGGATCACAAGGCGTGTGTCGAGGCTACGCGAAGTGCGGTCGCTGGGCATCTGTCCGATGGTGCTACGAAGACAAATTCCCAGAGTGCCGATGGTGGGCGTGTATCCTAGTTTAGGCCTTAGGGGCATTTTAGACTTTAGGCTTGCCTCCATATAACCCAAGAGGTTAGAGGATGGAAGCCAACCCTTGGAACCCTAGCTCATTTCGTTTTGCTATTTTCCTCTTCCTATTTTCCTTAGGGTTCCTAGGACTAGCTTGAGAGCTTCATGGTGAGATCTTGTGAGAGGGATGGATGACCGAGCGACAAGCTAGACCTTGTATGAACCTTTTTGGTATGTATAGATGATTCGGCGTGGTTCCTCGAGGCTTGGTTGTGTTCCTCCTATTTTCCCTTTTTGGTGATTTTCAAGGTCTTTTCTTGGGATTTTCGGTGGGATGTTTTGGGGTGTTTCTTTGAGGGATTCTTGTTGGATGTCACGTATGAAGACCGTGTGCTTCTTTGCTTGGTGATCTTGATCCAACAAACCCTCCGAAACAGCTTCGATTTGGATGTTTTCGGTGGTTTCCATGGGAAGGTGTTCTTGAGGGTTGACTTTTGATTCCTCTTGATTGAGTGGGTTTTGGGGCCCGAGCTTCTAGCCAAAGGTAGCCCACAAGGTGCCCCAACTATCCCCAAAGTCTCACTGTGATCCGTGGAACGAATCGGAGATCGATTGCTTGGAGTTTTGAGTTTTTCCCACGAGCTGTGTTCTTCCAGACTGCCCAGGCCAAAACCGGTCTGACCGGTTTCGCCCTGTTGGCTGTCGAGAAGGGTTTTTGTGCAAGGAAGTCTCTGTAGCGCTATGGCTTATTTTGTTCAGAAGTGGAATGGCTCCTAAGGTGTTTTGGGTCTTAGGGGAGTTTTGGGGAGTTTATGGACAAAATCGG
The DNA here is from genome assembly GCA_947561735.1 of Cenchrus americanus. Classification (NCBI taxonomy): domain Eukaryota; kingdom Viridiplantae; phylum Streptophyta; class Magnoliopsida; order Poales; family Poaceae; genus Cenchrus; species Cenchrus americanus. The sequence continues at coordinate 226,971,432 of OX387245.1, read as the reverse complement.
TCTGACTGGGTTACCAAACCGGTCTAACCGGTTTCCCTTGTGAAACGACCCGGATTTCCGCGAACGGAACCCCGAATCTTAGCACCTCGGTGGTAGTCCCGGAGGGCTACCACGTGCAATCCCTGTCTCAGCGATGCCATAATCCATACAGAAAGATAAAAACAGTAAAGTAGAGAACAACATTTATTTTATTACATTAATCAGAGTACATCTCTTCGGCACATGCTGGGTACAAGTCCATCGGGACTGAATCAAACATAAATAAAATGTCTAGCAGCGACTCCATGAAAGCGCGGGAAACTCCATATCCGCGAGCGACTCAAGTGTAGGAAGAGCTCTAGTCCACCCAACCGTCGTTGTCGAAGTCGTAGTCCGGCTCGCGTCGGAGGCACCGTGGTTCTACCCGATAAGCGGGTAGGTCATGTCGCCTTCCCAACAAAGAGGCAAAAGCGGTGTATATTCTACTATGCATGAGATATCCCTATTCTGTCTGTAGAAAGCTTAAGCAAAGCAGCATAGCAACGTACAAGGTAAGCAGAATTCAGCTAGGAGGTCCACACCTCGGGGAAGCTTCCGCTTCCGAGGTCCACACCTCAGGGGTCCACACCTCGCTCAAGGAAAACCACACCAAAACTCCGGATCTCAACCACGATCCAGAACCCAACTCTCATCTGCGATGTGGGGCCCACCTGCTCCTATCCCCACATCTCAACGGCCGAAGCCGGGCTCACACACTCGGGGGAGGGAAGAAGCACAAGAGAAGTGTAGCTAGTCAGGTGAGAGATCGAAAGACTGTCCATAACCAGTGGACACGGACTATAGCTATAGGTTTAACACTCGCGCAGGTTGTACAACCGTACCCGCCCGAGTAGGACCGAAACCGGCCGTCACCGTACCCGACCCTACCATACGGCCGAAGGCCAAGTAAGTGGATAGTACCCTCCTCGCGTCTCCGAGCACCGGCCCGCCCTCCGCGGCGAGCTCATACTACCCGCGAGAGGTCCCTCGAAGCTGTGGAACCCTTCCCCGGCCTCGCCGGGGCAAAGTCTACTAAGCAGGGAAAGACCACTCCCGACATGATCACACCGATCCGCCTACAGGAGGGGTGCTATCTACTACAAGTCTCACCCCGCACCCCCGCCCAATACAAGGCGGGCGGTCTGTACGAAAATAGTCATCCGAAACAAGGTCAACTGACGATCGGTCCTTAAGGGGCCGAGAGCGAGCACTCACCATCTCCATCCCACACGACACGACCCTCGGGTAAGAGGCCAGATCGCATCTTCCCTCGGCAGTCGTTCACAAGTAACCAAGCGGCTCGCTCCCGCCAAAACACAGCAAGGAGATACGCACCCAGAACGCACGCTAGAAACGCACCGAGACATCCACATCTCAGCCCAAGCCCAGAGTACCATCCATAAACAAGCAACAAAAGTATGGATAGTTGAGGTAAGGGACTAGCTAGGGGTCTGTAGCTAGCCCCGCAGGAAGTAAAACAAGGAAACAGGGTATAACAAAGCATCAAGGCATGGCTATAAAACTGGTTATGCAATTCATCGATCAATGCATTAAAGTAAAGCACTAGCAGCTATTTAACATCATGGGATCTACATGGTTGGGAGTGACATGACACCTTCGTTGCCGTTGAAGCGATCGGCCGTCCGGAGCAAAGGTGTACTCGGGGTCCTCCGCGTCCTCCTGGTCGAAGCTCGGGTCTGCGGCACGAGATTCGACGCGAAAAATAAGAATACGGTGCACATCTAAGCAATAACTCCAAATAAGAACCAATTTAGAGGATCCAAAAGAATCCAAACTACCTACGAACAGCAAGGTTTCGAAAATACGGATTTACAGAAATTAGTTTTATATTTTTAGGAGCTTCCTAGAAATAGTTATGATATTTTAAAGGTTAAAACCATTTATTAGGAATTTCTGGAAATTAACCCAGGAAAAGAAAAGGTTTTCTGAATTTATTAAAAGGGCCGATGACGTCAGCATGACGTCAGCGTTTCTCGGTTCACGGGCCGAAGGTGGGCTGAAAGAGTTACTGGGCCGAAAGCGGCCCACTGGACTCGGCCCAACTGGCCCAGGCGAGAGAAGTTCGTAAACCCTCCCTGAACTACTGGTTGTGGCCCCAACCAACAAGTTGGGCCCCTCCACGAGACCCCGATGGGCGGGTGCCGCTTAAGGCCCAACGGCCTTTCATCCTGTTGCAACTAGGGAAAGGGGCTCGCCCTTCCCTTAGGCGCACGCCGCGCCGGCGGCGGCGCGGCCTCCCCACCGGCATCGGTGGCGGCGGCGGCGTCCCCGGGCTCGCGCCGGGGTGCGGCGGCGTCGGGTGCCATGTGTTTGCGCGAGCACCGCAGTAGGGGCTTACGGCACGGCTCGAAGGCCAACTCGATTACACGCCGGCGCGGCATCACCGCGCGCGCGCCCGGCGGCGGGTCGACGGTGCGGGGGCGGGACACGGCGGCCGGGGTGCGCTCCCGGCTCTTCCACCCCCACCTCTTATCACTCAACGCACGAACGCAACGGCTCGAAGGCCGGCTCACGGGATGGTGCGGCGAGTAGCACGCGGCGCCGGAAGACGGCGACGCCACGGTCTTGCGCACGCTCGGCGGCGCGGCGAGCCGAGCCTAGGCGGCGGGTGTGCGCACGACTCGTGACACCCGCACGTTCGTTCATGCAAAACCAAACCCACGGCGTGAAGGCCGGCTTCCCGAGAACACCGGCCCGCCGGCGGCGCGGCGCGACGCCGAGGGCCGGCGCACTAGGCAACACCACGGCGAGGTCGTGGCCAAGGCGCGCCGGGGTGCGGCCGGCTAGGACTCACGCGCGCATGCGCTCGTCCGCAAGGAACGAAACAACACACCGGCGACCGAGGCGCGGCACCCGCCGAGCACACGGCTCGGCGGCACACCGCGGGGGTGGCCCTCGGTCCGGCCAACAACAGACGCGGCACGAAGGCACGCGCTCCATCACAGCCGACGCCGCGTGCCCGGGGTGGCCACGGCGCGGCGGCGCTTCAAGAGCAACACGGGTCGCCGCCCGTTCCTGGAAGAACGACGACGCCACTGACGTTCGGCGGCACGAAGGCACGCGCACAGGCATGGCTAAGAGAAGGTACGGTGCAAGGGAAGGGAAGGCCACGGTGCTCACAGCGGGGCGGTGGTGTAGTCGTCGCAGGCTCGACGTGGTTGGCGGCGCGGCTTCGGTGTTCACGGCGGCGCCACGCTCCGGTCCGGCTCCTCCGCGGTCACGAACGGCGTCTCCCTCGTCCGGCCCCTCGCGTCCCCGTCGGTCCCCGGCCAGCGACGCACCGGCAGCCGACGCGGCGCACGGTCTCCCCCCGCTCCTCCTCCTCTTCCCCCACTCTTGCGCGGACACCGGAAAGGTGCAAAACCCCAATGCGGGTTGGTTGGCGAAGGGAGGGTCCGGTCCCGGGGTGATGTAGTCGCGCGGTCGAGGCGGCGCGAGAGCATGGATGCCCCCGCGCTCCGGGGATTGGTTGCCGGCGCGGGCTCGGCGACGTGGCCGGCCCTCGGTGGCCGCCACCGCGCCCGGGGCGTCCGCCGGCAGGGGGCACGGGGGTCCTTTCCCCCGTAGATTCCTCCCCCGGGGTGGGCCGCGGGCACGCGCGGCCGGCTCGGTGTGCGTGCCGGGCGGGCGGTCCGGCCGCCCCCGCCCGCGCGCGGCTGGTGCGGTGAGACCGGCGGCGCAAAGCCGGCTCGGTGACCAGGCGGGGTTGGTGAAGATAAGTGTGCTGACACGCGGGCCCCAAGCAACAGAGATAGAGGGGGGTAAGGTGGTTGCGCGGTTTGGTAGGGCCGGAGGGGTGCACGGGCTGGGCCGGCTGGATCGAGTAGGAAGGGGAAATCAGCCTGGTCCACCGGCTTGGCAATATGGAAATAAGATAGGAGCTAAAGGTAAATTTTAGAGTTTGAATTTGATTCCAACTCAAATTCAAACTTCACACATTTAAACTCCAAATAAAAAAACCAGAGAAAAACCAACTCACATATTTTACCATAATTTGAATATATGCTTTTATAAATGGGTTAATCTGGTGGAGAATTCAGAGGAGGGCTAGCAATTTGGCTCGAAAATTGGTAGCACTCAATTTCAGTCAAAAAGTTTTAAATTTTCGCAAAAATTACACACCTATATTTCGGGTTGTTACATTCTCCCCCACCACCGAGAATCTCGTCCTCGAGATTTAGTCCTCGACCTCCTCCGTGAACAAGTGAGAGTACTCTTTTCCGAGATCGACTTCCTTCTCCCATGTTGCTTCTCGCTCCGTATGGTTGCTCCACAACACTCTACGAAGGGAATGGTTGTTCTCCTTGTCTCCTTGACGACTCGGTCCAAGATTTTCTCGGGATATTCTCGTATACTCAAGGTTGTCTTGCAGGTCAAGCAACTCCATGGGCACTTGCTTAGCCTCCACTGCCTTCTCGCTCTTTTTCAGCTGTGACACGTGAAACACTGGGTGTACTCCTGCCATTGTCTTGGGTAGCGCAAGCTGGTATGCCAGATTTCCAATCCTCCAGGTGATAGGGTACGGCCCCACGTACCTCGGTGCAAGCTTTCCTTTCACCAAGAACCTCTTAGTTCCTCGAAGCGGTGAGACTTTCAAGTACACTCGGTCGCCGACTGCAAAAGTCAACTCCCTTCTTCTTTTGTCGGCATAGCTCTTCTGACGGCTTTGAGCGATCTTCAAGTTCTCACGAACTTTCTCAATCTTCTCCTCGGCCTCCTCAATGATTTTCGGACCAAACGGTGCCGTTCGCCCACCTCCGACCAAGCTAGAGGGGTCCTACACTCGCCGCCCATAAAGGGCCTCAAAGGGAGCCATCCGAAGGCTCGCTTGAAAGCTATTGTTGTACGAGAACTCGCAAACGGCAACCTGCTCTCCCAATCGGTACCATAGGTGAGTGCACACGCTCGTAGCATATCCTCCGGCACACGGTTGACCCTTTCCGTCCGACCATCCGTCCGTGGGTGAAAGGCTCGTGCCGTAGTTGAGAGTGGAGCCCATAAGTTTGTGAAAACTTGTTGACGGATAAAACTCGTATCCACCTATGATCCACAAGCGTACGGACCTACAACTTTTTCACCACGGGATTCCCAAGGTTCTTGTCAATCCGCGGAGCAAGGGGATTACTAGCGCTTAACCAAGTACTAATCTAGTCGAATGGAAAACCTTTGAAAGAGAGTATTAATCTAAAAGTAAAGACAATCTAACCTAAGTTAATCTAAGTTAAGTTGATCAAACAAATATAGGGTTAAACTATATGATAAAGGGGTGAACACAAGAGAGTGAGTAAGAAAGATAAGCGTTCCCTCCCTAGGATCTAGGATAACATGGTATGCATCTACTACACGAAAGCGGTAAACCAATCTACCGGGGGTTGTGACCACGGTTTCGCCCTTTCCCTCCTCTCGTATTGTCACTACGCGAAGGTATTCGTGACTAGACCTATGATGGACACGGTATGTTGATGGAATCTATGGGAGTAGCGGATATCATACGCCCGAAAAACATGGTAGCTAACCTTAATCATCAAAGCATCATCAACATGAAAACAATAGATTGAAACCACAAATTGAGTAGCGATCACATAGCATGTATCCATCTAATCCTAGGGATGAACGGAGACATTACCCCATCATCTTACACGGATTGAAGCACATAGGGGTGATGGAGACTCCGGAGAATGTTGTCGATGAAGATGACGGCGATGGAGCTTGGGAACACCCCTAGGCCAGCGGCTTGGAGTCCTCCTCTTGCTTCCTTCTCTCCGCCGGCGTTGGTCCTTGCGACGAGCTCATCTAACTCTCTCCCTCATCTTGCGGCGGCGGTTTTCTGGTGATTGGCGTCGGTAGGATGATTTGTTAGATGTATCGGTCGACGGCGGCAGAGGGAATAAATAGATGAACACCTAGGGCAAAGGAAGGACCGAACTGACCCTGGAGTGGGCTGGGCCGGTCGGCCCAGGCCGGCCGGCCCAGGCCCACTTCGGCCCGGTTCGGCCCCGGTTTCCTCCCCGGTTGCTTCTCGCGTGATCCCTTATTCGTGTGCACTTGCATGTGGGCCTTTGACGTCGTTTCCTTCACGGTTAAGGCTTGAATCCTTGCTATGCAAGCTTCGCTGTTTTCTGGTTGAGTCCCTGAAGACTTGCACGTTGACGCTTCGGTCCTTGGGTCATTTGGAGTCATGTTCATCGCGTGTCTTGACTCTTGTCGGGCTTCATGATCTTCTTCCAAAGTGCTTGGTGAACTTATCCCGAAAGTCTCCTCTTTAGCGTAGATTTCCTGCGTAAACAACAAACTCCAAAATCGACATGCAAGTGTGAACTTGTTATATCATTAGTATGCCTAGTGGTCGGTTAGTTGCAAATCATAAACGAAACCAATGTATAACAAGTACTCTAGGTTGACGGAAATTCACAATCAACATCTCCCCCATGCTTAAACCTTGCTCGTCCTCGAGTAAGTAATCATTGCTTAAAAGGGAAATCAATGTTGCCTTCCAATGTTGTCCCCGCACTTAGTCATTCATGACGAGGCAAATTGCTCTCTCTTAAGAATTTATTTTTAAAGTTCAAGTTGTGACCGGCTTCTTTTTGATTATGGAAGATAGACTTAACTATAAAGAACAAGCCACATTTAACACAATGCTCTCAAACTTAAGTGAACTTTAAACCATTACCTTGTCAAATGGGAGATTTTCAAAAAGATGCATATCCAACATAAGTGAAAATCTCTTGCAAGAGCCCATGGAACACTCATCTCATCAAGTCACTCAAGCCTATACTAGATTATTTTCAACCTACTCTACTCATATGTGGTAGTGGAAGGCTTTTGTGGAGCTTGGAAGGTTAAAAACAATCCTAGCAAAACATACATCCGAAATATTGTCAAATTAAGAGAGAGATCTATTGGAATTACCGAGACTCGTCAAAAAGGCCATGGAAAATAAATGTTGGAAAGAGAGAGGGACGAAACACACACATTGAGATAAGTGGACATGTGCAAGTGACAAATGGATGATCCCGAGGCACGAGTGAAGTCCTCGTTATCGGATTGCACATGGTTGGAATATTTGAGTATGGATGTGTCATCAAGGCACTTGAGAACTTATGAAGCAAAAAGAACCGAGGAGCATCTTTATTTTTATTTTTTTCTTTATTTTATTTCCTTCTCATTTTTCTCTCTTTCTCTTTTTTTTTCACTTTATTCTTCCTATTTTTCTTACTTCTCTTTTCTTCTTATTTATTTTTTTTTTCATTTTTCATTTTTATTCTTTTTTTTCTTTTGCTCCTCAAAACTTTTTGCAACATAATACTTACATAGCATTTGTGTCGAGAGAATGACTCCTCCCCCATGCTTGAACGATGCTCGTCCTCGAGCATAAAAGAGAGGGGAAATGACCGCTAAAGTAAGTATAAATTCCATAATATTGTAGAATGTTTGAATCTCCATCAAGAATTTTACTCCATACTCAAATTGGGTTGTGGACAAGGAGGTGATCACGAAAAGATGTTTTTGGTTTAGGGTGGATGCCCAGCGAAGTTGGTGAAATTTTCGATGTGAAAACCCACAATGCATGGACAAAAAGGCTAGCATGAAAAAGTTACGCAAAGGAATGACCAAACTTCTTAGTCTCGAACCATAGAAATCAATCATAATCCAACTCATCAAAACATATGTTTGCAATCTACGGGTTTTGTTATCATAAAACATATATGTATATGTCTTTGGTAGGTAGAACTTTGCAAGAGCATCGCAAATATGTAGATAGCATAAAGGTTAAGTTTTCATAAAAACAACAAGTTATCCGGCTATCCATAAACTTAAATCAAAGAGCAAAGATATGTATGTGGGTCTAGAGCATAGTCATTTCACCTCCACAAATAAAAGAGACGGTATTTAAATTAATTTCAGATCATATTATAGAGAGCAATTAGCCAAGACATGTATAACTTCATGTAGGTAAAACAAAGCGGCAACTTTCATCATCTTTCCGTAAGCATAGGCAATGTAGAACATCGAGGTGAACACATGGTCATGCTTATCTATTGAAAGTAAAAAGAAACCTAGGTTGTCCTCCTAGTAGCCATGTTATTGTTTGAAGAGAAAAACAAAAGGTTGCACCTAGTTGATGTTGAAGGCATACTTACAAGCATTTGAGTTTGGAAAAGAGAAGGTCCATGGAGATGTTACCATCCTTTGTAATCCTTCGTTGCCTTCTTCCGGCATCTCCATGTATCGATGTGGCTTTTGCTTTTGTCTTGATTTATTAATGCTCCTAAACTTCTGAATTTGATCTTGTATGCTTAATGGAGTCATTGGCCACCCTTCTCTTCAATGTTGTCATCACCATCTCCTCTTTCTTGTTCTCATCATCTCCTTGCTGTCTCTTTTTCATGGATTTCCCCCTCTGTCCAGAACAGAACATGTATCGAAATATAGCTATATTGAAAAGTTTATGAAATTACCTTTCCAACGTGTGGTCATTCATTGAAAACGGAGTTCAAACAAGGGAGCTATGTCCGTTTTACTTCAGCGCTGTGTGCTGTCCAAAACTGATTTCAGGACGTGTTGCACTCGGTGATTCGGGCATAACCGCTCGTAGGAACCTCCGATTGTCTTGATTCTTGATTTGTTGGAATCGTAACTTCATGGGGCTTCTAAATATCCAAAAATATCCAGTGTTTTGCCTTTGAGACCATGCAGAATTTTGATGAGATTGGTGACTTCTTGCGCATTGATCCGGAGATGTTAACGATCTTTATCATTCTATCTTCTAGAGTGTCATGTTGCACTTCCGTGTTGAAGATTCAGGGTCTCCCCCATGCTTAGCATTTTGCTAGTCATGGAAGAAGAAGACAAAGCACTTCTTAGCCATCCTTCAATTTCCTTGTAGTGAGAGTCTTTATCTTGCCTGTAAGACGTTTTAAACGCACATTCTACCCCCAAAGTGACGGTTGGGAGTAGATAGAATTGCCAACAATCCAACAATGGCTCCTAAGATTCTTAACTTGTGGCATAATTAGTTTAATGATGAATAAAAACCTAATGAGTGTACGTGGTGCAAGGTGTGTATGCACATGATAGGAAAGCATATAAACAAAGACAATGTTTTCACCTAGTTCTAAACACCATGTTTACAACTAGGTTGCCGAATTTCTCCATAGCCATAAAGGTTTATATATCTAGGCTTAAAACACCATGTCTATCCCTAAATCAATAACTCTTATAGCACAAGAAAAATTAAGCGCATTGCAAAGCTTATAGACTGACCAAAGCAACATGAAAACATATGAAAAGCTAGCTAGGTTTATCGAACTTAACGATGATGGTCCGCAATCATGTTTAAACACCACGTTTACACAAGATCACAAAAGGAAAATGCCAAGCTGGAGCATTAACATGGATATGAAAGCATACATCATTGAGCTTTAAAACAACCAAGCCAGCTATATGCAAAACATGTATATGCAAGGAAACATCACGTTGATAACAAAATGCAATGCATGCAAATAAATAAATATGAGCATGAACATTATGGTGGTTCTAAAAAGAAAACTAAACTTAGATTAATAACCACAAGTTGATCATCATAAGATGGTGTCATTCTTTATTTTCTCTAAGAAAGTAGTAAAAATATAAAGAAACGGGTTGCCTCCCGAAAAGCGCTTCATTTAAAGTCATAGAGCTGGACTCTCTCACATACCTTCTTTTCGTCACATCGCCATGGCCCTTCATGTAAGAAGAAAAGGTACCAATGCAGCTTTAATTTACTTCCCATGTTGTGCTTGATCACTTATAGAAGACTTGCCCAAAGCATCCTTTTGTTTCATCGTTATCTCCTTCTTTATCATCCTTCGGTGCTGCCTCCACTCCATGAATTTTTTTTGATGTCCAGAACAGAGAGTATACTCAATCTCTACTCCATTGCACAGTGCACAAAATTTCCTTTCCAACGAGTCTTTATTTGCTCAAATCGGACTCCGGACAAGAGAGTTACGTCCGTTTTACTTCGGCGATGAAATCTGTCCTGAAATTTCAGAACGCGCAACGCTCAATGTTTCCTCCATAACTCCTTGCACGGGTCTTCAAACTTGTTGGTTCTTGATGCGTTGGAATGGTAATTTGATGGAGCTTCTGAATATCTCATTTTCTTCATTTGTACACCTCTGAACAAGCTCTCAAATTGATGAAGACAGCAGCATCCATCGCGGAATTCGGAGAGGTTGATGATTTATCTTGCAACTCTTTTAGGCATGACTTCTTTTTTTCATTATTCAAGCCTTGTCTACATGGTTAGTGAAAATCGGGCCTTTCCCGACATATGATTCTTTAAGGTCATTAGCTTGACCAAGCGCAAAGCATGATCGAGATTTACAAAACTTATTGTAAACATATGCGTCCATAATTAACACCACATGTGAATTGTAGCAACAAGTCAAGGTGTAAATAAAAGAAGCATATGTTTCATGCATAGCACTTAGCTCATCATTAGGCAAAGGTTCTTTAGGTGTGAGATTAATTGGATCAAACATAAATGTTTCATCTTTTTCATTATCAAGAAAATCTAGCCTATCAACATGATCACTATTGGAACAAGGCATAGACATTAAACTATCATTCATACTATTGGTTGAGCATGAGTATTTGATTTTATAAACATCAATACCAATAATATCTTGAGATTTCAGCGCGTACCTTGGCCTTAAAGATTTTTCAACAAGAGTGATATTTGGTTCATCAAGCGGTGTTGAAGGCGAATTGATCTCAACAAGTGTAGTTGCCTCTTCATCACCATCTTGCAATTTCTTCAACTCATCATGTGGAACATGTAATCCTTCAACTATGTACGCATTCATCTCTTCTTTGAAGTCTTCTTTATCAACCAGATCTTCATCTTCAAAGACTTGTATGTTGCTTTCTTTATCTTCCATGTACCACATGTCGTCAAGATCGCTCATTGTTGATTCACTCTTTCCTTCATCCTTGAGTACTTCCATGTCCTGATTTGCTAATGTGTAGGCTTCAATAGCACACAAGCTATCATCTAGCTTGAGTCCTATCTCCTCCCATTTATCCTTTGAGTCACTAGTCTCATCACGGTTGTACTCTTCTCTTCCTTCATCATAAATCTTTGAGTTGTCAAACCGGTCGATCCATCCTTCATCTCCTTCTTCTCTTTCTTCTTCAAACATCTTTTGGATCGACTCTCCACTCATCTTTTGATCAAATATATCTTCAACTAGTTTGGCAACGTGTCGGCGTTCCTCCTTCCTTCGGTAGTTGATTAGTGGGGCGAAATCAACTTGAACCCAACCGGATTGCTTGAACTCCGCCAATGGTCTAGCATTCCACATACTTCGGCCTACATTCATGTTAGTTTCAACACTTTTAACATCTGAAATGACTTCTCTTACCTTGGGAAGTGGATCTTCACTTTCTTGTATGGTCGGTTCATCTTCCTTGACCTTCGGTTCATCTTTTTCAGAAATTTCAGCAAGCACCTTGGGCTTGATTTTGTCATTTTGCTCCTCTCGACAACATCTTTGCCAATCTCGTATTGTTCTTTGTCCATTGCTTATCCTTTGTAAGATTTGTGCGGCTTCACTAATTGTTTTATCCATTAAATCACCACCTGCACACATGCTTACAAAACGAGACGAGTTAGGGGTTAGTGAAAAATAAAAGGTATGCAACATCAAGTCACCGGAAAATCCCAAGTTCGGGCCTCGCTCAAGTAGTTCATTAAATCGGTCCCATGCTTCATCAATTCCTTCATCCTCTCCTTGCTTGAAAGTGAGCACTTGCCTCCTTAAGTCTTGGACCTTGCTTATGGGAAAGAACTTCAAAAGAAACTTCTTCACTAGCTCATCCCAATTTCCTTTTGCTTCAACGGACGCAAGTGTGTACCATCTTCGCGCTTCATCTTCGAGAGAGAATGGAAAAAGATTCCACTTGAACCAAGCGGCCGAACTCCTTTTTGTTGCATCGTGTTGCATAACATCGTGAATTCCTTAATGTGTCGATATGGGTTGTCATCCTCCAATCCTCTAAATGGTTTTGTCGCCACTAACTTGATGATTCCGTGCTTTACTTCATAGTGGGTTGTAGCAAACGTCAAATCTGATTTTTGCATCTCAATGTCTTCCATTGACGGCATTGCTAGCTCCCTTAGCGACATCTCTTCGTCTTCCAATGGTGAGGTGAACAAATCCATCTAGGCACAAGAAAAGTAGAAATAAAAACAAAAAAGATTTTTTTTCTTTTTTTAGAAAATAAGGGTTAGGTGTTAGTAATCAACAAAATTAATACTAGATTAAACGTAGCAAACTGGCTTGCTCCCCGGCAACGGTGCCAGAAAAAGGGGCTTGTTGACGGATAAAACTCGTATCCACCTACGATCCACAAGCGTACGGACCTACACCTTTTTCACCACGGGATTCCCAAGGTTCTTGTCAATCCGCGGAGCAAGGGGATTACTAGCGCTTAACCAAGTACTAATCTAGTCGAATGGAAAACCTTTGAAAGAGAGTATTAATCTAAAAGTAAAGACAATCTAACCTAAGTTAATCTAAGTTAAGTTGATCAAACAAATATAGGGTTAAACTATATGATAAAGGGGTGAACACAAGAGAGTGAGTAAGAAAGATAAGCGTTCCCTCCCTAGGATCTAGGATAACATGGTATGCATCTACTACACGAAAGCGGTAAACCAATCTACGGGGGTTGTGACCACGGTTTCGCCCTTTCCCTCCTCGCGTACTGTCACTACGCGAAGGTATTCGTGACTTGACCTATGATGGACACGGTATGTTGATGGAATCTATGGGAGTAGCGGATATCATACGCCCGAAAAACATGGTAGCTAACCTTAATCATCAAAGCATCATCAACATGAAAACAATAGATTGAAACCACAAATCGAGTGTCGATCACATAGCATGTATCCATCTAATCCTAGGGATGAACGGAGACATTACCCCATCATCTTACACGGATTGAAGCACATAGGGGTGATGGAGACTCCGGAGAACGTCGTCGATGAAGATGGCGGCGATGGAGCTTGGGAACACCCCTAGGCCGGCGGCTTGGAGTCCTCCTCTTGCTTCCTTCTCTCCGCCGGCGTTGATCCTTGCGACGAGCTCATCTAACTCTCTCCCTCATCTTGCGGCGGCGGTTTTCGGTGATTAGCGTCGGTAGGACGATTTGTTCGATGTGTCGGTTGACGGCGGCGAAGGGAATAAATAGATGAACACCTAGGGCAAAGGGGGACCGAACCGACCCCGGAGTGGGCTGGGCCGGTCGGCCCGAGCCGGCCGGCCCGAGCCCACTTCGGCCCGGTTCGGCCCCGGTTTCCTCCCCGGTTGCTTCTCGCGTGATCCCTTATTCGTGTGCACTTGCATGTGGGCCTTTGACGTCGTTTCCTTCACGGTTAAGGCTTGAATCCTTGCTATGCAAGCTTCGCTGTTTTCTGGTTGAGTCCCTGAAGACTTGCACATTGACGCTTCGGTCCTTGGGTCATTTGGAGTCATGTTCATCGCGTGTCTTGACTCTTGTCGGGCTTCATGATCTTCTTCCAAAGTGCTTGGTGAACTTATCCCGAAAGTCTCCTCTTTAGCGTAGATTTCCTGCGTAAACAACAAACTCCAAAATCGACTTGCAAGTGTGAACTTGTTATATCATTAGTATGCCTAGTGGCCGGTTAGTCGCAAATCATAATCGAAACCAATGTATAACAAGTACTTTAGGTTGACGGAAATTCACCGTCAACAAAACTCGCCAAAACTTGGAGACAAACCGTGGTCCTCGGTCGGATACAATGCTTCTAGGTGCCCCGTGCGGCACGAGTATGTGCTCTACATATAGTTCGCCAACTTCTCGGTTGCGTACGGGTCTTCACCGAGACAAAGTGAGCCACCTTGGTAACTCCGTCCACTATGACCCACACCGAGTCATTTATTTTGGTGTTCGAGGGAGTCCCACCACAAAGTCCATGGAAACGTCCTCCCACTTCCCGGTCCGGAATAGCCAACGGCTTCAACAAACCGGCAGGTTTCGATGTTCGATCTTTACTCTCGCTACGGTGTCGCAACGAAGCCACGTAGTGTGCTATATCCTTCTTCATGTCCTTCCACCGATATCGATCTTTAGATCTCTCGTACATCTTGGTGCTTGCTGGGTGAATCGAGTACCTCGAGTCGTGAGCTTCTCTCATGATCCGTTCTAAAAGTGCCTTGTCTTGTGGTACACAGATCCGTTCTTTCAACCACACAGTGCCTTGTTCATCTACCCGGTAGTCCTCTGCTTTACCCTGCTTCATCAGTTCTCGCAAAGCTTTGATTTCTGCACACGACTTCTAGGCTGTACGGATTCGTTCTTCCAGGTCATAGGACACTCGCAGCTCATTGACTTGGCCTTGGTCTACAACTTCAATTCTCAGCCTCTCTGGCTCTTCATGCAGAGCAGGTTGCTCTTCTCTCACCATGAGGTTATTGCAATAAGTTTTCTGGCTCAGTGCATCTGCCACGACATTAGCTTTGCCTGGGTGGTAGTTGATCTCGACGTCGTAGTCCTTGATCAGCTCTAACCATCGCCTCTGCCTCATGTTCAACTCTGTCTGGGTAAAGAAGTACTTCAGGCTCTTGTGGTCGGAAAACAGCTCACACTTGTTCCCTATCAGGTAGTGTCTCCAGATCTTGAGTGCATGCACAACAGCTGCCAACTGTAAGTCGTGTGTCGGGTAGTTTTCCTCGTGTTTCTTCGAAATGCCCGGAAGCATAAGCCACAACTTTCCCTTCCCGCATCGGCACACAACCGAGTCCTTGCTTCGAAGCGTCACGGTATACCATAAAGTCCTTCTTGATATCCGGCAAGGTAAGCACCGGGTTGTGGTGAGTCTATTTTTCGGCTCATGGAAACTCTTCTCACACGCCTCGACCACTCGAACTTTGTGTTGTTCTTGAGCAACTCGTCATTGGCTTTGCGATCTTGGAGAAGTTCTCAATGAACCTACGGTAGTAACCCGCCAACCCAAGGAAGCTTCGACATCCGTCACGTTTAACGGCGCTCCCACTTGGTCACCGACTCTACCTTGGACGGATCCACGGCTATCCCCTCTCGCCGACAACACGTGCCCCAAGAACGCGACCTTCTCCATCCGAACTCGCACTTGCCGAACTTGGCGTACGGTTTCGCCGCCTCAACCTCTCTAGCACGACCCTCGAGTGCTCCTCGTGCTCCTCCGTGGTCTCGGAGTAGATCAAGATATCGTCGATAAACACCACCACAAACCTGTCCAACTCTTCCATGAAGACCTTGTTCATCAAGTTCATGAAGTAAGCAGGGGCGTTGGTCAACCCGAATGAAACCACCACGAACTCATACAAGCCGTACCGTGTGGTGAAAGCTGTCTTGGGAATATCCTGTTCTCGGATCTTCATCTGGTGGTAACCTGACCTCAAGTCGATCTTGGAGAAGAACCTTGCCTTTTTGAGCCTATCCAGCAGGTCCTCGATTCTGGGTAGCGGGTACTTGTTCTTGATTGTCATCGAGTTGAGCGTGCGGTAGTCTATGCACATCCTCTTTGTGCCGTCTTTCTTCTCCACGAAGAGCACTGGCGAACCCCACGGTGAGGCACTCGGTCGAACAAACCCTTGCTCTAGCGGCTTCTTGAGTCGTTTCTTCAACTCGTCCAGCTCGTCGGACGACATCCGGTACGGACTCTTTGCAACGGGCCCCGCCCCCGGCATCAGCTCAATCACAAACTCCACGTCCCGGTCTGGGGGTAACTCCGTAAGCTCCTCTGGGAACACGTCCGGAAACTCACAGACCACTGGAATCTCTTCAATCTCTTTTCCACTCATGTTGCACATCATCGTAGCGACCTTCGAACTGCGAGGTTCGGTCCGTACTTTAGTTCCACTCGGGGTGTTCTAGCCGTATAACTCGGGGTTGCAAGAGACTATCCCGTTGTGCTTTGCCAACCAATCCATCTCTAGGATCACGTCTATCCCGGTAGACTCCAAGACCGTCAAGTCTCGCCGTGAACCGTTGCCCATCAAACACCATCCTCACTCCCCGCACTCTAACGTACTTCTCTTCTCTCCTAGCGGAGAGCTAGTCAAGATAGGCCTTGGTCGAGGCTTAGTTGGTAACGACCTTTCTTTAAAAAACTTGGTAGAAATATACGAAAACCGAGCTCCGGTATCGAACAAAACGCTTGCCAAACCGAGTCAACAAGGAACTCACCAAGTGTGACGTCGGGTGCGGCCCTGCATCCTCGGCGGTGAGGTGGTTCGGACGGCCTCGAGTGGCCGGCGGGCCGAGCGGTCCTCTCCGCCGTGTACGGGGTGGCCGTCCTCCCCGGTGCCGGCGGCTTGGCCGGGGTTTGGAACCGAGAGCCGCGGTTCGACTCCCCGTGGCGCCCGCTCGTGGACACTCGAACGACTTGTGCCCAACCCGACGACGCTGAAGCAAGTCACCTTGGCTCTCGTCTGCCGACCGTGGTGGTGGTCTCGGTTTCCGGTTGTTCCGTCCTCCACTCCCGCCCGGGTTGGCTCTCGCTCTCGCGGGCCGAGACCGAGTGACGTGGTGCCTCTGCCGTGACCGGTGGCCCCGAGCGTAATCCGTCCTCTCCCTCGGGGTGGACCCGAGCGTCCCGCCCGGTCCGTGCGCTTGGACTTGCTTCCACGAACCTCCATGTACTCGAGCCTTGACCTCTCCACGATCGGTGCCTTGTCGATAATGGAGCGAAGTGTCGGGCAGTCGTGTGCGGACAAGTGGTGTGCCATCCCCTTGTGCAGCCCCTTCCTGAACCAGTAGACTTTCTTCTTCTCTGTGTCGGTGTCGTCGCGGCACGTACCTCATCAGCTCTTGGTAGCGGTTGGCGTACTCCTGCACTGACATACTTCCCATCTTGAGGTGCCTGAACTCGTCAGCCTTCCTGTCCATCACTGCCTCTGGAATGTGGTGGCTCCTGAAGGCCTCCACAAACTCGTCCCACCCGATGTGCAACGGGTCCGGGTGCGAGTCACAGTAGCTGTCCCACCACGCACTGGCTGTGCCGATCAGCTGGTGCGCTGCCACGGTCACACACTCCTCCTCTGTGAGCTCGATCAACTCCGGCCTTCTTCTCAATCTCCCGTAGCCAGTTGTCCGCGTCCATCGGGTCTGCTGAGTGGTCGAAAGTAGGCGGTCGCGCTTGTTGAAGTTCTCAACCTTCTTCCGAAAGCCCTCCGGCGCGTTGCGGTGCCGACCTCTCGTGGTTGTTGTTGTTGTTGTTCGAGCTAGCAACTGAGTGATCGTCTGCATCAGTGGGTCTGTACTGCCATCACGTCGGCCAAGTTCGGGGGAGGTGGCGGTGGTGGCACCTCGTGTCCCTGAGCCTGGCCTCGCTCCTCCCTCGGGCTGGGGTACCTGCTCGTGCTCGAGCTCCTGCTCCTGAGCTCCCTCGTTGTCGTGCGCGGCTCCTCGACCGCCAACTCGGCCTCCGCGGCCGCCGGCCTCGCGCGGAGCCCTCCTCGTGGCGCGTGACCTCCACGACGTCCGCGGCCTCTCGCTCCCGCCGGGGTTAGGGGCGCCCCCCCCCCCCCCCCCCCCCCGTTGTCCCCGGCCGACCTCCTCGAAACGGGCCGAGAGTCGCCCGACCTCCTTGCCCCCGACATCCGTTCCGGTTGCAAGAGTCGGTAGTGGTAGGGAGAATGTAATTATTAAGGTTATTATCTATAAAGGAGTAATCCTGCTAACAATCAAAGAATTCACACGTACATAAAGAAGCATGAAATCCGAGAGAAACCATGAAGATCCATGTCACTCAATCAATGCCACCATACAAAAGGGGTGCACCTCGAGGTTTACTCCAACGACCTTCGAAGGTACACGGCAACACATCACACTAACGCATGGTACATCATGGGGTAGCTATTACAGGCATGACAACATAAGCGGCAGCATTACATCTAACTCATGACATCGACTCAGAATCTAATGCTAGATCTCTACTCCCATCACTGGGTACTCTGAGGTGCCTCTGGGCTGGAGTCTGGTGGAACTGAGTAGAACGGCGGTGAGTAAGCCCCTGGGTAACCTGGCATCCTGATCGCCGGTCCTCCGTAGTAGTCTCGGGTATCCTGAAGAGCTCGGTCCATCTCTGCTGTGTCCTGAGAGCCTCTCGGGTACGGGCGCACACGTGGTAGGAGCGTCGGGGGTAGCTCAAAGGTCTCTGTCCTCGGCCGTGACCTCTTCTTGGGGGTAGCCGCGCGGAAAGCTCCTCCAACTCTCTCGGCCTCTCGCCGGTCGGAACGCTCCCGTGCCGTGCGGGTCCCGGGCGCTCGGTCTCTCTCCTCGTAGACCAGTCCACCGAGGTAACACAAGTGGTGGTAGTTGTGTCGACTCGCCTCCTGAAGGTCCCACATCTTTACTTGATAGTCAGTGGCTGCAGCTCCAACCGACTCCAACTGGTCCCTCGCCTCTGCAAGCCTCACTCTGTCCTCACGCGTGGCTTCCACTGTAGCCCGGTGCAACTCCCCGCTCCGTCCTCCGCCCGTGCCTCCGGCCGTAGCGATCCTCCCCGGCGTCCCTCTCGGTGCGGCTCGGCCGCCGCCGGTCCAAGCCGTACCCGGCTCTCCATTCCTCCGGTGCGACTCCTCCAACTGGTCGGTTAGGTCCACTCTCTCCATCTCCGTGTCCCGAACCAACTGCAGACATCCATCCCACTTCCACCTCAGGTACGCGATCTCACTTGTCCGCACGAGAAAGCGCCCGGTCCCGGGCGAGGATGCACCGTCCGGCCGTGAGCATCATCTTGTCCTCCTCAACGAAGTCACCTCAAGGTATTGCGCTCGGTCTCTCGTGTCCCAGCGGCTCGGGTCGTAGACCCCCGCTCGGAAGCACGCCGAATGGGGTGTCCTTAAGCTTCTCCCCCGGCTCGACACAAACCATCTTGAGAGCTCGGCGTGCACCAGTCTGGTGTGCCTCCATGGTTGAACTCTCAAAACAGTGCACCTTAACCTCCTTGAACTCTGGCACCCGTGGGTCCGCCGGTACCGTAACGGTCAGGAAAGTGGCAGACTGCTCCATGTGCCCCACGGTCCTCCCCTTGTAGCTGACTCGGTCGGTCCCCACTCCCCGTTGCCTCCGGCACTCCCTCAGCAAGTGGCAGAAGCCTCCGAACCTCCTGCCGTCCGACTCCAGAGGAATCCACGCTTCTTCTGCCATCTGCACAACGTTGTTAGAGCGTAGTTAGTAAGGTAGTTAGTGAAAGTTAATCAAGGTAATGCATATATATAAGTATAGATATATACATACGGGAGCCAAGGGGGTTTATATAAAGTTTCAAGGTTCAGAAACAGCTTCCTAAACTATCGACCAATCCTGGGGCTCGTCCTACAGTCAAGCATGGCTCTGGTACCAACTGAAACGACCCGGATTTCCGCGAACGGAACCCCGAATCTTAGCACCTCGGTGGTAGTCCCAGGAGGGCTACCACGTGCAATCCCCCGTCTCAGCGATGCCATAATCCATACGAAAAGATAAAAACGAGAAAGTAGAGTACAACATTTATTTTATTACATTAATCGGAGTACATCTCTTCGGCACATGCCGGGGACAAGTCCATCGGGACTGAATCAAACATAAATAAAACGTCTAGCAGCGGCTCCATGAAAGCGCGGGAGACTCCATATCCGCGAGCGGCTCAAGTGTAGGAAGAGCTCTAGTCCACCCAACCGTCGTTGTCGAAGTCATAGTCCGGCTCGCGTCGAGGCACCGGGGTCTACCCGATAAGCGGGTAGGTCATGTCGCCTTCCCAACAAAGAGGCAAAAGCGGTGTATATTCTACTATGCATGAGATATCCCTATTCCGGTCGTAGAAAGCTTAAGCAAAGCAACATAGCAACGTACAAGATAAGCGAGAATTCAGCTAGGAGGTCCACACCTCGGGAAGCTTCCGCTCCCGAGGTCCACACCTCAGGGGTCCACACCCCGCTCAAGGAAAACCACACCAAAACTCCGGATCTCAACCACGATCCAGAACCCAACTCTCATCTGCGATGTGGGGCCCACCTGCTCCTATCCCCACATCTCAACGGCCGAAGCCGGGCTCACACACTCGGGGGAGAGAAGAAGCACAAGAGAAGTGTAGCTAGTCAGGTGAGAGATCGAAAGACTGTCCATAACCAGTGGACACGGACTATAGCTATAGGTTTAATACTCTACGAGGTTGTACAACCCGTACCCGCCCGAGTAGGACCGAAACCGGCCGTCACCGGTACCCGACCCTACCATACGGCTGAAGGCCAAGTAAGTGGATAGTACCCTCCCCGCGTCTCCGAGCACCGGCCCGGCCCTCCGCGGCGAGCTCATACTACCCGCGAGAGGTCCCTCGAAGCTGTGGAACCCTTCCCCGGCCTCGTCGGGGCAAAGTCTACTAAGGAGGGAAAGACCACTCCCGACACGATCACACCGATCCGACTACGGAGGGGTGCTATCCACTACAAGTCTCACCCCGCACCCCCGCCCAATACAAGGCGAGTGGTCCGTACGAAAATAGTCATCCGAAACAAGGTCAACCGACGATCGGTCCTTAAGTGGCCGAGAGCGAGCACTCACCATCTCCATCCCACACGACACGACCCTCGGGTAAGAGGCCGGATCGCATCTTCCCTCGGCGGTCGTTCACAAGTAACCAAGCGGCTCGCTCCCGCCAAAACACGGCAAGGAGATACGCACCCAAAACGCACGCTAGAAACGCACCGAGACATCCACATCTCAGCCCAAGCCCAGAGTACCATCCATAAACAAGCAACAAAAGTATGGATAGTTGAGGTAAGGGACTAGCTAGGGGTCTGTAGATAGCCCCGCAGGAAGTAAAACAAGGAAACAGGGTATAACAAAGCATCAAGGCATGGCTATTAAACTGGTTATGCAATTCATCAGATCAATGCATTAAAGTAAAGCACTAGCAGCTATTTAACAACATGGGATCTACATGGTTGGGAGTGACATGACACCTTCGTTGCCGTTGAAGCGGCGGCGTCCGGGAGCGGTGTACTCGGGGTCCTCCGCGTCCTCCCGGTCGAAGCTCGGGTCCGTCGCACGAGATTCGACGCGAAAATAAGAATACGGTGCACATCTAAGCAATAACTCCAAATAAGAACCAATTTAGAAGATCCAAAAGAACACAAACTACCTACAAACAAAGCAAGGTTTCGAAAATACGGATTTACGTAAATTAGTTTTATATTTTTCGGAGCTTCCTAGAAATAGTTATGAATTTTTAAAGGTCAAAACCATTTATTAGGAATTTACGGAAATTAACCCAGGAAAGGAAAAGGTTTTCTCGAATTTATAAAAAAAAGGCCGATGACATCCGCATGACGTCAGCGTTCCTCGTTTCCTGGGCCGAAGATGGGCTGAAAGAGTTACTGGGCCGACAGCGGCCCACTGGACTCGGCCCATCTGGCCCAGGCGAGAAAAAGTTCATATACCCTCCCTGAACTACTGGTTGTGGCCCCAACCACCACGTTGGGCCCCTCCACAGCACTCCGATGGGCCGGGTGCCGCTTAAGGCCCAACAGCCTTTCATCCTGTTGCAACTAGGGAAAGGGGCTCGCCCCTCCCTTAGGCGCACGCCGCGCCTGGCGGCGGCGCAGCCTTCCCCACCGGCATCGGTGGCGGCGGCGGCGTCCCGTGCTCGCGGCCGGGGTGCGCCGGCGTCGGGTGCCATGTGTTTGCGCGAGCACCCGCAGGTAGGGCTTACGGCACGGCTCGAAGGCCAAATCGATTACACGCCCGGCGCGGCATCACCGGCGCGCGCACCGGCGGCGGGTCGACGGTGCGGGGGTTGGGACACGGCGCCGGGGTGTGCTCCAGCTCTTCCACCCCCACCTCTTGTCACTCAACGCACGAATGCAACGGCTCGAAGGCCGGCTCACAGGAAGGTGCAGCGGGTAGCGCGCGGCGCCGGAAGACGGCGACGCCACGGTCTTGCGCACGCTCGGCGGCGCGGCGAGCCGAGCCTAGGCGCCGGTGTGCGCACGGCTCGCGACACCCGCACGTTCGTTCATGCAAAACCAAACCCACGGCGTGAAGGCCGGCTTCCGGAACACCGGCCCGCCGTGCGCGGCGCGACGCCGAGGGCCGCGCCCGGGCAACACCACGGCGAGGTCGTGGCCAAGGCGCGCCGGGGTGCGGCCGGCTAGGACTCACGCGCGCATGCGCTCGTCTGCAAGGAACGAAACAACACACCGGCGACCGAGGCACGGCACCCGCCAGGCACACGGCTCAGCAGCGCACCGCGGGGTGGCCCTCGGTCCGGCCAACAACAGACGTGGCACGAAGGCACGCGCTCCATCACAGCCGACGCCGTGTGCCTGGGGTGGCCACGGCGCGGCGGCGCTTCAGGAGCAACACGGGTCACCGCCCGTTCCTGGAAGAATGACGACGCCACTGACGTTCGGCGGCACGAAGGCACGCGCACAGGCATGGCCAAGAGAAGGTACGGTGCAAGGGAAAGGAAGGCCACAGTGCTCACAGCGGGGCGGTGATGTAGTCGTCGCGAGCTCGACGTGGTTGGCGGCGCGGCTTCGGTGTTCACGGCGGCGCCACGCTCCGGTCCGGCTCCTCCGCGGTCACGAACGGCGTCTCCCTCGTCCGGCCCCTCGCGTCCCCCGTCGATCCCCGCCGAGCGACGCGCCGGCGGCAACACGGCGCATGGTCTCCCCCGCTCCTCCTCCTCTTCCCCCACTCTTGCGCGGACACCGGAAAGGGGCAAAACCCCAACGCGGGTTGGTTGGCGAAGGGAGGGTCCGGTCCCAGGGTGATGTAGTCGCGCGGTCGAGGCGGCGCGAGAGCATGGATGCCCCCGCGCTCGGGATTGGTTGTTGGTGTGGGCTCGGCGATGTGGCCGGCCCTCGGTGGCCGCCACCGCGCCCGGGGCGTCACCGGCAGGGGCACGGGGTTCCTTTCCCCCGTAGATTCCTCCCCCGGGGTGGGCCACGGCGCGCGCGCGGCTCGGCGTGCGTGCCGGCCGGGCGGTCCGGCCGCCCCCGCCCCGCGCGCGCGGGTGCGGTGAGACCGGCGGCGCAAAGCCGGCTCGGTGACCAGGCGGGGTTGGTGAAGATAAGGGTGCTGACACGCGGGCCCCAAGCAACAGAGACAGAGGGGGGGTAAGGTGGTTGCGCGGCTTAGTTGGGCCGGAAGGGTGCACGGGCTGGGCCGGCTGGATCGAGTAGGAAGGGGAAATCAGCCTGGTCCACCGGCTTGGCAATATGGAAATAAGATAGGAGCTAAAGGTAAATTTTAGAGTTTGAATTTGATTCCAACTCAAATTCAAACTTCACACATTTAAACTCCAAATAAAAAAAACCAGAGAAAAACGAACTCACATATTTTACCATAATTTGAATATATGCTTTTATAAATGGGTTAATCTGGTGGAGAATTCAGAGGAGGGCTAGCAATTTGGCACGAAAATTGGTAGCACTCAATTTCAGTCAAAAAGTTTTAAATTTTCGCAAAAATTACACACCTAAATTCCTGGGTTGTTACACCTTGTGTGTGAGAGACTAAGTCCAACAGAAGCGGTCTGACCGGTTTCAGAAACCGGCTTGACCGGTTTTAGATTCCAGCAGCTGTGTCGTGTGAGTTTCCGCTGCGTGTGTTGTGTGGTTGCTGGTTGGGTCTTTCTCCTAGGTCCAGTAGCACTTTAGTGGCTACGTGGGCTTGGCAAGAGAAGCCTGTGGAGGTGCACGAGTGAAATCGGGTTCATAGGGTAAATTCTTGAATAGAATTTTTATCGGCTCCCATTCACTCCCCCCTGTTTGGTTCGCCGTTTCGGTCCTTCAGTATTAGACAAATACCTTTATCCAAGTTCTCAATTGAAGGACCGAAACGACAAACCAGAGGGGGTGAATGCGAGCCGATAAAAATTCTACTCAAAGGAGATAGGGGCTCCAACAAGATGAACACGGCTTCCAACACACGTCCTTAACTCAACTACCCAAGTTGGCCAAGACCACGCAACCACTGGAGTGCTACTGGCCCTAGGAACCAACAACCACCTTCATGGACTCGAGAACACAGTGGAACACCATCTCGAGCCTCACTGACCTACACCGGTCATGCCGGTGTAGCTCACCGGTTAGACCGGTCCAAGCCAGGAAACCCCAAATCTACCAAACAGGCCTACCCAGCTCCACACAGACCCCAACTCAAAACAGCAGCAACACAGGGCAACAGCGAACTCACGCAGACGTTCACCCGAGCAAAAGTCAACAGGAGTCTGCACCGGTCAGACTGGTGGGAGGCACCGTTGAGACCGGTGTTTCCTGAGGTCTCGGGATGAACAGCACCCGCGGGTCAACTCCCCCAAATCCAGCTCCCGATCTCCCGAATTGCTCCACGGATTTGTGCAAGACTTCGGGGATAGTAGGAACACCTCATGGGTACTACATAGCCAAGATTTGGTCCACCAAAACTTGC
The DNA here is from genome assembly GCA_947561735.1 of Cenchrus americanus. NCBI lineage: Eukaryota > Viridiplantae > Streptophyta > Magnoliopsida > Poales > Poaceae > Cenchrus > Cenchrus americanus. The sequence continues at coordinate 226,946,919 of OX387245.1, read as the reverse complement.
TAAATCGAGAGGAATCGAAGAAATTCCACCAAGAACACCTCTAACCCTAGAGCACCGAAAACCCCAAAATTGAGCCCCTTTTCTCACGGATTTGGGAGGGGAAACAAAGGGAAAAGAACCACGAAGGATTCATGCATACATCCCCCAACAAATCCCAAAAAGAAAGGCCTCGAAAACTCTCCAAGAAAATCGCCAACAAAAGGCTCCGAAAATCACCAACAAGGAAAATCGGGAAGAACTCAATCAAGCCTTGAGGAACCACGCCGAATCATCTATACATACCATGAAGGTTCATACAAGGTCTAGCTTCCGCCCGATCATCCTACCCTCTCACAAGATCTCACCATGAAGCTCTCAAGCTAGTACTAGAAATTCCAAAGTAAAAAAGAAGGGGAAATAGGAAAACAAAATGAGCTAGGGTTCCAAGAGATGGCTGCCATCCTCTCACCACTTGGGTTATATGGAGGGAACTGAAAGTCTAAAATACCCTTACTAGCTAATCAGGGATACATGCCCCTCGAGGGCGAATTTGGAAATCTTTGTCATCACTCCATCGAACGGATGCCCAGCGACCGAAAACTTGCTTAGCCTTGACGCAAGCCTTGTGATCTCGACGCGTGTCCTCCGCTTTGAAGTCTTCGGACTGTGTCGTCGCACACCGGTCAGACCGGTTCTCCTTACCAATCAGACTGGTACACACTGATCAGATCAGTCAGACCCATCGGTCAGACCGGTCTGATGCTGCTGCACCTCCGTCTTCGGTTCTTCGGTCTTGGCTTTGTGTATAAACCAAGGAACCCAGTGATTTTCTGGTGAACCACCGGAAACCTTGCGAACTCAGTGTAGCCTCCGCCAATCGCCACTCATGACTCGGCTCCCACGTAGTCCCGGCTCGACCTTGGTTTTGAGGCTCAACCAAGAAACTGTCCGTGACTTCATCTTGCTCTTCTTTCCACCATGCGGCCCGCACTTGACTCCACTGGCCACCGGGTCCCTCGAACGAAACCTACTTGTCTTCTCCACACCTGGAGGCCTCACCGGCAATGACCTTTTGCACTTGTTCTTCACCTGCACCAACACTAGTCAAGCGGCAACATGCACCTACAATACTTAGCCAAGAATTAGTCCACACAACGTTGTCGATCACTCATCACACCAGGAAGCGACCATCTACCGCTCCTCGAACCACACATGGTCCTCACTCACATGTCACTCATATAAGATGGCTATCCTAAACAATTTTCATAAAACTCTCACCACCCATATTCTCTCATATAACATGTAAAGTGGAGCAATAGGTATGGCTAGTACAATCAACACAAGTATTGTCAAGCTAAGAACTTTCTCTATTGGTTGTCTACCTTTCAAAGCCAATGATCATGAGAATTAAACCATATGTGGGGATATCAAGGATAAAAAGATATAGAATGGTGGACATGTGCAAGGGCAAAAGAAAATAAGACTACGAGGCACCAATGACGTCCTCATTGTCGGATTGCATATGGTTGGAAAAAGAGTGGAAGTTTCGTCTCTCAACAACGCGACATCCTTCCTTGCACTTTAGTTATCTTTCACTTGATTCATCCACTTCATATCTTTCTTGACATTCCTCTTTCTTTTTTTCTTTTTTTCTTTCTTTTCCATACACATATTTATTTTTTTCTTTACATTTCTTTCTCTTGACATATTTATCGCTCTTTTCAGAGCTCTCAACTCATCTCTTTCTTGCATAAACACGATCTGATTTTTAAAACAAAAACTATGTTAGAGACGAGACGAAACTTCGAGAATAGGTTGTGTTCAAGCAATTCGATGTACAAAAGAGATATAAAGGTTTGGGTATGGAATTCGGCGATGTACGAGACTTACAATGTGAATGTCACGTTATCGAATGCATGACGAGGATAACAATAAAAGATAAGCACAAGGACATGATCATTGCACGAAATTAAAACTTCCAAGAGAGAAGGATCCAAACCCAACCCATTATGCTAATCGCACTTATGGTGGAGTGAAGATTAAATTAGGCTTTGTATAGGATTTTTCTTAAACTATCAACTTAGAAAAAGAGAATTCGCTAACCTTTATTACAAGGGTTTTTCAATAATTTTCAGAATTAAATTCCTCCAAATTCTAGCATCAAACATAGCACAACCAAAATATGAAGCTCTAGATCGAAGCATGATGCAGGTACTTTTAGAGGTTGAAACTCCACTAAGCACCATGGTAAATGTTTCAAACCAAATAATTAAGCTTATTTATCAAGAATTAAAGACGAACAAACAAGTAAAGTAAGAAAAGCATCACAAGAGACAAAAATTTAAATGACTGTTTTTATTTGATTTTCTTGACACGAACACTAACTTTAAGACACTTTAAACTTTTGAAAAATTTAAAAGCACACTCCTAAAACTTAAGACTCTAAGACTCACACTCTCGCAAAAACTAAACCAAACCAAAACTAATCTTAAAGCAAAAGGCTAGCTAGCTAGCTCTCCCCCACGCTAAAATCATACGACGTCCTCGTCGTATCTTACAAAAAACCTAAGAGGGAAAACTTTATCTAATGGTACTTCCCGCAACTATTGCACCACTTTCCCTTCATTTTCCCCACCATGCCGAACAACTTCCGCATGTTGCGATTCAGAAATTTATAATCATCTTCAACCACACGTTCCAAATCTTCCATGTGCTGCCTCATCGCCTCCCTGGTCTGGAAACACTCGTGACTGATGCGTAGAGTTCCGAGATGGAGTGACGACAAGAAGCACAACACATCGGATGCATCCCGAAAGGGTCGTCATCGCCAGGGTCTCCGCCCTCATCACCATCGTCGCCGCCATCATCACCGCCGTCGTTGTTGCTGCCGCCTTTAGGGCCTTCAGGAGTCTTCTCCTTGGCACCTTTTCCCAATAATACAAGTCATTGTCTTCCCTTCTGGCGGCCGCCCACGAGTTCGGGCTACGATCATCGGAATAGTCACTCCCCTCATAGTCTTTAGGCTCGGGTGACACCTCCTTGTAATCCTCATGCCTTGGATGCGCTCCGACCTTCGAACGGGAGTAGAGATTCCTTCTCCTCCTTGATGGGGTAGCGAGATGGGATTGCTCCGGTTGGGACACGCCCTCCGCAATTGATGCGGGCAGTCCTCTTGATCTCCATGGGTAGCTTGAGCTCGCATCACTTCGCCTCCTCCGTCGATGGCTCCTTGGTGCCTAGCTTCAACTCTACGCTCTTCGGGGACGTCATGGATGCTGCGTGGGTGCAAAAGGATGCAAGTTGGGATGGATTCCTGAGCTCTCATCTCGGCCAATTAAATAGTCCGAGAAGGAATACCCTAGAAACCTCCTTTTCCTTTTTTAAACTTCCCTTAAAATTTTCTAACCAAGGAAGGAAGTCAAAAACGCGCGTCCCAGAGGAAACTGGGGGTGAACCGCCACCTGGGCCCTCTGTCCGGTTATCTGCGTGTCCCACTTATTTCGCATTATCAGCCCATGAGAAAAAGATGGATCGGTAAAACTTCGCAAGAAACTCTAGAAAAATAAAAGAAAAACTATTTACAAAATCCTCACCTTGTTTTACGTCCTAGGCTTGACGTTCGGGCTCTTCCTCCATGGTGAAGACATCAATATGGTGAAGAGGCACAACATCGGGTTCGTAATAAACCGTAAGTCGTTGACCATTCACCATGAATTGATCACCCTTAACATCCATGATGGTTACCGCTCCATTGGATAGCACCGAATGAACAGTATAAGGTCCATCCCACTTGCTTTGCAATTTCCCCTTTCTGAAGGTTTTAAACCTCGAATTGTAGAGGAGGACCTTATCTACTTCTTTGAATTCTTTTTTCTTCAATCTTTTGTCATACCACCTTTTAATCCTCTCTTTGTATATGCTCGCATTTTCATATGCTTTCAACCTCATCTCCTCTAGCTCTCTTATTTGGATTCTTCGCATTACCACCGCGACATCTAGATCGAGGCTCATGTCTTTAATTGCCCAATAGGCTTTATGATCGAACTCAATCGGAAGGTGAAAAGCTTTGCCATAGACAAATTGATAAGGGGTCATACCTATCGGTATCTTGAATGTCGTTTGATATGCCCACAAAGCTCCATCTAATTTCTTTGACCAATCCTTGCCTCCCTTCTCTATGGTTTTGTTGAGGATGCTCTTTAATTGCCTATTCGATGTTTCCGCTTGTCCGTTGGTTTGTGGATGATAGGCCGTAGAAATTCTATGTTCAATTCGTAACTTGGACAAGCACTTTTTGAAATTCTTGCTGGTGAAGTGAGTTCCTCCACTGCTTATCAAGATTCTCGGAGTACCGAAGCTAGGGGAAATCATGCTCTTGATCATTGCAATGGACTCCTCCGTGGAAGCTTTACGACATGGCATGGACTCTACCCACTTGGATACATAATCAACCATGACTAGGATATGCTCAAATCCATGTGAGTTCTTGAAGGGCCCCATGAAGTCTATTCCACACACATCAAATAAGTCGATTTATAGATTATATTTCAAGGGCATGAAATTTCTTTGAGAAATATTCCTGGTTCTTTGGCATTCGGGGCATGACGCAACATATCTTTTAGTATCTTCATGCATCTCAGGCCAATAGAATCCACTGGACCATACTTTTTCTTGGGTCCGAAAATGGCTATAGTGTCCACCGTACTCGCCGAGTGGCACTTTCTCAAAATTTCTAGCCTCTCTTCTCTTGGAACACATCTTCTCATGACTCCATCATTGCCAAGTTTGAAGAGGTCAGGTGATTCCCAAAAGTATTTTCGACTTTCAGAGATTATCCTCCTTTGAGTGTTCTTATCTAAGTGATCAAGAGGCATCTTCCGAATTGCTCGAATGATATCTATCATCCAAGTATATTTGTCGAGTACTCGATAGAGGTGGTCATCTCTCATCTTGTCTTCTGTGAGCTCTTTATCATCTTGTGCATGGTTCATCCTAGACAAATGATCGGCCATAACATTTTCCACTGCCTTTTATCACGAATTTCAACATCGAACTCTTGGAGAAGAAGGATCCAATGAATTAATCTTTGTTTAGCATCCATCTTAGCCAAGAGATACTTGATGGCCGCGTGATCGGTGTAGACAATGACCTTTGAGTTCATGATATAAGATCTGAATTTTTCAAAAGCAAATACCACGACTAGCAACTCTTTCTCCGTAGTGGCATAATTTAATTATGCCTCATTAAGAGTTTTACTAGCGTAGTAAACGGCATGAACTCGGCCTTCCTTTCTTTGACCCAAAATCACTCATACGGTGTAATCACTTGCATCACACACGATCTCGAAAGGTTGGCTCCAATCCGGAGGTTGAATAATGGGAGCACTCACCAAAGCACTTTTCAAGATCCGGAATGCCGCTAATCACTTCTCATCGAAGTCAAAAGCCACATCCTTTTGAAGGAGATGTGTTAAAGGCGTAGTGATCTTTGAGAAGTCCTTAATAAATCTTCTATAGAATCGGGCATTACCTGGAAAGCTCCTCAAGGACTTAACATCCGTTGCAGGTGGGAGTTGCCCAACCGTCTCCACTTTAGCTTTGTCTACTTCGATTCATCTCTCGGATATAACATGTCTGAGCACTATGCCATGCTTTACCATGAAGTGGCACTTTTCCCAATTTAGAACCAAGTCTACCTCTACACACCTCATGAGGACCTTATCCAAGTTTGCCAAGCAATCCACAAATGTCTTCCCATAAACGGAATTTCTTCGATGAATTCCGAGAATACGGCCATCATGCAACGTTGAAAAGAGGCCGGAGCATTGCATAGACCGAAGGGCATCCTTCTATATGCAAATGTTCCATAAGGGCATGTAAACATTGTTTTGTGTTGAACATCCGGGTGAATGGGAATTTGCATGAACCCCGAGTACCCATCGAGAAAGAGAAATTAAGTGTGGTTTGCTAATCTCTCGAGCATCTCCTCAATGAACGGTAAGGGGAAGAGATCTTTCTTCGTTGCTTTGTTTAGCTTTCGATAATCGATACAAATCTGCCACCTGGTCACGATTCTTTGCAGTATTAATTCATTCTTCAAATTCTTCACCACGGTTAAACCTCCATTCTTCGGTACACAATGTACCGGGCTCACCCATTCGCTATGCGGAACCGAGTAAATGATTGCGGCATCAAGTAAAATTGATGACCTCTTTCTTAACTACTTCATCGCATGGCATGAATTAGCCTCCTTTGGTGGTCCACTACGGGCTTACATTGGTCTTCCATAGGTATACGATGAGTGCAAAAGGCTGGGCTAAGTCCTTTGAGATCATTGATCGAATATCCAATCACCTTCCTATGCTTTTTCAATAAACTCAGCAACTTCTCATTTTCTTCGGGACTCAATTCGTTGCTCACGATGACTGAATAAGTCTTGTCTGGGCCCAGAAATTCATACTTTAATCCTTTGGGCAAAGGTTTAAGATCCACCTCGGGCACTTGATACTCTTCGGGTTTAATTTCTCCTATGTCCTCGAATTTTTTTTCCTCCACACTTCCATCTTGTGGTTCTAATCCTTTTGTTGCTTCCTCTAGTTATTCATCTTGTTGATCATTAGCTTGATTCTCCATCGCTCTTTGCAGCAGGTCTCTAAGGGTTTCAACAAAACAAAGACTATATACCTCCTCTACTTCTTCGTCTTTGGGAGGAAAAGGTGAAGGGTGTTTAGAAACGGGAAGAAAATTACTTGTGTACTTCTTTCCATTAAGATTCATTGTTACTTTGCCTTTTCCGGCATCCAACATGGCAGCAACCAACTTAAGAAAGGGCCTACCTAGGATTATATGATCATGGTTACTATGTTAAGCACCTATATAAAAGAAATCAGTAGGTATGCATTTTCCAGAGATGATTACATTAATGTTGCAAGCAATACCTAGAGGTCTAATAGTTCTATCATATCCCATAATTAACTTTGTTGATGTTGGGGCTAAGTCTAGGTTGTGGTCTTGAACTTTATCATAAATTTTAGAAGATAGTACACTTACTTGGGCTCCGATGTCGCATAAAGCTTTGCATTGAACTCCATTGATCTCGCAACTCAAGTGTGGTGTCATCTTCTCCTCTTCTTCGGATCCTATCGCGTAAACTTCGACGAGGCGAGCGTATGGCGGTGCTTCAGGCTTGATCCTCATGATTCTTTTCACCTCAGCTATGTGTTCTAGATTGTTGATGGTAAAAACTCGTTTAACGTTTCGATTGGACTCACAAGCGTACAAGTCACCTATACCCTTCTTCACCTACTGGAGATCCCAAGGTTTGACAATCCACGAAGCAAGGGGATTGCTAATGCTTAACCAAGCACTAATCTAAGTGACTAGGGAAACCTTTAAAGAGAGGATTAAACTTAAAGTAAAAGCAATCTAATCTATATTAGTCTAAGATTAGGCTAGATGGCAAAGGTTGGTACAAGAGAGCGATTAAGAAAGATAAGCGTTCCCTCCATAGGATCTAGGATATCATGGATATGCATCTACTACACGAGAGTGGTAAACCAATCTACCGGGGGTTGTGACCACGATTTCGCCCTTTCCCTCCCCCCGTACTGTCACTACGCAGAGGTAATCGTGACTAGACCTATGATGGACACGGTAAGTTGATGGAATCTATGGGAGTAGGGCATATCATACGCCTGAAAAACATGGTAGCTAACCTTAATCATCAAAGCATCATCAACATGAAAGCAATAGATTGAAACCACGAATCAAGTAGCGATCACATAGCATGTATCCATCTAACCCTAGGGGTGAACGGAGACATTACCCCATCATCTTATAAAGATTTAAGCACATAGGGGTGATGGAGACTCCGGAGAACGTCGTCGATGAAGATGGCGGTGATGAAGCTTGGGAACACCCCTAGGCCAGCGGCTTGGAGTCCTTCTATTGCTTCCTTCCCTCCGCCGACATTGATCCTTGCGACGAACTCATCTAATCTCATCCCTCATCTTGTGGCGGCTCTCCGATGAATGGATGTCAATCGGTTACCATCTTGGGGCGCCTAGGGGGTTGTATTTATGTCCTAGGGGTGCCTTGGGGCCTTGCACGAGATCCTCCTTGGGAGAGAAGCAAACTTGGTTCCATAAAATCAGTCTCGTCCAGATTTTCCTGATTCGCAGCCCTTCCTTGCCGGCGCCATATCTCCCACGTCCGGACACCAAATAATGCAACTTCAGTGTCCAGGTTGTGTGCCACGAAATTATCTTCAACTTTGGTATTCATTTCTTTCCTTGGAAACGAAAATAAGATCTCCAAATCGACCTTGGAAGATAATCTGTTCTGATTTCGGACTGACTGCGCAGCAGGGATTTCGGGGGCCATATCTCCTAGCTCCCTTATCCGAATTGGGCCTTCCACATGTCCAAATCGAAGGTATCGACGGGGCCTACAACTTTGTTAGTCAAACTTTTGCCATTAAAGGCCGTTTATATCTCCGAATCTGCACTGAAAGATCATGTTGTCCCGGGTTGCGAGAATATCTCACAGGCTGAGTTGATCTCATTGGTAAACATATAAGTCCCTGGAGTTTTGCGTGTTGATGCTTGCGACTGGGACTCCTAAGGGCTCGATGCATAGGGAAAAAAGAGGGGATCGAGGGAGGTGCTTACCGCGTTGGAAATGGACAGCAGCGGCCGGACTGGTCGGCGCAGAGGACCAGTAGCCGGCGTAGTTCATCCAGAGGCGCTCGAGGGAGATCGAGGGACACGAGCTCGAGGCCAGTCATGGTGTATGCGAACAGAGAGGGGAAGAGAGATGGGGATTCGATGGGGATGACATCCAAACGTGCACGGGAACGGCAAAATGGAACGAGATCGATGAGGCGAATGCGATAGTGTGCTCACCTTCGGCCAAGGATGAATGATGGCGACGGAAGAGCTCGCTGGAGTTGTGAGGATTCGCCGGAGTTGGGGAAGACGACGCAGTCAACGCGGGATTCGTGTGACTGACCCCATCACGACGTAGAGCTCGACAAGGGAAACCCCAAGGTGGTGTCCATTTGCACCGGAAGTGCATGGTTTCGTCGGAAAAGCTCGCCGGAAGTTCACCAGAATTTAGTAGAGGCAAAAGTTCGGCGAGGATTTGTGGGAGCTAGGGTTATCGAAACGGAACAAGGTTGGCGGCATTGGAAAGGGAACGCCGAGGAGATCATCGGGAGCTATTTATTGGCCGAGATTGAGTCCGATTTTATTTTCCTTTTTTTCTAATTTCGGAAATTAATTTCGGATTAAAAATAATTCCAGGAAATCCTGAAATCATAATTAAATCACGAAAAAATCTCCGAAACCTCGGAAAAATTCAGAAAAATCACTAGAGAAGATTTGGGATGTGAGGAACCCAAATAAAATATTTGGAGATCATGAAAATGGTTTTAGAGCATTCCAATAAATAGAAATAGCTCGGGAAAAGTGAGAACAAATTCCAGAAAAAGATGGAAAATTCTCAGGAAGATTTGATCAGCACCTAAACGTATTTTAATAGCCTTTTGCACACTTGAAAAACCAAGATGCATCGACGTGAATGCAACACTCACATCAAACCATTTTTTTATTCAAAAAATCAAACAATGACTTTTCCTATACTAGATTTCCTGTAAACAAAATAAATGTTGAGAAAATTTTTAAAATTATGAGAAAACTCTTGTTTAATTATTCTTTCTATTCACATCCTGAAATTGGGAAATTTCAGGGTGTGACAAATCTACCCCCCTTAAACAGAATCTCGTCCTGAGATTCGAAGAAAGAAGAAACAAGGGAAAGGAAGATAAACAAGAATATTTCTATTGAGGTAGGTAGGCAGTCATCCTCTTTTGTCATCTAGGTGTAGGATCTTCAATATTCATCTTTCTTGGTCGTTGGGGTCTTCATTAGAGTGATCTAGATGGGATAATAGCAAGCACAATGTAAAACCCCGGATTTTCATAGAAAACCCGAATCCCCGTACCATCGCGATAGTCCCTGGATCGGTGGCTATCGCGTACGTAACGTCTCACGAGATAGATACACAAAGTCATACATCGCATCACATAAAGTTAATAGTACATTAATTTATTACATGTCCATTATGGAGTACATCATTACAAGCCTCTTGGGCGAATCGAGTGAAAATTCTACGCAACGGTAGCTATCTTCTCAGAAGGGTCTCCATCTTTATTCTTCCCGCCACAGGCAACTCGAGCGAAGCGACGTATCCCTCAGTCGTACCATCCGTCGGCGTTGCAGTCGAACTCGGACTCGTACCCTGCACACCCAAAGTCTATCCCCAAGGAGTGGGATAGGTCCACGTCACCAACCGTATGCAGCTTTAAGTGGCCTAACTTCTAAAGGGAAAAGAGAGTAGACAAGGAATCGGCTGTGGTCTCCTAAGCGAAGAAGCATAGTATAAACAAGGTATCTCCATCAATATCCCATAACCCAAGTCTCTCAAAGACAACCGGATCCAACCGGTCACCCCGGAAGACCCGTCACCACCTCCTACTCCTCGTGTAGGGTCGATGCGAGAACTTCCTCTCCTCGCACCTCAATGATTACAACCGGATCGACGAGGTAGATGGAGCATCTCTCCTCTAGCCGGCCGTAATCACGGCTCACCACACTCTCATCTATAGGGGGAGGTAGAAATCCCAAAACATGAGGAACGAACATGTCTTCTAGGCGGTGTCCATAACCGAGGACGCGGCTATAGCTATAGATCGAACAACTGCGGAGCGTGTACACCCGTACCCATCCCGGAATGGTACCGGCGGGTGTACGGCCGACCGAGCCCATTCTACCGGCGAACTCTCGGTAGTTACGTACCGGCCCTCAAAGCGGTCCTCTCCGCGGTGAAGACAGACACGGAACCGTGAAATGCTCTCGTGTGGCCACACGGGAGACGCTCTGAGAGGGTGGTCTCACCTCCACCGCTCCCCCACAGATACCCTCTATCCTTCCTAGGCAGGTATGGTTCCGCACTTGCCGAGCTCAACTCGGCCCTATCCCCACTCTCGGCGGGGTGGTGTGTACGATGTCCTATAAACAAGTTGATCCACTCGGTTTCAGACCGGGGCGAGCTCATGTCCTCCAAGCGCACGTAAAACCCCAACACCTAGGCTCCGAAAACCGTAACAGGAGGGATGCACTGAGGAGTGCACCCCTATCCCCGATCCCAGATCGGTTGTTTCGAGCTCACCCCCGCCAAAGTACCCAAAACGCCTTCTCCTACATGTTTATACCCCACACACGCCAAGAACCACTACTCCCATCCCAACACATGCATCGCGAAGCTCGGCGCACATACACGCCCACATAAACATATATAGTAGTAGTAGGACAATCAAGGACAGGGTAAATAAAGAGGCAGTGCAAGGTTCATCAACATGCATACATAAAGTAAAGCGCTAGCAATACTACTCGACAATGCCTAATGGGCGGTTCGAGAATCGGTCGGGCGTGAACCCGGGGGTCGGGTAGTCCTCCGCGGTGAAGTCGTCGGCGTAGTCGTACTCCCCCGGCTCGGCTCTCGGCTCCCCGCTTTGCTCCTAATAGCGCAAAAAAGGAAATAAATAGCGGCCCTAAAGCAATTTAAATCCAAATAAGAGCAAATAAGATCCAAAAAGAGGCAAACCCTAGTCTAACACGGAGTTTGGGTTTTTAGAAGATTTTCAGAAGAAGTTTCATATTTTTCGGAGTTAAAACGGATTTATTATGAATTTCTAAAGATAAAATACATTTCTGAAATTAAAATACGCATATACAATATTGCAGACTCTTAGCTAGCTATAGGGTATCTCCAGCTGGCTCGAACCTAGCTTTAAGCTAGGCGCAGGGCGGCTACGGCCCGCCGATGTGGCCGCCACGCCGGCGGCCCCAAGCCGGCGGTGGGCGATGTGGCTGCCACGCGGCGCCGCGTGGCGCGGCGCGCGGCGGATCCGGGGGTGGATCCGCGCGCGCGCGGCCGTGCGGCGCCCGTGTGGCCGGGCTCGGTTGGCCGGGCGCACGGGATCCCCTCGGATCCCTTGCGGAACGCCCGCGTGTGTGCGTCCGTGTGCGTTAAGCCCTAGGGGTTATCCCCTCGCGCGCGCAAGGTGTTTGGTGATATGCCCGTGACGGGCGGCGGTGCGGCGGCGGCTCGCCGGCGGCGAGGCGCGCTCGGCCGGGCCAACGGACGACCGGAACAAGGACGAGGGGTAGCGAGGGCTTGGTTTTGCCTCTACTCGTGAGCGGTCTTGGCCAAAGATGGGCGGCGGTGCGGCGAGACGAGGGAGCGGCGGCGACGGCGTGGGCGGCGGCGCGGCGAGGGTCGCCGGCGACGGCGCTAATCAACGCCCCGGCGCTCTTAGTTGGGTGCGAACGGGTTCTACGGATGCGAAAACGCCTAAAGCCGGGGTCTTTCTCCCTAGGGCCCGCCCGGAACGGCTCCAACCCGCCGTGGCGGAGCTCGGCGGCGGCGGCGCGCGGTGCGAGCACGGCTCCGGCCTCGGGGTGGCTGCGTGCGTGCGCACGGTGGCTAGGGCGTCGAGGCGGTCGTGTTGCCGGGCGTGTGTGGGTGGCAGGCGCTCGCGCGCGTGTGGAACGAGGGGTCGAGCGAGCCGGCGGCGCGGCGCTCCGGAGCACGACGGCGGCGTGACGCGCGTCGGCGGCGTGAGGACGATGCGGGGTCGAAAGGTGTAAGGCGGCGCGTGTGCGCGTTTGCGGCGACGGCGGCGGTGGCACCGCCACAAATGATCTTCCCGGCCCGGCACGATGGCCGACATCACCGGCGGCGGCGGCGCGGCGGCAAGGGCGGTACGGGCGAGTGCAACGCGCCGCGGCTCGAAGGCCGGGTTGACCACGGAGAGGGGTGAGGGGGTTTTGCCTCACCTTGGTGGCCACGGGCCGACGTGCAAGCGGCGGTGAAGCGAGGGCGGAGCGAGAGGAGACGGGGTCCTCGGCGAGGAAGAAGACGGCGGCGCGGAGCGAGAGGAAGCGAGGGCGTCGCGGTTCTTGGCTTCGCGGCGTCTTCGGGCTCCCACGTGCGGTCCTCCGGCTTCTCGAGGTCTCCGGCGAGGGCGGCGTGGGCCGTGGGTCTCCTTCTCCCCTCCTCCTCCTCCTTCTTCTCCCGGCGGGCGGTGGCGGAGCGGAGTGGGGAGGACTCCCCGTGGCGGCTAGGGTTGGGGCTGCCCCGAGGTGCGGCGGCGGCCTTCTTATAGCGCATGGCGAGGCGCGGGACGCGTGGACGGCGCGGATGGCTCCGGCGGGTGCGGACGGTCGCCGGGCGGGCGGGGGCGGCGCCGATGCCGGGCGACGTCGCAAAGGGGAAAAGAGAAAGGAAACGAGAGGGGTGACGGGAGGAAGAAGGATGACGCCGGGGGCGACGTCATGCGGGCCCCACCGGCGGCGACCCGTGCGGGCGTGGTAGGTGGTAGACGGGCCGGCGGTAGGCCGGGCCGCGGTGGGCGGAAAGGGAAGACGTGAGGGTGACGCGGTGCGCCGGGGAATAAGAGAAGAGGGAGGCTCGCGGACTTTGAGAGTTTGGGCTCGCGGCCCAGAAGCATTTCCCCTTTTTCCTTTTCTATTTCCTTTCAAACCCCTTTCTTATTTAGATTCAAATTTGAATGCGGATTCAAATTTGAAATCCCACTCAAATAAATTCCAAATAAAACCAAAAGAACTCCAAGTTTCTCAAACTAACATTTTTATATTTCCTAGGGATTTCATTTAGCTCAAAATAAATCTAGGAATTAAGGGAGAGGAAAGGAAGACATCCTTAAATAAGTTGATAATCATCCAAATAATTCATCGAAAATTTTAAGACCACAATTTTACTAATTAACATTCCTCAACAAATTTGAGGGATGTTACAGGACTCCCCCCCTCACAAGAATCTCGTCCCCGAGATTAAGAAGTTACCTCCGCTTCGAAGAGATGAGGGTATTTCTCCCTCAACGCTGACTCCTTCTCCCATGTAGCTTCGCGCTCGGAGTGGTTACTCCATAACACCTTGCGAAGCGCGTGGTGGTGTTCGGGTCGACTTCTCCGCCCGGTCCGGGATCCGAACCGGGTACTCCAAGTACTCCGGGGTTTCTCGGACGTCGAGCGCCCGAGCGAGGCACTCTCTTCTCGACGACCACACACTTCCGAAGTTGGGAAACATGGAACACGGGTGAACTCCCCGCAAGCTCCGGAGGTAGCTCGAGTTTGTATGCCACCTTCCCGACCTTACTCACGATAGGGTAGGGCCCAACGTACCTAGGGGACAGCTTCCCCCTGATGTGGAATCTCTTCGTACCTCGGAGGGGTGACACCTTCAAGTAGACGTGATCCCCCACTTCGAACGAGACATCCTTTCGTTTTGCATCGGCGTAGCTCTTCTGCCTGCTCTGAGCTATCTTCAGGTTCTCTCTGACCTTGGCGACATTCTCCTCGGCCTCAACGATGGTGGCGGGACCGAAAAAGGTTCGCTCCCCCACCTCGGACCACATCAACGGCGTCCGACACTTTACGTCGTACGGGGCTTCGAAAGGAGCCATCTTCAAGCTAGCTCCGGTAGCCGTTGTTGTAAGAGAACTCGGCATATGATAGGCTCTTTTCCCAATCGAGACCCATAGGTCAACACACACGCTCTCGGCGGGTCCTCGAGTACTTGATTCACCCTCTCTATCCGACCGTCCGTCCGTGGGTGGAACGCCGTGCCGTAGTTCGGTGCGGTACCCATGGAAGCGTGCAAACTTTTCCAGAACTGAGCAGTGAACTGGGGTCCTCTGTCTGACACAATGCTCCTCGGAGCCCCATGGAGCTTTAGGATATTGTCTACATACAGTTCTGCAAGTCGGCTCACGCTGTAGTTCGTTTTCACTGGCAAGAAATGTGCTACCTTGGTTAATCGATCAACAATCACCCAAATGTAGTCATTTCCCTTCTGCGTGCGTGGCAACCCCACAATAAAGTCCATACCGATATCATCCCACTTCCACGTGGGTATCTCGAGCGGTTGCGAGCGGCCGGCGGGCCTCCGGTGTTCGGCCTTCACTCGGCCGACACGTGTCACATCGAGCGACGTATTCGGCAATATCTTCCCTCATCTTTTCCCACCAAAACCGTACCTTCAGGTCTTTATACATCTTGGTACAACCGGGGTGGATCGAGTATCGAGAGTCGTGGGCCTCTTTAAGGATCGAGTCCCGGATTTCCTTGTCCTGAGGCACGCAGATGCGGTCCTTCGGCCACGGTGTACCCCTGTTCATCGAGGCGATAGTCGACCGCTTTGCCACTCTCCATCGGGCGTTTTACCTCTCGAATCTCCGGCACTCCTTCCGAGTTTGGCGGATCCGGTCTTCGAGTGTGTATTTCACCCGCAACCGGTTCAACCGCCCCTCCTCCACAATCTCTAAGCTCGGCTTTTCCGGCTCTTCATGCAAGGCCGGTTCGTTCCTCTCGCACCATCGGGTTGTTGCGGTAGTGCTTGCGGCTCGGAGCGTCGGCTACGACGTTTGCCTTACCGGGGTGGTAGTGAATGCTCGGGTCGTAGTCCTTGATCGGCTCTAGCCATCTCCTTTGCCTCGGGTTCAACTCCGACCGGGTGAAGATATACTTCAGACTCTTGTGATCAGTATATATGTCGCACTTGTTCCCCATCAGATAGTGCCTCCATATCTTCAACGCATGAATGACAGCGGCTAGCTCGAGGTCGTGCGTTGGGTAGTTCTCCTCATGCTTCCTTAGCTGTCGCGAGGCGTAGGCCACTACCTTGCCTCCTTGCATTAACACGCAGCCGAGTCCTTGTCTCGACGCGTCACAGTATACTACGAAGTCCTTGCTCGCATCGGGCAGGGTCAGGACCGGGGTAGTGGTGAGACGAGTTTTGAGCTCTTGGAAACTAGCTTCACACTTGTCCGACCACACATACGGCGTGTTGCTCTTCAACAGTTCTGTCATGGGCTTGGCGATCTTCGAGAAGTTCTCGATGAATCGGCAATAGTATCCGGCCAAACCGAGAAAGCTGCGGATCTCTGTCACGAACTTCGGTGACTGCCACTTTGACACTACCTCAATCTTGCTCGGATCTACTGCAACTCCTTTAGCTGACAACACATGACCCAGAAACGCGACTTCCTCCATCCAGAACTCACACTTGCTGAACTTGGCGTACAACTGATGCCGTCCGAGCTACCCCGGTACGATCCTCGGGTGCTCCTCGTGCTCTTCTCGTCGTCCGGGAGTAGACCGGTATATCGTCAATGAAGACGACGACACACTTGTCCAGCTCATCCATGAAGACCTTGTTCATCATGTTCATGAAGTATGCCGGGGCATTGGTCGGAGCCAAACGACACGACTGTGTACTCATACCGCCCATACCGGGTTACGAATGCCGTCTTGTGGATGTCCTCCGGCGGATCTTCATCCGATGATAACCCGACCGGAGATCAATCTTGTCGAAGTACTTGGCTTGCCTCGGTCGATCCATCAAATCGTCAATTCGGGGCGGTGGGTACTTGTTTTTGATAGTCACCGCTTTCGGGGCGCGATGTCGACGCACGGACGTTGCGTTCCATCCTTCTTCGGTACGAATAGTGCGGGTGAACCCCGGGGTGAAGCACTTGGCCGAATGAACCCCTTCTCGAGTAGCGAGTCTAGCTCTACCTTCAACGGTTTCAGCTCAACCTCCGCCATACGGTACGGACTGCGGGCTATCGGCGCCGTTCCCGGCACCCGGGTTAATCACGAACTCCACATCACGATCGGGGAGGCAACCCGGCAACTCCTCCGAAACACATCCTCATACTCGCGGACCACCGGTACGTCCGATATGGCCTTCGTGTGAAGGTCGTACACGGCCGGGTATGTCTCGAGACTTCATCGGCTCGAAGGTAACCCTTGTTCCGTCGGGGTGTAGTAGTGTCACCGGCCTCGGCGAAGTGGAGATGACACCTTTGTGGGCGGTGATCCAATCCATTCCCGCTATCACGTCGATACCATGGGAAGGCGGCACGGTAAGATCCCAATAGAATGTGCGACCTTGGATGACCACTTCCACTCCTTTGCACGGTAGGGTGCATCGGATATCCCCGAGCGGAGAGCTCGTGATGATGGGCATCGTTCGGGTGGTTGTAGGGAGGGAAAGTTTATTCACGAACCGAGAGGTGATATAAGACCCGGTTGCACCGGTGTCAAAGAGAACCGGAGCGAAGTACCACAAACCAAAAACTTACCGATCACGACATCGGGGGCATCGGCGACCTCCTCCTCGGTGAGGTGGTTCGGCCTCCCACGGCCGGCGGCGGGGGCGGCGCGGCTCGAGGAGGTCGGCCTCTGGAGCGCGGTGCCGCGCGGGGGTAGCGGCAGCCTTCTTGTCGGGGCACTCGAAGGACTTGTGGCCCGGCTTGCCACACGCGAAGCGGTGACGGTGAAGCCTCTGCCGGTGGGTCGCGCGGTGCTTGGTGGAGCACGAGTGTAGCCTCCGGTCTGCCGGGGGGTAGCCGGGGTTCCTCCCTCGGGGGAACGGGCTACGTCCACTCCCTCCGGAGCCACGCCCGAGCTGGTTGTGCCCGGGCGGTAGATCCCCCCTCGGCATGTTACTCGTCCGCTTCTCGGCTTCGGAAGGATCGGTCGGGCCGAGCCCGACCTCCCATCCTCTTCTTGCCCCTCATGCGTTCCTCGTGGCCCCTCCTCTCGTCCTCGACCTCGATGGCGCGGTTGACGAGATGGCGCGAGGGACTTGTGCTCACTTGCCTTCGGCGTGCGGTGAAGGCCGTGGTGAAGGCCTCGCGGGGAACCGAACCGCTTCTTCGGTCGGTGTTGGTGTCGTCGGGGGCGTACGCATCATTTTCATGAAGTGACGCTCGTACTCCTCGACCCTCATCGCACCCTGAGTCATGGTGCGGAACTCTTGCGCCTTCTGGACCAGCAGCTCATCGGGAAGGTACTGCTCGCGGAACGCCTCGCAGAACTCCAGCCAGGTGATGAAAGCTGGGTTCGGGTGGGTGGCAGTGTAGTTGTCCCACCATGCCTTGGCAGGACCCTCCAGCTGGTGCGCGGCGATAGCGACGCACTCCTCGTCGGAGCAGACGGTGAGGTCGAGCTTGGTCTCGATCACCCTCAGCCAGTCGTCAGCCTCGAGTGGGTCATCCGAGTAGCTGAAGGTGGGGGCCTTCAGGCGGATGAACCTCTCGATCTTCCTCGTGAGGTCCTCATCCTGCGGAGCGACGCGGTTCCCACCGTTGCCACGGTGCTCCATGGCTTCCGCCATCCTCTGCATCAGCTGAGTCTGGAGCGCCATCACTTCCACCAAGTTAGGTGGGGGTGGTGGCGGCTGGTCCGGCTCAGGCTGGCCTTGCTCGGCTGCTCCTTGCTCAACCTCGGCCTCAGGGTTCTCGGGCGGTGGTGGCGGTGCTCCGTCACCTCGGGCCCTAGCCCCCAAAGCTCCTCCACGCAGGGGTGGACGGCCACGGCCACGACCGCGTCCACGCCCTCGCCGGACTTCTTCCTCGGCCAGCCCCGCCTCCTCGAGGCGGGCTATCGGCCGCTTGGAGCGGCGGATCGACATCCTTACGAAAACATAAGGGAAAAGGAAGAAGTTTACGCACGTCACTCACCAACTCACACATGAGTCTTAAGCATTCAAGAAAATAGTTCTAATTATAACCTACACTCAAGTAGAAGAAGCATTAAGATGCAAATAACATCATTAAGATCCAAGCACACAGCAAACAAGATTATTACACCCGCTCCCCTGAGGCTGACTCAGACCTTGGGGTAGCAGCAACAAGTCAACGATCTAGTACATCGATACAATCTAAAAAGGGTAGTGTCTACATGTTGTGGCATGACTCTCCTCATGCACCGGAACATGCTTGCGGCTGCATGGAACATCTCATGGAAACTACTAACATAAAACACCACTCTAGGTCATGCCCCCTGCTCAGCTCCCTACTCAGTGCGTGCCCTCTGGTACGTGACGGGGTAGCGGTCCTCGGTGGGGTAGTCCGGCGGAAAGATCCGGGACACCAAGGCGTGAGCCTCTCGAACCTCCTCGGTCTCGACGGGGGTCGGCAGACGGGCCATCGGGCACAGGTGAAGCTTGAGGCGTGAGCGGGTGCGGCCTCGAAGGTCTCGGTGCGAATCTCACGGCGAAACTCGGGGGGTAGCTCTCCGTTGAGCTCGAAGAGCTCGTCCACGCGAAGTGAGTCGGCGTCCTCCCAAGTCCTCCTCAGTCTCTCGGCCTTGTCCCTCGGGTAGACGGCCGTGCGCGTGAGCCACGCGATGTTGGCGACGTTGTCCGCTCGGCTCTTCTCCGGCTTCTCCACCTTGAGCCGCTCACACCCGAGCGGTGAGCGCGCACCGTGAGCGAGGTCATCCTTGCGCTCGAGCTTGTCCTTCGGCCTGTTCGACTCGGCCGTCGGCCGTGTAGGTCCTCCTTGGCGTGCGGCATCTCCTCCCCGGTGTCCACCCTCTCTCTCTCCGACCGCGGCGGGACGGTGGTCGCGCGGTCGAGGCTCAACTCGAGCCGGCGAACACGGTGGCGTAGAGCGGTGTTCTCCCCGCTCCCGGCTCGGCACGGCGGGGCCGGGTGCTGGAGCGCGTCGATGGTGGCGTCCCCGACCCGGCCGTAGAGGGTACGTGACTCGTCCTCCGGTCGGCGCGCGTACTTGTCGAGGTCGACCAAGTAGGCCGGCGGTCTCCACCGGGGTCTCGTCGGTCTCGCGGAAGGGAGCGGCGTCGACGTCGTCCCGAGTCCCCTCGTACGAAGGAACTCGGTCCACGAGCGGTGCGAGGCGCCGGTAGTCCGGGGGTAGCGGCCGAAGAGTCCCGGTCTCGAAGGAGGCGCGGTGCGTGCGAGTAGGCGACCCCGGGCCCGGTGGCGGGCCACGTCGAGCGCGGTCGCGACGGTGAGTGCGGCGGCGCAGCGGACCTCTCCCTTGAACCGGAGAGACTCGGGTGAGGGAGCACGGCGACCGTGCGAGCACCATCCGCCCGGTCACGGCGGGTACGTACTCGGCGCGATGCGTGACGTAGGTCGGAGGGACTCCAAGCCCGAGAAGGGCCCTCTCCATCCGGTGGCGGATCGCCCCGCGGTCTCGGGGGTGATCTCCGCGACTCGTTGCTCCATCTCTGTGAAACGCAAGAAATTTCTGTCAGCGCAGGTGAGTAAGAAATTTTTAAAGAGGGAACAAGTTTTATAACATAGCTCAAGGGTATAACTATAAAGGTAGAGCGCATAGAGTCCTATCTCTATCGACCTTTCCTAGGGATACGTGCTACGGTCAAGCATGGCTCTGGTACCACCTGTAAAACCCCGCATTTTCATAGAAAACCCGAATCCTCGTACCATCGCGATAGTCCCTGGATCAGTGGCTATCGCGTACAGAACGTCTCACAGATAGATACACAAAGTCATACATCACATCACATAAAGTTAATAGTACATTAATTTATTACATATCCATTATGGAGTACATCATTACAAGCCTCTTGGCTGAATCGGAGTGAAAATTCTACGCAACGGTAGCTATCTTCTCGAAGGGTCTCAATCTTTATTCTTCCCGCCACGGGCAACTCGAGCGAAGCGACGTATCCCTCGGTCGTACCATCCGTCGGCATTGCGGTCGAACTCGGACTCGTACCACTGCACACCCAAAGTCTATCCCCAAGGAGTGGGATAGGTCCACGTCACCAACCGTATGCGGCTTTAAGTGGCCTAACTTCTAAAGGGAAAAGAGAGTAGACAAGGAATCGGCGGTGGTCTCCTAAGCGACGACAGCATAGTATAAACAAGGTATCTCCATCAATATCCCATTACCCAAGTCTCTCAGCACAACCCGGATCCAACTGGTCACCCAGAAGACCCGTCACCACCTCCTACTCCTGTCTAGGGTCGATGCGAGAACTTCCTCTCCTCGCACCTCAATGATTACAACCGGATCGACGAGGTAGATGGAGCCTCTCTCCTCTAGACGGTAGCGTAATCACGGCTCACCACACTCTCACCTATAGGGGGGAGGTAGAAATCCCAAAACATGAGGAACGAACATGTCTTCTAGGCAGTGTCCATAACCGAGGACGCGGCTATAGCTATAGATCGAACAACTCGCGGAGCGTGTACACCATGTACCCATCCCGGAATGGTACCGGTTGGTGTACGGCCGACCGAGCCCATTCTACCGGCGAACTCTCGGTAGTTACGTACCCACCCCGCATCCGGCCCTCAAAGCGGTCCTCTCCGCGGTGAAGACAAGACCGGAGCGTGAAATGCTCCCGTGTGGCCACACGGGAGACGCTACGAGAGGGTGGTCTCACCTCCACCGCTCCCCCACGGATACCCTCTATCCTTCCTAGGCGGTATGGTTCCGCACTTGCCGAGCTCAACTCGGCCCTATCCCCACTCTCGGCGGGGGTGGTGTGTACGATGTCCTATAAACAAGTTGATCCACTCGGTTTCGGACCGGGCGAGCTCATGTCCTCCAAGCGCACGTAAAACCCCAACACCTAGGCTCCGAAAACAAGATGAGGAGGGATGCACCGAGGAGTGCACCCCTATCCCCGATCCCAGATCGGTTGTTTCGAGCTCACCCCCGCCAAAGTACCCAAAACGCCTTCTCCTGCCGGTTTTTACCCCACACACGCCAAGAACCACTACTCCCTTCCCAACACATGCATCGCGAAGCTCGGCGCACATACACACCAGCATAAACATATATAGTAGTAGTAGGACAATCAAGGACAGGGTAAACAAAGAGGCAGTGCAAGGTTCATCAACATGCATACATAAATTAAAGCGCTAGCAATACTACTCAGCAATGCCTAATGGGTAGTTCAGAATCGGTCGGGCGTGAACTCGGGGTCGGGTAGTCCTCCGCGGTGAAGTCGTCGGTGTAGTCGTACTCCTAGCTCGGCTCTCTCCGGCTCCTGCTTGCTCCTAATAGCGCGAAAAAGGAAATAAATAGCGGCCCTAAAGCAATTTAAATCCAAATAAGAGCAAATAAGATCCAAAAAGAGGCAAACCCTAGTCTAACGGGGAGTTTGGGTTTTTAGAAGATCTTCGAGAAGAAGTTTCATATTTTTCGGAGTTAAAACGGATTTATTATGAATTTCTAAAGATAAAATACATTTACGAAATTAAAATACGCATATACAATATTGCGGACTCTTAGCTAGCTATAGGGTATCTCCGGTGGCTCGAACCTAGATTTAAGCTAGTTGTAGGTGGCTACGGCCCGGCCGATGTGGCCGCCACGCCGGCGGCTCCCAGGCGGCGGTGGGCGATGTGGCTGCCACGCGGCGCCGCGTGGCGCGGCGCGCGGCGGATCCGGGGGTGGATCCCCCCCGGCGCGCGGCCGTGCGGCGCCCGTGTGGCCGGGCTCGGTTGGCCGGGTGCACGGGATCCCCTCGGATCCCTTGCGGTCACGCCCGCGTGTGTGCGTCCGTGTGCGTTAAGCCCTAGGGGTTATCCCCTCGCGCGCGCAAGGTGTTTGGTGATATGCCCGTGACGGGCGGCGGCGCGGCGGCGGCTCGCCGGCGGCGAGGCGCGCTCGGCCGGGCCACCGGACGACCGGAACAAAGAACGAGGGGTAGCGAGGGCTTGGTTTTGCCCCTACTCGTGAGCGGTCTTGGCCAAAGATGGGCGGCGGCGCGGCGAGACGAGGGAGTGGCGGCGACGGCGTGGGCGGCGGCGCGGCGAGGGTCGCCGACGACGGCGCTAATCAACGCCCGGCGCTCTT
Source organism: Cenchrus americanus (assembly GCA_947561735.1). Taxonomy (NCBI): domain Eukaryota; kingdom Viridiplantae; phylum Streptophyta; class Magnoliopsida; order Poales; family Poaceae; genus Cenchrus; species Cenchrus americanus. Next base: position 226,924,206 of record OX387245.1, on the reverse strand, counting down.
GGTTGGGTGCGAACGGGTTCTACGGACGCGAAAACGCCTAAAGCCGGGGTCTTTCTCCCTAGGGCGCCCGGAACGGCTCCAACCCGCCGTGGCGGAGCTGCGGCCGGCGGCGGCGCGCGGTGCGAGCACGGCTCCGGCCTCGGGGTGGCTCGCGTGCGTGCGCACGGTGGCTAGGGCGTCGAGGCGGTCGTGTTGCCGGCGTGTGTGGGTGGCGGGCGCTCGTGCGCGTGTGGAACAAGGTCGAGCGAGGCCGGCGGCGCGGCGCTCCGGAGCACGAAGGCGGCGTGACGCGCGTCGGCGGCGTGAGGACGATGCGGGGTCGAAAGGTGTAAGGCGGTGCGTGTGCGCGTTTGCGGCGACGGCGGCGGTGGCACCCCCACAAATGAGCTTCCCGGCCGGCACGATGGCCGGCATCACCGGCGGCGGCGGCGCGGCGGCAAGGGCGGTAAGGGCGAGTGCAACGCGCCGCGGCTCGAAGGGCCGGGTCGACCACGAGAGGGGTGAGGGGGTTTTGCCTCACCTTGGTGGCCACGGGCCGACGTGCGGCGGCGGTGAAGCGGGGCGGAGCGAGAGGAAGCGGGGTCATTGGCGAGGAAGAAGACGGCGGCGAGGAGCGAGAGGAAGCGAGGGCGTCGCGGTTCTTGGCTTCGCGGCGTCCTCGGGCTCCCACGTGCGGTCCTCGGCTTCGCGAGGTCTCCCGGCGAGGCGGCGGTGGGCTCCGTGGGTCTCCTTCTCCCCTCCTCCTCCTCCTTCTTCTCCCGGCGGGCGGTGGCGGAGCGGAGTGGGGAGGACTCCCCGTAGCGGCTAGGGTTGGGGCTGCCCCCGAGGTGCGGCGGCGGCCTTCTTATAGCGCATGGCGGGGCGTGGGACGCGTGGCGGCGCGGATGGCTCCGGCGGGTGCGGACGGTCGCCGGGCGGGCGGGGGCGGCGGCGATGCCGGGGGCGACGTCGCAAAGGGGAAAAGAGAAACGAAAAGAGAGGGGTGACGGGAGGAAGAAGGATGACGCCGGGGGCGACGTCATGCGGGCCCCACCCGGCGGCGACCCGGTGCGGGCGTGGTAGGTGGTAGACGGGCCGGCGGTAGGCCGGGCCGCGGTGGGCGGAAAGGGAAGAGGTGAGGGTGACGCGGTGCGGCGGGAATAAGAGAAGAGGGAGGCTGCGGACTTTGAGAGTTTGGGCTCGCGGCGAGAAGCATTTCCCCTTTTTCCTTTTCTATTTCCTTTCAAACCCCTTTCTTATTTAGATTCAAATTTGAATGCGATTCAAATTTGAAATCCCACTCAAATAAATTCCAAATAAAACCAAAAGAACTCCAAGTTTCTCACACTAACATTTTTATATTTCCTAGGAATTTCATTTAGCTCAAAATAAATCTAGGAATTAAAGGAGAGGAAAGGAAGACATCCTTAAATAAGTTGATAATCACCCAAATAATTCATTGAAAATTTTAAGTCCACAATTTTATTAATTAACATTCCTCAACAAATTTGAGGGATGTTACACACAAGGTGGAAAAGAAGGTAGAGTGAGGTCTTCTTTTTCTTCAACTTGCATGTCTTCCTTCCTTTCTTCTTGTGATGTCCTCTAGTGAAAAGAAACAAAGAAAGATGACAAGGATGTGGGAGGTACAAAAGAGAAACCCAACTATGCAACTGATGTCATTGCAAATATAGGACCCACAATACACCAACACTCACTTCAAGGAACCAACTCAAACAAGGTCATAAAACCAAGCATCATCATGCAAACACACAATTCCACCACTCAACATATAGAAACGGTGCTAAACGTTGTTAATAGGGTCAATTGGGATCCTCCTAAGCATAGGCATGGCTTCAACGGTTAGGCGATGAGTTGATAACTCCTTTGTTCGAGTGACTTGGGCACGCTTGCTTTAGGATACGTGGAACGGATCAACTAAGAATTTTGAATAAGAAAGGAGACTTTGGAATCAAAAGTCAATGGAGAGAATCCAAAGTATAGCATTGTTTGAAAAGCAAGGAAAGATGCGATAAGCAAGATGGATACACGAACGTTAGGTTAGAAGAATAAAGAGGCAAGAAAGAAGAAGCATGAGGTAAGAGAAAGAAGGAATGAGAGGGTAAGGTCATTGAAAATAATTGCAAGATCAAGAGATCAAGGGGGGAGAAAATAAATAGACAAGGTTAGAGAGTTTAACATTTGCAAAACAATGTAGTGCAAATGAAAAGGAGTCAAGTGAGATAGGTGAGTTCTCAAGGGGGATTAGGAATAGGGAATGGTCAAGTAGTGAGAATATTCATCACAGAGCTCAAGTCAAGGGTAGTGATGAATTTTAGATCAAAGGAAGCCTTAGGGAACGACCATTGCTAACTAGGCTTACGTCCTACAGTCGATACAGCTCTGATACCACTATGTCACACCTGGTTTTAGAAAAACAAACCAAGTGCATACCTATATGTATGCCAGGATCAAGTTTCATACATATAGTAGACATAAGTGAATAACAGTGACAGTATCATGTAAATAAACATAAACAAACTTACTATTCTATCAGAGTTATACAGCTCAATCCTGGAAACAGAGGCGCCAACTCCACAAGCAATCGAATAGGGGCCGCGTACGCCTAGCATCAACACCATCTTCAACAGCTTCACACCATGACACCTTTTGCTTCTGAGCAGAAGTAAGCAAGGATGACTACACTTATGGTTAGTACTCAGCAAGGCTACAAGAAATAACCAGAAAGTGATTTAAAGTCCATATTTAAGTTTAATGAATCATGTGAGGGTCCAGGCCGCTCTTGACCGTGAGCACGGCTAAACGATTAGTTTTACACTCTGCAGAGCTTGTACATCTTTACCCACAAGTCGCGTAAAAGTCTCGAAGAACTTTAGACCCAACCATGCGGTGCTAGCTAGGCACCATACCACACTACCGAGGTGTGATTGCATAGGGACGCTACGAGGCCTTTACAAAGATTCCCTAGCACGGGCTGCTCGCTAGGTTACCTGATCAGTGCAGCGTATAAAGCTCCCTAGCGGGTACCGTGTCTTAGCAAAGCCCAACTCCCCGCCAGAGCAGGTCTATACACCATCTCCCGTTAGCCCCAACCCCTTTCAGATAAAGCATACCACATACTAAAGTTTCTAATTAATTGGCCAAGACAGAGCCATATGTCTTGTGGTAGTACGGTTGTCCTGGGTGGTCGCTCCATGTTCCGATTAATGCATAGTATAATCTTGTAAATGAAGCATATGTAGAAGGTGGTTAGGGACACTTGCCTTTCTCCAATGAAAAGCTACTCTTACTGCTCTCTCTTCATCTCTTGCTTCCATGGAACTCTTCATCTTCAAAGCAACAAACAACGATCCTTCTTCTACTCGAAGCAAACATCAGGCACAGCATACAAAGAAAACAAGTACAACTAAGAACAATGCACCAATCAAAAGAAAAACTTTAAAAGAGCGCACTAAAGGATAGGCTCGATTCTATGTTTACGCAACGACGAAAGAACATTGAAAACAAAAACTAAGGTCGAAGCTATCGAAAGATCATTATCAAATAACAAGAGACTGCGTGCTTCATATGTTTTAATTAGAAAATAATGTGGCAAGAATATTACAAAGTAGGTTATGTTTAGTTATGAAAACACGGTAAACCTAATCATATTTTATTAGCAGATATTTAAGTACAAGTTTTATCAGATTAACAATTAACATTAAAAGACAAAGCATGTGAAAGAATCTAATCAAATAACTTTATATTGCGTGTTCAACTAAACATATTGATATTGAAAAGACATTTATAATATCATTAAGCAGATTAACTTTGTTATGAAAATCGATGTATAACACTAAGCATGTTTTATTTATCAAAGTTGGTTACAAATAAGAATTAACCAATTACATCATCATTAATGAAAACCGAGAATAGAACCTAATCACTTTTATTTTAGAAAAGCAATGGAATAAGAATTATCTAAGATTAACATGCAAGTTTAGTGCTAAAACAAGTCACAGGTGATACACATGCTAACGCACAAGTTATGGTGAAACGAACTAGAACGATAACAACGAATTATCAAGCGCACAAGAAACCTTAAGCGAGGGTTAGGAGAACTAGACTACAAAGAGAACTAGGCTGAAGGGACAACACTAAACAAAGGTAAGCTGAACTGATGTTGATAGAGAAAAGATAACAATATTGGCTCTAAAGAAAGATAGCTGTGAAAGACTAGACACAAGAGCATAGCTGATTCACCGAGAGGCAACTAGGAAAAGGATTTACTAGCTAGGAAACAAAGATAACTGAGATAGAGCTTACAGGGAACGCCTAACGAACGATTGGCATTTATGAATATGAGAGACTACAAGCTTAGGTTAATTTTAATTAATAAGAAAACAAATGTAAAAGGATATTTTAGAAATAAAATACCCTATGTTGGCATTAGCTCAAATTAAACTTTATTTGAAAAAAAACTAGTGTAAAGAACCTAGTCAGATTTTATTTATAATTGTTCATGTATCAATTATGCCAATTAAACATTACTTTAGATAGATTGGAACAACTAATCGAATTAAAGCATGTGATGTGTTGAGCTAAACAAACTTTATTAGAAAGCACATGCATGTTGACATTAGTCCAGTTAACATTTATTAAAAAAGACGGTGTAAAAACCTAATCAACTTTTAATTAGAAAAGATTAATTCACTATTAAAAAATTAATGTTTGTTTAACAAAACAGAGATAAAGATCTAACTAGCTTTTATTCAGAAAAGCATGTGCAATAAACATTACTCAAATTAATTTTGACAATGAAAAACGGTGTACAACACTATATCGATTTTATTTGTAAAAGACATGTTTACTAAGCATTAATCATCGCTAAAATTGAACATATATGATAAAAAACCATCGCTAAAATGTATTTTATTTTATTATGAACCTAACGCAACTTGAACGGATTAAAACAGAGCTAAAACAAAGAATCTATGAGATAAACAAGGTAGCAGGGACCTAGAAGTGATTAACTATAGACAACAGGGGCTAGCAGAGAAGATCTGCAAGACAAATTGAATAGTGCATGTGAATAGATCTAAGATCAAGGTTAGATCTATAAAATGGCTTGGGTGGGATTTATGTGTGAAAGTGAGATTTTTCTAAGGGGTTATCTATAGATTTACCAAGACACATAAACAAATCTATAGATTAGAGGAAAGTCGGTCAACCTTGGGTTCGTGAGCAGCACTGGTCGGTCAAAATCGCTTGCGACTGCGACTCCTAAGGGCTCGATGCACAGGGGAAAAAAAGAGGGGATCGAGGGAGGTGCTCACCGCGTTGGAGATGAATAGCAGGCGGCCGGACTGGTCGGCGCGAAGGACCGGTAGCCGGCGCGGTTCATCTAGAGGCGCTTGAGGGAGATCAACAGACATGAGCTCGAGGCCGGTCATGGTGTCTGCGAACAGAGAGGGGAAGAGAGATGGGGATGACATCCAAACATGCACGGGAACGGCAAAATGGAATGAGATCGACAAGGTGAACGCGATAGTGTGCTCACCTTCGGCCAAGGATGAACGATGGTGACGGATGAGCTCGCCGGAGTTGCGAGGAGTCGCCGGAGTTGGGGAAGACTGAAGGACCAATACGGCGAATCAGAGAGGGGGGGTGAATGGGAGCCGATAAAAATTCTTCTCGAAGGAGATGGAGACTCCAACAAGATGAACACGGCTTCCAACACACGTCTCCGACTCACGACCCAAGTTGACCAAGCCCACGTAGTCACTGGAGTGCCACTGGACCTAGAAACCAACAAACAACCTTCCGAGCCAAAACACGCCAACACGCACAGCGGAAACTTGCACGGCTTGCTGCCAGTGCTGCACCGGTCAAACCGATGGCCTGCGCCGGTCAGACCGGTGACACCGGTCAGACCGGTGGACAGAGCTGGTCAGGCCTGTGGCTACAACAGCCGCACAACAAACGTTCCAGAAAGCATCAGTGACTTCTCTAGGACTTGGAACAAAAACACCCCCAAAACACAACCTGCACGGAAGGAAAACCCTACACGAAACCAAACAAAACAACTCCAAATAGACCAAGAACTGACTAGCAGCACCAAGACACATGAGTCAAGCAGTTCACCCGAGGCAAATCCCACAAGTGACTCACACCGGTCAGACCGGTCAAGGGCACCGGTCAGACAGGTGTAGCCTGGGTAGCTCGGGATGAACAGCACCCGCGGGTCAACTCCTCCAAATCCAAACCTCGATCTCCCGAATCGCTCCACGGACTTGAGGAAGACTTTGGGGTGATAGGAACACCTCATGAAGAGTCCATAGCCACGATTTTGTCCACCAAAACATGCCAAATCAAGAGGAATCGAAGAAATCTCGCCAAGAACTCCTCTACCCCTAGAACACCGAAAACCCCAAAATCGAGCCCCTTAACTCACGGATTTGGGAGGGGAATCACATGCCAAAAAACCACGAAGGGTTCCCACAAATTTCCCCCAACAAATCCCCAAGAGCAAGGTCCTGAAAACACCCCAAGAAAACCACCAAGAGAGGTCTCCGAAAATCACCACCAAGAACAACCGGGAACAACACAACAAAGCCTTGAGGAACCACGCTGAATCATCTATACATACCAAGGAGGTTCATACAAGGTTTAGCTTGCTGCCCGATCATCCAACCCTCTCACAAGATCTCACCATGAAGCTCTCAAGCTAGTCCTATAGAAATCCTAAGAAAATAGGAAGGGAAAAATAGGAAAGCAAATGAACTAGGGTTCCAAGAGATAGCTGACATCCTCTCACCTCATGGGTTATATGGAGGCAACCGAAAGTCTAAAATACCCTTACTTAACAACTAGGGATACAATCCCCTCAAGGGCGGTTTTGGAAGTCTTCATGTTTTCTCCATCGGACGGATGCCAGGCGACCGCAACTTGCTTAGCCTCGATGCAAGCCTTGCGATCCCGACGCGTGTCCTCCGCTTCGAAGATTCCGGACTGCGTCGTCGCACATCGGTCAGACCGGTGCTCCTCACGGTCGGACCCACCGGTCGACCGGTTTGGAGCCGCCGCAACGACCGTCTTCGGTTCTCTAGTCTTGGCTTTGTGGATCAACCAAGGAACCCGGTGGTTTTCCGGTGAACCACCTTGGAAACCCCGCGAACTCGGTGTAGCCTCCGCCAATCCCCACTCATGACTCGGCACCCACGTAGTCTTGGCTCGACCTTGGTTTTGAGGCTCTACCAAGAAACCGTCCATGACTTCATCTTGCTTGTTCATGCCACCATGCGGCCCATACTTGACCCCCGCCGGCCACCGGGTCCCTCGAACGAAGCCTACTTGTCTTCTCCACACCCGGAGGCCTCACCGGCGACGACCTTTCGCGCTTGTTCTTCACCTGCACCAACACCAGTCAAGCCGCAACCTACACCTACAATACTTAGCCAAGAATCAGTCCATACAACGTTGTTAATCACTCATCACACAAGGAAGCGACCATCCACCGGTCCTCGAACCACACATGGTCCTCAATCTCCCCCTTGATGAGTGCGTTGACAACACCCACATAAAGTAACAAGAGGGAAAAGAAAAAGAAAAAGAAAAGAAACGAATAAAAAGAAACTCTAACAAGCGATCGAAAACCAAAAAAAGGCAAAGAACAAGATCACTTGAAGAAGACAAGTCTCGGACCACTTAGGCAAGGGCAACGGCTCGACACATCCGAGACACAACAAAGTTCAAGCAAAGAGCACAACCCACCAAGAACAACGCTCGGAAACCCACAAAGAGCTCCCCCTGCACACATGCAAGCTCCCTCTAAACCAATGCAACTCCCCCTGGACGAATGCATGCAAGACACCACTTGAAACAGGGCAGCTGCAACAACTCAGCTCTCACTGGTCAGACCGGTCACCACCACCGGTCAGACCGGTGCTCAACATGTGCACAGGACCAGCACTCCGACCGGTCAAACCGGTGACCTCGACCGACCCGATCGGTGCACACCGGAGCCCAGAAATGGCTCAAAACCACCTGAAAACCTTCTAAATGCATCCAGCAAGCCATTTCAAACTCAAACTTCTCCCCCTAGTTGGCAATGCATGAATCAAGCCAAAAATGCAAAACTTTCAACCTAGAGCTTCTCAAATAAACAAAATTCAACATAGGATGCTACACATGTCCAAATTAGCAAGTTAGATACTCTATAGCTTCATATTAACATCAACTACACGATCACCAAGTTTCACAACCATTGGACAAAGCTAAGATGGATTTGGGCAATTTTGCGAAAAAATTGCCTCTCATGAGCAAAGTCCTAAACATGATCAAAACATGTCAAAATGGCAAAGCCACACAAACTTCATGCTAGGACAACCATTCTAATCATAAGACCATCACAAACACCCATAAGCACCTCATGTCATGTCAAAGCAACCGAGCCATGTGTCTACTTCTATATATGAGACTTCTCATTGGTAGACATCATGCAATGGTTTAGCACCCAAAGCAAATTAAATTTAGCACATATGACATGGGAGCACATTTTCCAAGCATTTCACATTTCATTTTCAGATTCAAATTTGGTACATGAAATGTCTTTGTGACAAAAAGGAACTTATGCCCCTCCACAAGATGAAGCAAGAGGGCTAAACATTCATGATGGCAAAATGAGCCTTTGGCCCCATATGATCAATAAAATAGCTATCCAACCACAAATTAAGCACAACCAAACCACTAAAACATGTCAAGATCATATAAAGGCATTTACACATGAGAGAGCATATATGTGACATTTTTCAAACACATAGCCATCAACCATGGATTATTAAACAAGATCATCAAGAGCTAAGTAACACTAACCTAGCATACCAAACAAGCTCACAAAGACATAAATGGCATTCCATGGTGAACAATGTATATAGGAGAAGCTTTTCCTATCCAATGCATATGATACAAAATGCATGCAATCCAAGATACAAGGATGCCTATACATCATGTTACATATGCCATGCCAAATGCAAGAAATGCACAAAGGAAAGCTATACATATGCTACAAAGGAGCTCCCACACACCCAACTCAAGAAATCAAACACACACCAAGCTCCCCCCGTAAACGAGTGAAAGTTGCTTGATCTAGGGGTTTGGTGAAAATATCGGCTAGTTGGTCACGTGTGGGTACATGGATCAAAGCTATCTTTCCTTTCTCTACGTTGTCTCTCAGAAAATGATACCTCACTTCTATGTGTTTGGTTTTGGAATGGAGCACTGGGTTCTTTGCAACGCTTATGGCACTGGTGCTATCACATTGAAGTGGGACATGGGTATACTCCTGACCAAAGTCACTCATGGTGTATGTGATCTAAAGGAGCTGAGAGCAACAATTAGCAGCAGCAACGTACTCTGCCTCGGTAGTGGATTGAGCAACACTCGACTGTTTGCGGGAAGACCAACACACCAAAGAAGATCCCAAAAACTGGCAAGTCCCAGAAGTGGACTTCCTATCCAACCGACACCCGGCAAAATCCGCATCCGAAAAACCATGAAGCGCCAAAGAAGAGGACGCGGAGTACCAAAGGTCGAAGTCGGGAGTGTGACGCAAGTACCTGAAAATTTGCTTCACTGCTTGCCGATTCGAAGTCCTCGGAGACGCTTGAAAACGAGCGCACAGACATAACGAGAATTGGATGTCCGGCCTCGTCGCCGTCAAGTAGAGGAGTGACCTGATCATGCTCCGGTACTCCTTCTGATCCACGTGTTCACCTTCCTCGTCAGCATCAAGAGCTGTAGTCGTACTCATCAGCGTCGTCATAGCCTTGGAGTCCTCCATCTTGAACTTCTGCACAATGTCCTTGGTGTACTTAGCTTGGTGCACAAATGTTCCTTCCTTTGATTGCTTGATTTGTAGCCCGAGGAAGAACTGCAACTCACCCATCATGCTCATCTCAAATTCCCTACTCATATCTTCTGCAAACCTTGCAACAAGAGAGTTAGACGAGCCACCAAAGACAATATCATCCATGTACACCTGCACAAACAGGATATCTCTGCCCTGCCTAAGTAGAAACAAGGTCTGATCAACCTTCCCCATCTCAAAACCTCTCTCAAACAAGAACCCCCTCAACCTACCATACCAAGCTCTAGGCGCCTGCTTCAACCCATAAAGCGCCTTCCTCAACTTGTACACTCGGTGGGGGTACTTCTTACCCTCAAACCCCGGTGGTTGCCTCACATACACTTCTTCCTCCAACACACCATTCAGAAAAGCACTCTTCACATCCATTTGGTGCAACTTGAACCCTTTAGCCACCGAAAAGGCTAGAAGGATCCTTATTGCCTCCAAACGGGCTACAGGAGCAAAAGTCTCCTCATAGTCGATCCCCTCCTTCTGACTGAAACCCTGAGCAACAAGCCTTGACTTGTTTCTCACCACTTCACCTTTCTCTCCCTCTTTGTTCTTCCACACCCACTTTGTACCAATCAGCTTACACCCTGGGGGAGGGTCAACGAATTCCCAAACCTGATTCCTCTCAAAGTTCTCCAACTCCTCATGCATCGAATTAACCCAATTGTGATCAGATAGTGCATGTCCAATGTCTTTGGGCTCAAAAGCAGCAACAAATGCAGCATGAGCGAAATGAGAATTGTTTCAAACCCTCCACCATGTAGTGCGTTCATTCAAGTCGCCGACGATCCTCGAAGCTAGGTGATCCGCTTGTACTCGCCGGGGAGGTTCTCGCCTTGTTGCTACCTGCCCCTCAACTGTAGCTTCTCCTCGATCTTGATTTGTCGTCGTAGGTGTAGGAGAGGGTCCGTCCACCACCGTAGTCAAAGTAGTGGGTACATGTTCAGCCGGGGACACCACACCACCATCTTCATCGTCTCCATGTTCATGCTCGTCCTCCTGAAAGATCTCCTCGCCAAGTTCATCATCACTTGCACACTCAAAGACAAGCTGACTACGTGGTTGTGTCTCGTCGAAGGTTACCTCACAAGTCTCCATGATTTGGTTAGTTTCAAGATTGAGAACACGATATGCTCTAGAGTGAGATGCAAAACCAAAGAAAATACCATCGACCGACCTAGCCTCAAACTTATCCAGCTTCTTCCCTTTCTTAAAAATAAAACACTTGCATCCAAAGACATGGAACTGACTCACCTTAGGTGTGCGACCGTGCATCAACTCGTAGCAGGTTTTCTTCTTATGCACTCTGAGGTAGATCCTGTTCGACACATAGCACGCAGTGTTCACCGCCTCAGCCCAGAAACTTCTCAGAGTCCTATGCTCATCAAGCATCATCCGAGCCATCTCACACAAGGTTATGTTCTTCCTTTCCACACACCATTCTGGGGAGGCGTATATGGACTCGAAAACTGGTGTTCAAGACCCAAGTCATGGCAAAAAGTTTCAAAACAAGAGTTTCTGAATTCTGAGCCATTGTCACTGCGGATTGCTCATATGACATCTCTATGCCTCTCGTTTCTCAATCTCAAGACAAGATCTCAAACAAAACCAAACGTCTCCCCCTTATCCTCGAGAAAGAACACCCATGCATACCGAGAATAGTCGTCCACCACAACAAGGACATACGACTTCCCACCTGCAGATCGCACACGAACTGGGCCAACAAGATCCATGTGGAGCAGCTCGCATGGACGCTCAGTCATCACATCGGTGAGAGGCTGGTGAGAAGAGGCTACCATCTTGGCAGGCCTACACGGCGCACAAACCAACTCTTTCTCAAGCCTCAACCGTGGCAATCCTCGGACCAAATTGAGTTTACTCAAGCGAGACAAAAGGTCAAAGCTCAAGTGACCCAACTTCCTATGCCACTTCCACAACTCACTCGAAGAACCGGCCAAGAAACAACGCTCCACACCGGAAGGCCGAGAAAAATCAGCACGAAACACACGACCCTCGAGAATGACCATACGGACAAGGTCCCCTCGAGAGTCCAAAATCCGAGAACCACGAGGCCGAAACAACACCTCAAAACCCTCATCCAACGGTGGGACACGAAAGCAAATTGTATCCTAGCGATTGAACAAGAGCAACACGCCTCGAGTGATCTTGTCACTCACCTTAATCTCACCTTACGAAAGCACATGCCCACGCCCATTGTCCCCAAAAGTGATGTACCTCTTTGTCACCACCGGGACGAGACTTGAGAACCACCCATTGTCTCCGGTCATATGCCTCGAGCAACTAGAGTCAATCAACCAAATGTTCTTCAAGTCTCCCATCTGAAATTCAGAAACGAGCACGTGAGCGAACAAACGACTCGGCACTGGGGTTAGTAACAAAAGAGTAAAACCAGTGCCGAGCCATTTGCTCGAAAGTGGGGTTAGCACAAACCAAACCATCTTTTCTTCCAAAGCTACCTCCACGAACACCACCACGGTAACCACCATGAGGGAACCAACCCTCTCTACCTGGAGGAGGACCAAAACCACGAAAGAAGGCCCGTGGACTGTCCCTCCTCTCCTTCTCAAAGATATGGATCCTCCCATTCCCGTATTGAGCACGAGGAGGAAAACACCTAGCAAACTGACCTCCTGCAAACTCTCCAGCCCAACCACCAGAATCACGACCTCCAGAACCAAACCTCGCACCTGTACGAGCAAGAAACCTGAACCGCTGCCTGTCCAGGCCTACACCGTCCGACCGAGGTGCCCCTCACCGCCTAACCTGCCGGTGTGCCGGCTTGACCACCTCCCACGGCCTTTCGCTCTCCCAAAGCCGGAATCGTCCTCACACTCGCCTTGGCCCCGGGCCTCGTACACGAGGCTCAAGTACACCATCGGAAGGGTGGTACTTGTCCTTGTTAGCCCACTCCTTCGCCATTCTCTCCTCTCGCTTCCTCTTGAACCAAAACTCATCCTTATGGCCATCTCTTCCACAATAGCCACAACGAAATTTCACAAGCTTAGGTTTAGGCTTGGGTTGGGGCTGCTCACTTGGTTTCTCTCCACTCGACTTCTCCACGGGTTTCTCCTCACTAGCCTTCTCACTCTCTTTCCCAAAGAACACTTTCCCCGAAGTGCTCACGAACTTGATAGGCTTTTGGAAATCATTTGTTTGTGGGGGAAACACGGGTGGAGCTGGGATTGTGTCTAGTCAGTTCCTAAGATGGTTAGGTTTGGGAGGGAAATCATTTTTGTGGTGGGTTTTTGGTGGCTCTGGGATATTCTCTTAACTTCCCTCACCAACCTTGTTTGCCCCAAGTCCCTCACCATCCTGCCTCTTGAATGTCTCGATCATTATCCTCAACTGAGGCTCATGACTAGACAACCAACCCATCAACTTTCTTAGCTCATCATTCTCATCCTACAAGCGATCAACATAATGTGCAAGTTCCAAATTCTTCAAAGCAAGCATTTCACAAATAGAGCAAGATGTATGAATTGGTTCTTTCAGCTTAGCCTCAAGAGAAACAGTGTAAGCATGCATCTCATCAATTTTAGAATGCAAGACAGGGCAAAAAGTGCAAGCAACTGTCACACCCGATTTTCCGTAGAGAACCGAATGCATCTCATATGTGTGCCAGGATCACAATTTCACACATATGATAGACTCATGAGTGTAATATCACAAAACATTGCTCAAAACGTACAGAAAAGGGTTATTAACTTTTATTACACTCACGATGGTAGACACGAAGGTCTTTACACGAACAACGATAACTATGAAGACGCGACTCCATCTTCATCTTCCACGGGCTTCTGACTGGTTGATCGCATCCTCAGAACTCCTCGTAGTCGGTGAAGTACTCCACTCAGGATTCTTCTCTCGAACGAAAGCATAAGCAAGGATGAGTACACTTATGGTTGGTACTCAGCAAGGCCACAGGAATAACCGGAAAGCAATATTAATTCATCTTTAAGTTCAATTAATCATGTGAGGGTCCAGGCCGCTCTTGACCGTGAGCACGGCTGATCGATCAGTTTTACACTCTGCAGAGGTTGCACACTTTTCCCACAGTTCGCGTAAAAGTTCCAAAGAACTTTGAACCCAACCACGCATGTGCTGATCAGGCACAATACCACACTTCCGAGGTGTGATTGCATAGGGACGCTACGAAGCCTTTACAAAGATATGCAAAAGCATCAACAACCCACGACAGTTACAGCTCAAGGCGGACCATAACCCTCCCTAGTGGTCAGCACCTTAGCAAAGGCTGCTACCCCAAAAGAACCGGGCTATACCCCTGCAACCCGGAGCCCCCTGTGTTCCTTTCGGATAGGGTCGTCAATACAATCACACACCTAATTAATTGGCTAAGCCGAGCCATATGGACCGTGGTTGCCTTTGTTTTCCGGGTGGTTCTCCATGTTCCGATTAACTTATAGTGTTCTTGATTAAAGCATAGGTAGAAGGGTGGTTAGGGTCACTTGCCTTTCTCCAACGATAAGCTACTTTCCTTATCTGCAAAGCTCTGCACTTGAACTTCCTCGAACGGCGCGTTGGCTACGATCATGCAAGAAAACATACAATAAATAAAACAATACATCAAACATTACCAAAGACTAAAACAAGCTTTTATAAATGACGGGCTCGGAGAGACGATCGCGTGGAGCTAGGATGGAAAAGATATGGGCTGAAACAAGGTTCGGGGGCTAAATTGTAAAAGATCCGGAAGTTTAGGGGTTTTTCCGCAAGATTTCGGGGACCTAAACATAAATATGTGTGAAACTAGAAGGTCTAATATGTAAAAGATTAAGGATGGACTAAAGAAGATAGAAACTAAGGATCTGCGGGGGCCTAAGCATAAAAGAAAGGACTCGATTGAAAGGCTTTTACATAGGTGGAAGGGTATATTTGTAAATATGGAAAATGCGGGGGTTCTTTTTGCAAAAATGCAGGGCGGCCGGCGGGTGAGCTATGGGAGCGCCACGTGGCGGCTTGCGGTTGGCCGGCGCCGACGCAAGCGATAACGCCGGCGTGACGTGTCTCGGCGACGTCGGCGGTGGACCCGGCGCGGTGAGGCGGTGGCGGCGAGGTCGGTGGGCGGCCGCCATTAATGGCGTACGGGTGCGGTGGCGGCGGGTAGGGGAAGGGGTAGAGGCGGTGGAGTGGGGGCGGCGTGAATGCGACGGCGTCATCACGGCGCGGTGGTGGAGGCGGAGGGGCGCGGGGCGGTCGGGAACGGCGGGATGGCCGGCGGGGGAGGGCGGCGGCGGCGCGGGGAAGAAGGGGCGGCGGCGGAGGAAGGGGATGGCCCCGACGGGTGGGCCCCCACCGTCGGTGGGCGAGAGAGAGAGGAGGTGGGAGGGGAGGCGGGCGGAGCGGGCCGCGTGGGCCGAAATCTGTGATGGGCCGCGGGAGCTGGGCTGTTTGATTTGTTTTTTTTTCTTTTTTTTCTTTTTCTTTTCAAATCCATTTTCAAACCCTTTTAAATTTAAATCTTTTACATGTTTTCAAACTCAAATTTTAACAAATTTATCCAACTATTTTAAGACTTTTAGAAAACCTTTTAAACCACTTTTCAAACATTAAATTCAAACTTTCATCATTTTTTTAATTCAAACTTTTACACCAATTTCACAATTATTTTTAAGGACTTTTTTCACAAATATTTTAAGACTTTTAAAATCACACCACAACCAAAACTCATGCATTTCGACATGATGCACAAACACTTGATTTATTCTAATTATTAAATGATGTTTAATTTAATTAAAGGCAAATTTATTTATTCCAAATTTATTAAATCCTTAGAAAATAAAACTAAACCATGTTGCTAACAATATTTTATTGTGATGGAATTTTCGGGTGTTACAAATCCTACCCCCTTAAAAAGAATCTCGTCCCGAGATTCGGAGGGATGGGGAAACAAGAGGAGATACAAGATGTTCTTAAAAAGATGATGGTTTACTACCACAGAGCTTGTTCACTTCTCCTTCTTCTTCGGGCTTGTAGCGGCAAACTCAATCCTATCTCCTTGCGGGGTAGTTAAGAGCACCGACTTCTTGGCACACAAAATGATTCCATCATGCTTGCTTAACCAATCCATACCAAGGATCACATCTATTCCACTGGATGTTAGGATCACTAAGTCTGCTTCAAAATCTATCTCTCCGATCTTAAGATTGACCTGTGGGCATACATAGGTGGATTTCATTTCACCGTTTGGGGAACTGATTAGCAAATGTGTCTTCATGGAACTCTTGGGTACATCATGCTTTGTCACGAATCGTTCAGTAATAAATGAATGCGATGCCCGGAATCAAATAAAGCTGTTGCGGTACGAGTTGATAAGAAACGTACCAAGCACAACATCTTTGTCTCCTTGAGCTTCTTCGGTGTCACATGGTTCACCCTACCATGCATATTGTTCTGTTGACCTCTCGTTATCTCTCGGGGTGTCCGCATATTATGCGAGGGCAAATGCGGCGTAGTGTCCCAATTCTCCGCGGTTGAAGCATCCACCGGGGTGAACGGAGTAGTGTTCCTTCTTGGTGCACACGAGCGATTCGATGAGGATTTGGAGCCTGTGGTGTCATTGGGTTGGATTCTTCGGGTTCATCAAACGAA
This sequence comes from Cenchrus americanus, assembly GCA_947561735.1. Taxonomy (NCBI): domain Eukaryota; kingdom Viridiplantae; phylum Streptophyta; class Magnoliopsida; order Poales; family Poaceae; genus Cenchrus; species Cenchrus americanus. Next base: position 226,907,681 of record OX387245.1, on the reverse strand, counting down.
CGATAGAATGGTTGATTCTGTCCATGGCTTCTGCCTTGTCCTCTAGAATGAAACTGAGAGCCTTGTGATGAGTCGTAACGAGGGCGGGTGTTACTGCTAGATTGACCTTGAGGTTGAAACTTGCGCTTCTGTTCACGAAGTTCCTTGCGTTTATTCTCCAAGCCTATAGCCTTATTGAGCAACATCTGAAAGTTAAGAAATGTGTGGCTCTGCAACTGATAGTTAAGTGGCCCTATCAATCCATCGAGAAAGCGTTCTTGTCTCTTTGCATCCGTGTTGACTTCATCTGGTGCATAGCGGGACAAATGAGTAAACTGATCCAGATACTCACTAACTGTCATGTTGCCTTGCTTTAGAGCTAGAAATTCCTTCTTCTTCAGCTTCTTCACACCGACTGGGGATGTGATGTGTACGAAAACTCTCCCGGAACTCCTGCCGGGTAATGGTGTCGACGGCGAAGCATGTGCGACGGCGTAAGCATCCCACCAATCGGAGGCCGCACCTTCCGGACGTCCCGAGGCATACAAAACCTTCTCACGATCATTACATTGAGTGATATTCGGCATCTTGTTGATGGTCTTGAGCCAATCATCGGCATCGAGGGGATCTGACGAGAGTAAGTGGGCGGGTTGTGGCTCATGAATTCTCTATGCTTGTTCACCGGTGGTGGAGGTGGTGGTGGTGCCTTGAGGTGGTGGCTGGTTCTGCCGTGCTGTAGATTCCGGGCCGGTGGCGGTGAGGTTCGAATTAATTGCATTTGTTCCGTAAAGAACTGCCGCATCGTGGGATCCATTGCTAATTCTTGTCGTGGAAGAGGGAACTTGATTCGGTCGACCGATGACGAACGAGAATATCTGTCCGGCTCCCCGACCTGGTGTTTACCATTTGATTGTTAGAGAGATGTTTTCCGATAGGAAGTTGAATTGATAAAGGTGAATCGAGAGAAAAGGGGCTAAGATTCAAATTTAACTTTAATTATTTTATTGATGTATTTGTGGCCATCACTCCACAAAAACATTTCAATCAAGTCAAAGATCCAAATCATGTATGTTTACAATCAACAAGCATTAACATCGCATGTCCTCACAAGAACGACTCTATCGAAACGAAACTGGTAGAAGGGGTAGGCAACTTATGAAACTATCCTATAAAGCACGTGTGGTAGTTCAAGGTGGAAGATCAAGAATCGGATTCGGTGTAGAAGAAAACAAAAGATTTGATTTTTGTTAGAGGATAAATAATAAAATATAATTTTTTAAGCGTAAATAAGATATTTTGAATGCTTTGGAAAGGCTTTCTAGAAAGAGAGTCCTTAATCTCGACCATTTCTATTTGAGGCTGCGTCCTACAGTCAGCATTGCTATGATACCACTCTGTCACACCCGATTTTCCGAAGAAAACCGAATGCATCTCATATGTGTACCAGGATCACAATTTCACACATATGATAGACTCATGAGTGTAATATCACAAAACATTGCTCAAAACGTACGTAAAAGGGTTATTAACCTTTATTACACTCACGATGGTAGACACGAAGGTCTTTACACGAACAACGATAACTATGAAGACGCGACTCCATCTTCATCTTCCACGGAGCTTCGATCGGTTGATCGCATCCTCGGAACTCCTCGTAGTCGGTGAAGTACTCCACTCCGGAATTCTTCTCCGAACGGCGTAAGCAAGGATGAGTACACTTATGGTTGGTACTCGGCAAGGCCATAGGAATAACCGGAAAGCAATATTAAATCATCTTTAAGTTCAATTAATCATGTGAGGGTCCAGGCCGCTCTTGACCGTGAGCACGGCCGATCGATCGGCTTTACACTCTGCGAGAGGTTGCACACTTTTCCCACGGTTCGTGTAAAACTTCCAAAGAACTTTGAACCCAACCACGCACGTGCTGATCGGGCACAATACCACACTTCCGAGGTGTGATTGCATAGGGACGCTACGAAGCCTTTACAAAGATATGCAAAAGCATCAACAACCCACGACGATTCTGACTCGGGCGGACCATAACCCTCCCTAGTGGTCGGCACCTTAGCAAAGGCCGCTACCCCAAAAGAACCGGGCTATACCCCCCGCAACCCGGAGCCCCCCGTGTTCCTCTCGGATAGGGTCGTCAATACAATCACACACCTAATTAATTGGCTAAGCCGAGCCATATGGACCGTGGTTGCCCCGTTGTTTTCCCCGGGTGGTTCTCCATGTTCCGATTAACTTATAGTGTTCTTGATTAAAGCATAGGTAGAAGGGTGGTTAGGGTCACTTGCCTTTCTCCAACGATAAGCTACTTTCCTTATCTGCAAAGCTCTGCACTTGAACTTCCTCGAACGGCGCGTTGGCTACGATCATGCAAGAAAACATACAATAAATAAAACAATACATCAAACATTACCAAAAGACTAAAACAAGCTTTTAGAAATGACGGGCTCGGAGAGACGATCGCGTGGACACCAAGAACGCATAAAACGGAGCTAGGATGAAAAAGATATGGCTGAAACAAGGTTCAGGGGCTAAATTGTGAAAGATCTGGAAGTTTAGGGGTTTTTCTGCAAGATTTCAGGGACCTAAACATAAATATGTGTGAAACTAGGAGGTCTAATATGTAAAAGATTAAGGATGGACTAAAGAACATAGAAACTAAGGATCAGGGGGGCCTAAGCATAAAAGAAAGGACCTGATTGAAAGGCTTTTACATAGGTGGAAGGGTATATTTGTAAATATGGAAAATGCGGGGTTCTTTTTGCAAAAATGCACCGGGCGGCCGGCGGGTGAGCTATGGGAGCGCCACGTGGCAGCTTGCGGTTGGCCGGCGCCGACGCAAGCGATGACGCCGGCGTGACGTGTCTGCCGACGTCGGCGGTGGACCGGCGCGGTGAGGCGGTGGCGGCGAGGTCGGTGGGCGGCCGCCATTAATGGCGTGCGGGTGCGGTGGCGACGGGTAGGGGAAGGGGTAGAGGCGGTGGAGTGGGGGCGGCGTGAATGCGACGGCGTCATCACGGCGCGGTGGTGGAGGCGGAGGGGCGCGGGGCGGTCGGGAACGGCGGGATGGCCGGCGGGAGGCCGGTGGCGGCGCGGGGGAAGAAGGGGCGGCGGCCGGAGGAAGGGGATGGCCCCGACAGGTGGGCCCCACCTGTCGGTGGCTGAGAGAGAGAGGAGGTGGGAGGGGAGGCGGGCGGAGCGGGCCGCGTGGGCCGAAATCTGTGATGGGCCGCGGGAGCTGGGTTGTTTGATTTGTTTTTTTTTTCTTTTTTTTCTTTTTCTTTTCAAATCCATTTTCAAACCCTTTTAAATTTAAATCTTTTACATGTTTTCAAACTCAAATTTTAACAAATTTATTCAACTATTTTAAGACTTTTAGAAAACCTTTTAAACCACTTTTCAAACATTAAATTCAAACTTTCATTTTTTTTAATTCAAACTTTTACACCAATTTCACAATTTATTTTTAAGGACTTTTTCACAAATATTTTAAGACTTTTAAAATCACACCACAACCAAAACTCATGCATTTCGACATGATGCACAAACACTTGATTGATTCTAATTATTAAATGATGTTTAATTTAATTAAAGGCAAATTTATTTATTCCAAATTTATTAAATCCTTAGAAAATAAAACTAAACCATGTTGCTAACAATATTTTATTGTGATGGAATTTTCGGGTGTTACAAGCACCTAGCAAAGCAGATCTAGACTTAAGCTCGGCCACTTCAACCCTAAGCACATCTAGTTCCTCACACTTGGAGGCATGCTTTTCCTTAAACAAGGCAAGATCAGCAAGGAAAATAGAGCAATCAGCACAGTCAACCTCATCAGAAACAACAGGGTTAGCCTTAAGGGAATTAATTTCAAGCTGATGGATGGGTTAGTGTTAGCCTTTCGTTTCGAACCACTGACGAGGGCAAGACTATGAGAGTCAGTCGGGCCATCGAGCTTGGCTGTCATGCCCCTATCCACCTCAGCCGACTTGAGCTTCGAGAACAGCTCGTTCACCGTCAGAGTGTCATACTTCTCCAACTCGACAATGGCCTCGAACTTTCCACCCCAAATCGTACGATCCAAAGAGTGTAAGAGCATGACAGCTCTATCACGATCATCGTACGGGAGCACGTCCACATTGGCCCTCATGTTGTTAACAACCACCATGAACCTCTGAAACAAGGCATCGATGGACTCACCGGGGAGATGAGTGAAGTTCTCGTACTCTCTCCGGTAGGTCACATACATCCGAGCTTGAACCTGGGCATTCCCAACATGAGCCTCCTTTAACACCAACTAGATTCTACAATCCAAGTGCTCGGTGTGCACCGATCGAACTCAGGCTGACACAAAGCACGAAACAAGTAGTCGACCGCCTTATTGTTGGCGTCGAACATGTCCCTCAATCCTGGAGCAAGGAAGTTCATCGGCTGGACATAGCCTGTGTCCACCGTGATATCCCAAAGGATCTGACCCTTTCTGCGAAGAAACGCATCCATCCGCTTACTCCACATCTGGTAGTTCTTGCCATCGAAGTGTGGAGGACCCGAACCCCGTTCTCGGTACACCATACTTGGATCTTAGACGGTTAGAGTCAATCAAGACCCGAACCGGCTCGATACCACTTGAAGGACCGATACGGTGAACCAGAGAGGGGGGAGGAGTGAATGGGAGCCGATAAAAATTCTTCTCGAAGGAGATGGAGACTCCAACAAGACGAACACGGCTTCCAACACACGTCTCCGACTCACTACCCAAGTTGGCCAAGTCCACGTAGCCACTGGAGTGCCACTGGACCTAGGAACCAACAAACAACCTTCCGAGCCAAAACACACCAACACGCACAGCGGAAACTTGCACGGCTTGCTGCCTGTGCTGCACCGGTCAGACCGATGGCCTGCGCCGGTCAGACCGGTGACACCGGTCAGACCGGTGGACAGAGCCGGTCAGGCCGGTGGCTACAGCAGCCGCACAACAAACGTTCCAGAAAGCCTCAGTGACTTCTCTAGGCCCTGGAACAAAAACACCCCCAAAACACAACCTGCACGGAAGGAAAACCCTACACAAAACCTAACAAAACAACTCCAAACAGACCAAGAACTGACCAGCAGCACCAAGACCCAAAGATACACGAGTCAAGCAGTTCACCCGTGGCAAATCCCACAAGTGACTCACACCGATCAGACCGGTCAAGGGCACCGGTCAGACCAGTGTAGCCTGGGCAGCTCGGGATGAACAGCACCCGCGGGTCAACTCCTCCAAATCCAAACCTCGATCTCTCGAATCGCTGCATGAACTTAAACAAGACTTTGGGGATGATAGGAAAACCTCATTAGGAGTCCATAGCCACGATTTTGTCCACCAAAACTTGCCAAATCAAGAGGAATTGAAGAAATCCCGCCAAGAACTCCTCTACCCCTAGAACACCGAAAACCCCAAAATCGAGCCCCTTAACTCACGGATTTGGGAGGGGAATCATAGGCCAAAGAACCATGAAGGGTTCTAACAAATTTCCCCAAACAAATCCCCAAGAGCAAGGTCCCGAAAACACCCCAAGAAAACCACCAAGAGAGGGCTCCGAAAATCACCACCAAGAACAATCGGGAACAACACAACAAAGCCTTGAGGAACCACGCCGAATCATCTATACATACCAAGGAGGTTCATACAAGGTCTAGCTTGCCGCCCAATCATCCAAGCCTCTCACAAGATCTCACCATGAAGCTCTCAAGCTAGTCCTATGGAAATCCTAAGAAAATAGGAAAGCAAATGAACTAGGGTTCCAAGAGATAGCTTCCATCCTCTCACCTCATGGGTGATATGGAGGCAACCGAAAGTCTAAAATACCCTTACTTAACAACTAGAGATACAAGCCCCTCAAGGGTGGTTTTGGAAGTCTTCAACTTTTCTCCATCGGACGGATGCCCGGCGACCGCAACCTGCTTAGCCTCGACGCAAGCCTTGCGATCCCGACGCGTGTCCTCCGCTTCGAAGATTCCAGACTGCGTTGTCGCACAGACCGGTCTGGAGTTGCTGTAGCACCGTCTTCGGTTCTCCGGTCTTGGCTTTGTGGATCAACCAAGGAACCCAGTGGTTTTCTGGTGAACCACTGGAAACCCCGCCAATCGCCACTCATGACTCGGCTCCCACGTAGTCCCGGCTCGACCTTGGTTTTGAGGCTCTACCAAGAAACCGTCCATGACTTCATCTTGCTGTTCATGCCACCATGCGGCCCGCACTTGACCCCACTGGCCACCGGGTCCCTCGAACGAAGCCTACTTGTCTTCTCCACACCTGGAGGCCTCACCGGCAACGACCTTTCGCGCTTGTTCTTCACCTGCACCAACACCACTCAAGCCACAACCTGCACCTGAAATACTTAGCCAAGAATCAGTCCAGACAACATTGTCAATCACTCATCACACAAGGAAGCGACCATCCACCGTTCCTCGAACCACACATGGTCCTCAAAGACAACGCAGTCAACGCCGGATTCGTGTGACTGACCCCATCACCCGTAGAGCTCAACGAGAGAAACCCCAGGGTAGTGTCCATTTGCACCGCAAGTGCATGGTTTCGTCGGAAAAGCTCACTGGAAGTTCGCCGAAATTTACTAGATGCAAAAGTTCGGCGAGGGTTTGTGGGAGCTAGCTAGGGTTATCGAAACGGAATGAGGTTGGCGGCGTTGGAAAGGGAACGCTGAGGATCATCGAGAGCTATTTATTGGCTGAGATTGAGTCCGATTTTATTTTCCTTTTTTTCTAATTTCAGAAATTATTATAGGATTAAAAATATTGCAGGAAATCCTGAAATCATAATTAAATCACGAATAATTCTCCAAAAGCTCAAAAAAATTCAGGAAAATCACTACAGAAGATTTGGGATGTGAGGAACCCAAATAAAATATTTGGAGATCAACAAAAAGTTTTTAAAGCATTCCAATAAATAGAAATAGCTCGAGAAAAGTGAGAATAAATTCCAGAAAAAGATGAAAATTCTCAGGAGGATTTGATCAGCACCTAAACGTATTTTAAAAGCCTTTTGCACGCATGAAAAACCAAGATGCATCGACATGAATGCAACACTCACATCAAACCATTTTTTTATTCAGAAAATCAAACAATGACTTTTTCCTATACTAGATTTCCTGTAAACAAAATAAATGTTGAGAAAATTTTAAAATTATGAGAAAACTCTTGTTTGATTATTCTTTCTATTCACATCCTGAAATTGGGAAATTTCAGGGTGTGACGGATTCGGACTCTTGTTTTATGTCTTCACATCGAGGACTAGCATAATCCCATAGTGCTTTCTCCGATTCTTCCACGGGGTGGTTGGTGAACGCCATCCAGACAACAAAATAAAAACAAAAACAAAACAAAGTGGTTTTCTTGGTAATATGGGTTAGATATAAGGAAATAAATGACAAACTAAATATAAAACAAAGTTAGATGCAAAACCAAACGATGTAATCTGGCTTGCTCCCCGGCAACGGCACGAGAAAAAGGGGCTTGTTGACGGATAAAACTCGTATCCACCTACGATCCGCAAGCGTACGGACCTACACCTTTTTCACCACGGGGATTCCCTAGGTTCTTATCAATCCGCGGAGCAAGGGGATTACATGCGTTTGATCTACCTCTACTTACTAACTTATCCAAACCCTAATCTTCGGTTAACTAAACAACAACTACGCTACACTAGAGAGAATGATAAAACCAACAAGATAAGTAAAAGTTACTTGCCCAAGGGTCTACGATACTTGAACATGCAACCGCTTAAGATATGAAAACCAATCTAATCTATCGGGGGTTGTGACCACAGTTTCGCCCTTTCCCTCCTCCCGTACTGTCACTAAGCGGAAGTATTTGTGACTGGACCTATGATGGACACGACGTATTGAATGGATCCAAGGGAGCATTGAGATCTTATTCCCTTTACGCCATGGTAACTAACCTTAAACATCAAAGCTTCTTCAACACTAGATGATAAATAGATAACCGAACAAAGTAGCGATTACATCTCGAGATCAATTACAACCCATGGACAAATGATAACATACCCCATCAAGGTGCTAGACATGGCACCGTTGATCATAGTGACGCTTCCGATGGTGTCTTCCTTCTTCTTCACTTGCGGGTGCTTCCTTCGAGTTGAGCGATCCTTCTCCCGCACGATCTCCCTCCCCTCTCTAGCTTTTGGATGGCCTCTCGGTGCGAATGTCTCTCTGTCTTGCGAATGGCGGTGCCTCCACGAACTTAGGGTTGAAGGATCTTCGGGTGCAAGAAAAGGAGAGCCGAATCGACCCCCGGAGTGGGCCAGGCCGGTCGGCTTGGGCCGACCGACCCAAGCCCATCTCGGTCCAGTTCGGTTGCCCCTTCGCTCCCGTGGGTCCTCATGTATTTATGCACTTTGCCCCCTCCATTTGCACTATTTTTGATGATGTTATCCTCGCGTACAAGATGAAAGTTCTCCTTGCATGATGTCCGGTCTTTTACGCTTCAATCCTCGGGGATGTTCCTTTGTAACACTTCGGTCCTTGCCACCATTGGAGGTGATTTCATCAAGCTCATAGACACGAACAAGACTCCTTAATTGCTCCTTTGAACTTGTGTGAATCCCTCCTTTATGTCCATGTTTTTCTACATAAACATAACACTTCCAAATGCACACACGAAGATGAACATGTTATATGATTAGCGTTCCTAGTGGCGGTTTAGTTCCATAATCAAACCCAACGAAAAGTGTAATGAACATGTTTGGTGTACCAAAATACACCGTCAACACCCCGCGCACCCGGGATCGAGGAGAACCGGAACGCGAAGCGGTGCCACAACTGAATCTGCGCGCGTGCCGAAATGGCGGCGAAGAGGGAGATGATGATGAGCGTCAGAGAGGGGCCAAGCAGTGGTGGAGTGAATCCAATGCCGGAGACGAGGTTCCTCGACTGGATCCTCTCAGATTCCGACGAGGGGCCAAGCAGCAGCAAGGAGGAGCGTGCCAGCGAGGCGACAACAAAGTGGGCGAGGGGCTTGCCTCATGTTTGCGAGCACAAGTGTCTGGCAACTATGAAGAGGGGTTGAGGGAGCGGCAAAGAAGGTGTAGAGGACCTCATCTCTGACTCTGAAAAGACCACGACGACGGCGAGGCAAGTTTCTCTGAATCTCACTGCCTTTCTACTTGTTCTATAGATGGAGCTTAAGCTAGCTTGAGCTTGAGCTTCATAAAGTTAATTAGTGCCTATGATGATGTCTTCCATAATTGTCATGATCTTATACCAAGTTCTAAGGCAAATCAGTTTTGAACTAAGTTATGCTTTTACTTGTCACACCCTGCTATGAAGCCTAGGATAATTTTCAAGTTCTTATATAATTTTCCTATGACTGTTCCTATACTACTCCAAGTTCTGAGGAAAATTAGTTATGAATTAACTATGTTATTCTTATACCATGTTTAACCCTATTTTAGGCAAAACTCTTTGAGTCGCGAGCAGAGCTTGAGTTACTTCTAAACCTTAATGTCTGGGATTATGTGAAACCTAAGTTTGAAAAAAATTACGAAAGAAGTGAACATCCTCATAAAATAGGCTAAGCACATACGGAGGTACAAGTATACTACTGAACAAAATCTCGAGCTCATTGAAGGTGCGCTCGAAGGGCTTCAAGAATCCTTGATTGCTTACGAAGAGGCTGCAAAAAGTGCCAATCTTGATGGGGCATGATCTAGTTCAAGCTTGTTGATGTGAAGGTTCAGTAGCCATACTTTTGTGGATGTTCAAGGGGCATGCCTTTGTTGATGTGTATGGTCGCACGACCATAGTAAATAATGTGATGGTCAAGTTAAGTCCTAGCCTGATGGACAAGTTAACCTTTTGTAATAATTATCTTTATTCCCGTGGACAAGTTATCTTCATCTTTGTGGACAAGTTATCTCTCTTATGATGTCTGTTCACGGTGAAGTGTTATATATGGTTGGAAAATTGGTGAAGTCAACTTTCATATGCAACAGACGACATGTCCATTAGAGGTTTGTGGGCCGAATTAATAATTTTAGTGAACACTTGTTCGGAAGTCTAATTCTGCAAAATTGGGCCCAGCTAGGAGGTTCGGTCCTAGTATAAATAGTACCTCCACTCCACCCTGAAACCCCAACGACAAATTGAACTCGAAAAATAGAGAAGCCACTGCTGCCCCATTAGGGATTGGGAGTTTTCTCTACCACTTGTTCTTGTGTTTCTTTGTGATTTGCAACAGCATTGCCTCTACCCTGCGTGGTTCAGGTTAGGCATCGACCAAATCGTATGGTAGGGCGAAATCATTTGTCACAGGTGGCTGTTCGAGCAGCTATTGGTGTCATGGGTTTATCAGGTTACACTAGTCAAGTTATCCCAGATCCTACGTTGAGAAGATCGAGCAAGCCCCTGATGACATCAGGGGTGCTTCTCGAGGACTACTGCTTCTTCTCCCTCGCGGCAAGGTGCAGCACCACTAATACAGTTCATCCCCTCCGGACCCTTTTACGGTGGACCATACCACCCTATACCACTGTTGGAAAAGGACCGGTATGAAAGGATCCGACGCCTGAGATTAATTGTATACCACCATTACCACCACAACCTGCACATGTGGTATAGGGTGGTATGCATAAGTGGTATGGGTGGTATAAAGGTATTATTGGATGTTTTATCTTGGTGGCATAAATGAAATATATGATTTTTTCATTTCAGTTGTTTTTTCATTTCCATTTGGTGATATGGCCAATTTTTAAAAACTAAACGGAAATTTTCATTTCAAGTTTCAAAAAATAAAAAATTCAAATTTTTTAAAAATGAAAAATTTCAAAATTTTCATTTCGAATTTTCATGACATATTTCGATTTTTCAAATTTCAATCCAAATTTCAAAATCGATTTTTTCAAATTTTTCCATTTCCTATGGCCAATTTTTTTAAAAATGCAAAAACAAAAATTTCAATTCAAATTTCAAAAATGATTTTTTTTTCAAAATTTTCATTTCAAATTTTCCTTATGACATAAAAAAAAATTCTTAGCCCGAGGTTGCCAAATTTAGTAAAAGAATGCAAAAATTATCTATTTACCCTTACCTAAAATAGAACTATACTGCATACCACCACTTGGTGATATGGTCCACTGTAAAAACCGTAAAAGAGCCCTCCCCTCCGCCCCTCCGTCTGGCTTCCTGCTTCCTCTGTTTCGAAGCATGTAGGTCAGATTAGTATTTGATCCATATTTTCTAGGTAATTAAGAAAGGTTGTTTTCCCTATTTAACATATGCATCTTCTCTAGTATAAAACAAATTCATAGCTGATTGATGGTATATATTTTGTACAGGATGTATCCACTATTGATTGAAGATATCTGAGACTAAGAACTGGGCTTAAAGGATCGGAGAAAGGTTTCTCATCATCGACGATATCTTCTTACTTGCATGTGTGGTGGTGTTTCTAGTCCTCTCTTAAGTCTTGCAGCACGTACGGCTGCCATGACCTGCTCTTCTCCGTGTCCGTGTGCAGGCTTCTGCTCGCAAACCAAAGAAGATGAACAATGCAAGCTAATATGGTGCTGACTTCTTGTACTTGTGTATGCATTAGCTTGCAAAATTCCTAGGAGAAGTAAATATATTGTAATTCTTATTTTGTTAGGTTGCTGTGGATATCTATTTTATTTCAGAAATGATAATGCGCTTGCAACTGTTGTGTGCTTTGTCCTGTGATTTATTCTTCTTAAAACATGTTAAGTGGCTTATAAATCATGTGGTGCTCCAAAAATTATTAAAAATCAGTTTTGTTAGCTTCATTTCATCATGTGTGCTTCAGATCTACATATATACTCAATAGAGCAGAATCGCAATCCTATCTTGATTCTCAATATACAGGCCACATACTCTACTTCTCAATTTGAAGCAATGCCAATATACTTTCTTGCACCGACCGGATCAAGAGGATGTTCCAACATTCATTGATCGGAAGGTGCAAGTCTTGTACCATGTGTAATTTTCTGCCAGTTTACTACATATGCACGATTCATGTAGACAAATGAGGGTGCGTTTGGTAGGACTCCGGCTGCATCTGTGGCGGCTCCGGCTGTGACTGTGCTGGTGGAGTGGATTCTGTAGTGGAGCTGAATACGTTTTAGAAAAACGTTTGGCAAAACAGATTCTCCTAACTGTGTAAGATGGATAAAAGAGTGAAATATCTACAATGTCCTTCCCTTTTTCTTTTCTTTATTGATTTGCTAATTTCTTTTTCGTACAAAATATTTTCACTTTTCTTATTTTTTTTTCTCTTCATTTTCTTTTGTCTTATCCTTCCTCTCCTATTTTCATTATTTCCTCCCAGGCTCCCACCGCACCTATAGGATCCTTATCCATCCATCCACTCCCATCACACCATTCTCCCTCCGGCGCATCGCCGCGCCGCCGCCAGCAACCACCGGCGTCCCCACCGACCCCCCCCCCCCACCGGCGGCCTCCAGCTCCCTAGCGCCCGGCGCGGGCCTCTGCCTCGGCCCGTGACGTGCCGTGCCGCTACCCCAGCCTATTCCATCTGCCTCCACCGCGTTGCGCCATTGATGCCCGACCACCTGCCTCCACCGCGCCTGCGGGCCACCTCCTGCCACCTCCCTCCGACGCTTACCTTCTCTTGCTCCCTGGATCGAGCTCCTCCAACCCGCGCAGCCCCGGATCGAGCTCCTCCGCGAGGGGATCCTGCAACAGCGAATCCGAAGACTGGATGGCGGCACGAGGTGGACGACGGCGGAGTTTCGGCGGCTGGGGATGGATGCGTGGGGCCGGATGGCATTTTGTCTGTAATTATGGCGAACTGCATGGGCATTTTTGTAATGATGAGCGCGGGCCTACGGACGGAGCGGGTGAAGCTGTGTTTTTCAGCTCCGTCGCCCGCTTGGGGCTCTAGAGAACGCGAATTCCGGGTGATTCAAGTTGAGAGCTGTTTTTGTAGGGCGTTTGGTAGGGTTTCACATAAAAATGATTACGAAGCTGCCGTAGAATCCCTACCGAACGCACTGCAGTCAACCATGCTACCAATTACTGATTCATTTAGCTAATAAATGGCCAATCTTAAGTAATAATGTAATAGTTATTTTATTGTTTAATATTAACTCCTATGTTATACAATTGTCTCTGCATTAATGTCTATTTTTGCCTCCAGAAGTCTGGATTTTTAGCAAATTGTAGTGTATGTCTTCAAGTACAATATCATCAGGCTATTCTACATTGAAACTTGTGTGCTTCTTGTACATTCAATTTAAAGCATTTTTGATCTCTGTTTTAAAACATATATCATTCTAAACACTATAGTAATAGCTAATCATTTTCTTATGTTGTTTTTTCAATTTGTCCCCTGGAGGAAGCAAGGAATGAGGCGAGGGATCGTTTGCCTCTTTTGCAGGAAAGCATGAAGGGAGATGAGGTATCGAGGACCATGGCCAAAAAGATGCTAAGCTTCTTCCATATAAACCACGCTCTCGAATTTTACATACAAATCTGCAAGTGCTTAATAATCATGCATAATACTGCCTTTTGTCGTGAGCACTATCATAGCAGTAGCAGTAACCAGTAGCATAATACTGCCTTTTGTTGTGAGCACTACCATATCTTTTTGTCTCAATATAAAGAATGCAATTTAAACTGATTTTTTAGTAAAAAAAAACTGACAACTGAAAATTTGGCTGCAGATTACAAAAAATGGATGGCTACAGAAGAGCTAGAAGACCACATTTTCATCTTATGGTTTAGGAGCAAAAAATGAACCTATGAACATTGTGTGTGTTATGTGGCCTAATTATGGTCTGTAATGAGTTAGGGTCTGTAATGAGTAATTAGCAGTCTCCATCGTATGATTTTGTTGGATTCAGAATTAAAATAGAAATAATTCATTTGTTGGGCTGCGATCCTTGAATGGGCCAAATTCAATACATTTCCGTACTCATTCTTCTTTTCCTTCAATGAGCTTGGCCCATGTTGGACCGAAAATAATTATGTTGTATTGGGATAGATGTAGCCAAATATGCGTTAAAATGGGATGTGTTAAAAATTATTTTGAGCCACAAAAGGCCCATCAAAAAATGAAAAAGTCCATTTTTGACCATTCAACTTTTGCCTCAGTTTGGTTTTGGCCATCGAACTTCAAAATCGGATATCTTTGACCATCCAACTCTTAAAACTGTTCACAATTGACCATCGAGCTGTTTCGATGGGTGGTTTTAACTTTTTTTATTTACAATTTAGTTCTTAGAACTTGAAATGATCATTATTTTTTGCCTGTAGCTCTAATTTAGGTGATTATTGTGGTCACATGTTCATAACAATGAGCTTTATCTTCTAAAATGTTCTTTATACTATTTTATCACTTTTTGTTATATTATTCTTATGTTGTTGTGTAAAAACAACAATATAAGAAAAGTAAAACAAACAGTTACAAAATAATATGAACACATTTTTAAAGATAAAGCTCAGCGTTATTGATGTATGATTACAAGAATCACTTAATTAGAGATACAAGAAAAAATAGTAACCATTTTAAGATCTAAGGACTAAATTGTAATAGAATGATTAAAAATAGTTCTTGACCCTTAAAATGATTACTATTTTTTCTCATGTCTCCAATTTGAGTTATTCTTGCAGTCATGCGTTCATAAGATGAAATTTATCATTTAAAATGTTGCTCATATTATTTTGTAACTGTTTGTTTTACGTTTCTTATATTATTGTTTTTACACACCAAAAAAATATAATATAACAAATAGTTATAAAGTTGTATAAAACCACTCTCAAAAAATAAAACTCGCCGTTATGAACACGTGACCGCAAGGATCGCCTAAATCGGAGCTACGAGGAAAAAGTAATGATTATTTCAAGTTATAAGGACTAAATTGTAAATAAAAGAAGTTAAAACTACCCATCAAAACCGCCCGATGGCCAATTGTGAATGGTTTTAAGAGTTGGATGCTCAAAGATATCCGGTTTTGAAGTTCGATGGCCAAAACCACACTGAGGCGAAAGTTGGATGGTCAAAAATGAGAAGAATGGCCCTTCTTCCGAATTGGACCACTAGAATGGCCCTTCGCTCCTTCCGCACATGTGCATGATCTCCACCTCTAAGCTCCTCGATAAAGTCATCCCGCACCTCAACTCCCAAAGCTCTCTCATCGGTCGAGCGGAAATCCTCCACAACAAAAGCACCCAAAACACGACGAATGGAAGCCTTTAGACCTTGTCTAAAAATCCGTGCCTTCTCATAGTCATCACGGGCCACATGAGGTACAAAGCGCACAATTTTGTTAAACTCAACCTCATATTCTCGCAATAGTCCTCTTGCCTTGATGGCACCTCTCAAGCTGTGTCTTCATCTTATCCATGAAAGCAATAGGATAGAACCTCCTCTCAAACTGGCCGACAAAGTCCATCCATGTGATAGGTCCACGTGCAGCAGGATAAGATGACTGAACACCCCTCCACCATACCAGAGCCTCACCCTTCAGCAACTGATGAGCATAACGAACCCAATCTGAAGCAGGAACCTGAAAGGACTCTAGCTTGTCAACCACTGAAGATAGCCAATCTACTGCCTCAATAGGAGCACCTGTACCATCAAACTTCTCTAGTGCCATACGACACCAATCTCTCAAGTCCAACGGACGCTCAGGAGGCACTACCGACGCTCCATCAAGATTAGCACCAGGGGCATTACCAGGAGCACCACCAGGATTAGCACCACCCACAGGTGCCTGACGTAAAGCATTCATCTCTGCCCGCATTGTCTGCATCTCTGCTAAGATTGCAGCCCGGATCCGGATTGGCAGGGGAGGATCCTCGGGGAGCAGTTCACCCCTACCACGACCACGACCACCGCGACCACGGCCGCGACCACGAGGAGGCATCTACAGCCCACACAACAATGTCAGTACAACAACACAACCACAAGGGAAAACAAAAATATAGAACAACATATAACCAAATAACTCCCATCCTACGTGTGCAAGTGTGTCATGTTTTAAATTGAGTCAAGTTTTAACAAAAAGAAACTATAACCTTAAGCTCGATACCAACCGTAACACCCCGTAATAGGAACAACATTCGGAGCGTTACCACACCACAACAAGCTATTATAGGCACACACATAAGAAAAAAATAGCAACAAAGAGATAAATTAATAGAGCACGCGGAAGCAAAATAAATCATCTAGGTAACCATCTCAAAACAGTCCAAAGAGATTATAAGATAAGCAAGGACTTCCCAACTAAACATTTTTATTACAACACATGTGACCAAAATATATATTTAAAGAACGTGTGTGCACACGTGTCGCTACTCCCATCCACCATCGCACTCCAAACTCAAAGACCAGCGAGGAGGAAAAAACGTATGAGGTTTATGGAAACCTCAGCAAGCAAACTGCTTCAACCAAGCCATTTAAATCACAATAAAATAAGCAGCAATTTAAGAGTCACTATAATCAAAGATGCACCACATAACTTCAAGTAATAAGTTAAAATAAATGCTCCACAATAATGCTTCATGATGATTTGCATATGGTGCAATGCAATGCATGTCTTCACTTCTACCCACACATACCGAAGGAAGGATATGAGGGCTGCAACCACATTGCTATATCTCAACGTGCGTTGCTGTACCGGTACTTACCGCACCAATCCGGCTACGGTTTTCTTCATATGCATAAAAACATGAGAATGCAAGTGCAAGATTGCAATGCATGAACTTCATATACATCATAATTCTTAACTTCAATTCAAAGGTAAAGCCACACGTGGATCAAAATACTCTGATATAAAGATAAATTCAGATTGATCTTGCTGGTGTGAGGTACTGAAATTAAATGGAGGCAATTCAAACAACAAAGTTAAAGCATGTAGACCATCGCTACGTTTACTTGCCTTTATCGAAGATCAAGAACGTGAGCTAAGCACGATCCAAAGGCGCACCACCTGTCCACAAACATATCTCAGCACTAACACAAACACACAAGCATAAAGAATTTAAATCACAGCGCTCCTACGTCCGAACCCGACATTCTCACAAAAAGACACACAAGTCTAGACATGACAGCAGCGATAAGTCTTCTCTTTTTGTATCTTTTAATTATGATGGCTAAAAATTCCAATCTTGTGCCAAAAGAAAGAAAACTTCAGTAGTCACAACTTTCTAGTGATCCATCAAGAGGGGAAAAATCATGAACAAAGACTAATCTTGAGATGAATCTCATACTGAAAATCTGGCAATCTCTGCAGAACAGTCCTAGCAAAATGGGCATATCTTGAGCTCCAAAATTCATATGAATATGTACTTAACCAATATGGAAAGGTTATGAAATTCTATAAAACTTCTTTAGTCATCCCAAGATCCAGTTCTGTCGTTTGGGTTGCCTAAAATTTATGTGAACAGATACTGCTCAGAATTACGATACTCAAAAACTGACAGAAAGAAGTATTGTTATCTCTCAGATCTTAAATCCGATTGTAGTGTTCTTTACGGCTATGGAAACCCCTGAAAATTTCCTACAACTCATATGTAGATTTGTTATTTTTTTGAGACCACTAAAAGGGTGTAAAACAGCAATTACTGGAAACTGCGCAGATTGAGTTTGTGCTGAAAACAACGACGAGGGTACCACTTTACCCTAGCCCTTAACGGTAAAGATTGACGCTACAAGCATGTGCTAGAACGTCCAAAAACTTAGGGGAAGAATGAAATACAGTGAGTCATGCCTCACCTAGGGTTTCCCTTCGAAACGGTGAGGGCAAAGATGACGGCGGCGATTCCGACGACAACTCCCAGTCGTTTTCCTCTCCGTAGCGACAAACGTCACAAAAGCTCCCTCGATTTCATCTCAGCTGCACCACACAAGGCGGCACCACCATGAACAGTGAGGAAAAGGCAACTGATTGGGGGGAAAACGGAGAGAGGGAAGGAAGGCCAACCAATTTTTATGGAGAGAAGCTGCGACGACGGACGGCGGCGTACCCTAATCTCCCTCTATCCTCTTGTTCCCCTTCTGACTCCCTTTGGATCACGACCAAGGGAGATGGCGGCGCTCGATGTGGAGGCTCGAAGGGGATCTGGTTTGGGAAAAGGAACCGACGAAGTCGGACGAACAACGACGGGGTACGAAGTAGGCGCGCTACTGCGCAGATGCGTACTATAGCGCTTAGGTTAAAACTTGTGCCATGTGTAACTTCTTGATCCAAATCCCGAATTATGCATGTGAGTAGTCAAACGGAAAGGATTCGGCGAGCTCTACGCAACCATGAGCTCCGTTCGTCCATCCAAGCGATGTAACAAAAAGTCATGTTTTAGTCGTCCACTTTATGTATTCCAATATACATAGCGTATTTTTTTCCTTTTACGCATTATGGGTGTTACACGCCGGCAACTCGCGCGACCCCCAAGGACGGCGGCGGCGGGGCTTGCTCCTCCTCTTCCGGCAGGTTTGGGCGGGTGCGGCCGTCCGTGCCGCCTCGAGCTCGCTCGTCGGCGGCACGGCAGCCCATCCGCGGCGGCCGACGACGGCTTGCCACGGATCCGGCATTGCCCCGGCAGGATCCGGTGGCCGCGCGACGGGAGGCGCATGGGTGTGCGTGGGGGGCGGCCGCCGGTGTTGAGATGCGGCGGGCGGCGGCGGAAGCCGGCACGGACGGCGGTGGCTGGCTGTGGTGTGGCTATGGCTGGCCGTGGCCGGCTGGAGCGTGCGGGCAATGAGCTTTTCGGCAAGATGGTGGTGCTCCTCTTCGGCGGTGATGCTGGTCCGGCACCACCTTGGTGGTGGGGTCGGGGGCTGTTTGGTGCTTGCTGGTGGTGTCATGGTGGTGTCGTCGGCGGTGCCGGGCTTTTCCTGGTTGAGGCGTCGTGGTTGCAGCGGGCTACTGTCTTAAGTCGAGAGTGTGTGGTAGGAATGGTGAAGGTCCGGGAGTAAGGCTCCACCGTCGGTGGCAATGGTGGCGGCGTCCTTGGGGCGTCGTTCTCCCTGTTGAGGGCACCATGGAGGGGTAACCATGTTCTTGCAGCACGGGATTCTAGGGTGAAAACCTAGTCCTTTGTGGACGTGTGATGACGACGTCATTGACGTCGTACCCTTCTTGGAGGCGTCACATCTGGAGGCCCATCTCGACCTGTGGCAGTGGTGGTGGTCAGCTCGTGGTGTTTCCTTGCGTGTTGCAGCTGTGGTGGTGTGCTTTGTCCGTGATTGGCAAGGAGGTACGGAGGGCCCATGGGGGTGTAGCCTCAGGTTGGCACGCTTGGTGCAGTGGTGATCTTGGTGATGACTGAGTAGAGGTGCCCCTTTCTTAGCAGTCTCAGATATCCGAGTTCTTGGCAGAGGAGTGAGGCAGTGGATGAGGCAGGGCCCCCACTCAGCGTGGCCAGAATCGGTGGTTTCATTGGTGCTGCGACGGGAGTGTTCCGCCGAAGCAACGTCAGAGCAGAGGGATCGACGACTGTTTGTGCAGCTTGATGGTGATAGCTCATGCTGGAGGAGTTCAGGTGGCCACTTGAGCTTGCAGCGGGTTGCGGCTTTGGTCGTGGCACAACGTTGATGATAACGGCGCAGGTTGTGGCGGCTTCTTTGGATCTTCTCCCAGGCTGTGGTGGTGTAGTGCCTTGTTGTGTGTGTTGTTCGAGTGTGTTGTTTGTGTGTGGTGACATTCTGTTGACGCTTTTCTGGTCAACACACACGAGCGCTAGATCGCGCATTAACATCGAAACGCTGAACTCACCTAGCTTCTGCCCGGACCGGTCTGACCGGTCAGGGCACCGGTCTGACCGGTGTATGCAAAGGCACAGTGAAAACTTAAGATCGCCGCCACAGGAGGGACCCCGTCGGAGGTGGCGCGCCTAGGGTTGCTCTGAGGTCGGCAAGGCCACTCAGAACGTCCCTGATCGTCGTCGAGACAAACAAGGAAAGCATGAAGTTCAAAAAGCTAGGGTTTGAGAGATAAAAGTTGTAAAAAGTAATGATCGATTGGGTGATGCCCCCTCAAACGGTCGTGGCCCTTTATAGTTATAGGGTGGGGAGGTCTTGCCCCTCAAGGAATCCTTTTACCACTCGGAATTCGCAAGGACTCCACAATTCTACTCGGACTCGGAGTCCACCGGTCAGACCGGTCAGGCCCACCGGTCAGACCCGTGTGGCCGTTGCCGAATCGGCTACAAGACACTCCACCGGTCATACTGTTGTGGGACACCGGTCTGACCGGTGGCGTCAGCCTGATCGGCCTTGTGCCAAATTTGGGTGCGGACATATGCCCCCCCCCCCAGTTTTTTTAGTAAAGCTTGCTGTCTAAAAAATAATCCTATGGTCGATGTGACACTTCACCAGCCATTTTTTGGTCTAAGGGCGATTTTTGGTTTAAATCGGCCATATTCTATCAAGCATCTTGCTAGACGTGGATGAAATATCTTCAAGTACCTCCCGTTGATAGCCCTTGGAATTCGCTGTCCTTGCAAAGTTTCCACCATGTAAGAATTTCCAGAACAAATCTTGACAACCTTGTATGGACCTTCCCAACTTGGAGACCACTTGCCGAACTTGTTACTTTTAGATCCAATAGGTAAAATTGTCTTCCAAACCAAGCCACCTACCTGAAAAGATTTGGCCTTTACCTTTTTGTTGTATGCTCTAGCCACTCTCCTCTTGTCTTTCTCAATTTCTTCCAAGGCCTTTACCATCATCAAAGCATAATATGACTCAACACTATGGTTATTTTGCTTTGCAAGTCTATATGCGCCTAGATTCATCTCAATGGGCAAAACAAAGATCTTGACCATTGTAACACCCTAAAATTCCATCACCAAATTAATGTAAGCAACATGGTATTTAGATTTTATTTTCTAAGGATTAATGAAATTATCAAATAAATTTGGCCTTTAAAATATTTTAATATCATTTTAATAATTTAGAAGCGATAAGTGCTTGTGCATCATGATTTGAATGCATGAGTTTTGGTTGTGATGTGGTTTTAAAAGTCTTAAATTATTTGTGAAAAAGTCCTTAAAAATAATTGTGAAATAGGTTGTGAAAATTTGTGCAAAGGTTTGAATTTAAAATATGTTTGAAAAGTTGTTAAAAATGGTTTGTGAAAAGCCTTTAAAATAGTTGGAGAAATTTGTGTTAAAATTTGAATTTGAAAACATGTAAAAGATTTGAATTTAAAAGGGTTTGAAATGGATTTGAAAAAAAGGAAAAAAAAGAAGCAAACCCCATCCCAATCCCACCGGCCCGCTCCACCTCCGGCCCACGCGCGGCCCAGTTTCGCTCGCCGGCCCACCGGCGCTCCCCTCTCTCCTCCTCTCTCCCGTCGACCGACGGGGCCCGCCCGTCGCCCCGTCCTATACCTCTAGCCGCTCCCCTCGCCTCGCGGTACGGTGCCGCCGCCGGTCGCTCCCCGCGCCCCCACGTCTTCCCTCCGCCTTCAAGCCCTTTCAAGAGCATTTAAAGCTCGGCCTTCACTCCTCCTCATTTATCCCCTGCCGTTTCCCCTTAATCAAGACCCCTCCCCCTTGATGGCCATCAAGACCGGCCGGCCCGCCATGGCCATTGATGGCCATCACTTCGGCCGCCTCCCCTCCTCTGCCCTATAAAAGGGTCCTCGAGTCCGCCTCTTCCCGCACCACCTCCCCGCCTCCTACTCGAACGCGCGGCGGCCCCGAGCCGGAGCTCCACCGCCGCCGGAGCGCCGCCGCAAGAACCGCCGCCTCGATCTTCTCCGCCGCTCCATCTCCGCCGCCCAAACCTTCACCGGCTCGTCTACGTGCGAGTGAGAAACTCCTCCCCCTCGCCCTCTTTTCCTTTCCTACCGAACCGTAGGCGTGCCGCCGCTCGCCGGCCGCCGGCGACCCGCCCCCTCGCGATGCGAGCCACCACGACCGCCGGAGCCGCCTCCCCGACCACCTAGATAGGTTCACCGTCCTCCCGGCCTCCGCGTAGAACCCGTCTCGCATCCCAATCCGTGGCCCCAAGCCCGAGATCGAGCATCGCCGGCGAGCTCCGCCGCCGCCTCCCGCCGGCGCCGCCGGCCTCCGCCGCCCGCCGCCGCCCGTCGCCCGCGTGCGATCGGGGCCGTCCGATCGGCGCGGACGGCCCACATCAGAAAAGGGGCGTACCCCTTGGATCGGTCCACCGTGGACCGGTGGACTGGGTCCACAGCCGCGGTCCACGAGCTGCGTCATCGTTGGCGCGGCGCTTGCGCGGCTCGCGTCGGCGCTCGCGTCGGCACGCCCAACCGCAGCCCGCCACGTGGCACCACCGCAGCCTCTCCGCCGGCCGCCCTGGTAATTTTGCAAAAAGAACCCCGAGTTTCCGGAAATTACAAATATACCCTTCCACCAATGAGAATTCTTACAATTCGGTCCCCGATCCTTATGTCTAGGCCCCTGATCTCCTTGGTTTCTCTATTCTAAAGCCCACCCGTGATCTTTTACATGTTAGACCTCCTAGTTTCACATATAATTATCTTTAGGTCCCTGAAATCTTGCAGAAACCCCCTAAACTTCCAGATATTCACAAATTAGTCCCTGAATCTTGTTTTAGCCATATCTTTTCCGTCCTAGCTCCGTTTTAAGCGTTCTTGGTGTCCGCGCGACCGTCTTTTTAAGCCCGACGGCTCTAGAATCTTGTTTTGGCCGTATCTTTTGCGTTGTAGCTCCGATTCCACCGTTTCAAGTTGCGATAGGCTCATATCAACTAAAACTACGTGATAGGACCAATGATGTACATGTTCTCTCGTTTTATATTTTATTTAAATATTAAATATGATTAAATCCTATTGCACATGCTTTTCTAATAAAAATCTAATTAGAAGTTTAACACGTGTTTTCATAAGAAAGTTAATATGATTAATACTAATTAAATATTACTTTTAATTAAAAGTTAATTAGATGTATACCTCGGTTTTATAATCAAACTCAATTTGATTAATGATTATGCAATTTGCTTTCTACTAAAATGTAACATAGGCTATATCCCGAGTTTTCTTAATTAAATGTTAATTTGATTAATGTGAATATAAATGTGTTTTTTAAATGATAATTTGATTAGAATAACACGAAATATAAAGACAAACGCCTAGATACTTTTAAATGCTTCTTTTAAAATTAAATGTTTAATTTGCTTAAATCATACTTGAATATTTATAAGTAAAATTGGAATAGGCTTACATCGTCTTTTAAATATAAATATAACTTGCTTAATTATAAATAGGGTATTTCTCCGAAATAACCTATACACATGATTTTACTTAATTAAAAGATATCAAACGCATAGCTAGCTCTTGTTTGTGATCATCCAAATCTCCCAATAGTTCCGAGTGTTCCTTGTGTTCGCTTTCCTAGACCCAAATCCTCGTTTTCCCTTTAAGCTTTTCATGCTTGGTGTATTGTTTTGTTTATTGTATGTATTCTTGTGTGCTCGTAGACATCGTGTCGGTTTCAAGCGAGCAACCGCTTGATGTAGATCAAGAGCAAGTGTTTGAAGAAGAAGAACCTTAGTGATTAAGCAAGGAAGGCAAGTGGTCTTCTCCCCCCGCATGTTCTATTTTTGTCCTATATAACCGCATTACAATTAAGTTTACTTTTATGATGATATTGCATTAACTTGATGGGAACACCCCTTTTTAAGGACTTACCTAGACTTTTACCTACAATCCTTGGATCAACCCCGTTTAATAAATGTTTTTGGGTAGAATATGCTAGTTCCTCAACTTGGGTTGGATAAAAATGGTTTGTCATGACAAAGGCTTGTATGTTTAACGTTGATGCTTTTGGTAATACAAGATCATATGATTTAATCGGAACATGGAGAACCACCCAAGAAAACATGCGCAACGGTGTTACATGGCTCGACCTTAGCCAATTAATTAGGTGTGCGATTGATCCGATGGCCCTTTTCCGAAAGGAGCGAGGGGGATCCGGGTTGCGGGGGTATAGCCCGGTCCTTTTGGGGTAGCAGCCTTTGCTAAGGTGCGACCACTAGGGAGGGTTATGGTCCGCCCCGATCCGTAACTATGCGGGTCGTTAGTCTTTTGTATACCTTTGTAAAGGCTTCGTAGCGTCCCTATGCAATCACACCTCGGAAGTGTGGTACGATGCCCGATCGGCATCGCATGGTTGGGTTCAAAGTTCTTCGGAACTTTTACGCGAGCCGTGGGTAAAGTGTGCAAACCTCTCGCAGTGTAAAACGATCGATCGGCCGTGCTCACGGTCATGAGCGGCTTGGACCCTCACATGATTAATAAACTTGAAGATGAGAATAAATCGTGCTTTGGTGAAGCTCGATGAGCTTTGGGTTGTTTTGCTTAAAAGTTTCTTAAGTGGGTTGGTATATACTTACATCTAGTAATTAGGCGTTCTTTAATTAAAAGTTTGACCAACATTAAAATGCTAACCGCCGCAAAACCATAGCCTATCCTTGATAGCCTTGCATCTTCCCCCACTTGTTGAGTACCAACCATAAGTGTACTCGGCCTTGCTTACCGCCGTTCGAAGAGACCAATGGTGAAGAGTTCTACCGCGACCTTGAGGAGTTCGAGGCATGCGTCTCCCCCGATCAAGTGCCCGTGGAAGCAGAAGACGAAGACTCGTCGTGTAGTTATCGTTTTCCGATGTTAAAGACCTTCGTGTCTTCTGAATGAGTGTAGTAAGTTGATAAACCCCTTGTTACGTTTTTACTGTCTATGATATTACACTCATTTCGTCTATCATATGTGTGGAACTAGATCCTGGCACACATATGAGATGCATCTGGTTTCTCTCCAGAAATCGGGTGGGACAGAGTGGTATCAGAGCAGTGTTGACTGTAGGAACGCAACCTTAGTTAGAAATGGTCGAAAAGTAAGGATTCATGTTCTAGAAAGCCTGTCATCCTTCAAAATTTACTTATTTTACATATAAAAACTAATTTAGTCATGTCTTCTTGATAAAACACATCGTTTTGTTTTGATCTATTCTGAGCTCGTTTCTTGTGCTATCAGCTAGATCTTCACCACCGAGATCGTCTAATATAAGTTCTTAGATTGCCTACCCCTTATCAACTTCGATAGAAACGTTTCTGTGAGGACGATCGTTGTGCTAATGTTTGTTGTTTGAACACATGATTGATTTGGATCTTTGCTTGTGTGAGTTGTATTGTGGAGTGATGGCCACAAATGCAACAAGAAATAAATTATTAGGTTAATAGAGATAGTTTGGGTTCCAATCTGGGTTATTCTTATCTACCATACAAGTTGGTTGAAGGATGTTGAAGATCAAAGTCCGGAAGCAACAACATCAACAACCGTAAATCTACAAGCATATACATACATCAACATATGAAAGAAGTTTCTTTCACTCCCGTTGTTCTCCTCTCTACCACAAAGTGTGATTATAATCACAACAAGAAAAGATGGACATGATATCAATAATTTTACCTTGCTCTTCAATCCGTATGTTTCCAATCTCTTCCGAGCTTACCTTTATCACACAACCGGATGGTGAGTCCCAATGGAAATCATGAATATAAAGACAACAAACGAAACATCGATATTCCATCTACAACCTCAGCAATTGGACGCAGAATGCTAGAGTATATGGCAACACAAACTCAGACTCTACAAGCAATGACTGAAACCATGGTTAATATCCATCAGTATATTATAGAGCAAGCATCAGATCTTAAGAATTCCAACCTTGTTTTTGGTGAAACCGTCAGCTTCCAACTGTTTCATCGTCATTGGATAAAGAAAATCTATCAGTCATGCAAGCTCAAGTCTTACAAGGACAGAAGTAGAACAATACGTCATCCCCTCATAACACAGAGATAACCAAAACTGGAGTTCCCGCCGAACCGGAAAGAAGCAAGTTGTAGAAGCATGGAATCATCAAAATAATAAGAGAAGTCATGGAGCACCGAGTTGCGAACGAATGAACAATAGGAACATATGAAGACTGCAGAGCACGTCAATGTTGTGAGCATTATGGTCGTTCATGTCTTCAAGAAGAAGCTAGCCTAATGATACCTAAGGCAAGACAACGTTATCATTTGGATATCAATAAGAAAAGGAAGTTATGTACCCAAAACCAGTCCCAGAAGAAGTTGCTCAAGCTATAGATAGTAATCAGATTATCAACCTTGAGGATTGGAATATAACTTTTAAAGCGTTTCATCCTGATAGAATCAAACAACTCAAGAAGCGTGCAAGTGAAGAAAGTCAAGGCAACAGTATTAAAAGACTGTGTTTCAGATGCGGTAAAGAAGGTCACTATGTTAATAATTGTCCAACAAAGTGTAAGAGGATTTTGCCTAGTCATGATGGAATATATTGCCTCAAGTGTGGAGAAAATGGACATCTTGCTAGTTGGTGTGCAAAAGAGTATGGTAATCAACCCCAGGATCGAAGTCTCAATACCCTTACTCCTAGTCAAACATGCAATCGCCAGGATACTAAAGCAAGAAAAGCATGTTTCTATTGTAACAAAGAGGGACATTTCATAAGTTAGTGCCCCAAGAAGCTTTTGGATCAAAACAAGAAAAAAATTTTGAGGAGTGATCCCAAATAGTCAAAAATGGAGTTAATCCATCTCTATTCAAATCACTTTATCAAGACAACAAGAAAATTCTACCAAGGCAAGTCAATAAAGCTTAGGAAAGGAATGGACAGTCACAAGCAGAGTTAGGTTGAGTATTCCAATGATGTTTATAAAGTGAGTTGTCAAGAATAAAGAATTATGTTTATGGAGCTTGTGTAAGATGAATTATATGGAAGCAAGATAAGCAGTGTTGGATGCTAAACACCCGAACTCTTGTCTCATGCTAGCCTTTGTGAATCTCAGGATGAGAATCTGTCTTAAAGTGGAAGCTCTTGTTGCTTCATCTTTTTGAGTTCATCTCTTCATGCATTAGTTCACTATTCCTATCTGAAATTCCTTTCTCTAACAATCGGATGATAAGTGATGATAAGCACCAGAGTCGGAGAAGGTCAAGACATTCTACTTGTTGTACCGTGCTCATATTACTAATCGCCAGAATCAAGCACCATCCCCACCCATCAACCCAACAATGGATCCAATAGAACGCAACAATTCCTTGTCACTTAGATGCGGCTAATCCAATATCCGACCGCCACTATTCAAAACGTTCAAGCTCGGCAAAATCGCCCACCACCAAGAAGCACCACCAGCATCGGTGGACAAGCATAAGGAATTCATGAGTCACCGTCCTCCCACATACTCCTACTCAACCGATATATTGGATGTTGATGATTGGTTAAAGACTGTCACCAAGAAGTTGGAGATGACACAATGCACTGATCGAGAGATGGTTCTTATACAGCAGGCTGTTTTTGTAAGGATTAACAGCTGAATGGTGGAATGAGTACACTGTCGCACATGTTGTACCTAGCACCATCACCTGGCAGGAGTCCAGGTATAGTTTTCGCGTGCACCATATTCCCTCTGGTGCAATCAAGCTTAAGCAAAGAGAGTTCCTCGCTCTAAAGCAAGGCAATATGTCAGTTAATAAGTATCTGGACAAGTTACTCGCTTATCTTGCTATGCACTCGGATCAAGTTAATACCGACCCAAAGAGGCAAGAATGCTTCCTAGATAGTCCGATAGAGCCACTCAACTATCAACTACGAGTCACGGTTCCGGACTTCGCTACATTACCGAACAAAGCTATAGGTCTGGAGAACAAACTTGTGGAACTTGGTGAACAGAAGCGCAAGTTCCAAACACATGGACAATCTAGCAACACACGCCCCCGCTTCAACTCATCACAGGGTTCGTAGTTTAGTTTTGGTGAATCAAGTGGAAATTATTTGCAAAATTCCCAGTTGCAGCGTTCAACTCAGCAGTTACAGCATTTCAGCCAACAAGCACCACATGTTCCAAATCATCATCAAGATCGCTCAGGTGCACCAGTACGAAACAACTCTCCAGTTCACCCTAATGGTTGTTTCAATTGTGGAGAATTGGGACACTATGCCAGCATCTTCCCAAATCGTAACATCTAGACTCCCCAAAAAGACAATGGTCAAAGGTTCGGACAACCATCATCTCAGATACATCATGGAAGTGCAAATTCTCACATCAATAAGGGTCAATGGTATTACGTGCGTGACAGAGTGAACCACGTGACAATTTGAACAAGTTCAAGACGCTCCCGATTTTGTCTTGGATACGTTTCCGTAAACCCCGTGCCTACAACAATTTTATTCGATTCCGAGCATCACATTCATTCAATACCGAATAATTTGTGGCAAAGCATAATATACCTATGAGTTCTATGAAGACACATTTGCTGATTGGTTTCCCGAATGGTGAAATGAAATCCACCCATGTATGCCACAAGTCAATCTTAAGATCAAGGGAATAGATTTTCAAGCTGATCTAGTAGTTCTTACATCAAGTGGACTAGATGTAACACTTGGAATGGATTGGTTAGGCGAATGTGACACTGATTCTGTGTACCAAGAAGTCGGTACTCTTAACCAGCCTGGAAGTCGATAGGATTGAGGTTGTCGCTACTGCCCTATCCAAAGAAGAAGGCAAAGAGAATCAAGAATTAAGGAAAGTAGGTGAAGGAGCTATGCCTGTTGGAAAAAAACTCAGTGTACAAGATGGACTCAGAATAATACCCTTAGCTCTTTTCAATCTCTCCGAATCTCGGGACGAGATTCTTTTTAAGGGGGGTAGATTTGTAACACCCTAAAAATTTCATCACCAAAACAATGTAAGCAACATGGTGTTTAGATTTTATTTTCTAAGGATTAATGAAATTATCAAATAAATTTGGCCTTTAAAATATTTTAATATCATTTTAATAATTTAGAAGCGATAAGTGCTTGTGCATCATGATTTGAATGCATGAGTTTTGGTTGTGATGTGGTTTTAAAAGTCTTAAATTATTTGTGAAAAAGTCCTTAAAAATAATTGTGAAATAGTTTGTGAAAATTTGTGCAAAGGTTTGAATTTAAAATATGTTTGAAAAGTTGTTAAAAATGGTTTGTGAAAAGCCTTTAAAATAGTTGGAGAAATTTGTGTTAAAATTTGAATTTGAAAACATGTAAAAGATTTGAATTTAAAAGGGTTTGAAATGGATTTGAAAAAAAAAGGGGAAAAAAAAGCAAACCCCAACCCAATCCCGCCGGCCCGCTCCACCTCCGGCCCACGCGCGCGGCCCCGCTTTCGCTCGCCGGCCCACCGCCGCTCCCCTCTCTCCTTCTCTCCCGCCGACCGACGGGGCCCGCCCGTCGCCCCCGTCCTCTACCTCTAGCCCCTCCCCCCGCTTCGCGGTACGGTGCGCCGCCGGTCGCTCCCCGCGCCCCCCACGTCTTCCCTCCGCCTTCAAGCCCTTTCAAGAGCATTTAAAGCTCGGCCTTCACTCCTCCTCCTTTATCCCCTGCCGTTTCCCCTTAATCAAGACCCCTCCCCCTTGATTGCCATCAAGACCGGCCGGCCCGCCATGGCCATTGATGGCCATCACTTCGGCCGCCGCCCCTCCTCTGCCCTATAAAAGGTCCTCGAGTCCGCCTCTTCCCGCACCACCTCCCCACCTCCTACTCAAACGCGCAGCAGCCCGAGCCGGAGCTCCACCGCCGCCGGAGCGCCGCCGCAAGAACCGCCGCCTCGATCTCCTTCGCCGCTCCATCTCCGCCGCCCAAACCTTCACCGGCTCGTCTACGTGCGGGAGAAACTCCTCCCCGCCCTCTTTTCCTTTCCTACCGAACCGTAGGCGTGCCGCCGCCGCCGGCCGCCGGCGACCCGCCCCCTCGCGATGCAGGCCACCACGACCGCCGGAGCCGCCTCCCCCGACCACCTAGATAGGTTCACCGTCCTCCCGGCCTCCGCGTAGAACCCCGTCTCGCGTCCCAATCCGTGGCCCCAAGCCCGAGATCGAGCATCGCCGGCGAGCTCCGCCGCCCGCCGCCGCCCGTCGCCCGCGTGCGATCGGGGCCGTCCGATCGGCACGGACGGCCCGGATCGAAAAGGGGCGTACCCCTTGGATCGGTCCACCGTGGACCGGGGACCGGTCCACGCCGCGCGTCCACGAGCCGCGTCATCGTTGGCGTCGCCGCTTGCGTCGCCTCGCGTCGGCGCTCGCGTCATCACGCCCAACCGCAGCCCGCCACGAGGCTCCACCGCAGCCTCTCCGCCGGCCGCCCTGGTAATTTTGCAAAAAGAACCCCGAGTTTCTGGAAATTACAAATATACCCTTCCACCAATCAGAACTCTTACAATTCAGTCCTGATTCTTATGTCTAGGCCCCTGATCTCCTTGGTTTCTCTATTCTAAAGCCCACTTGTGATCTTTTACATGTTAGACCTCCTAGTTTCACGCATAATTATGTTTAGGTCCCTGAAATCTTGCAGAAAACCCCCTAAACTTCCAGATATTCACAAATTAGTCCCTGAATCTTGTTTTAGCCATATCTTTTCCGTCCTAGCTCCGTTTTAAGCGTTCTTGGTGTCCATGCGACCGTCTTTTAAAGCCCAACAGTTCTAGAATCTTGTTTTGGCCGTATCTTTTGCGTTGTAGCTCCGATTCCACCGTTTCAAGTTGCGATAGGCTCATATCAACTAAAACTACGTGATAGGACCAATGATGTACATGTTCTCTCGTTTTATATTTTATTTAAATATTAAATATGATTAAATCTTATTGCACATGCTTTTCTAATTAAAATCTAATTAGAAGTTTAACACGTGTTTTCATAAGAAAGTTAATATGATTAATACTAATTAAATATTACTTTTAATTAAAAGTTAATTAGATGTATACCTCGGTTTTATAATCAAACTTAATTTGATTAATGATTATGCAATTTGCTTTCTACTAAAATGTAACATAGGCTATATCCCGAGTTTTCTTAATTAAATGTTAATTTGATTAAAGTGAATATAAATGTGTTTTTTAAATTATAATTTGATTAGAATAACACGAAATATAAAGACAAACGACTAGATACTTTTAAATGCTTCTTTTAAAATTAAATGTTTAATTTGCTTAAATCATACTTGAATATTTATAAGTAAAATTGGAATAGGCTTACATCGTCTTTTAAATATAAATATAACTTGCTTAATTATAAATAGGGTATTTCTCTGAAATAACCTATACACATGATTTTACTTAATTAAAAGATATCAAACGCATAGCTAGCTCTTGTTTGTGATCATCCAAATCTCCCGATAGTTCCGAGTGTTCCTTGTGTTCGCTTTCCTAGACCCAAATCCTCGTTTTCCCTTTAAGCTTTTCATGCTTGGTGTATTGTTTTGTTTATTGTATGTATTCTTGTGTGCTCGTAGACATCGTGTCGGTTTCAAGCGAGCAACCGCTTGATGTAGATCAAGAGCAAGTGTTTGAAGAAGAAGAACCTTAGTGATTAAGCAAGGAAGGCAAGTGGTCTTCTCCCCCCCGCATGTTCTATTTTTGTCCTATATAACCGCATTACAATTAAGTTTACTTTTATGATGATATTGCATTAACTTGATGGGAACACCCCTTTTTAAGGACTTACCTAGACTTTTACCTACAATCCTTGGATCAACCCCGTTTAATAAATGTTTTTGGGTAGAATATGCTAGTTGCTCAACTTGGGTTGGATAAAAATGTTTTTTCATGACAAAGGCTTGTATGTTTAACGATGATGCTTTTGGTAATACAAGATCATATGATTTAATCGGAACATGGAGAACCACCCAAGAAAACATGCGCAACCACAGTGTTACATGGCTCTGACCTTAGCCAATTAATTAGGTGTGCGATTGATCTGATGGCCCTTTTCCGAAAGGAGCGAGAGGGGGATCCGGGTTGCGGGGGTATAGCCCGGTCCTTTTGGGGTAGCGACCTTTGCTAAGGTGCTGACCACTAGGGAGGCTTATGGTCCGCCCTGATCTGTAACTATGCGGGTCGTTAGTCTTTTGTATACCTTTGTAAAGGCTTCGTAGCGTCCCTATGCAA
Organism: Cenchrus americanus; assembly: GCA_947561735.1. Classification (NCBI taxonomy): domain Eukaryota; kingdom Viridiplantae; phylum Streptophyta; class Magnoliopsida; order Poales; family Poaceae; genus Cenchrus; species Cenchrus americanus. Next base: position 226,875,708 of record OX387245.1, on the reverse strand, counting down.
TCACACCTCGGAAGTGTGGTATGATGCCTGATCAGCATCGCATGGTTGGGTTCAAAGTTCTTCGGAACTTTTACGCGAGCTATGGGTAAAGTGTGCAAACCTCTGCAGAGTGTAAAACTGATCGATCAGCCGTGCTCACGGTCATGAGCGGCTTGGACCCTCACATGATTAATAATCTTGAAGATGAGAATAAATCGTGCTTTGGTGAAGCTCGATGAGCTTTGGGTTGTTTTGCTTAAAAGTTTCTTAAGTGGGTTGGTATATACTTACATCTAGTAATTAGGCGTTCTTTAATTAAAAGTTTGACCAACATTAAAATGCTAACCGCTGCAAAACCATAGCCTATCCTTGATAGCCTTGCATCTTCCCCCACCTCGTTGAGTACCAACCATAAGTGTACTCGGCCTTTGCTTACCGCCGTTCGAAGAGACCAATGGTGAAGAGTTCTACCGCGACCTTGAGGAGTTCCGAGGCATGCGTCTCCCCCCGATCAAGTGCCTCGTGGAAGCGGAAGACGAAGACTCGTCGTGTAGTTATCGCTTTCCGATGTTAAAGACCTTCGTGTCTTCCGAATGAGTGTAGTAAGTTGATAAACCCCTTGTTACGTTTTTACCGTCTATGATATTACACTCATTTCGTCTATCATATGTGTGGAACTAGATCCCGGCACACATATGAGATGCATCCGGTTTCTCTCCGGAAATCGGGTGTGACAACCATACACAAGTTCAAAGGGAGTAACCTTAGTAGCACCATGTCTAGAAATACGATGATCACATAAAGCTTCAGATAATACCTCATGCCACCTTCTAGGATTGTCTTCTATCTTTTTCTTACTGAGCTTTACCAAAATTTTATTGCTAGACTCGGCATGACCATTGGCTTGAGCATAATATGGAGATGAATTGAGCAATTTAATACCATAGGAATCAACAAATTCACGCACCTCTTCAGATATGAACGAAGTTCCTTCATCTGTAGTCAAAGTCTGCAGAATACCAAATCTATGTATGATATGCCCAGTAATAAACTCAGTCACCTCTTTATGTGTCATATTCTTCAAAGGGATAGCTTCAGTCTACTTGGTGAAATAATCAGTAGCCACAATCACAAAACAATGCCCCTTTGACGATGAAGGATGAATCTTGCCAATAAAATCCAAACCCCATCCTCTGAAAGGCCAAGTCTTAATAATCGGATGCATCAATGCAGCAGGTACCAACTGAACATCTCCATGTCTTTGACACTCTTCGCAACCTTTATAGTATTTAAAACAATCAGCCATCATGGTAGGCCAATAAAAGCAAGCTCGTCTGAGGATCCACTTCATCTTAGGAGCCGATTGATGAGTACCACAAATACCTTCATGAACCTCTGCCATAGCCAACCTATCTTGATCAGGACCCAAACACTTTAATAGCAAATCATCCGCGATCCGACGATATAATCATATAATTCACCATCATCAAGAACAAGCTTAAGAGCCCATTGTCGGATTTTTCTATCAACTGAACTACTAGGATTATGCAAATAATCTACCAGAGACTTCCTCCAATCCTCCACCTCACTTCTGTCACAAAAAATCGAGGAGGAACTTTTATCAGGAGACCGGTCAAACCGGTCGGTGGCACCGATTAGACCGGTGTCACCAGTTTGACCTGTCTGCTGCATCGGCCTGACTGGTGTCTCCAGAGCAAAACACTCGGCTGTAAGCAACGGTTTGCATTCTTGAAAATTTCTTTTTCGAACGTTATAACCAGATGCTTGCTGAGCCAAAGCATTAGCTCTAGAATTTTCCTCTCGTGGCACATGATAAATAACAAATTCATCCATACAAGATATGATGTCTAAACACTTATCAAGATAAGGATTTAAAAAGCCATTTAAGCATTGACATACCTTGGAAACTTGCTGCACCACCAATAAAGAATCTCCATATGCTTCCACATGTTTCACTCCCATGTCATGCAAAATTTCCAACCCAAATAGAAGAGCCTCATATTCGGTTTGGTTGTTAGTACAATCATGATCCAATCGGTTAAGAGCTTAAAAAACAACCCCATTTGGTGAAATAATGACAACTCCAACACCACAACCATCTTTGCAAACCAATCCATCAAAATGCAACTTCCATGGAGTAAAAGTAACATAACCGACATTCAAATTAAGTTGCTTATCTACTCTATGTCCAACAATAAAGTCGGCAACAATTTGACCTTTCATAGAACTTAATGGCTCACAATGTAAGTCATATTCAACTAAAGCATAAGCCCATTTGCCGACTCTACCACTTAAAATTGGTTTATGCAACATGTATTTGATTATGTCGGTTTGCCATGCTACTATGCATGTGCTAGGTAATAGATAATGCCTCAACTTGGTACAAGTATGATATATTTGATAAACATAAGTTTTCAATAAAAGTGTACCTTGTTTCGGCATCTAATAATCTTCTACTCTCATATGCAACAATGTACTCCTTGCCTTCGGTCTCTTGAGTCAAAACACCTCCAATAACATCCTTTTCAGCTGCTACATACAACATCAAAGGAATACAACTCTTTGTTGCAACCACTCCAGATTTGCATCCATCAAATCAACAGAGAAGTTCTAGCCCGATCAACGATCGGCCTCATGACAACAGTAGTAAAGCCATCTTTGGTAGAATCAATAACTTTTAAATTGGATAAATCTAAACCAGTTAAGCACTTAAGATTCTCGTGATTATCCATTGTAGAACTATCGGCCACTGCAACACAAGCCGATGTATCACTGTGAACAACCTCTACCTCGTTGCCTACCCATTGGATTAAAAATTGATGCAAAGTAGAAGGCACACACTGATTCACATGAATCCAATCACGACCAAGAATGAGACTGAAGTTACCTTGTGTCTCAACGACGAAGAATGCCGTAGCCAATGTCTTGCTCCTAATAGTGAGCTACAAAGAGATGACGCCTTTGGCTCCCATTGGCTCACCTCCCCCAATACCACTGACGGTCATGTTGGTCTTGATCAGCTCATCATCTGATCCTCCCAGTTTCTTGAACAAAGAATATGGCATCAAATTGACAATTGCTCCTCCGTCCACCAACATGAGAGAGATAGGCTTCCCATTGATGTGACCCTTCATGTACAAAGCCTTCAGATGATTTTCATTAACTTTAGGCTTCCGGAAAATAGCTTCCTTTGGCCCAAAAGTGAGATGTGTAACGTCTTCCTCTGAGAGCACATAACCATCCATAGACATGTGTGTCACGTTGATGTCCAAATTCATGTGTTTAGGTGAAGAATTGTAATCAACAAGCTCCTCATCATCTTCTGGTGCAGGACCTGATGTGGTCTTGTCATCACAAACCATGGGAACCGAAGAAGAAAAACCGGGCAGCATCTCTGGGTCATAGGTCTGACCGTCGACGTCCACCGGTCTGACCGGTTTGACCGACTCTTCCACCGGTCTGACCGGTGCAGGTTCAAAGCTAATCTTGACTCTCCATTCTTTCCCTTGAGGTATCATGGGCATGTACTGGTTGAAAGCTTCATCTCTTTGTTTCTCTAGCTCCTTCTCCCTCTTTTGTTGAAATCTCAGGCGTTGAAGCTTCCTCCTTTGTGTGCGAGTCAATCCGGGAGGACACCACCTTGGCAAGAAGTATTTGGAATTGGAGCTACTACCACTGGCCTCATGGTTATTAGCAACAACCTCTAGAGTTGATGTCACAACCATTAGGAACACCCATTGATCCAATCTGAATAATGTCCTGACCTGTAGTCCTTTCTGGATCAACTTCCATCTTCTGCACCTCCTCTCTTTGCTTTGGCTTGTAAACTTGCTTTACAGAAGGTGGTGCGGCTTTTCTGGCCACACCGGTCTGATCGGTGATGGAGACCGGTCTGACCGGCCGGGTCTGGTGACCCTGACCAGATCGGTGAGGAGCCAATCGGTCCTGGACAGGCCTGGAAATCTTGTCAAAAGTTGATCTCTATCCACTCCATCCAGGATGAAAGGCTTGTTGGTATGGCACCCACATCACTCCATTGTCATCATATACCGGACGTGGTGCATTTGAACTTGATGACGCCCATTGTGAAGTAAAGCGTTGCCCTTGCTGTGAGGATTCACTCTTAAGTCTTGTAGCAGCCCTTGAAGGTGAAGATGATCCCCCTTGGTGTATAGTTGACCTCATCCTTTTTAACGGCCGATCACTTGTAACGACCTTTTGCTTGGAATACTTGTCAAATAGCATGTCAAAAGTGACCTTTGGCTTAGGACCACTACCCTGATTTTTTGCTACATTAAGTTTCCAGTTTCCGATCTCCGGTCGGCTCGGTTTGATCATCCTTGGACGACCTGGGGGTGCACCGGTCTGACCGGTCACATCCACCGGTCTGACCGGTCTGGCCAGAGATGGCTCAGAGGATCGCTGATCGACGGTGTGGACGATCGTCACACCCGATTTTACAAGGAAAACCGAATGCATCTCATATGTGCGCCGGGATCATTTACACACACATGATAGACAAAACGAGAGTAATACCATTGCCGTAATAAAACGTACAAGAGTTTAAACCAAGATGATATCCATTATTACATCCATAAGGGTGGACTCGAAGGTCCGAACAAGACGATAACTAAACGACGACGAGCAACTCCATCGCTGACATCCACAGGCATGATGACTGGGGGATCCGCATGCCTAGAATTCCTCGAAATCACTCCGGTACTCGTCCTCGCCTCCGACGTTCTCCTCTGAACAACGGTAAGCAAGGGTGAGCACACTTATGGTTGGAGCTCAGCAAGTGGGGGAAGCAATGCAAGGCCATCAAGGATAGGCTATGGTTCACGGCGGTAAGCATTTTATAAGTTGGTCAAGTTTTATTAGCAAGCACCTAGTTACTAGATGTAAGTGTATACCAACCCACTTAACCTTAAAAGAAACCTCAAACCAAACCTCCAACCCATGATCTACATTAATCTTCAAGTTTATTAACCATGTGAGGGTCCAAGCCGCTCATGACCGTGAGCACGGCCGATCGATCGCCTTTACACTCGCAGAGGTTGTACACTTTACCCACGCTCGTGTTCCCCATCTTGCCCGGTTAGCTAGACCCTTAAACACTTCCAAGGTGAGTGGCTAGGGGTCCACTACGAAGCCTTTACAAAGGAAAGAAGAGAAACCAACAGCCCGCAACAAGCATACAAGAATGAGCGGACCATAACCCTCCCTAGTGGTCAACACCTTAGCCAAGGTCGCTACCCCAAAAGGACCGGGCTATACCCCTTCAACTCCGCCCCCTGTGCCCCTCTCGGAAAAGAGCTATCGGCTAACCCACTCTCCTAATTAATTGGCTAAGCCGAGCCATGTGGACTGTGGTTGTACTTGTTATCTTGGGTGGTTCTCCATGTTCCGATTATGAATCAAGTTATCTTGGTTTAAGCACAAACACGTTTATAAGCAAAATTGAGATGTATAACATAAACAAAGCATAACCATACTTATGTTGAGCGGACTAAGCATTTATCTACCCCAAGCATAAGTTTAAACAGGGTTGATCAAGGTAAAATGGTAAAACATCCAATCAAGTCCTTAGCTAGGTGTTTGCCCATCAAATTTATGCATAACAACAAATAGTAAACATTGTTTAGCATGCGGTGTCATAGGTTCCAAAAAGATTATGCAGAGGGGAAAGCCACTTGCCTTCCTCTACAAGCTGGGTGAAATCCTCCTCGAAGACAAGTTCTTCCGGATCACTTCCGACAGGGAGCTCAGACGAAACGAGCACGATATCTACGAGTCAAAACATGGATAACAATCAATAAACAAAACAGTACACCAAACAGTAGTAAAACTGGTAAATTTACTGTTTAAAAGATTCTACTCGTCGAGACGATCATTTCGGTATATAGAACGCTAAAAACGGAGTTAAAATGAGAAAGATATGATTAAAACAGTTTACAGGGGCCTATTTGCAAGAAAACTAAGTTTACAGGGTTGTTTATAAATAAAATCAGGGGCTAAAACATTTTTTATAAATTAAATCAGAGGGTTTAGGTGCAAAAAGAAGTGTAAAGGGCCTAAAACAGAATTAAACAGGGTAGACAGGGGTTAGTTTGCAAAAACCAGGACCTAACTGTGAAGATTCTTAAAGGTGGAAGGACCGGCTTGCTAATATTTGAAAACCCAGGGGCTCTTAATCAAAACCGCCAACTCCACACCGTGGATCTCAGATCCAACGGCGGGCGGTACGCGCGTGCACCGTGGACCCGGCCGTGGGCGCGGTCCATGGGTCCACCGTGGACCACCCCTCTTTAAACGAAGGGGTATGCGATCTCAGTCGTCCGCGCGTAATCTAACGGTCCTGGACGCGTGCGTGCGGCGGGCGGCGGCACGACGCCGGAGACAGGGGCGGCGCGGCGGCGCCCCGCCGGCGCGGGCTCGGGAGTGGGCTTCCGGCCATCTTTTCGTGCACGAGCGGGTGCTACACGTAGCGGGGAAGCTTGCGCACGCATCTAGGGGTTCAGGGGAGGGGCTCGGGCTTCCACGGCGGCCGGCGCCGGAAGGGGGCGGAGCCGTTGCTCCGGCGAGCCCGTGTGGGTGCCGTTGTGCACAAGAGAGAAGGGAAAAAGGCGGGGCGGTTTTGCTCACCACGCAGAGGCAACGGGAGCGAGCACAAAGTTGACGAGGAGGCGCTGAAGAGGAAGTTCGACGTCGACGGCGAGCTCGGGCGGCGATCCGGCGGGTGGCGTCCACCGCGCGCCTTGGCCCCGAGGCGACGAGGTGCCCCCGGAGCAAAGAGAGAGAGAGAGAGAGAGAGAGAGAGAGAGAGAGAGAGATAAGCCACGTGTGCAAAGGAGAAGAAGGGAGGGAGATGGGGTACTTCACCGTCGGCGCTTGCTCCGCGGCGGCGGAAACGGGCGGCGGCGCTGGTGGAGTTGGGCTCGGGCACGTGTATTGGTGAGCTGGGGTTGCAAAAGGGAAGGGCGGGTGCTTGGGCACGTGTTTAAATAGGACCAGAGGATGGGAAGGGGAAGAAAGGAAGCGGCGGCCGAGCCTACGGCCATGGGCGCGCCGGCGGCCGGATTCCAAGCGGATTGGGCGGGATTAAAGGAAACCGACGGGAAATTAAAAGTAGGGGTTAATCCCCGGTGCTCGGCGCTTGATTGATTGCCTTGATGGCCAGAGGGAGCAAAGGAAGGCGGGCGGGCGCACGGGATCCGCGGCGGCGCCGCCGTGCGCAGGAAGGAAGGGGGGAAGAAGAAAGGAAGGGGGGAGAAGGGGGGCCGACAGTGGGACCCACCCGCGCGCGCCGCGGTGAAGAAGAAAAAAAAGAAAGGAGAGAGCGGTGGGCCGGCGGGGGAGTTGGGGCCGGGCCGCCCGGGCCGAAAAGAGCCGGGCGCGTTTTTGTTTTTTTTTTTTTTTTTTCTTTTTCAAACCTCATTTTCAAATCCTTTTTTCAACTCAAATTTAAATCAAACTTTTGCAAACTTTTCTCAAGAATTTTATAGACTTTTTAGAGACCACACAAGCAACCAAAAACCATGCATGCCAACCGATGATGCACATACACTTGTTGTCTCTAGGTTTATTAAATTATCTTTAATATTTTTTTTGAGCTCAATTTAATTAGCAATTTAATCTCCTTAAATCCCTAAGACAAATTTATGTTGCTAAGTAAATTTAGTGATGGAATTTTAGGGTGTCACAAATCCTACCCCCTTAAAGAGAATCTCGTCCCGAGATTCGAAGACTTAGAGAACAAATCGAGGAAAGTCTTCCTTGAGTTCATCCTCTCTTTCCCAAGTTGCCTCTTCCTCGGTGTGATGACTCCACCGCACTTTGCACATTCCGATGATCTTACTCCCGGTAACTCTTTCGACACATCCAAGATCTTAACGGGATATTCTTTGTATGTCGGGTCATTCTCCATTTGAATATCCTCTAACCGTACCGGTTCTATCCTAACCTCACTTGTGCATTTCTTTAGCCGTGATACATGAAACACGTCATGAACTCCCGACAACCGTGTCGGCAACTCTAACCGGTATGCTACTTCTCCTTTCCGTTCCAAAATCTTGAATGGTCCGATAAATCGAGGTGATAACTTTCCTCCGACATTAAACCTTCGTAACCCGCGAATAGGTGACACTCGAGGTATGCATAATCACCGACTTCCAAGATCACCTCTCTTCGCCGAGGATCGGCATAACTCTTCCGTCTTGACCGTGCCGCCTTAAGATTCTCCTTTATGATTTCAACTTGCTTTTCTCGCTTCTCGTATGCTTTGTCCCGGTCCAAAGAATTGCCTTTCACCAGTCTGATTCCAAAACAACGGTGTTCTGCACTTCCTCCCATACAGAGCTTCAAAAGGTGCCATTTTGATGCTGGACTGATAGCTGTTGTTATACGCAAACTCTGCATAAGGCAAACTCTTATCCCAACTGCCACTGTTCTTCAACGCACAAGCCCTCAACATATCCTCGAGTATCTGATTTGTTCTCTCTGTCTGCCCATCTGTCTGAGGATGGTATGCTGAGCTGAAGTTTAACTTTGTATCCATCGATTCATGCAACTTCTGCCAAAACCGTGAAGTGAACTGTGTGCCTCGATCTGACACTATCTTCTTCGGTACCCCGTGCAAACACACTATCCTTGAATTATACAACTCAGCTAGCTTCACTCCTGTATAGGTCGTCTTCACTGGGATGAAGTGCTCTACCTTGGTTAATCTATCCACAATAACCCAAATAGAATCATACCCATCACGAGTACGAGGTAGTCCCACTATGAAATCCATACCGATTTCCTCCCATTTCCACTCAGGTACCTTCAGAGGCTGTAGCAATCCTGCTTGGTCTTTGATACTCGGCCTTCACTCTTTGACACACATCACACAAGGCTACATGAGCTGCTACATCTTTCTTCATCCCATACCACCGGTATCTCTCGCTTCAAGTCCCGATACATCTTGGTACTACCAGGGTGTATAGAGTAAGCCGAATCATGTGCTTCCTTCAAAATAGCTTTTCTCAACTCCTTGATCTCGGGTACACGGATTCTGTTCTTAAACCACACTTTGTACCTTTCTCATCTTCTCCGAATTCCGAAACTTTGCCTAACTTAATCGGCTTCTGTATTCGCAATCTTGTCATCGATCAAGCCGTCCCTTCCCCGATATCCTGCTCAAGTGTCGACTCAATCTCTAACGTCGAGTCTCACTCGAAGCAACCATTCCCAAGTTAAGCCTGTGCCATCTCCCAACATAACTCCCGTGGTAACAGTGTCCTATCAACGCATGCTAGTCCGTCCCTTCCGACTCAAAGCATCCGCCACAACATTCGCTTTTCCGGATGGTACGAATATCCAAATCATAATCTTTGATCAACTCTAACCATCTTCTTTGCCTCAAATTCAAATCCTTCTGAGTAAAGATATACTTCGGACTCTTATGATCAGTAAAGATCTTACACTTGTTTCCAATCATGTAATGTCTCCAGATCTTCAATGCGTGAACAACCGCAGCCTAACTCAAGATCATGAGTAGGATAGTTCTGCTCATGTTTCCTCAACCGTCTTGAAGCATAAGCTACTACCTTTCCTTCTTGCATTAACACACATCCCAAACCATGCCGAGAAGCATCACATTATACATCGAACCCTTTGTGTATGTCCGGCATGATCAACACGAGTCTTGTGGTCGGCCTCTTCTTCAACTCCTCAAAACTAGCCTCGATACCTCTCATCCCACTTGAATTCTCTTCCTTTCTCGAGCGAGTGGTAACTCGGCTTCACTATCTTAGAAAATCCTTCAATGAACCTCCGATAGTATCCAAGCAAGTCCAAGGAAACTTCGATCTCCGGCACATTCTTAGGCGGACTCCGCTTCAATACATCCCGAACCTTGCTTGGATCAACCGTTATGCCTCCATCCGTGATGATGTGTCCGAGAAAAGAGACCTCCTTCAACCGTAAAGCACACTTGCTGAACTTGGCATACAACCGATGTTCCCGTAGCTTCGCAACACAAGCCTCGAGATGTTCCTCATGTTCTTCCTCACTCCGAGAGAATACCGGTATATCATCAATGAATACCACAACGAACTTATCCGGATACTCCATGAATACCTTGTTCATCAAATACATAAAGTACGCTGGTGCATTGTTCGAAGCAAAGGACATCACAGTGAACTCATATAACCCGTATCTAGATGTGAATGCTGTCTTTGGTATATCCTCTACACGGATCTTTAACTGGTGATAACCTGATCTAAGATCTATCTTAGAGAAGGCCTTAGCTCCTCTCATCCGATGAAACAAATCCTCAATCCGAGTTAAAGGGTATTTATTCTTAATAGTAACCTCGTTAAGTGATCGATAGTCTATACACAACCTCCTAGATCCATCCTTCTTATCAACGAAGAGTGTGGGGGCTCCCCATGGTGATGAACTAGGACGGATAAACCCTTTACTAAGTAATTCTTCAATTTGTTTCTTTAATTCAGCTAGATCTTTAACATCCATTCTATATGGTCTTTTAGATATGGGAGCAAGACCGGGTATAAGTTCAATACTAAATTCAATGTCACGATCGGGTGGCATACCCGGCAAATCCTCCGGAAACACATCGGGGAATTCATTCACTACCCTTATATCCTCCAAGGCCTTGCCTTCAACGAGTTCATAACTCCTTTGACGGATGAGGGTGCACTCACATATTCTACTCTTTCCCCTTGAGGACCGGTTAACGATCGACCTCTTCCGACACCGAATAACCGCATCACAACTCCTTAACCAATCCATAACAAGAATGACATCTATTCCCCATGATTTTAGAACTACCGGATTAGCAAGAAAGTCTACCCCCATGATATTAATCTTTACTTGTGAGCATATATGACCAGCTTTTCATTTCTCCCCCAGGAGTGCTAACTATCGGTGGGTTCTTCATGGTACTCATAGATAAGTTATATTTTGCCACAAATTGATCAGCTTATGAATGAATGTGATGCTCTCGAATCAAATAATACGGTAGCGGGTACGAGTTGACGAAAAACGTACCCAATACCACGCCGGCATCATTCCGAGCTTGCTCCACCGATACATGATTGACTCGGCCACGCACATGACTCTGCCGGCCTCTCTTGCTAGGTGTCCGTGGAGTACGAGCCTACGAAGATGGCTGCCCCCGATCCCGTTCCCAATGTCCCTCCGCGGAGTCCGCATCACCCTCTTAGGACGGTTGTTAGCATAATGCCCCGGCCTCTCCACACTTGAAGCATCCACCGGGCCGAACAGGGGTTGGTGTTTCGACGAGTGCTCCGCAGTTGTTGCTAGGACGGCTCGGCCGAGGGGTAGGAGCTCGGGGGTCCGAGGATTGAAGCGCCGTGGCTGAAACGAGCGTTGCGACCGCATGTTCGTGGGTACCTCCCGGCTTGTCCACCGGACGATATGGAGTCGAGCTCGCCGAGAACCGTAACGGGGATGGGTATTCTTTGCCCGGATCGCCCATGAGACCGAAACTTGCGTTTCGCTCACCCATCTCCTTTCTCTTGCTTTCCAGCCCCAATAGCTTTGTTCACCGGCGTACGAAAGTCCGGGAAGATGTGACTCTCGGTAGATAGTTCGGAGGACCAATCAAGCCATCCGGGAACCTTTCATGCCTCTTTGGATCGGTGTTGACTTCATCGGGTGCATAGCGTGACAAGTGAGTGAACTTGTCCGGATACTCGATCCATCGACATATTGCCTTGCCTCGCCGACAAGAACTCCCTCTGCTTAAGCTTGAGAACCCCTGAAGGAATGTGATAAGTATGGAAGTTGTCACAAAATTCCTGCCAGGTGATGTTATGCCTGTTGGGATGAGCAGTTGAGTACGCATCCCACCAATCTGCGGCCTGCCCCACAAGTCTTCCGACGAAGCATACGGGACCATCTCTCTATCAGTGCACTGCACGATTTCCAGCTGCTTTGTGATAGTTTTCAGCCAGTCATCAGCATCCAGTGGATCAGCTGAGTGGGAAAATGTAGGGGGATGGTGGCTCATGAACTCCTTGTGCCTGTCCCTTGGTGGCGGGGGTGGTGGAGGAATCGGTGGTGGTGGCTGGTTCTGTTGGGCTTGCATCTGCTGCACTGTGTTGGTAAGGTTTTGAATCAGTTGCATCTGCGCTGCCAGGAACTGCTGCATGTTCGGGTCCATTGCTTGGTTGATCGGTGGAGGTGGTGCTGGGTTTGGTTGATTTGCAATATGTGCCCGAATCACAGGTGGCACGTCTTGACCTCCTCCGGACCTGGTGTTTACCATCTGACCGTTAGAAAAATCATATCTCAGATAATTGTACTTGAATCATTGCATAAGAGGATAACTCAAAATAAAATGACAGCATGTACTTCAGTTAAGACAGATTCTGTTGACCTCAAAGATTTATGCATAACTTTCTGTGTAATTGCCCAATGACCACGAATTTTTACCAGATTATAGTGTATAAAATTATGGAACCATCCCAACTGGAATCACCTCATTTGGATATGTATAACTCGATATATAATTCAAACAGTACAGCTATATCAGCAGAAATTTACAGATTCTGACTTGTTCATTACTTCGTGCATAATTCCCAGAATATGTATTGTATACTATTAACTTTTTGACAGAAATTCATCCTCTAAATTTGTGAACTAACCCAACTGGTTTCATGTCATTTGGAGTTCTGTAGCTTGAGTTATAAGCAAAACATTACTGGTATGTCATATGACTGCGAAAACAGATTTGATCCACTCACACTTGCATAAGAGATTAAGCAATGACAACCGATAGAACCCAAACCAAATATTAATTAACTTAAAATTTCAGATTGCATAGTGGCCATCACTCCACCATACAATTTCTCAATCAAGCAAAGATCCAACTCAAGTATGTTTGCAAACAGCATTCATTATTACAAGCAAATACGTTCACGCAGGAACGGTCTATCGAAAAAGGTAAATGATAAGGGCGAGCATCCTAGGATCCTAGCCAAGACGAGTGGTAGCTTCATCAGTGCTGTAACGAAGCCTCTTGCGCGGAGGGGAAGCTATAGTCCGATATGGCATGACTTCCTGAGGCGGTCGTTGTCCCCGCCACCGTGCTTCCGGACGCGCTATCTTTGCCTGAGCAGCCTGTAGTTCTTCATGGTACCGGGTTTATCTCAAAAGTTGCTCCCTCCGGATCTGCATTCGGAGCAGCAGCCACCCGTGCCAAGACATCAATGCGATCATTGCCTCCTCGCCGGCACCACGGTCACTTCGTGCCACTTGCACGTCGAGGCACATGGCGGTACTCCGATTGGAACAACCGCACCCCCGTTAGCATGGCGGACCGACCGCAGCGCCCTCCTTGCTGCATCATTCACCGCAGGCGTCATCCGTAGAGAACCGAGCCGTGCTATGGTGAGATGAGCGATACCTCCATCCTTCGGTATCATTCGCAGGCTTCCCGATGTAAACTCGCAAGTGTAGTAATCCCTCATTCCAGGCTCACCGAAATGATTGGTCACATAGAGAGGCTTTATGGTATACCCCGGATACATCGGAACATTCCACATCGGAATGCGTAACCGTCCATTCTCAGCTTCAGTAGAATGTTTATGGTATTCAGCTCCATGGTAGCGGGGATCCTCATCTTCCTCTGGGTTACCAACAGCATTGTCACCATCATCCTCACCCACACTGTCATCACTGGAGTCTTCTGGATCACCTTCTGGCACAGGATCAGCAGGTGCAGGGGGTGCTTCCTCATTGACTGCAGGCGCCGGTGGGATCACGATGTCACCATCTGCGTCTGCCTCTAGCACTGTGCCATCGTACAGCTGTGGCTGTTCCAATGGCTCTTCTGGCTCCTCCTCCTCCATCTCGACTTCTTCGGGATCCTCTTCTTCTTCTTCTCCGTCGGACCTCCTCTCGGGTCTCTTCCACCTCAACCTCCGGCCGGTACTCCTCCTCGTTCCTCCTCAACATCTTCAAGACGATGGCGAGGGGCCACCGTCCGGAAGGGAAACGCCCACCGGTGCTCTTGCGAGGGGTCATGTAAGTCCCGGCCATCCGTCAAAACAAAACCGATCTCGGAGTACGAGTAAATCAAAATGATAGTTTAAAATGATAAACAAAATTAAATTAGATTTTTATTGCGTAAATAAGATGATTTGAGGCATGACAAGGCTTTCTAGAACATGAATCCTTAATTTCGTCCATTTCTAACTAAGGCTGCGACCTACGGTCATCACGGCTCGGTACCACTTTGTCACACCCGATTTTACAAGGAAAACCGAATGCATCTCATATGTGCGCCGGGATCATTTACACACACATGATAGACAAAACGAGAGTAATACCATTGCTTGTAATAAAACGTACAAGAGTTTAAACCAAGTATGATATCCATTATTACATCCATAAGGGTGGACTCGAAGGTCCGAACAAGACGATAACTAAACGACGACGAGCAACTCCATCGGCGACATCCACGGCATGATGACCGGGGGATCCGCATGCCTAGAATTCCTCGAAATCACTCCGGTACTCGTCCTCGCCTCCGACGTTCTCCCTGCGAACAGCGGTAAGCAAGGGTGAGCACACTTATGGTTGGAGCTCGGCAAGTGGGGGAAACAATGCAAGGCCATCAAGGATAGGCTATGGTTCACGGCGGTAAGCATTTTATAAGTTGGTCAAGTTTTATTAGCAAGCACCTCGTTACTAGATGTAAGTGTATACCAACCCACTTAACCTTAAAAGAAACCTCAAACCAAACCTCCAACCCATGATCTACATTAATCTTCATGTTTATTAACCATGTGAGGGTCCAAGCCGCTCATGACCGTGAGCACGGCCGATCGATCGCTTTTACACTCGGCAGAGGTTGTACACTTTACCCACGGTTCGTGTTCACCATCTTGCCCGGTTAGCTAGACCCTTAAACACTTCCAAGGTGAGTGGCTAGGGGTCCACTACGAAGCCTTTACAAAGGAAATAAGGGAAACCAACAGCCCGCAACATTCACGAGCGGAGCGGACCATAACCCTCCCTAGTGGTCGGCACCTTAGCCAAGGCTGCTACCCCAAAAGGACCGGGCTATACCCCTTCAACTCCGGCCCCCGTGCCCCTCTCGGAAAAGAGCTATCAGCTAACCCACTCTCCTAATTAATTGGCTAAGCCGAGCCATGTGGACCGTGGTTGTACTTCGTTATCTTGGGTGGTTCTCCATGTTCCGATTATGAATCAAGTTATCTTGGTTTAAGCCCAAACACGTTTATAAGCAAAACTGAGATGTATAACATAAACAAAGCATAACCATACTTATGTTGAGCAAACTAAGCATTTATCTACCCCAAGCATAAGTTTAAACAGGGTTGATCAAGGTAAAGTGGTAAAACATCTAGTCAAGTCCTTAGCTAGGTGTTTGCCCATCAAATTTATGCATAACAACAGAAATAGTAAACATTGTTTAGCATGCGGTGTCATAGGTTCCAAAAAGATTATGCAGAGGGGAAAGCCACTTGCCTTCCTCTACAAGCTGGGTTAAATCCTCCTTGAAGACAAGGTTCTTCCGGATCACTTCGACGGGGAGCTCGGACGAAACGAGCACGATATCTACGAGTCAAAACATGGATAACAATCAATAAACAAAACAGTACACCAAACAGTAGTAAAACTGGTAAATTTACTGTTTAAAAGATTCTACTCGTCGAGACGATCATTTCGGTATATAGAACGCTAAAAACGGAGTTAAAATGAGAAAGATATGATTAAAACAGTTTACAGGGGCCTATTTGCAAGAAAACTAAGTTTACAGGGTTGTTTATAAATAAAATCAGGGGCTAAAACATTTTTTATAAATTAAATCAGAGGGTTTAGGTGCAAAAAGAAGTGTAAAGGGCCTAAAACAGAATTAAACAGGGTAGACAGGGGTTAGTTTGCAAAAACCAGGACCTATCTGTGAAAATTCTTAAAGGTGGAAGGACCGGCTTGCTAATATTTGAAAACCCGTGGGGCTCTTAATCAAAACCGCCAACTCCACACCGTGGATCTCGAGATCCAACGGCGGGCGGTACGAGCGTGCACCGTGGACCCGACCGTGGGCGCGGTCCATGGGTCCACCGTGGACCACCCCTCTTTAAACGAAGGGGTATGCGATCTCGGCCCGTCCGCGCGTGATCTAACGGTCCCGGACGCGTGCGTGCGGCGGGGCGGCGGCACGACGCCGGAGACGGGGCGGCGCGGCGGCGCGCGGCGGCGCTTCGCCGGCGCGGGCTCGGAGTGGGCTTCCGGCCATCTTTTCGTGCACGAGCGGGTGCTACACGTAGCGGAGGAGCTTGCGCACGCATCTAGGGGTTCAGGGGAGGGGCTCGGGCTTCCACGGCGGCCGGCGCGGGAGGGGGCGGAGCCGGCCGCTCCGGCGAGCCCGTGCGGGTGTTGTTGTGCACAAGAGAGAAGGGAAAAAGGCGGGGCGGTTTTGCTCACCACGCAGAGGCAACGGGAGCGAGCACAAAGTTGACGAGGAGGCGCTGAAGAGGAAGTTCGACGTCGACGGCGAGCTCGGGCGGCGATCCGGCGGGTGGCGTCACGGCGCAGCTTGGCCCCGAGGCGACGAGGTGCCCCTGGAGCAAAGAGAGAGAGAGAGAGAGAGAGAGAGAGAGAGAGAGAGAGAGAGAGATAAGCCACGCGTGCAAAGGAGAAGAAGGGAGGGAGACGGGGTACTTCACCGTCGGCGCTTGCTCCGGCGGCGGCGGAAACAGAGGCGGCGACGCTAGTGGAGTTGGGCTCGGGCACGTGTATTGGTGAGCTGGGGTTGCAAAAGGGAAGGGCGGGTGCTTGGGCACGAGTTTAAATAGGACCGGAGGATGGGAAGGGGGGAGAAAGGAAGCGGCGGCCGTGCCTATGGCCATGGGCGCGTCGGCGGCCGGATTCCAAGCGGATTGGGCGGGATTAAAGGAAACCGACGGGAAATTAAAAGGAGGGGTTAATCCCTGGTGCTCCGGCGCTTGATTGATTGCCTTGATGGCCAGAGGGAGCAAAGGAAGGCGGGCGGGCGCACGGGATCCGCGGCGGCGCCGCCGTGCAGAGGAAGGAAGGGGGAAAGAAGAAAGGAAGGGGGGAAGAAAGGGGCTGACAGGTGGGACCCACCTGTCGGCGCCGCGGTGAAGAAGAAAAAAAAAAGAAAGGAGAGAGCGGTGGGCCGGCGGGGGAGTTGGGGCGGGCCGCCTGGGCCGAATAGAGCCGGGCGCGTTTTTGTTTTTTTTTCTTTTTCTTTTTCAAACCTCATTTTCAAATCCTTTTTTCAACTCAAATTCAAATCAAACTTTTGCAAACTTTTCTCAAGAATTTTATAGACTTTTTAGAGACCACACAAGCAACCAAAAACCATGCAAGCCAACTGATGATGCACATACACTTGTTGTCTCTAGGTTTATTAAATTATCTTTAATATTTTTTTTGAGCTCAATTTAATTAGCAATTTAATCTCCTTAAATCCCTAAGACAAATTTATGTTGCTAAGTAAATTTTAGTGATGGAATTTTAGGGTGTCACAACGACCCTTGCCCCCCATGTCCAGAGGCACTCACTGTAACCTTAAAGGTCTCTTTGCCATCAGGAGTCTTCTCATACTCAACTTTGCGAACTAACTCTTTGCTTCTCAAATCGGGTTTGGCTTCCCCAATTACCACGTTCTTTCCTTTAGTTGCTTCAGCTTGATGTGGCTGAACCAGTACCTTAGGCTACTGTAAATCCATGGTATTTATTGGAAAAAGAGTTTTGTCCACTTGCATCTCATGAAAAGTCAAACGACCTTCATTTATGGCCGATTGAACCTGTCGACGAAACACATTGCAATCAATAATAGCATGAGAAAATGAATTATGAAACTTATAATATGCACGCCTTTCAATTCTTCAAGTGGAGGAATAGTATGAGTTAATTTGATATTTCCAGATTTAAGCAATTCATCAAATATGCGATCACACTTGGAAACATCAAAAGTAAATTTAATTTCTTCTTGCCGACCTTTACTAGCCGGCTTAAGAGATGAACAAGAATAAGATTTTTATTTAGAGGGCCAAACAAATTTAGCAGTATAAACTTCTTTGTCAATATCGTTCGAACTATCAGAATCATAGTCAATAATATGAACATTAGAACGACGTGACTTAAAGTTATCTTTCTCTTTATTCATTCGGTTTTCAATAATTAAAGCTCTTACTTGAACTTGTGCAACCGAAAGAAAATCAGAGCCCTCTATCCTATCTCTAATAGATGACCTTAAACCTTTTAGAAAATATCTGCAAGGTCCATATCAGTAATTGACAAATAAAAGCACCGGTTTTTAGTTTCTTTAAACCTTTTAATGTAAGCAGAGATAGTCTCATCTCTTCCTTGCCTAACCGATGTTAAGTCTATCAATTTCCATTGTATGCTCCCACTATAAAAGTGATCATGAAACTTACGTTCTAACATATCCCAAGATATAATAGAACCGGGAGCAAGCGAAGAAAACCAAGCAAAAGCAGTACCAGTTAAAGATAAAGAGAACAAACGTACTTTTAAAGCATTAAAGACACCAACTTCACCTAGTTGTGCAGTGTATTGACTAATATGCTCCCATGTGGTCCGGTCATCACCACCACTAAATTTGATTAAATCAGGCATACGTCAATCACGTGGGAGAGGAACTCTATCAAACTTGAGATCATATGGCTTTTGATACAAATTAGTATTACCTATGTCAACCCCAAGCTTAGTTTTTACCACATTAGCCAAATCTTCCTTGAATCTATTAGATTCCGCCCAATTAGGATTATTTGGCTGTGATGGTTGAGGATTCTCTAAATTCACTTTATTTAAATAGGGAGCTATCTTAGCTTGAGCTAGCCTGTAACTTTCAAACACATCGTCCAAAATAATGTTTTTGGAGGCCGATGCATTTATCGTCGTACTATAATGAGGTCCAATGTTACTGATTATATCAGGAAAAGTAGGAACCATCTGATTTGGCACGACAGAAACTGGCAAAGGTTGATCGGGCATCCATAGCACCGGTCTGACCGGTACCCTGCATCGGTCCAACCGGTGTGGCCATGTTTGGCCTGTGCGGTTGGAACTGAGGGTACTGACCAGATACTGGATTTGGTGTCAAACCATATGCAAAATTATCATTATTTACAGGCAAAGGATCTAAGATAGGATGAGACCCCTGAGGAGTCGCTTTAGGAACACTACTATTAGCATCATTATTATTAAAACCTAAAGCTCTATCCTTTTCAAGATCTTCTAACCGTTCTAAATGAGCAACGTAAGAAGCAAGCAATTCATCACTACCCACTATAGATTTTGTAGGAATAGTATCAGGCAGGAGTTTTTTACTTACAGTGGAGATTACCTCAATGTTGTTGTCATTTAGTCTGATCGCCGGCAGCTCGAACTCTTTCAATCTTGCCACCTTGTCGGATCGATCCTTCTTGATGTCCGCGAGGAATTGTACGTGCATGTATTCTTGTAGCACCTTGTACTTCTGCTGTTCCTCTGGAGGGAGATCTTCCAGCGACGCGTGGCAATATTATTCATATCAAGATCACATCGAGCATTGTGACGCCCCAGGTTATTGATTAACGTCATTAATGCTAATGACCGGATCAGCCGAGTCAAACCGACCGAACACCGGTCAAACCTAGGTCAACCTGGGACATCACCTTGAAAACCTCACCGACGAACCCTATTAGACCCCTTGACCAAGTCTACACACACCCATGGTCAATCCTTGGTCAAAGACACGGTCAAAACCAACTTAACCCTTGACGTTAGCGAATGTCGTCCGAACCTTTTGCCGCGTTCTCCAAATTTCACCTAAGCACTTCAAAATCTACCTTTATGAATGTTGTCCAGCTTGTTGAGGGACACAACTTTCATGTAGATTGGCATTTCAAATTTTGAGTGGAAATTGGTGAAAAACTTGATCGACTGTCAGTACCTCCTGTTCACAGGGACAGGGCGGCATTCAAAGTTGGCAAGACGTTCATGCAAAATCCGCTGAGAAAAACACTATACCGCCTTTGTGAAAGTTGTAGAGGGTAGTTAGATCTACAACTTTCTTATTCACCACATAGTGCACCTCTATTCAAAAATTTTGAGAAAAATCCGGTCAAACAGCGCCGGGTCCCAAGCACAAGAGCGCTCACCGGCACCGCCGCGCTCCGCGCGCGCGGCCCGGGCGCGACGCCGCGCGCCCCGCCACCGCGCCCGCCGTGCCCGCGCCGGGCCCCACTCGCCTCGGCGTCCGCTCCCACCCCCTCGCGCCTTCCCAACGCCGCACGCCATCCAACGCCTCGTGCACCGTGCCGCCCGTACGCGCCACACCCCCCGGACCACCGGTCCGTTCACGTTGTCCTCCGTCGAGCGCGCCGCCGAGGCCTCGGGTCCTCGCGCCCGCCTCGGCTACCGTGGGCGCGCCCCGGTGCCAGCCGCTGCGCCCTTTTAAAACCGGTCGGCGCTCACTGGTCGAAGGGAGGGCCGCGCCCCACGCGCCGTGGACACCAGCACCAGCGAACCTTCACTCCCGACCGAACTCCAGCGAAATTAGTTAGCTCCTCAACTCCACTAGCCCTCCAGGAACTAACCCCGCCGCCTGTAGTCCTTCACCGAGCCACCCCTCGCCGGAAAAACGGCAGCCACGGCGGCCACCTCCCCTGGCAGCCGGCGTGCCCGCCCACCGGCCACTCCTCGCCCCAGCCAAGCCCGCAATCCGACCTCTAGCAACCCCTAGGCCGGCCCCACGTCGTCCCCCGACCGGTCCCGCCGCCGGCTCTCGCCGGATTTCGGCCAGACCGCCGCCGGCCAGCCCAGAGGACCACATTGCGAGGTGAGAATTCTTTCCAGGGGCTCAGCCGCAAAGTAAGGGCTTTTCTTTAAGGAATCTAAAACTTCGAGGGTCCCTGCTGCAAAAGTGAATCTGAAATAGTAAAAGTGCTTTTGCTGATTCTTGTAAATTGCGTAGAAAATCGTAAAAAAATCAGAAAATTGCAAAACCAAATTCGTTGGATTCTTGGTGAAAAATCCCACAACTTTTGTTATTCTTTCCTGAGCTAGTTCTTGTTAGTTTTTGCATGAAAAATACAAATGTGAAAAAACTAGACCTGCAATATCTCAAAATCTATAAATCTTCTGTGTCCAATTTTTGGTTATGTGTTAGGTCATGACTAGCTTCTGTACCAAAAATTGCACAAAGTTATGTTGTAAATATTTTTATAAAAATGTTTTTCCATTTCTGCAGAATCTGCTAAATGATTTTTGTAGCAAAAAATAAATAGGTTTTTGCAACCAACTTTTGCATACTGTCTTTTTATTCCAAAAAACACCTCTGGTGAATTAATCACAATTTTATAATTAAAGAAATATTTATTCTTGAATTATGCTTGAATTCTTTGGAAATGCATAACTCAAGTTTCACAATAGTTCTAGGTGTATGTGCTGCACCACTAGGCTAGTTTGGGACCATAAAACATGTGTGAGAAAGTTTGGATCATTTTGTTGAGTATTTATTTTTGTGTGCATTTACCTTGTCCTTCTAGCTAGCTTTTGTCATTACAAAAATAATTAATTTCTAGCTATCCAAAGCTTGCATGTGTGTCTAGTGACTTGTTATAGGTGTTTAGTGTTTAATACACCCTTCCATTGAATTTTATTAATTAATTTCATGAATGAAACCTTTGAAGGCCTTTAAGAGCTTAATAGTCATTAAATGGGAAAAATCACCAAACCCTCCATACTAGTCTTGTGTGTGGTTGCAAATCATGTTAAAAGGCTAAATATACCCACCCACTACTGTTGGTGAAGTTGAATTAAATTATTCACATATATATGTACACAGTCACCATCAAAAAGAATATCTAATAAATAATTGCAAATTGTTCCTTTTTGGAAGAGTATGCTAAATGTATTCTTATCTAGGTGAATGTGTCCAACTAATACACCCCTTTGTTGTCATTTATGGTTTGTGGTTAAATAAATTAAAAATCGTCAAGTAAATCTTGCATTTTCATCTTCGTGTAGATCTTTCCGACGGTAGACGAACGTTCGTGCCGGAAGGAGGGAACGAAGGTGCCGACGAAGAGTTGCAGTGCGTGGACATCGCTCAAGGCCTGGACCCAAGTCCAGAAGGGCCTAAGGCCAACCTTGCCAGCGAAGGCAAGCCCCGGATCATTAACCCCGTCTTTTAAAATTATGCAATTATGTTTGCTATGATTGTGCATTTACGCTTCAGGAGTTGAATTGAAACCCTAAAACCCTAGATCCATGATCCCTAGGTACCTATGCTCTGTCACTAGTATGCTAGGTCGATAGCTGCTATGCTATAGGACCCGATAGAAGTCGAGTGATGTTCGTCACTCGCGAGAATAGGTTCTTATGTTGGAATCATAAGATCTTTATAAACGATTTGCTCATGTGGTAAGAGCATGGTATTTGGGCTCCGGTCCGGTGGCTTTCGTGGGCTAAGCTTTTGAACGTACTAAACATTTGCCGGGAATGGGACCGGTAAGCTTAGTACCTTAATGAGACGGTGCGGGAACTTACTATTACTACTCTTGAGAAATCACCTAACCGGCTAGCTACCGGGAAGGGGGGTGCATGTGTGATGCTGGGTGCTTCGCGGGGTATGCCAGCTAACCTTGTACCCAGGGCAGGATCGTAAGATTCGATCCCAACCCGAGGACTTTTGGGAACTGCCTGGGAAAGTTGTCCTTGCGGGGGAAGCCTATCGTGTGTTTAGGTTTACCTTGCAATGTTTAAATCAATTGATTGTCGGCCTCTCACCGTTATCCGAGACTGCTTAATCAACTGGCCATGATATCCCATAATGATGGAACTCGAGGAATATTGTTGTATGAATTAATTGCTTGTCCAATCCTTGATTGAATTAGATGGCACATGTAGAAATGGTAATCAACATGAACTTGTGCTAAAATATTGAAAGTAAGGATCTACTCTTAGTAGCTATTCAGCAAAAGAAACTCCACCGGCCAAAAGCCTTTCATGTCTAGAGTTTAGTGATGTAGTTATCACCCGACGGTTAAGTCTTGCTGAGTATTAGTATACTCAGCCTTGCTTTAAAATTGTTGTTGCAGGTGTGATTGACCAGAAGGGTGACGACAAGAAATGACATCACGGATGGCCTCCTGTGATATTTACCGTTGCGCTAGTTTATTTTATTTCTGTTGTTTTCGAACTCTGAACCTTTAGTCTATGTCAGAAACAATGTTATGTAATGAAATGTTTCAACTCATGTTGTACTCTGGGCTCGCCTTCGCGTGAGTTCTAATGCATGTGTCGATCCTCTGTTCGATGTCCAAGTGATTTACCGGGCGTTAACCCGGCAACCAACGACAGGATGATACTTTACTATTGCTTAATGACCAAAGTGGATCGGTTTTAGGCGATAGTACGGTATTTTCCTGGGCGGGTTGTCACAAGCACCCATCTGGCTGAGGTTAGATTGAACGGTTTTAGCAACCCGATCTTTCTTCCCCAGCAGAGTCGCCAAAAGTATGTTGACACTTTTCTGGTCAACACACACGAGTGCTAGATCGCGTAGAAACATCGAAATGCTGAACTCACCGAGCTTCTGCCCGGACCGGTCTGACCGGTCAGGGGCACCGGTCTGACCGGTGTATGCAAAGGCACGGTGAAAACCTAAGATCGTCGCCTCAGGAGGGACCCCGTCAGAGGTGGCGTGCCTAGGGTTGCTCTGAGGTCGGCAAGGCCACTCAGAACGTCCCTGATCGTCGTCGAGACAAACAAGGAAAGCACGAGGTTGGAAAAGCTAGGGTTTGAGAGATAAAAGTTGTAAAAAGTAATGATAGATTGGGTGATGCCCCCTCAAACGGCCGTGGCCCTTTATATTTATAGGGTGGGGAGGTCTTGCCCCGCAAGGAATCCTTTTACAACTCGAAATTCGCAAGGACTCCACAATTCTACTCGGACTCAGGATCCACCGGTCAGACCAGTCAGGCCCACCGATCAGACCGGTCAGGCCGTTGCCGGATCGGCTACAAGACACCCCAGCGGTCAGACCGTTGTGGGACACCGGTTTGACCGGTGGCGTCAGCCTGATCGGCCTTGTGCCAAATTTGGGTGCGAACACGTTCGCTTCGGCGCGTGATGTAAAATTACTGCTTCTTGTTAAATGATATGGCACTGCTCCGGCCTTTATTATTAATTATAAAAAACAAAACAACTCGGTTCTCTGGCAAACTGTTTTTTTAGCAAATCTCGGGCAAACTGTTGGGCTCTCTAAGTATAGCAGGCATCTATTAGCGGCCCTGCTGCTGAATGCAGCCCACCCTCCCTCGTGGTGCCCTTCTTGTATTGTATTTGGCCTTTCCGTGTTCTACTCTTCAGTGACTTGAAAAATTCAGGATTCGTCACATTTGACCACCTTGTGTAGCAGCAGTGGTGCCTTTTTTCATACATGCATAGCGTAGTAATGAAAATATAGTTGGAGTATTACATGCATGTTCTATACATACAAGCAGCAGGGAACAGATTAGAGTTTAATAAACATCAGGGTAGGATTATATTAGTACTCTCTGTTTAATTACCGCCACTAACTAGTGGTCCCGTTGTACGTACCCTAGGGCAATTATTTTAGCTCTACACATGCCTGACGTAGGGCGGCTGGATACGACAAACCACATGGACGTCATCATACCAGCTGATTATCTGTCCACCTGCACACCCTGTCCATCGTTTACTATCACCAAAACTTCATTGGCGTTCTGCCTAGACTTGTATATATCTATAACTACTCTCTCTCCCTTTCAATTATTGGTCGTTTTGATTTTTTTAAATATATTCCTTTTCTTTTGTTATGTATCTAGATACTCCTTCCATATTGGTATTAGATGATGTTTAGGACAGCGGCGCGGTCTCCAAAGTACAACTTTGACTTCTCTTTTTTATAAAAATATTTATTGAAAAGTTATATATGTATATTATTATGAAAATATTTTTCAAGACAAATCTATTGATATGATTTTCACATTTCCAAACTCAACAACTTAAAAGTTATTCATAATTTATATTCCCAATGTTTGACCCAAACCTTGTCCAAAACATTATCTAATACCAACATGGAGGGAGTATAAATATATATCTAGGTGCATAATAAAAATAATATATCTATAAAAGCCAAAATGATAAGTAATTTGGAACAAAGGAGAGTATATTTGATGTCTTAAATACCAACTTGAGAAGAATAAAAGGCAGTGTGGGTAGGTTGGCAATCAAGCTAAGCTTCACAATTTGTGAGAGGGTCAACTTAATTTCTGCCAAATAAAATAAAGGAAGCCATAACTGACGATGATACAAATTAAGCACACAATAAGCAAAAATCAGGGGTGCATACAATATGTATAGTCGTCAGCAAGGCAACAGCTAAATAATAAACGTTATTATACCATAACCAGATAATTGTTTCCCCGGTCATCAGTTCTTGTCACCCGGACCCTACATACTGTCAAATCAGGTATATATAGGGGTGTGCCAGGTGCTACATATCGTGGAAAATCTGAATTAGTGAAGAATAACAAAAGACTGGTGCTCATGCTGTTCCGTTGATCCAACGAGTTTAATTGTGATA
Organism: Cenchrus americanus; assembly: GCA_947561735.1. Lineage (NCBI taxonomy): Eukaryota > Viridiplantae > Streptophyta > Magnoliopsida > Poales > Poaceae > Cenchrus > Cenchrus americanus. The sequence goes on along the minus strand of OX387245.1, from coordinate 226,850,054 downwards.
TGTCAACTTGTGAGTACAGAACAAAATAATCTTTTATTTTCGCGCTATGCAACACTGCATGTTTCGGTTTACCTGGTATATCCTTCATCCCAAAAAGGGGTTACTTCATCTTACGGAAATTTTAAATTTAATCTCTGAACAAAGAAGAGCTGTCCATTATGCTGTTGATTTCCAATCAATAAGGCATGGTCTTAATTTGCAGTTGTTTATATGTAGTAAAGCCCTTTATTTTACCCATTGACCCTTTATGTAGAAGTGATCTCTTTCAGACCAGTAGGCTTAATTTGATCTTCACGGAATGGAATCTAGATATGCATGTGCACTTTCCGGGAAGCATAGTACAGATCAACAGATGAGGGCTGTAAGTGATTGATTAAGAGGAGGAGATAAGCCACTGCTGGGATCTGAACGTGATGATGACTAGTTAATGCACTAATAGGCAGCAGAGGGTCATACAAATATTTGTATAGCATGTACTTCTTTTCTTGTCATTGCACACTAAGGGTAAAGTAGCGCTAGATTCGCGGAATGGGGTCCTCTACCTCCTGATGAACCGTTAATGTACTACTGCACGCTACTAATGGAGCATACGCATTGAACCTGCTGGCACCATAATAGTGCCAATATAATTCTTTAGACTTTAGGACAACATTAGTATAGTAACTTATCTGTTTGTTGTTCTAGCTATCTGGTATGCACTTATTCACTAGGTTGCTGCCATACTGCAACTTTTAATTTTTTTAGATGAAACCAAACCAATGACTAAGTTACAAAATGTTTAATTTATTTACATGAAAAATACCCAAACAACGATGTGCTGATCTAGGAAGTATATGTAAATGCACTTCTAGGAGAAAAAAAGGAAACCAACCGTTAATTTATACTACTAACTTATGATATTACCTTATTAAATTTGTGGATATATTTTTCACAGGATACATTTTTCACAAACTGAGGTTTGTTGTAGACGAACAATTGAGTTTATGATCTCAGATTTTCAAATGTGTACAGTTATTCAAAGTTTTCAAGCATAACAAATGACGCAACAAGGCCTAGCTATAGTGAATATTGATGGTATAATACTCTTGCAGCAAGGTTTGGGAGAGATGTGAACGAATGGCAAAAAAAACGATGTAGAGGTGTCTGATTGTAACTGCCTAAATTTGGCAGGAATTTAGCCATTGATAGAACAATACAATTTGAGTATATAGTTTTTGGTCGATGTCTAGTACTCATACACTTCCCTCCAACCCATGTGTATTCTATATACATGTTGAAATATCTATTAAATCTAAAGTAACATTTCATATCAATAAAGAGTAATTTAATGAGCTTGGTAATTTTACAAGTTCCGGAAGGTACTTGGAAGTACCTGTGGTACTTGCAAGAACTTTCCTTTCATATCCTTCTTACCAAAATTCAATAGATTTATACATAATTAAAAGGGTATCATAGTAAATTTTCACTAAATTTATCAGGAAGTCACAAAATTAGTGGAAATTACTAAGATACCCTTTTAATTATGTATAAATCTATTTAATTTTGGTAAGAAGGATAAGAAAGAAAAGTTCCTGCAAGTACCACATATACTTCATGTTACTTCCACCATAAATTTCATGACTCATTAATTTCAAGCACTCTAAAAAATTCTTGTATGTAATATGTAATTTGGGCGATTCTTGAAAGATTGATAAGAATTTGTTAAAATTTACACACACGGAAACATCTAGCAAGGTGTTATTCTCTAAAAGTTGTGAGCCTTCAGAGGTAAAATGTAAATACAACCTTGTTATAACAAAAAGGAACCACCAGTAATGAAAGTATTAAGCCATCACCACTGGAATCCGCGGCTTTGCTGAGAGGAAGATCCTCTCGGCACAGACCTGTATACTCTCGGCACAGCCTGTGCCGAGAGGCAACTCTCGACAAAGGCCACTCGACACAGCTGGGCCGGCAAAGGGCCCTCTGTCGTGAGCCACAGGGGAAACACTCAACATAGATGTGCCGAGAGCCCATTTAACTGTCGTCACAGCCATGGGTACAGGTGACGCCGTGAGTTGCGGGCCCACCTCTTTGCCGAGAGCCCCAGGCCTGGCTCTCGGCACAGCTGGCCGATCTGCCGAGAGCCACCCAGAGGCTCTCGACACAGCCGTGTCCGTGGGTGGCCCCGGTTGGAGGTGGGACCCATGCCTGTGCCGAGAGCCGTTGACCTCGCTGGCGGCAAAGCACTGACAAGCGAGCCCCATAGGAACCTATACAGTTGCGGGCCCCACTCCTTTGCGGAGAGCTGGGTCCACGGGCTCTCGGCAAAGATCCTATCTAGGCCGCCAGTTGAACCCTCTGTGCCGAGAGCTAAAGCCATTACTCTCGGCACAGAGCTGATATGAACATGAATATCATTTTTTCACTAACTTTACTTTATGATTTCATACATTACCGGTTCATATCGGACATACACGAAAGAATTACCTAAAATGAAATAAAATTGTTAAATACAACATACATATCTATATTTACGTGAAATTTAAGCGTATGCTTTGTATGGGCGTAGGTTGACGAAGCAAAAAGTTTGGAGGTCTGAAATTGATTTTTTTTTAATTCTTTGCCCAGAGCTTTGGAAAAGCACTGGGACAAGAACTCTTTGCCAAGAGGCATGTGGCTCGGCTCTCGGCACACTTGACCGACGGGCCAACGCCGTCACGGCCGTCCCATTGTGCCCTGAGCTCCCCCTGTGCCGAGAGCCTGCTCCTGTGGCTCTCGCTACAGATCCTCTGTGCCGTGAGCCCCGTTCTGTGCCGAGAGCCTGCTACGTTACCTCTCGGCACAGATGGTCTGCACCATGGGTTCGTTCTGTGGTGAGAGTGTCTTCAAGAACTCTCGGCAAAGCAGTCCTGTAACGTGAGCCTGTCCTCTGGCTCTCGACACAGAATTTTGCTCACGCCACAAGCTGCGATTCCGGTAGTGCATTGGGATAAATTCATTCTATACCCAAAGCAAACCTCAAGCGTGGCAGCGTGTATAAAGGTATAACAATGGATCCATAACCAAATGAGTAAAATTGCAGACACGGCCGGTGCATCTTATTTTGACGTGTGTGCATGAAACTGAAAATAAATTATATGGTCTTTCAAAAAAAAACTATATGGCTTGTATACTATAGCTGGTAACCGTCATATTCTGACGCATATTAAGATTGAAATAATGAAAAAATAATGGTTGAGATAATGGTATTTAAAATCAAGTAAAACTAGCAAAAGCTCGTGCGACTAGCAATGCAATGTGTGTATATGTCTCACATTAATGCATGAGCTAGCGCATGACGTGTTGCTGTATACAAGGTTTGTGTGTGTTCCTGTGCCGTCCTTGTAATCGCAAAACAGAACAGCTACAAGAGCACACGATAATCCAGGCGTCAGTGATGGATGTCGACAGAAATAATCAATCAATGTGTTTCTTCATCGATCGGATAGGGCGAGCAGCTCCTCCAAGTAATCCGCCCCAAGGTCCTCCAGTTCCAGCACGCAAGAAGCCGCGGCTGCTTGATTTTGCCTGGTAGCATGCCCATGGCTGCCCGTCGCCGTCGTCCGTTCCTTGCCGGCGGCCGCCGCCGACGCCTTCTTGTTCTTGGGCAGGCGCTTGCGGATGCAGTGCCGCCGCTTGAGCGCCAGCACGGGTGAGTCGTCGTCCCCGACGGAGCCGCCGCCGAGCCGCAGCGCGCGCAGCGACTCCTGCACGTGCTCGACGGGGAAGTTGAGCACCGCGGCGGCGCCGCGCATGGAGTAGGCGGCCTGGTCGTAGGCGAGCGCGGCGGCCTCGGGGGTGTCGAAGGTGCCGATCCACACGCGCTTGCCGTTTCGCGCCGAGTCCCGTATCTCCGCCGCGTACTTGCCCCACGGCCGTTTCCGCACACCGATCAGCGGCGCGTCGTCGGCGGCCACCGCCTCCTGCTGCACGAAGTAACCGGCCGCCGACGAGGCAGGTGTGTTCGCCGCCGTTGAAGCGCTGGAGGAGGAGTTGCTAGAGGAGGTGGTGGTGGAGATGGAGGCCCCTCCCATGAGTGCGCTGAACTGATCCATGCCGCCCATGCCATCTGCCTGATAGCCGTAGTATTCGTCGTGCATGCCGCCGCCGCCGAAATGCAGCTGCTGCATTTGCTGGTGGTGGGAGGTTTGGGCGCCGGACAACGACGACCAGGAATTGGATGAGGAAGAATGGTAGTGGTCGCCATTGTACCCGTGCGGATCGTATGCGGAGGAGGGCTGCTGGAAATTGGCGGAGGCGTCCATGACGCCGCCGTCGTAGTGTTGGAAGCTGTATTGGCTATCACAATGGCCATAGGGTGCCGCAGCGGCGACGCCATGACCATAGTAGTAGCTGCTGCTGAAATGAGGCTCCATGAAATGAGGCTTCAAATTTGCGGCGATCGATGTGTAGAACTCTGGCTGGAGTAGAATGATGATGTGGTCCAACTCGACGGCGGAGGAGTAGGCTTGCTAGCTCTACCTTTGCAATGTAGCTCATGGTCTAGGTGCTTATTTATACAATCTCGTACCGCATTTCGATTACGCTGTGCATGCTCTAATAAGTTGCTCAAGACAATAAACAAGTGGCTAATGACAGACTAATTTTGATGGAATAGTTTAGTTTTGACTTGTTTGATCGCCGAGTCCATCGACAGGATACCACTCGAGCCGGGGGACAACCATAGCTCCACTTGGTTTATATCTATGTATACATACCTAAAAGAGATAAATCAACACACACACACAAACATCACAGGCCGGGGTTGCGATGGACCTGTGCCTACGTATGAACAAGGGGCCAGGTCATGTAGGAATGGTAGCTAGCGAAATGTACATATGCCAACAGATGCATTGCTTAGTTTGATGCCTTTTTTCAAATGAATCCATCTCATGTTTCAACAGAGATCATGCTGACGTACTGGTCCAACCAATCAGGTGGGTCAACATTTTCTCTTCAACATCGCTAGAGTGAGAGTAGCATTTGATATTAGCTTAGGGCTCACCATCCACATCAATCCTTTCAAGACCACCCTAGCTACTACTTCATCCTATCAAAACAATATTGTTTGTACCTCTCTAGCTTCCATCCATGGGTAGAAAGCTCCCGCCACACCATCGTATACGCTTAAGTCTGATGATCTTGTCTCCCAACATCGTTTGAGCCAAAGAAACCACCAGTAACTACGACTAAATCATGATATTACATGTTTTCATGTAGCTCAACATATAATATATGCTATCAAATTGGTAACTAATTGTACTAATTGACTCCATGTATAGACATAATTTCACAACACTAATTAATGTATTATCTAGGTAAAAATGTTTGCAACAACTTTAGGTCATATGGTCAACGGCACTGTGTGTGCCAACGGCATTCTATATAATTATCAATTTTCCTAACATAGGCAAGGAGATCAATTTTATGGGTGTGCTCATTATAAAAATCAAGCAAAGCAAAATAAGAAACCGTACCCAAGAGCCATGCCCCCACAGCACAACTGAGTCAAGCACAGGGTGATTCAAGGTAACGTTGAAGATTGAAGTCCTTTAAAGATAATACTAATTATCTTTCGACTTGAATCAGGCAACTAAACTCAATACACCAACATTTTTCATGATACAATTTTAGATCTTGTCATCTTCAGTAAGGGAGAACTTTATTTGACCACAAATAGAAACATCAGTACCACCGTTGAACTCGAATATGCAAATAATGAAAATTAAAGAAAAATCAATCAGAAACATCAGACCAAAATTCGTGTTCATTGTCCAGAAAATATTGTGCTAATGAGTATAGAAACAACTCTCTATCAGCTGCGGAATAAACTAGTATGTTTAGTTTGTTCTTGTCTCACTTTATCGGTACATATATGCAGTTTCCTCATGGGAGAATATCTTATAAGCTAGTTTGATGGAAGCTAGGCTAGATATGAACATTGCGGCTGGCTAGCTGCTGCGCCTGCACGCATATCTGGCACAGATAGATTTTGCATAGCATGTGTGTTTCCCTAGCTATCATGTGCTTATCTGCACATAGATCTATGGTTCTGGGAAGCAACCGGTAGCACGTGAAAGATCTAGCTCTGATATACACAGCCTCTCGCCGGCTGCTACGGAGCAAGAAGTAGTATCAGGTTTATATAAAAATGTACAACACATTTTTTTCCCTACTTTATGTAGTATATGTAGAGATCGGAGATACTTATTAAAGCACAAGGTAGCACTTGTCCGTGCTACGAGAAAAGATACGAAAGATGAATCTATGTACTAGTTGACATATATAAAGTTGTATCAAAACTAAATGGATATTATTATATGTAATACATCAAATAAGAGCTCGAGCACTTACATTCCCTAAATATGCCCATTGAAAATGAAAAAAAAATCCTACTGAGGAAAAACTCATTAGATAATATATATAACCACGCAATCATGCCTGCACCTGTATAATGGGGAAATTGTCCGTAAAACACTATTAATATGCATGTCCATATGGAAGGATGATGACCGAGGTCCCACATGTCATCCTCATGGTGGATGTGTATTTCCCCCTTTCAGAGAACCATCGAGGATAGTTCATACAGTGTTATTACTCAGCAACTTCCCTTGAAGAATTAAACTACAAACAACACAAACCACCAACAACATAGATATATTTGTACGCCAGATTTGAGAAGATTCCATCAGGTTTTCCTCCGTATAATAACCGTAAAATTTGCAGGTTCATTGAACTGAACCGCTAAGCTACTTAACTAGTGTATCTGTTCGATCACCCTGTTCATTTGAGGCGATCCATATATAGTATATATACATATATATTACCGTTAGTGGTATCTTTCCCGTACATACTTTGTATATATATTATATATATTATCTGTGCTGAACATCACCTAGCTAGTGCGTTGTATCTAACCCATCGTCTGTTATGCCAGGCAGTTGCTACGCTCCATATTTGGGCACTTTTACTTCTTTCTTCTCCCAAGAAACGTAAACTAGGACCTAAAACTGTCGATTGTATCTTTCTTGGTTATGCTCTACACAGTGTGGGTTATAGGTTTTTAATATTGAAATCTGGAGTACCTGATATGCATGTTGGCACCATCATGGAATCCAGAGACGCTACATTTTTTGAGAACATTTTTCCTATGAAAGAGATAGATAGCACATGTAGTCATGAATTGTCTATTAATAATGAACTCAAAGAACCTGCTGTTTCGATAGAACACAATGAACAACCACATGAGGAAAATCTTGAGGAGGATGGCAATGAAGCTCTTAGAAAGAGCAAGAGACAGAGGATTGCAAAGTCCTTTGGTGATGATTTCATTGTGTACCTCGTGGATGACACTCCTAGAACCATTGAAGAGGCATATTCCTCTCCGGATGCTGACTACTGGAAGGAAGCAGTTCGGAGTGAGATGGACTCTATTATGTCTAATGGTACTTGGGAGGTTGTGGAGCGTCCCTATGGGTGCAAACCTGTAGGATGCAAGTGGGTGTTCAAGAAAAAGCTTAGGCCTGATGGTACTATTGATAAGTACAAGGCAAGGCTGGTGGCTAAAGGCTATACTCAGAAAGAAGGAGAAGATTTTTTCGATACTTACTCACCAGTTGCCCGATTGACCACTATTCGAGTACTACTTTCCTTGGCGGCTTCCCATGGTCTTATCGTTCACCGGATGGACGTTAAGACGACTTTCCTAAATGGAGAGTTGGAGGAGGAGATCTATATGGATCAGCCGGATGGATTCGTAGTAAAAGGTCAAGAAGGGATGGTGTGTAAATTGGTAAAATCTTTGTATGGTCTCAAGCAAGCTCCTAAGCAATGGCATGAGAAGTTTGACAAAACTCTAACGTCGCTTGGCTTTGTTGTGAACGAAGGCGACAAATGTGTGTACTATCGCTATGGTGGGGGCGAAGGAGTGATCCTATGTCCGTATGTAGATGACATACCGATATTTGGGACAAGCCTTAATGCGATTAAGGAAGTGAAAGAATTCTTGTCTCAAAGCTTCGAGATGAAAGATTTGGGGGAGGCCGATGTGATTCTAAACATTAAACTAGTGAGAGAAGGTGATGGTGGGGTTGTTCTTACACAATCTCATTATGTGGAGAAAATCTTGAGTCGTTTTGGTTACAACGACCGCAAGCCAGCTCCAACACCTTATGATGCTAGTAAAATGTTAAGGAAAAACATAAGAATAATGAGAGATCGAGTGAGATACTCCCAAATCATTGGTTCACTAATGTACCTAGCTAGCGCTACTAGACCCGATATCGCATATGCTTGTGAGCAACCGAGTCGATTCGTGTCTAACCCGGGAGATGCTCATTGGGAAGCTCTTGAACGGGTAATGCGCTATCCGAAAGGAACAATGAACTACGCGATTCACTATCTTGGGTATCCTAGGGTACTAGAGGGCTATAGTGATTCGAATTGGATCTCTCGATGCGGATGAGATTAAAGTCACAAGTGGATATGTGTTTACACTTGGAGGTGGCGCTGTCTCTGGAAGTCTTGCAAGCGAGACCATCTTAACGAGGTCAACTATGGAGGCAGAACTCACTGCATTGGACACCGCCACAGTTGAGGCTGAATGGCTTCGTGAACTCCTTATGGATTTACCGGTAGTTGAAAAACCGATACCGGCAGTCCTCATGAACTGTGATAATCAAACGGTGATTGTCAAGGTGAATAGCTCAAAGGATAACATGAAGTCATCTAGGCATGTAAAGAGGCGGCTGAAATCTGTCAGGAAAATGAGAAACTCCGGAGTGATAGCCTTGGACTACATCCAAACGGCTAAGAATCTGGCAGATCAATTCACAAAGGGTCTTTCACGTAATGTGATAGACAATGCATCCAGGGAATTGGGCTTGAGACCCGTCAGCGTTATTCAGTAGTGGTAACCTGTCCTATGTGATCGGAGATCCCATGAATTAGGATAGTGCAACAAACTACTTGTTTAACGAGAGACAAGAGAACCTTTGTAAAGGGCTCATTCCGGTAGAGATGCATTTCTCTTCTAAAATCTGTATGGCGAGGTTGGTGAAAAACCTTAATGTGATCCGAGTGGCTCAAAGAGGAGCAAAGATGTTGGCCTACGGAGAACATCTTAAAGGATTGCACCTATATGGGTTTGATTGCTAGTCACAATCTATGAGATAGGGTGATCTCTAGATACCCATGAAAGGCACGGAGTATGACTTATACGCTCCAACCCGAGGGGATGCTTATAGCGACCTAGTACGGCAAGGGACTCTAGTCAAACTTGTTTGCACGAAACCGCCAATTCAAGGCATAGTCCATTGGTCGGTTGTGAATGAGTGTAGCTTTTGTCTCGGGTGGATGTTCAACTTAACGGTCTCCACCATAAAGTCGGTATATCAAAACAAGAGTTGAGAAGAGGATTTTTCTTTGTGTACCTTGAAATTCTTGGTGGGGATTGTTGGATTAATTGGGCCTTGGGCCATTTAGTCTCAATTAATCTTAAGAATTAAAAGGTCCACAAAATAAATGCTAGGGATTTAATCCCGCATTGAAAGCCAATGAGAATCTTAACTAACTTAAAGGGTGGACCAATGGTGGACCACTTGTGAAGTTGGTAAAAGGAGAAGGGCGTGCCACACGCGCGCGCGCGCTCGCTCGCCTCGCCTCGCCGCGCGGGCCGGGCCGGGCCGTGGGCGTGGCGTGGCGTGGCGTGGCGTGGCGTGTCGTGTCGAGACGAGACGAGACGAGACCGTGACCGTGACCGTGACCGTGGCCGTGACCGTGACCGTGACCGTGATGCGTATGCACGGTTTTTGTCATTCATGTCGGTCATTCATGTCAGTCATAATCCTCTGTATTAAAACGACCGTTACTGGTAACTGATGACGTTGAATACGGCGATTCTGAGTAACCGACGTTTAATGAGAATTATGGTGGTCGAAGCGTCCGGTTCATTCCCTCCTCCTCTCCTCTCGCGCCTATATAAGAGGACTCCTTCCTCCGGCACGGATACACACTCTCACACTCGGTACTCCCGCTTAGGAGACCTCTCTCTTCTCCCTCCGTGTTGCTTTGCTCTCTCGCCATTCCCAACGCAAGCTTTGCGCGCACACCGTTTGCGTGAGCGATTGCCTCCGAACCTCGTCCACCTAGCGATCCCGCTCGGGATAGGTGGGCGATAAGGTTTTTGGGGGAGCGTACCCGTACGCGCCCGCTCGCTCTTCCGTACGTCTTCGTCCCCGTCCGCGAGAACGACTACTTCGGCGTGAACGACTACTTCCAGTACGTCTACGGCCTCCGCGAGAACGACTACTTCCAGTACGACTACATCCTCCGCGACAACGACTACATCAGCGTGAACGACTACTTCCGGAGGCCGTTCGTACTTCACTGCAACGACTCGCCACTGCATCACCTTTGTACGACTACACCGAACAAGGTCCCCCCACGAGTAGCATGTCTATTCCAGGGGATAACGGCGCACCGGTTGACTCCGTCAACCGTCCCGCCTTTGGGTACATACTAAACTCCTTATGTGTAATTTTGTTCGAGTTTCATTTGAGATTTAACTTGAACACATGCACATGCTCTGTTCTCACGGGATCACTTATAATCGTCATGAATTTGTTAATAATTTCTGGAATTAAAATGTACCGAAAATTGCCTAGTTTTCTAACAATCCAAAAACCTTATATTGTTGATAGGCTTTCGGTAACTAGTTTCGCTGCAACGCTCAAACCAAATGTTTTCGATGGTTCAAATTACAAGCGTTGGAAGCAAAGGGTTACGTATTGGTTGACAGCGATGAGCATCATGCATGTCATACGGGGAAGCCCGAACAGTTTTCTCCAGAGGAGGAGAAGGCTTTCGAGGCAGCCGATAACCTGTTTCGCGGTGCCATCTTGAGTGTTCTCGCTGAAAACCTTGTGGACACGTACCTTCTGCTGCCAAGTGGCAAAGATATTTGGGATGCGCTTGAGGCTAAGTTTGGGGTTTCTGATGCTGGTGGTGAGCTGTATGTCATGGAACAGCTCTATGACTACAAAATGGTTGAAGACCGTTATGTGGTAGAGCGAGGCCCATGAGATTCAGGCGCTAGCTAGAGATCTTGAGAATTATAGCAAGGATGCACCATGTAAGTTGCCCGACAAGTTTGTGGCTGGAGGTATTATCTCCAAGTTACCACCTTCTTGGAAGGACTTTGGAACCTCTCTAAAACACAAGAGGCAAGAGTTTGCTGTTGTCGATCTTATCGGCACTCTTGATGTTGAAGAGAAGGCAAGAGCAAAGGACAAGACACATGGTAAAGGGATTGTTGGGTCTTCTAGTGCTAATTTGGTGCAGAAGAAGAACAACAATGCATTCAAAAAGAAAAACAAGCAGCATCAAAACCAACCAAAGGCTAAGCAGACGGCTCAGTTCAAGCAGAAAAAGCCGCCAACTGGAAAGTGCTACTGCTGTGGTAGCACGGAACACTTTGCTGCAAAGTGTCCGGATCGCAAGGATAAGAAAGATGGCAAAAGTGCCAACATGGTTATTAGTGAAACTGGTGGAACGTCGGGGTACGGTAATCTTTTACCTACAGTTCTTTCAGTATGTCAGTCACCTGATTGGTGGATTGATACGGGTGCTAATATTCATGTTTGTGCTTTGATATTTCCTTGTTTTCCTCTTACCAGGCGGGCGGAATTTCCTCCTTGTTGATGGGAAACGGATCACATGTGCGTGTTCTTGGTGTTGGTTCGGTCGATCTGAAGCTTACTTCGGGAAAGATCGTTCGATTGAAGAACGTGCAGCATGTCCCTACTATCAAGAAGAACTTAGTCAGCGGGTCTCTACTGTGTAGAGACGGTTTTAAATTAGTCTTTGAATCCAATAAATGTGTAATTTCTAAATTTGGAAGTTTTATTGGAAAAGGTTATGATAGCGGAGGCCTGTTCCGCTTTTCTCTGTCATATGATTGTAATAAAGTTGTGAACCATGTCTCGAATGTTAATGATGAGTCAAATGTTTGGCATTCGCGACTTTGTCATGTTAATTTTGGTTGTATGATGCGTCTTGCAAACTTGAGTTTAATTCCGAAATTTACCTTAGTCAAGAATTCTAAGTGCCATGTGTGCGTTGAATCAAAACAACCTCGCAAGCCTCATTTTTCGGGCGAGGCGAGAGACTTGGCACCTCTAGAACTAATTCATTCTGACCTATGCGAGATGAATGGTGTGTTGACAAAAGGTGGTAAAAAGTTTTTCATGACTCTAATAGACGATTGTACTAGATTTTGCTATATCTATTTGTTGAAGTCTAAAGATGAAGCATTACAATACTTTAAAATCTATAAAGCTGAAGTAGAAAATCAACTTGAGAGAAAGATAAAAAGAATTAGGTCGATCGTGGTGGAGAGTATTTTTCTAATGTTTTCACTTTGCGTTCGTGAGGAACACGGAATAATCCATGAGAGGACGCCTCCCTATTCACCTCAATCAAACGGGGTAGCCGAAAGAAAGAACCGCACTCTAACGATTTGGTTAACGCCATGTTAGACACGGCGGGACTTTCCAAGGAATGGTGGGGTGAGGCTATATTGACCTGCATGTCATGTCTCGAGAATCGTGTTCCTGTGAAGAACAAAGAGATAACACCATTCGAGGAATGGGAAAAGAAAAGGCTAACACTTTCATACTTACGGACTTGGGGATGTTTGGCCAAAGTGAATGCGCCTATAACCAAGAAACGTAAACTAGGACCTAAAACTGTCGATTGTATCTTTCTTGGTTATGCTCTACACGGTGTGGGTTATAGGTTTTTAATATTGAAATCCGGAGTACACGATATGCATGTTGGCACCATCATGGAATCCGGAGACGCTACATTTTTTGAGAACATTTTTCCTATGAAAGAGATAGATAGCACATGTAGTCATGAATTGTCTATTAATAATGAACTCAAAGAACCTGCTGTTTCGATAGAACACAATGAACAACCACATGAGGAAAATCTTGAGGAGGATGGCAATGAAGCTCTTAGAAAGAGCAAGAGACAGAGGATTGCAAAGTCCTTTGGTGATGATTTCATTGTGTACCTCGTGGATGACACTCCTAGAACCATTGAAGAGGCATATTCCTCTCCGGATGCTGACTACTGGAAGGAAGCGGTTCGGAGTGAGATGGACTCTATTATGTCTAATGGTACTTGGGAGGTTGTGGAGCGTCCCTATGGGTGCAAACCTGTAGGATGCAAGTGGGTGTTCAAGAAAAAGCTTAGGCTTGATGGTACTATTGATAAGTACAAGGCAAGGCTGGTGGCTAAAGGCTATACTCAGAAAGAAGGAGAAGATTTTTTCGATACTTACTCACCAGTTGCCCGATTGACCACTATTCGAGTACTACTTTCCTTGGCAGCTTCCCATGGTCTTATCGTTCACCAGATGGACGTTAAGACAGCTTTCCTAAATGGAGAGTTGGAGGAGGAGATCTATATGGATCAGCCAGATGGATTCGTAGTAAAAGGTCAAGAAGGGATGGTGTGTAAATTGGTAAAATCTTTGTATGGTCTCAAGCAAGCTCCTAAGCAATGGCATGAGAAGTTTGACAAAACTCTAACGTCAGTTGGCTTTGTTGTGAACGAAGCCGACAAATGTGTGTACTATCGCTATGGTGGGGGCGAAGGAGTGATCCTATGTCCGTATGTAGATGACATACGATATTTGGGACAAGCCTTAATGCGATTAAGGAAGTGAAAGAATTCTTGTCTCAAAGCTTCGAGATGAAAGATTTGGGGGAGGCCGATGTGATTCTAAACATTAAACTAGTGAGAGAAGGTGATGGTGGGGTTGTTCTTACACAATCTCATTATGTGGAGAAAATCTTGAGTCGTTTTGGTTACAACGACGCAAGCCGACTCCAACACCTTATGATGCTAGTAAAATGTTAAGGAAAAACATAAGAATAATGAGAGATCAGGCGAGATACTCCCAAATCATTGGTTCACTAATGTACCTAGCTAGCGCTACTAGACCCGATATCGCATATGCTTGTGAGCAAACCGAGTCGATTCGTGTCTAACCCGGAGATGCTCATTGGGAAGCTCTTGAACGGGTAATGCGCTATCCGAAAGGAACAATGAACTACGCGATTCACTATCTTGGGTATCCTAGGGTACTAGAGGGCTATAGTGATTCGAATTGGATCTCCGATGCGGATGAGATTAAAGCCACAAGTGGATATGTGTTTACACTTGGAGGTGGCGCCGTCTCCCGGAAGTCTTGCAAGCGAGACCATCTTAACGAGGTCAACTATGGAGGCGGAACTCACCGCATTGGACACCGCCACGCTTGAGGCCGAATGGCTTCGTGAACTCCTTATGGATTTACCGGTAGTTGAAAAACCGATACCGGCAGTCCTCATGAACTGTGATAATCAAACGGTGATTGTCAAGGTGAATAGCTCAAAGGATAACATGAAGTCATCTAGGCATGTAAAGAGGCGGCTGAAATCTGTCAGGGAAAATGAGAAACTCCGGAGTGATAGCCTTGGACTACATCCAAACGGCTAAGAATCTGGCAGATCAATTCACAAAGGGTCTTTCACGTAATGTGATAGACAATGCATCCGAGGGAATTGGGCTTGAGACCCGTCGGCGTTATTCGATAGTGGTAACTTGTCCTATGTGATCGGAGATCCCGTGAATTAGGATAGTGCAACAAACTACTGTTTAACGAGACAAGAGAACCTTTGTAAAGGGCTCATTCCGAGTAGAGATGCATTTCTCTTCTAAAATCCGTATGGCGAGTTGGTGAAAAACCTTAATGTGATCCGAGTGGCTCAAAGAGGAGCAAAGATGTTGGCCTACAGAACATCTTAAAGGATTGCACCTATATGGGTTTGATTGCTAGTCACAATCTATGAGATAGGGTGATCTCTAGATACCCATGAAAGGCACGGAGTATGACTTATACGCTCCAACCCGAGGGGATGCTTATAGCAGCCTAGTACTGGCAAGGGACTCTAGTCAAACTTGTTTGCACGAAACCGCCAATTCAAGGCATAGTCCATTGGTCGGTTGTGAATGAGTGTAGCTTTTGTCTCGGTGGATGTTCAACTTAACGGTCTCCACCATAAAGTCGGTATATCAAAACAAGAGTTGAGAAGAGGATTTTTCTTTGTGTACCTTGAAATTCTTGGTGGGGATTGTTGGATTAATTGGGCCTTGGGCCATTTAGTCTCAATTAATCTTAAGAATTAAAAGGTCCACAAAATAAATGCTAGGGATTTAATCCCGCATTGAAAGCCAATGAGAATCTTAACTAACTTAAAGGGTGGACCAATGGTGGACCACTTGTGAAGTTGGTAAAAGGAGAAGGGCGTGCCACACGCGCGCGCGCGCTCGCTCGCCTCGCCTCGCCGCGCCGGGCCGGGCCGGGCCGTGGGCGTGGCGTGGCGTGGCGTGGCGTGTCGTGTCGTGTCGAGACGAGACGAGACGAGACCGTGACTCGCACGCTTTTGTCATTCATGTCGGTCATTCATGTCGGTCATAATCCTTTGTATTAAAACGACCGTTACTGGTAACTGATGACGTTGAATACGGCAGTTACAGGTAACCGACGTTTAATGAGAATTATGGTGGTCAGAAGCGTCCAGGTTCATTCCCTCCTCCTCTCCTCTGCGCCTATATAAGAGGACTCCTTCCTCTGGCACAGATACACACTCTCACACTCAGGTACTCCTGCTTAGGAGACCTCTCTCTTCTCCCTCTGTGTTGCTGCTCTCTGCCATTCCCAACGCAAGCTTTGCGCGCACACTGTTTGCGTGAGCAGTTGCCTCCGAACCTCGTCCACCTAGCGATCCTGCTCGGGATAGGTGGGCGATAAGGTTTTTGGGGAGCGTACCCGTACGCGCCCGCTCGCTCTTCCGTACGTCTTCGTCCCCGTCCTCGAGAACGACTACTTCGGCGTGAACGACTACTTCCGGTACGTCTACGGCCTCCGCGAGAACGACTACTTCCGGTACGACTACATCCTCCGCGACAACGACTACATCGAGTGAACGACTACTTCCGGAGGCCGTTCGTACTTCAACGCAACGACTCGCCACCGCATCACCTTTGTACGACTACACCGAACAAGGTCCCCCCACGAGTAGCATGTCTATTCCGGGGGATAACGGCGCACCGGTTGACTCCGTCAACCGTCCCGCCTTTGGGTACATACTAAACTCCTTATGTGTAATTTTGTTCGAGTTTCATTTGAGATTTAACTTGAACACATGCACATGCTCCGTTCTCACGGGATCACTTATAATCGTCATGAATTTGTTAATAATTTCGGAATTAAAATGTACCGAAAATTGCCTAGTTTTCTAACAATCCAAAAACCTTATATTGTTGATAGGCTTTCGGTAACTAGTTTCGCCGCAACGCTCAAACCAAATGTTTTCGATGGTTCAAATTACAAGCGTTGGAAGCAAAGGGTTACGTATTGGTTGACGAGCCGATGAGCATCATGCATGTCATACGGGGAAGCCCGAACAGTTTTCTCCCGAGAGGAGGAGAAGGCTTTCGAGGCGGCCGATAACCCGTTTCGCGGTGCCATCTTGAGTGTTCTCGCCGAAAACCTTGTGGACACGTACCTTCTGCGCCAAGTGGCAAAGATATTTGGGATGCGCTTGAGGCTAAGTTTGGGGTTTCGATGCTTGGTGGTGAGTCGTATGTCATGGAACGGCTCTATGACTACAAAATGGTTGAAGACCGTTCGTGGTGGAGCAGGCCCATGAGATTCGGGCGCTAGCTAGAGATCTTGAGAATTATAGCAAGGATGCACCATGTAAGTTGCCCGACAAGTTTGTGGCCGGAGGTATTATCTCCAAGTTACCACCTTCTTGGAAGGACTTTGGAACCTCTCTAAAACACAAGAGGCAAGAGTTTGCCGTTGTCGATCTTATCGGCACTCTTGATGTTGAAGAGAAGGCAAGAGCAAAGGACAAGACACATGGTAAAGGGATTGTTGGGTCTTCTAGTGCTAATTTGGTGCGAAGAAGAACAACAATGCATTCAAAAAGAAAAACAAGCAACATCAAAACCAACCAAAGGCTAAGCGGACGGCTCGGTTCAAGCGAGAAAAAGCCGCCAACCGGAAAGTGCTACTGCTTGTGGTAGCACGGAACACTTTGCCGCAAAGTGTCCGGATCGCAAGGATAAGAAAGATGGCAAAAGTGCCAACATGGTTATTAGTGAAACGGGTGGAACGTCGGGGTACGGTAATCTTTTACCTACGGTTCTTTCGGTATGTCGGTCACCCGATTGGTGGATTGATACGGGTGCTAATATTCATGTTTGTGCTTGATATTTCCTTGTTTTCCTCTTACCAAAGCGGGCGGAATTTCCTCCTTGTTGATGGGAAACGGATCACATGCGCGTGTTCTTGGTGTTGGTTCGGTCGATCCGAAGCTTACTTCGGGAAAGATCGTTCGATTGAAGAACGTGCGGCATGTCCCTACTATCAAGAAGAACTTAGTCGGCGGGTCTCTCTTGTGTAGAGACGGTTTTAAATTAGTCTTTGAATCCAATAAATGTGTAATTTCTAAATTTGGAAGTTTTATTGGAAAAGGTTATGATAGCGGAGGCCCGTTCCGCTTTTCTCCGTCATATGATTGTAATAAAGTTGTGAACCATGTCTCGAATGTTAATGATGAGTCAAATGTTTGGCATTCGCGACTTTGTCATGTTAATTTTGGTTGTATGATGCGTCTTGCAAACTTGAGTTTAATTCCGAAATTTACCTTAGTCAAGAATTCTAAGTGCCATGTGTGCGTTGAATCAAAACAACCTCGCAAGCCTCATTTTTCGGTCGAGGCGAGAGACTTGGCACCTCTAGAACTAATTCATTCGACCTATGCGAGATGAATGGTGTGTTGACAAAAGGTGGTAAAAAGTTTTTCATGACTCTAATAGACGATTGTACTAGATTTTGCTATATCTATTTGTTGAAGTCTAAAGATGAAGCATTACAATACTTTAAAATCTATAAAGCTGAAGTAGAAAATCAACTTGAGAGAAAGATAAAAAGAATTAGGTCTGATCGTGGTGGAGAGTATTTTTCTAATGTTTTCACTTGCGTTCGTGAGGAACACGGAATAATCCATGAGAGGACGCCTCCCTATTCACCTCAATCAAACGGGGTAGCCGAAAGAAAGAACCGCACTCTAACTGATTTGGTTAACGCCATGTTAGACACGGCGGGACTTTCCAAGGAATGGTGGGGTGAGGCTATATTGATCGCATGTCATGTCTCGAATCGTGTTCCTGTGAAGAACAAAGAGATAACACCATTCGAGGAATGGGAAAAGAAAAGGCTAACACTTTCATACTTACGGACTTGGGGATGTTTGGCCAAAGTGAATGCGCCTATAACCAAGAAACGTAAACTAGGACCTAAAACTGTCGATTGTATCTTTCTTGGTTATGCTCTACACAGTGTGG
Source organism: Cenchrus americanus (assembly GCA_947561735.1). Taxonomy (NCBI): domain Eukaryota; kingdom Viridiplantae; phylum Streptophyta; class Magnoliopsida; order Poales; family Poaceae; genus Cenchrus; species Cenchrus americanus. The sequence goes on along the minus strand of OX387245.1, from coordinate 226,831,565 downwards.
GTTATAGGTTTTTAATATTGAAATCTGGAGTACCTGATATGCATGTTGGCACCATCATGGAATCCAGAGACGCTACATTTTTTGAGAACATTTTTCCTATGAAAGAGATAGATAGCACATGTAGTCATGAATTGTCTATTAATAATGAACTCAAAGAACCTCGTCGTTTCGATAGAACACAATGAACAACCACATGAGGAAAATCTTGAGGAGGATGGCAATGAAGCTCTTAGAAAGAGCAAGAGACAGAGGATTGCAAAGTCCTTTGGTGATGATTTCATTGTGTACCTCGTGGATGACACTCCTAGAACCATTGAAGAGGCATATTCCTCTCCGGATGCTACTACTCGGAAGGAAGCAGTTCGGAGTGAGATGGACTCTATTATGTCTAATGGTACTTGGGAGGTTGTGGAGCGTCCCTATGGGTGCAAACCCGTAGGATGCAAGTGGGTGTTCAAGAAAAAGCTTAGGCTTTGATGGTACTATTGATAAGTACAAGGCAAGGCTGGTGGCTAAAGGCTATACTCAGAAAGAAGGAGAAGATTTTTTCGATACTTACTCACCAGTTGCCCGATTGACCACTATTCGAGTACTACTTTCCTTGGCAGCTTCCCATGGTCTTATCGTTCACCAGATGGACGTTAAGACAGCTTTCCTAAATGGAGAGTTGGAGGAGGAGATCTATATGGATCAGCCAGATGGATTCGTAGTAAAAGGTCAAGAAGGGATGGTGTGTAAATTGGTAAAATCTTTGTATGGTCTTAAGCAAGCTCCTAAGCAATGGCATGAGAAGTTTGACAAAACTCTAACGTCAGTTGGCTTTGTTGTGAACGAAGGCGACAAATGTGTGTACTATCGCTATGGTGGGGGCGAAGGAGTGATCCTATGTCCGTATGTAGATGACATACCGATATTTGGGACAAGCCTTAATGCGATTAAGGAAGTGAAAGAATTCTTGTCTCAAAGCTTGGAGATGAAAGATTTGGGGGAGGCGATGTGATTCTAAACATTAAACTAGTGAGAGAAGGTGATGGTGGGGTTGTTCTTACACAATCTCATTATGTGGAGAAAATCTTGAGTCGTTTTGGTTACAACGACTGCAAGCCAGCTCCAACACCTTATGATGCTAGTAAAATGTTATGGAAAAACATAAGAATAATGAGAGATCAGCTGAGATACTCCCAAATCATTGGTTCACTAATGTACCTAGCTAGCGCTACTAGACCCGATATCGCATATGCTGTGAGCAAACTGAGTCGATTCGTGTCTAACCCGGGAGATGCTCATTGGGAAGCTCTTGAACGGGTAATGCGCTATCTGAAAGGAACAATGAACTACGCGATTCACTATACTGGGTATCCTAGGGTACTAGAGGGCTATAGTGATTCGAATTGGATCTCTGATGCAGATGAGATTAAAGCCACAAGTGGATATGTGTTTACACTTGGAGGTGGCGCTCGTCTCCGGAAGTCTTGCAAGCGAGACCATCTTAACGAGGTCAACTATGGAGGTAGAACTCACCGCATTGGACACCGCCACGCTTGAGGCCGAATGGCTTCGTGAACTCCTTATGGATTTACCGGTAGTTGAAAAACCGATACCGGCGGTCCTCATGAACCGTGATAATCAAACGGTGATTGTCAAGGTGAATAGCTCAAAGGATAACATGAAGTCATCTAGGCATGTAAAGAGGCGGCCGAAATCTGTCGGGAAAATGAGAAACTCCGGAGTGATAGCCTTGGACTACATCCAAACGGCTAAGAATCTGGCGGATCAATTCACAAAGGGTCTTTCACGTAATGTGATAGACAATGCATCCGAGGAATTGGGCTTGAGACCCGTCAGCGTTATTCAGTAGTGGTAACCTGTCCTATGTGATCGGAGATCCCGTGAATTAGGATAGTGCAACAAACTACTTGTTTAACGAGACAAGAGAACCTTTGTAAAGGGCTCATTCCAGTAGAGATGCATTTCTCTTCTAAAATCTGTATGGCAGGTTGGTGAAAAACCTTAATGTGATCCGAGTGGCTCAAAGAGGAGCAAAGATGTTGGCCTACAGAACATCTTAAAGGATTGCACCTATATGGGTTTGATTGCTAGTCACAATCTATGAGATAGGGTGATCTCTAGATACCCATGAAAGGCACGGAGTATGACTTATACGCTCCAACCCGAGGGGATGCTTATAGCAGCCTAGTACTGGCAAGGGACTCTAGTCAAACTTGTTTGCACGAAACTGCCAATTCAAGGCATAGTCCATTGGTCAGTTGTGAATGAGTGTAGCTTTTGTCTCAGGTGGATGTTCAACTTAACGGTCTCCACCATAAAGTCAAGTATATCAAAACAAGAGTTGAGAAGAGGATTTTTCTTTGTGTACCTTGAAATTCTTGGTGGGGATTGTTGGATTAATTGGGCCTTGGGCCATTTAGTCTCAATTAATCTTAAGAATTAAAAGGTCCACAAAATAAATGCTAGGGATTTAATCCCGCATTGAAAGCCAATGAGAATCTTAACTAACTTAAAGGGTGGACCAATGGTGGACCACTTGTGAAGTTGGTAAAAGGAGAAGGGCGTGCCACACGCGCGCGCGCTCGCTCGCCTCGCCTCGCCTCGCCGGGCCGGGCCGGGCCGGGCCGTGGGCGTGGCGTGGCGTGCCGTGCCGTGCCGTGTCGAGACGAGACGAGACGAGACCGTGACTGCACAGCTTTTGTCATTCATGTCGGTCATTCATGTCAGTCATAATCCTTTGTATTAAAACGACCGTTACTGGTAACTGATGACGTTGAATACGGCAGTTACAGGTAACCGACGTTTAATGAGAATTATGGTGGTCAGAAGCGTCCAGGTTCATTCCCTCCTCCTCTCCTCTGCGCCTATATAAGAGGACTCCTTCCTCTGGCACAGATACACACTCTCACACTCAGGTACTCCTGCTTAGGAGACCTCTCTCTTCTCCCTCTGTGTTGCTGCTCTCTGCCATTCCCAACGCAAGCTTTGCGCGCACACTGTTTGCGTGAGCAGTTGCCTCCGAACCTCGTCCACCTAGCGATCCTGCTCGGGATAGGTGGGCGATAAGGTTTTTGGGGAGCGTACCCGTACGCGCCTGCTCGCTCTTCTGTACGTCTTCGTCCCTGTCCGCGAGAACGACTACTTCAGCGTGAACGACTACTTCCAGTACGTCTACGGCCTCCGCGAGAACGACTACTTCCAGTACGACTACATCCTCCGCGACAACGACTACATCAGCGTGAACGACTACTTCCCGGAGGCCGTTCGTACTTCACTGCAACGACTCGCCACTGCATCACCTTTGTACGACTACACCGAACAAGGTCCCCCCACGAGTAGCATGTCTATTCCAGGGGATAACGGCGCACCGGTTGACTCCGTCAACCGTCCCGCCTTTGGGTACATACTAAACTCCTTATGTGTAATTTTGTTCGAGTTTCATTTGAGATTTAACTTGAACACATGCACATGCTCTGTTCTCACGGGATCACTTATAATCGTCATGAATTTGTTAATAATTTCTGGAATTAAAATGTACCGAAAATTGCCTAGTTTTCTAACACCTGGATCGGTAACTAAAAAATTCCACAGCCCTGCTTGTTAGGTTAACCTTTAGGATCTGGATTCGGTGCAATGTTAGTAGTTTGTAGCAAGTGAAATTCAATCTTCGACTTCGATCGGTACGTACGGTGCGATGTTTGTCGAAAGCTTTCATGCAAAAATGGTAGTTCAGAGTATTCGCCAACAAAACCGTAACTTTTGCCTTCTTTGGGTTGCCCTGGTTAAATATGCGGCTAAATGAATATTGGAGTATTTTTTGACACAAAGTAAAGCACGAAATTGCTAAAAAAACCGAACTTTGGGTGTTAATTTAGAATTCGTAAAATCCAAAGAATGGTTTAAAAAGAATCTGTCGCTTCCTCATCAAGTTGGCGAATCATAGAAATATTGCTGTCACTACTATCGCAGTGGCGGCTGCCGGCTACAGCGATCTTCTTAGTCCTTTCCGGTCGGTTTCGATGCAACTACGACTTTTAACACAGCTCTAGTCCTAGCTACTCATTACTCCCTCCGTCCCAAAAAGTGTCATTTTCGCTTCTCGAGAAACAACTTTGACTAAATATATAAAAATATATATTAATATTTATGATACAAGATTATATAGTTAGATAGATATTTGAATCTAGTTTTTTTATCATATTTATTTTAAGACACAAATGTTGCGTATTTTATACAAATCCGGTTAAATATGTGGCACGAAAACCCACGGCCACACTCTTTTAGGGACGGAGGGAGTAAGTCAGAAGGTCCATGCATATATGTTCTTTGGCCGCATTTTCTTTTTTGGCACGCGCTCAAACTATCTCAGGCCCTGGCACAGCTAATCTTATTTATGTTTGTGTATCCAAGCTTCAGGGGTACTGTTGGATGGACGACAAGGAGTACGACTACAGAGATGGCAGAATCAGTTGTTGGAGAGTGTTGGGCTCATTGTGCTATACCCCCTCTCCTAGGGAGACAACCAGGATAATGCTCACTGCAGAAGTACAGGCATTTTGCAGTTGCTCCAACACCACTTGGAAATCCAGGCTTTCCCGAGAGTCCCACCAAACCTTCGGCAAAGCCTTTGCCGAGAGTCGCGCTCGGCAAAGGGCCCACGAGAAATTTTTTCTCGGCCACGAATCTTTGCCGAGCACCCGAGCTCTAGGCTCTCGGCACAGCCTTTGCAGAGAGCCTATAGTGGGCCGTCGGCCAAAAAAAGTAGCCGTTAACGGGGTTAACTTGACGGTTTTTTGAAATCTTCTTTGCCGACGGCCTCTCGGCCGGGCCATCGGCAAAGAGGGAGGTTTTTATATTTTTAGAAAATTCGTGCCAAGAGCCTGAGGCTGGCCGTCGGCACAGACAGATTTCCATTTTTTTTAAAAAAATGTTGTGCCGAGAGCCCATGGAAAAGGTCGTCGGCAAAGACTGTTTTTCTATTTTTCTTAAAAAAAATCTTGTGCCGAGCGCCCCTGGCAAAGGCCGTCGGCAAAGACCTTTTTTTATTTTAAAAAAAACTTTCTTTGCCTAGCGCCCAGTGCAACTATACGCTCGGCAAAGCTGGGAACACCCGAGCTGGGAACATTTTTCCCAGAGTTGCTGAGAGTAATTGCCAGGAGCTCCTGGCATAGAGGCCACTTTATGTTTTATTTTTTTCTTTCCACATTGACAAATATATATATATATATATATATATATATATATATATATATATATATATATATATATATATATATATATATATATATATATATATATATATATATGACAATATCACATGCAGCACTCACATAACACATATATATCACATCCACAAGTTCATACATCACCACAAGTGTCCACAAGTCCATACAAATCCACAAGTGTCTCAAATCCATCGAAACAAGTTCACAACATGATCAACTAAGTCCAAGGGCCTACGGTGATCGCCGGTGCGGTGGGAAAGGTGGCATCTGAGTGACGGACGACTGGAGGACTTGCTCACCACTTGGAGACATCCGAGTCGAACCCGCCGAGAACACTATGCCACAACACCACAATTACCGTTGGATGGTCCGACGCCGAAAGCCACATATAGCGTCGGACGGTCGACCCTAAGAACATATAGTGTCGGACTTCGCTGACGTTGTAAGTCCCGACGCTAAAACTCTTTAGCGTTAGACCGTACTTATAGCGTCGGACATCCGATTTCCCGAAAATGTTTAGAGTCGGATCATCCGTTGCTAGTTTTCAGCGTCGCATCCTCGCTTACCATTCATATAGCGCCGGACAATCCAATGGTCCAAGAATTTATAGCGTCGATTGTTTGATAGGACTATAAAATATGCGAAAAAAAATAATACAATTAGAAAATATCATACGATTCAAGTTGATTCTCCATCACATAAAGATACACACATACATCACATGAAGCTCAATACATACTAGACAATTCGGTGGGCGTTGCGCGCCCTATCAATATCTTAATGAAAAGCTGCAAATATTTGAACGAACAACAAATACACACAATTCAATAGCATTTGATGAACATATATCTCTATACATCTCTCAACAAAGCGACACAATCCCACAAAAATAATGTACAATCCGTGACTTTGATTTTACCTAATTCCAAAGCACGGACAAATAATAAATGGAAACGAAATCTAAAAAAACATTCGTGTCAATAGATTGAAATGACAGAGTACATTCTCGCAACACAATGCAATCGGACCTCGGTGAAGGAATCGCTAGACCGCCACCTCTTTAAGCTTTCGAATTTGTCGATGATGCATGCTCTTTGTTACTATGACCTTCCATATTTGTGTCTTTTGAACTCTAAGTTGCAGTCTTTGCCGCTTTCTTGGTAGCATGGCCTTTGCCAAACACCAAGCTAATTGAGTCCCAATACAAGAAAGTCATGTGCTTGTACCCAACCGCCTTCTTATTTTTCTAAAAAAATTTCAAAATAGCAAATAATCAAGATTAAGATTGTATTGTCCAATCAAATAATAAGCTAAGTAGTAACACATATGAATGCTATGTGCGAACAAACTGGAAAGGGGAAAGGCTCAGAAATGGTAAGCTTGCCGAACAAAATAGCAACCGGAGACAAAAAATAAAGCTGTAACAACACAAATCAGAAAAAAATAGTTGACTCAACTCCAACTAAATATTATTGACTATAGAAAGCAAATAAAATCAACATCGTTCGCAGGAGCCCTCTCATGCTATTACTTGATGAAACTTTCTTCAAAAAAATAATGCACACAAGTTATTCGAGTAGTAGGGAACATCATTTCGAGACTATTTTTACTTTTTTTCAAAAATTGAATTTGTGAGAATTGTTCGCTAGCCAATCATACATCTTTTACACGGTAACATCAAGCATACATGCACAAAATGATATACGAAAGAGTAAATAGAGAACCAAGCATACCTAGATAAAGTTCGTGTGACCAGGGAAGTAGGACCATGAATATCTCTCCCTAGTAGAACCCGCAATTGAGGGAAAAAGCATTGTCCGGAATGAGAAATTGGTAGTTTTCAAATGCTATATGCTTTTACCGAATTTGGTTTAAGAAGCTAGTGGGTCCAGGCAAAGCACTCTTAATGACCAATGATCTCTATCACGAAATATTATTTTGATGATCTTGAGTGTAAACAAATCTCATTTTAGAATGTGAATGTCTATGTGTTAATCTTTATATTGTAAACAACACACGACAAATACAGTAGCTAAAACAATCAAATCATCGAACAAGCGGCTCTTCAAATCCGTTATGCAGGAAGTAGGTGAACAAAGCCGATTAAAAACCCATATTGCTCAGATAGAGGCATGCCATCTCAACATTCAAATACAAGTAAACACGAGGCATGAAAGGCAACAGAGAACATGCATGGCACAAGGTTTGAACATGAAAATTGTGCTAACAAATACATCATCAATATGTTAATATATGTCAGGCATTTGAATCGTGAATATCACAAAGACATGAGAGCACCAAGCACAACGGCAAGTTTCTTAAGGAACACCGATCAGCGGATGGTCAAACACACACAAAAGGCGCAATTGGTAGAGGCAATATGGAAGCGACCTAGTGATTATGGCTTGTCACACCCAATTTTACAAGGAAAACCAAATGCATCTCACATGTGTGCCAGGATCAATTTACACACACATGATAGACAAAACGAGAGTAATACCATTGCAGTAATAAATGGTTCAAGAGTTAAACTAGTACGATATCCATTATTACATCCAGAAAGGTGGACTCGAAGGTCCGAACACAACGATAACTAAGCGACGAGCAGCTCCATCTCTGACTTCCACAGGCATGATGACTGGGGGATCCGCATGCCCTAGAACTCCTCGTAGTCACTCCAGTACTCGTCCTCGCCTCCGACGTTCTCCTCTGAACAGCGGTAAGCAAGGGTGAGCACACTTATGGTTGGTGCTCAGCAAGTGGGGGAAACAATGCAAGGCTATCAAGGATAGGCTATGGTTCACAGCGGTAAGCATTTTATAAGTTGGTCAAGTTTTATTAGCAATCACCTAATTACTAGGTGTAAGTGTATACCAACCCACTTAACCTTAAAAGAAACCTCAAGCCAAACCACAAACCCATGATTTGCATTAATCATCAAGTTTATTAATCATGTGAGGGTCCAAGCCGCTCATGACCGTGAGCACGGCCGATCGATCGCCTTTTACACTCGCAGAGGTTGTACACTTTACCCACGCTCGTGTTCCCCATCTTGCCCGGGTTAGCTAGACCCTTAAACACTTCCAAGGTGAGTGGCTAGGGGTCCACTACGAAGCCTTTACAAAGGAAATAAGGGAAACCAACAGCCCGCAACAATTACGAAGCGGAGCGGACCATAACCCTCCCTAATGGTCGGCACCTTAGCCAAGGTCGCTACCCCAAAAGAACCGGCTATACCCCTTCAACTCCGGCCCCCCGTGCCCCTCTCGGAAAAGAGCTATCAGCTAACCCACTCTCCTAATTAATTGGCTAAGCCGAGCCATGTGGACCGTGGTTGTACCGTTATCTTAGGTGGTTCTCCATGTTTCGATTATAAATCAAGTTATCTTGTTTTAAGCACAAGAACATTATATAAGCAAAACCGAGATGTATAACATAAACAAAGCATAACCAGACTCATGTAAAGCAAACTAAGCATTTATCTACCCCAAACATTTGTTTAAACAGGGTTGATCAAGGTAAAGTGGTAAAGTATCTAGTCAAGTCCTTAACTAGGTGTTTGCCCATCAGGTTTATGCATAGAAACGGGAATACTAAACATTGTTTAGCATGCGGTGACATAGGTTCAAAAAAATAATGCAGAGGGGGAAAGCCACTTGCCTTCCTCTACAAGCTGGGTGAAATCCTCCTCGAAAACAGGTTCTTCCCCGATCACCTCCGTCCGGGAGCTCGGACGAAATAGGCACGATATCTACGAGTCAAACATGAACAACAAACAATAAATAAAACAGTACACCAACAGTAATAAAACTGGTAAATTTACTGTTTAAAAGATTCTACTTGTCGAGACGATCATTTCGGTATATAGAACGCTAAAAACGGAGTTAAAATGAGAAAGATATGATTAAAACGAAGTTTACGGGGACCTATCCGCAAGAAAACTAAGTTTACGGGGCTATTTATAAATAAAATCAGGGCTAAAACATAATTATAAAATAAAACAGAGGGGTCTAAGTGCTAAAAGGATGAAAAAAAGGACCTCTATATAAAGGATCTAGGCTGGCAGAGCTAAAGTATAAAAATCGGGACCTATCCGTGAAAATTCTCTAAGGTGGAAGGACCGGCTTGCAAAAATATAAAAGACCAGGGGGCTCTTAAACAAAACTGCCGGCCCGGCGCCGTGGATCTCGGATCCAACGGCCACGGGTGCACGTGTGCACCGTGGACCGCACCGTGCGCCCGGCGCACGGGTCCACGGTGGACCGAGGCCAAGGGGTACTCCCTTGTTTTGATCGGGACCGCCCGTGCCAAATCCGACGGCCGGGGACGTGCGCGAGCGGGCCGCGACGGCGGGCACGCCGGAGTGCGGCGCGCGCGCGGCGGGGGATCGCCGGCGCTAGCCCCCGGACGGTGCTCCCGGCCATCTTCTCGACCGCGGGTTGGAGCAAAATGTAGCGCGGGCGCTTGCACACGTGACCAAGGGTCGGGGGGCGATCGGGCCTCACCGGCGGCCGGCACCGAAGGGGGCGGCGCGGCTACTCCGGCGAGCTCGGGGAGACGCCGTTGTGCGCGAAATAAAGGGGAATTGGGCGGGGGGTTTTTGCTCACCGCGTGTATAGGAAGAAGGCGGGCTCAAAAACGAAGAGAAGGCGCCGGTGGGGAAGCTTGGCAACGGTGGCGGATCGGGTGGCGCTCCGCGTGGTCGGGGCGCGGGCGCCACGGGCGTCGGGGACCGGAACCTCGCGACGAAGACGTGCTCGTTAAGCTCCTGGCAATCCCAAGAATCAAAAAGAAGGAGCGAAGGGATCAATCCTTCATCGGCGGCGACGAATTGACGGCGGCGGCGGGAACCCGAGGCGGCGGCGTAGGGGAATTGGGCTCATGTGCGTGTGTTGGTGTGTTGCAGAGGCAAAGGGAGGCACATGGGCTCGTGTGTGAGCTTAAATAGAAGCAAAGGGAGGAAGGCGAGGCGGGAAGGGGATGGGGCGGCCGGCGGCTTGCCATTGATGGTCGCGGCCGTCACGGCTAGGGTTTAAAGATGGGAAGTAACAGCCTAATTGATCACGGGGGGTTTGATTGCCTTAATTGGCTACGGGGAGAGGAAGGGAAGGCAGGGAGGCGGCCGGGCGCGGCGAGGATTGCGCGGCGGCGCGCCGGTCGATCGGGTGGCGAGAGGAAGAAGAAGCAAGGAAAGGGGGGAAGGGGGAGGGCCGACGGGCGGGGCCCGGTTGTCGGCGTCGCGGGGAAAAAGAAAAGAAGAGGAGAAGAGGTGGGCCGGCGCGGGGAGGCTAGACGGCCGCTTGGGCCGTCCGGGGCCGAAAGGGAAGCGGGCGCGGTTTTCTTTTTTTTCTCTTTCTTTTTCAAACTTCATTTTGAAACCATTTTTTATTTCAAATTCAATTCAAAACTTTTTCAAACTTTTTCTCAAGAATTTTATAAAGTTTTTAGAAACCACACAAGCAACCAAAAACCATGCAAGCCAACTGATGATGCACAATCACTTGTTGTCTCTAAGTTTATTAAATTATGTTTAATATTTTAGAGCTCAATTTAAATAGCAATTTAATTTCTTTAAATCCTTAAGACTAATTTAAGTTGCTAAGTGATTTTAGCGATGGAATTTTAGGGTGTCACAAATCCTACCCCCTTAAAGAGAATCTCGTCCCGAGATTCGAAGACTTACTGAACAGTGAGGAAAGTTTTCCTTAAGTTCATCCTCTCTTTCCTAAGTTGCCTCTTCCTCGGTATGATGACTCCATTGTACTTTACACATTCTGATGATCTTACTCCTGGTAACTCTTTCGATACATCCAAGATCTTAACAGGGTATTCTTTGTATGTCGGGTCATTCTCCATGAATGGCCCATGAGTGGCCCATGAGCGCGGTGCACGTGTTTAGTGCCACATTGCTAGTAGAGCAAGGGTGGAGCCAACTTATAAGCTTTTGTCCACCAACCATACCACCCTCGGGTTAACCCTTTTACACGAAGTGAGGACGAAAGTGTAAGCGGGGTGCTATGTGTACGCGTGCTCGCCCCTACGGAAGGGCTGGGCGGTGCGGCTTTGGTGGACGAGGTGTTACAAATGGTATCAGAGCCGACCCTCGTGGTTGCGCGTACGGGTCAGTGTGCGGACATAGGGCGCATGGCGCGTGTGGGCCTGAGATGGGACACACGGCATGGCATATGGGTCGGCACCGGACGTACGATCGTGCGCTAAGAGGGAAGGTTCCCGGACATTTGCTCGGGTCGGTGTGCGGACATATGCATGTGCGTGTGGGCCCGGAATGGGGCACACGACATGGCGTATGGGTCAGCACCGGACGGGTGAGTTGGACCGACGAGGACGTCGGGTTCTTTGAGGGGGGGGTGAATGTCACACCCGACCCAATTTGGATGGCCCATGAGTGTCCCATGAGCGCGAGTGCGCGTGTTTAGTGCCACATTGCTAGTAGAGCAAGGGTGGAGTCAACTTATAAGCCTTTGTCCACCAACCATACCACCCTCGGGTTAACCCTTTTACACGAAGTGAGGACGAAAGTGAATGCGGGGTGCTATGTGTACGCGTGCTCGCCCCTACGGAAGGGCCGGGCGGTGCGGCTTTGGTGGGCGGGTGTTACATGGTTGTACCAACTTAAACTAATTGGAAGATATATCACAAAAATTTAACATTAGCTCAATCATTGTAATCGGCATGTTTTCTTTTGCTTGGTCATTTAGAGCAGCCACGGTTAGGACGGACAAAATTTGCACTCAAACTACATCTCATCTAGTATTTCAAATTACACAAGACTAGGCTATTTTTAGTCATATTAGAGCTATAATGCAGACAATTGGATGGTGAAGCTAAATACATGAACCGATCTTTATAAATACATACCAGGGCTTCTTGAGCTTTTTGGTACCCGCAGCTGTTGTTGCATCACTTTTGTTACTGCTTGCGGCAACATCGAATCGGATGTTATTTTCGCGTGTGCAAAACAAATGCGGTACCATGAGCTTGTAAAAGAAATAATTAACTCGGGATCTTATTTCTGCACGTGCAAAACAAATGTGGGACCATGAGCCTGTAAAGGAAATAATTAACCCTGATAAGCTCCTGCAGGTTGTATTGACTTCCCCTGAAGCTGCTAATCTTTGCCTCTCCAGATGCTGCTAGTCCCTCACATCCACACACTACAGCAGAGAGCTGCAACAGCTAGCAAGATCAATGGATGAAGAGAAATCGTGAATCAATCAATCAATCCATTTGTGGTAGCCCAGAATTCTCTTTACAAGCTTCATTCTGTACAGGCATCGTGGGGAAATAATTTTGCGAAATAGAGAAGCAAATCTTGAGTTCGGTGGCCGTGATTCCTTTCGTTTGGACAAGAACCGGGCACAATCCCCGGATCTCCACCTGCCATGACATCAAAAAATTAAATGATAATTTTGACACAAGAGAAGCCTTATGTTTGTTTTTGCTGGAAGGTCAGATACCTTATAGTTGAGTAATAGTTATAGGGCTATTAATATTTCATTTTTCACATAGCAACTTCATAGATGGTGACCAGGTCAATGTAAGGCACAATCTAGCCTCTTGGTAACTATTACTCAACATCATAGTATCTCAACATCATAGATTGCAACTGCTTGAAGCAAGAGTACTTCCCTGTCGCCCGTGGGGGCTGGCCGCGCCGCATCTTGAAGCCGGCCGCTCGACCTTGGGGGCCGGCCGCGCCGCACGTGGGGGGGCGGCCACGCCGCCCCTTGAGGGCCGGGCCGCGCCGCCCTTGGGGGATGCTTGAGCCGCGCGTGGGGGCCGGCCGTGCCGCCCCTTGAGGCCGCCCGTGCCGCCCCTTGAGGCCGCCCGTGCCGCCCGTGGGGGCCGGCCACGCCGCCCGTGGGGGCGGCGGCGCCGCTCCTTGAGGCCACCCGTGGGATCTTGGGTTAGGCGGCCACCGCGTCGGTGAGGGGGAGGGAGGGAGGGAGGGAGGGAGGATGGCCGCGTCGGTGAGGGAGGGAGGACGGCCGCGTCGGTGAGGGAGGGAGGGGGGAGGACGGGCGCCGTTTTCCGCCGACGCCATGGGAGAAGGAGGGGGCGGCGCGCGCCGTGAGAGGAGGGGGCGCGGCGCCATGTGAGGAGGAATAGGGGCCGTTGGAGGTGGGGGGCACCGCGGTGGATCGCGAGGAGGCGCACAGGGTGAACGGATAAGAGGAGAGGAGGAAAAAAGGAAAAGGGGAGGGAAAAAAGGAAAAGAGGAAAGGAAAAAAAAGAAAGGAGGGGAGGAAAAGAGAGGAGGAAAAAAGAAAAGGGGAGGAGAAAAGGGAGAAGAGAAAAAATAATATGAGGGGAGAAAAGGGAGAAATGCAAGCAAGGGTAATTTTGACTTTTTACCATCTCAATCCACCGAGAGAAGGGTTTTTTTCTTTTTCATTTATTGCTCTATTGTGAAGTAACATATAAGAATAACTATCCTATATACACAATCTCAAAAAAACTATCCTATATACACTAATATACTCAAGAAAAACTATCCTATATACACTAATATATTTTTTATATGTAATATACTACATGTATGGTAGAAGTTTCAAATATTTTTGAGCTGATTTACTATTTTATGTAAATTAAAGGAATTTTTGCGTGGTTTCTTGAAATAATTCAAAATTAAACTACATGTGCATCTAATAATATAAAAAATTTAAAAAGTCATATTTAGGCGTAGGTGTGAGCTGGGAGACGAGAGGGGCCCATATATGTTTAGCGTCAGACTACACGATGCTATAGTTTGTTTTAGCGTCAGACGCAGAGGCGCTAAATCGGAACTTTTTAGCGTCGGCCAAGACATCGCTAAACATGGATTTAGCGTCGGATCATCGGTGAGTAATATTTAGCGTCGGATTATCCATCGATAAAGAAAAATTTTAGCGTCGCGATCCCGTGATGGCAATTCGGTGTTGTGGTATAGTGGAAAGGCCGCACAAAGTAGACAAGATTGCAAGTGTTAGACATGATTAGACAGGAAAACTAGAAACTCTTTGGTATCATACTCACCGAAGTACCGATGACTTGCTGTGTCAGAAACACATGTGGAGGGACCGGAGCGATAAGAGCTAGGAGCCCTGGTGGTAGAGCCATACCACCCGACGTCGCAAGGTACCTAGTAATTAAGTTCCTCGAACTTACTCACCATTACCTGCCGTGGACCGAAAATTCTCCCCCGCCGCCGAGCCGGCTCCTGTGCTAGCTGGTCTGCTAGCTGCTGACGTAGAGCCCGCTCCTCTGCTAGCTCGACCTACAACATTTAACTTAAGTCTTCAGTAATGCAAATCTAAGAATGTGTTTAAACATTAATATACAATGACCAGTGCATACCTCAAGGGCGTTCAAATGGCCCATCCCCACGCTCGGCCGTGCTCGTATCTGGGGCTCAGACTCCGTCCTCCGTGCTCGGACGTCGGCAAGTCTCAGGCTGGAACTGTCAATGATGTCGTCGCCAATCCACAACCTCCCGTGCTTCTTTCCTCCTCCCAAGACCATGACTATGTCTGTATCAATGTCATGCTCACTCGGGTTGTAATCTTCCACATACTTCTGCTTACAGGCCTCTGTGTACTCAGCGATGCGCCGGCCGAAACTAGGGTTGTTGTATGCCTCCGGCCCTTCGCTCACGCTATAGGACACATCAGATGTCGCCTTGGCCTTATGTGCCATGCACAAGGCATCAAAGTCCGACCATTCCTGGCCAGGATGTGCCTTTTGCTGCAAGAAAAGCAGGATGAAGATTGGTGTGATGAAACAAGTTTGAGCCTCAAAATCGATTAAAGGAACCGCATACCCATATCTCCTTGTACTCTGGAAGGCTCCGCTGGCCTTGGTGGTGTGATGGGCCCTCCATCATCAAACGCCTCTCTCGTGCAGCGTCGTGCACCTGCTGGTACTCCTCCGTGAACCACTTTTCCACCTCCATTGCCCATGCGTCGGCTTTGGTGTGGCTCCACCAGGGAGTCACCTGCATGTCATGAAGTAATTGATACATGTTAAGATCAAACATAACATAAGTAATATCAAGACATAGCTGGTATTCATGTACCTCAAGGAACTACTCACGGGTCAACATCGTCCTTCTGGCTTCTTCCTTGCCGATCTTTTGACCAAGCACCAACGCGTAGTAGGTTATGACGGCCTGGTGCTTTACCTCGTGATGCATGTCTATGACACGTTTCTTGCATGAGTTCTTCAGACACATGTCCGCTCTCTCCTCTTCTCCATCCTCACATTTGAAGAAGGTCTGCATACAAATACGATGTCAAATTCATTATTTTAAGTTTGAGTCAAACGAATGTGATGTAACGAGGAAAACTTTGTGCGAGCTAGAGTTACCCAAAACGTCCTCAGCACGCGCTTTGCCGTGTGGGTGAAGTCCCGGTCTTCTCCCTGGTAGTAGTGGCCCCACGTGTAGGCTGGCTCTGTCCGCCTGTGGTAAGTGACAATGCCGGGGTAGTCTTGCCTACACAGAAGCCCGACAATGCCGTTGGGCTTGCGTGAGTCGCCACCAGACACAACGGTCCAGTTCCTGCACACGTCGAACAAAATATTAGTGACTCTCGATAATCAAAATGAAGTTAGGCATCTAAATGAAGTTAGGCATCTAAATTTACTTACATTCGCCCTTGGGGGCGAATCACTGGGCGGTTCTGAGGGAGCGTGGGCTAAGGGAGTCGTGCGGGGCCTCGCAAGTAGACCTTCGCCACCCTAGCGGCCTCCCCCGAAGAACCCGCACCCGAGGCGTCGTCCTCGGTCTCCGTCGGCTGGCCTTCACAACCGCCCTCATTGTTGTCCTCCTCGGTCCCCCGTGCACCGTCCGTCGGCTCGGGAGGTAGCCTCCTGGCCCTCTTGGGCCTCCTCTCCGACCCCTCCGCGTCGTCCTGCCCCTGTGAGGCGCTGTAAAAGGTGGACAAGGGCACCTGACGTCGGCCCTCGACCACCTCCACCTCTAGTACTAGTCGTCGTCCTCCGCGACGGCCGCCTGCCATCTTTTTCAGTCACCTGTGATCAACATATAAACAAAACATAATTAGTATGACATGCATAATAATAATAAGACATGCATAACAATAATGAAAACACAAGTACAAAAGAACATAGTATTACATGTATTAAAAGTAGTCTGGATCATCGTGGGGATTATCTAGTATGTCTGTTCGCTCGTCATCACTGTCAAAATTATCCAGATAATGAAGATAATTTGACAGCTCTAAGTTTTCTTCATGTTCGATGCCCAATCGCTCAAGCATTTGTAAGTCCTTTGGATCATACACCTCTTCTTCATCGTCATTGTGATCGACCAATTCATTGTCTATTCCATTGATATAGGTGTAGTTAGGTCTATCACAAAACTCCCAATCAGCCCCTCTTCTCGATAGAACTCTTCTACATGTATTTGGATTTATCAAGTTATAGTATTCATCGTTGGGGACATGTAGTTTACCATGTGGCGTGACCTTCTGCACAACCTCCCAACCCTTAAGGTAATCTTTCCTCTGGCAGGCGTATGGAAGGTAATAAACTTGCACGGCTTCATGGGCCACAATGTATACATCGGATCGTGGATACACGGAATCTGGTCAAACTTCGACTAGCCTGATTGTTGGGGTCCTTCGAGTACGTTCAGGATCGAACCAATGACATTTAAATATCACAGGTTTAAGATGTGGGGCACCATAAAATGAAAGTTCGTATATTTCCATGACTCTCCATGATACTCTTTCCCATCAGTGTTGATTGTAACCACACCGCTGTTCGTGGTAGTTCGATTGGGTCGACTCTCTTCTTAGGCAGTCGTGTGGAAACGAAATCCGTTCACATCATAACCGGTAAATGACCTAACCCTTAGTTCACAGCCACAAGTAACAGCACACAACTCACTAGAGATGGATAGATCGGTTTGGCCTTTCTCCCGAACCATGAAATGAAATCGCGCCGCTGTGGGCCCGCACCTTGCGAAATAAGGGTATCAATTTCGTGTGGCTCTAGCATCCTCGATGTAGTCCAGAACTCACGGATGAATTCTTGTTTGTACGGTTCAACCTCTGGTGAGTTGAGTAGCACATATAGCATGACGCTACGCCACTCTTCATTGGTGAGTTGCTTGGTGGTAGATGCACTCGCGCTTCCGAATTGGCCTTGGAAAAGGCTGAGTTTTGATTGATTTTCCACGACATTGTAACGAGAGGGGTGATCATGCACACTAGGAAGGTTCTCTTTATAGTATTTTTCTGTGAAGTTTGACACCTCCTCCACAATGTATTCCTCTGCAACTGAAGCCTCGATTCTGGCTTTATTTCTACATTTTTTGCGTACGAGCTTTAGAGTTCTCTCAATTGGGTAGCACCAATGGTACTGCACTGGCCCACCCATATGTAGCTCGTATGGAAGGTGCACAATCATATGCTGCATTGGCAAGAAGAATCCAGGTGGAAAGATTTTCTCCAACTTACATAGTACGGTCCGAGAGATCTCCTTCGCACATAGCTGCCAGAAGAAATAGCTCAACTCTTCCAGCACTTGCCATATATTCTTTGAGACAAAGCCTCGAACCATCGTGGGAAGAAGCCGCTCAATCCATACGTGGTAGTCATGACTCTTCATGCCATTTACTCGCATAGTAGTTAAATTGACTCCCCTCTTCACATTATGTGCATACCCATCTGGAAACCTAAGTGTCTTCATCCATTTAAGTACTTCCCTCCTTTGTTCAATGGACAATACATAATCGGCCTTGGGTCTTCTCCATTTCTTGCGGCCTTCTGGAGGCCTCATCTCTAGATTTGGTCTATCACATAGTGTTGCAATGTCCACTTTGGCCTTAGGTTTATTCTTAGACTTATCGGTGTCCATGAGTGTGCAAAAAAGTGTCTCTGCGATATTCTTCTCAGTGTGCATAAGGTCAATGTGATGTGGCACAAGAAGGTCATCATGATAGGGGAGCCACTGTAAGCCCGATTTATGACTCCACATATGTTGCTCACCATACCCCACAAAACGACCACCTCCTTCATTGGCCACAAGAGCCTCTACCTGAGCACGAACATCGGCACCAGTTAGCATCTGCGGTGGAGGTTGTGTCACTACAAGACCTTTTGTGATGTTCTTCATGTCTTGTCTGAATGGATGATCAAGAGGTAGGAACTGACGATGTTGGTCGAACGATGAATACTTAGCACCCTTCTACAACCAGATGAGCCTCAAACATTCCTTGCATATTGGGCATGGGAACTTTCCATGAACACACCAGGCTGAGAACAACCCATACACCAGGAAGTCATGAATAGAGTACTGGTACCAAACATACATCTTGAAGGTTGACCTTTTAGCTCGATCGTATGTCCATACACCTTCCTCCCAAGTAGTAATCAATTCATCCCACAAAGGCTCCATGAACACACCCATATTACTCCCCGGCTGTCCAGGAATTATTAAGGACATTAATATGGTGTCCCGTTGGAAGGTGACACCAAGGGGGGGAGATTCAGAGGTATAACAAACACGGGCCAACATGTGTAAGGGGTGGTACTCGTTCCATAAGGATTGAACCCATCGGTCGCCAGTGCAACACGTACATTACGCGCCTCACCTGCTTTCTCAGGATGGTGTCCATCAAAGTATTGCCATGCTTCACCATCTGATGGATGTACCATCTTGTCAGGACTATACCGTATGCCATGCTTATGCCATGTCAACTGTTTGGTAGTTTCCTCAGTCATGTAAAGTCGCTGGATCCTTGGAAGGTACTGTACGATCTTTTGGGTGATATCAGTCTGCTTCATCTGACCATCTCCAGCTGGTACCTCTTCGAACCTCAAGGATTTGCACTTTGGACAGTGCGTGGCATCCGCGTGTTCCTTCCTAAATAGGACACACCCATTCACACAAGCATCTATTTGCTCATACGACATCTTAAGTGCTTTGAAGAGTGTTGTTGACTCATACATGGACGTTGGCAGGGAATGGCCCTTTGTAAGCAAGGAGCCAACAACGACCAACAGCCTATTGAATCCTTCTCAACTGATGTTTAACTCGGATTTCACCCCTAATAACCGCCCAATGTCATCTAGTTGCGAAACAGTGGTGTTGTCGTGAAGAGGTATCTTTGTCGAGTCCATCATCTTGTAGAACACTTTGCCTCCTCATCCATCTCCTCCTGATCACGAGTGTCATTGAAAAGTGCTTGGTGGGCATCTTCTAACATGTCTACAACCCCCGCATCATCATCACACGCCTCTAGGCGTGGTCTCACCACCTCCTTTCTCATACGATGTGCTTCACCATGGTAGATCCACACGGTATAGTCTTTGGTAAATACATTGTACAGAAGATGTCGGCCCATATCCTCCTTGCTAACTCTCCACTTGTTGTCCCATTTTGTGCAGGGACACCAAATAAGCAAATGACCACGAGAATTGGCCCATGCAAATTCCAAGAAATCATTGGTCTTATCCTTCCATTCATCGTCAAAATCACGCTTACTTCTCCGGCCGGTGTACATGCACTGACGGTCCTCCATCCTTTATCAATCAGGAATGTGAACCATAAAATCCATGTACATCCTGATCCTATTGTCTAATAGGTGAAGATAGGTCCTAATCCCACCCACGGATCCGTATATGAGTTAGTTTCCATGCCCCGATCCGATCGAGGCAGAATTTCAGCAGCACCTCCCCGCTGTTCTCCAGCTACACGTCCGAGTATGGAGATTGTGTATCCAGAGAACAACAGGAGGTGATGCCGAAACTCGGTCTCAGATCGGACCAGGATATCATTCCAAATTTTGTACAGTGCGTAACCGAAACTTCCACGAAATCATTCCAAATTTTTACCACTGACTACACATGTGATATAACGTCAACTTGTCAAATTTTGTGATTTTCAACTTTTTTGCATTTTATATAATTTGAAAACGATTCGCAGGAAAGTTGGTGGACATGTGATCCGCACAAAGATGTTTGAATTCTGGCACGTGGCCCTAGATTAGGACTAAACTCACACTAACAAGCAAGAATATCAATTTTCCAATCATATACATGCACTGTTTTGATGACTTGCACTATAAATTTTAACTATGTAGAGAATTTCAAAAAAATACAAACATGCATGAAATATAGTAAAAATTTGTCAAAAAATACCAAAATTGGAAATCAAGCTCTAATTAATGTACCTTTAGCAAAGAAAAGACTCAACCCAAAAATTAAAAAATTACTTCTTTGTCGAGAGCCTGGTGGGACCCTCAGCATAGGCGCCTGTGCCGAGGGTGGGCCGTTGGCATAGAGGTGTACTCTGCCGACGGCCCCAGCCAGCTCTCGGCAAAGGCCAGTCAACCGTGGTAAACCATGGTCAACGACTTTGCCGAGAGCTGGGTCGCGGCTCTCGGCATAGGTGGCATCTTTGTCGACGGCCCAACGGCAGAGCCGTCGGCATAGTGGACGGCAGCCCAAATGTGACGGCGCTCGCTCCTTCTCCAACGGTGCCGTCCGTGCCGAGCTCTAGCCCTCGGCAAAGACTTAATTATGCCGAGGGTCCCAGCCTGCCGACGGCTCGACCCTCAGCAAAGGTGGCAATGTCGTGAGTATTGGTGTGCCGAGTGTGGCTCTCGGCAAAGATTTTCTGTGCCGAGGGCCCGAGAAAAAGTCCTCAGCAAAGCCTGAGTTTCCTGTAGTGCACAGAATATATGTACAACTGTACATGCTCGCCGTTTGTTTTCTTTTGTACACAGAAGGAAGCTACCTAGCAATATACCGGTCTTGACTGAAACCAGTATCTGCCTCCTTGTGTAAACGAGGAGACAAATGTTTTCTTAACAATGCTGAAACCCTTCACATATAAAATAAACTAATGTCGTTTATGCAGTGAGATAGTTCACTTGCGCAAAATGATCCAAATATTCTTCATTAGGGGTCAAGATTAATATGGACATGAAGAAGGAGGAAAGGGGACGACGGGGCTCGACACATGGCCACCGACGAGTAGATGCAGCTGTAATCACTACGGGAAAACATTCATTTGTACCGGTTGGTAACCCTCTGGCTATCCAACTAGTACAAACTATCCGGTACAAATGAGGTTGAGAATTTGTACCGGGCGAGGTACCTGGTACAAATGCCTCACATTTGTACAGGGTGAAATCTCGGCCCGGTACAAATGTGGGATGCGCCGTCAGTCTTCGTCTCTCCCCCTCCGTCTCATCTATTCCTTTTTTTCCTTTTTTTGTCTTTCTCTTTTTTTCTCCCATTCTCAATCAAGACCACAAACAACTCATTCTCAATCACAAAACATACAACCCCTCATACAAATCATATATCTCACAATCACATACAACTCATATACATCTCACAAATTACAAGGTTCACAACATATCTTAGATCACAAAATTCACAATCCCTCCGCATCTCACAAAAATCCATCTCACAATCCCTCAAAAATCACAATCAATCTCATGAACGTATCAAGAACATCGAAAAATCAAGAACAACTTGTATTCGTGCTTCCCCATCTCCATGTGCTGCCACGGCACCGGCTTGCAAAGCACATCTCCGTGCCGGGAAGTGGCGCCGCCTGGGCTAGCCGGGCACCGCTTCTCAGCTCCCATCCTGTAGATTGAGAGAGAGATGTGAGATTGAGAAAGATCAGAGGAAGAAAGAGATGGGAACGAGAGAGAAGAGAAATGTGATAAGGATGCAGAGGGAGACACAAATAAATTTTGTCCTTGTAACACAGGGGTTGTGGGGGAGTTGGAGAGAGAAGGGTGGTGCTGTTAGAGGGGTGGGAGCATTTGTACCAAGGTGTTTTCTGGCTCGGTTTAAATGTCACCACTTTGTTCCGGGGCGTATCCGCACTCGGTACAAATGTGTCATCCTCACATTTGTACCGGTTGGAGCCACCACCCGATACAAATGTGAGGCATTTGTACCGGTTGGGTTGGAGGAGGCCCTGACTCGCTCCTGTGAGGGGGCATTTGTACCGGGTGATGGCTCCACCCAGTACAAATGCTATTATTTGTAGCGGGGGCACAAATACCGGTACAAATGTTGATGGATAAAACTCAAATCCACCTACGATCCGCAAGTGTACGGACCTACACCTTTTTCACCACGGGGATTCTCTAGGTTCTTATCAATCCGCGGAGCAAGGGGATTACACGCGTTTGATCTACCTCTAGTTACTAACTTACTCAAACCCTAATCTATGGTTAAACTAGAGAACAACTGCGCTACACTAGAGAGAATGATTAAACCAACAAGATATGTAAAAGACACTTTCCCAAGGGTCTATGATACTTGAACATGCAACCGCTTAAGATAAGAAAAGCGATCTAATCTATTGGGGGTTGTGACCACGGTTTCGCCCTTTCCCTCCCCCCCCCCGTACTGTCACTACGCGGAGGTATTCGTGACTAGACCTATGATGGACATTGTTTATTGAATGGATCCAAGGGAGCATTAAGATCTTACTTCCTTTACGGCATGTGTCGGTGCGAGAATATGGTCCCGACACTAACCAAGAGGAAAACGCCTAGGTCCGTCCCTCAATGGTCGATGCTAAGCAACAAATGACACAAGATTTTATCCCGGTTCCCGCCGAGGGGGCCGTACGTCTAGCGAGGGCGTGCTCGTGGCACTATATTGCTCAGCACCGGGGGTGCTTGTAGTGGGGCAAGTACAAGCAAGGCGGGAGAGGAATGGTGGCTTCCAAGTCCCTGGGTGAGTGGCTGGAGATGTTGTGGGAGAATAAGAGAGTGAGTGCACGGTGCGCTGTGTTCCTCTGAATTCGTCCCCCCGCGGCTGGGGGCTCGCCTCCCCTTTTATAGGCCAAGGGGGCGGCGAGTTACATGCACGCCGCGCTACCTAGCTACGTGTGGGAGCACGTCGTGCTACGGTGTAGAGCGGGCGGCCGTCCGGTCGATCTTCGCCGCGATCCGGCCATGATGGCCTACCTCGTACCCGAACAAGGGCGGTTCGAGGGTAGGGAGGCGGCGGATGGCGATGGCGTCCCCCGATAGGCTTCGAGGGAGGTGCCGATGATGGCCGGTACGGGGTACAGGAGCGGGCAGAACGGCGTTCCTTCCCAATGAGCTCGCGGTGGTGGAGTGGTTGCTGCGGTGTTCGGGCGTGCGCTGCGCGGAGTCGGGCGTGCGCCCGCACGCGTGGGTACGGTGGCCGCGCCGTTACAGTGGCCGGGATGGCCGCCCATCGGCCTAGCGCCCCTCACCTAACCCGCGGGGTCACGGGAAAGTGGAGTCGAGGGTGCGCCCGGCCCCCTTTCGAGGGTCAGGCGCGTTAGCCGTACAGTAGCGGGCGCACGGTGTCACGGGACCGACACCGGCCGTACCGCACGGTCCATCCCACGGTAGCGGGGATGGGCTCCTCCCCCGGGGAGTTGGTGCGGCGGCACGGGCGTGAGCCCCGGCGCATGATGACGCCGTCTCCGCGGCGTCGGGCGTTAAATGCCCAAGTACGGGGGCGGCGCACGCGCGCGGGGCGCCCGTGAGCGTGGCGGGCCCCGGCCGAGGGTGGAGCGGACCCTCGAGCGAAGCGAGGCCCGCTCGAGGGGGATCGAGTCCTCGAGCGGGGCGGGACCGCTCGAGGGAAGGGGTCGCCCCTCGAACGGGGCGGAGTTCGTTCGAGGAGGGGGGGTTGCCCCTCGAACGGGGCGGAGCCCGTTCGAGGAGGAGCGTACCCTCGGGCGAGGCGGAGCCTCGCTCGAGGGGTCTTACGGACGAGCCGTCTTGGTGGGCCTCCGAAGTCCCGCCGCATGGGCCATGTCTCGCGTGGTTAGTTTCCCGCATGGTTAGGCTTAGCTTATTTTGATGCGGAATTTAAGTAAGGGTTCCCCCATTGTTTGAGGGGACCCCTAGGGCGGTCCCCGACGCGCAGCCCCCGAGCATCCGCGGGTTTGCCATTGAGGCTCCCGCGGATGCCGGAACCTACCGATAGGACGTTCTTCCCTCCTTGTTTGCGAACGCTTTCCGTGGGGCCGCGTCGGCGGACCCGCGGGTCTAGCCCCGAAGCCTGCGCAGAGTGTGGGCTCTCTGCGAGGGGGTTAACCGCGAGCAATTCGGTCGAAAGGCGTGGCACATATGCCAACCGGCATCGGCGATATTTCGGCCGGCATCGGGGGTGCACGCTCCCCTCGTCCCTGTCTCCCGGCGGGTGCAATTCCAAGGAGGTGTAGCCGTGCGTCAAGCCCCCGAGCCTTGGCTCGTTCGAGGCGATCGGGTCGAGCCCGACGACTTGTTTTTTATCGCGTCCTCGCCGTCCCTCCGCGGGACGGAGGGTGAGGTTTCCACGACTCCCATCGAGCGGGTCGCGAATCGCGGATTCCTCATCGAGCCGCTAGCGGGTGGTTCAAGTGGACGTCCATGCCCCGTTCGATAAGGGTAGGCCGCGCGGTCCGGAGACACGTCCATGGAAGCGCTTGCGTGGGTTTGCTAGGTGGGGCTCGGTCCCGTTCGCTAGGGACCGAGGGCGCGGAAGCTCTCCCCTCGGTGGGATCCCCCGGCTAGGCGCCCTCGCCGGCTCTCGAACACGACATGTGGGGCACCCTCGAGCCGACGGGCTCGTGGAACGGCTCGAATGCGCGTGCCCTCGTCGTCCCTAACTCGTGATCGGGGCGCCTCGTTCGAACCCGTCGAGGGTCGGGCTTCGAACCTCCGATCGCAAGGCCGTGCGGGGCCGTGCATGGACAGCCCCGTCTTTTCGCGTTTGCGGCCGTCGAGGGGTCTGGGCGTGCCGACCCTCGAGGTGCTGGTTGGTGGCATGGCGCGGTATGAGTGCTTTCGGTGTCGCTCTATTTCAAGCGTGACCTGGGCGATCCTCTTACGCGCGTGCCTTCTTTTAGAGGGTTGACATCGTCTCGAGTTGGGGGTCATGCCGCTCGAGGGTCCTACGTGGCATGGGTGCCCGTGGTGGTCTGCTCTACGTCGAGCAGGTCCCGGACGACCTTCTCACGCTGATATCCCGTCGAGGGTCGCCTCTGTTTCGAGCCGAGGGTCACGCCACTCGAGGGCTTCACGTGGCATGGGTGCCCGCGGCTGCCTGCTCTACACCGAGCAGGTCCCGGGCGACCTTCTCACGCTGTCATCCCATCGAGGGTCGCCTTTGTCTCGAGCCGAGGATTCGCCTCGCTCGAGGGCTCTCCTTGCTTGGCAAGGGGCCCGGCATTTAATTGCCTTGCGGTCGTGGCCGCGGTTTTGCAGGCGCGGGCGCGCCTTTTTGGCGGCGCGCGCGCGCGCGCGCGTAGTGGGCGACGTGACCGGCGGACGTGACGGTTTTGCCTCGGTCGCTGCCGGTCTTGCCGTAATGATGGCCCGCCTGCAATGTTAGAGCCGCTGCAGTCGTGGTGGGGCCCGCCCGTCGACGCGATGGAAAGATTCCTGCAGTTAATGTTGGCGGGGCGTCCGCTCCGGAGAACTCGCCCGTTGCCTATAAGACTGCGGTGAGGAAGGGACGGCGGTTTTTTACCTTGGCTTCTCACCGTTTTCAGTCCTCCGTCCCTTCGCCTTCGCCTCACTCTTGCCGTCGCGCGGGCTCGCTCGCTAGAGCTTTTTCCTCGTTTCCTTGTCTTCCGCCTTCGCACTCGTTCGTCCCCCCCCCTTATGGCGCCGCCTCAGCTTCCGATCAGGGTCCTGGAGCCGTACGCCTGGGAGAGGTCGACCGTGACTCGGCTCGCCCCGGGGCGAGCCGGTCGCCGCCGGCCGGCCGTCGGCCAACGAAGAAGGGCGCCGGCGGAGTGGATCGTGCCGCCGTCAACGCACCTCGAGCCCAATCCGCCGGAGGGTTACGTGGTGAGCTTCCTCCGCTATCACGAGCGCGGCTTCAACGCGCCGGCGAGCACATTCATGCGGGCATTGTGCTACCACTATGGGGTGGAGCCGCACAACTTTGCCCCCGAATGCGATCTCGCGGGCGGCCACCTTCGTGGGCGTCCGCGAAGGGTACCGGGGGATCCCGGTCAATTGGGAGCTGCGGGGTACACCTCTTCCGCGGGGAGCTCATCACGCAGCCCCACGTCGGAGCCGAGGACCCGCCGCGCGGTCCGCGCCGGCGGGATGTCGCTCGCTCCGGGGGACGGCTCAAGGGTTTCTACATCCCCCGCACCATGACGACGAACAACGCCGGCCGGGAGCGGGGATGGTTTTATTTGCGCAACGCCGAGCCCGGCCTCCCTCCCTACACCGGCCGGGTGTTCAAGAAGAGGCCGGACTCCTGGGGCTACGGGTTGCCTACGGCCAATCACCGGCGCGCCGGGGGTCCGTCCTTGCCGCCTGCGCCGGGCCGGCGAAGGAGGGGCTCGACGCGATGGGCGTCCTCGCCTTCCTCCACCACCGGCGGGTCGTGCCGTTGATGGAGAGGCCCCTCTCGCATCTTCGAGATGACGGAGGCGGCCAACCCCGTCGACCCGGCGAGGTCGCGGATGCTTCCGACGCCGCCGGAGCGGCCGTACGCGCTCACCCCGGCGCGGAGCGCCGTCGACACCCGGACGCCGGCACTCGCGGGTCGGACCCCGTGGGATATCGAGATGCTCCCCGTCGGCCCGTTGGTGAGTGTGGTTTTTTATTCTGTTTTAGTCCTTGTTCTTGCTTCCGTTTCCCCGATGCGCCATCGTTGCTCTCGCGCGCGGTGGTGCGCTTCAACGCCGCCAAGTCCGTTCCACCCACCCCCCCGACTCCCGTGCGCTCGGCCGGGCGGCGCGGCGGGGCGGCGGGGAGCGAGCGGCGCGCGGGGAGGGAGCACGCAAGGCGGCGCCAAGCGCGCCGCGACGCACGGTCCGCGGAGTACCGGCGGCGGGAGGAGCTGGGGCTCTCCTCCCCGGACATCGAGGAGCCCTCGTCCTCGGAGCAGGACGAGGAGGAAGAGTCTGAGGGGGAGGGCCCCTCAGACAGGTGGCAGCCTGCGCCCCCGTCGCCGGAACCCGCGCCGGCGTCAGGGGCAGCTTTGCCTGGGGCGGGCGCACCGCCGCCCGTCGCCGGGCAATCATCGTCGGGGGCGGCACGCGCCGCGGAGGTGCCGGCACGCGCCGCGGAGGCGCGCGCGGCGGACGTGCTGCGCGCGCGCGCAAGCGTGCCCGCGCGCGGCGGGAGCGCGTCCGTGCGAGCGGGCGTCGTCGTCGAGGGGCGCGTCGGCGGGCGCGCGCGCGCGCGGGGCTAGTGTGCCCCCGCGTGCGGTGGCGTCATCGGGGGGTGCGGCATCGGGGCGCGCCCACGCGTGAGGCGGGCATGCCCGCGCGTGCGGCGGCGCCGTCGGGGGAGGCGCCGCGGCGGCGCGGCCCCTGCGCGCCGGCCTCGTCGAGGCCTCGAGGAAAAGGAAGCGGGCCTTTTCCTCCGCGAGGTAAGGAAGCTGTTCTTCCTTTGTTTGGCTTTAGTTTGCTGGTTATTAGATGCTCTAACCCTCCGTTCGTGTTTGCGCGGGCGGTGCCAACCGTCCCTCCTCTTGCACCGGCCAAGGTGCCGAGGACGGACGCGTCGATCCCCACCCCGGCGGCGTTCGTCGAGGGGGTCG
The DNA here is from genome assembly GCA_947561735.1 of Cenchrus americanus. Lineage (NCBI taxonomy): Eukaryota > Viridiplantae > Streptophyta > Magnoliopsida > Poales > Poaceae > Cenchrus > Cenchrus americanus. The sequence goes on along the minus strand of OX387245.1, from coordinate 226,803,796 downwards.
CGCCCGGGGACGGGCGCGGCGGCGGGCACGAGCTCGCAAGGCCCGGCCGGGGCCTCGAGGCCCCGGCCGGCGGATCGGCCCGCCGCGGCGCGGCCGGGGGTCGCCGGGGGCGGCCGGCGCCGGTCGCCACGGAGGCGCGGCCGCGGCGGTGGCTACGGTGGAGGTGCCGCCGCGGCGGCGGCCACCCGCGGAGGAGGCGGAGCGGGCGCAACTCGCGGGAGCGCCCGCCGGTGCGGCGGCACGGACGGAGGTGGCGGCGACGGCGCCACGACGGGCGCCCGTGGCCGCGGAGGCGCGAGGTGGAGGCGCCGGCGGAGGGCGGAGCGGGCGGCTCCTCCCCGCCGGCGGTCTCCGGGCGGAGGTGGTGGAGCTCTCGGATGACTCCCCGCCGCCGGGTGGAACCGGTGGGCGAGCCGGCCCACGACCTCCCCCCGAGCCCCGGGAGGGGGCCCTCGTGAGGCGGCGCGAGGGTCACCCCGACGGTGGGGGGTCAAGGGCACGGTGCCGGGGCCTCGTCCTCCCACGCCGGCCGCCCCCGCCCGGGGGGGGGGGGGCCGTGGAGGATCCCCCTTGCGTTTGCGACGCCGGGGGGGAGCAGGAGCTTTGGGGCGAGCTCGGAGCCACGGCGCCACGCTCAACCGCGCGTTGAACGAGGCGGCGCGGGTCCACGGCGGCCCGGCTCGGATCGTCTTCCGGGTGAGCCACGGTTGCTCTTCTCCCTTCCTTTTTTCGTTTTCGCGTGCTGCATTCAAGACTTGGCGCTTACGAGGCTCGATGTGTGGATGCCAGGAGCTCGAGCGCCGCGCCCATGAGAAGTACAGCGCGTTCGACCGAGTGAACGCCGAGGCCCGCCAGCTCCGGGAGCGATGCAGCGCTTTCGACGCGCTTGCGGAAGCTCTCAGGACGCCGGACAGCTGGCTGGTGTACCGGCGATGGCGTGGTGCGACGTGCTCCCCGAGAGCTCGGGCGAGCACGGTGCGTCACGCGAGCCTCGAGCGGATCCGCGCGGCCCTCGTCGATCGTGACGAGGCGCCGTGGAACGCGCGTGAGGACTCGGAGAAGACGCGGACGCCGGCCGCCACCCGGGAGGCGGAGGTGGCCACCGCTCGCGCCGAGACCCGGGAGCTCCGCACGTCGGCCGGAGGGGGCGGGCGCGCGTAGCGCCGGCCGAGGAGCGGGCGCGCGGGCCGGAGCGGCGCGCCAAGGAGGCCGATGACCCGAAGGCCGCCCTCGATGCCAAGGCCGCGGCCCTCGTCGTCGGCCGAGGAGCGGCTTCGGCGAGGAGCGCGTTGCCCGCCGGGGGGCCGAGGGGCGGCTCCAAAGAAGAGCGGGCTGCCCTCGGCGACGCCCGAACGGCGCCGGGAGAGGGAGCGCGTTGCTCGCGAAACGGCGGAGAAGTCGGCCGGAGGAGCGGAACGCCGCATTCTCCAAGGTTGAGGATGAAGCGCTCACGCTCAGCATCAGCAATGCTAGCCAGGAGCTGGCCCTCCGTGAGCAAGGCGAGGCCGTCCGGCCGTCTCGAGTCGGAGCTCGAGTCCGCACGCCGCGACCTCGGTTTGGAGAAGAAGCAAGTCGAGGGTGAGACTTTTCGACTCTGTTTGTTGGTTTTTTGCTTTAGAGGGTTCGCTTCCCCTTTCTGATTTCTTGTCGTCTTGTTGATTCCAGGCTTGCGCACTGCCCTGGGACACGCTGCTGGGCGGGCCGAGGCCCTGCAGGCCTCCTACAACTCCTCTGAGCAGGAGCTGCAGGAGCTGCGGGACGCGGCCCTCGAGACCTGTCGCGTCGTCGAGGAAGGCGAGGCCCAGGCCGGCAGCTCGGCCGGCCGCCCGCCTACGCGCCCTCGGCGGCCATGTCACGGAGCGGATGCGCCGGGCGTTGCACCTAGGCGTGCGAGAGGCCCTCGGAGTGGTGCGATCCCACTACGAGGTCAACCTCGAGGCGGTGGCGGAGGGCTACATCGTGCCCGAGGGCGTCGAGGACGAGGTGGCCATGGAGCGCGCGGACGCGCTTGTTGCTGACGCCGCCGGGTCGCTTGCCGAGGCCTTCGAAGAATTTCTCTTCCCAGACGCCGCCGATGCTGCCGCTCCATCCGCCTGAAAGCACCTGGGCGCTGGGCCCGTTTTTTGTTTATGTGTATCAGAATTCTGGCCTCGTGGCCTCTTGTAAATAAACAAGTCATCTCATGAATCATGGACAGTTGCTTGTAAGTGAAATCGTTTGCTTATTACGCTTTTTTGTTTCTCCTTCTTCCTGAGTAGATTCTAGTTAGGGGAGTTCGTTTTTCGCAGGGGGCCCGCTGGGTTGGAGGCGAGAGAGACGGGCCATAGCCACGCGGCGTAGGCTGTCTCTGGCTCGCGCGCTCCTTCCGCTGTGCCGCCTACGCCCTGTTCGAATCGTGGCTCGTGGTTGAAGTAGGAAACAAACTTAGCGTGTGTTGTTACATTTTTTTGCGCGAAAAAGAATGGGACCATTTGGGGGGGGGGGTGCCCCCGCGGTAGCCCCCGAGGGTAACTTGGGTTTCGGGGAAAGCCGAGTTGCCCTTTTATTCTACTTAGAGTATTTACATAGGTGACACCAACGGGGCGTTGGCCGTGCGTTTTTACAACGAAAAATACTTGGAAATCCTAGCTAAGGGTAGAAGCGACGTAGGCGTTGGATGTTCCAAGCGTTGGTGAGTTCTTCGCCGTCCTCGTTGGCCGCCTTGTACGTGCCCGGTTTGAGCACCTTCACCACGACGTAGGGTCCCTCCCATGGGGGCGATAGCTTGTGGCGCCCTCGATTGTCTTGGCGTAGCCTTAGGACCAAATCCCCCTCGCTGAAATCCCTCCGACGTATCTTGCGTGCTTGGTAGCGTCGTAGGGACTGTTGATACCTCGCGGAGTGCATCAACGCCACGAGGCGTACTTCGTCTAGCTGGTCCAGTGAGTCCTCGCGGGCTCGCTGGTTAGCATCTTCGTTGTAGCCTCGAACCTTGGGCGACCCGTATTCCAGATCTGTGGGGAGGATGGCCTCCGCGCCATGAACTAGGAAAAACGGTGTGAACCCAGTGGCTCTGCTTGGGGTGGTCCTTAGGCTCCACACAACTGCTGGTAGTTCTTGGAGCCATTTCCGGCCAGATTTGTTGAGCTGGTCAAAAATTCGGGGCTTGAGGCCCTGTAGAATCATGCCGTTGGCGCGCTCCACTTGGCCGTTGGTCCGTGGGTGTGCCACGACCGCCCAATCCACGCGGATGTGGAACTTGTCGCGAAACTCCAAGAACTTCCGGCCCGTGAACCGGGACCCGTTGTCCGTGATGATGGAGTTTGGCACTCCAAAGCGGTAGACGATGTCGGTGAAGAACGTGACCGCCTGCTCAGCCTTCAAATTCGTGATGGGGCGCACCTCCACCCACTTGGAGAATTTGTCAATCGCGACAAGCAGGTGGGTGAAGCCCCCGGGCGCCCTTCCGCCAGGGGCCCGACGATGTCCAACCCCCACACAGCGAACGGCCATGTTACGGGGATCGTTTGCGGTGGCGTGAGCGGGCAAATTGGTCTTTCGGGCGTAGAACAGGCACCCTTCGCGGTGCGCACTATTTCGCCGGGCATCCACGACCGCGGTAGGCCGCAGAAGCCTTGGCGTAACGCGTTGCCAACGAGGGTGCGCGGCGCGGCGTGGTGGCCACAGATCCCTGCGTGGATGTCCCGTAGGAGCTCGCGCCCCTCGGGAATGGGTATACACCGCCGGAGGATGCCCCGACGCGGCGCGCTTGTACGGCCTCGCCGTTGACGAGGGTGAATGACTTGGCCATCCCGGCGATGCGCCCGGGCCGTGGCCCGGCTGCGGGGAGTTCCCCTCGAGCAATCCGGGCGATGTACTTCTCCCGCCAGTCCGCCTGGACGGGAGCCGGCTCGATATCCATCGCGACACCCTCGTGGGAGCCGTACCCCTCGAGAAGGGAGAGCACGTACGCCTCGTTCGAGGGGTCCTCTTCCATGGGTTCCGCACCCGATGGGTTCAAGGGAGCCCCCGAGGGTCCGCCGTCGCTCGAGGGGTAAGGCTCGAAGGTGACCGAGGGCCGCGCGATGTCGCGCGCGAAAACGTTCGGGGGGAACGGTGATCCGCCGGACGCAATCTTGGCAAGTTCATCCGCTTCCCTCGTTGTATCGGCGGGGTACATGATTAAGCTCGATGCCGTAGAACTTGTCTTCGAGGGCCCGCACGGCTTTACGGTAGGGCCTCCATCTTGTCGTCGTGGCGGCTCGCATTCTTCATGACTTGGTCGATCACGAGCTGCGAATCCCCTCGCACGTCGAGGCGCTTGATGCCCAACTCAATGGTAATTTTGAGGCCGCGAGAGAAGGGCCTCGTATTCCGCCATATTGTTGGACGCGGGGAAGTGGAGACGCACTTGCGTAGCGCATGTGCTCCCCGAGGGGTGACACGAAGAGCGAGGCCCGCGCCCGCTCCCCGTCTTCATCACCGAGCCGTCGAAGAACGGAGTCCGAAGCCTCGCTTGGATCCGAGGGGGCGGCGGCCGCGTGTCCGTCCACTCGGCCGACGAAATCGGCTAGGATTTGCGATTTGATGGCCTTGCGCGAGCGTAGGCGAGCGTCTCGCCCATCAACTCCACGGACCACTTGGCAATTCTGCCTGCCGCGTCGGGGTTGCGAATGATCTCTCCTAACGGGAAGGAAGAGACCACCGTAACTGGGTGGGCCTCGAAGTAGTGGCGGAGCTTGCGCCGCGCGAGGACTACCGCATACAACAGCTTCTGGACCTGGGGGTAGCGCGTCTTTGTGTCCGACAGGACTTCGCTGATGTAGTAGACCGGCCTCTGCACGGGCAAGGCATGCCCTTCCTCCGTGCGCTCCACAACGATCACGGCGCTGACCACCTGGGTGGTTGCGGCCACGTAGAGTTGGAGGGGTTCGCCGTCTCGCGGCGGCGTAAGGATTGGGGCGTGTGTCAGAGACGCCTTCAGCTTGTCGAGCGCTTCCTCGGGCCTCGGCGGTCCAAGAGAAGCGTTCGTGCTTCTTGAGCAGCCGGTAGAGGGGCAGACCCTTCTCACCGAGCCTCGAGACGAAGCGGCTCAAGGCGGCAAGGCACCCCAACACCTTCGCACCCCTTTGAGGTCCCGAATTGGACTCATTCGCTCAAGGGCCGCGACCTTTTCGGGTTGGCCTCGATTCCCCGCTGGGAGACGATGTATCCTAGGAGCATGCCCCGCGGCACTCCGAAGACACATTTTTCGGGGTTGAGCTTGACCCCGTTGGCCCGCAGGCAGCTGAACGCGATGCCGAGATCGCCAACCAGGTCGTCCGCCTTCCTGGTCTTGACGACGATGTCGTCCACGTAAGCCTCGACCGTCCGCCCGATATGGTCCCCAAAAACGTGCTGCATGCGCGCCGATATGTTGCGCCCGCGTTTCGAGGCCAAAAGGCATCGTGACGTAACGAACGTCCCGAACGGTGTGATGAACGAAGTCGCGAGCTGGTCGGACTCCTTCATTTTTATTTGATGATATCCCGAATAGGCATCAAGGAAACAGAGTAGTTCGCACCCGCCGTTGAATCAACGATTTGATCTATACGTGGCAAAGGAAAAGGAACCTTTGGACATGCTTTATTGAGACCGGTGTAGTCAATACACATCCTCCACTTCCCATTTTTCTTTTTTACAAGCACGGATTAGCTAGCCACGTAGGGTGGAACACTTCCTTGATGAATCCGGCCTCGAGGAGCTTCCGCGGCTCCGCTCCGATCGCCCGTCGCCGTTCCTCGTCGAAGCGGCGCGCCGCCGCCGAACGGCCGCGAGCGTTAGGCGAGGATATCAAGGGAGTGCTCGGCGACCTCCCTCGGGATGCCTGGCATGTCCGAGGGGCTCCACGCGAAGATGTCGGCGTTGGCGCGGAGGAAGTCGACGAGCACTGCTTCCTATTTAGGATCGAGGGTCGAGCTGACCCTCAATGCTTTGCCCTCGGGGGCCGATGGGTCGAGGGGGACCCCTTTGGTTTGCTCGGCGGCCTCGAACGTGCCGACGTGCTTGGCGGCGGAGCTGAGGTCGTCGTTGACCATCTTCTCCAGTGTGTTCACCAGCGCTTCATCCAGCGCTAGCGCCTCTGCATGTTCCACGCATTCGACATCGCAGTCGAATGCATGCTCGATCGATGACCCGACGGTGATGACGCCGTTTGGACCTGGCATCTTCATCTTCAGGTACGTGTAGTTGGGGACCGCCATGAACTTGGCATAGCATGGTCGCCCAAGGATGGCATGGTAGGCCCCTTTGAATCCCACCACATCGAAGGTGAGGGTTTCCTTGCGGAAATTCTTGGGGGTCCCGAACCGGACGGGCGGATCGATCGCCCGAGGGGTTGAACCCCGCTTGCCGGGCGCGATGCCGTGAAACGGCTTCGTGCTTGGGCCGCACGGTCCAGTCCCCAATCCCCATCGGGCGCAATGTATGCGCGAAGAGGATATTGAGGCTACGCCTCCGTCCATAAGGACCTTCGAAAACCGGCGTTGCCAATGATGGGATCGACCACCGGTGGGTACCGGCCGGGTTCGGGATGCGATTTGGGTGATCATCCCGGCTAAAGGTGATGGCATCCTTCGACCGCCTGAGAAAGGCCGGAGGTGCCCTCTCTCGGCGAGGACTTCGTGCCGCTCCTTCTTGCGCCGCCGGGTCGACATGTCGACAGGTAGGTCCCCCAAAGATGAGGAAGACATTTTCGACGGCGGGGAAACCACCCGCGTCGCCATCGCCCCCATCCTTCTTGGCTTCCCGCCTCCTTCGCGGCGGCACGGCCATAGAACTTCTTGAGCATGTCGCACCTGCTCAAGAGTGTGGTTTACGGGGGTCTTGTGGTAGGGGCATGGCTTCTTCATCATGTCATCGAACACCCCCCGGCCTCGAGGAGCCGGTCGAGGGCCCCGTCGGGCCGGGTCAACGGCGAGGGGCCTCGGCGTTGCCGCCGTTGCGCCCTCGCTCGCGCGCCTCGCGGCGCGGCTTCTTCCCCCTTCTTGCCCCGCTTGTCGTTGCGGCGCGGCTCCTTGGACCCGCCCGCCCTCCGCGGGCGTGTCCTCGGAGCGCTTGCCCTTCTTGCCGTCGAAGATTGCCCCCACGGCCTCCTCTCCCCGAGGCGAAGCTAGTGGCAATGTCGAACGGCTCGTTCGAGTCCGTGGGCGGGCCGCGTCCCGGCTCGCGCACAAGGTCCCGCACGTGGTGCCCTCGAGGAACGCGTGCACGATCTCGGATTGTGCCACGCCGGGGAGCTCGTGCGGCGCTTGGAGAAGCGCCGTATGAAGTCCCGCGGCGACTCGCCCGGCTTCGCGTGCGGGGAGCGCGGATCCCGGGAGTTCCCGGGGCGCACGTACGTGCCCCGGAAGTTGCCCACGAAGGTGTGGACCGGGTCGTCCCGGCTATGGATCCGGGCCGGCGGGCAAGTGCTCGAGCCATGTCCGGCCGCGTCGCCCCGGATGCGGGGGCAAGTTGCGGATGATTACTTCGTCGTTGGTGGCCCCGCCCACCGACGAGCCGAGCGATAATCGTTGAGCCGGACACGAGGGTCCGTCTCCCCGTTGTATTTGACGATCGTCGAGGGTTGACGGAAGCGGCGGGGGAACGCCGCCGTGCGGATCTCCCCGCCGAACACGCGGGTGCCGGGGGCTCCGGTGTCGGGGAGCGATCCTCACCGCCGTCGTAGCGCCCACCCCTTCGAGGGTGGTAGCCCCTAGCCGCCCGCGCGTCCGCCTTGCCGGTGCGCCCCCGGCGTTGATGACGTTGCGGGCATCGCCATTCGGCGCCCGCGCGTGTCAAGGAGCCGTTCCTTGGCCGGCGTGCGTCCCCGGTCGGCGAGGTTGACCTACGTGCACCGAGGGTTCGCCTCCCGGTGCAGGGATCATCTCCTCGTGCGTCCCCCCCTGTTGGCGGATGCGTGAGGGCGAGCTCTCGGCCTCGCCGGACGGCCGCTTGCTCAAGGAGAGTCCGCACCTCGCGGTGCATGTCTCGAGCCTCGGGGGTTGAGGGTGCCGGCATGGCGCGTAGCAACGTCGCGGCGGCGATGAGCTTTTGGCTCGCCCTTGGTGGCGTATCCGCGTTGTCGATGTTGGGGACGAGGTTGAGGCGGTCACGGACCCGTCGGCCCGGCCTCCCGGCGCGTTCGCCGCGCGCGCGGAGGCCTCCCCCGCCATCGAGGCGCGGAGTAGCCGCACCGTCCGTACTCCTCCGCCGCCTTGGCCTCGAGCTCGCGAGCTTGGGCCGCCGTGTGCGTCGACGTCGGCCCCGGCGGGAGCGCTCGGCCTCGCGGCCGGCACGTGGCGATCCCCGGAGCGGCGTGACTTCCCCCGTCTCCGCGCACCCGCCGCACCGGCGCGTTTGACGGGTCGTTGGTGATGACGGCGCGGCACTCCCGCGTGGGGTCGTAGCTCCCGTGCCGGAGTCGTCGGAGCGCCCAAACCCGCAGTCCGCGGCGTCGAGGAAGCGCCTGAACGCGACTGGGTCCGGCACGCCGGAGAAGTCCCACTCCGCGTACCCGTGTCGGTTGGCGGGTGGCATCGCGTCGACGGAGCCCAGGGACGACTCGTCCGCTGCTGAAGTGCCGGGATCCCTGGCGTCGAAGACGTGCCGACCAAGTGGAACCCTGCGCATTGTCGTGTTGACGTTGGCGTTGTGGGCCGTAGTGGCGCCACGCAGCCCGATGGGGATGCGTGGTCCGGAGACCGCACGCGGTCCTGCTGGGGCGGTGGCGGCCGTTGTGATGGTGGGCGCACCGCGTTGGGTGGCGCGCGCTCGCCTTGCCGCCGCTCGGACCGCGCGCCGGCGGGAGCGTAGCCCGGAGCGGCGGCGGCGTCGCGGCGTCGACGGGCCCGCGCATCCGTGCCCGGAGTGCCCGCGCCGGTGTCGTGCGTGCGGCGGAGACCGCAGCGGACTCGGCCTCGCGCTGCGCGCGGAGCTCCTCGCGGTTGGTGAGGCGCATGAGATAGCCGTTCCCCGTGGCCTGGAAGTTCAAGTCCCCGAAGCGGATCTCGAACCCGGCCGGAAGAGGGTCCGAGCTACCCATGTTGTAGCGGGTGCTACGGTACTCAGTGCGAATCACCATGGAGGGAGTTAGCGAAAAGACCTTAGGCGCTCGTTTGCCCCACGGTGGGCGCCAACTGTCGGTGCGGAATATGGTCCCGACACTAACCGATAGAAAACGCCTAGGTCCGTCCCTCAATGGTCGATGCTAAGCAACAAATGACACAAGATTTTATCCTCGGTTCCCGCCGAGGGGGCCGTACGTCCCGCAGGGGCGTGCTCGTGGCACTATATTGCTCAGCACCGGGGGTGCTTGTAGTGGGGCAAGTACAAGCAAGGCGGGAGAGGAATGGTGGCTTCCAAGTCCCTGGGTGAGTGGCTGGAGATGTTGTGGGAGAATAAGAGAGTGAGTGCACGGTGCGCTGTGTTCCTCTGAATTCGTCCCCCCCGCGGCTGGGGGCTCGCCTCCCCTTTTATAGGCCAAGGGGGCGGCGAGTTACATGCACGCCGCGCTACCTAGCTACGTGTGGGAGCACGTCGTGCTACGGTGTAGAGCGGGCGGCCGTCCGGTCGATCTTCGCTGCGATCCGGCCATGATGGCCTACCTCGTACCCGAACACGTGGCGGTTCGAGGGTAGGAGGCGGCAGATGGCGATGGCGTCCCCTGATAGGCTTCGAGGGAGGTGCTGATGATGGCTGGTACGGGGGTACGGGAGCGGGCGAACGGCGTTCCTTCCCAATGAGCTCGCGGTGGTGGAGTGGTTGATGCGGTGTTCGGGCGTGCGCCGCGGAGTCGGGGCGTGCGCCCGCACGCGTGGGTACGGTGGCCGCGCCGTTACAGTGGCGGGATGGCCGCCCATCGGCCTAGCGCCCCTCACCCAACTCCGGAGGTCACGGGAAAGTGGAGTCGAGGGTGTGCCCGGCCCCCTTTCGAGGGTCGGGCGCGTTAGCCGTACAGTGGCGTGCGCACGGTGTCACGGGACTGACACCGGCCGTACCGCACAGTCCACCCCACAGTGGTGGGGATGGGCTCCTCCCTGGGGAGTTGGTGCGGCGGGCACGGGCGTGAGCCCCGGCGCATGATGACGCCGTCCGCGGCGTCGGGGCGTTAAATGCCCAAGTACGGGGGCGGCGCACGCGCGCGGGCGCCCGTGAGCGTGGCGGGCCCCGGCCGAGGGTGGAGCGGACCCTCGAGCGAAGCGAGGCCCGCTCGAGGGGGATCGAGTCCTCGAGCGGGGGCGGGACCGCTCGAGGGAAGGGTCGCCCCTCGAACGGGGCGGAGTTCGTTCGAGGAGGGGGGGTTGCCCCTCGAACGGGGCGGAGCCCGTTCGAGGAGGAGCGTACCCTCGGGCGAGGCGGAGCCTCGCTCGAGGGGTCTTACGGACGAGCCGTCTTGGTGGGCCTCCGAAGTCTGCGCCGCATGGGCCATGTCCTGCGTGGTTAGTTTCTCGCATGGTTAGGCTTAGCTTATTTTGATGCGAGAATTTAAGTAAGGGTTCCCCCATTGTTTGAGGGGACCCCTAGGGCGGTCCCCGACAAAGCATGGTAGCTAACCTTAAACATGAAAGCTTCTTCAACACTAGAAGATAGATAGATAACTAAGCAAAGTAGCAATTACATCTTCAAGTTCGTTACAAACCATGGACAAATGAGAAGATTACCCCATCAAGGTGCTAGACATGGCACCGTTGATCATGGTGACACTTCCGACGGTGTCTTCCTTCTTCTCCACTTGTGGGTGCTTCCTTTGAGTTGAGGAATCCTTCTTTCGAACGATCTCCCTCCACTTTTCTCTAGCTTGTGGATGGCCTCCGGGTGCGAACGGCTCTCTGTCTTGCAAATGGCGGCGCCTCCACGAACTTAGGGTTAAAGGATCTTCGAGTGCAAGAAAAGGAGGGCCGAACCGACCCCCGGAGTGGGCCAGGCCGACCGGCCTAGGCCCATCCCGGCTCGGTTCGGTCGCCCTTTCGCTCCCGTGGGTCCTCATGTATTTATGCACCTTGCCCCCTCCACTTGCACCATTTTGACGATGTCATCCTCATGTCCAAAATGGAGGTTCTCCTTGCATGAAGTCCGGTCGTTTACACTTCAATCCTCGGGGATGTTCCTTTGTAACACTTCGGTCCTTGCCACCATTGGAAGTGATTTCATCAAGCTCATAAACACGAACAAGACTCCTTAATTGCTCCTTTGTACTTGTTGTGAATCCGTCCTTTATGACCATGTTTTCCTACACAAACATAACACTTCCAAATGCACACACAAGGATGAACTTGTTATATGATTGGTGTGACTAGTGGCGAGTTAGTTCCATAATCAAATCCAATCCAAAGTGTAATGAACATGTTTGGTGTACCAAAATACACCATCAACATCTCCCCCACGCATAGATCTTGCTCGTCTTCGAGCAAGTACTCGTAAAAGAACTTTGTCCAAGGTGTTGAAATCGTGCTCCGCTAATTCTTTCTTCACAAGTTAGTCAATCCCTTTAGTTTTAATACAATAAACATAAAGCAATGATCATCAAACATGAACATGGGCGTTAAGAACTTTTACCAAATCAAGATTTACCCCACAACTCAACTTCGCTTGAGGTCTTCAATTTCAGCCATGCTTACTTCTTTACTTTCATTGGAGGGTTTTCATGATTTTCAAAAATAAAATTTCTGCAACAAGTATTAGACAAAAACCTTTCTTCAAGTTCTCACATGTCACTCATATGAAGTGGCTACCCTAAGCAATTTTTATAAAATTGTCACCTCCCATAAGTCTCTCATATAACATGTAAAGTGGATCTATAGGTATGGCTAGCACAATCAACACAAGTATTGTCAAGATAAGAACTTCCTCAAATGGTTGTTTACCTTTCAAAGCCAATGATCATGAGAATTAAACCATATGTGGGGATATCAAGGATAAGAAGATATAGAATGGTGGACATGTGGAAGGCAAAAGAAAATAAGACCACTAGGCACCGATGACGTCCTCGTTGTCGGATTGCACATGGTTGGAAAAAGAGTGGAAGTTTTGTCTCTCAACAACATGACATCCTTCATTGCACTTTATTTATCTTTCACTTGGTTCATCCTCTTCATATCTTTCTAGACATTCCTCTTTCTTTATTTTCCTTCTTTTCCTCTTTCTCTTTTTTTTTCTTTTCTTTCTTTTCTTTCTTTTCCATACACATATTTTTCTTTACTTTCTTTCTCTTGACATCTTTATCTCTATTTTCAAAGCTCTTAACTCATCTCTTTCTTGCATAAACACAATCTGAATTTAAAATAGAAACTATGCTAAAGACGAGACACAACTTCGAGAATATGTTGCATTCAAGGAATACGATGTACAAAAGAGATATAAAGGTTTGGGTATATAATTCGGTGATGCACGGGACTTCTGATGTGAAAGTCACGTTACCGAATGCATGAAGAAGCTAGTAATAAAAGATAAGTACAAGGACATGATCATTGCTTGAAATTAAAACTTGCAAGAGAGAAGGATCCTAGCCCAACTCATTATGCTAATCACACTTATGGTGGAGCGAAAATTAAATTAGGCTTTTTATAGGTTTTTTCTTAAACTCTCAACTTGGAAAAAGAGAATTCGCTAACCTTTATTACAAGGGTTTTTCAATAATTTTAAGAATTAAATTCCTCCAAATTTTAGCATCAAACATAGCACAACCAAAATCAAGTTCTAGATCAAAGCATGATGCGGGCACTTTAAAAGGTAGAAACTCCACTAAGAACCACGATAAATGTTTCAAACCAAATACTTATGCTTATTTATCAAAAATTAAAGACAAACAAACAAGTAAAGCAAGAAAAGCATCACAAGAGACAAAAAAATTAAATGACTCTTTTTATTTGATTTTCTTGACATGAACACTAACTTTAAGACACTTTAAACTTTCGAAAATTTTTAAAGGCACGGTCCGAAAACTTAAGACTCAAGACTCTCACAGTCTCGCGAAAACTAAACCAAACCATAACTAATCTTAAAGCAAAAGGAAACCATAACTAATCTTAAAGAACAAGGCTAGCTAGCTAGCTCTCCCCCACGCTAAAATCATACAACGTCCTCATCGTATCTTACAAAGAACCTAAGGGGGTAAACTTTATCTAGTGGTACTTCCCGCAGCTATTGCACCACTTGTCCTTCATGTTCCCCACCATGCCTAACAACTTCCGCACGTTGCGATTCAGAAATTTATAGTCGTCCTCAACCACGCATTCCAAATCTTCCATGCGCTTCCTCAACACCTCCATGGTCTGGAAACACTCGTCGACCAATGCGTAGAGCTCTGAGATGGAGTGACAGCAAGCCGCAAAATACATCGGGTGCATCCCGAAAGGGTTGTCATCACCAGGGTCTCCACCGTCGTCGCCACTGTCGTCATCGTTGCCGCTGCCGTTAGTGCCTTCGGGAATCTTCTCCTTGGGCACGTCTTCCCAATAATATAAGTCATTGTCTTCCCATCGTATGGACCTCCCTGGGCCCGCTGCCTCGGTGGGTACCAGGACCGACTACTTAGTCGGCCCCTGGGACTACTCGGCTTGTGCCACACGGCACTTGATGGCGTGGGGCGCAAGGACTACGGTGGAGAAGTACTCGGATAGGAAGCTGTACATGTCCTGCACTATGTAGAGAACTCCTAGCCGTACCCGACTAGTACTCTCTCCTCAAACCGACTTGTAACCGTGCCTCCCGGGCTATATAAGGCGAGGCAGGGACCCCTATCTCTCTCATACGCATCATCTTGTAAACTCATCCAATCAATCCAGAGCTACGCAGCATACAGGACGTAGGGTATTACGCACCTCGCGGCCCGAACTTGTCTAAATTGTGTGCCATGTGTCTCTTCCTTCGAGTTACCGTTCTCGGCGAGGCCAGATTCATCTACCTTAGGTACTCCCCTTGGTAGATTGCTGGTCTAAAACACTGACAGCTAGTGTGCCAGGTAGGGGCTCTCGCCGAAGATCTCATGGCAAACTCGACGGCTTCAGTCTTCATCAAGCCAGTCGCTGCTTTCAACCGCGGCGACACTTTCGTCTTCGGGTCTTGGTGTGCACTGCTGACGGCGCCGGATCCTTCCAACGCCGCCTCACCGGGCTCGTGACGCTTCCCGAAATAGTCACGGGCAAACTCGCCGGAAAGTTCGGCGAAATTTCGCTCTACAACCAACACGCCGACTTTGAGCTTGGCTCCGACTCCAACTCGAACTCGACGTCTCCGTGGGCCATCGCATGTGAGCCGTCTATTGAGCCCATCGTGTGCAGATTCTTCACTCCACGAGCACTTCCCATACGGCCTCTGCAACGCTAGCAAGGCCCATGCGAAGGCTCTCACTACGCGCCAGACCGGCAAGGAGATCGTCTCCACTACACTTCGGACTCCAACCCCGTCTCCGGCTACTACTCGGACTCCTCCTACGAGTTCGACTTCGGATCGGACCCAGATGAGCCCGAGTCCGAAACCCCTACGACCGAGCAAACGCTTCAGGACCAGCTACCGGCCTGGTTATAACATCTACTCCCGCCAGGAGATTCGTCTACTGGCCAGACCGCAAGCCTGCGGACCTGACAGACGGGAACTCACGCTACGTCGCTTACCTCGACTCGCTTCCCTTCCAGGAGGGAACGCCATTATCTCCAGCGGAGGAGCACACTCCAACAGAGGTGGCGACTACTGACTCCAGTCTCGGCTCTCCCGATCGTCAAGTCTTCATGACTACCAACGAGACGAAAGGACCTTCAGGGACACAGCCCGACCGTTTCCTTGAAGATATCTCAGCAGACGAGTTGTCTGCCAATGCACCCTCAGACGAAACCAGCGACGACAGGAACGCCCGATGTGAGCGTAACAGGAAGCGCAACGAACGGCGTCGGCGTCTCCATGAGAGCCTCCCCATACGAAACCTCATAGAGGCGTTCAACCAAGTTGAAAGCCGGGTGCATACTACCCCTGAACAGTGCCTCATGTCCATCACTACGCTAGCACGTCAAGCTTAGGGGATGCGCGCGTGAGAAGTCATCGCCAAGCTCGCGGAGGACGCCTACTTCATGAGAGTCGACAACAGAGTCACTCAAGTGCCTCCCCTTTGAACTCACGAAGCCGATCATGAAGCCACAAGCTGCAGTCCAGCCGACAACAGATGCAACTGTACTCGAGGAGAGCTATTGCAGAACCCCAACTGCACTAGGGCATCTGCCGGAGGACCTTCTCAGGGCGGTCGTGCTGTGGTGGCTCACGGCGACGTCGGAGGCGGAGGCAGCGGCGGCGGGAGCTCCTCACACGGGGCTGGAAGGAGAGCCGGTGGCGGAGGAAATCGCGGAGGCCGAGGCCACGCATACAGCCACGTCACTGGTGTCTCATGCGGTGGCAACGATGCCCATCGCGGAATCGAGGAAATTTGACGCAAGAAATCCTCCACGGCAGGCGAGAACGACGGCTTCCCCGCCTTCTCTACTTGACTTCGCAATCTGCTGCTCCTAGAGAAATTCAAGCCTCTGGGGATCACCAAGTATGACGCGAAGCAAGACCCAGTACAGTGGCTCAGGTGCTACGCCCTCCCCATCGTGAACGCTGGTGGCAACAACGACACAAAGTGCCTCTACTTCCCTTTCTGCCTGGACCAGGCTCCACTTACACGGCTCGAGTCACTCGAGAAGTACTCGATTGACAAGTGGGACCAGCTCAAGGAGCAGTTCACCAGCAACTTCGCGGGCGCCATGGGACGCTCGGGTACTCGCATGGACCTGGCCATGGTGAAGCAGGAACAGGGCGAGACCTTGCGGAAGTACATGCGGTGCTTTTTTGACAAGCGCGCCACTGTAGTCGATGTCACCGACAAGGAAGTCATCGACCTTTTCCAGGACGGTTTCTACCATCATCGCACCTTCGAAGACTTCGGTCGACGTCGCCTGAGCTCCATTACCAAGCTCAAAGACACGATTACTTCATGGGCCGACGAAGAAGACAAGGCGAACGCTAAATACGACGTCATTCGCAGCAAGAGCAAGCAAAATGCGGGCGGCAGCAACAACAACAACCGGGATCAAGGCGGTCGCAACAACAACTACTCAGGTCCCAATCGCAAGCACAAGCCAGACGACACAGTCGCGGCTATCCAGCTCCCTGCAAAAGACAACTCGAAGATGACCTCCGGCGGCTTCAAAGACTTGCTGAAAGAGAAGTGCCCGTGGCACCTGGAGGGCAACCACACTACCGAGCAGTACTACCAACTCCAGCGAGCACTCAAGGACTCTCCAGACCCACGGCATCCTCACGACAAGAAAGGCAAGAAAAAGCCGACGAATGCAACGGCGACTTCCAAGAACCCAACAAGATGGTGAACGTCCTCTTCGGCGGACTACCCACCAAACGGTCTCAGAAGGCCACCCGATGGGAAGTCTTAAACATTGAACCAGCGGTTTCGACCCCTCTCCGGTGGTCGGAGGTACCCATCACCTTCTCCCGCGCGGAACAATGGATAAGCTTCTCCGAACCAGGGCGTTTTCCTCTCGTCCTGAAGCTGGTAGTCGCGGGCTCCAGACTCAACAAGGTACTCATCGATGGTGGGAGCGGGCTCAATGTCCTTTTCACCAAGACCGTGAAGAAGATGAAGCTCGACATCACTCACATGCTCACCAAGAGCACATCGCCCTTCTACGGCATCGTCCCCGCGAACGCGGCTATTCCACTGGGCTCAGTGGTCCTGCCAGTTACCATCGGGGAAACCAGAGAAAACTACCTCGCCGAGTACATCAAGTTCGAAGTCACGGACTTCGAGACTTCCTACCATGCCATCCTCGGCAGACCAGCTATCGCCAAGTTCATGGCAGTACCCCACTACACATACTTGGTACTCAAGATGCCAAGTCCGGCCGGTGTACTCTCACTACAAGGGGACTTGAAGATATCCTCCGACTGCGACACAGAAGCTGTGGAACTCGCAGCCACTAGCTAAGTACCCAATGCCATGATGGAGATCTATGCTGTGTCAAAGAAGCTTGCCCCAAGTGAACTCGACATCCCAGAGAAGTCGGACAAGGCCAACAAACCTCAGCCATCCGAGGAAGTACAAGTCAAGGCAATCAATCTCGGGACAGGCGACAACAGCAAGACCACCATGATCAAGGCGGGCCTTGAACCAAAATAGGAAGACGCGCTCGTCAGCTTGCTTCGGGCTAACCGAGACATCTTCTCTTGGAAACCAGCGGACATGCCATCTGATCGAGCACTCACTCAACGTCGACCCCAAAGCTACCCCGAAACAACAACACCTCCGCCATTTCGCCAATGACCGACGGGATGCCATCAAGAAGGAACTCGCCAAACTACTCGCGGCTGACTTCATCAGAGAATTCTTCCATCCTGAGTGGCTCTCCAACCCCGTCCTCGTCCGCAAGAAGAACTCTAACGAGTGGAGGATGTGCGTCGACTACACCGACCTCAACAAGCACTGCCCCAAGGATCCCTTCGAGTTGCCGCGGATAGATCAAGTTATCGACTCCACGGCGGGCTGCGACCTGCTCTGCTTCCTCGACTAATACTCCGGTACCACCGGATTGCTATCAAGGAAGAAGACCGGGAGAAGACCGCATTCATCACCCGGGTCGGCGCCATCTTGCTACACGACCATGTCGTTCGGGTTGAAGAACGCCGGAGCCGCCTACCGGCGAGCTATCCGGGCTCGATTTCAAGAGACGGCTCAACAGAACGTCGAAGCCTACGTGGATGACGTGGTCGTCAAGATCGAAACTCCGACACGCTCATGGCCGATCTTGAAGAGACTTTTGCATCCTTGCAAGAGTACCGTTGGAAGCTCAACCCGAACAAGTGCGTCTTTGGCGTACCGTCGGGAAAACTACTCGGCTTCATCATCAGCCATCGCGGCATCGAAGCCAACCCCAAGAAGATCTTCGCCATCACCAACATGAGAGATCCCACCTGTGTCAAGGATGTCCAGAAGCTTACCGGGTGCATGGAGGCCTTGAACAGATTTATCTCGAAGCTTGGAGAACGGGGGCTACCCTTCTTCAAACTACTCAAGCATCAAGAGAAGTTCACGTGGACTCCAGAGGCAGATCAAGCTCTCACTCAGCTCAAGGATTTCCTATCCAAGCCTCTAGTCCTCACGGCTCCTCTCAAAAAGGAGCAGCTACTTCTCTACCTCGCTGCGACTACTCACGTGGTCAGCTCTGCCATTGTTGTCGAGCGACAGGAAGACAACCACGCCTATCCAGTCCAGCGACCAGTCTACTTCGTCAGCGAGGTCCAGTCGGAATCTAAAGCACGCTATCAACCAGTACAGAAGCTACTGTATGCAGTGCTCATTACCTCGCGAAAGCTACGACAATACTTCCAGGAGTACTCGGTCTCCGTCATCACCGACTACCCGCTCGGCGACATCCTGCGGAACCAAGATGCTACTGGAAGAATCTCCAAGTGGGCAGTCGAACTCGGTGCCCTTAACATCAACTTCAAGCCATGAACAGCCATCAAGTCGCAAGCACTAGTCGATTTCATGGCAGAATGGCAGGAGAATCAGTTGCCAACTCCAACCGAGCGACCAGAGCATTGGGTGATGTACTTTGACGGCTCACTCAAGCTCGAAGGTGCGGCTGTAGGGGTACTCCTGATCACTCCAACCGGCGAACAACTCAAGTACGTCTTGTAGATCTTTTGGAAGGTCTCAAACAACTAAGCCGCGTATGAAGCTCTACTACACGGGCTCCGCCTCGCAGCCTCCCTGAGCATCAAGCGACTACTAGTCTATTGTGACTCTACAGTCGTCATCAACCAAGTCAACAAGTCTTGGGACCGCAACAAGGAGAACATGGACGCCTACTGTCTAGAAGTCCACAAACTCGAGAACAAGTTCTATGGTCTCGAGTTCCACCATGTCGTCCGCGACAACAACGTTGCAGTGGACGTCCTATCGAAGCTTGGTTCTACTCGCGCTCAAGTACCAGCGGGTGTCTTCGTCTACGAGCTTCACACGCCATCCATTCCGGAGCCGGTGCCTATGACAACTAACCCAGCACATCCACCAGCTGGCCAGGAGGTCATGATGATCGACGTGGACTGGAGACAACCCTTCATCGACTACATGTGCGAGCAGAAGGTTCCATCAGACAAAAGCTCGGCCGAGCAACTCATCCGCCGGGCCAAGTCCTACATCCTTGTCGAGGATAAGCTATACAGGCGGGGGGCCACTTCTGGAGTACTCATGAAGTGCGTTCCCCTAGAAGAAGGAAAGGACATCTTGGAGAAGATACACAAAGGCGTCTGCGGCAATCACGCATCCTCACGTACGCTGGTCAGCAAGGCCTTCTGACGAGATTTCTACTGGCCCACAGCTCTGGGTGATACCGAGGAACTCGTCAGAAGGTGCTAAGGGTGCCAGTACTTCGCCAAGCAACAACACGTCCCGGCCTACAAGCTAGTCACCATACGACCAACCTGGCCTTTTGCCTGCTGGGGGCTCGACATGATTGGGCCTCTTCCAATTGTGCCAGGAGGATTCAACAGAGTTCTGGTGGCCATCGACAAGTTCACCAAGTGGGTCGAAGTCAAACTGGTCACCTGTCCCAAGGCCGACATGGTACTCGACTTCTTGGATGAACTCGTGCATCGCTACAGACTACCCCATCGCATCATCACAGACCTGGGCTCCAACTTCAACAACCACCAGTTCTGGTAGTACTACGAGAACAACGGGATTGATGTCTAGTATGTCTAAGTCGCCCATCCACGGGCCAATGGACAAGTCGAGCATGCCAACGGGATGGTACTCGATGCTCTCAAGAAGCGACTGCACAATACTGCTAACACGAAAGGGGGGAAGTTGATCAAGGAACTACCCAACGCTCTCTGGGGGCTGCGTACTCAACCCACCAAGCTGACGGGACAGTCACCGTATTTTCTGGTCTACGGCTCCGACGCTATCCTACCCGCCGACGTCATGTGGGAGTCGTCGGTTGTAGAGCAGTACAACAAAGGCATATCCGAAGATAGCAGACGAGTTGACATCGATGGAGTCGAAGAAGCTCGCTGCGCTGCCCTCGTCCGATCGGCAAGGTACCTAGAAGGTATCCGACGCTACCACGATCGCAATGTCAAGGAACGCTCCTTCAACGTTGGTGATCTCGTCCTCCACCGCGTGCGAGAACACGGAAGGACTGCACAAGCTCAGCTCGCCATGGGAAGGTCCCATCACAGTTGCAAAGGTGACCGGACCAGGCTCATATCGCCTCCAAACACTTGAAGGCGAAGACATCAACAACTCGTGGAACGTCGACCAGCTCTTTCGGCTCTACGCGTAGTCTCTCGACTACTCTGGGGGCTCAAGTCTACACGACTACTCTGAAATCCTTCGCTGTAAGCGGCCTTCGGGTCCAAGCACTAGTCTCCGGACTACTCTACTACGAGATCCAGCGTTAACGTCTACTAACGGAATTCGGGCTACTTAGAGCGTCAAGGACTATAGCAGTGGTCTATCAAAGAGACCACATACTTCAAGATCCAGTCTATACGGCTACTAACGGATCTACTGCTGTAAGCGGCTACTCGCCCTAGCACTACTCTAGCCATAGGCGGCCTCCGGGTCCCGGCGACTACACTTCTAAAGGGCCCTGGCCATCCAGGTGTACTCTTTTCTCAGTAATAAAGTTTGATTATCAATCAACTCATTTACCGTGTCTCCCTCAACGGGCCTACTGGCGAGTACTACTACTCGCACACAACTCCACACATGGGCACTCCGCATACATACATCGCGACAACGAGTACTCATTTCATGGAAGTCTTTTCATAACAACTTAAAAAATTTTTTACAACCTTGTTTATATTACATATGTCGCCATAAGCTAACCCTACAGGACAACTACTGGAGGTTCAGCCTCTCCACGACTTGCTCGATGATTGGCGCCATCTGCTCCAGAAGCTCTGCGTACTGCTCATCCGTGCAGTTGGTGGCTAGTCCACCCGCGACTACATCAACCGGGGCCTTGGGGAAGTATGACTTCATGAACGCTAAGACCTGGTTGGGGATGGACTTCGCCAAATGCTTGACGTACGTCGCCATACAACCGGGGGCTTCTTTCAGCCGATCGACCAATGGAGCAATCTTCGGTCCGCCCGGGTGAGGTACCAGTAGCCTAGCGATGGGCAACACGGCTTCTTCAAGCTCCTTGAGTTGACCCCGCAGCTTCTCGCAATCTTCACCAAGCTTCTACAAAGATTTATAGTAGTTGACAAGGTCACGATCCGAGGAGATCTGAAGCTCCATGTGCATATTACACTCATGGGCCAGCTACTTATAATCGTACTCAAGTACCTCGCGGGCATCCTTGTCTCGGTAGAAGAGATTCTTCATATCGACTTTGGATGCCTTCAGCTGTTCCACTCGGGCCTCAAGATCTGCAAACAACTCAAAGGGAGAAGTTAGACTACTATAGGGTACCCACAATAGGTACTTGACAAGATGGCATTAGCATACCTTTGTTCTTCTGGCGCATCGACTTGTTCTTCTGGACCAGCTCATCGCACTTCGCCTGCATATCTTGCACTTCATTGTGGTGCTGGGCGAAGGTGCCATCAAGCTTAGACTGGAGCATGGCGGAGTGTTTCCTAGCCTTAGCGAGTTCTTTCGCTAATGTCTCTGCTCGGAGCACAGTATCGTCATACCCCTGGAGCATATCGGACTTTTGTCGGATCTCTCCATGACATCCTGCAGAAGGCAACATTTATTTGGGTACTCACATCTAAAAAATTTCGACTACTCAAGAGTACTGATGCATACCTTCATCCATTGCTCGGCCTGCCGCATCGATTCCAAGTTGCGAGCTACCACCGCCGGGTTGATAAGGTCATCCGCCAGAAGCTTGAGTCCATCCCGACTAGTCGTGGTGGCCTCGGACATCGGCGCCGAACGGATCGGCTCCGTGTCTTGGATTTCTGGCGAACTGACGACTACCTCCAAGCTGACCTCCGGCAGGGCATCGCCACGCACCTCTTCTGCCACCCCGGGGGCTGCTATCTCCGCTGGCTCGCTGTTCCGGTGGCCACCTCGGTTTCTGGCACAACACCTTCAACCGGCACAGCCTCAGGAATGGTGCTACCCTCAACTTCTGCCCCTGTCAACACAAGACATACGAGATCAGCTCCCAGGGGGCTTTTGACTACTACTCGAGGAAGGCCGCATTACTGCAGCGTACTCACCTTCTACTACGCTGGCTTCTGGCAGCGTAGCCTCCGCGACCGGCGTCACGGTCTCGGCCTGAGGGAGGGGAGCAGACTCCTCGGCAGCAGGTGCGGAAACTTCTTCAGCCACCGCCGTTCTAGGTTCATCTCCGTCCCAGGACAAGTCAGTTGATTTCCTGCATAGTACACCATTGGTGCTCAACCAAGTAAGACTACCAAGCTACAAGTACTACTCAGGAAAGGTCTTCACTTACAAGCTAGACCGGACGACAGTCACGGTCGGAGCGCCAAGTATGCTGGCGATATCTACAACTACAAGCCCGGCTTCGCGAGCGCCTCCTCCTCAGCTTGAGCCGCTGCCAGTTCTTCAGCACTAGCGGTCGTGCTCGGCTCTGTCCTGCTCTCCACGGCCGGCGCATGCGGCTCGACAACTTTAGTCGACCGCTGTGTCATCCGCGACACAAGTTCTTCGACGGTGGGGGGCCGGACTCGCGACTTCTTTCGGTGGCCCGCCCACCGTGTCCCAGTCCTCTCCTTCCCCTTGATCAACAGGGTCGGATGAGGGAATCTCCTGCGACAACTCAGAAGTCAATTGTTAGCATACAGAATACTTCAAGTCAAGTACTCGACTACTCTACTCGAGGAGCTCACCTCTTGAGACGTAGTCTCGGTCACCTTCAACTTCTTGGTGACTCTCTTGCGCGCCACATTGCGCGGCCTCCGTGGCGGCACAGGGAGACTAGCCTCTAGGCTAGTCGGTGGATCTTTGACAAGGGGGATGTGGGGCAACCCAGGGCGGCTGAACCTGGACCGCAGCTGGAACCGCTCCTGAAGTGTCTCCCCGTCCTCCTCGTCGGACGTGCCTTCTATGGTGACGGTATCGTCACCCTCACCGACTTCACGGTGCTCCTTGCCATTGCCCTTGCTCTCCTTTGGAATATCCACAAGTCGAGGAGGGGGAGCTGGGTCGAAGACAAACTTCGTCAGATCATCCTGCATCAAACAGTTTGGGTGAGCTCGACTACTACAATGCAATGACTACTCAAATACACAAGTTCAATTACAAACCTTGTTTGGCGGACGAGCCGCGGAGTACTCTAGGACTGGGCAGGGTGTGTATGGTGGCATATCTTTGAAGATCCTCCCCAGTCTCTCGACAATGTCGTCATCGTCGACTTCAGTACCGGGCATCCTCGACGTGTCGTCGTCGCCCGTGTATTGGTACCCGAGGGTATCACGCGCCACCAACAGTTGTACCCTCCTCTTCATGAAGCTGAAGGCCACGTGTTCGGCCCTCAGCCCGGCTTCTCTCAAAGCCTTGATCTTCTGCAGCAGCTCGGGTAGTTGAATACCCTCCTACATTGTTGACTCCGTGTTCCACCAGGGCTGATGCTTTGGCTGCTTCCCGCTCGGCTTTGGCAGCTCCGGGTGGTGGTTGGTGATGTAGAACCATTTCG
Organism: Cenchrus americanus; assembly: GCA_947561735.1. Taxonomy (NCBI): domain Eukaryota; kingdom Viridiplantae; phylum Streptophyta; class Magnoliopsida; order Poales; family Poaceae; genus Cenchrus; species Cenchrus americanus. The sequence continues at coordinate 226,780,130 of OX387245.1, read as the reverse complement.
ACTTCCAATCCTGGTTGGAGTCGATGAGCTTGTACGACAGGTACTACTCGGCGGCATCCTCGCGCATCTGGATGCCAGCTCCTCCGACTACTTTTGGGTCGTTGGCGCTCGGCTGCGGCTTCAAGCGGAAGAACCTTCAAAACAGCACCCAGTGGGGCTTGATGCCCATGAAGGCCTCGCAGAAGTGGACGAAGATGGAGACGTGAAAGATTCCGTTGGGGTTCAGGTTCAAGTACTCGATACCGTAGTACTTGAGGAGACCCTTGAAGAAGTGCTCACCGGGAGAGCCAGCCCGCGCTCCACAAACCGCGCGAACATTGGGATCTCGTCGGGGTTCTTCTCCACTGGGTATGGATCTCCCGCGGCGGCGCGCCACATGTCCATCTTCTTCTCCCGGAGGAAACCGCTGTTCACCAGCACTAGCAGGTCTTCGGTCTTCGCCTTGGATTTCTTCCATTCTTTGTTCAGATTCGGGCACGGGGGTGAGGTCGGCGGTGTTGATCCCTGGGCGGATCCAGCTGCCTCGTCACGGGATATCTTCTTCCCGGTGCCAGTATTCATGCTCTTTGACGGGGAAGACTTCATCCTCCAAATGCACCGGGTTTTCACTCGCATTCGCTCGGGGGCTTCTCTGGAGGCAAGTAGTGGCGGCGCACATGGATCTGCAGCCTAAGGCGCAATGGCGCTCAGGTGGCTGACTCTTGACTAGATCTATTTCAAATAGCTGTGAATGCGGAGGATGGAAAACCCTAAGGGTTTTCGGTTTCTATTTATAAGCCAGATGGATAAGTATTGGCAACTGACTCAGCGGCATCCGCCTGACTCTTCAACTTCCAGTTGTCGACGCACTTCATCTCGGGGGCTCGGCTACGATTACTTAATTCCTAGGGTGATGACTAGACTCCAGAGCAACTCAGGACACATTTTACAATCAAGATGACCCTTCAATTCGAGAGGAAGTACTCGACTCAAGGCTCGGGGGCTCCGTGCCACGTGTCCTTCGGATTTTTCTCCGGATTTTGTGGGATAATCTTGGCAGAGTTTCAGATTGACCCTCAGCTTGAATCTACAATTCGACCTAAGGCTCGGGGGCTACATTCCATATGGAATGCGATTCTTCGAATAACATTTTCCATATGGTTTCTTCTTCAAGAAAAAAGCGAGTATTATTGAAGACCTTCAAGAGGAGGACTCGAGGACGCTTGGGAACTACTCGAGATGACTTCAAGACTACTCAAGGATAAGCTAGAGTACCTTCCAACCTCGGGATGCTTCAAGTACCCTTGAGGACTTTTGTCTTGTAGTACTCGGGGGCGCTTGAGGACTACTCGCCAAGGCCGTCAAGACTACTCGAAACTATCCTACTCGACTACAAAGTACTCAGGGGCTTGTCGTATGGACCTCCCTGGGCCCGCTGCCTCGGTGGGTACCAGGACCGACTACTTGGTGGGCCCCTGGGACTACTCGGCTTGTGCCACACGGCACCTGATGGCGTGAAGCACAAGGACTATGGTGGAGAAGTACTCGGATAGGAAGTTGTACATGTCCTGCACTATGTAGAGAACTCCTAGCCGTACCCGACTAGTACTCTCTCCTCAAACTGACTTGTAACCCTGCCTCCCAGGCTATATAAGGCGAGGCAGGGACCCCTATCTCTCTCATATGCATCATCTTGTAAACTCATCCAATCAATCCAGAGCTACACAGCATACAGGACGTAGGGTATTACGCACCTCGCGGCCCAAACCTGTCTAAATTGTGTGCCACGTGTCTCTTCCTTCGAGTTACCGATCTCGGCGAGGCCACATACATCTACCTCGGGTACTCCCCTTGGTAGGTTGCCGGTCTAAACACCGACACTTCCCTTCCGGCGGCTGCCCATGAGCGGAATAGTCACTCCCCCTGTAGTCTTTAGGCTCGGGCGACACCTCCTTGTAATCCTTCCTCTTCATGCCTTAGATCCGCTCCGACCTTCGAACGGGAGTAGAGACCTTCTCCTCCTTGACGGGGCAGCGAGATGCGATTGCTCCGGTCAGGACATGCCCTTCGCAATGGATGCGGGCGGTCCTCTTGATCTCCATGGGTACCTTGAGCTTGCATCGCTCGCCTCCTCTGCCGATGGCTCCTTGGCGCCTATCTTCAACTCTACGCTCTTCGGGGAGGTCATGGCTGCTGCCTGGGTGCAAAAGGATGCGAATTGGGATGGATTCCCGAGCTCCCATCTCGGCCAATTAAATAGTCCGAGAAGGAATACCCTAGAAACCTCCTTTTACTTTTTTAAACTTCCCTTAAAATTTTCTAACCAAAGAAGGAAGTTAAAAACGCACGTCCCAGAGGAAAACCAGGGCGAACCGCCGCCTGGGTCCTCTGGGCCTCGGTTCGCGTGCCGGTGCGGTCCGGTTTTTTGCATGTCCCTTTTATTTTGCATTTTCAGCCCATGAGAAAAAGATGGCCCGGTAAAACTTCGTGAGAAATTCCAGAAAAGTAAAAGAAAAACTATTTACAAAATCCTCACCTTGTTTTGCGTCCTAGGCTTGACGTTCGGTTTCTTCCTCTATGGTGAAGACATCAGTATGGTGAAGAAGCACAATGTCGGGTTCGTAATAAATCTTAAGCCGTTGACCATTCACCATGAATGGATCACCTTTCACATCCATGATGGTTACCGCTCCATTGTAGAGCACCGAATGAACAATGTAAGGTCTGTCCCACTTGCTTTGCAATTTCCCCTTTCCGAAGGTTCTAAACCTCAAATTGTAGAGGAGGACCTTATGTCCTTCTTTGAATTCCTTTTTCTTCAATCTCTTGTCATACCAACTTTTTAATCCTCTCCTTGTATATACTCGCATTTTCAAAGGCTTTTAACCTCATCTCCTCTAGCTCGCTTATTTGGATTCTTCGCTTTACCACCGCAGCGTCTAGATCGAGGTTCATCTCTTTAATTGCCAAATAGGCTTTATGCTCTAACTCAACCGGAAGGTGACAAGCTTTGCCATACGAAAATTGATATGGGGTCATACCTATCGGTGTCTTGAACGCCGTTCGATATGCCCACAAAGCTCTGTCTAATTTCTTTGACCAATCCTTGCCTCCCTTCTCTACGGTTTTGCTGAGGATGCTCTTTAATTGCCTATTCGATGTTTCTGCTTGTCCGTTGGTGTGTGGATGATAGACCGTAGAAATCCTATGTTCAATTCCTAACTTGGACAAGCACTTTTTGAAATTCTTCTCGGTGAAGTGAGTTCCTCCATCGCTTATCAAAATTCTCGGAGTACCGAAGCGAGGGAAAATCATGCTCTTAATCATTGCAATGGATTCCTCCGTGGAAGCTTTACGACATGACTTGGCCTCTACCCACTTGGATACATAATCAACCATGACTAGGATATGCTCAAATTCATGTGAGTTTTTGTAGGGCCCCATGAAGTCTATTCCCCACACATCGAATAGGTCGATTTGTAGATTATATTTCAAGGGCATGGAATTCCTTTGAGAAATATTCCCGATTCTTTGGCATTCGGGGCATTACGCAACATATCTTTTAGTATCTTCATGCATCTGCGGCCAATAGAATCCACTGGACCACACTTTTGCTTGGGTCCGAAAGTGGCTATAGTGTCCACCGTACTCCGCTGAGTGGCACTTTCTAAAAATTTCTAACCTCTCTTCTCTTGGCACACATCTTCTCATGACTCCATCATTGCCAAGTTTGAATAGGTAAGGTGAATCTCAAAAGTATTTTTGAGTTTCGGAGATTATCCTCCTTTGAGTGTTTTTATCTAAGTGATCAAGAGGCATCTTCCAAATTGCTCGAATGATATCAATCATCCAAGTATCTTTGTCGAGTATTCGATAGAGGTGGTCATCTCTCGTCTTGTCTTCTATGGGCTCTTTATCATCTTGTCCACGGTTCATCCTAGACAAATGATCGGCCACAACATTTTCCACCCCCTTTTTATCACGAATTTCAACATCGAACTCTTGGAGAAGAAGAATCCAATGAATCAATCTTGGTTTAGCATCCTTCTTAGCCAAGAGATACTTGATAGCCGCGTGATCACTTGCATCACACATGATCTCGAAAGGTTGGCTCCAATCCAGAGGTTGAATAATGGGAGCGCTCACCAAAGCAATTTTCAAGGTCCGGAATGCCACTAAGCACTTATCATCTAAGTCAAAAGCCACATCCTTTTGTAGGAGATGTGTTAAAGGCTTAGTGATCTTTGAGAAGTCCTTAATAAATCTTCTATAGAATCTGGCATGGCCTAGAAAGCTTCTCAAGGACTTAACATCCGTTGAAGGTGGGAGTTGCTCAACCATCTCCAATTTAGCTTTGTCCACTTCGATTCCTCTCTCGGATATAACATGTCTGAGCACTATGCCTTGCTTTACCATGAAGTGGCACTTTTCCCAATTTACCACCAAGTCTACCTCTACACACCTCGTGAGGACCTTATCCAAGTTTACCAAGCAATCCACGAATGTCTTCCCATAAACAGAAAAATCATCCATGAATACCTCGAAAATTTCTTCAATGAATTTCGAGAATACGACCATCGTGCAACATTGAAAAGAGGCCAGAACATTGCATAGACCGAAGGACATCCTTCTATATGCAAACGTTCTGTAAGGGCATGTAAACGTTGTTTTGTATTGATCATCCGGGTGAATGGGAATTTGCATGAACCCCGAGTACCCATCGAGAAAGCAAAAATAAGTGTGGTTTGCTAATCTCTCGAGCATCTCGTCAATGAATGGTAAGGGGAAGTGATCTTTCTTCGTTGCTTTGTTTAGCTTCCGATAATCAATACACATCCGCCACTCGGTCACGGTTCTTTGTGGTATTAATTCGTTCTTCTCATTCTTCACCACGGTTAAACCTCCTTTCTTCGGTACACAATGTACTGGGCTCACCCGTTTGCTATGCGGAACCGGGTAGATGATTCTGGCATCAAGTAACTTGATGACCTCTTTCTTTACTACCTCTCACATGGCATGATTTAGCCTCCTTTGGTTCCATAGGTATACAATGAGTGCAAAAGGCTGGGCTAAGTCCTTTCAGATCATTAATCGAATATCCAATCACCTTCCTATGCTTTCTCAATAAATTCAGCAACTTCTCCTTTTCTTTGGGACTCAATTCGTCGCTCACGATGACTAGATAAGTCTTTTCTGGGCCTAAAAATTCATACTTAATCCTTTGGGCAAAGGTTTATGATCCACCTCGGGCACTTGTGGCTCTTCGGGTTTAATTTCTCCTATGCCCTCGAATTTTTCTTCCTCCACGCTTCCATCTTGTGGTTCTAATCCTTTCGTTGCTTCATCTAGTTCTTCGTCTTGTTGATCATTAGCTTGATTCTCCATCGCTCTTTGCAGCAGGTCTCTAAGGGTTTCAACAAAACAAAAACTATCTACCTCCTCTACTTCTTCGTCTTCGGGAGGAAAAGGTGAAGGGTGTTTAGAAACGCAAAGAAAGTTATATTTGTACTTCTTTCCATTAAGATTCATTGTTACTTTGCCTTTTTTGGCATAGACCAACTTAAGAAAGGGCCTACCTAGGATTATGTTATCATTATTACTATGGTAAGAATCTATAACAAAGAAATCGGTTGGTATACATTTTCCAGAGATGATTACATTAAGGTTGCAAGCAATACCTAATAGTTCCACCATCTCCCATAATTAACTTTGTTTATGTTGGAACTAAGTCTAGGTTGTGGTCTTGAACTTTATCGTAAATTTTTTAAGATAGGACACTTACTTGGGCTCTGATGTTGCATAAAGCTTTGTATTGAACTCCATTGATCTCGCAACTCAAGTGTGGTGCCATCTTCTCCTCTTCTTCGGATACTATCACGTCAACTTTGGTGAGGCGAGCGTATGGTGATGCTACGTGCTTGATCCCCATGACTCTTTTCATCTCGGCTATGTGTTCCGGATCCACCTCATCATCACAAAAGAGCTTTTGAAAGATCTCACTGGTGGTTTTAAGGTCGTATGAATCTTCCGCTTGCTTTTCCGGTGGGAAATCCGCTTCCAACGCTCTTGCCATCCCCTTTTGGTTAGGGAACGGTCTTCTTTTGTCGAATACTTCTCCATAGTAGATTGGAACCCAATCCATATGTTCGAACTCCCTTAATGGCTTCACGCTTGACATACTCCTCTTGTTTGTTTCATTTGATTCGGCGAAGTCAACGCTCGGGGTAGTTCTTGACTTGATATGTACTTCTTCAAGCTTTTCCGGGATTGGCTCCTCTTTCTTGACTTCCGGGGTTTCCTCTTTATAAATTTCAGCACACGTCTTCATCCTTGAATTATGTTCCGGCTCTCACACAAGTCTTGTTTCCGAATCTCTCCCTCTCACTCAAGGGGACGGCCGGTGGGGAGCAGCATGGGGTCGACGGGGATTTCTTTTCTTTTCTTTTGCATTCGAATGATAAGGGTCCAAGATGGAGATTCTCCTTGCATGAAGTCCAGTCTTTTACGCTTCTATCCTCAGGGATGTTCCTTTGTAACACTTCGGTCCTTGCCACCATTGTAAGTGATTTCATCAAGCTCATAAACACGAACAAGACTCCTTAACTGCTCCTTTGAACTTGTTGTGAATCCGTCCTTTATGTCCATGTTTCCCTACATAAACATAACGCTTCCAAATGCACGCACAAGGATGAACTTGTTATATGATTAGTGTGCCTAGTGGCGAGTTAGTTCCATAATCAAATCCAAATCAAAGTGTAATGAACATGTTTGGTGTACTAAAATGCACCGTCAACAGCATATCAAAAACCAGGCCAGGGACAAATCCCGATTCTCTAGTAGTGAATAGTCCTAGCACTGTACAAATATGCTATCTCTCCGTCAACCAATCACAACCAGTGTTGTGTGGACCGGCGGTGATAAAATTTCACCACTAATTGTCATGTGAGTGGATGCACAAAACAATAAAAGTGGCTGTCAAAACTTATATCACTGCCGGTTTCAACAGCAACTGGTGGTGAAACGTTTAACACTGATCTAAAAAAATGAGCCGTCTGTGAAGGGGCACATATGAACCCCTAGCCCAAATAATTCCGCATCTCACATTTTCCCTTTCCCCTACCCCGAGCGCTGTTATACCCCCCATCTACCTTATCCACTCTTCCGGTCATCCCCCGCCTGTCTCCTCATAATTAGCACGTCTCATGTCCTCCATCTTCGCCCCACTCGTGTCCCTTCTACATGCCCCTCACCGAGTGTAGTGTGCTAGAGCAGTAGAGGCATATGAGCCTAGGTGCAGTGGCTAAGAGCATGTTTAGATCATAGGAACTAAAATTAGCCTCGACTAAAATTAGCCTCTAGCAGGAGCTAAACTTCCAAACAGGTGAGGCTAAAGTGAGGCTAAAATTAGTCTTGAGGCTAAACTTTGCTAGTAGGGGTGGGGGAGCTAAAAGGGACTAAAATCTGCTCTTTCTCTTTCCTCATTAATGACCACATACATGCTGTCAATAGCTCCAAGCCATGCCCACCTTGAGAGAGGAGAGAGAGGAGAGAGGGAGAGGAGAGAGAGGGAGAGAGAAATAGAGTCTTTAATGCTCTTTTAATGCACTTTAGCTCTTGCTTCCAAACTAGGGGTGAAACTTTTTAGCCTGACTAATTTTAATCATGAGACTAAAGGTGATCCAAACATGGCTTAAGCGCCCGTAACCAAGGCGTGAGTGCAGATTCGGGCTCTGATGGGCTAGGCTCCAGCACTGAATGCGCGGCTGGCTCCGTCGATGTGTTAATTCTCGAATCAATATTCCCCTACTAAAGGTGATCCAAACATGCCTTAAGCGCCCATAACCAAGGCGTGAGTGCAGATTCGGGCTCTGATGGGCTAGGCTCCAGCACTGAATGCGCGGCTGGCTCCGTCGATGTGTTAATTCTCGAATCAATGTTCCCCTCTAGTAGACCTCCACTCCCCCTGTCACTCAAGGGGACAGCCGGTGGGGAGCAGCACAGGGTCGACGGGGATTTCTTTTCTTTTCTTTTGCATTCGAAAATAAGCATCATTGAGGTTTACATCACCGTCCATTTGGGTACGACGGGTCCCAAACCGGTGGTGATGGAGTTTTGGAGCAGGTAGTGATAAGGGTTTTTGTGGCAGTGTGTAGAGTCCTAGGGCCAATGAGTGATAACCTCCTCTGCAACATTTGTGATCATGCTACAGTAGACGTAATTATTGTTCAAGACTAGGAAGCAGTCCCTCGTCTAATATTGGTGAAATCTCTAAATCTCGTCTTGCCTGGTTTTACCTGGTCGATGATGGTTAATTACTTTTCTTCTTACCTCTTTGTTGAAGGCATTGTCTAGCTAGAGTTTAAAGTATTTGCTTAATTTCTATACTCCCTCCGTCTCAGAACATAGCTTCATTTAGACTTTTTCAAAATCAAACTTTTTCAACTTTGACCATGTATAACGAAACAATCATAAATGCTAATAACATAGAAATGATATTAATAGATTTATCACGAAACCAACTATTAAAATATTTAATAATTTCAAATAAATTATTTTAGGAGTTATTTCTGGTCAAAGTTGAAGAAGTTTGACTTTGAAAAGGTCTAAATGAAGCTATATTTTTGGGACGGAGGGAGTACATCTTTATTGGTTGGATCGTGGTGACGTACTTCACGTGTGCCCAACACTAGCTGTGAAAACTAACCGTGCGAGTAGAAACCAAATTGAACTATATCTTTCATTTCAAAAAGTAGGAGTAGCACCATTGTGTGTGTGGGGGGCGGGGGGGGGGGGGGGGGGCAAAGCCAACGATCAAGCAACGCTTTGTTAGGTGGGCACTTGGCAGACCATGGAAAACCTGAGTTCGATGCATGGTGGGGTTGGGCCAAAAGTCTTCTTGCAGCAGAAATACGGTAACGCTTGGTTACGGTCGTCCGATGCGAGGAGTCAAAATCGGACCCCCCACACACACGCGCGCCACGCAGCGAATCATTTCTAGCTTCTTCACGTGAGTGGGCCACACCCGAAGCTTATCCTTTCGATTCTTCCTTCCCAACCACAACACGAACACCGCCGTCGGCGACAACGTGAGCGCTACCGGGGCGAGGAGCGCGCGCTCCCCAGCGCAGATCCGGTGGCCGACCCGCCTCCTCCTCGCACGGTGTGGATCCGGCGGCGGAGCGCCGGACCGGGGCGCGGCGACCGCGGATCGAGCCGGCACCGGTGAGCTGCTCACCTCCGCGCTCGAGTCCCGCAACGGCGAGCTGCTCACCTCGCCCCGCCGGCCATGGAGGCCTGTGCTCCGAAGCTCCGCGCGCGCATGCTCACATGTGTGCTTGTGGAGGCAGCTCACCGTGCCCGAATCTCACCGACCATGGAGGCCCTGCGCTCGAGCTCGCCGATCATGGAGGCCCTGTGTTTGGAGCTCACCGAGCACTACAAGAATTCCTTTGATCTATGACGAAATTCTCATGACGTTTTTTGATTTCGTCATAGATCACATTTCATCCATGACAAACGGTCAAATTTCGTCATAGATTGCGGTCTTGGATATGAAGCCCGATATGAAGTCCAAACACTATGACGTTGCGCCAATTTTGTCATAGATTTCGTCACAGATCACACCGCATCCATGACAACCATCGATTTCGTCATGGATTAGCGATGTTGGATATGAAGCCCAATATGAAGTTCAAACACTATGACGTTGTACGAATTCCGTCATAATACGACCCACATTGCATTTCAACATTTCCTCATGATCAATACATTTAAAAAATTATATAATATGTGAAAATAATTAGAGATAAACACAATTAACAATTTAAAAATCTAAATTTAATTTTTTTCTAAAGCATATAATGTTATATATTCAGTATATAAATATACCTATGTAGAGGCAAATAAAATGGGATTTCTGTTTTATAATTTCTTATAATTTACAATGATTTTCTAAATATTTAGTCGGAATAAATAAAAAAGAAAAAGACGAAACCGTTTTTAAAACCACACATAACCAAGCTCAGGGTGTAATCTGGACAGTTTCAAAAGTTGAAGGATATGCTTTGTGTAGTTACAAAGTTTAGGGACGAAAACTAGACTTTCGCGAAAATATAACTGGTGTCAAATTTATATGGGCTTGCTAACTGGAGTCAAAGTCTTTCAGTGGCCCTCTAACTACTTAACTTGACCAGGAAACCACCCCGAGCAACCAAACCAGCCCACGTTGCCCGACAGGCCGGCTCAGGTTCGTGAAAATGGAGGGCCACGAGCAAACTTTTTGACATCCATGAGTTCAAAATTTCATCAAAATCATTTATATGATAGAAATTAACGAATCTATTCGAAAAATTTTGAAACTCATAGATGACAACTTATATGTTGTGTTTTGTATATGAAAAATAAATTTGTGTATAAAATATAATTATTGTTATGTGTTTCTTCACAATAGTGAAATTAAAAAGTAAAGAAAAAGAAAAACGTTTAAACAAACGGCCCATTTCAACCCTCACGGCCCAACAATTTCTGGCCGTCCATCTCTGATTCGATGGTTCTGATCGTGCTTCCATAGTATAAAAGAAGTTGGAACCCTAGCCCCTCCTCTCATTCTCCCCCAGTCCGCTCCCCTTCCCTTCCCCTCTAGACGCGCAGATCCACCCTTCCACCGCCACCTCCACCACCACCCCCGCTCCGCTCCCCCTCCCCTTCCCCTCTGCAGCTCTTCCCCAAGCACGTGGTCAGAGGGCTCCTCCTCCTCCCCAAGTCAGAGGGCTCCTCCTCCTCCACCACCTCGAATCCGGGCTGAAGATGGTGCCCGCGGGGCCGACGCCGCTCCAGTCTGTCAGCGCACATGGAGGCAAGTCAGGTGAAGAAGGAGGTGGAGACCAAGGTCACGGCGTGGCGGACGGCGGAGGTGGCAAAGATCACAACCGTTTCAAGAGGGAGGAGGTGGTCATCAACGGGTGGGAGACGGAGAAGCGAGGTGTAGAAGGCATCCGCATGGCTCAAGAAGACCGAGGTAATCCTTTTTCCCTTCTTGATTGATGTGCTATGGGCTCTGCATCCTAATTCCAATTTTGCTCAAACCAAATCGACGGTATACTCGCTCGTAGTCCGTAGAGCTTAACAAAGTTCTTCACGATTAGAGGAAATTTAGAGTGAAACATAATAACATACTAAATCCATGAGATTTCTGACGGATGAGCTAAAAACGAGAGGGCTATAGGTATCTTCATATAACTCGAATATTCAGTCCTATCGAAGGCAATAATCTGGACCGATTGTGCTCTCAAAACTTAATTTCCATCAAGGCAAAATATTAAAGATCAACCGACTTCAATCACGTGTTTCATACATGCTTTGTTTTAGTGTATCCGAAGTTCACTTTGATCACGAGTAGAGATCGGGTGATCGGCGTCTCGCTAACAAAAATGCCTCGCTTTCACTCACATATTATATTAGTCTACAATGCAATTAATAAGATATATAAATACAGTAAGATTTTCCCGCACCTTTTCGTGTTTGTAATTATTGATCAATAATCTATCCTCTCGACAAAGATTTTGTTTTGCTTACTTTACGTCCGCAAAATTTGATATCTTCCAATGTTGGGCTGCTATCTCCACCATTTGTTTAAGTTTTGTTATCTCGGATATATAAATTTCTTTAGCAAAAGCAAGGTACTCGTATTAACATGTTGCACTAATTTCAGATCTGCCACCCCATCGGGAAATTGGAATGCCATCACTTTCGCCTACTATGACCGAGGTATGTTTGTTACCCGAAAATCATTACCGTTAGTTGAATAATAGTTGAACGAGAGATCATGATTACTTGCTTGTCTTTTTTACTTAATTCGTTCTAGGGAAACATTGCCAAGTGGCTTAAGAAGGAAGAGACAAGGTCTCCCCCGGTGAGGTTCTCTCGCGAGGTGGAAACCGTAAGTTTTCATCGATCCGTTCAATATACCCATTCTTTGTTCGGTGTTTTCTTTTACTTAAGGTGAAGTGGAACCAAATAACCTTTGGGCGGATTCCCGTGATCGGGATAAAGCCACCGTGGAGATGGAGTGCATGGAAGAGGGATATCTTGCTAAGATCGTTCAAGGAGATGGTGCCAAGGAGGTTAAAGTTGGCGAGGTGCATACTTACGGACTAACAACAAATCTTTTATCCCCGTTGATTTTTTCGGCGAATGCTTATTTTCCGACATAATCCTGGGTTTGATAATTTGCCGATCCCGTGTCCCTAGATATTTGCTATAACCGTGGAAGAAGAGGCCGACATCGAGAAGTTTAAGGACTATAAGCCATCATCTTCGACCGAACTCGTTGCTCTCGCTGAACCGGAGGCTCAACCCGAACCTTCACGGCCAAAGGTTGAGGAGAAAGCGCCTTCTAAGAACTCCCGAGCCCAAGGCCCCGAAGAATGAGGACGCTTCTCAATCTGGAGATCGCATATTTGCCACCCTCTTGCCGGAAACTTGCTGAAGATAACAATGTAAGCTCTTGTTGTTCTCGCTGTATTGATACTTCGGATGTTGTTGAGGAAATCACATTGTGTTTCTTGATACAGGTCCTACTTGTCAAGTGTGAAAGGTACAGTCTGGTGGGCGTATTTTGAAGGCGGACATTGAAGATTACTTGGGTGAGTTATCATCTCTTGTGTTGCAACCATTAAATCTCTGCCTAGTGGCCCTAAGTGGTGCCATCATGTTCTTTTGTTTCTCTGCCTAGTGTCTTAGTTAGATCTGCCGAGGACAGTTCATTTTTTAAATGGTGTTTCCCTAATTCTTGCTATACTTGATGCACATTCATAAGGACTTAATGTAGAGTTGCAACATGATTAGTGCATATTTTCACTTCTGTTAATAATAATTTGCATGATTTGGCATTTTAGTTTTCAATAACCTTATATATCCCTACTTTGCGTTAATGAAGCTTCTGTAGCCAAGGGTGGACAGAGTGAGGCTTTTGCAGCTCCGGTCTTAGGTTATGTTGATATTCCAAATGCACAGATAAGAAAGGTAAATTTTGAAGGCCCATTAATGTAGGCAAGATTTTCATATTACATTTTGGAGTACCATGTGAACTCATTATTTTTACCTATGATTTGCTCATTGTCTGTGCTTCAAAAGCTATATTAGTCATGTAATTTGCTAAGCTGGATTAGGAATCATTTGATTCCGCCCACCGACAAGTGTTTGGTAATGTTCCTCTTTCGGGTTGTTTAGAAGTTATCGATGCAGTGGACATGATATCTTTGGATCGCTAGTGATGTTACAAGGACATATATGATCTGTTGTTTTGTGACTTCTAGGCTTGTTGAGTTGAACTTTATATGGATTGTGTATTTATTGTTGAATGACTAGGTTTGAAAATTGGGCCTGTTGAGCTTTGTTGCCAAAAATTATATTTTGTTTGCCATTGAGATGGTGTGAATGTACTTGAGATTTATTAATTTAAGAATTATTGAATTGTGTGATTTTATTGTTGTATTCGGTATGTGGAATTACCTGGTGTACCGAATTTGGCCACATCGGCGCCATGCGGGTGCCACGTCGGCTCCATGCGGATGCCACGTCATTGCCACGTGTATGCCACATTATCACCACGTGGCCGCCACATCATCTGCCACGTGGCTGCCACATCAGCTCCCAACTCATCTCTACAAGTGATGTGGCAAGTTAATCCATGACGATCACTTTCGTCATAAATTTTGGGCTTCGGGCTGGGTTCAACGGGCTTTATACCAATCTATGATGGTTTGAGAACGTCATGGATCACGCTAATCTATGACGAAAACTTAAGGACGTCACGAGAAGGGATCCGTGATGCTCAATACATGACGTTCTCAAATTTCGTCATAGATGTCGTTTTATGACGAAATTTTGATGATTCGTGACGAAAATCGACCGTCATAAACCACAAGATTCTTTGTAATGGAGCTCCCCGCGCGCCGGGGCGCGTCGGCTTGCCGGCGGCGCGGGCCGCCGCACCCAAGGCCGGCGTGCGGGAGAGCTCCCCGCCTCTGTTTTGGGATTTTTTTATGTTGCAATCGTTGTATATTGGTGTTGTAACAATGTTCTTGATATGTTGCAACTGTTCGTCTTCAGGATGTAATCGGTTCTCGCTTATGTTCGCACCAGTGTTCTTGACTGTTGCAAGTGTCCCATGCGAATGTTTCAAAATTAGATAATAAATTTTTCGATGTTTCAAACATTAATTTTCGATGTTTGCAGATGTCGAGTTCAATGTTGCATACACATGTTGTTGAATGTTGCAAACATTAAATTTTAATGTTGCGGATGTTTAGTTTCGATGTTGCAGACATGTGATGTTGGGATTTGTGTCGATGAAGAGAGAGAGAGGAGAGCTCTTGATGTTGGATGTTGCACACAACACTGGTCGCAACATATTCGTAATATGGTCGCAACATGGTGGAGGGGAGAAAGATCCTGATGTTGGATGTTGCACGTAACCGCGTTCGCAACATGCTCACAACACGTTCACAACATGCTCGCAACATGTACTCTTTGAATGTTGCAAGCACCATGGTTCGCAACATCACAAAAGTTGTTCACAACATCACTACGCCCGCCTCGCAACGCGATCGACGACTGATACACTCCCTCATCTGAATCGTGCGGCCGCGGACCCGTCCGATGCTAGCGCCCGGATCGGACGTCCGGGCGCTAGCAGCTCTGTTCTTTCTATCCTAGATCCATTTGAACCTCTGTGTACTTCTTATATAGGAACTGTCTCCTTGTCAATTGATTGATTTTTGGGTTCCTCTCAGTCACTTTATTTTTGGCTGTGGATGTTGGATCCGATGGTTGCGGAGGAGTGAGAAAAAGGTGGTTGATTTTTGGGTTCCTCTCAATCAATTTTTTCCCACCACTGTCTTTTATTCAAAAACATAAGGCGGGGCCAGGTGATGTGGATCGAGTTTGTTTTTTCAACCCGTTTAGAGTTACAAACCCGTTTTCCTTTTTTTGTCTTTTCTTTCGCCAGCCACTTGACATTTTTCCCCTTACAGCCCAATTGAACAGGCCCAACTAAAAAAAAGAAAAAACCAAAAAATATTTAGCAGGAAGGGAAATGTGCAGCCGCCAAAACACAACTAGCCTGGGGCCTTATAAATACTAGTAACATGCCCGCGCGGCAACGCGCGGGGCTCTCCACAATCCAATTTAACCACTATGATAACATCATCAAGTTAACTTTATTAAAATAATTATATGAATGAAAAGATAAGTACGCTACTATACTTCACTGTTTTTAAATCAATAACCACTATGATAACATCATCAGGTTAACCTTATTTAAAAAATTATATGAATGAAAAGATAAGTACGCTACTATACTCACTGTTTTTAAATCACAATGATATCGATACTACATAGTAGTTCTAAAAATGGTTAGTAATATCACCGTTGACGCAAAAAGTGCACCCGGCGCCAAACACACAAAGCCGAACAAAGTCAGCTTCACACGCGCAAAGAGTAACAAGTTGCGCCGATCAATTTTTCCGAAAATTAACAAAAGACAAAGCAGTTAGATACCAAAGCTTGGAACTTGTCGGGTGGTACCAGACAGTTCCATATTTACGGCTAAGAAGCCAGATGGGATGACACATAGCTATAGAAAGCTATTTGCCAATGAACTGAAACCATTCGGGAATCTATAAAAGGAAAAGCAATACGCCAAATGCATGACGTAAGCGTAACGGCGATCGGTCTTTGTTTGATACACATGCACGAGGCCATAACCGATCCCATGATGATTAGCATTAAATAAATGAATAAAGTAAAGCACGAACATAATCATGTAATAAACAAGCATGCATAGATCCAAAGCACTAGTCTACCGCATGTCTAGGTACTTTAAAACCCGTCGGGTACGATGTCGAGCAAATCTATCCACCGCATTATACAACTTGCACGAAAAACGTACCACTTTCCACAAATAGATCTATCCACCGCATGATACAATCTAAATATGGAAAGCTAAAAACACACCTTATTTAAAGCATGAATAACGCACGTGTTCTACTCGTGAAGAAACATAACCGAATACGGGCCGAACAACCGATTCGGGGTCCATGAAGAAGGAACGAACATTACCAAGTGAATAAATCTATCAGATTGATTTGAGATCTAATCCACCGGATGACTAGCTCCAAAGCAACCCAAAAACCTGCATCTACCGCATGATACCCGGTTCTTTCAAGATTTATACCAACATCGGTAAGATTGAACCCACGACACGTAACAATCTAGATCGATTCGGTTTCGGCTATCGGGAAGCACAAGATCCACGTGTTAAAACATGAAATCTACTCGAACAAAGATCATAAAAGAGGTAAAGCCAATCCAAACCCATCTAGATTGGGCAAAAGTGTGTTACATGAATTTAAACATAGAGTAAAAACTCAAAGCAACACGGGGTAACTTAATGAATCTATTGGATCTTGCCAAAATCCAATAGAGCCGATAACTAGCTTCAAGCTAGATCTTAGCCTACCGCATGGCTCATGACCTAACAAGAAACCCTCTTGAACCAAGCTTGAATCTACCGCATGACACGAAGCATGGTAACAAGACTACTTGCATCGATCTAAATCCACCGCATGATACTAGACATGATACAAGGTTGCGGTACTCACGGAGGTCGACGGATCGATGAACCCTCTCGAAGAACTCGACGACACGACAAATGACTCTAGGGTTTGGCGTAAGGCCGGTGTGTATTGAAGAATGGTTGTTTTTTGTTACATACATTCAGGGGTCATATTTATACCCTGTCAAGTACAACTTCGAATGGATTCGTTGCCTAACTTATCTCTAAGCTTGATCACCTATCCATCCATTCATTCTCCCTGATTGAGCCACGTCACCGTCCAATCCCACAAAATCAGCTCTCTTGTTCCTTTGCCGAACCGGGAGCGGATAGCCGACCGCATCTCTTTGCCGAATATCTCCGAAAAGATCCTTCCTTCCACCGGACGGACTCCTTATCGAACCGGACCCACAAGTCGGACTCCTTACCAAATTTTGGTGTTAACATATGCCCCTTCGATTGTGGGATAAAAGTAATTTTATTCCGCAATTGACTCCGACCACGAATGCTTCAAATCAAATCTGTCAACACCTTGTTCTTCGCAATACGCCGGAATCTTCACCTAGATCCAAACCCTAGATCCTCTCGTCCCGAGCTCAAATCCCCAATGGCGGCTCAAAACCGGGATGCTCGGGTAAATTCCTCCCCTATAAGCTTCGTTCGGCATTTAGGTTTTCAATTTTACCCGAGATTTCCTTTTCCGCTTTTCCTCCGGAGCCTTCTACGAGCTTCGACTCGCACCGAGGCCAATTCGAGATCCTATTATCTTGGTCCCGTAGGGAACTACGATCCTCGAGATTTCATCGCGGCCGAATCTCGGAGAATCCCTTTTAAAGCAGCTCTGTCCCCACCTCCTCGGTGGCAAGACGCCTTCAAGAATCGGCCTTTACCTCCGATCGCCGGTGGAGAACCCGGTACCGGAGGATTCTTGCGGACAAGAGTGGATTGACCCAAAACGGGATACCCTCCGCATTGCTCAATGCTTGGAGTTATCCGTGGCCGAGACCCCAAAGAATGAAGACCTCCCGATAGCGACTGTCACTTTTGGTCAAACGGCGTCAACGCCTTCCTCTTTGGCCACGGCCCAATGTCTCCAACCCCGGCCGATGTGTATATGATCACCGGCCTTGACATCACGAGTCCTGTTCAGCCTTGGAAATTCAAAAATTCTTCTCGGCAAACGGGGGTGAAGCCGGGGGAACGGATACAAACAAGATATCTTGAGTCATATGAAAGACAACCCTCTTGGTGATGTCGAGTATAGAGCATTCCCGAATATGTGGGCGTGCGATTTGTCTTCCGTGGCAAAGCCAACGAGCCTACCCCGAATCACATCACAATGGCGTCTCATTTGGCTAGTGGCAACCGCCTCCCCCTTGGAAAATTCCTCCTAGGCGAGTGTGTACCATATGCTTCACCAAACTCGTCACCCAAATGTATACTAGCCGAGGATAACATGTGTCAATGGTCCTTGGTGGTTTGTTCAAATGTGGCCGCAGCTCCACATGCATCGGATCATTGGCGTCAATTTGAACATCGAGCTCTTCCCCTTATCCAATCACCCCGAAGGGGAGCCTCAAGCCACCGGAGGATGCCGAATTATGGAGAAGCGGCTTCAATCGTTCTTGTTCGGCGGGACATCGGCCCGGCTTTTTGAGCTATTCTTCAAAGGTTTTCCAAATCCTCTCTGGCTTCCTTATCTGGACAATGACACCTTGACTTTCCCTGTTGAATTCTCCTTTGAATCCGGACGTCAAGATGGGAGATTCCTAGAGATCTTCAACATCATAATCCGCCCATGTATACTGCCGGCTGAATTTAATGGAGGAAGGCTGAATCATAGCACTTATGAGTATTACCAGCCCAATGTAATAGCTCGGCAACTTGGGTGCGCCAGATGCCCCCAAGGCTATTTCTGCATGAATTCCCGAAGCCCGGGGAGGAAATCAAAGAACCTATGCACAGCAGAGAGTTTTCAATTATGTGTGCGATCCTGCTCGTTTACGCCCGGCCTTTTGTGCCAACAATCACGACTCACCCCACCTTTAACTCCTGGTGGCAAGAATTCCACGATCATATCTTCGGTGAGCTCGTACACGCGTTCGTGCGAGTTGATGCCCGATTTCCCGCCAACTTCGAGAGGTAATATAATGAACCTTTGGATCGGACATATCCTCTCTAATCATGATTCGACCTTCATCTTCTTACCACGTAACACGATTACTCGCCCCTCGAGCTAGTAATATCACCTATAATGATGTAGGCCCAATCTCAGCACTGGGATTCAAGTCTACAACTCTAGCTCAGCTAATGGCCAGGTTTGCTACAACAGACCCCAGCCTCTCTAGCTTTGCTGCTGACAGGAGGCAAGGTCTGTCTCTGATTGCTCCTCCAAATGCCAAGAGGAGGAGAACTGTCAAGAAAATGCTTGTTGAGGTAAAATCCTTTACCTTCTTGATCACAAGATTACTCTGTTCTCGATAAATCATATCTTTGTGTATTTTCGGACGGAACCCGGCAACCTTCGGTGTCGGAACCTGCCAATGCTCCATCCTTTGGTATGACCCTTGTTGCCTCTTTTTAAGGATGAACACCGGCATTTACCCTTTTAATTTGACACTTGCGGAAAGAGACAATGGAGGACCAACTTGTGGATGTCCCAGTGGCTCAACAAGCAAGTCCACCCAGGGTTGAATTACCTATCCCAGTGGAGATCTCATCTTCATCACCCTCTGCAGAAGCAATGAACTCCCCAGAGATGAGTCTCCCAATCCAGCCAGAGCCATCAAGTCCCCCAAGGGCACAATCACCTGTTGATCATGCAGAAACTCCAATCCCAACAGAGGTGGATCCAACTCCTCTTCAGCCAGAAGCCCATGAGTTACCAGCGACTGCATCAACACCCTCTACCTTGGAAGCTTCAGCTTTACCTGGAACTCCTTCTTCACCTGTGACTGCCCCTGCTCAAAATCTTGCCCCAGCTCAAGAAATCAGCCATGAGGTACTCAATTGCACTTAACTCTGCTACCTTTGCATTTAGCACTCCTAACTCGGCAATACTGCTTCTTAGGATCAAGCCCCATCATCATCAAGCCTGCCAACGGGGAACAATCCGATTCTTGCCGAGGTGATGGAAGAAATGCACCGACCTCTCCGTCGGATGAAGTGCTAGCAAAGCTTAAAGAAATTGTTGCCTGGCTGGAAGGAGATGCACAAGATCAATTCAAGGATCTCGATCACTTTGAGGAGATGCTTGAATCTATCGACCAAGAACTCCCCGAAGATGTCGAGCTTCTCTAGCAGCCATCTATGGCTTGGACATCCTTTATGCGCCCATAAGGCACGCTCTGAGGAGATTGCGCTCCCGCCCGGCTATTGAAAAGAAGAAAGCCGATGCTGAACGCGCCATGAACGGGGCACAATCCCAAGCAGAGAGCCACAAAGATACATTGGCTAGTCTGCAGACTTCTTATGATCCGAAAATTGCCAAGAAAGCTGCTCTAGAGGCAGAACTGAGAAGCCTGTTAGCTGAGATAGAGGCGGATAAAAAGAAAATAGCCGAGCTCCCTGGATTGATAGAAAAGACCCAAGCGGAAGCAAAATCGGCTATCACCAAGATAGAGCAATGCGATGCAGAACTCACCACCTTGTCTGGTGCTCAAAAAGATTGTCAGGAACTGTTGGATAATTTCCGCCAAGCATCATCCAACGCCCGTGTCGTGATTGCGAAACATTTGAACATCCGAATGCTCTAATTGATGTATAACCGAATTGGTCGCTCTTGTGATATTTCTCTTGCAATTTATTTCTTTTCTTCTGCGTACCTTCAATATAATGCTGAACGACCCATTCGGCAAAGAAACGCCAACTCCCGAATGGCACTTTGACTCTCCTTAGCCGAGCCAATCAGCTGAATGTGACTCAGCCTAGAACTCCAAGCGACCCGCCGGCGGGCTGGCCAAGGAAACCTTTCCACCTTCCGATTTTCTTGGGATATGCGCCACGATCCAAAGCCACGACTCGAAGCCACGATTCACCTTGCCAGGCCTATAAATGCAACCGTAGGTGCCCCTAGCTCTCGGCCAAGCCTTTTAGCTCTCGAATCTTTGCCAATCTCGGCTCCTCCTCTCTTCAAACAGCGCACATCCCAAATCAACATGGTGCGCTGCCTCAACCGCCGCCGCGCCTCCGACGAGGCGAAGGGAGCGAGCGCCAACGCGCGCGGAGGCAATGATCGTCGATTCTTCTTCTTTGATTCAACTTTTGATCTTCTTCTTGTTTTGACGATCATCTTCTCCTCGGATTGATTCGGTGGAATCCGTCTCTCGCGCCGGCCAATCAACCCCTTCCGGACGACTCTTCGGAGTCCGATGGCCACTCCCCCGTGCCGTACGGGGAGCTCGATGCCCTCCGCTTCAAGGAGGAGTTGGAGACGACCGGCGTGAGCTGGAGGACGTCTCCAAGAAGGCGGGCATAGCCGAGCTAGAATGGGAAGACCAGCGCAAACAGCTGCTGGAAACCATCGATGGTACAGCCCTGAAATCAGCTCTTTGATCCAGCCCGGCTTTTGATGCTGATCTCTTTTCTTCTTGCTTCTTGCGGCCGCGACGCCGAGCTCAACCGAGTGAGAGCGCCGGTGGAGCAGTGGCCGACAAGGTGAATGCCCACGGCGGCACACCCGCGGAGCGCCTTGCCGCGGTGGAACACCGCGTCGACGAGGTGGCCACCCATGGTGTCCGTTTGGGCACCACCTTGGGCTTAGCTGCCATGGCGACGCACACGGACGTCGACTACTCCACCCGGCCGCGCGGCTTCCGGGCGGTGCGCCGGAGGACATCGATGAGATCGAGCTCATCTGGAGCGCCTCGATGGCCACGGCGACGCCATTGCCGAAATCACTCATCCCCAATCTGTATTGAACAGGCTTTTCGACTAGATTGTATTAGGGATGTTTGATCATCGGCAATAAATAAGAACTTTTGAATTCGTGCTTGTCTTTGTTATGATTTTGCTTCGCATTTGCGTCCACGGTTCTTTTTTTCTTTGAATGCATCCGGAACTATCATAGCCGAACGCGCAAAGTCCACGAAGATCCCGATTCGGCAATCCATAAGCCTTTGTTCAAGCCAAAACCCTTTCGCATCCGGGGAGAAAACCCCGCCGTTTGGTGTTCCAACGGTGCGTCTTGCCGGTCATCACTCCCAATGCACCCCTTCGGTCAATAAAAGAGCCCGCCGAGATGCCACCGCAAATCCACTCGCACACTCATCCATCATTTCTCATTTCCTCCCCCGTCTCCGGAGGAGAAAACCCCAAGGCCATGGACAAGGGCAAGCAACCCCGGGAGAGTAGCTCACCAAAGAAGCGCACGATTCGAAGGTGAGTTCTTCCTTGATCTATTCCTCATTCTCCATATGATCTCGTGCTTCATGTTTTCTTCTTTCCTCTTTCGGCCTTGATCTGCTCCCCCGAAGAAATCATCGGGACCGAAGATGTGCTCGAGTACATCTCCTCCGATTCCTCCCTCGAAGCGAGAGGACGCCACGCCCGAACGGAGGACCGGCCATCAAGCTGCGCCGCCGCGTTCGGCACCCGGAGCACGGCCTCGGGGACATCACCGCCCGTTGCTAAGCCGAGCGCGAGCGTCGCATGGCTCTGGAGGCACTAGTAGGGGGTATATGTTTCGACCTCTTTTTGACCTTATGCCCGCATTTGGATTTCTTGCCCCTAACATCGATTCCTCCGCTTCGGATGTCTCGACGGGTACAACAACCTAAAGATGGCACGGGAGAGCCCGGTGGAGGCCGCCAACCATGGTCACCCCCATGCGTTCCAAGTTTCCGTCACGGTGGTCTGGAACAGTCGAAGAGGGAGCGACGAAGAAGCAAAGAAAAGATTGAATCATACTTTCGCTTCTTCCTCCACGCCTTCTCGCTTCCCACCTCCCCGAAGATCCGACCACCGGGGTTGTTAGATGTAAACCCGCAAGAAGCGATCGTAATGTAGTTTTTGTGCTAAGGACAATGCATCTAGGCACCGGCCATTTTTTGTTACGAAGGCGGCCTCGTTCTTGAGCGCCGGCCGTCATCCGTGTCGGATGTGTGTAATCATCGATCGATCTCAATGCTAGGATAATACTTCTTCGGATATCTTCCATTTATTGCAGCGGAAAATTCTTCTCCTAGCAAAGTTTTCAATATGTATGCATTACCGGGGACGCATCCGACCACGCGAAAGGGCCCTTCCCGGTTGGGGGACCATTTGCCGAATTCATCGTATTTAGTTCCAATCGGCAATAGCGCTTTCCACACCAAATCACCTTCGCAAATTGCCTTACTTTCACCTTCTTGTTGTAGTACTTGGCAACCCGCGGTTTGTTTTTCTCGATGTTTTCCGGGGCTCTAAGACGGATCATATGTAAATCCTCCGGCTCGTCCATCATTAGGCCACCGTAATCCTTGGAGCTCAAATCTTTACGTAACATAACCCTCCTTGAATCGGATTGCACCTCCCAAGGTAAAATTGCGTGGTGCCCGTAAACCAACTCGTAAGGAGAAGTCTTTGTAGCTCCATGGGGGGCCATTCGGTAAGCTCACGGTGCATCACCGAGTACCGAATGCCACCTTCTTGGCTTCGGTCGATCTTCTTTTGTATCGGCTTGATCATGATCTTGTTAGAAGCCTCTCGCTTGACCATTAGCTTGGGCATAATAAGGAGAAGAATTATACAACTTGATCCCCATGCTTTCGGCAAACTCTACGAATTCCGGTGACACGAATTGTGCCCCTTGATCTGTGGTAATTGTCGAGGGATTCCAAACCGATAGATGATGTGTTCCTTGACAAATTCAACCATGTTTTCTGATGTCACCTTCTTCAGTGGGATCGCCTCAACCCATTTAGTGAAATAGTCCGTAGCCAAAAGCACGAACTTATGCCCCTTGCTAGATGGTGGATTAATTTGGCCAATCAGGTCTATACCCGGCCCCCGAATGGCCATGGCTTGATGATGGGATTCAATGCCGATGCGGGGACCCTTTGAATATTCCCAAACCTTTGGCAATCCCGACATCCCTTGTAATACTCAAAGCGAGTCCTCTAATATCGTCGGCCAAAAACAACCAGCTTGTCTAATGACCCACTTCATACGGTAGGCCGATTGGTGTGCTCCACATATCCCATCGTGCACTTCGCTCATCATGTTCTTGGCTTCTTCTGGACCCAGACATCGTAGTAATACCCCATCTAATGATTTATAGAATAAATTATCATCCAGAAGAACGAACTTTATGGCCTTGTACCTGAGCTTCCTAGAGACTTTTTGGGATGGATCCCTCAAGTAATCAACGATCTCTTTCCTCCAATCATCTTCTGCAAGATCCGTCCCTAGTGCACATACCCCCGCACAAACGCTTCTTGGCTCTCTTTGTAACCGGAGGCACTTTGAGCCGGCTGTTTGCTTCTTCGTTGTGCTCCCTAGGAATATCTTTGTAGAGTTACCAACGGGAAGCTCTTCAAAATTTCCCCGCATTCTTCGTAGTAACTCCTCGGCGCTTCACTTTTGCACTCGTATTGGCCGTTCAACCGCTTGATCACTAGCTCGAATCCCCATAAACTTCAACCGAAACGGCCCTCGCTTCTCTCAAGTATTGAAGCCCTCGAAGTAATGCCTCGTATTCGGCTCGGTTATTTGTGACGGTGGGTTGTATAGGGATGGCAAATTCGAACATCTCACCCCTAGGTGAAATCGTAGGATCCCTACTCCCCCACCTTTACCACATGATGACCCATCAAAAAACAAAGCCCAAGGGGTAATCTCAAGCAAATCAATTGACGGATCGCGTTGTTCGGTTATAAAATCGGCAATGATCCGTCCTTTGATGGCCTTTGCCGATTCGAATTTCAACTCGAACTCGATAAAGCTAAAATCCACTTGCCAATCCTGCCGTTCAAAATTGGCATAGATAACATATGTTTTATCACATCAAACTTGGAATACACAGTGCATTCGGCATTCAACAGGTAGTGCCGAAATTTTGTACACGAGTAGTACACGCAAAGACACAGTTTCTCTACAGCCGAATACCTGGTTTCAGGATCAAGTAGTTTTCGGCTAAGATATGCTACTACCCGTTCCTTTCCTTCGAATTCCTGAATAAGGGCCGATCCAATGGTTTGGGTATCGGCCGCCACGTACAACTTGAAAGGCTCTTCCAGCTGAGGAGGGACCAGCACAGGTGGCTCTTTCATGTACTGCTTGATCTCATCGAAAGCCTTTTGTTGTTCGTCGCCCCATGTGAATTTCTCGATCTTTCTTTAGCTTCGGTAATGGAGAGAATGGCAAAACCTTCGTGATAAATTTGAACCGAATCTTCTCACGAAATTGATTTTGCCGAGCGGTGATTGCAACTCCTTGAGGTTAGTTGGAGGAATGACTTCATCAATGGCCTTCATGCTCTTCTTGCCAACTTCAATTCCTCCCTCGTGGACTAAAAACCCCAAGAATTCTCCAAATTGATACCCCAAAAGCGCACTTGTTTGGATTCATCTTTAAACCATGCTTCCGGTGCATTCCAAAGTCTTCTTTACATCTTCTAAATGTGTGTTATGACTTAGGGACTTGATTACCACATCATCAATGTAGATTTCCACAATTTTGCCGATCAACTCGTGAAAAATGTAATTCATGGCTCGCTGATAAGTTGCACCGGCATTCTTTAACCCAAATGTCATGACTATCCACTCAAACAGGCCTATATGGCCGGGACATCTGAAGGCCGTCTTTGAGATGTCTTCTATTGCCATGAATATTTGGTTGTACCCCGCGTTGCCATCCATGAAACTTATCACCTTGTGTCCAGCCGCGGCGTCAATCAATAAATCGGCAATAGGCATGGGATAACCATCCATCGGAGTAGCTCTGTTCGGGTCCCCGAAATCTATACGGACCCTCATTTTTCCATTCTTCTTGTACACGGGGACGATGTTAGAAATCCACTCTGCATATCTCGCATGGCCGAACGAAGTTTGCATCAAGTGATCTTTCAACTTCCTTCTTCACATCGGCCAATACCTCATCCTTGTAGATTTTCCGGGGTGGTTGCTTGTATGGTTTGAAACCAGATTTGATTGGCAACCGATGCTCGACGATGGAACGATCCAATCCATGCATCTCCGAATAATCCCGTGCGAAGCAATCCTTGTATTCTTTAAGAAGCTCAATTTGTTCCCCCCCCGAAACCTCGGCCGCAAGTTTGCGCCGATGAACGTCGGCCTTGGCTTGTCACCGCTTCCAATATCAACTTCTTCTAGCTTATCGGCCGACATGAATCCTCGCCCCACCTTGCCATCGGTGCCATCTACGGGGTTCTCCATTAAAAATTGCTATAAGAGCCGATCGCTTGAATCGGTGTTGATCACCGCCGACGGTTCAATAGGACCTTCTCCCCAATCTTTCCCCGAGAAGCAATCAATACCTTGGTACTCCCGCGAAAGTCTGGTTCCATGTTCGCCACGCTCACGGAGTCATCTGCCCGGACAACCTCAATCTCATCGTCCACCCACCGGATAAGCCGCGATGCATGGTGGATGGGACGCAACGATTGGCATGAATCCGAGTCCCGCCCAAGCGACGGTCGTAGGCTCCTTTACCTTCGATGACAAAGAAGGTAGTGAGCGACGTTTTGGATCCAATCATTAAATCCACGTGAGCGCATCCCTTGGTGTCCGAAGGGTTCCGGTGAAATCATTCAAGATTATGCTTGTAGGCGTCGGATCCCTCGGGCCCATGCCAAGTTTCCCGAAGGTGGTGTACGGAATTACGTTGACTTCCGCTCCACCGTCGACGAACATCTTGGTCAATGGCTTGCCATTGACGTATCCTCTCAAGTACGGCGGCCTCATATATCGATTCTTGGCCGGTTTGTCGAAGATTGCACCGCTTGCCGGCACCGGTTGTGCCATCATCCCTTCGGTCTCGCTCATCATCGAAGGAAGCTTCCTCCTCGCATAACCCGGTTAGCGAGAGCCATGGACTCGTTCGGCGAAAGTATACCATGCATGTTGGAGCCGAACGCTTTGCCCCTTCGGGTTGATCCTTGGGGCGCCACACCTCGCCTTGTTTGGATCCCGGCCGCCTCGGCTCGCGGTTCCTCAAGCGCCGGACCCGTCTCTTCCGGCTCTTCCTCGGGCGGGCGGGCACCATTGCCCCTTTTGCCGGATGTAGTCATCTTCATCCTCCTCTTGATCGGCCCACCCGAGGTCGGCTTGCCGCTTCCCGGGGTGATCGATGACTTCAATTTTTTGGCGCCGATCCCCATTAGGGTGGATCCTTCCAATTCTCTCTTGGACGGATCGGCGATTGGCGCTCTCCTCGCTCGTACTCAAAATACATGTCGCCGCATTCGGTACGGTTCTTCAACGTGGGCAGCTTCAAACCCTCATTCCGGCAATGCCCGAAGAAGGCACATCCCCGGTGTGTGCGCTCCTTCGCTCGCGCGCGTATTGCTCCCCGGTCCCTTCGTGTGCTTCTTCTTCGGCTCTACGCTTCTCCTCCTCGTAGCGTCGCTTCGGTAGCACCCTTTCTCCATCCGGCGCCGCCACTTGTTGAGGAGGATGCGCGTGGTCACCCCGGGCTTAGTTCCGGATGACTCCCCGATTTCGATGTCACTCCCGAGAATGCGGGGGGCCTCGCCATGCACCTGTTCCGAGTTACATGGCGCTCCGGGTCCACTTTGCTCCATCTTGTCTAGCCCCGGGCCGAGGTCAAGACCTTGACCTTTCCCTTCTCCTCGGTACCGTTATCATGTTAACGAGAAAAGCCCACCATGTTCGAGGGAAGGGGTGGCCATCCACTTCATCTTGTTGTCGAACTTGAGGTGTCCCTCTTGGATGGCCTTCGGATCCTCATCCCGAAGACCACCGCAATCATTGATGGAGTGTGAATCCCTGTCGTGGAAGCCACAGTAACGTTTCCCTTTAACTCCATCGGGCCGAAGCATGGAATGCCCCTCAGGCAGCTTGATTCGGCCTTCCTTCACTAAGAGCTCGAACAGTTTGTCGGCCTTTGTGATATCAAAATCGTAAGTGCCCTTGGTCTGTTTGACCCAGCGCTGATTCATCGTTAAAGGCTCCTTCCCCCACATGATCTCTCGCCGCGGCCACATCCAATTCATCATCGGAATCCTCGAACGGATCGGCCTTGTCTAAGAACCGGTTGTAGACGTCGGCGACATCATCTTGCTTTCCAAACTTAGCATCCTTCTTGAAGCCATACGCCCGGTTGCTCATCGGTGATAGCTTCTGCGATAGCCGGCCCGTGTTCTCAAACTCCATCCCGAACAATTTCTCACGTACGGCGGCGGCATCCCGGCGACGGCCATATCAGCCAACTGGTCGTCTGGCAAGTTAAGCGAGAAGCACATGCCTTTAACCTCCCTGAATCTTCTGAGAAATTCTAGCGGCGTCTCGCTGTGCCTCTGCTTCAGGGTGGCAAGGTCAATCAACTTCTTCTCCGAGCTGCCACAGAAATAATGAGCATGGAATTTCCGCTCTAGATCCTTCCACCTGGAAACTGATTCAGGGGGCAGGGATGAGAACCACTGGAATGCCGGACACGTCGGGCCGACGCGGGGAAGTAGCGGACCACGAATGTTTCCTCAGCCGAGCATTCCCCGAGCTGCATGAGGTAACGAGCGATGTGCTCCACTGTGCTCGTGTCGTCTTGCCCCGAAAATTTTGTGAACTCCGTCGGCGGCTTCACCCTTGACGGCAGGAGCACGTTGTAGTACCATTCTGGGAACGGTGGCTTATAGGCGGGTCCCTGCATTTTTGGCTTGAGGCCGAACTGATTTTGCATCAACTCGGCCATCTTCCATGTCAGGGCGTCGTCCTCTTGCGCGCCCTGCGGCCGGCGCATACCCCGGATGCGAAAAGGCGTCAAATGCCCCGTAGTTTCCCACTTCATGGTAGCCTCCGTCATACAAGTTCCGCCGCAGCCGCCTGTTCGCCGAGCACCTCCGTGGCCGGAAGCAAGTGGGGCTCCGGGCGAGCCGAACGCTAGTTCCCCGTACGTAGGCCGGTACGGATTCGGGCCGTTGCGTGGGTTGACTCGTCTTTCTGCGGTGGTGGTGGCCGGATTGGCTGCCCTCCCGAAGCCTCGTAGTGGGGGGTTGAACCGGCTAACCCCCGAGCCCCTGCGGAGGAGGGCCGGAACGCTTGACTTCCGCAGCTCGAGGAGGAGGCCGATGTGGCCGGCTCCATAACGGTGGTTGAGAGCTTGACTCGCCTAGCTCCACGGTGCCCCCTTGGATGGGTGCCTTGCTTGAATGCTTGTTCCATGCCCGGGACAAAGACGGCGACCATCATCCGCCGGAGCGCGCCGAGGAAAGCTTTGTTGTGCTTGCTCGGCATGTAGTCCGCAAATTCTGGAATACTCGCATGCACTCCTCTTTCTCCCCGCCGAGCCGTGGTATCGCTCTCCCCCCGGCAACAAAAACCACGGGTATCTCGTTCTTCAAATATGGGACGCCGCTTCTATTTTTCTTGAATGACAGCAGACATTTCTGCTGGAACTGGTCCATGACGTCCTGGAGTTGCTGCCGCTGCTCGGGAGAGAGATCCTCAAGGTTGACGTCCATGATGTCCCCGATTTCAGGCATCTTGATCTATTCGGCTGTTGTCCCACTGGGTGTGCCAAAAAGTGTGTTGACGCAAAAAGTGCACCCGGCGCCAAACACACAGCAAGCCGAACAAAGCTGGCTTCACACGAGCAAAGAGTAACAAGACGTGCCAGTCAATTTTTCCTGAAAATTAACAAAAGACAAAGCAGTTAGATACCAAAGCTTGGAACTTGCCGGTGGTACCGAACAGGTTCCATGTTTACGGCTAAGAAGCCGGATGGGATGACACATAGCTATAGAAAGCTATTTGCCAATGAACCGAAACCATTCGGGAATCTATAAAAGGAAGAGCAATCGCCGAATGGATGACGTAAGCATAACGGCGATCGGTCTTTGTTTGATACATATGCACGAGGCCATAACCGATCCCATGATGATTAGCATTAAATAAATGAATAAAGTAAAGCACGAACATAATCATGTAATAAACAAGCATGCATAGATCCAAAGCACTAGTCTACCGCATGTCTAGGTACTTTAAAACCCGTCGGGTACGATGTCAAGCAAATCTATCCACCGCATGATACAACTTGCACAAAAAACGTACCACTTTCCACAAATAGATCTATCCACCGCATGATACAATCTAAATATGGAAAGCTAAAAGCACACCTTATTTAAAGCATGAATAACGCACGTGTTCTACTCGTGAAGAAACATAACCGAATACGGCCGAACGTACCGATTCGGGTCCATGAAGAAGGAACGAACATTACCAAGTGAATAAATCTATCGAGATTGATTTGAGATCTAATCCACCGGATGACTAGCTCCAAAGCAACCCAAAAACCTCGCATCTACCGCATGATACCCGGTTCTTTCAAGATTTATACCAACATCGGTAAGCTTGAACCCGCGACACGTAACAATCTAGATCGATTCGGTTTCGGCTATCGGGAAGCACAAGATCCACGTGTTAAAACATGAAATCTACTCGAACAAAGATAATAAATGAGGTAAAGCCGATCCAAACCCATCTAGATTGGGCAAAAGTGTGTTACATGAATTTAAATATAAAGTAAAAACTCAAAGCAACACGGGGTAACTTAATGAATCTATTGGATCTTGCCAAAATCCAATAGAGCCGATAACTAGCTTCAAGCTAGATCTTAGCCTACCGCATGGCTCATGACCTAACAAGAAACCCTCTTGAACCAAGCTTGAATCTACCGCATGACACGAAGCATGGTAACAAGACTACTTGCATCAGATCTAAATCCACCGCATGATACTAGACATGATACAAGGTTGCCGGTACTCACGGAGGTCGACGGATCGATGAACCCTCTCGAAGAACTCGACGACACGACAAGAGGACTCTAGGGTTTGGCGTAAGGCCGGTGTGTATTGAAGAATGGTTGTTTTTTGTTACATACATTCAGGGGTCATATTTATACCCTGTCAAGTACAACTTCGAATGGATTCGTTGCCTAACTTATCTCTAAGCTTGATCACCTATCCATCCATTCATTCTCCCTGATTGAGCCACGTCACCGTCCAATCCCGCAAAATCGCTCTCTTGTTCCTTTGCCGAACCGGAGCGGATAGCCGACCGCGATCTCTTTGCCGAATATCTCTCGAAAAGATCCTTCCTTCCACCGGACGGACTCCTTATCGAACCGGACCCACAAGTCGGACTCCTTACCAAATTTTGGTGTTAACAATCACACCGCGCAGAAAATTTAATTTTTATAAATGAAA
This sequence comes from Cenchrus americanus, assembly GCA_947561735.1. Lineage (NCBI taxonomy): Eukaryota > Viridiplantae > Streptophyta > Magnoliopsida > Poales > Poaceae > Cenchrus > Cenchrus americanus. The sequence continues at coordinate 226,749,153 of OX387245.1, read as the reverse complement.
ATTAGCCATTGAAAATGTACAGTAGATAAAAAACTCCCCCACAATAAATGAACATATATCATTTAATAATATCATAGTCCAAAAAATCTGCTGGTAAACAAAAAAACTAATAATAAATTATGTTTGTCAAGAAACACAAAAGTCAAATGGCAATCACAACGTGTATCAGTAGGGGCACAAACCCTCTAACTTTGTTTGGACATGGCATTTCACCATGATCATCTCGTGCCTTCATTGTTCACCCTGATCATATTGTGCCTTCATTGCGTAGTGTTGAACTGTTGATTGAATCGGGACCAATTATTACTCAACTTGTACTAAATAAAATATAATTTAGCAGAGAACCCGTGATTAGATAGAGACATGTTGCATAAGTAAATCTAGCGTTTAGAGTTGTGCACTCAAACAATGCGACAAAGTACTCAAAACCAAGTCTCACGGTTGTGTACACATTCAATTGACAAGGTCATGGGAACCACAAGACCTGCAATCTTATACATACATTAGGAAGCATGCATATAACATATATAAGGAAGAGTTAAAAGGAATTGTTCCAGATGAACATAGAAATATAATGATGAGTGGAAAAAACATATGGTCGCAAACTGGTAAAGCAACAAAACATTTTTTTTCTAGTTTGCAGTAGGCACATCCTTGTCCATATGCCCAAATATATTACTACTTGTCTTGACAAAAAAATAATTCCAGCTTCCAATCCTTCCTCTTGGTACTTCCAAGTCAACAAGCACATGCCTTGCAAGTGTGTGCTCATCTCTCCTGCAAGGCAGGGTGTACATCTTCAGAGTGTAGATCCCAGATTTTCCACCCCTCCAGAGCTCATCTACATGTCTGACAAATGGACATGATATAGATTTGAATAAGCCAAATGGACCCAAGGAGTCGAACAAGTAGCTTCTTACTCAACACTCACCACCTCCGCAACCTTCCATGAGTAGCTATCAAAGGCCTCAAGAATACTACCCATTACCCACAACCCAACATACACGATCACCCGCAGATGTCTGGCTTGCATTGGAGGTCACACACCATGCTAAATTATATGCAATAACCAGTTCAATATGTCACTGTATGCTTATAAATATTCAGAGAAACATCAATTCCTCAAAATTGATTCAGAGAAACATTAGGAACCAACCACCATTGCGCACTCACAGAATAAATTACATTAACCACCAGCACTTGAGCTTCCACCAGGTTAAGCTCTAGTTACTGCGGAGCTGTCCAGTTTCCACACTATGCCTCTGGATCAGTTTCCAGCATATGAGTAGCCAAGTTATTTTTTATTGCTGATCATCAGCCTCTGAATCAAATTGCAACTATGCCTTGATGCAGGTACGGAATTCAGTCTGGTTGTTCAGAAATTTGCAAGCATCTGCAATAGATCAGATGAGCATACGCCCAAGCTCCTGACCAGTATTGATGGCCTCACCAAATGAGATTGACAAATTTGTAAAAAGATCACACTTTTCTTTCACAATATGAGGATAATTTGCTTGTAAAGGAGCAGAGGTTGCTGTACTGCACAAGATGAGGATGCTTATCAGCATGAGTGCACAATGATGATTAATAACATTCAATCTGGAGAACAACAACACAAGATTAAACTGTTTAAGCAAGACTAACAAAATAGCTGCAATAATTGCATGGAGCCAGCAAAAACATGAGCACAAGGCAGAAAATGAAATCGTACGAAGCTAATTTGAGATACAGAAATAGACCATCGTACATGCAAGACTGAGGCAGCGGCAGAGGAGGGACGTCATCGAGGCAGAGAAAGTTGTGGCGGAACATATGGTGGGCGCGGCGGAGGCAAGCGCGGATGCCGGCATGGTGTCGGTGGAGGTGGCGAGGCCGAGTTAGGGGAGCAGTCCCTGAGCAACCCACGTTGAGATGGGTGAGGCGAGCAGAGACAGCCTGCCGCCGCCACCTCTGCGACCGCGATGCTACGCCCGCCGCCCCCCCCCCCCCCCCCCCCCCCCCCCCGCGCGAAATTGACGGCTCCAGCTCTTGGCACCCAGGAGAAGAAGGGGCGCTGCTGCTTATCTCCTCCGAGCCAGCCCACGTCAGCTCCGCTCCAGCACGCCGGGCTCCGCCCCTCCGCTTCGTGGTTCTTGGCTCGAGTGGGGCTGCCACCGTTTTGATTTCAGGACAGCGGAGCTCAAGGGGGCCGCCGGCGGAGCATGTCGGAGGCGATACTGGACGGGTTGGGTGCTCCACCCGGGTAGGTCTTGGTCTTGTGGAGTTGCAGGTCGCGCGCACCAGCGCGGCTGGCGGTGCCGGCGGCAGTGGCGGGGAACAGGCCCCACGGGTGGGTCCCACGCAGGTGAGTCGCGTGTGGGCCCATGTGGGTACGCAAAAGCGGGTACGTGGGGGCAGGTGAGAAAAGAATTAGTTTTTTTGGCAAAAACGCTCTCTAAATTTTGATTTTTTGGTACTTTATAGTCCTTCCACCCTATCCACTTCCAAAAATATATGACGGGTGGGTCCAACGTGAGGGGTAAGGTGGGTCCAATTTGGGTGAGAAAAGTTTTCAATTGTTTTCGCTCCTTTTTGTCTGACAAAGTGCCGATGAAAAAAGGAAAAAACTAAAATATCATATTACATCGTGTGAGAAGGGGGTTCGAGAAGATCCAGATGGAGTAGAATTTCGTGAAAAGCCAAAAAAAACAAGGAGAATTGAAGAGACCTAGGATATCCCAGTTGAAGATCAGTTGATTCATCAGGTTTGAATCTACTGCTGGTTTTTCTCTTGAATTATGCAGCTACTTTTTCCTTTCCTGATGTGCAGGTGCGTCGTTACCCGCCCCCCTCCCTGCATGCTTTTTCCTTGTGAATCTGAACCTAATTTTCCTGCTGCTGACATTCATTGTTTGTTGGGGGGAGATGGTGTCCTGAGAAAAAAAATAAGATGAAATTAGATAAATTAACCATGCTACTGTAGAAAATCATATTTGATTTCTGTGTGTCCCAGTGAATATGGTTTCCTACCCCTGTAGCCACATGCTACTTGCTGTTTTGGGATGTCTGTGCTGGAAAAACATAAAAATGAAAAAAAAAGACTAATACAATTTCGATGACCTAAAACTTGTAGGGTGTTTTCCATGGGGTGCTTAGTCAGCCGGAGGCTTTCAGTGAGATTGGGCGGACTGGAGAGTGCATTACAAGTTCCTTCCCAAAAATTGATGATGTGGTAGATCGTCTTTTTTTAATTTCATTTTGTTTTGCAAAATTAATGCCATATTGACAGAAAAATAAGAAAAAAAACGAGTGACATGTAACGCAAAATGCAGGCTAGTGCATGTGCGACAACTGGTGGCTATAGTTCAATCAACAACACAACAGAGGGTGAAATGATGCCAAGGTTTGGTGGCTTCACTGAATTATTGCATGAGCAGATAAGAGCGTCGCAGGAGCTACCGCAACTATTTGTGAGTGGGATACAATTTGGTTCTACTTGTGAGTGAGCATCGCAGGGCGTATTTTCTTTGACATACCTGCCTGTGTTGTTTGATTGTATAGAACCAATTCAACTGTGGTCCAGAGGTTTTTGGTGCAGAAGACAGTGAACATAGCCGGGCTGTGCATGATGTTGCATTACAAGAAAAAACATTATGTGAGTTGTGTAACATTTGCGAAAAAAATATACATAACATATTTGAAATACTAATATTTACTTGTTAAAACAAATTATATATAGAATAACTAGGCACCAACAAGCTGCAATTCTGTTGCTGGTGCCTACAATGAGATGTGCTTCCCAAGCATAAATGATTGGGCTGATATGCAATGTACGCATGTGCGTTTTTAACAAAAGTATTGCGGAATTCTGTTATTGCTAAACATATAAAAAGATGATGAGTTGGAAAAAAACATTACATGTATTGCTGAAAAAAAAGCATTCTGACATACCAAAAAAATTGATTTCTCCATTTTTTCAGGCACCTATTGGATCCCTGACGCACATGCTGACAGCAGAAGATTTTGATCCTGGTTTTGATTATTCCTATAAGGTCAGCAAAAAAATGTTACTTCAAAAAAAAATACATTAAAAAAAATGCTGACAAAAAATGCTACCATCTGAACTATGCAGGGTGGGTTGTATATAACAAGTAGCAGAGTCACAACAGACATGCTTGAACAAGAACAAAACAACAAGGTGGGATCCCATTTGCAGGGTTGTGCCGATGGTGATACAGCTGGACAGAGACAAAAATGTTGGTGATTTGGAATACCTTTGCAGTCTAAGTGAAAGCTTCAAGGTGAATCATGTGGAAGAGGAAATCCCACTGGGGGTGCCTGGCACTGACAACACTATTGATGTAAACTCATCTGGTGGCCAAGATGATGGGTGGCTGGAAACAAACATTTCAGAAAGTTCCATGTGTGAGGTTTCCACTGTAGAAAATGGAGGGGCAACAACAGGTAGTGTAGAAAACAATTCAATTACCCTAGCTGATGACATAACAGAGGATGACATTGAGATATTCAAGCAAAATGAGATTGTTGAAAATGCAGCAATGTCCCTCAGCCAAGATGGTCAACGCAGTGAGTATGTTCCACAAGTTGGCATGAGTTTTAGCACAGATGACGAGGCTCACAAATTCTACAACAACTATGCTATGATAGTTGGATTCTCAACAATAAAAAGTGGAACATACATGTCAAGAAACAAAAATACAATGGGAGAGATTACCAGAAGGATATACAAATGCAACAGAAGTGGGACCATTGAGCACAGGGATGCTAACACAGATGCACAATGGTGTGCTGTTGTTGCTGGTTTTGGTGCAAATGGAAAAATGAAAGGCTTGCAAATGACAGTTGTAGCAGATGAGGGTGAACCAGTACCTGCAGCGAAGAAAAGGAGAACTAAAGTTATTGACAAGACAAACTATTTGGCTGAGATGACAATAACAAGAAAAAATGGTATGTGGGTAGTTACCAGGCTAGTTTTAGAGCACAATCATAACCTCCTTCCTCCCTCAAAGGCGAAACTTTTAAGGTCGCACAGATATTTCTCGGAACAAGAAAAAGCAATGATGAGGTCACTTATCCCTCAAAGGTGAAACTTTTAAGTTTTAGAATGAAGTACCGCACCGGAACGCGTTGCCAAGGGATTACATAAGATAAGCTTGAAACAATGTTAGTCCCATAACCAAACCATATGATGAGCTCCCCCTAAATGTGTGCATTTAGTGTTTGAATCACCAACCAAATGTATGCACATTGTTTATGACAACACAACGGAAGCTTACCCTATAGCTTGCTCATGATGCAAGGAGATATATATATATATATATATATGAAAACATGCACCGTAAAAGAACAAGTGTAGCTTTCCTACACACTAATCAAACCATGTAAGTTGCTCATGGGTTAGCACATGACACATGCAACCAACCATATGTAAACATTGCAACAAATGCAACCTAAACAAGGTAATGGAGCTATAATGATACATGAGATCATTTCAAGTTTCCATTACCTCAACTGGGGAACTTGGGCAACACATGTCCAACTTGCCATCTTGGCTTCTAGGCTTGAAACTTCACATCTTCATTGTGCCAAGCCTCCCAAGTCCCCATACTCAAGGCCTTCAAGTGGCCTTCGGAACCCAAACCATTTGAGCCCCCTTCATGTTGATGATGACTTCCTTGGCACCCAAATCTCCTTCTTCATCTTCCCAACCTTGTGTGCAACCACCTTGCTATTAGCCTTCTTCTTAATGACGTAGGTGTTGCTATTGGTCTTGTTCTTGCGGTTGGGCTTGGTGTAGATGAGGGAGCTCTTGATGGTGGGGTTCAACTTCTTCTTCTCGCCCTTGTCCATCTTCTTGACAAATTGAGGGCATTTGTAGAACTTGTGCCCCTCTCCATGGCACTTGTAGCAAGTCACGATTGCACCCTTCTCATGCTTCTTCACCATGTGATCACGATTATCTTGAGAAGGTTGGACTTTGCTCTTCATGTCTTGAGAGATATCCACTTGTTCCTCATTGTTCTTGCTCTTGCCCATCAAACTTGCCAACCTCTCTCGGAGCCACTTCACCTCTTTCTTGAGCTCATCATTTTTCTTGCCTATGAGACAATCACATGTTTCTACAACAACATTCTCATTGCAAGATGGTGAGCAAGATTCATCAATTAAATCAATGCAAGAAGTTGAAGCATCTACCATAGAGATAGGAATTGTGCTAGGGATAGATGGTTCATCAAGCTCAAAGGAATTACTTGTTTTTGTCTCATTGCTATCAAGTTTAGATTTTAGCTGATCACACTCCTTGCTAAGCATTTTGAATTTGCACAACAAATGTTCATAATTTGTAGCAAGGGTTGCACTAAGATCATTGAGAGCATTGAGTTCTTTAATTTCATTAGCTTGTTTCTTAAGCATTCCTTTTTGCTCATGAACTAGCTCAACAAGATCATCAAGAGAGGTGGTGTCGGATTCGTCATCACTTACATCGCTTTCCATACCTTTGGCCATAAGGCACATGTGTAGTGATGATGAAGGACCTTGCAAGAAGCGGGTGGTGAAGTTCTTTCTTGATTAATCACTTGAGCTAGAAGAACTTGACTCTCCACCACTTGTCCACTCACGGACGGCGATAGTTGCTTCTTGCCTTGGTCTCCTCTCCATGACCACCTTCTTCTTGGGCTTGTGCTCGATCTTGGTGAACTTGATGTGTTGATGATGATGCCCTTCTCTCAAGTGGATGTTGTAGCCATACATGTTCACTTTCTTCACATACTTGAAGATCTTCTTCACGTACTCAGCCACCATAGATTCAACCTCTTCATCACTTGAGGAATCTTCATCATCACCATCATCCTTGCTTGAGCTTCCATGAGTAGCCATCCTACTCAACACCTTCTCTTGTTGGCTTGAGAGGGCGTGCCTTGTGGTTTGAGAAGATGGTTCTTGGGACCTTTCTTGGGGCGCCTTCTTGGACTTGGGCATGATTTGAAGCTCATGTGCCATGATCTTGCTCAATATATGAGATGGCTTTATTTCTTCGAGCTTCTTCTCATAGATGATAGCTTTCACCAAGTCATAATCGGGCTTCCGGAGACTTTGAAGGATCTTGCGGTTGATGTTCACATCCGTGATGTTCTTCACACCTACAACATTAATCTTATTGACGAGCACATTTAGGCTTGAGTACATAGATTCAGCATTTTTATTTGCAAGTTGCTTAAAGCTATTGAATTCCTCAAGGAGACATCTGTAGCGTTCATTAACAACTTCTTTTGAACCCTCATTTAGCTCCTTGATGATTTTCCGTAGCTCATGAGCATTTTCACAATTAAAAACTCTATTGAAAACGCTTACATCTAGTGAGGACAAAATGATACTCTTAGCAAACACATCAAATTGCTTTTCCTTCTTAGTACCATTTTTCATGCCCTCATCGGTGACTCTCCAAACATCAAGGTCCTTTGCTTGGAGATAGGCCTCCATAAGAACCTTCAACCGTGGATTGCCCGTGCCATCGAAATGTGGAGCCAAACCTAAGGTATCCACCCCTTTCATTCCTCTATAGAGCAACTCACTAGGCGGTGAAGCCTGACTGTACCAATGAGCCGGTTTTCACTATTTACCAATCGAATTGGTGTTTCCTTGAGAAGGAAGTGAGTCCCGGCTTTGATACCACTTGTAAGGAATCAGATGCTTGTTAGACTAAGAGGGGGAGGGGGTGAATTAGGCAACGTAAAACCTTAACCTATGGCTTCACTAATTTACACAAAGATAAACTAGAACATACTATCTAGATGTGCAACTAGGGTTGTTCTAGTGTGAAGCTCCCATCCCAAAACAAGGTTTCCAACCTATAGCCATTCCTAGCATGATACTACTCTAGGAAAGTAAAGGCAAGCAAAAATTGCAAAAGAGTAAATGCGTAAACATAAAGGGGATGAGAGGAAGCAAACTCTTGACACACGATTTATCCTGTGGTATCGGTAGGCACTAAGCCACCCCTGGTCCACGTTGTTGAAGCACTCACACAAGAGTATTGATTCCCGGTCACTAAGTCTGTCCCAAGAGCACCACTTGACTTGCCACAAAGGCTAGCCACTTAGGTACTTGCCAAGCTCCCTTGGTGTGACAACCCGCCCGGAAAATACCATACTATCGCCTAAGACCGATCCACTTTGGTCGTTTAAGCAATAGTAAAGTATCATCCTGTCGTTAGTTGCCGGGTTAACGCCCCGGTAAATCACTTGGACATCGAACAGAGGATCGACACATGCATTAAAACTCACGCGAAGGCGAGTCCAGAGTACAACATGAATTAAACATTTTATTACAAACCATTGTTCATGACATGGAGTAAAGGTTCAGAGTTCGAAAATACGGCGGAAATAAAATAAACTAGCGCAACGGTAGACATCACGGGAGGCCATCCGTGATGTCATCACTTGTCGTCACCCATCCGATCAATCACACCCGCAACAACAATTTTAAAGCAAGGCCGAGTATACTAATACTCGGCAAGACTTACCCGTCCGGTGATAACTACATCACCAACCTCTAGACATGAAAGGCTTTTGGCCGGTGGAGTTTCTTTTTCTTTGGAAAGCTTCTAAGAGTAGATCCTTACTTTCAATCTTTTAGCACAAGTTCTAGTTGTTTACCATTTCTAGATGTGCCATCTAATTCAATCAAGAATTGGACAAGCAATTAATTCATCCAACCATATTTCTCGAGTTCCATCATTATGGGATATCATGGCCAGTTGATTAAGCAGTCTCGGGTAACGGTGAGAGGCCGACAATCGATTGATTTAAACCTTGCAAGGTAAACCCAAACACACGGTAGGCTGCCCCCGCAAGGACAACTTTCCCGAGGCCGTTCTCGTCGATCTTCGGCTCGGGAGCGGAACCTACATTCCTTGGTACAAGGTTTTCTTTGGATCGCTCCCACACGAACGTCCGGACTCACGCAGTACCACCTTTGTTGCAAGCAGGGGGACACAAGTGCCCCAGGTGTAGTAGGGAAAGGTTCCCTTACCGCGTCAATCGGGTACTAGGCTTACCGGTCCCATTCCCGGCATATGTTTAGTACGTTCAAAAGCTTAGCCCACGAAAGCCACTGGACCGGAGCCCAAATCCCATGCTCTTACCACATGAGCAATCCATTTAAGGATATCTTATGATTCCTATCTAGGAACCTAATCTCGCGAGTGACGAACATCACTCGACTTCTATCGGTCCTATAGCATAGCGACCATCGACCTAGCATACTAGTGATAGAGCATAGGTACCTAAGGATCATGCATCTAGGGTTTCAATTCAACTCTGAAACGTAAATGCACAATCGTAGCAAACATAATTGCATAAATTTCAAAAACGGGGGTTAATGATCCGGGCTTGCCTTCGATGGCAAGGTTGGCCTTGGGCCCTTCTGGACTTGGTCCAGGTCTTGCTCTATAGAGACGTGGTGCACGTCTCCGTCGGCCTCCTCCGTCTCCTCCGTCCGGCACACGCGTACAGCTACCGTTCGGGAGATCTACACGAGGATGCAAGTGCAAGATTTATTTGATGATTTTAATTTAATTAGACACAAACAATAAATGATAACCATAAGGTGCATCAGTTGGACACATTCACCTAGATAAGAATACATTTAGCATACTCTTCCAAAAAGGAACAATATGCAATTCTTTATTAAACATTTGAATAAAGGTTCTTTTATACTTATCATTTCATGTGAAAGCTTCATTTCCTTTTATCTTCTCCAATAAAGGTGTAATTAATATTTTTACTTAAGAGTTAATTTCTTATTAGTGATGATAATTAATTATCTTTTAATTGTATTAGATAATACTTTTCAAAAAGGAAAATGAATTAAATAAGGGTTTTTCTTTAATTAATTTCCCTTTAATATTAAAAAGGGTTTTAGGCTTTTTATTAAGCAATTAAATTACCAAAAATTAAAGAAGTGTTTCTTAAGCCTACTAGCACTTATACTGGTCCATTGGACCCACATGTAAGTGTTGGAGGCTAGGAAATTAAATATTATTGAAAGTAACAAAGGTTATCTAGTGATTAATTTAAATGCATATAAAAATAAATAAGCATCAAAATGATCCAAACTTTCTTGTGCATGCTCTGTGGTCCTAAACAAGTCTAAAAAGCCAACATGTTCTCATGGAATCTCTACTGAACTTGGTTTATTAATTTAGAAAGGAAAACATGCATAATTCAAGCATAATTATTTCTGTTAATCCAGAAATCATGATTAATTCAAAATATGTGTATTTTGGTATTACAAGACAGTGTGCACAAGTTGGGGTCAAAAACATAAATATATTTAACATTAAAAATCACTTATGCAGATCTTCCTGAAATAGAAAAACATTTGTATAAAACGATTTACTTAATAACTTTGTGCAATTTTTGTCATAGGAGCTAGTCATGACCTAACACACAACATATCCAAAACTTAGCCACAGAGGATTTATAGTTTTTGAGTTATTGCAGATCTAGGGTTTTCACATTTGTATTTTTCATGCAAAAACTATAAGGAATTAGCTTAGGCCAGAATAACAAGAGTTGTATAATAATTCACAACGGATCCAACAAAATTGGTTTCACATTTTTCTAAAGTTTCTGTGATTTTCTACGCAATTTACAAGAAACAGCCACTCACTTTTCCTATTGGAGATGCGTTTTTGCAGAAAGGACCCCGGAAAGAAAGGAAGGTTTGCAATGTGGTCCCTGGGCGGCCGGGCAGCGGCGGTCCGGCCAAATTCCAGCGAGCCGCCGCCGGGCTTGGCCGGGGAAGGGCGTGGGGAGGGGCTAAGGGTCCTAGGGGACCGGTTTGTGGGTTGCTTGGAGCCGGTGGTGGCGGGGGGGGGGGGGCGCGCGGCGGTCGGGGGCACCGGCCGCCGCGGCCGGCGCGTGCCGGCGAGGGGGTGGGGCACCGGCGGTGGGCCGGGTACCGGCGAGCTGTGGTGGAGCTAAAGGAGGCGTTGGGGGAGGCCTTGGATGGCACCGGGGGCGGCAGAGGAAGGGCGCCCCCGCGGCGAGCGCGGCCGGGCGGCCTTGCGGGCGGGTGCGCCTCGCGGTGTGGCCGGCGCGGCGCGGGCGCGGGCGGGCTCGGGCGCGGCCACCTTAAATGGGCGCCAAGGGGGGGCGTCGCGCGGCTGCACGGGAGTGAGCGCACGGCCTCGGCGGGCGCGCCGGCGGGGGAGCCGGCCGACGGACCGCGGGATCGTGTCTCGTTCGGCGCGTACGGGTCGGTCCGAAGGGGGAAGGTGTGCACGAACTTCAAGACGCCTCGGAGCACGTGCTCGGGGAAGGAGCGGCCTCGGGGTGCACCCCGGGGGCTCGAACGCCGAGGGCGGGCGCCGGCGCGCGGCGGCGGCGGCGGCGCGCGCGCGCGCGCGCGCGGCGCGCGCCCGGCGCTCTGGAGCGCGGGCGCGGCGCGGCCGGCCTGCATCTGCCTGGACTGCCTCTGTTCGAAATAGCTTTTCTCCAAAATTTTGAACTGAAGTGCAACATGTGGTCAACAGGAAAGTTGTAGATCTAACTACCCTCTACAACTTTCACAAAGGCTCTAGGGTGTTTTTCTCAATGGATTTTGCAGGAACGTCGTGCCAACTTGGAATGTCGGCTGTCTTTGAAAAGCGGAGGTACGCGGTTGACCAAGTTTTTCGCTAATTTCCACTCAAAATTTGAAATGCCAATCTACACGAAAGTTGTGTCCCTCAACTAGACGGACAACTTTCTTAAAGGTAGATTTTGAAGTGTTTAGGTGAATTTTGGGGAACGCGGCAAAAGTTCCGGACGACACTCGGCCGACGTCAACGGTTAAGCGGGGCTTGACCGTGTCTTTGACCACGGGTTGACCACGGGTGTGTGCGAGGCTCGGTCAAGGGGTTCAATAGGGTTCAATGGCGAGGTTTTCGGGTGACGGCCCGGGTTGACCTAGGTTTGACCGATGTTTAAGCGGGGTTTGACCGGTTGACCTGGTCATTAGCGTTAATGATGTTAATTAGAAAACCGGGGCGTCACACTTGGTCACCTTGATGCCGCCTCCACTAAGGAGCTTCTCCACCAAGGAAGGGGGTCTCCACGTCCCCCGCACAAAATGTCCTCGCCGCTCCACACCAAGCCGGAGGGTCGATGACGATTGCCGGTGAGCCACTTAGGCCCCAAGGCTTCCGGCGTACCTTGTACAACTTGATCCACTCAAGAATCACCTCACAAGGTTGGCACAACCTTGCACTCACTCAGCTCTATGCTAATCCTAGCACTAAGCACATACACAAAGCATATGCAAGTCTAAGGTGTCTAAGGAAATTAAGCACTTGGATGGATTGGATATGATCTTCTAGGTGTCTTGAACTCCTCTGCATTTCCACACAATCCAGTAACCTCAAATGGGTGAGTGGAGGGGGTATAAATAGCCCAAGGCACTTAGCTAGCCGTTGGCAAACGGCTCTCTGAAAAGTGGACCGTCGGATGAACTGACGCCTACTTTTCAAGAGCATCGGTTCATCCGGTGCCCCTCCCACGTCACTTAGTTGTTGAGGTTCTCTGACAGAACTACTTCGACACTATGCACTGACGCACCGTCAGTTCATCCGGTGCTGAAGACCCCGCGGCCAAATCGTCTCTGTTAGCTTCCACGCAACCGTCGGATAGACCGACGCTATCTCTGACCCAAGGCATCGGGTCATCCGATGCTGAAGAGGTTGTCTTGGCATGTCTCTGTCTTGATTCAAACTGAGCGTCGGATAGACCGACGGTGTCCTCACTCATACCGTCGGATCATCCGGTACTACTGTCTTCACTACTTCTTCTCTGCAACTCGTCCGACGCTACTAAAAAACGGACTGTCGGTTCATCTGACGGTGCCTAGGTTTTCACCTAGTGTACCAACTCGTTCGACGATTGCACCGATGCTTGCTATCTAGGTACCGTCGGTTCATCTGACGGTGTCCTTTCTTTTTCTTTTCTTTCTTGTTTTTGACCTTCGAAAAATAAACTATCTTCTCAATTTGGCATGTGGTATTTTGGCATCTTTGGGACCTAGAAATGTCAACAAAGACATGCTCAATATGGTTAGTCCCATTGATCATGTTGTCATGAATCACCAAAATCAAACTCGAACTAAAGGCATATGAGGCCATGTTCGCTACAAGAAGGACAACATCGTTTGTGAGCATATATTGAGGACTTTGATACAGATCAATAAACACACCTTGCCGCACAAATAATTTATAGATAGGTGGAGACCTGTGAACAGAAAACAACTGAGAGATGAAGGGACTTTGATACCATCTGATCTGTCAAGCACAAACCATACCTTATGGTATAACTTGCTTTCAAAAGAATGTGTTGTTGTGTCTTCAGATGGTTGCTTGAGCCTAGAAAGAACAAACTACATGTTGTCTGAGCTCCGCAGGATACTGTCACACCTGTTTTTCCAAAGAAAACCAAGTGCAAACTTATATGCATGCCAGGATCAAGTTTCATGCATATAGTGACATATAAGTGTATACAGAAACAGTATCATGTAAGAAAAAGGGAGATTATCAGAGTATTACGCTATATCCTAGAAACGGAGGCACCAAACTCCACAAGCAGTCGACTGGGGGTTGCGTACACCTAGAACCAGCAACACCTTCACAAGACTTCAGAGTAGCTTCCTCCTTCTAAGCAACATTGTTTATAGCAAGGGTGAGCACTTGTCGTACTCAGCAAGTGCGGGGAAAAGAATGAATGCAAAGGCTTTATAGTGGACTGGCTCGAAGCATTTAGCATTTTAGTTGATCAAGTTTTATTAGCACCTGATTACTAAGAAAAGTATAAGTTTATACCAACCCTCAATTAAGCACAAAGATAAGAGATATGCCATGAGCACATGGCAAGCATAACCATAACACATATCACAATTTAAGTCCATCTTCAAGTTCAATTATCATGTGAGGGTCCAGGCCGCTCTTGACCGTGAGCATGGCTAATCGATTAGTTTTACACTCTGCAGAGGTTGTACACTTTCACCACAAGCAGCGTAAAAGCTCCGAAGAACATTGAACCCAACCATGCGATGCTGATCAGGCACCATACCACACTACCGAGGTGTGGTTGCATAGGGACGCTACATGGCCTTTACAAAGGTTCTCCAACAAGTAGTGACCCACAAGGTCCGGATCAGTTAGCAAGGTATAAAGTCCCCTAGCAGGTCGATATCCCACCATAAAACCATAAAAAGAATAACTCACCCAACCCCATGCTAGAGCGAGTCCATACCCCGCAGTACCGCAGATACCTTGTCCTTATCAGGTAAGATCACCCCAAGCTAAAGTTCCTAATTATTCAGCCAAGACCATTGCCCATTAGTTCTTGTGGTTGTACTGTTTTCCTGGGTGGTTCTCCATGTTCCGATTAATGCACAGTGATCTTGTATTAAAATTATCATAAAGGAACATAGAGCATAAAATGATAACCATGTTGATTATTACCAACACAGTTGAGCACACTAAGCAACATCTACCATCGAAATTAATTAAAATCGGGTTCAAGATAATGGTCAAAAGAGGCTAGTCATCCTTAACAGGAACCCATCAAAATTAATGCAAAGCAATGCAATAGTGATTAATAAGATTATTGGGACAAAAGATCAAGGACACACTTGCCTTTAACCAAAGAGTAGTTGCTCAGATTGTCTTCACCTTCATGCTCTTCCAAGCTCTCGAACCATGTTCGTTCTACTCGCATCAATCATCGAGCACAATCATACAAAGCAAACAAACAAGCATACTAAGAACAAAGCACCAATCAAAAGAAAAGTTTTAAAAGAACACATTAAAGGATAGGCTCGATTAGATGGATCACTAAAGAACACAAAGTATGCTTGGAAGGGAAAGGCTTGGTTAACTTTGATGAGATGGTTGCGGAAGATTAAGCAAGAACTGGAAAGATCACATTGAGATAGAGCTCGATTCCATTGGTTACGCAAGCGCAAGAAACGCTGAAAACAGAACTAAGCTCGAAACTATCATGGGATCATTATTAAACAACAAGAGATTACGCTTAGCATATTTTGATTAAGAAATCATGTGAAAGAATATTTCAGAGAAATACTCTATGTTACCATTAAACAAGTTACATTTAATTAAAGAAATCACGATAAACCTAATCATGTTTTATTTATAACATTTGAGTGGAAGTTATGTCAAATTAACAATTACTTTAGAAAGATGAAGCAGGTATGAGATATCTAAACGAGTAACTTTATGTCACGTGTTCAACTAAACATATTTAATATTGAAAAGGCATTTATGATATCACTAGGCATATTAACTTTATTATAAAAATAGATCTTTAACATCTTTTATTTAGAAAAACTAATTATGATTAGGGATTAACCAATTACATCATGATTAAAGAAAACCGGATTAGAACCTAATCACTTTTTATTTATAAAAGCATTGGAATAAGAATTAGTCAAGATTAACATGCGGTTTTAGTGTTTAAAACAAGTAACAGGTGATACACATGCTAACGTACAAGTTACTGTGAAACGAACTAGACGGGTAGCAACGAACTATCAAGCACATAATAAACCTTAGGCCAGGTTTAGGAAAACTAGTCTACGAAGAGAACTCGATGAACAAAGAACAGCTAGGTGACAGAGTCACTGATTCTAAGAAAGATAGCTGCACAAGATTGGATCAAAGAACTGAAAAGAGTGTGGTTGTCTTACATAAAAGACAATTATGATAGGATGGCATGTACTAGGATTGGAAAGATCTTGAGCTTAAAAGAGGGCTAGCTCTACAACCGAGACACACTGAGACAGAGCTTGATAAAGAACGTCTATCGAACGACTTGCATATATGAGAGAACAAGACTATAAGCTAGGTTTATTATCATTAGCAAAAATATGCAAAGGATATTTTGTAAAGAAAATACCCTAAGTTGGACTTAATGCAAATTAAATTTTATTTGCAAAACCGGTGTAAAGAACTAGTCAAGTTTTATTTATAAAGATTCATATATAGATTATACCAATTAAACATTTAACATTAGAAAAACTAAACTATATGAATCCTCTAATCGAAAATTTGTAATTCGAGTTCATCATATTATTATTAAAAACATCATTGCATTGGTATTAATCAAAATTAACATTTATTTATAAAGCCGGAGTAAAAATCTAATCAACTTTTAATTATAAAAGTTAATTAATCATTAAGAAAATTAACATTTGACTTATGGAAAACCGAGTAAGAGATCTATTAGATTTTATTTATAAAAGCATGTGAGAGAAACTTTAATCAAATTAAATTTGATTATGAAAAACGGTGTATAGATCTATATAGCTTTTATTTATAAAAGGCATGCATAACTAGACATTAATCGAAATTAATATTGATTTTATTTTCAGAAAACAAAACATGGTGAAAACACATAACTAACGCGTGCTTTACATTATTATGAACCTGACACAATTTGAACTGATGAAATCGGAGCTAAAACAAGAAAGATGTGTCCCTTTAAAGATATGAGGACCTAGATGTGAAGATTGGAAACTTCCAGGGTTGAACTGCAAAAAGACAAGGGCATATACATAATTATGTATGCAAACCCGAGGGTCATCTTGCAAGAGGTCCAGGGTGGATTTATGTGTGAAAGGGGGATCTTTTTAGGGGGTTTTATGGAAGATTGCCAAGACTCTGATTTAGATCTAGGGATAACAAAGGTCTGTAGGGGGTTATGTGCAAAACGGCGGCCTCATCTTCTACCTCTGCTCGATCCAGAGACCGGGTAGATGGCGGTCATGCCGGTTTAGAGGCCGGCCGGTCCTGGCCCATTTCAGCTCGGTTCGGCCCCAGTTTCCTCCCCTGTTGCTTCTTGCGTGATCCCTTATTTGTGTGCACTTGCATGTGGGCCTTTGACGTCGTTTCCTTCACGGTTTAGGCTTGAATCCTTGCCATGCAAGCTTCGCTGTTTTCTGGTTGAGTCCTTGAAGACTTGCACATTGACGCTTCGGTCCTCGGGTCATTTGGAGTCATGTTCATCGCGTTTCTTGACTTGTGACAGGCTTCATGATCTTCTCTTGAAGTGATTGGTGAACTTATCCCGAAAGTCTCCTCTTTAACGTTAATTTCCTGCGTAAACAACAAACTCCAAAATCGACATGCAAGTTTGAACTTGTTACATCATTAGTATGCCTAGTGGTAGGTTAGTTGCAAGTCATAATCGAAACCAATGTATAACAAATACTCTAGGTTGACGGAAATTCACGTCAACATCTCCCCCATGCTTAAACCTTGCTCGTCCTCGAGTAAGTTTTCAATGGATATCAGCATTGCCTTTCATTGTTCATACCCTGCACTTGATCACACATGAGAAATCATAATGCTCTCCAAGTTTATATTTGTTAAAATTTCACAATGTAACTAGCTTTCATCTCCATGGAGGGTAGATATAATTTAAGCTCTTTCCACAAGTAATCAATCATGCTCCACAAAATTTGAATAGGTCTTAGAAACTTTTGAAGTGAAGAATGAGGTGAATAAAAGAGCTAAACCAAGTACAAAAATTTAAACCTTCTTGCATCTTGCTCATGAACTCTCATCTCACAACACTCTCAAGCCTACTTGATATATATCCTTTCCCCGTCATGTCCGTAGGTGGAAGGGTTTTATTTGGAGCTCATAGGAAAGTTTTTATCCTACCAAGATGCTAAAGTTGAGACTATTATCAAAACAAGGCAAGCTTCTCATGGACTTATCATGACTCGTCAAAAAGGTCATTGGAAAAATATGTTCACAAGAAGGGGGAAGAGAAAGAACTCACACTTTTAGATAGGTGGACATGTGTAAATGGCAAAGAATGATCCCAAGGCCCCAACGAAGTCCTCGTTATCGGATTGCACATGATTGGAAAAATGAGTATGGGTCTTGATCTTGAAGTCCTTGGAAAATCCTTAAGCAACTAGAGAACCGGGGAAGATTATTATTACTCTATTTTTTTATTTTTTCTTTTTCTTGTTTCTTCCTTTTTCTCTTTTTTTTTATTTTTGACATGTGAGGTACTTGGATTTTTTTCTCCTCTCCTCTTATTCATTTTTTTATTTCTTTTGTTGCTAGCCTCGTCATGCATATCCCCTAGAACTCTAATTTGCATAGTACCTACCTCCTCCCCCATGCTTAGACGTTTGCTCGTCCCCGAGCAAAGAGGAAGTGGTGTTAAGGTAGGTACGAATGTCTTGTTGAGAGGGAACTTGAATCTTCCCTTTGAAGCACCTTCTTGTGACGTGTCGTCTCCATACTCAAGTGATAGGTAGGTAGGTCAAGGAGGTTAATGTCGTATGGACCTCCCCGGGCCCGCTACCTCGGTGGGTACCGGGACCGACTACTCGGGGGCCCCCGGACTACCGGCTTGCGCCGCACGGCACCGAAGGCGTGGAGCACAAGGACTACACAGGAGTAGTACTCGGTTAGGGATCTGTACATGTTCCGCACTGTATAGATGTCTCCTAGACGTACTCGACTAGTACTCTTTCCCTACTCCGACTTGTAATCCTGCCTCCCGGACTATATAAGGCGAGGCAGGGACCGATCTCAGGATCACCTCATACAATCCCATACAACCCACGGCGCACTATTGCACCATCTTGTAATCGTGCCCTATCAATCCAGAGCTACGCAGCATACAGGACGTAGGGTATTACGCACCTCGCGGCCCGAACCTGTCTAAATTGTGTGCCACGTGTCTCTTCCTTCGAGTTACGGATCTCGGCGAGTCACAATCATCTACTTCGGGTACTCCCCGTAGTAGGTTGCCGATCTAAAACACCGACACCGGCGCGCCGGTAGGGGGTCTCGCTCGAGATCACATGGCGAACTCGACGGCTTCCGTCCACATCAAGCCAGCTGTCGCCTTCAACCGCGGCGACACCTTCGTCTTCGGCGCACGGGTCCGCACCGGCCGACGGCGCGGGCTCCTTCCGGCCGCCGCCCCGACCATGCGGCCCAACCCGAGGACAGGCCTCGTGACGCTTCCCAAAGCCGTCACAGACGAACTCGCCGGCAAGTTCGGCGAAATTTCGCTCTTCAACCACCACGGCCGACTTTGAGCTCGAGTCCGTCTCCAACTCGAACCCGACGTCGCCATGGGCCATCGCATGCGAGCCGGCCGCTCAGCCATCGCGACGGCCCCTTCACCACGCCAGCGCTCCGCGCGTGGTCCCCGCGTCCTCAGCCGGGCCCGCACGGGGGCTCCTACTCCACGCCGGGCCGGCAAGGAGCCCGTAACCGAGTACAACTCGGACTCCGACGCCGTCCCCGATCACGTTTCAGACTCCAGCCCTCTCTCCGAGTTCTACTCGAACCCGGACTACGAGTTCGACTTCGGGTCGGACCCTGAGGAGCCCGAGTCCGAAGACGACTCCTCTGAGCTTCCCCTCGTCGGGGCCGGCCTGCGGGGCCGGTTATAAAATCAACACCGACCGGCGGATACGTCCCTCGGCCGGACCGCAAGCCCGCTGACCTGGCAAAGGGAGACTCATGCTACGTCGCCTACATCGACTCACTACCGTTCCAGGAGGGAACACCACTGGCCCGGGCCGACTCCAACACACCAACTGAGGTGGCACCCTCTGAGTCCAGCCTTGGCACCTCTGATCGCCAAGTCTTCATGGCTGCTGGCGACACCCTAGGACCCTCAGGCACGGCCGAAGACAAGTACCTGGAGGACATCTCCGCAGACGAGCTGTCTGCTGATGCACCTGCAGGCGAGACCGCTGCCAACAGGGACGCTCGGCGCGAACGCAACAGGAAGCGCAGCGAACGACGCCGGCGGCTCAGAGACAACCTCCCCATCCGCAACCTTGCGGAAGCTCTCGAGGCGGTCGAGAGCAGAGTACACACCACTCCTGAGCAATGCCTCATGTCGATCACAACGATCGCACGCCAGGCTCAGGGCATACGCGCTGGAGAGGTCATCACCAAGCTCGGCCGAAGAAGCCTACTTCATGTGGGTCGACAACGAGTCGACCAACCTCCTCCGGCTAAACCTCGCGACAACGAAGCTACTAGTCGCAGCGCCAACGCTAGCCCCAACCGTACTCGAGGCGACATCCCGGTCGAGCCAAACCGCCGCCACTCCCACGCCGGCGGACCTTCACGACGAGGACCAAGGCAACCGAGAGGTTGTCCCCCACCGCGCTCCCGGCCGGTGGTGGCGGCAATGACCCGACGGTGGCGGCGGCGATGGCGGCGGCTCCAACCACGGGGCCAACAGAGAGCCGGAGGCGGCGGCGGTCGCGGCGGCCGAGGCCACGCGAACGACCACGCCTCCGGCGCCTCGCACGGCGGGGTACGACGCTCGCCAGAAGATCGAGGAGCTACGGCGGAAGAAGTCGACCACTGCTGCTGAGGGCGACGGCTTCCCCGCCTTCTCACCACGACTTCGCAACCTACTCCTCCCCGACAAGTTCAAGCCTTTGGGGATCACCAAGTACGATGCGAAGCAGGATCCTATCCAGTGGCTCCGATGCTACGCCCTCTCCATCGAGAACGCTGGCGGCAACGGCGACACAAAATGCCTCTACTTCCCCTTCTGTCTGGACCAGGCACCACTCACATGGCTCGAGTCGCTCGACAAGCACTCGATCGACAAGTGGGACCGGTCGAAGGAGCGAGTTCACAAGCAACTTCGCGGGCGCCATGGGCCGTTCGGGTACTCGCATGGACCTTGCCATGATCAAGCGAGGAACAAGGCGAGACCCTCCGCAAGTACATGCGCCGCTTTTTCGACAAGTGCGCTACCGTCGTCGACGTCACCGACAAGGAGGTCATCGACCTCTTCCGGACGGCCTCTACCATCGCCGCACCTTCGAGGACTTCGGTCGTCGCCGCCCCGAGTCCATTCCCCACCTCAAGGACATGATCACGTCCCGGGCGGATGAAGAGGACAAGGCCAACGCCAAATACGACGCCATCCACGACAAGTCCAAGCGAGAACCGGGGCGGCGGCGGCCCGCGGCAATGCAAACCAAGGAGACCACAACAACAACAACAACAACAACGAACTACTCGGGTCCCAACCGCAAGCGCAAGCCGGACAACACTTGTCGCGGCTATCCGGCGCCTGCGAAAGGGAACTCGAAGAAGAACTCGGGCGGGTTCAAAGACCCGCCGAAGGAGAAGTGCCCGTGGCATCCGAACGGCAATCACACTACCGAGCGGTGCTACCAACTCGAGCACGCACTCAAGGATACGCCGGAGCCACCGCACCCTCATGACCAAAAGGGCAAGAAGAAGGACGGCGACAACAACGACTTCCAAGAACCCGAGAAGACCGTCAACGTCCTCTTCGGCGGAGCGCCCGGCCAGGGCGGGGAGCGAGAGGCTACCCGCCGTGAAGTAATGTCCATCGAGCCAGCGGTCCCGACCCCTCTCAGGTGGTCGGAGGTACCCATCACCTTCTCCCGCGCGGACCAATGGACCGGCTTCTCCGAACCGGACGGTTCCCCCTCGTCCCGAAGCCAACGGTGGCGGGCTCCAAGCTCAACAAGGTGCTCATCGACGGTGGAAGCGGGCTCAACGTCCTCTTCAACAAAACCTTGAAGAAAATGAAGCTCGACGTCACCCCCATGCTCACCAAGAGCAGCACGCCCTTCTACGGCATCGTCCCGAGCAACGCGGCTATCCCACCGGGCTCGGTGGTGCGCGCTTACCTTCGGGGCGTCTCAGGACAACTACCGCACCGAGTACATCAAGTTCGAGGTCGCGGATTTCGAGACCTCTTACCACGCCATCCTCGGCAGACCGGCCATCGCCAAGTTCATGGCGGTGCCCCACTACACCTACTTGGTACTCAAGATGCCAAGTCCAGCCGGTGTACTCTCTCTCCAAGGGGACTTGAAGATCTCCCACGACTGCGATACTGAAGCCGTGGCGATCGCTTCTACAAACCAAGTACCCAACGCAATGATGGAGGTCTACGCCGTGTCGAAGAAGCTTGCTACAAGCGAACTCGACATCCCAGAGAAGTCTGACAGCGCCAACAAGCCTCAGCCACCTGAGGAGGTACTCGTCAGGACGGTCGACCTCGGAACAGGCGACCCCAGCAAGACCACCACCATCGGGGCCGGCCTCGACCCCAAATAGGAAGACGCGCTCATCAGCTTCCTTCGGGCTAACCGCGACATCTTCGCGTGGAAGCCAGCGGACATGCCAGGAGTGCCCAGGGAGCTGATTGAGCACTGCCTCAACGTCGATCCAAAGGCCACCCCAAGCGACAACACCTCCGACGTTTTGCCGACGACAGACGGGACGCCATCAAGAAGGAGCTCGCCAAGCTACTCGCGGCGGGCTTCATCGAGAGAAGTCTTCCATCCCGAGTGACTCGCCAACCCCGTCCTCGTCCGCAAGAAGAACTCGAACGAGTGGAGGATGTGCGTCGACTACACCGACCTCAACAAGCACGCCCCAAGGACCCCTTCGGGTTGCCGCGGATTGATCAAGTCATCGACTCCACGGCGGGCCGCGACTGCTCTCGCTTCCTCGATCGCTACTCCGGGTACCACCAGATCGCAATCAAGGAGGAAGACCAGGAAAAGACCGCGTTCATCACCCCATTTGGCGCGTACTGCTACACGACCATGTCATTCGGGTTGAAGAACGCCGGCGCTACCTATCAACGGGCCATCCCGGGCACAGCTTCAAGCGGCAACTCAACAAGAACGTCGAGGCCTACGTGGATGACGTGGTTGTCAAAACCGAGGGACTCCGGTACCCTCATCGACGACCTTGAAGAGACCTTCGCATCACTACGCGAGTACCGCCGGAAGCTCAACCCGAACAAGTGCGTCTTCGGCATCCCTTCGGGCAAACTACTCGGCTTCATCATCGCCCGGCGCGGCATTGAAGCCAACCCCGAGAAGATCTCCGCCATCACCGGCATGAAAGCTCCCACGAGCATCAAGGACGTCCGAAGCCGACGGGGTGTATGGCGGCGTTGAACGTATTCATCTCGAGGCTAGGAGAACGGGGTCTCCCCTTCTTCAAACTACTCAAGCATCACGAGAAGTTCGTGTGGACTCCGTGAGGTGGATCAAGCCCTTGCCCGGCTCAAGGACTTCCGTCCAAAACCGCCAATCCTCACGGCTCCTCACAAGGGCGAGCAGCCTCTCGCTCTACCTAGCCGCGACTACTCACGTGGTCGCATCTGCCATCGTTGTCGAGCGACGGGAAGACGGCCACGCCTACCCGGTCCGGGCCGCCCGGTCTACTTCGTCAGCGAGGTTCTATCAGAGTCCAAGGCTCGCTACCAGCCCCGTACGAAGCTCTCGTACGCTCTACTCATCACCTTGCGGAAGCTACGACACTACTTCCGGGGAGTACTCGGTCTCCGTCGTCACCGACTACCCGCTCGGCGACATCCTGAGGAACCAAGACGCCACTGGGAGAATCTCCAAGTGGGCCGTCGAGCTCGGCGCCCTCACCATCGACTTCAAGCCACGCACAGCCATCAAGTCGCAAGCACTAGTCGACTTCATGGCGGAGTGGCGGGAGAACCAGCTACCTACTCCCACCGTGCGACCAGAGCATTGGGTGATGTACTTTGACGGCTCACTCAACCTCGAGGGCGCAGGTGCAGGGGTACTCCTGATCTCTCCAACGGGCGAACAACTCAAGTACGTCCTGCAGATCTTCTGGAAGGTCTCAAACAACGAAGCCGAGTACGAAGCTCTCCTACACGGGCTCCGCCTCGCGGCTTCACTGGGCATCAAGCGGCTACTAGTCTACGGCGACTCCGCGGTGGTCATCAACCAAGTCAACAAGTCCTGGGACCGCAACAAGGAGAACATGGACGCCTACTGCCTAGAAGTCCGCAAGCTCGAGAACAAATTCTATGGTCTCGAGTTCCATCACATCGTCCGCGACAACAATGTCGCAGTGGACGTCCTCTCGAAGCTTGGATCCACCCGCGCTCAAGTACCAGCGGGCGTCTTCGTCCACGAGCTTCACGCGCCATCCATCACGGAGCCGGCGCCACCGACCACCTTGTCCCGGCCTCGCCGGGCGGGGAGGTCATGATGATCGACGTAGGCGGAGGCAACCCTTCATCGACTACCTCAGCGAGCAGAAGGTCCCCTCCGACAAGAACGCGGCCGAACAACTCGTCCGCCGCGCCAAGTCTTACGTCCTCGTCGGAGACAAGCTTTACAAGCGGGGCGCATCTTCTGGAGTGCTCATGAAGTGCGTCCCTCGTGAAGAAGGCAAGGACATCTTGGAGGAGATCCACAAGGGCGTCTGCGGCAACCACGCGTCTTCACGCACGCTGGTCAGCAAGGCCTTCCGGCGAGCTTTCTCTCTGCGGCCCACGGCCACGGGCGATGCCGAAGAACTCGTCGAAGGTGCCAAGGATGTCGGTACTTCGCCAAGCGACAACACGTCCCGGCCTACAAGCTAGTCACCATACCGCCAACCCGGCCCTTTGCCTGCGGGGGCTCGACATGATTGGGCCACCGCCAACCGCGCCGGGGAGGATTCAACGAGTGCTGGTGGCTATCGACAAGTTCACCAAGTGGATCGAGGTCAAGCCGGTCACATGCCCCAAGGGCGACGAGTACTCGACTTCCGGATGAACTCGTACACCGCTACGGGCTACCCCATCGCATCATCACGGACACGGGGTCCAACTTCAACAACCACCGCGTTCGGGAGTACCGCGAGAACAACGGGATTGACGTCCGATACGTCTCGGTTGCCCATCCACGGGCCAACGGACAAGTCGAACGCGCCAATGGGATGGTGCTCGACGCCCTCAAGAAGCGGCTACACGACGCTGCAAACTCCAAAGGGGGCAAGTGGATCAAGGAACTACCCAATGCACTGCGGGGGCTGCGGACTCAACCATCCAAGCCAACGGGGCAATCCCCCTACTTCTGGTCTACGGCTCGAAGCCATCCTCCCCGCCGACGTCATATGGAACTCGCCGAGCGGTGGAGCACTACGACGAAGGCGTCTCGGAAGACGACGAGACGAGTTGACATCGACGGCCCTCGAAGAAGCTCGGCCGCGCCGCCCTCGTCCAATCGGCAAGGTACCGGAGGGTATCCGACGCTACCATGATCGCAACGTCAAGGAACGCTCCTTCAACGTTGGAGATCTTGTCCTCCGCCGTATCCAGAACACGGAAGGACTCCACAAGCTCAGCTCCCCCTGGGAAGGCCCCTTCACCGTGGCCAAGGTGACCGGGCCAGGCTCATACCGCCTCCAAACACTTGAAGGCGAAGACGTCAACAACTCGTGGAACGTCGACCAACTCTGTCGATTCTACGCCTAGTCTACACGACTACTCCGGGGTTCAAGTCTACACGACTACATCAGCACCCCTCGCCGCAAGCGACCCACCGGGTCCTGGCCCCAGTCTCCGGACTACTCCCCTCCAGGGTCCAGCCCGCGCGGCTACCTACGGACCCTGGGCTGCGACGAGCGTCAAGGACTTTAGCGGCGGTCTACCAAGAGACCACACTCCAAGATCCGGCCCCGCGCGGCTACCTACGGATATGCGATCCGGCCCATACGGCTAGCTACGGATCACCTGCCGCAAGCGGCTACCCGCTCCGGCGCCACTCGCCGTAAGCGGCCTCCGGTCCGGGCGACTACCTTGTAACTACGGCCCCGGCCACCCGTGTGTACTTCTTCGCTAATAAAGTTTGATTGTTCATCAACTTATTTACTTGTCTACTCCCTACGACGGGACTACTAAAGCCGAGTACTACCACTCGCACTCACTCCACGATGGGCGCTCCGCACTCCGAGATCGCGGTTACGAGTACTCATTGCTTTGGAAAAACTTCTTTCATTGATACTTGATACAATTCTTTACAATTGTTTCTGTACAACTATGGCTACTAGCTACTTATTACGGGGCTACGGAGGTTCGGCTTCTCGGCTACACCGCTCCGCGATGGGAGCCATCTCGCTCCCGAAGCTGCGCATCTTGCTCATCGGAGCAGTTGGCGGCTACTCCGCCGGCGACCACCTCCACTGGAGCCTTCGGGAAGTACGACTTCATGAAGGCCAAGACTTGTCTTGGGATCGACTTGGCCATATGCTTGACGTAGGCGGCCAGCCGGCTTGGTGCTTCACGAAGTCGATCCACCAGGGGAGCGATCTTGGGGCCGCCCGGGTGCGGCACCAGGAGCCTCGCGATCGGGAGAGCGGCTTCCTCCAACTCCCTCAACTGGGCCCTCAACGCCTCGCAGTCCTCGTTCAATTTCTGCAAAGATTTGTAGCAGTTGACGAGATCCCTGTCAGAAGCAATCCGCAGCTCCATGTGCTTCTCGCACTCGAAGGCGAGTTCCTTGTAGTCGAGCTCGAGTACCTGGCGGGCTTCCTGCTCCCGGTAGAAGAGGTTCTTCATGCTCACCTCCGAGGCCTTCAGCTGCTCCACCTGGCCTTCGAGCTCTGCAACACAGCAACGCAACAGCGGGTCAGATGCTTCACGACTTCCAACAAGTACCCGACAAGTCGAAGGACATACCTTTATTCTTGTTGCGGAGGCCTTTGTTCTTCCGCACCAACTCGTCGCCCTTCGCCCGCAACTCCATGGCATCGTTGTGGTACTTGGCGAAGGCGGCGTCGAGCTTCGACGCATAGCGGCCGCGTGCTTCCGCGACTTCACGAGCTGCTCCTCCAGGGCCTCGGCTCGGAGCACGGTGTCGCCGTAACCTCCGCAGCCAGGGTTCGACTTCTCGCGGGATCGCTCCGCGACGTCCTGCACAAGACAACTCAAGTCACGAAGAGTACTCAACGACAAAGGATTGACTACTCTAAGGCTACGGTCACGTACCTTCATCCATTGTTCGGCTTGACGGATCGCCTCCATGTGCTTGGCTACATCGTCTCGGCTCGACGAGATCGTCCGCCGAAGTTCTATCCCGCCGCGGTTACCCGAGGTAGCCTCCGTCATCGGCGCGAGCGGATGGGCTCCGTGTCTTGGATCTCGGGGGATCGGATAGCCACCTCCGGGGCAATCCCCGGCGACATGGTGGCCGCCTCCCCCCCCCCCCGGATTTCTCGACGACCTCTCCCACGGGCTCGGGGGCTCCTCCTGCGGCCTGCGGGGCTTCGGTGTCAACTCCTCGCATCGGCACCCCCGCGGGGATGTCACCACCTTCGGCCACACCGTCAACAAAAAGACATGTGCATCGGCGTCTCGACTACTCTTCCGGAGCTCCGCGGCTTCACGAAGGGTACTCACCTTCGACTATCCGGCCTCCGGCGGCGGCGCGTCGGTGGCCGGGGGCTCGGTCGCGGCTTGGGCATTGGGAGCGGCTTCCTCGACGGGCGGCGCGATTTCTTCCGCCACCGCCGATCGGGGGCTCATCCCCGTCCCGGCTCAGATCTGTGGATTTTCGCGCGAAGTATTCACAGAGGGTCGTCAGACAAAAATCGACTACTGCAGCAAGTACTACTCGTGAGGACATGGTACTTACAAGCTCGACCGGATGATGGTCACGGCCGGAGCACCGAGGATGCTGGCAATATCAACCAGTCCACCCTCGGCGGGCGCCTCCTCCCTCCGCCTCTCGCGGCCACCGCCTCCTCCACGGCGGCGGCGGCGCGCTCCTTCACCTTCCGCTCCAGAGGTCACCACCTTTTCAATGGTGGCGGCCACGGGTCCTCTGCTCTCCTCTGGAGCAGGGGGGGGCGGCGCTCCGGCTGCGCCAGGAGTTCTTCAACAGTGGGGGGCCGGACTTCGGCTTCCGGCCGGTTCCCCCACCGGTCCCACACGCCCTCGTCGCCCTCTTCGACGGGCTCCGCCGCGGCACCTCCGCACACGAAGGAAGACTTCTCGTCGGCAATGTACTCGAATAACGGGTACTCGACTACTCGCTCAAGATAACTTACCTCCCGAGGCGTGGTTTCGAGACCTTCATCTTCTTCGCCACCCGCTTCTTGGTGGGGTTGCGCGGCTTCCGTGGCGGCGCGGCAAGGCTAGCCTCCGGGCTAGCGGAGGGTCTTGAACAAGTGGAACATGAGGCAAGCCGGGGCGGCTAAACCTCGACCGCGGTGGAAGCGGTCTTGAAGCGTCTCTTCGTCTTCTTCGTCGTCATCGGAGGAATCCTCCACGATGACGGGATCGTCGCCTTCATTGACTTCGCGGCGCTCCTTCGACTTCCCCTCCGCCGGGATCTTGATCCCGCTCGGTGGCGGCTGCGGCTCGGAGACGAACCGCTTCACATCATCCTGTGCAAGGATACAAGATTTCAGCAACTCTACTACAAGTACTCGCTACTCGACAAGGGGAGTACGACTACTCACCTCCTTGGGCGGGCGCGCGGCGGAGTACTCCTCGACCGGGCACGCCGTGTACGGCGGCATGTCCTTGAAGATGCGCGACAACCTTTCGACGATGTCGTTGTCGTCCAGCTCGCCTCCCGGCATCCGCGACGAGTCGTCGTCGCCAGTGTACTCGAAGCCCAGCGTATCCCGCGCCATCAGCGGCTGGATCCTGCGCTTCATGAAACTGAAGGCCACATGCTCGGCCCTCAGTCCAGCCTCTCTGAGCACCTTGATGCGTGCTAGCAGCTCCGGGAGCTGGATCCCCTCTTGCATGGTGGGTTCTGTGTTCCACCACTCACGATGCCTGGGCTGCCGTCCGCTTGGCTTCGGCAGGCCAGGGTGGTGGTTCGTGATGTAGAACCACCTCGTCTTCCAGTCCGTGTTGGAGTCGACGAGCTTGTACGCCAGGTACTGTTCCGCGGCATCCTCCCTTAGCTGGATGTCGGCCCCTCCGACTACTCTCGGGTTGGAGGCGCTGGGCTGCGGCTTGACGCGGAAGAACTTCCGGAAGAGCACCCAGTGAGGCTTGATTCCGAGGAAGGCTTCGCGTAAGTGGACGAAGACTGACGTGTGGAAGACGTCGTTGGGGTTCAAGTTGAGGTACTCGATGTCGTAGTACCCGAGCAGTCCTTTGAAGAAGTCGCTGGCTGGGAGCGCCAGACCGCGCTCCACGAACCGCGAGAACATCGGGATCTCGTCCTCGGCCTTCTCCATTGGATATGGATCTCCCGGCGGCGGATCTCCACATGTCCACTTCCTTCTCCCCGATGAACCCACCTTGTTCGGCGGGGGGTCGGCGAGTCCTCCGTCTTCACCTTGGATCTCTTCCACTCGCGGCTCGGATCAGCGCGCGGTGGAGACACGGGCGGCGCCGCTCTGGTGGCAGCCGCGGCGGCCTCCTCGCGGCCCCTCTTCTTCCCGCCGGCCTTGGACGTCTTGGACGGCGACGGCTTCATTCTCCAAGTGCAAGGAGTTTTTGCTCGCATCCGCTCGGGGGCTACCCTAAAGGCTTCGGGTGGCGGCGCGCTCGGATCTACTACGGCGACAGCAGGCGCTGGGAGTGGATTTGCTTCAAGATTCAAATGGAATTGCTGTGGCTCGAATGGGTGAAAAACCCTAAGGGTTTTGGTTTCTATTTATAAGCCAAATCGCCTCGTAACGGGCGGCCGGATAAGTCCACACGCGGGCCGACTCGGCGGCCGCGCGTGACTCTTCGAATTCTACTAGTCGACGCGCCTCACCTTGGGGGGCTCGGCTACTTCTACTCGACCACCTGGGAAGCGGCTAGTCTCAAGAGCATCTCAGGACACATTCTCCAAGAAGACCCTTCAATTCGAGAGGAAGTACTCGACTCAAGGCTCGGGGGCTCCGTGCCACGTGTCCTTCGGTTTTTTCTCTCCGGATTTTTCGGGATTTTCTTGCCAAGATTTCAGATGGACCCTCAGCCAGAGCCCGCGGCTCGAGGCTCGGGGGCTACTCCATGAGGAGTGCGGTTCTGCAAATCGCACCTCCATGACGGCTCCGGCTTCAAGACAAGACAGGGCATTTCTTGAAGACCTTCGAAGGCAGATTTCAAGGACGCTTGGGACTACTCGAGAAGACTTCAAGATTGCTCAAACATCAGCTAGAGTACATTCCAGCCTCGGGATGCCTCGACTACTCTTGAGGACTTTTGACTTGTAGTACTCGGGGATGCTTGAGGACTACTCATTAAGGCCGTCAAGACTACTTGAAGCTATCCTTCTCGACTACAAAGTACTCGGGGGCTTGTCGTATGGACCTCCCTGGGCCCGCTACCTCGGTGGGTACCAGGACCGACTACTCGGTGGGCCCCTGGGACTACCCGGCTTGCGCCGCACGGCACACGAAGGCGTGGAGCACAAGGACTACACGGAGTAGTACTCGGTTAGGGATCTATACATGTTCCGCATCGTATAGAGGACTCCTAGACGTACTCGACTAGTACTCTTTCCCTACTCCGACTTGTAACACGCCTCCCGGACTATATAAGGCGAGGCGAGGGACCGATCTCTCGGATCACCTCGTCTCATACAATCCCATACAACCCACGGCGCACTATTGCACCATCTTGTAATCGTGCCCTATCAATCCCGAGCTACGCAGCATACGGGACGTAGGGTATTACGCACCTCGCGGCCCGAACCTCGTCAAAATTGTGTGCCACGTGTCTCTTCCTT
Source organism: Cenchrus americanus (assembly GCA_947561735.1). NCBI lineage: Eukaryota > Viridiplantae > Streptophyta > Magnoliopsida > Poales > Poaceae > Cenchrus > Cenchrus americanus. The sequence goes on along the minus strand of OX387245.1, from coordinate 226,718,604 downwards.
CGAGTTACCGATCTCGGCGAGTCACAATCATCTACTCCGGTACTCCCCCGTAGTAGGTTGCCGGTCTAAAACACCGACAGCTTAACACAAAAGATGATGTTGGTTTAAAGGGTGGATATCCGGCGAGATTTGCAAAGCTTCCGATGTGGGAGCTCACAATGCACGGATAGAATAGGCTGGCAAAAGATAAGTTACGCAAAACACGGAATGACCAACTTCTTAGTCACGATCCAAAGAATCGAGCCTTGAATCAATTCACCCAACAATAACTCTTGTAATCTATGGTTGCACTCAATATATAAGGCTTTGGATGGGTAGAGAAAAATGCAAAAGGTATTAATGACAAGGTTAGCATGACTTTTAGCAAAAAGTAATATGTTCTTCGACCCATCCAAAGTTGAGATCATAAAAGAAACCATGGGTCTTTGTTTTTATCATGACCTCCACAAAAGATTAAGCCAGTATTTAATTAATTTCAGTTCGGTATTAGAGAGAGCAATAGCTCAATCATACATAAACAAGCACACAGTTTAAACAAAGTGGCAACGATCATCATATATCAACGAGCAAGATCAAGCCAAAATTATTTCATCATGGTGAGCACAAGGTGATGACAATAAACAAAAACTAAAACTAGGTTGTACTCCTAGAAGCCATGTTATTTAACGAGAGAGATATACAAAAGTTGCATCTAAGGTTGTTGAAGGCTTATACATATATACAAGCATTTAGAAAGACAAGGACAAAGAGATGGTTGAGGAATTGTTACCGTCCTTTCATGGTTGTGATGTAGCGCGCCATCCCCCATGCTTAAGCATCGTGCCTAGCATGGAAGAAGGAAGATCGGCATCCGTACCTACCGTGATCCTTGAACTCCATGCGGTCTTCTTTCGTCCACCAATTCTTCCCCCATGCTTAGCATGTTGCTAGGAACGGAAGATGATGAACCATCTTAAAATTCTTGAAGTCCTACCATAATGCAAGGAGATCATCATCACTTTGTTGCCTTTGTTCATCCTTCAATGGCCGCCCTTTGCCACGAGCCTTGATCCCAATTGTTTCTCATATCATCTTCTCCTCCTTCCATGTTGTCCCTTACCGCTGGTTCATCTTCCACGAGTTTTTTTTCTAAATCCAGAACTGAGTATTGTGACGCCCCAGGTTTCTAATTAACGTCATTAACACTAATGACCAAATCAGCCAAGTCAATAACCTCGCCAATGAACCCCAATGAACCCCTTGACCAAGTCTACACACACCCATGGTCGACCCTTGGCCAAAGACACGGTCAAACCCCGCTTAACCGTTAACGTCAGCAAATGTCGTCCGGAACTTTTGCCACGTTCTCCAAATTTCACCTAAACACTTCAAAATCTATCTTTATGAAAGTTGTCCATCTTGTTGAGGGACACAACTTTCGTGTAGATTGGCATTTCAAATTTTAAGCAGAAAAGGGTGAAAAACTTGATCAACCGCCAGTACCTCCTGTTTTCCAGAACAGGCCGGCATTCAAAGTTGGCACGACGTTCCTGCAAAATCCTTTGAGAAAAACACTAGACGGCCTTTGTGAAAGTTGTAGGGGGTAGTGAGATCTACAACTTTCCTGTTGACCACTTTGTGCATTTCTATTCACAATTTTAGAGAAAAATGTGGTCAAACACTGCTAGGCCAACACATTGCACCCAGCGCGCCGCCGCCCGCGCCCGCCGCGCGCGCCGCCCGCCGTGCGTCCTGGCGGTGGTCCCGCGCCCGAGGCCGCGAGCCCCCGAGGCCGCGCGTCCCGAGGCCCCGCGCCCGAGGCCGCGCGTTCCGAGGCCGCGCGCCCCGAGTGGCTAGGAGCCACGCCCGCGGTACGGCGTGCCATGACGCCGTACCCGCCGGCGACCGTCGGCGCGGGGGGGGAGCGCAGGCGGGCCGGCCGCCTATAAGGGTCGGCCGACCCCTTCGTGGCACAGGAGCACCCCTTTTGCTAGCCCTCCCGAAGCAGCCCCGCCGCCCGTTGCCCTTTTCCGACCGGGGCTCGCCACGGCCCCAGGCGGCCGCGGCGGACGCCGCCGGGCCGGCCGTGCGCGCCCCACCGCCGGAGCCGCCTCGTCCCCGTCCAACCCACGAAACCGAGCGCCGGTGAACCGTAGATCCTTCCCCTACCCTCCCCGGCCGGACTCGCGACACATCGCCGGGATTTGCCCGGCCCGCGCCGGCCACCGCGCCCGGGGGACCACATTGCGAAACCCAAAATCTTTCCGGGGTCCCTGCCGCAAAAGGTGAACTCCAATAGTAAAAGTGATTTCTTGATTCTTGTAAATTGCGTAGAAAATCACGGAAAAATCGAGAGAAATGCAAAATCAATTTTATTGGATCCGTTGTGAATTATCCTACAACTTTTGTTATTCGCTCCGAGCTAATTCCTGTTAGTTTTTGCATGAAAAGTACAAATGTGAAAAACCTAGATCTGTAGCTAATTTTTGGATATGTTGTGTGTTAGGTCATGACTATATCCTGAGCCAAAAATTGCACAAAATTATGATGTAAATCGTTTTATAAAAATGTTTTTCCATTTCTGCCAGATCTGCATAAATGATTTTTGTAGTTAAAAATAATTAAGTTTTTGTGCCCAACTTCTGCATGCTATCTTTTTGTGCCAAAACACACCTCTGGTGAATTAATCACAATTTTATAATTAACAGAAATAATTATTCTTGAATTATGCTTGATTTTCTTTGAAAATGCGTAACTCAAGTTTCCTAATAGTTCTAGGTGTATGTGCTGCACCACTAGGCTAATTTTGGACCATATAACATGTGTGAGAAAGTTTGGATCATTTTGATGAGTAATTATTGCTGTGTGCATTTGCCTTGTCCATCTAGCTAGCTTTTGTTATTTTCAAAAAGAATTAATTTCTAGTTGTCCAAAGCACGCATGTGTGTCCAGTGGCTTGTTATAGGTGTTTAGTGGTTAATACATCCTTCCACTGAATTTTATTAATTAATTTCATGAATAAAAGCTATGGAAGCGATTAAAGGCTTAATAGTCATTAAATGGGAAAAATCACCAAACCATCCCTACTAATCTTGGGTGTGGTTGCAAATCATGTTAAAAAGTTAAACGTGCCTACCCACTGCTGTTTGTGAAGTTGAATTAAATTATTTACATATATATGTACACAGTCTGTTTCAAAAAGAATATCTAATAAAGAGCTGCATATTGTTCCTTTTGGAAGAGTATGCTAAATGTATTTCTTATCTAGGTGAATGTGTCCAATTAATACACCCCTTGTTTGTGGTGAATTAAATTAAAAATCGTCAATTCAATCTTGCATTTGCATCCTCGTGTAGATCTCCCGAGCGGTAGCTGTACGCGTGTGCCGGACGGAGGAGACGGAGGAGGCTGACGGAGACGTGCACCACGTCGTTGTAGAGCAAGACCTGGACCAAGTCCAGAAGGGCCCAAGGCCAACCTTGCCATCGAAGGCAAGCCCGGATCATTAACCCCGTCTTTCAAAATTATGCAATTATGTTTGCTATGTTTGTGCATTTACGTTTCAGGAGTTGACTTGAAAACATAGATGCATGATCCCTAGGTACCTATGTTCTTTTACTAGTATGCTAGGTCGATAGCTGCTATGCTATAGGACCCGGTAGAAGTCGAGTGATGTTCGTCACTCGCGAGATTAGGTTCCTAGATAGGAATCATAAGATATCCTTAAATGGATTGCTCATGTGGTAAGAGCATGGGATTTGGGCTCCGGTCCAGTGGCTTTCGTGGGCTAAGCTTTTGAACGTACTAAACATATGCCGGGAATGGGACCGGTAAGCCTAGTACCCGATTGACGCGGTAAGGGAACCTTTCCCTACTACACCGGGGCACTTGTGTCCCCCCCGCTTGCAACAATGGTGGTACTGCGTGAGTACGGACGTTCGTGTGGGAGCGATCCGGTAATCCTTGTACCAAGGAATGTAGGTCCGCTCCCGAAGCGAGAAGATCGACGGAAACGGCCTAGGAAAGTTGTCCTTTCGGGGGCAGCCTACCGTGTGTTTGGGTTTACCTTGCAAGGTTTAAATCAATCGATTGTCGGCCTCTCACCGTTATCTGAGACTGCTTAATCAACTGGCCATGATATCCCATAATGATGAAACTCGAGGAATATTGTTGGATGCATTAATTGCTTGTCCAATTCTTGATTGAATTAGATGGCACTCTTAGAAAGGATAAACAACTGGAACTTGTGCTAAAATATTGAAAGTAAGGATCTACCCTTAGTAGTTGTTCAGCAAAAGGAAACTCCACCGGCCAAAAGCCTCTCATGTCTAGAGTTTGGTGATGTAGTTATCACCCGACGGTTAAGTCTTGCTTGAGTATTAGTATACTCGGCCTTGCTTTAAAGCTTGTGGTTGCGAGGTGTTGTTGACCGGAAGGGTGACGACAAGTGATGACATCACGGATGGCCTCCTGTGATGTTTACCGTTGCGCTAGTTTATTTTATTTCCGCTGTTTTCAAACTCTGAACCTTTACTCCATGTCATGAACAATGGTTTGTAATAAATTATGTTAACTCGTGTTGTACTCTGGACTCGCCTTCGCGTGAGTTTTAATGCATATGTCGATCCTCTGTTTGAATTCCAAGTGATTTACCGGGCGTTAACCCGGCAACTAACGACAGGATGATACTTTACTATTGCTTAGTGACCAAAGTGGATCGGTCTTAGGCGATAGTACGGTATTTTCCTGGGCGGGTTGTCACAAGTATGTACTGAACCATCACTCCATTGCAAATTACTTGAAATTATCTTTCCAATGAGTGGTCATTCATCCCGATCGGACTCCGAACAAGAGAGTTACGCCCTTCTTACTTTGTTGGTGCAAGCTGTCCCAGGCTGATTTCAGAATGTGTGACGTCCAATGATTTGGTTGTAACTTCTTGCACAGGTCTCCTAAAATGTTGATTCTTGATGCATTGGAAAGTAGACTTAATGGAGCACTTGAATATCTAATTTTTCCCTTTTGTACATCTCTGAACATGTGCTTAATCTTGATGAAAACAGCATTGCTTCCTTCTGGATTTTGGAGGTGTTGATGATCTTGATTTCAGCTTTTATCACGAACTCATGGGAGTGATTCACCATGCCTGCAAAATAACTATAAAGCACAAAGTACCCCCGAGGTGACGGTCGGAATACTCACCCTATGCCAACAAACCATGACATCCCTACGGTCTTCACTTGTGGCATAGTTAATCTAGTGAAAATACTAATGGGTGTACGTGAGTGCAAGTGTGTATGCAAATGATAGGTTGGTATAAAAACAAAACAATGTTTACACCAAATTCTAAGCTCCATGCTTACAAAGTGGTTGCCAAACTTTCTATTCCCATAGAGATTTGTTAACCAAGGTCAAAACACCATGTTCATCCCAAGATCAATAATTCTTTATAGTGCAAGAAAAGTATGGTGCATTGCTAAGTTTATAAACCAACTAATGCATCATGATTGTCGGGGACAGCCCTAGGGGTCCCCCTTAAACAACGGTGAAATCCTCATCTAAAACCCGCAACAAAGCCAAAAACACAATTTGCCTAACCCCTGCAGGGAAACGGCCCACGCCGCGGGGACCCCGACGGCCCATCAAGGCGGCCCTCTTAGAGATCCCCTCGAGCGAGGCTCCGCCTCGCTCGAGGATGCGCGCCCCCTCGGGCGGGCTCCGCCCCGTTCGAGGGGAGCACTTCCCTCGAGCGGGGTCCGCCTCACTCGAGGGCTCGCTCCCTCTCGAGCGGGTTCCGCCTCGCTCGAGGGCACGTCCCGGCCTCGACCGGGGTCCCGCCACGCTCGAGGGCGCCCCTCACGCATGCGCCGGCCCCCGTACACGGGCATTTAACGCCCCGACACCGGTGGGGCCGGCGCCATCATGCGCCGGGGCTCGCGCCCCGGTGCCGCCGCACCAACTCCCCGGGGAGGAGCCCATCCCCATCCCTTGTGGGGAGGGACGTGCGGCGCGGCGGGTGTCGGTCCCCCGTGACACCGTGCGCTCGCTCCCGGTCGGCTAACGCGCCGAGCCCTCGAAGGGGGCCGGTTGCACCCTCGATTCACTTTCTTGTGACCCTACAGGGTTAGGTGGAGGCGCTAGGCCGGTGGATCGCCATCCCCGCGCACCGTAACGCATGGCCGCCGTCCCCGCGCGTGCGGGCGCACGCCGGCGGCCGTAGCAACAACCCCGGCCGTGTGAAGCGCGTTGGGAAGGGACGCCGTTTTACCTACTCCTGTGCCCCGTACGGCCAACATCGACACCTCCCTCGAGCCTACTAGAAGACATCACCGCCATCTACTTGCTCTCCTACCCTCGAACCGCCACTTGTTCGGGTACAAGGTAGGCCATCATGGCCGGATCGGCTGCGAGGATCGTCCCGGACGGCCGCCCACTCTACGTATAGCACGTCGCGTTTCCCCACGTAGCTAGATAGCACGGCGCGCATGTAATCCGCCTCCCCCTTGATCTATAAAAGGGGGGGCGAACCCCGGCCGCGGGGGGGGACGGACCCGAAGCATACGAGACGGGAACACACCGCACACCACGTACTCATTCTCCAATTCCCCCACAATATCTTCGACCACTCCTCCGGGGACTTGGAAGCCGGGCTTCCTCTCTGCCTTGCTTGTAGCATTCCCACTACGGGCACCCCGGTGCTAAGTAATATAGTGCCTCGAGCACGCCCCTGTGGACGTACGGCCCCCTCGGCGGGAACCGGGATAAATACTCTGTGTCACTTGTTACTTAGCATCGACCATTGAGGGATAGACCTCGGCGCTTTCTCTTGGTTAGTGTCGGGACCATATTCCGCACCGACGGTTGGCGCCCACCGGTGGGGCAATCGAGCACACGAGGGTCATTCCAGTCAACTTCCTCCATGGTGATCCGCACCGAGTGCCGTGGTACGCGCGCTTTTGCGCATGGGTAGCTCGGACCCCCTCCCCGCCGGGTTCGAAATCCGCTTCGGGGACACGAACTTTCGGGCCACGGGGAACGGCTATCTCATGCGCCTCACCAACCGTGAGGAACTCGCGCGCGCGGCGCCGGAGCCGGGTCCGCTGCGGCCCCCGCCGCACGCGCCGCCCGCGCGCGGACGCCGCGGGCACGGATGCGCGGGTCCGTCGACGCCGCGGCGCCGCCGCCGCTGCGGGCTGCGTTCGCGCCGGGCGCGGTCGGAGCGACGGCGGTGCGCGCGCGCCTCTCAACACGGCGCACCCACCGTCACGACCGCCACCGCCCCCGGCGGGGCGGCGCACGGTCTCGGACCACGCATCCCCATCGGGCTGCGGGGCTCTACGTCGGCCTACAACGCCAACGTCAACACCACGATGCGCGGGGTTCCGCCGGCCGCCACATCTTCGTCGCCGGGGACCCCGGCGCCTCAGCAGGGGACGAGTCGTCCCTGGGTTCCATCGACGCGTTGCCACCCGCCAACCGCCACGGGTGCGCGGAGTGGGACTTCTCGGCGTGCGGGACCCGATCATGTTCGGTGTTTCCTCGACGCTACGGACTGCGGTTCGGGCCGCTCCGATGACTCCGGCACGGGAGCTACGACCCCGCGCGGGAGTGCTACGCCGTCATCACCAACGACCCAGCCAATGCCGCTGGCGCGGTGGGCGCGGAGACGGGGGAGATCACCCCTGCCCCGGGGGATCGCCACGCGCCCGGCCGCGGGGGCCAAGCGCTCTGCCGGGCCGCGCGTCGACGCGCGGCTAGCCCAAGCCCGCGAGCTCGAGGCCAAGGCGGCGGAGGAATGCGGACGGTGCGGCGCGCTCCGCGCCTCAATGGCGGGGGGAGGCCTCCGCACGCGGCGAACGCGCACGCGGAGCCGGGCCGGCAGTGCGCGGCGACCGCATCAACACCGTCCCCAACGTCGACAACGCGGACGCGCCCCCTCGGGCGAGCCAAAAACTCATCGCCGCCGCAACGGCGCCGCGGACCATGCCGGCACCCTCGACCCCCGAGGCTCGAGACCTGCACCGCGAGGTGCAAACTCTCATCGAGCAAGCGGCCGTCCAGCAAGCCGAGAGCTCGGCCTCGCGCATCCGCCAACAGGGAGATGCGCGGGACGACGAAGCTGCACCGGGAGGCGAACCCTCGGTACACGCAGGGGGACCGGCGGGGCGACCCGCCGACCAAGGACGCACGCCGGCCAAGGAGCGGCTCCTTGACGCACGCGGGCGGCGGATGGCGACGCCGCAATGTCATCAACACCGGGCGCACGAGCGGGGGCGGACGCACGAGCGGCAAGGGTCTACCACCCTCGACGGGTTGGACGCTACGACGGCGGCGAGGGACCGCTCCCCGACGCCGGAGCCCCCAGGCACCCGTGTGTTCAGCCGGGAGATCCGCGCGGCGGCGTTCCCCCAGCGCTTTCGCCAACCCTCGACCATCGTCAAGTACAACTGGGAGACGGACCCCCGCATGTGGCTTAACGACTACCGCTTGGCTTGTCGGTGGGCGGGGGCCACCGGCCGACGAGGTCATCATCCGCAACTTGCCCCCGCATCTCGGCGACGCGGCCCGGACATGGCTCGAGCACTTGCCCGCCGGCCAAATCCACAAGCGGGACGATCCGGTCCGCACGTTTGTGGGCAACTTCTAGGGCACGTACATGCGCCCGGAAATTCGTGGGACTGCACTCCCGCACACGTGAAGCCGGCGAGTCGGCGAGGGATTTCATACGGCGCTTCTCCAAGCGGCCGCACGGAGCTCCCCGCCGTGGCGCGGTCCGAGATCGTGCATGCCTTCCTCGAGGGCACCGCGTGTCGGGACCTCGTGCGGGGCTCGGACGCGGCCCGCCGCGGACTCCAACGAGCTATTCGATATCGCCACCGGCTTCGCCTCCGGAGAAGAGGCCGTGGGGGCGATCTTCGGCGGCAAGAAGGGCAAGCGCTCGGAGGACGCGCCCGCGGAAGGCGCAAGTCCAAGGAGCCCCACCGCAACGACAAGCGGAGCAAGAAGGGGGAAGAAGCCGCGCGCGCGAGGCGCGCGAGCAGGGGCGTGACGGCGGCAATGCCGAGGCCCTTCTTTGTTGACCGGCTCGATGGGGCCCTCGGCCGCCCCTCGAGGCCGGGGGTGTTCGACGACATCTTTGAAAAAGCCATGTCCTTACCACAAGACCCCGGTGAACCACACCCTTGAGCGTGCGATATGCTCAAAAAATTCTATGGTCGTGCCGCGCGAAGGAGGCGAGAGGCCAAGAAAGACGGAGGCGATGGCGACGCGGGCGGCTTCCCCGCCGTTGAAAATGTGTTCCTCATCTTTGGGGGGCCAACGGTCGACATGTCGACCCGCCGGGCGCAAGAAGGAGCGGCACGAGGTCCTCGCTGCGGAGAGGGCGCCTCCTTCCTTCCTCAATTGGTTGGAGGACGCCATCACCTTCGACCGGGAGGACCACCCGAACCGTGTCCCCAACCCGGGCCGGTACCTGGCCGCCGGTGGTCCACCCCATCATCCGGAACGCCCGGTTCTCGAAGGTCCTCATGGACGGAGGCGGCGCGCCTCAACATCCTCTACGCGCATACGTTGCGCCTCATGGGGATCGGGTTGGACCAAGCGTGGCCCGGCACGAAGCCTTTCCACGCGCATCGCGCCGGCAAGCGGGTCCGGCCCCTTGGGCGGATCGACTGCCGCCTTGGTTTGGCACCCGAAGAATTTCCGCAAGGAGATCCTCACCTTCGAGGTGGTGGGGTTCAAAGGGGCCTACCACGCTATACTTGGGCGACCCTGTTACGCCAAATTCATGGCGGTCCCCAATTATACTTACTTGAAGATGAAGATGCGGGACCGAACGGCGTCATCACCGTCGGCTCATCCATCGAGCACGCGTTCGACTGCGACGTCGAGTGCGTGGAGCACGCAGAGGCACCGCGCCGGATGAAGCGCTGGTGAACACGCTGGAGAAGATGGTCAACGAGGACCTCGACTCCGCCGCCAAGCACGCCGGCACCTTCGAGGCTGCGGAGCAGACCAAGGGGGTCCCCCTCGACCCGTCAGCCCCCGAGGGCAAGGCGTTGAGGGTCAGCTCCACCCTCGACCCCAAATAGGAAGCAGTGCTCGTCGACTTCCTCCGCGCCAACGCCGACATCTTCGCGTGGAGCCCCTCGGATATGCCAGGCATCCCGAGGGAAGTCGCCGAGCACTCCCTTGACATCCTGCCAAACACCCGCGCCGTGCAGCAGCGGCTGCGCCGCTTCGACGAGGAGCGGCGACGGGCAATCGGAGCGGAGCTGCGGAAGCTTCTCGAGGCCGGATTCATCAAGGAGGTGTTCCACCCTACGTGGCTAGCAAACCCCGTGCTTGTAAAGAAAAAGAATGGGAAGTGGTGGATGTGTATAGACTACACTAGTCTTAATAAAGCATGTCCTAAAGTTCCTTTTCCTTTGCCACGTATTGATCGGATCGTTGATTCAATGGTCGGGTGTGAATTGCTTTGCTTCCTTGATGCTTACTCCGGATACCATCAAATAAAAATGAAGGAGTCCGACCAGCTCGCGACTTCGTTCATCACGCCGTTCGGGACGTTCGCTACGTCACGATGCCGTTTGGCCTCAGAAACGCGGGTGCAACATACCAGCGTTGCATGCGGCACGTTTTTGGGGATCACATCGGGTGGACGGTCGAAGCATACGTAGACGACATCGTCGTAAAGACCGGGAAGGCGGACGACCGGTTGGCGACATTGGCGTCGCGTTCAACGCCTACGGGCCAATGGGGTCAAGTTAAACCCCGAAAAATGTGTCTTCGGAGTGCCGCGAGGCATGCTCCCGGGATACATTGTCTCCCGGCGGGGAATCGAGGCCAACCCCGAAAAGGTCGCGGCCCTCGAACGAATGGGTCCGATCCCGGACCTCAAAGGGGTGCGAAGGTCTTCGGGGTGCCTCGCGCCTTGAGTCGCTTCATCTCGCGGCTCGGTGAGAAGGGCTGCCCCTCTACCGCCCGCTTAAGAAGCACGAGCGCTTCTCTCGGACCACCGAGGCCCGGATGTGCTCGACAAGCCGAAGGCGTCTCTAACGCACGCCCCGATCCTCACGCCGCCGCAAGACGGCGAACCCCTGCAGCTCTACGTGGCCGCAACCACCCAGGTGGTCAGCGCCGTGATCGTCGTGGAGCGCACGGAGGAAGGGCACGCCTCCGCCCGTACGGCGGCCGATCTACTACATCGGTGAGGTCTGTCGGACACGAAGACGCGCTACCCCCGGGTCCGAGTTGCGTACGCGGTAGTCCTTGCACGGCGCAAGCTCCGCCACTACTTCGAGGCCCACCCCATCATGGTGGTTTCCTCCTTTCCGCTAGGAGAGATCATCCGCAACCCCGACGCCGCGGGGAAGGATCGCCAAGTGGTCCGTAGAACCGATGGGTGAGGCGCTCGCCTACGCCCCGCGCAAGGCCGTCAAATCCCAAATTTTGGCCGATTTCGTCGGCCCGAGTGGACGGATACACGGCCTACGCCGCCGCGGATCCAAGCGGAGGCCGGACTCCGTTCTTCGACGGCTCGGTGATGAAAACGGGGGCGGGCGCGGGCCCTCGCTCTTCGTGTCACCCCTTGGGGGAGCACATGCGCTACGCGGTGCGCCTCCACTTCCCCGCGTCTAACAATATGGCTGAATACGAGGCCCTCCTCAGCGGCCTCAAAATCACCATTGAGTTAGGCATCAAGCGCCTCGACGTGCGGGGGAACTCGCAGCTCGTGATCGATCAGGTCATGAAGAACGCAAGCTGCCATGACGACAAGATGGAGGCCTACTGCAAGGCCGTGCGGGCCCTCGAGGACAAGTTCTACGGCATCGAGCTCAACCATGTGCCCCGCCGGTACAACGAGGAGGCAGATGAACTGGCCAAGATTGCGTCCGGGCGGATCACCGTTCCCCCCCGAATGTTTTCGCCCGCGACGTCGCTCAACCCCTCGGTCGTCTTCGAGCCCTACCCCTCGAGTCACGACGGACCCTCGGGGGGCTCCCTCGAATCCGGCGGGTGCGGAACCCATGGACGAGGACCCCTCGAACGAGGCGTACGTGCTCTCCCTCCTCGAGGGTTACGGCTCCCCACGAGGCCGAGGCAATGGACATCGAGCCGGCTCCGCCCAAGAGGACCGGCGCGAAAAATACATCGCCCGGATCGCTCGAGGGGGAACTCCCCGCGGACCGGGCCGCGGCCGAGCGCATCGCCGGGATGGCCAAATCTTTTGCCCTCGTCGACGGCGAGCGTACAAGCGCGCCGCCTCCCGCATCCTACGGCGGTGCGTGCCCATTCCCGAGGGGCGCGAGCTCCCACGGGACATTCACGCGGGGATCCGTGGCCACCACGCCGCGCCCCGCACCCTCGTCGGCAACGCGTTCCGCCGGGGCTTTTACGGCCTACCGCGGTCACGGACGCCCGCCGAGATCGTGCGCACCGCGAAGGGTGCCGCTTCTACGCCCGCAAGTCCAACTTGCCCGCCCATGCCCCGCAAACCATCCCCGTGACATGGCCATTCTCCGGTGTGGGGGGCCGGACATCCTCGGCCCCTGCGGAAGGCGCCGGGGGCTTCACCCACTTGCCGGTCGCGATCGACAAGTTCTCCAAGTGGGTGGAGGTGCGCCCCATCACGAATCTAAGGGCGAACGGCGGTAACATTCTTCACCGACATCGTCTACCGCTTTGGAGTACCAAACTCCATCATCACGACAATGGGTCCCGGTTCACGGGCGGAAGTTCTTGGAGTTCTCGCGACAAGTTCCACATCCGCGTGGATTGGGCGGGCGTGGCACACCCACGGACCAACGCGCCAAGTAGAGCGTGCCGGCGGCATGATCCTACGGGGCCTTAAGCCCCGAACTTTCGACCAGCTCAACAAATGCGGGCGAAAATGGCTCCAAGAACTACCGGCGGTTGTGTGGAGCCTAAGGACCACCCCCGAGCGAGCCACCGGGTTCACCCCCGTTTTTTCCTAGTCCATGGCGCGGAGGCCGTCCTCCCCACGGACTTAGAATACGGATCACCCGGGTTCGAGGCTATGACGAGGGTGCTAACCGACCGAGCCCGCGAGGACTCGCCGGACCGAGTCGGACGAGGCACGCCTCGTAGCCTTAATGCATTCCGCAAGGTATCAACCATCCTTAAGACGCTACCAAGCACGCAAGATACGTCGACGGGACTTCGGTGAAGGGGATTTGGTCCTAAGGCCGCGCCAAGACAACCGAGGGCGCCACAAGCCGTCGCCCCCATGGGAAGGACCCTACGTCGTGGTGAAGGTACTCAAGCCCAGCACATACAAGGCGGCCAACGAGGACGGTGAAGAACTCACCAACGCTTGGAACATCCAACAGCTACGTCGCTTCTACCCTTAGCTAGGATTTCCAAGTATTTTTTGTTGTAAAAACCGTACGACCAACGCCCCAGTTGGTAAACAATTATGTAAATGCTTCAAGTCTAATAAAAGGGCAACTCGGCTTTCCCCTGAAACCAAGTTACCCTCGGGGGCTACTGCGGGGGGCACCCCCCCCAAAAATGGTCCCATTTTTGCGCAAAAATAAAAACAACTCACACGCGCTAAGTCTGTTTCTACTTCAACCACGAGCAAGGATTCGAACAGGGCGCGGGCGGCCCAGCGGGAGGAGCGTGCGAGCCAGAGATAGCCTACGCCGCGTGGATATGGCCCTTCTCTCTCGCCTCCAACCCAGCAGGCCCCCCAGCGAAAATCGAACTCCCCTAAGTAAAATCCACTCAGGAAGAAGGAGAAACAAAAAAGCGCAATAAGCAAAACACTTCATTTCGTATCATCAAATGTTTACGATTGAGATAATGTGCTTATTTACAAAGGCCCCATGGCCAGAATACTGATGCTCGAACAAAAAACGGGCCTAGCGCCCAACTGTTTTCAGGCGGGAGGAGCGGCAGCGTCGGGCGGCGTCCGGAAAAGGAACTCCTCGAAGGCCTCGGCGAGCGATCCCGGCGGCGTCGGCGGCGAGCGCATCCACACGCTCCATTGCCACCTCGTCCTCGACGCCCTCGGGAACGATGTAGCCCTCCGCCGCCGCTTCGAAGTTGACCTCGTAGTGGGACCGCACCACTCCGAGGGCCTTCGGACGCCCGGATGCGGCGCCCGGCGCATCCGCTCGGTGACGTGACGCCAAGGGCGCGCGGGCGGCGGCCAACGAGGCGCCCGCCGAGCCTCGCCCTCCTCCACGGCTTGGCGGGTCTCGAGGGCCGCATCACGCGCTCTCCCGCAGCTCCCGCTCGGAAGAGTTATAAGAAGCTCGCGGCGCCTCGGCCGTTCGGCGGCATGCCCCGGAGCGGTGCGCAAGCCTAGAACCGCCAAGACAGGAAAGAAATCGAAAGGGGGAAGCGAGCCCTCTAACGTAAAAAACCAACAAGGCAAGAGCCAAGCGGCGGCTCACCTTCGACTTGCTTCCTCTCCGTCTCGAAGTCGCGGCGCACGCGCCTCGGCCGTCGGTTCGAGGCGCTTGACGGTCTCGCCTTGCTCCCGGGAGGGCCGGCTCCCCCGATTGGCGTTGGTAATGCGAGCATAAGCGCCTCGTCCTCGACCTTGGAGAACGAGGTGTTCCGCTCCTCCGGTGACTTCGCGCCGCCTCACGAGCGACGCGCTCCCCGCTCCGGTGCGTCCCGGCGTCGACGAGGGCGGCTCCGCCTCGCCGGAGCCGCCCCTCGGCCCCTTGGCGGGCGGTGCGCTCTTGCGAGGCGCTCCTCGGCGGCCGACGAGCGGCGCGGCCTTGGCGTCGTGGGCGGCCTTCAAGTCGTCGGCCTCCTTGGCCGGCTGCTCCCGGCCGCGTGCTCGCTCCTCGGCCGGCGGCTGCCGCGCTTGCGCCCCCTCGAGCGACGAGCGGAGCTCCCGGTTCTCGCCGCGGACGTTGGCCACCTCCGCCTCCCAGTTGGCGGCCAGCGTCCGCGTCTTCTCCAAGTCCGAGCGCGCCTGCCACAGAGCCTCATCACGATCAATGAGGGGCGTGCAGACCCGCTCGAGGCTCGAGCAGCGCGCTGGGTCCTGCCTCGAGCTCTCGGGGAGCTCGTCGCGCCACGCCATGGCCCGTGCGCCGGCCCGGCCGTCCGGCGTCCTGAGGGCGTCAGCAAGCGCGTCGAAAGCGCTGCACCGCTCCCGGAGCTGGTGGACCTCGGCGTTCACCCGGTCGAAGGCGTCGTACTTATCGTGGGCGCGGCGCTCGAGCTCCTGGCACCCACAAAATCAAAACCCATAAGCGCTGCGACACGGGGGCAGCACACAAAAACGAAAGAAAGAAGAGAACGAGCAACCATGGCCTACCTGGAAGACGCGCCATGCAGGGCCGCCATGGACCCGCAGCGCCTCGTTCAGCGCGCGGTCGAGCATGGCACCGTGGCTCCGCAGCTCGCCCCGCAGCTCCCCGCTCCCCCCGGGCGTCAGCGAACTTGGGAGGATCGTCAGCAACCCCCTCCACCTGGGCGGAGCGGCCGGCGCGGGAGGACGAGGCCTCGGCGCCGTGTCCTCGGTCCCCCGCTACCATGTGACCCTCGTGCCGCCTCACGAGGGCCCCCTCCTGGGGCTCAGGGGAACGCGTGGGGAAGCTAGCCCACTGATCCCACCCGGCGGGGGAGTTGTCCGAGACCTCCACCACCTCCGCCGCGGATCGCCGGCGGGCGCCGCCGCTTGTGCCGCCTCCACCGGCGGCTCCACTTGCGCCTCCATGGCCGCGGCGCCGGCGCGCGCGCCGCGGCCACCACCTCCCGGCCGCGCCCCTCGCGCCCACGGGCGCCGCCATGGGTTGCACCCGCTCCGCCTCCTCCACGGCTAGCGCCACGGACGGTGCCTCCGTAGCGACGACCTCCGCGGGCTGCGCCTCCGCCACGACCGCCGCCGCGGCCCGCACCCCCCGCAATGGCCGGCACCGGCCGCTCCTCGGCGACCACCGGCCGCGCCGCGGCAGGGCCGATCCGCCGGCCGGGGCCTCGAAGCCTCGGCCGGGCTTTGCGAGCTCTCGCCCGCCGCCCGCGACGCCCTCGACGAGCGCCGCCGGGTGGGGATGGACGCGTCCGTCCTCAGCACCTTGGCTGGTGTGAGAGGAGGCACGGTTGGCACCACCCTGTGCAGGCACAAACGGAGGGTTAAAACGCCTGATCATCAACAAATCAAACCAAGCAAAGGATCGAGCTCCTTACCTCCAAGAGGAGAAGGCACGTTTCCTTTTCCTCGAGGCCTCAGCCGAATGAGGCCGGTGCGGTGCGGCGCGCCCGCCGTCGCGCCTCCCCGAAGGCGCCACCGCGCGCGCGGGCACGCTCGCCCCCGCCCGCGGGCACGCCCCGGCCGCGCCTCCCCGACGACGTAGCCACGCGCGCGGGCACGCTCATCCCGCGCGCGCGCGCGCGCGCCCCGCGCGCGAGCACGCGGACGCGCGCACGGGCGCGCTTGCCGGGGCGCGCCTCCGCGGCACGCGCCGACACCTCGCGCGGCGCGTGCCGCCCCTCGCTGTCGATTGCCGGCGGCGGGTGCCGTTGCGCCCGCCCCGGGCGATGCCGCCCTTGCCGCCGGCGCCGGCTCCGGCGACGGGGGCGCGGCCGCCACCTATCGAGGGGCCCTCCCCCTCGGCCTCTTCCTCTTCGTCCTCCTCCGAGGATGAGTACTCCTCGGTCCCCGGGAGGAGAGCCCCCGATTCTTCCCGCCGCCGGTACTCCGCGTTCCGCCGGTCGCGCGCGCGCTTGATGTCGCCTCGCGCGCTCCCTCTCGCGCGCCGCCCGCCCCTCGCTCCCGCCCCGCCGCGCCGCCCGCCAAGCGCGCGGGGAGTCGGGTGTGGGCGGAACGGACTTTGAGGCGGTAAAGCTCACCGCTCGCATACGGGAACATCAAGGACGCGTCGGGAGGAAGAAGCAACACCAAGAACTAAAACACAATCAAAAGCCGCACTCACCGGTGGGCCGGTGGGAAGCATCTCGAGGTCTCATGGGGTCCGGTCCCGGATGCATCGGCATCCGGTGTCGACGGCGCTCCGCACCCGGTGAGCGCATATGGCCGCTCGAGGGGCGTCGGGAGCATCCGCGACCTCGCCAGATCGACGGGGTTGGCCGCCTCTGTCATCTCGAAGATGCAGAGCGGCCTCTCCATCAGGGGCACGACCCGCCGGTGATGGAGGAAGGCGAGGACGCCCATCGCGGTCAGCCCCTGCGCCGCCAGGCTCTGCAGGGCGGCCAGGACCGAGTCCTGCCGCCTCCGATGCTGGGGCGTGGACACCCCGTAGCCCCAAGAGTCGGGCTTCTCCTTGAACACCCGACCGGTGTAGGGGGGGAGGCCGGGCTCGGCGTTGCGCAAGTAGAACCATCCCCGCTCCCAGCCGGCGTTGTTCGTCGTCATGGTGCAGGGGATGTAGACGTTCTTGAATTGCCCCCGCGGGGTGGCGACATCCCGCCGGTGCGCACCGCGCGGCGGGTCCTCGGCTCCGTCGTGGGCTGCGTGAAGAGCTCCGCGCGGAAAAGGTGTACCCAGAGCTCCCAGTTGACTGGGATCCCCAAGTACCCTTCGCAGACGCCCACGAACGTGGCCGCTCGCGAAATCGCGTTGGGCGCGAAGTTGTGCAACTCCACTTCGTAGTAGTGGCACGGCCGCCCGCATGAAGCGGCTCGCCGGCGCGTTGAAGCCTCGCTCGTGGTAGCGGATAAAGCTCACCACGTAGCCCTCCGGCGGGTTGGGCGCGCGGTCCCCCGCCGGCGGCACTATCCACTCCGCCGGCGTCCATCTTCATTGGCCGCCGGGCGGCGGCGGCGACCGGCTCGCCAAGAGCCGGCCGGGTCACCGACGACCTCTCCCGTGCGTACGGGTCCGGGATCGTGAGGGGCCGAGGAGGCGCCATGAGAAGAAGGCAAAGGAAAGCGAGAGCGGATGACGAGAAACGGAAGAAGAGCTCTAATGGCGACACCGCACGGTGGCAAAGGCGAGGCGAAGACGAAGAGGCGGGGGGCGAAATGGTGAGGCGTTAAGGTAAAAAACCGCCGTCTCCCCCCTCCCCCTCGGATTTATAAGCCGCGGGCGAGCTCTCTCCGGGCGGATGCCCCGCGCGCATTAACTTGCAGGGAATCTTCCCTTCACGGTGACGGACGGGCCCCACCACGACCGCGGCGGCCACATCACCGCAGACGGGCCATCATCACGGCGAAGACCTGCAGGGACCGAGGCGAGCCGTCACGTCCGCCCCGCCACGCCGCCCACTACGCGCGCGCGCGCGCGCGCGCGCCTAAAAGGCGCGCCCGCGTTGCAAAACCGCAGCCACGACCGCGAGGCATTTAATGACCCGGTCCCTTGCCAAGCAAGGAGAACCCTCGAGCGGGGCGAACCCCCGGCTCGAGACGATAACACCCTCGAAGGGACATCGGCGTGAGAAGGCCGCCCGTGGCCTCGCTTGAAGTAAAGCGGGCACCGCGGGCACCCATGCCACGCAAAACCCTCGAGCGGCGCGAGCCCCCGGCTCGAGACGATAACGACCCTCGAAGGGACATCGACGTGAGAAGGTCGCCGGGACCCGCTTGAAGTAAAGCGAGGCACCGCGAGCACCCATGCCACGCAAAACCCTCGAGCGGCTCGAGCCCTTGGCTCGGGACGATGTCGGCCCTCGAAGGGACATCGGCGTGAGAAGGCCGCCCGGGGCCCGCTTGATGTAAAGCAGGCACCGCGGCACCCATGCCACGCAAAACCCTCGAGCGGCACGAGCCCCTGGCTCGAGACGATAACAGCCCTCGAAGGGACATTGACGTGAGAAGGGCGCCCGGGGCCTGCTTGATGTAAAGCAGGCACCGCGGGCACCCATGCCACGCAAAACCCTCGAGTGGCACGAGCCCCTGGCTCGAGACGATAACAGCCCTCGAAGGGACATCGACGTGAGAAGGGCGCCCGGGGCCTGCTTGATGTAAAGCAGGCACCGCGGGCACCCATGCCACGCAAAACCCTCGAGCGGCACGAGCCCCTGGCTCGAGACAATATCAACTCTCTAAAAAGGGCACCTGCGTGAGAAGGTCACCCAGGGCTTGCTTGAAGTAAAGCAGGCACCGCGAGCACCCATGCCACATAGTGCTACCGACCAACGCCTCGAGGACCGTCACGCCCCGGACCCCTCGACGGCCGCGAACGCAAAGATGGGGCTGCCCGGCGCCGCCCCCGCACGGCCCTGCCGATCGGAGGTTCGAAGCCCGACCCTCGACGGGTTCGAACAGCGCCACGGATCGCGAGTCGGGGACGACGAGGGCACGCGCGTTCGAGCCGTTCCTCGAGCCCGTCGGCTCGAGGGTGCCCCACATGTCGTGTTCGAGAGCCGGCGAGGGCGGCTAGCGGGGGATCCCACCGAGGGAGAGCTTCCGCGCCCTCGGTCCCTATCGAACGGGACCGAGCCCCACCTAGCAAACTGTTGACGGTTAATAATTGTATCAAAGTTCGTTCGTGACTCGCAAGCGTACAAGTCTCCCGTCGTAGTCAAGGGACCCTTCTTCCCTCGAGTGGTGAACCCAAGGTATCGAATCCGTGGAACAAATGTGTGACGCAAGACTTAATCTATTAAAGCCGGGTAATCTTCAATATTCGATAAAAGACCTAATGCATCTAAGTTAAAGACACAAAACAGATCTAATCTACTAAAAACCGGAGAAAACAAAGTAAGATTGGGTAGGTAAACCGATCTAGAGGGATCGGGGTAAGCCTTTTGTTGAAGTTCCAAGCAAGAGAAGAAGTAGCGAATCGAATCTTAATAAAAGCCTCTTTAAATCGTGGTTTCCCGTCCAAATCCGAAAACATCCGCCTTTCGAGACCCCCCGTTCTGTCACAACGTATCCCTATTCATGCGGGGAGCTTAGGGCGAGTCAAAAGACAAGTCGAGATTCTCTCGGAAGATCCGGCGTGTACCTCTAGCCACCGCGGCTACAAGAACACCCTATGTAATCTATCGCGCGAATAGAATTGAAATAAGCAAAGCCGATCGAAAAACGAAATCTTCGAGGAAACACTTGATCGCTGGGAAAAGATTCAACTTGATAATTCAACTATAACAATGATACATACACAAGATCACCACCGGATCCTTCCTTGATCTTGCTTCTAGCTCCGGGAACTCCGACGTGGTCTTCCGTGCAAGGTTCCCACGTCGGCTAGGGAAACCCTAGTCAACTAGATCGACCCTCTCCTCTCCGAGATGGTGTCCCTCTCTTCTCTCGCTTCTCGGCGGCCGAAGACGAAATCTTCTCTCCGTGGCTCTCGGTCAGGGGACTATAAATAGCCCGATTGGCGGCTAGGGCAAAGGAGGGCGTGTTTGGGCCCAAAATGGGCCCGGGGCCGACCGGACCGGGCCGGGCGGCCCCGGGCCCATTTAGGCCCGGCCCCGTGGGCTCCTTTTCCCCACGTCGGTTCCCTTGCTTCTCGGATGTTTCCCCCTTCGCATGTAGGTCCATGTCGTTGGTTTCTCTCCGAATTGGACTCAACTCCTTGTCTTGCAAGATTCGAAGCACTTTTCCGGTCGGTCCCCGGAGTCCGTCGTCTTCTCGGATCAAGTCCCCGGCTTCTTGGAGTTAAGTTTGCTTCATTGCATGACTTGTTCGGGGCTTCAAGGTCTTGTCATGAGGTGCTTGATGAACTTATCCCGAAAGTCTTGCATTCAACACTAAAACCCTGCATAAACATTAAACTCCAAAACCGACATGCACACGTGAACTTGTTATACCACGGGGGTTAGTACCAATTGATAAGGTATAAAACTCATGCCAACACCGAAGGTAAACTCATGGCTAGGTTGACGGATTTTCACCGTCAACATCTCCCCCATGCTTAAACCTTGCTCGTCCTCGAGTAAGCCTTCGATGGATATCATCATTGCTAAACAATGTTTAAACTTTGCACTTGATTACACACGAGAAAACATAATGCTCTCAAAATTTTAATTCATTAAAGTTCCATAATGTACTAGCCTTCATCTCTACGGAGGGTAGATTCTTATTAAGCTTATCCCACAAGTATTAACATGCTCACAAAGTTTTAAATAGATCTCGAATTTTTGAAATGAAGATCGAGATAAAGAAAAGCTAAACCAAATTCACAAATTTATATCATCTCGTGTATTGCTCATAAACTCTCATCTCACTTGTCTCTCAAGCCTATATATTCTACTCCTTTCCCTCTCATATATATGTGGTAGGCTTTATATGGAGCTCGGGAAAGTTTAGTCCTAACAAGATTTTATAAATGAGGTATTGTCAAAACAAGACAAGCTTCTCATGGTCTTACCGAGACTCGTCAAAAAGGTCATTGGAAAATAATGTTAAATCAAGGAGGGGAAAGAGAAAAATACACACACTTTTAGATGAGTGGACATGTGCAAATGGCAAAGAGTAATCCCGAGGCACAAAAGAAGTCCTCGTTATCGGATTGCACATGGTTGGAAAATGAGAATGGATCTTTTTAACTTGAAGCCTTGAATGCACTCTTAGAGAACCGGGGAGTTCACTTTACGCACATATATATTTTTTTCTTTCTCATATTTCTCATTCTTTTCTTTCTTTCTTTCTTTCTTTCTTTCTTTCTTTCTTATATATATATATATATATTTTACCTTGAAAGTCATGAATATCGCTGGATTTTTTTCTTTCATCATCATTTTAAAATATTCCCCTTTGAACTCTAAAACTGCACCGTACCTACCTCCTCCCCCATGCTTAGACGTTGCTCGTCCTCGAGCAAAGAGGCGAAAAAATAAGGTAGGTACCGGAGATATTTTTCCTTGGAGAGATACTTGAAATCTTCAACGTTGGCACCGTCTTGCGATCTTCCTTGAATTGATGATCCATTCTCAACAATAGGTTGTGGTCAAGGAGGTAATCACAAAAAGATGATAATTGGTTTAAGGGTGGATATCCGGCGAAGTTTGTGAGATCACCGATGCGGGGATACACAATGCACGGATAAAAGGCTAGCAAAAAGATAGATACGCAAAAATGGAATGACCAGCTTCTTAGTCTCGGTCCAGAGAAATCATGGCCTGCAATAACGCACTCAAAAATAAATCTTGTACACTAAGGTTTATGCACTCAAATATATATAAGGCTTTGGATAGGTTGAGCAACACATAAGTGATATTTGTGACAAGGTTAGCAATATTTTTGAGCATAAAAGACATCTATAATCTATTCATAACTTGAGAGCACATAAAACACTATGGGTCTTTATTTTAATCATAACCTCCGCTGATAATTAAGCTAGCATTTAAATAAATTCAGATCTGTATTTTTAAGAGAGCACTAGTTTAAACATGCATAGATCAATTACAAAGATGAACAAAGCTGCAATTTTAATCATATATCATCATGGCACGAATTTTGTAACTTTTCCAATGATATAATCAAGGTGGTGTCTTTATTAATGGTGACATCAAGTTGAAATACAAACTGAAAATAAACAAACATGCTTGCTGAAATTTAAATAAAAAACAGAAAATACTACGCAAACACACATAAGCAAAAGCTGAAAATTACGAGAGAAAAAGAAAAGAAAACTAAAGTTCCTAAATCTTCTAGTCCTCCGCCGGTGGTTGATGTTGATAATCTTGATAATAATACCCTTGCTCATAATACGATTGGACGCTTCCTCCGACGAATTGATTTGGCTCCACAAGGTGAAGGCGTCCAAGTTCAAAGGCAATATTTGTGCTGCCTTCACCGAGTTGAGCTGCGTTAGTTTGGATGGCTGCGATGTTTTGAGCATTTCTTGCAGCATACCCTCCAATAATGGCCATGCTTTGTTGTGGTTGGGGATGATGAGCGTAGGACTCCGCGAAGTTAGCGTTGGGCACAACATAATTTTGTGGGGGTACCGGTGCACCACCCCCCCATGCTTGTCCTTGTGACCCTCCGTAATAACTTGGCGGAGGAGGGACCCCGCCGAATGGTTGCACATTGGGTTGTGCTCCACTCGCATGTGCGGAGGATGTTCCCTCCTCTACGATTCTTCCTCTTTTGTTCTTCCTTGCAGGGACAAGTAGTCCCTCTTCCAACCAATCTTCCCTTCCTTCGGTGAAAAGCCTAAGCCTCTCATTCGGAAGGGGTAGGTTCACTATGGCCAACCGATAACCTCCTCTCTCATCTCCACTAATGTATTTGCCTTGCCGCAAATACTCAAAACCGAGAGAGGTACCACGCAAAAGGTGAGTGGGGTTTCTTGCGATCCCCGGCCGCAAGGAAAAGGCCAACATGGAGAGGTAACACCTCGAACCAATATTACCCGCCCCCGATGTTGCTTCACAACACCAACGGTTGATCATTAGGTAAGAGGGGTCAATTGGCTGCCTGGCAATTAAAGCCGAGTATAGCCAATTCAACTCCGTGTCGGTCACCTTTGTTTCCTTCATCCTCCCCAATACCCTCTTGCACATCCAAGAGTGAAATATCCGGATAATGGGGTTGCGGATGCAATTGCGTTGTTGATGGGCTTCTCCGGAGATCATGTTCCAAAATCCCGCCAACATGCGGGTGGCACGTCAACTTTCTCCGGAGCTCCCTTGTGGAATCCAAGCAGCTCCCTAATGTGCTCGTAGGGAGCCACTTGTTCGATTCCCTCCAAACGGAATGACAAGCTTTGCACCCCATCATCATCAACGATGGGTGCAATAGTCATTAAAATTTCCAAGGCGTAACCCAAATGGGTGTCCACCGATATTCCGTTGCGAACCGCACCCATCCGAGGTGCCCCAACATATAGTATATGTCGGTGCAAAAACCCAAGGTGTAGAGTGCTTGGTCGTCGAACTCGACGTTCGGCACAAGCCTCTTCTCAAGATTGGCGAGCCTCTCCTCCTCCGCCGACAAGATGATGAAGCCGTACGAAGATTGTGTCGGGGTGTAAGGAGGTGGTGCGGTTGAGCGAGTCGATCATCGTGGTGGCGCGGGTTGCTCCTCCGTGTGCCCACGAGGTTCGGTGAACCTCATGGAAGTGCTTCTCGCAGCCCTCATACCACCAAGGAGGAGAGCGTCGTTCCTCCTCGGTGGTGCCGTGTCCGTCTCCATGTCCGGGGAGACTCGGAAACCGAGTGCCTCCTCGAAGACGTGGTTGATGACGGCTTGGACGACGACGAACTCTTCTTCTTGGAGAAGAGACTTGTGGTCTTCTTCCACATGGTTGCTGCACTCTTTCTTCAACTAAAATTCCGGGTTGCAACCGGTAAACTAGGCACTTAAACTCTTTGCTTCGGATGTGGACTTTGAGTGGATTAAGGATGTGGATTTTTCTTGAGCTATCAAGCTTGGGATGGTTGGCTATGTCTACGGAGGTTCTGAGCACACAAACTTGAACACACAAACAAGGGAAGGAGAGGGAAGCTTGCTCGCAGAAAACGGGAGCCGGGGGGCTCCTAAAATAGGGCGGCCGGCCGGCTGGGCCGGCCGGCCCGGGGGTCTTCCGGCTCCTCCCCGCCGCGTCTTTCTCCCGAGCCACGATCATTTCGCCTCGCAACTTTCCCCGCCCGCGTGCTCCACGAGTTGCACCGCCCAAACGCTCTCGTCCACTCCTTTTCTTGAATTATTGGTCCTCCCACTTGATGCTCCATGCTTTGGGTCATGTCCATGCTCCCTAGCTCCACTTGCTTCACATGCCACCATGAAAATCCTGCAAAGTTAATGCTTGCTGCCCACCATGCTTGTCCTTTGCATGTGGAATTGGTGAAAGTTGATAAAAGGGAATCCAATGGTGCATGCATGATTAATTCAAACTAGATTGCCTCCATTTAGGTGTGTTTAAGGTTAAGCACTCCTCTAATTCGATATTTAAAATATTTTTCAGAGCCATGCAAGAGCTCAAGCATAATTTTAGAGAAGTTTTTAAACCATTAAAAACAAATGTAAGTCGAAAATATTTTTCGACTACGTCGATTTTGGTCTCACCGGTATAGTTTGCTTTCATCGGTTGAGAGCGAACGTTTTCCCGGCTTGATCATGGGGGCATAGGTTTAGGTTCTAATTTTGGCTAAATAAGAAAGATTTTGAATAAAACAAAATTAGAAGAGGCTTAGAAAAATTCTAATCCTAGAGAAACCAAGGATAAAGATTTTTAAAACCAACCAAAAGCTTCGATTTCTAGGTTCACGCGAGTCCTACCACGTGCTGAATTTTATTAACACTTAAACATAAATCGTGGCTCTACTCGTGTGGTTTTAGCATGAAAAATAAGTCAACCTCAGCACCATAATGAGGGTGAAAGGTTGAGTTAAGATTCTGAATTTATTTGGTTGAGGGTTTCTCGAAAAGAAAAGAATCAAACAAGCACATAGGAGGGTTCATGCAAAGGGTTTTATGATAAAGCAAACATTCAATCAAGAATTATGTCTCTAATATTGTTCAACCACTTCTAAGTCTAATGTCTTTGCGTAATAAAACTCAAAAACTAAATTATTAAAAATACTCGAAGAACCTGGAATCGGGTTGTCCTCCCGTAGCTTATTCTTGACTCGACGAAACGGGTTGCCTCCCCGCCTAGCGCTTCGTTTATAGTCTATAGCTAGACTTCTTCACTTGATTACTCCGGATCAACGCTCTTTGCGGGCGTTGCAATCTTGGGTACCCACTTCCGCACCATCTTGGGCGCGGGCTTGACTTCCGGCTTAGTTGGCTTAGTCATTTTTTTGGTCTTCACAGGCGGCTTTTCTTCCTTTGTCTTGACGGATGCAACACCTTCTTTGATTTTCGTTACGTTCATTTTTTTCGGCTCCTTCTTCTTTTTCAGCCCCTCCGTTTGTTTTGGTTCTCCCTTCACTCCAATCATGTTGCATGCCTCAATCCTTGGACGGAACTTGAAGGAACTCCTTTCTCCGTTGATATCGAACATGATCTCCCCCTTGCCAACATCAATAGTAGCTCCCACGGTCTTGAGGAACGGCCTCCCTAGGATGAGCGGCGGCTTCTCCCTCTCTCCCATCTCGAGCACAACGAAGTCGACGGGGATGAAGTGGTGTCCAATCTTCACGGGTACATCTTCGGCAATGCCCAAGGGATAGCGAATGGAGTTGTCTCCCAACTCCAAACATATTCCCGTAGGCTCCATCGGTAGGCGTAGCTTCTCGAACACATCCCTCGGCATGACGCTCACACTAGCTCCAAGGTCGCATAACGCCTTCTCGAAGTTGAAAGAACCAACTGAACATGGAATTGTAGGGCACCCGGGGTCTTTTTGCTTCTCTAGCCCATAAGCAATAGCTGCACTACACTCCTCGGACATCTTGACATGATCTACCCCGAGTGTTGCTATCTCATATTTATTTGCAAGTATATCTTTAAAGTAACGAGAATATGTAGGCACTTGTAGGGCATCTAGTAATGGCATGTTGATGCTAAGTCTACGCACAACTTCCACAAACTTCTCAAAGTGGTTGTCAAGTTTACCTCGGAAGTAGCGTGGCTTGAGTTGCGGTATCCTCGTGTCTTCCTCCGGCATCTCGAATTCGGGTTCCTCGGTGACGATCCCCGTAACCTTCTCTTTAGCAACTCCTTCCACCTCGGTGGATGGTTTAAGCTTCCTTGCTCCCGCGGAACGTTCCGGATCTTCGGTCTCCTTCCCCGAACGCGTTTGAATGGCCTTCGCCGATTCGGGACATGTGGGTTGTCCCGGAAGCTTCCCTTCATCATTAGTGAGGCGCCCCGCAAGTTGTCCAACTTGTGTCTCGAGCATCTTCATCATGTTGAGCACTTGATGATTGGAACTTCCGACCTCCGTCACTTTGCTATCGATGTTCTCCAACACCTTGTCTATGGTCTTGAACTTGGTGACGGTGTCCTTGTTGATCTTAGCTTGCTCATCCATGAACTCCTTCAATTGTATCCGAAGCGGAACCGCGTTAGGAATAGATGAGCTTGCATTAAATTGAGGCCTACCTTGCCCGTAGCGGAAGTTCGGCAATTCTCCCTTCCTCATGTAGTCGAGCACTTTGGCTTCCTCCGGACAATCTTTGCGGACATGGCCATACTCTCCACATTCTTCGCATGTGGACCTTGCTTCGGCGGCCTTCAAGTCTTGAGCCTCTTTCTTTTCCATCTCCATCTTCTCCAACCTCCTCATGAGCGAGTCGATCTTGCCCTCAAGTATGTCTTCCTTCTCCACTTGCAAGACTCCTTTGACGTTCCCCATGGGTTGAGCCGGATGTAGGCGCCGGATGACGCCCACGTGTCATTATCCGCGACCTTCTTGAACGGCGTGAAAGCTTCCGTCGGTGTGAGCTCGATGATAGATCCCCCCGCCGATGCATCGATGATCGTCCTTGACGCCATGGTGAGTCCTTGATAGAACTTTTGCACGAGGTCTTCATTCGGGAACTTGTGATGTGGAACCGCCCGGTGTACTCGTTGAAGCGCTCGAATGCCTCCGAGATAGTTTCGTAGGATATTGAACAAAGGTGGCAATCTTATTACGCAAGCTTTGAGTTTTACCCGGTGAGTAGTATTCCTTCATGAAAGCCTTCATCAACGTGTTCCAATTTTGCACCGTCTCCGCCGGTTGAGAGTGGAACCATTGCAAAGCCTTCCCGAGTAGTGAAAACGGAAAAAGCCTTGCCCTCATTTGGTCTTGAGTCACCCCATCCATGTTGAAAGTCTGACATAGTTGAATGAATGCTTGGAGGTGAAGGTTCGGATCTTCTTTGCCGGTGAAGGGTGAATGTTGCACCATGCGGATTGTTGAGGTCTTGATCTCGAACGGTCTTCCGATCTCCTCGAGGTTCAAGATTGGTAGGTCGATGATGTCTGGGGTGCATAGCTCCCCAATCTTGCATTCTTCCGGTGGTTGGTCACCCATTGGTGGAGGTCGATTCTCCCGCGGACTTTGAGGTGGTGAATTCTTCGGAGATTCCTGCGATCCTTTGTCTTCCGACTCCGAATCTACAAAATCCAGCTTTTTAGCTTGATGTGCTTCGTGTCTCCTTAGCCTGTAAAGTTTTTCTGGATCATCCACAAAATTATTGGGTTTGTTGGAGAGGTAGCCGTCCATCTCTCGTTAGGTTTAGCAATAAACAAAGTATGCAAAAAAACTAGAAAACAAAACAAATCTATAAAGACAAGAGTTAGACAAACTAGATTAGATGTATTTTGAGGATGATCAAAGTTTAGTAGATGCAAAAATAAAACAAAAACAGTACTGAAAATTACAAAAAAAAGCAATAAAAAATCAAATCTTGATCACTTGTTCCCCGGCAACGGCGCCAGAAAAAGGGGCTTGTTGACGGGTAATAATTGTATCAAAGTTCGTTCGTGACTCGCAAGCGTACAAGTCTCCCGTCGTAGTCAAGGGACCCTTCTTCCCTCGAGTGGTGAACCCAAGGTATCGAATCCGTGGAACAAATGTGTGACGCAAGACTTAATCTATTAAAGCCAAGTAATCTTCAATATTCGATAAAAGACCTAATGCATCTAAGTTAAAGACACAAAACAGATCTAATCTACTAAAAACCGGAGAAAACAAAGTAAGATTGGGTAGGTAAACCGATCTAGAGGGATCGGGGTAAGCCTTTTGTTGAAGTTCCAAGCAAGAGAAGAAGTAGCAAATCGAATCTTAATAAAAGCCTCTTTAAATCGTGGTTTCCCGTCCAAATCCGAAAACATCCGCCTTTCGAGACCCCCGTTCGTCACAACGTATCCCTATTCATGCGGGGAGCTTAGGGCGAGTCAAAAGACAAGTCGAGATTCTCTCGGAAGATCCGGCGTGTACCTCTAGCCACCGCGGCTACAAGAACACCCTATGTAATCTATCGCGCGAATAGAATTGAAATAAGCAAAGCCGATCGAAAAACGAAATCTTCGAGGAAACACTTGATCGGCCGGGAAAAGATTCAACTTGATAATTCAACTATAACAATGATACATACACAAGATCACCACCGGGATCCTTCCTTGATCTTGCTTCTAGCTCGGGAACTCCGACGTGGTCTTCCGTGCAAGGTTCCCACGTCGGCTAGGGAAACCCTAGTCAACTAGCTCGACCCTCTCCTCTCCGAGATGGTGTCCTCTCTTCTCTGCTTCTCGGCGGCCGAAGACGAAATCTTCTCTCCGTGGCTCTCGGTCGGGGGACTATAAATAGCCCGATTGGCGGCTAGGGCTAAGGAGGGCGTGTTTGGGCCCAAAATGGGCCCGGGCCGACCGGACCGGGCCGGCCGGCCCGGGCCCATTTAGGCCCGGCCCCGTGGGCTCCTTTGCCCCACGTCGGTTCCCTTGCTTCCCGGATGTTTCCCCCTTACGCATGTAGGTCCATGTCGTTGGTTTCTCTCCGAATTGGACTCAACTCCTTGTCTTGCAAGATTCGGCACTTTTACGGTCGGTCCCCGGAGTCTGTCGTCTTCTCGGATCAAGTCCCCGGCTTCTTGGAGTTAAGTTTGCTTCATTGCATGACTTGTACGGGGCTTCAAGGTCTTGTCATGAGGTGCTTGATGAACTTATCCCGAAAGTCTTGCAATCAACACTAAAACCCTGCATAAACATTAAACTCCAAAATCGACATGCACACGTGAACTTGTTATACCACGGGGGTTAGTACCAATGGATAAGGTATAAAACTCATGCCAACCCCGAAGGTAAACTCATGGCTAGGTTGACGGATTTTCACCATCAACACAAACCCATGCAAGCGCTTCCATGGACGTGTCTCGGGACCACGCGGCCTACCCTTATCGAACGGGGCATGGGCGTCCACTCGAACCACCCGCTAGCGCTCGACGAGGAATCCGCAATTCGCGACCCGCTCGATGGGGGTTGCGGAAACCTCACCCTCCGTCCCGCGGAGGGACGGCGAGGGCGCGTAAGAAAACAAGTCGTAAAGCTCTACCCGATCGCCTCGAACGGGCTCGGGCTCGGGGGCTTGACGTGCGGCTACACCTCCTTGAAATTGCACCCGCCGGAGCGGTCCCAGCAGCGCGTGCACCACCGAGGCCGGCTGAGATACCGCCGATGCCGGTTGAAACATGTGCCACGCCCTCTGACTAGCTCTCGCGGTTAACCCCTGTAGGAGCACCCACACTCCTGTAGGGCTTCGGGGGCTAGACCCGCGGGTCCGCTGGCGCGGCCCCACGAAAAGCATTCGCAAAACAAGGAGGGAAGAACGTCCTATCAGTAGGTTCCAGCATCTGCGGGAGCCTCAATGGCAAACCCGCAGATGCTCGGGGGGCTACTGTCGGGGACAGCCCTAGGGGTCCCCTTTAACAACGGGGAAATCCTCACTTAAAACCCGGAACAAAGCCAAAAACACAATTTGCCTAACCCTGCAGGAAACGGCCCACGCCGCAGGGACCCCGACGGCCCATCAAGGCGGCCCTCTTAGAGATCCCCTCGAGCAGGCTCCGCCTCGCTCGAGGATGCGCGCCCCCTCGGGCGGGCTCCACCCCGTTCGAGGGGCGCACTTCCCTCGAGCGGGGTCCGCCTCGCTCGAGGGCTCGCTCCCTCTCGAGCGGGTTCCGCCTCGCTCGAGGGCACGTCTCGCCCTCGACCGGGGTCCGCCACGCTCGAGGGCGCCCCTCACGCGTGCGCCGGCCCCCGTACACGGGCATTTAACGCCCTGACACCGGTAGGACGGCGCCATCATGCGCCCGGGGCTCGCGCCCCGGTGCCGCCGCACCAACTCCCCAGGGAGGAGCCCATCCCCATCACTGTGGGGAGGGACTGTGCAGCGCGGCCGGTGTCAGTCCCGTGACACCGTGCGCCTGCTCCAGTACGGCTAACGCGCCGAGCCCTCGAAGGGGGGCCGGTTGCACCCTCGATTCACTTTCTTGTGACCCTACAGGGTTAGGTGGAGGCGCTAGGCCGGTGGATCGCCATCCCTGCCACTGTAACAGCATGGCCGCCGTCCCCGCGCATGCGGCGCACTCCGTGCGCCGTAGCAACAACCCCGAGACCGTGAAGCACGTTGGGAAGGGACGCCGTTTTACCTACTCCCGTGCCCCGTACGGCCAACGTCGACACCTCCCTCGAGCCTACCGGAAGACATCACCGCCATCTACTTGCTCTCCTACCCTCGAACCGCCACTGTTCGGGTACAAGGTAGGCCATCATGGCCAGATCGCTGCAAGGATCGTCCGGACGGCCGCCCACTCTACAGCATAGCACGTCGCGTTTCCCCACGTAGCTAGATAGCGCGGCGCGCATGTAATCCGCCTCCCCCTTGATCTATAAAAGGGGGGCGAACCCCCAGCCGCGGGGGGACGAACTCAGCAGCATACGAGACAGGAACACACCGCACACCACGTACTCATTCTCCAATTCTCCCACAATATCTTCAGCCACTCCTCCAGGGACTTGGAAGCCAGGCTTCCTCTCCCGCCTTGCTTGTAGCAGCCCCACTACAGGCACCCCCGGTGCTAAGTAATATAGTGCCTCGAGCACGCCCCTCGCTAGACGTACGGACCCCTCGGTCGGAACCGGGATAAATACTCTGTGTCACTTGTTGCTTAGCATCGACCATTGAGGGATAGACCTCGGCGCTTTCTATCGGTTAGTGTCGGGACCATATTCCGCACCGACAATGATAGCTCGGGATATAAGACTAAATGATGGTGGTCTCCAGTCATGTCTAAACACCATGTTTACACAAGATTGCAAAAAGTAGTAACGCATGCCGGCAAGCATTAACATGGATATGAAAGCATTCATCATAAAGTTTCACAAAAGGACCCAAGCTAACATAAAGTGGATGATGACAAAGAGATGTATGTAAAATACAAATGCAGAAAGTTAGCACCAACAAACATTAGCAAGGTTTGAAATACACTTTCGATGTGGTCCATAATAAGCAAAGGACAAAGTTTGATCTCACACTTCATACAAAGTAAGCATTGTCAACAAGGAAGTCACCCATCGAAAAGAATCAATCAACCAAACTAACAAGGTTTAAGGGTATGTTATAGGTATCCTATATTTTTGGCTCAACAAGGATTCTGAAGAGAGGAAGTCAAGTGTAGAAATTCTAACTAAGGTGGTCCTAGAGTCTTTCTACAAACCTATGGTTTTAGGATGTCTATAGGTAGGGGAAGTTTTCCTAAGGATTTTATGGGGAGGCTAGTCAAAGTTTTTTAGTAATAAAGAGGAAACGGATAGACTTGTTCAACCCCGAGGGTGAGAGCCCTCGGTCAACTCAAAAAAATCCTACCTATATAGGCTATGGTTTTTGGTGGGGTTATAGGGAGGCTTAGGTTGGTTGGACAAAAAGTTAGATTAACACAACATGCAATGCAATATGACATGGATGAACAAAACAACACGATATGCAGGTTGTCTAAAACAAAAACAAAAGTTATACTAAATTAACTAGCCACAAGTTTATAATCAAAGGATGGTGCTAACTTCATATATCTCTCTAAAAAGACACAAAAGAAAAAGACTCTAAACTCTAATAGGCACACAAAAAAAAGGTTTACATGTTTTCCAAGATCAAATAACAAAGCGCTCCCTCAATAGCAATTAGATCATACAACATGGTGTTGTGGTTTTTATTAGAGCAATGGTACAATGTTACTTGATGGTTCGATCAAAGAGCACAATGCAGACAGTCATGTATATATATAAATAAAAAAACGGGTTGCCTCCCGCAAAGCGCTTTATTTAAAGTCATAGAGCTCGACTTTCTCACATACCTTCTTATTGTTGCGGAGCCATGATCCTTCATGCAAGATTTGAAGGTGTTCATGCAGCCTTGATCCACTCTCCATGCTTGACAAGATCACTTATGCTTGATGAGAGGCTTGCCCCACCGTCTCCTTGCGTCATCATCATCACCTTCTCCATCACACTTTATCGCTGCCTCTTCTTTCACGAATTTTCCTCTCTGTCCAGGTCAGACCATGTAAAGAACAATAGCTTCCATGCGTGGTGCATGAAATTGTCTTTCCATCAAGTATTTATTCACCCCCAACGGTCTCCGATCGAGTGAGTTATGCCCGATCTACTCCGGCGCAGCAATCTGTCCAAAGCTGATTTCAGACTGCACATCGCTCAATGTTTTTGCCATATCTCCTTGTACGGGTCTTCAAATTCATCGATATTGGATGCGTTGGAACCGGCACTTGTTGGAGCTTCTGATTTTCAACTTTTTCTTCCTTGAACATGTCTGACCATGTCCTCAAAATTGATGAAAACAGCGACGTCCGTTTTTTAGGTTGGGTGACGGTGATGCACGGGTTTGCAATTCCTTAGGGTATGAATTCTCTCATCTTGATTTATATTTAATGCCCTGCATGGTTAGTGAAACTTGGGATTTCTCCCACAATTTGCTCTTTTAAGGTCACTAGCTTGACCGAGCACAAAGCAAGTCCAAGATTTACAAATCATATTGCAAACAAACGCTTCCATAACCACAATTTATGACAAAGTAAGTTGTGATTAATTATAGCATAAGTTTTCTTTCTCAGCACTAAGCTCTCATTAGGCAAAGGTTCATTAGGCACGTAACAAATTTTAAGCACAACAAAGCCTCTTTATCACTCTCAAGAAATTCTAGAATTGAATCAATCTCACTCTTGGATATGAATTATAGATATATCAAAGGAATATTATCAACTCCAAAAGTGTCTTGAGAGGTTAATTTTGTACCTTGGCCTTCAAGCTTTTCATCGTGAGTGGTCTCTTGGAGTTGAAAGCAAACAATCATCAATGATCGGTGGCTTGTATCGTCTTTTCGCAATTCCTTCGTTCGTGCCACACATCATCAAGGTTGCCTTGTGTGGAATCACTCTTCTCATTGATTTGTGGGACTTCACACATGTCTCAAATATCTTCATGTAACTCCATGATCCTTCGTGTGAGAGCCCAGAGTATCCGCGCCATTGGATGCTATCATTTGTGTGTAATCCATCGTGATTTGCTTCTAACATCTCCTAGCGTCGGATGTTGCCAACTTGTGCCTTCTTATGCCAATGCTCTTGGAGTCTTTGTTTTGTTCCAAACTTCTGAATTTCATCTCGTGTGGTCCAATGGAAGCGTTGCCCAAGCTTCTCTTCGTTGTCGTCGTCCTCATCTCCACTATCTTGTTCTCATCATGTTGCTGCTGCCTCTTTTTCGTGGATTTTTCACCTGTGTACATAACATAACATATACCAAAATATTGTTCTATTGAGAACTTTATAAAATTACCTTTCCAATGGGTACTCATTCATCTTAATCGGAGCCCAAATGGGGGAGTTATGGCCGTTTTGTTTCCGCTCTTGCATGCTGTCCAGAAATTTCAGAACGTGCAACCTTCGGTAATTCGGCCATACCCGCTTGTAGGAACCTCCGATTGACTTGATTCTTGATTCGTTGGAAGCGTAACTTCATGGGGCTTATAAATATCCAAAGATATCCTGTTGTTCTCCCTTGAGGTTGCGCAGAAATTGATGGGAACAGAAACTTCTTGTGAATTGATCTGAATATGTTGACGACCTTGATCTTGTGGTCTCCGGGGCGTTACATCGCGTCTCGTTTGGCTTTTTAAGTCCTCATCATTGCTGGACCAGCGTGTAGCATGATGACAATGGTGTGTCTTCTTCATGATTTGGCTTTAGCCAGAGTGACGGGTGCTTCTCAACGTGATTGCTTCCAACACCTATTGTTTGGACAAACAAACCTCCACAAAACATTAGTCTTAAAACTTTAATTGACACATTGACATACCTTGTTCAACATCACTCGTGTAGGGTGTGCACTCAATAGCGGATGATAGGATACTAACAAAAGTTAGCACCTACCACTAAAGAGTGAATCTTGATGTAGTCATCATCTTGTCGAAGTGGATGTGAACGTCTTGTGTCTAGCTTTTCACCTACTTTCAAGGACACAAACAAGAAAGCAAGCATGTATGCAATAATAAAAATTAGGGTTAGTCAAAGAGATAGATAGATCATCCTAGGGTTCGAGTTGCCGATCCCCGGCAACGGCGCTACAAAAAGGGGCTTGTTGACGGTTCAAAACCATGCTCAAGTTCACCGCAAGCCTACGGGTGACTTGGTGCTTTTCTCACCAAGGAGGATTCTCCCTAGATTTGTCAATCCAAGGATCGGAAGCAAACTCCTAGGATTCTCCATCTAACCTATTGATCTAACCTAACATGAAGCATTTATTGCATTAGAAGATAAACCTTAAAGATGTATGAGTTATAGCATAAGGTTGATCGCATTCAAGAACGTAGACAAGGTAAAGAGCAAACAAGGGAAGCTAATGCCTATCATCTTCTAGTCGTAGTTCTAGCCAAAAGAGCAAGCGCGACATGCATCTCATCCAAAGCCATCTTTAAACTACTATCCTCCGGTCCGATTCCGAAAACGCCCGCCTTTCGGAACCCCCGTTCTGTCACAACGTATTCCTATTCATGCGGGTAGTCTAGGGCGAGTTCGATAGAACAAGTTGAAATCACTTGGTCGGTCCGGTATGCACTTCTAGCCACCGCGGCTACAAGAGCACCCTATGTAATCTAGCTATAGACTAGATCGGGGAAGAAGCATAACCAAGAAGAAAACAAAATCATCGAGGGAGGAATCAAGTCGCTAAAAGATCGGATGACATGAAGTACTTAACTCACATAATAAATGCGTTTAGATCATCTCCACCGAGTACATACCATTGATGACCTCAACTAGCTTCGGAACTCCGCCATGGCTCAACCGTGCAAGGCGGCCATGGCGGCTAGGGTAGGCCTAGGCCATCTCCTAGATGACTTCAAGGACTCACGGCGGCCGTCGTCGCTCTCTCCTAGGTTTCGCCGAGTTCCTGTGGATGGATGGATGTGGCGGCCGGCGGAGGCAGAGACAATTTATAGACAAGCACCTAGGGCAAAAAGGGGGCGCGAACCGGGCCCAAAGTGGGCTGGGCCGGTCGGCCCAGGCCGGTCGGACCAGGCCCATTTCGACCCAGTTCGGCCCCGGTTTCCTCCCCGGTTGCTTCTCGCGTGATCCCTTATTTGTGTGCACTTGCATGTTGCCTTTGACGTCGTTTCCTTCACGGTTTAGGCTTGCATCCTTGCCATGCAAGCTTCGCTGTTTTCTGGTTGAGTCCCTGAAAACTTGCACGTTGACGCTTCGGTACGGTCCTCGGGTCATTTGGAGTCATGTTCATCGCGTGTCTTGACTTGTGACAGGCTTCATGATCTTCTCTTGAAGTGCTTGGTGAACTTATCCCGAGAGTCTCCTCTTTAACGTTAATTTCCTGCGTAAACAACAAACTCCAAAATCGATATGCAAGTGTGAACTTGTTACATCATTAGTATGCCTAGTGGCGGGTTAGTTGCAAATCATAATCGAAACCAATGTATAACAAGTACTCTAGGTTGACGGAAATTCACCGTCAACACAAATAGAGGAATTAAAAAACACCTTACTAAATAAGTAATGCATAATCAAAATGAGGTTTTTGAGTGAATAGTAACAACTAGAAGAAAAAACCGCGTCAAGATGGAAGTGTATTGCAATAGAAACACATACATAGATATGAAGAAGAAGATAAAAAAGCAAAAAGCACATAAAATAAGAATGCGAAGAATGAAAAAAAACCGCTGGAGATGGAGCTGTAGATGTCAACACATACGTAGAAAAAAGAATGCAAAAAGGAGAGAACAAACCCTTGAAATGAAGGTGTAGATTTCTCCATTGATCACAGTTTTTTCAAAGATGGGAGGGGGAGAGAGAAGATGATAGCAAAGAAAAGACAAAAAGGGAGGCATGAGAAAAAACAAAAACAAAGTAGAGACAAAAAAGTGCATCAGGAGTACAGCCGTAGATCCTACCTTTCCCCTTTCAAAGAATTGACGAGAGAATCTAGTAGACAGCGCGAGAGGAAGGACAAAGTGGCATCTGAAGGACAAAGGGGTGAGTGGAGTAAAAGTATCAACTACAGGTGATAGGGGGATGAGAAGGGTCACGCCCCCCCCCCCCTCCCCTGTGTGCTTTAAGTAGGGGCAGATGGAAAGCCCCCTGATGGGGACCCCACCATGACCCACCATTTACCCCATCAGCCTAAAAAAGCAACTTCCACTAGCAAATAGATGGGGAGATGAAAAGACCTACATAGCAGCCTCACCATGCCACCCCCAGCAACCGCCCTTCACCCCCCCTCCCCCACCTCTCCAACACGAAAAAAGAATGAAAATTTCAGTGCAAAAACCCAAATAAGTTGTTCTTGAACACAATATGTCCAAAAAAAGACTGAAAATTCAGTGAAAAAATGAAAAAAAGCAGAATCATCAACAAAAAAAAATAGCAGAAAAAATGAAAATGCTCTAAAAACACATTTCATGGTAGTTACAAATAAAAGTCCTGTCCCTTTGGATGCTCCAGATGCACATTGTCTGTTTAGCGCCGTGTATTTATCCATGAAGATCATGGTTCTTCAGAAAAGCGGGAGGAGGGGGGTTGTGGGTTGTGTATCTAAAAAACATGCAAAATTAGTACAAAAAACTTGAAAAGCACAATGCACACTATGCCACAACACCGAATTACCATCGCAAGATCTGACGCTAAAATTTTTCTTTATCGATGAATAATCTGACGCTAAATATTACTCAGAGATGATCTGACGCTAAATCCATGTTTAGCAATGTGCTGGCTGACGCTAAAAAGTTCCAGATTTAGCGCCTCTCTGTCTGACGCTAAAACAAACTATAGCATCATGTAGTCTGACGCTAAATATATATGGGCCCCTCTCGTCTCCCATCCAGCGCACGGCTACGCCTAAATATGATTTTTTTAATTCTTTTATATTATTAGATGCACATGTAATTTAATTTTGAATTATTTCAAGAAATCACGCAAATTCCTTTAATTTAAAAAAATAGTAAATCAGCTCAAAAATATTTGAAACTTCTACCATACGAATAATATGTAGTATATTACATATAAAAAATATATTAGTATATATAGGATAGTTATTCTTATATGTTACTTCACAATAGAGCAATAAAATGAAAAAGAAAAAGAAAAATATTAATTTGAAGAAATGCATCAAGGCCCATGTCGGCCCAACTAATTCCGGCGTCCATCGCCGATCTAACGACCGTGGTCT
The DNA here is from genome assembly GCA_947561735.1 of Cenchrus americanus. Lineage (NCBI taxonomy): Eukaryota > Viridiplantae > Streptophyta > Magnoliopsida > Poales > Poaceae > Cenchrus > Cenchrus americanus. Next base: position 226,680,609 of record OX387245.1, on the reverse strand, counting down.
CACATCCATGGTATAAAAGGAATGAAAACCTAGCTATCCCTTCATTTCCCCTTACCGACCCACTCTCCCCCCGGGTCTCCGCCGCCCGCTCCCTCTCAGCCGCGGGGCCGCCCGCTCCTTCTCCACGGCTGCCGGCTCCGCTCCCTCTGCTCATCTCCCTCGTCCCCCTCCACACCACCGCTCCCTCTCCTCACCAGGCGAGGGCGAGAGCGAGCACCACCGAATCCCATCCACCCGCAGCTCTTCAGATCTGCCCTCCCCAAGGCGGTGGCGCGGTGGCCCTCCTCTCCGGCGACTAGCACCCCTCCTCTCCGGCGACTAGCACCCCTCCTCTCCGGCGACCAGGTGATGTCGACCGCAAAGGCACAGAGGACAAGCTCGACGAGGAGGTTGCCGCACTCGACTGCTTCGACCCGGACGACATCGAGGCCCTGTGGGAGAGCCGGATCCAGCAAACAACTAGCCCTGCAAGGTTCGGGACTCCTCTCGTTAATTAGTGTGGATTGGCTTGGTCCTGATGCGGATCTCGTGGCTCTGAATTGTCTCCCTCCATTCAATTTCGTTAAACCAATTTGATATGACCACCATTGTTATATCTTTCAATTCCAATTTAACTATCCCAAATAAGTTATGTTTGCTTACTGAAACTTATTAATGGTATATTAGGGATTCCATTTTGCCTATTATTACCCAACGATTACATATGAAATTCTTCATAACTTGAAGTCAAAATTATTTATTTCTCAATGGTTTTCGAACTGCAAGAGGTATATGTCATTCAAGACATCGGTGAAACTTAGACAACCAATGTTTAACTGCTTGCCATCCGAAAATAATTTCAATTCTAAGAATCCTTAGATTAACAACTTTGAATGTACAACTACTCGTCAAAAAGATCCATTGCCCTCATATAAAGTGTTCAAAATTTAAATTTCTACATGCATGTTGGTGCTTCCATTAAAATTACAAATCTTCACTTTTCTTGATCAACAATTCTTATTATATGCTCCCTAATCATCAAGTATTATGTGTAGAACATAAACTCCTACTGTTGGAGATAAGTTTCTCCACAAATCAAAATAAAAAACAACCATATGGCACATCCTTTTAGTGCTTTTAGAATCTTCAGATATGGCTGTTTAGCCTGTTCTTCCAACTAATTAAAACACAATCCATAGTCGAGTCCCGCGTTTCTTCACAAACAACTCACAAACAATCCGCGCCTCATAAACTTTTTTGAAAGTACCCTCTACTTTTCAAAAATAACATGCAACGACTGAGTCCAGTGTTGTCACACAATGTAGCTCCTCGGCTTAAAAATCCGCACACTCTAATCCATGAAGCAAGTAGTTTCCACATACAAATCATATCATCATCATAAATTAAACAAAAGATCTTCATTTCATAGTAAAATTTCCGTTCCTCAATCGGGCGGCCAACACACCGCCAATCGCGGCAACGCCGCGAGCGTTTCTAGTGATCGTCCGAATTGGATGTTGTTGATCTTGTTGCAACTTACCTTATTTAGTTTTGAGAAACTAAACTGGATGTTGTGCTTTTAACTGTAACACCTGCATAACAAGGAGACATTTGTATTTTATTGAAGCACCTAACCTGTGATATGTTTGCATTTGGTCCTACACTTGTATTTGCTCCTAAGTACTCGTACATGCATAGTATTCTACGTATTTGTTATGTTTTTATTCATGTGCATTCTATTACTATTGCTACTGTACTCGTAGAACAGTTCATATAATTTCTTCACTTATCTAATTACATGGTTATATTTTTCAGGAAGTGCTAGGCGGCCTGTGGTGCAAAACTAGTGGATGTACCATTGTGTTGGCAAGCCATTGCTTTTGGTTTTTGAGTTCCTAGAAATGATTGTGTACACAATTCTTAGTATGTTAATCCCCAAATACTAGTATTGCTTGCCGGGATGTGCATTTGATGCAATCTTTTGTCGCTTCACTTGCATTGTTGGATGATTCAAACAAGTGTGCATGGACAAGATTGTATGATATATATATATATATATATATATATATATATATATATATATATATATATATATATATTGTGTGTGTGTGTGTGTGTGTGTGTGTGTGTGTGTGTGTGTGTGTGTGTGTGTGTGTGTGTGTGTGTGTGTGTGTGTGTGTGTGTGTGTGTGTGTGTGTGTATTGACCTTCATGTGATGCATGTGTGTATCAATATGTGATGGAGCATCAACTTGAATCTGTATGATATTTTCTGATTATATTATTTTTTTCTGCATATTTTATAGTCCTATCAAACAATCTGACGCTATAAATTCTTGGACCATTGGATTGTCTGACGCTATATGAATGGTAATTGAGGATCTGACGCTGAAAACTAGCAACGGATGATCTGACGCTAAACATTTTCAGGACATCGGACTGTCTGACGCTATAAGTACGGTCCGACGCTAAAGAGTTTTAGCGTCAGGACTTACAGCGTCAGCTGAAGTCTGACGCTATATGTTCTTATGGTCAGACTGTCTGACGCTATATGTGGCTTTCGCCGTCGGACCATCCAACGGTAATTGTGGTGTTGTGGCATAGTGGGAAAAAAAATACATAGCAACTCCTGCAACATAGCTAAATGGGGTGATAGCCAAAAAAGTACTAAATAAATGGGATAAATTGAAGCGTACCATCAAAAATGAAAAGAAAAGCAGCGGCGGATCCAGCAGTGGGGCCGCCGGGCGCTGAAAACACCCCCATGCTTCTGGAATCCCCATTAAGCCCAAAACTAGAGACCCTCCTCCATTTTTGAGGACAAAAAGGAAGAAGAGTAGGAAGGAGGGGGGAGGAGGAGGTAGATAAAAAGCCCGACCTAGGTGTTGGCTTTATACCATGCATAAAAAAGGTGCAGATCAAAGAAAAAAGATTTTTCATTTCCTCATTCGGTTACAGACGATCGAAAATAGAGGTGTGTGGCTCGCAGCCCAGTGGCACCTATGTTGTGAAACTTGGGTTGTGCATTCAAACAAAAAAAACTGTAATGCTTAGAAAACATATGTTTTGGACAACATATCAGGTCTAATTGGGCTGTAGCTCTACAGCAACTTGTCCAAACAAACTGTTGCTAACTACAGAGGGGTGGTTGTCATAGTTGAAATAGACGATCAATCTCCCTTATCAGCTTGAAGCACATCTTGCAGTTGAAGTCCCTCCTCTTGTTGTGAGTGTATTTGCATCAGCAGCAGTTTGGCAGGAGATTAAAACATCACCATTTTGATTTTTTGTGGTGACAAAATTATAATGCCTCAAAATATGTGCTGCTGCTCGAACAACACAATACACTACGTCAGTAGTCCTGTTAGCTCAGGCAGCAGCAACATACAAGACATTTTTGACTAGGCCGTATTTGACACCGAGATAGCGAACACAGCTGCGAGTCATCAGAACAGGGTCGCAACCGGGGCTCATTCTGGTTGCAATTTGTTCACGTCGGGTTGCAACTAGGAGTCTAGTTGCAATTGGTTCGTGTCTAATTGCAAGTGTCCCGCTTGCAATCGGTTAGTCTCTTTGTTGCAACTCGTTCGCGTCTAGTTGCAGCTCGGCTGGGTCTAGTTGCAAATGGTTCGCGTCAAGTTGCAATTGGTCTGTCAAGTTGCAATTGGTTCGCGTCGAGTTGCAATTGGTCTGTCAAGTTGCAATTGGTTCAGCTGCGAAGTTGCAACCGCGGGGTCTGTGCATTTGCTATATAGAATGCACCTGGGTGCATTTTAGTATCGCCATATATATATATATATATATACGATACTTATATTATACACCCCGGGTATGGAATAAGCATTCCATACCCGAGCGCGCACCGTCGACGGGCCACCCACCCGCCCACCCCACCACACCCGGTCGGTTCCACCATTTTTTTTTCGACCCCCACGTTATCCTCTCCGCGGGTACTTTTCGTTTCCCCTTGTCTTTCCCCGTGCCGCTCATTCCTCGCCGGCGATGGCGGTGCGCCCCCCCCCCCCCCCCGCCCCCGGCGACCACGAGCCCCGCTCACCTATGATCCCCCGCCGCACACATGCCCGGCAGCCCCTTCCGTCGCCGCCGCCCCGTCCTCACGGCCGTCGTTGTGCCCCCCGCTCGGATCGGGGGACGGTCGCGCCGTTCCCCTTCTCCTCGCGAGGTCGCGCCCCAGTTCCTCCCTTCCTCCGGCAGCCCCTTCCGCTGTCGTCGCCCCATCCTCACGGTCACCGCTGTGCCCTCCTCCCCCCTGCTCGACGGATGCGCGGATCCTCGCCACCGACCTCCGCCTCCTCCAGCTCGGGTCTTTGGAATGCTCATCCCCGTCGCCCCAGGCTTCCTCCATCTATTGTTGCGGTACCAACGGTTATCCAGTTCGTCGCCGTCGAGCTCCGGCTAATCCATCTCCATTCATTGGCACCTGCCGCTGCTGACAAGGTTCTTGCCCTCGCAGATTTGGTAAGCAGTGGGTCAACAATTTTCCCGCTGGCGCTTGGTTATTTTCTATTTCCTGGGCAACCTATTCGATCTTCATTTGTTCTCCTCTTTCCTAACAGGTTTGAGTTGAAAGATGAATGGAGATTAGAGAACCTGAAAGCTTTTGCAAATATTTCATCTGACATTGTTTTTGGGGATTGTGCTATTCCTTTTTATATGCTACAACCAGAGCAAAGTGAGTTTCCTTCAGAAAAGCTCACCCATTTAGTTGTATGTGCATTGCATATATAAGCCATGTGAACATACTGACTTTCAGTACATATTGCTTGAATATGTGGACGGCCGACGGCATGGTGTTGTTGTGTAAATGCCATGCCATGTGAATCCTTATATGCCAAGCCCCAATCCAGACTCGGGGCAGGCCTATGCGTACTTACTAGCTCCCTTAGACATTTGTCCTGTTTCCATCCAAAAGTGGCTAACCCAGAATTACCAAGTTTGGATCACAAGTGTGTGGTATCACTATCCAGTGTGGGACTAAACTCATAGGTACATATTGCTTTACTCACTATCTAGAGTAAAGCAATCTCAAAGGCAGTAGTGCAATAACAGAACCTCTGAGCTACTTGCGCATTGTAATCTATGAGTGGAGCTGCAAGACTTATAAATGAGGCTTCACCAACATCAATTAACCCGAGTAACAAAAATTTGGATAATGACCATGCAATTACAAGATTGGCATTGAATGTTTCTTAAATAGAAATTTGAAAGAGATGAAAAGGCACTTACATGTGGCATATAGTAATTGACCAGAAATCAAAAGAGACCCCACAAACAGCTGTTGTGTTAGCACACACTAACAAGCCAACACCAATAAGCCTGAAAGGATTATGGCTGCAAGGAAGGGAAATTGATCACAAATGGCAAATTAATAGCACTTCATATTGGGGGACATGAAACATCAATACATATATGTATTAGCACATTCTTTTTCTTATTGGCAATGCTTCTTCATTTTTCATAATTAATATAGCTATATCAATAAGTATGAGCTAGAGCTCCATTTCATTATGCAGCTACTTTTGAGAACTTGCACAGAAACATCTAAATAGAGCTAAGAATGAAATTGTGCAAAATACTATATATTTTTTGTTGTGCCTTGCTTTATTAGTACAAATTTTCTTCAATAATACTTAAATTTGACTATGTTTGCAGAATTCTTTTGAATTTTAGATTACAAATTGGTGCCCATGAATAGTGTTTTAGCGTTGATGAATAGTGACAATTTTCTCAACTTGGAGTTAAAAAGGTCAACTGACGTATAATTTGGAACATGGAGAGTATATTCTGATTCCATCCACTCTCATCCCTTCAACCATTTGGCCCTCCACAACCCGAGCGTGTGGCAAATAAAAGCCTCAAATTACCTCCAACTATATACCACCATAAGAAACTCACTGGAAACCCTGTTAGAGAAATTGGCACAGACTACACCTACAAAGCTCGATTTGTTCAGATGATGCCAGTTTTTCTTTTGACCTGTGTGCATTGTTTTATTTATAAATTTCCCTCAGGCTAAATTTGTCATACTAAAGTAGCATTAGTGAGGATATTTTTCCTAGGACTGTCACTATCTTCTAAGAATGGGAAGAAGCACTTGCTGTATGCTGATTATAGATGTTTCCTTAGTAAGTCCAATCCTTTGCTGTCGGATGCTAATTTTCAGCATATCACTGACCTGCAATTGACTAGTATACTGATATGTTGAGTGCTCTAGCTAGGAACCAACATTTTTGTTCAATTAACTATAGCTCATGACTCAATTTTAAAATTATATTCATGATACTTTTTATAGATAAATGTGTGCAATATGCTTGTATTGGAATAATAGTGATAATTTACTTCTGTCACTACTGAGATGCACAATTGTTCACAATAGGCTAACCAGCTGAATTTAAATTTGATTCCTCGAGGATATTTTCTGACCAGCGTTTTGTCCTGATCCAAACGATGTCAGTCGAAGGAGGCGGTGCGCATAGGAGGTAACCTGACTTCTGTGCTCTTAAGCCATGGAGGAGCAGCGACAAGTGATGGATGCGCGTGGCTAGCTATCTGTAGAATTGCAGGTATATTAGTACTTGGCTTAGATCGACGAGCATATGTCATCAGCGTTACTTCCTACAAGCGTTGGTTAGCGGCACGCTGCTGAGACTGCATGATGTCTGTGGCACGCCGCTGAGACTGCATGATGTCTGGAATTCTTCCGATGAAATTGACATTGCCAGTGATTTTAGTGCGATTGATCCTATTTCCAATTCTAATTTATGCAGCTCTGTGTAGACATAAGAGGCTAATACCACTGGAGGGAGGAGGAATCCTATTTTTGCGATAATCCTTCTACATGGTAATTTCTGTTTTGTAACTAAAGCGTAAGTGTTAATTAGACTAGATGTGATTTCCATCCCGCAATATTTTGCTACACTATTGTTTTTCTGTAGATTCGTTGCATGCATGCTAATCTCCTTTTCCTTGTGATGCAGTTGTGTTGACAGGTTCAGCAGTTCACCTTGCAATACAAATTATTCCAAGTATATATCATTGAAGAATCGAGGTGCAAGGGGATACGATCCAGCAGGCCAGCTAGAATAAAGGTTGTTATTGTACCCTTACCATTGCATATGTCCCTCAGTTCCCTTCCCCTGTTTTTTCTGTTATTTTTAAACTGGACTGCATACATATGTGTGGTTCAGTGGAAATTTGTTTGGTCAAAACCATATTCTACATTGTCAATTTGTGTTGGTCCCCTGAGAATATGCACCATTGGTTGGTGACAGAAGTCTTGATTGTGATCCAGAAGACTGGTTTCTTGATTCTATAAGATGAAATGCCAATTGAGTTGGTATGAGAATTTATTTAAAACTCTACTTTTTTTGGTCTGAATTAATTGTTTTAAATTTAGATGTTATGTGCTGCTGCTAGTGATACAAAACTAGATGCTTACTTATGTTTTATTGCTCCTGTATACATTCTCACAAGTCCAATTGCAATACTCCGATGAAATCTCCCAGTAACATAGAAATTATATTTCTTCTATATTAGTGTACAAGAATCAGACATTGGTTTTCCTTTTTCAAATCTTACAAATGAAATCAGGGTTCATAAATGCTGATGATCTGGTTAATGATATATTAAATACTCAATCTCATATTCTCCTCGGTATGCCTGCAGATCCAAGCCCAAGCCAGGTCCAAGTCATTGTTTGATTTTTTCTACTATAATCTGAAAACACTTTGTTTCTTTCTTACCTGCAACTTGACCGAAGACGCCTTGCAGGTGAGATGGCATCTAGAAATCTTTGTCACTTTGTTTAAATTTAATGTCACTACTGTTAATATTGAGTCCCTATATACAAGTGTGAGCATGATGCGTAGATAGAAATATTGGCTAAATTGGTTGGGTTTATGAAATATAAGGATACTTGATTAAATGTCTGGAAAAAATAAAGCATAGATGGGTAATATGCTGGATTGGAGAAATCAGTACAGTTTTGGTGCCTTAACTAACCTGCACCTGTATTAGTATTCTCAAAATGGGCACGTGTGACCATTCGAACAAATTGCTAGCTACTAATTATGTGTTGTTCCTAACTATTCACATCTGCCTGCAGCTCTATGATCACATTAGAGAAGATTGATCATAACAAAAAAAGGTCGACACCTGTTTGTTTTATGAAAGACTTTCAGACTCGTGTTTGTTAGTAATAGTTGCTTAATAAAACTTGACCAACTAAAATGCTTAACTGCTATGCAACCTTTAGCCTTCCACTATAAAGCCTTGCATGTTGTTATAGTATCTTTCCCTTGTTGAGTATGACATGTGCTCATGCTTGTTGTTTATTATTGCATCTACACCATCCGGCTGCTGCTCAGATGGTCAGTTTGAGGACTTCCCCGGAAGACTTGACGATAGGTGTTCGTCTCTTCAGTCAGCTGCCTGTGGAGGACTTCTGCATATACTTTTCCGCTGCTAGATACTCGATGTGTTAGAATAAAGACTATCGGTCATGTAATAAATGTTAAATACTTGTTAGAATAAAGACTATCGGTCATGTAATAAATGTTTAATACTCTCTTTACGCTTTTACACTGTTTTTGGTATTCACTGAGTCGATGCATGTGTGAAACTTGATCTTGGCGCACATGTGTTTATGCATTCGGGTTTGCCTTTAAATCCGGGTGTGACATGGTGAAGGCTGAATATCTCTAGGGAAGTGTAGATAGTTGTTAGCTTGATGATTCATGTCTTTCCTAGATGATGAATGTATGTTGAATTGTTAAATCAGTAAGTTATCTGGATTAGCAATCCCTGGTTTAGTGATCGTTGAATGCCGCACAACCAATTCAGCATTGTTCTTAGGACTGGTACTAGTTCAACATCTAGTTCGTATTGCTAGGTAAATTGCTGATTCACTCTCTTTAATTTTATTGTATCCATGTTTTTGCACCTATATGTCATTACTTACAATAACACAATATAAAGTTTCTCTATCCAAACGTGACACTATTGCATGCAACCATGTGATATCGTGTTCTATTGCAGGCTATGGGTGCCAGTGCGTAGAACAAGGTCTCAAGCAAACTTCAGAGAAGCAGTGAGTGCTTATTAGCATTCTACCAATCAGTAGTTTAGTGCTTCAAAGTTGTACTATTGGTTAGATGCCCACTATTCGATTTGTTGTTTCCATGATCTGATTGTAGTCTATTTTTGTATGAGTAGGTCCCAATCAAAATTAAAGTTAATATTCTTGAGACGCATACCTGGTTTATAGATCACAAAGATTCAATTTGAATATTCTTGAGATGCATAGCTGGTTTTCTTCTCGCAGATGACGATTGATGGTTCGGGAAAAAAATGATGTTTTAATTAGTGTTATTGATTGATGTAAAGATTAGCTATTTAATGTAAATGATGATGCCTACACCTAGTGTGAAGAATAGTCGATTAACATCAGTCCTGAATTGTCTATTTGACCGACTCGACCTCAAAATCTAATGCATGATGTGTGTTGACCAATGTTCGAACTACTTCAAATTTTGCTCTCAGCGGCAGCAGGCAGCAAAACAAAGTGGACAGTTGCTAAAAAAGTAAAGTACAACTCATCAGAATAAAAAAATCGAGATGCAATGCACCGCACGGGGTGGAGAAAAAAGGTGATGTGGTGAACCGCACGAGGTGGAGCAAACCAGTGATCGGTGAACCGCACGTGGCGGAGGAAAAACCGGAGCCAACAGACACGCGGGGTGCCCATCGAGTCGAACGGGCTGCGGTCGCGCGGGTGGGTGTGCTCGGGTACGGAATAATATTCCGTACCCTGGGTATGGAATAGCACTGGCCTATATATATATATATATATATATATATATATATATATATATATATATATATATATATATATAGGGTATTTATATTTTATACCTTGGGTATGGAATAGGTATTCCATACCCGAGGCACCCCTCCAACCGCGTACCTGCCTCAGCGCGCGCGCTCTGGTCCGAGGGCTCCAAGGGCTGTTGTTTCCCGATTTTCTACTTCGTTTTTTAATCGGTACAAGCTGGAGGGAGAATGGGAGATCGTGGGGAATCGACGGTTCCAGACTCCTCTCTTTCTCTCGCGTCCTGTTCCGCACCTCGACAGCGCTGCCGCCGCCGCCCTTAACCCCAACGAATCCCCGTGAGCTGATGCGGGATGGCAGCATGCATGAGTTCGTTTTTTGACGCTAGGTGGCGGCCCAGATCACCTCTAGGTGGCGGCATGACCGTGTGAGTGGTGGACGCCGCAGGCGCAGTTTGCCCGGTCGCCGCATCCCGCGACCACGGATCTACACGTGCGGCGATAGCTCCTACAGGTGGAAGCCACAGCGACCCGGCGGCGGCCATTTTCTTCTCGCGAGGGGTGCCTCCTAAATCGGTGATCCCATCTTCATTCTGGAGCGGTCACCGGTACCTGATCTGCACACGGATTATTCTTTAACTGGCAAGCTATTTCGGTAAGCCTAATTATCCCATTATTCTCTGAATAAAATCCTCAATCAGTTCGCGGACCCCGTGCGTATCTATTTTTCTTTGCAGCAAGAGACACACCAATTCTCCAATCTGGTAGGCGTTGATGTCCCCGTTCAGGCTGGCGGGCACGAGCTCCCGAGGTGAGCAGTAGCAATAATCCATGTACTGATTCAAGCTTAACTTGACCTCCTTAGATTAGGAGCTGATTCCCTTTGGATTATTATTATTACTTCACTATACACCCATTTTTCTTAGAACTTCTCTGTTCTATTTAGCCACGAATCGAGAATTCTTGTAGTAGACATATCATCTGAATCTAGATTTTAGCCGAGCTTATAAAGCTTTGTTGCTCTGCTAGTACTATCTAAATGTGTCTGTATGCTGCCGGCTTGATACTGCTTGTTTATTTCTAGAATTCTAGCAAATGCACTCAGTATGCATGCTTATTGCCCATCTTGTTGAGAAAAAATAGCTGTTATGTGCCTTTGTGTTATTATTGCTCAGGTCAGTGTTGTATGCTCGACCAAATCCGCGGCGCTGCTGGTAGATGAGAGTGCCAGGATTAGATACAAGCAAGCTATGGTAGATGATGCATCCCACGGCCTTTGGATCACCCTGAAATTAGGTGCTGAATCCTAAGACCGGCTTCTTCTAAAACTTCCATGTTCTTACAGCTTTGATTTGATTTTCCATGGTCACCTGTCTGTTTGTTAGCTCCCGTTCATTTGTTTTGGTTCTTCCATGAGGTGGGTCCTGCAAAGTCCTTTCTTCTTGGTATTATAATTATTTTGTGTGAGATGGGTTTTGCAAACTCCTTTCATTTACTGTTTCAGTTGCTAACTGAAATAGCCTTTGGTTAGTTTTGCAGAATCATGTCGCTTTTCGCTCTTAGTTGGTATATCTATCTATGTAGTAAATCATTCCCATATTTATGCTTCCCAGTTGTTATGCTTTTAAAAATAAATTAAATGAGTGATGCTAAAAAGAAAAACATACACCGGTAATATACTGGATTGGAGAAATCCGACTGATTACTGTCTTTATACAGTTATCCAGATTATTGTCTGCTAGTTCATTTAGGCGTCCCATTGTTGCCAGTCTGTTCTTTATATCCCACTCATTTTGTTTTGGCTCTTGCTGAGATGTATTCTTAACACTTTCTTGGACTGATCTTTTTATCACTTAATGTAAAGGGTGGATCGGAGTGTCAATTTCGTTATTTGCTAACTGAACTAGCCTTTGGTCAGTTTTCGTACATCATGTCAGTATTACCTCTTCTTTTTTAATTATGTATATTGAACTTTAGTGTAAGGTCATTTTTTGGGATCGTGGAACTAATAATTCATGATTAATTTACAAGGAAGATTAAAGCTGCTATTTTGGTTGATTTAAAATCACACTTGTAAAGACGATGACAAATTTCACCTTGGCATGTTTTTCTCAAGATATGTAAATGTTAAGACATGTATCGTTGCTGCCAAGTTAAACCTGATATGATTTCTTTCTTGAGAACCTATTATTATTTATATTCTTAAGATGCATACTACCCCTTCCTTTATTATTTGATGTTCCAATGTCTAGATTAATCTTAGTAGGAATTCCCGCCTGAAGCGTCATCTATCTGGAAACAGAGGTAGTACCCATTAAGATTTTAAGAATCATATTGGTGATGCTTTGTATAATAGTGTACAATTATAATGAATTTATTTTTGTGTAACCTAACTTGACGCTAGGTTGCATATAAATGGAGTTTTGTCTGCTCACAAATGACACTATTTGTGGCTAGGCTATTTGGTTGCAAATTGCCTGAGTTATGTTTTATATTTCACTGCCTTAGCTAAGGCTGCAAAGATAACCTGATCCATTCCATAGTTCCCCAACGTTCACGTGAGATTTGGCATAATTCTTATGTGTTGCAAACCTTGCAGATAACCGATGCAAACTGCAGTTCCTAGCAATAAAAACCAGTGGAAGCCATATGTTATTTTGTTCGTATTGGTCATTCCTTACAGATAATCTCCTCCATGGCAGGCAGCTCGCTCATCATCCCTCCAGCCAGCTATTTTGTTCATATTTGTCCTCACTGAAGTCTTTTGTTGTGTAAGTTTATCCCCATTCACTGCTTGTTTTTGATTTGCTAGGTGCCCATGGATTGCCTGTATTAAGATATATGGGAATTGTCAAATGTGTGCCATGATATTTGCCTCTGACTTACAGGGTATTGCCTTGTCCTCCCATTAATATTTTGTTTAAAATGTTACACTTTATTGATTTGTCAAATCAACTTGGGTTCACAAATCTCTGTGTCTTATGGCCGGGCTTGCATTGCACATTACTCCCTCTGTCAGGCTTGCATTGCATATTTAACGACGGAGGGAGTATGTGGTTTAGTTGCAGAGCACTAAACCTGCAACACTTGGTCAACATGATTTGATTAGGAATTGCAAAGTTGAGTGTTTTATGTTTTTTATGTCATCCCACCCTTTGCCCAAACAAAAATGCATTTATGTATTTGCAAATACAAATGTCGATGATGTTGAGTACATATACATACTTTTTGTGCTTTCATGTACAACATTAGTTATGACTAATAAAATTCCCCTCATGCTTGTCAATCATAAATAGCCATGGTTTTTTGTGATTAAGCTAAAGACAGGCTCTTCAGCTACCTGCTTTTATGTCTTCCCTGGGTCTCTTGTCATCAGATACACCAGGGATATCATTGAACTGCTCATCCTGTTCCCCTGTTTGTCTTTGTCGCAGCTCGATCCTAAGATTTGGACTTCATATATGTCCAGTTCAATGAAGAATTTGTTTGGTGATACAATTATATTTGTGCTTATGTTTTCCTTGACCTGTATACATTTAACCGTGAAATGTTGTTGAAATGTCTTTTGGATTAAACCCTTTTTGACATTTTATGTCATTTTTTTGCCTCATTGTCCTTTATGTGGCATAATAGCCCATTCTCAGTAGTTTTCGCTATACTTTGTCTTAATTGTAACTTCAATGCGGTCATATGGCTTAGTATATGATGTGGGTACAAAGATTATGGCTGACGCGTGGATGATAGGAACTCAAATTATGCAACCCGTGACACATTTCATATTGATTCTCTTGCTAGCAAACCTTCCAGACAATGAACATTTAATACAAAAGCTGCTAATATGCATTATTACGTGTTTGTTAAGATTAACTAATGCACAATTGATTTAAAGTCTGCAGGGTTCAGTTATATAAAGATTAAAATTACATTACCGAGTTATTATTTGTTCATTCAAAAATTTGTGTCAGTTTCTTCAGATTCTAAACTACTATTTTGTCGGATGATTGCGAAGGATGAACATACATATATAGTGGCGAGTGACAAGTATGGTCTGCTTGTGATTAGCAGACAATGAATTAGTATTTTAGAGCATAAATAGTTCTGTTTATTTAGGTGTTCAATATGTTGTTATGACGAACATTTTGCTATCATGGTTCTTTATGGAAACAATTTGATCTAAGTTTTTGGATCTGATATGGTACTTTTTGCTATCATGGTTCTTTATGTAAAGATTAAATTAATTTACAGTTCCGCTACCTACCGTTTCAAATCTAATTTGGATCGGAGTCTCCCAATTGTAAATTTATTTTGTTTTTGCATGATTCTGCCTGGAAAATTCTTCCCACGCAAATACTTGTACTTTAGATTACCACTGATCAAATGCCTATTCCACTCAAAACGAGTCAATTTTGCATCAAACAAATTCTTGTTATATTTGATCGACAACTCAGACTCGAGTGTGTACGTTTTCGTCTTAATGAAATTCATTCACAATATCTTTCATTGTTGAAATTCATTCACAATATCTTCTATTATTTGACTGACGTTTCAAACCAATCTGCAACTAAAATCTCCACGAGATCCGGCTCCTACAATTTGTCTGGTTCACGACAACGCACCCTAGGGAAAAACCAGAGAGTAAAAAAACGGCGGACTAGTGGGAGGAGGTTCGAAAAAAATCGGACGAGGAAAAAACCCACGGAATAAAAAAACCAGGCAGAGAGGGGATAAGGGAGAGCCGAGTTCGCAGGTGGAAAAAAACCACACGGATCAGGGTTGGGGGGCTCGGGGGGAACCTCGGAGTCAGAGGGTAGTCTGGCTCGGGTATGGAATAGTATTCCATACCCTGGGTATGAAATAGCAGTGCCCTATATATATATATATTCAAAATAAATAAACACGATTTCCAAAAAATATAAAAAATAGAAAATTGGAAGATCGGTATTTTACCTGATGTCAGGATTTTACATTTCGAGAGTTGAGTGTATATGGGTCAGTTGCATTTCGCTCCAGCCACCCAAAAAAATAATTTGTCGTGATTGCATGAAAAAGAAACAAAAAGTATAGTAGTTAACAAATTTTCATGTTACAGTGTGTCAGAAAACATACCTTAGAGAATGTGCACATTTCTGTGTGACACAAAAAAATTAGTGCACTTTTCTGTCTAAGCAAAAAATATACTTCCTACATGAATGAGCACGTGTCACTCATAAGATACAAAAAAACATGTGTTTTTTGGGTTAATGCACTACTTGGCGCGCGGGACATAAAAGAAAAAAAGTGTTCAGGTGTAGTTACCTATAAAACATGTGAACTGATCCGAGGTGTTTTCCATCATGAACAAATCATTAGGGGGCTGTCTTGGAGCAGGAGGGGTGTGTGTGAACATTATATTAAAAAAGATAGAATACAGCAAAAATAATATGAAAATAGTGAAAAATAATAACAAAACAAGTAAAAACTGTCTTGACAATGATGCATATTCTAATGCGACATGTAGAAAAACACGCAGAAGTGTCTTCCAGAATGCGAAAAAAGACCACATGGTTTTCACTGAATGGCTCAAAAAAATTACAATCATATCAGCAATGAACTTGTTGATTGGAACCCTGAACACCACTTCATTTGGAGCTGTGAGGAAAAAAATAAATATACACATTACTAAGAAATGAAAAAAATGATTTATTTAAAAGTGCTTGCAAAAAAATAAACAAATGAAGCATAAGTAGAAAAGAATGAAAAATAAACAAATCAAGCATAAGTAAAAAAGTAAGGGAAAAAAGACTAACCACTCCCTGGTGGTTTCTGACAATTCCCTTAGCTTTCTTGTTGTTCTTATGCAGACTAAAAACCATATCACTGATGTACATGATTCTGATATCCCCTATATGTGATGAAGAAAATTTTTGGACGAGATTTACTCTTGGATCCCACGACTCTAAGAATTTCATGGTGAAAACCCCATCATCTTACTTTTTGAAAAAATTCAGATCTTGTTTTGGTACAGGCGCATGATGGATCACAAACTCGTCAAATTTCCAGTCTGTGCCGATGAATTTATCCCAAGCTTTGATGAAATTTGGTATCTGCACCATTGGGACAACAAAAAATTAAAGAGAATAAACCAAAAAAGAAATAACTCAAGAAATTAAAACTATGTACTACAATATGATTCTTACCAACTGGCATGAGTGAAGGGAAAACATCAATGACACCAGTTGCTACAATGTGGTGTGTCTGTGTGGTATGGCTCCAAAAGAAAAAAAAGATAATATAAAAAAATTATATGAACGTTGCATTTATTACTGAATCAGTAGAAGAAAAGCTTTGTGTACAAAAAAGCTTGGAAACATTGATAGATGGCATGAGTGATGTAGACAAAAAAGAGAGGAGTGTGTGTGTGTGTGTGTGTGGGGGGGCGGTGCAGCAGACTTACAACAAGATTCTTGACATCCTTTTGATACTGTTGGTCCTCGTCGAAAAATGAATCGAGGTAGATTGGGAACTGTGATAGAACCGCCCAAAATAATTCCATATCATCGCCTAAGCCTGTCCACGTGGCCATTAAGCAATAATAAAGAATTATTATGTCGCTTCTGCCGGGTAAAGCCCGGTGAATCACATACAACATGATCGAGATATGCGCTAAGCCCACACGAAGGCGGGACCAGAGTACAACATTACATTACATAAAAGGTTCCCAAGTTCAACATTATTACAAACCAGGTTTTTCATACATAAATGTAAAAGTGTTCAGAGTTTAAACAACGAAAAAATAAAACTAGCGGAAGATACACATGGGAGGCCATCCATAGAGTATCACTCATTAACATCGTTCTCCCACTCAAACTCGCAACCATCTGGAATAACAGCAGGCCAGATGGGGTTACCTGAAAACAACAAATTAAGCAAGGCTGAGTATACTAATACTCAACAAGACTTACCTACAAAAAGAAAGTAAGACTAGACATGCAAGGCTTTTAGGCTGCTGGGTTTGTTTTGCCAAAAGTAACTAAGAGTTGATCCTTATTTTAAAATTTTAGCTCATATTCTAGTATACTAACCATTCTAGGTGAGCACTTGTACTAAACAAGCATGTTGTGCAAACAAAATTAAACAAGCAACAATATTAATCCAACCGTTCCATAAATAAGTGGGGTAGCCAGTGGTCAAGCTGACTCAGATAACGGTGAGTGACCGGCGATCGATCGATTTATATCCTTGCAAGATAAACCGAAGATACACAGAAGAAAGTAGACCCCAAGAAATCAAATAAAAGCGAATGCGGGGTCTACCACGACCAGGCGGTTCTCGTCATTCCTCAGATTAGGGACATGCGTTACAGTCCTAAGTACAAGGTTACTGGAACGCTCTCACACAGTCCAGATGGTGAGATCTGGACAGCCCAAGGGGGTGTTAATCCCTGTGGTTTATTTGTTCAGCGGGGAGATCGGGAGCTAAGAACGCGGTGGTTATGCTAACGTAGCACACGAAATCACGTTGGGACCCAAGGGACATGGCGATTTTATACTGGTTTGGGCCTCCAGAGAGTAAAACCCTACGTCCAGTTCTTTGGTTTCTATTGCTGGCGTCGCTAGATTACATGGTGACCTGTCGATGGTCTGCTGGTTACAGGTGCCGATGTGTTGGCCTGTCCCTGGGAGGACGCCCTTGCCCGCCTTATATTGGGCGACAGACAAGGTCGGTGGACCGGAATCCAAATCAGTTACAACATGGAAACCCAAGTCTAGTTGATTACAACTCTTGCCATATCATGTTGATCTGCTTTTGGGTGAAATCCATCGAGGTCTTGTCTTGTACACCAATTCTTGAAGATGTGATGGATTAGGTCATCTAGGGAGTCTTCTGGAAGGTCTTCAGGAGGTCGTGTGGGCCGCCAACTAGGTCGGCGGGTCTTCTAGTAGGCCGCACCCACTTGTCGGGGATGGCTGTGAGCCTGGTCGGTGGGGACCCAGGGGTACCCGTGTCTCACAAGCCCCCGAGCGAGGTGTTTGCACAACGACCCTAGAGAGGTCATGACGAAGTCGTAGAGCTATCGATGGGTCGAATAGCATGCACGTCGGTCCAAAAGAAAAAAGAACAATTCAGCTCCGCAGCCGACCTGTTTGAAGTCTTGCCTAATGAAGAGAGGTTGAGTGACGACCTATAGGAAGCAGCCTTCCAATAGATCAAAACGACAATGAAAAAAATTTGGAGGGCATCGGAGATGCACTCATGAGTAGTATCCGAGCATCATGGCGGGCAGGATGGTCCAAAAAAGAAGAAGAGAAAAAAGTAGTAGATTGAGTAACACCGTGATGAGAAATGGGGTTTTCAACTGGTCAGTACGACGAAGAAAACAATAGGGCGTCAAAGACGCACTCGTAGAGTAGTCCCCGAGCATTGAAGCAGGCACCATGGCTGGTTTGATGCTCCAAGAAGAGAAAGAGAATAGAGGCATGGTCTTGATCAAACGAAGTGTAGAGACACCTAGATCTCCGAGCATAGCTGCAAGGAATCTAGCAGGGCTGAGCCTAAGGAGGCCTTTGTAGGCGTGCCGACCTCGAAGAGGCCTTAAACAACAATGCCCAGTATCTGAGGATACCCAGCAAGATCTTGAAAGGTGCATCGCATGAATAAGGTTGTCGATCACGTCGTAGCTGAAGTTGCGGTGTTCGAAATTGTTGCCGTCGAAACTATAAATCTTGACCATGTGGAGTGTAGAGACACCCAAATATCCTGCATTGCTGCGAAGAGTCTGGCAGAGCCACCCGAGGCATGCCGACCTAAGGAAGGTCTCAAATCAATAGCGTCCAAGCACCCGAAGATGCTTGCCAGGGCCATTAGGCGAGCACCCCACAGAGTGGTCTTCATTCGTCATAAAATCCTAGGGAGGTCTTCTGAGCTGGCGAAGGCAACGATGGAGTCGTAGGAAGGTCTAGTGACCTGACGAACGCGACAACGTAGCCGGAGAAAGGTCTACTGAACTGACGAAGATGACGACGAAGTTGGAAGAAGGTCTGGCGACCTGACGAAGACGACGACAGAGCTGAAGGAAGGTCTAGCGACCTAACGAAGACGACGACAGAGCCGGAGGAAGGTAGACCTGACAAAGATGAAGACAGAGTTGGAGGAAGGTCTGGCGACCTGACGAGAGCGACGATGACGGAGACGCAAGGAGGTCTAGCGACCTAACGAAGATGACGACGAAGCCGAAGGAAGGTCTAGCGACCTGACGATGATGACGACGAAGCCAGAGGGAGGTCTAGCGACCTGATGAAGACGACGACGAAGCCGGAGGGAGGTCTGGCGACCTGACGAACACGACGACGGAGCTGATGAAGACGACGATGAAGCCAGAGGGAGGTCCAACGACCTGACGAAGACGACGATGAAGCCAGAGGGAGGTCTGGCGACCTGATGAACGCGACGACAGAGCTAATGAAGATGACGATGAAGCCAGAGGGAGGTCGAGCGACCTGACGACGATGACGACGAAGCCGGAGGGAGGTCCAGCGACCTGACGCTAGCGATGACGAAGACGCAGGGAGGTCTAGCGACCTGACGACGATGACGAAGCCACAGTGAGATCTAGCGACCTGACGAGGACGACGACGAAGCCGGAGGGAGGTCCAGCGACCTGACGCTAGCGATGACGAAGACGCAGGGAGGTCTAGTGACATGACGAAGACGACGACGAAGCCGGAGGGAGGTTTGGTGACCTGATGAAGTTGATGACGGATCCAGAGGGAGGTCAAGTGACCTGTCGAAGACGACAACGGAGCCGGATTGAAGAGCTGGTCCTGTAAAATAAAATACACCAGGTCGGTGCATGAATCTGGCGAATATAAATACGATGAAAACTTTATCCTGAGATAAACAAATAGATGTTGAGTAATGCTAGCCAGAGCTGAACATTCTTATGCTATATTTCATTTTGAAAAGGGCATTCCACTTATCGTGCCAGGCACACATTTTGCGGACTCGAAAGCTCTGAAGCTGCAAAGTGTTTCACTCCTCTACAATGCTCAGCAGGGAGACTTAGATGTAGCCGACGCACGGGGAGGAGTCTGGGACTCAGGTTTTGCAACCACACAACATCATCGAATACTCATAACGAGAGTCAAGCAGTTAAAGGAAGAAGACACAGGAGAAGTAGAACCCCACAGGTCTAGCGACCCTTGGATTGGCATGGCCAAGCCCCCAAGCATGGCGAGAGGATGGGAACATAGCACAAAATAAAGAATGGATCCCTCAGGTCTGGCAATCTATGTGTTGGCATGGCCAAGCCCCCGAGCATGTCGAGGGGGATGGATTGGAAGAGTAGACAAATCATGTAGAGCAGGCCTACGAATTAAGCTGTAAAAATACTTATTGTAAATAACACTTAGCTTGCGTGTAGCCGAGGAGGTTGTTGTCGGCGGCGGCGCGAGTTGAAGCCATGCCGATCTGTCGAGGTAGCAGCAGCGCGACCTGGAGCCGTTGAAGAGGTCGGCAAAGCGCTGTAGACACCTAGCCAACCCGTGCGATCTCTCCTCAGCTGCCTGGTACATGGCACATTGCCATAGGAAGGCCTCACATGCATTACGTAGGAAAAATAACATATTAGAATAATCCTGGATTGACCAAACAATAGCCGATATCGGATTGAGAAAAAAGAATAAAGAATAAAGAAATATTCCCTGTTTTGGCAGTTTGGCTATGAGGAATCCTGAGGATGCATGTCAATGATGCTTGGTCTGCGACTCGGCGTGTACATAGAGGAACGATGGTACCAGGGTGCGCATCGTGTCGCTGGTGTTAGGAACAGTCGGAGAAGACGACGTCGCGATCCGGCGATCCTAGATGAAGGGTGTGGGCGGTTGGTCGCACACAAAAAATTTCTAGCGCGCCAGAAATCCGTCGTGTCGCCGTGGAAGAGGTCGCCAGGACGAGCTGCCATCACGCTGGACGAAGAGCTTCCAATCACCCCTACCTGGCGCGCCAACTGTCAGATGGTGAGATCTGGACAGCCCAAGGGGTGTTAATCCCTGTGGATTTGTTCGGTGGGGAGATCGGGAGCTAAGAACGCGATGATTATGCTAGCGTAGCACATGAAATCACGGCGAGACACAAGGGACAAGGCGATTTTATACTGGTTCGGGCCTCCGGAGAGTAAAACCCTACGTCCAGTTCTTTGGTTTCTATTGCTGGCGTGGCGAGATTACATGGTGACCTGTCGATGGTCTGCTGGTTACAGGTGCCGATGTGTTGGCCTGTCCCTGGGAGGACGCCCTTGCCAGCATATATTGGGCGACGGACAAGGTCGGTGGACCGGAGTCCAAATCAATTACAACAGGGAAACCTAAGTCAAGCTGATTACAACTCTTGCCATATCCTGTCGATCTGCTTTTGGGTGAAATCCACCGAGGTCTTGTCTTGTACGCCAAGTCTTGAAGTTGTGATGGATTGGGTCATCTAGGGAGTCTTCTGGAAGGTCATCAGGAGGTCGTGTGGGCCGCCAACTAGGTCGGTTGGGCCCATTAACAGGTCGGCGGGTCTTCTAGTAGGCCGGACCCACTTGTCGGAGATGGCCGTGAGCCTTGTCGGTGGGACCCAGGGGTACCCATGTCTCACACACGGCACGTCCAGACTCACGCTTGCACTATCATAATCAAACCGGGAGAAGCATCCCAAGAGTAGTAGGGATAAAGTCCCCGCACTAGTTCATTAGGTACCAGGCTTACCGGTCCCATTCCCGACAAGCACTTGGTACGTTCAATAGCTTAAACCAGCACAATGCTACTCGGTCGAGACCGAACTCATTGCTCTTACCACACGAGCGAATCAATTTAACCAACTTATGATTCCAACATAAGCATCCTATATCTCGCGAGCAATGAGTCATTACTCAACTTCTACCGTATCTTTAGAGCATGGCACTAGGGTTTCTAACATACTAGTAAAAGAGCAAAGGAGTCCTAAGGATCATGCATCTAGGTTTCAAAGCAACTCCTGGAACTAAATGCACAAGAAAACATAAATTCTGAAAGTAAACGATATGAAATTTTAAAACAAAAGGTTAGATGAACCGGTGCTTGCCTTCCTCTAACTCAACACTAACACTAGCTTTGGGCTCTTCTGGACTTTGGTCAAGGTCTTGCTGCACACTCAGCTGATTCACCTCCCCGCTAGCTGCTCCCTCTTCCTCCTGGGTAAGCATATACGTCCCGTCTGGTAAATCTACACGTGTACATGCATATGCATTATATTAAGGTGAGGGTGGGAGAATTACCACAAAACCAACTCTTGTTGGCCATATTCATCCAAACATTATTATTTTCTCACATAAATTATTAGGGTGGTGTAATGATGAACAAAACACTACTTTGATGGTGATTGTGTGTACATCTAAGCAAATTAAGTTACTTAACTTCACCAAACAGTAAGAGAGTGTGTTTAATTGATTAAAAATAGGAACAATTCATAAACTCCTTGATTATCTTAAAAAGTGAGCAAACACCTTTAATTCATTTTTAGCTAGTCTTTCATCAAAAATTCATAATAAAAGAAATATAACTCCAACTGTCCTAAACTTTTGTACACAGCAACATATGCCTATTTTAAGCACACAAACCAAAATTTAGCTTAAGATCATCTATAAATAATTTATATGAAAAAGACAAATTCCAGCCTAGTAAATCACCATTAATTCATTTAAAAAGATTTAATAAACTTTTGGATCTCAACTTTCTCCTACAAGTCATGTACGCCAAATATAAGCTTCTGACCAAAGCATAAGTGTAGATTCATATTACTTTTCAACTTTGAATTTAAACTCCCACACAAGATTAAATCCAAAACATAAATCAAAGCACATCCTAAAACCACATCCATCCTACCAGAGGTACTACTCAACAAGGCAAAGCCCTAGGGTGCACTTGTGCTCAAAGAAAAGTTCATTAAAGGGGCTATAGAAAGCATCAAGCTTAGTCTAGCATAAAGATTACATAAATCATAATTGAAAATCTACACATCAAAATCATGCCAATTTTGGTCACAGATCTATCCATGCCATAAAGATCAACATATTCAAAATGCAAGCCCATAGCATATGTATATTTTAAACTACACCAAAAACACACCAAACTGAGTTTGAATTTTTAATTCAAAAACTGCACAGAAAAACCCTATACATGCTTTCTAGAAAAGGTAGGATTCTTCACCAGGAACCCAACAAAATTGGATTTTTATACGATTTTTAATGATTTTTCGAAGTTGTTGTTGTAACCCTAAAACTACTTTACAGACAAACCCTCGAAGTATTTTCTCAAAATTACGAACAGATCCCTATATAACAGAAAACTCCCTGGAATTATTGAGGAAGAAGCAATGTGACTCCCAGGCGCCATGGCCGGCGTTGAGGACCAAAATTCGGCGAGGCGAAGGCCGGTATGGACCGGGGAAGTAGTGGGGAGTGACAAGGGACTCACCACGATCTCGTTTTGGGGCTTGGACGGGGAGAGGTGTGGTCGGCGGGCGCCGGCGGCGGACGACCGACAGGAACACCGCTGCTGCCTGTCTTCCTGGTGGAGCTCGGGCCAGCCCAGGCAAGCAACTACGTCGCGGTGTTGAGGAGCTCCAGGAGGACACGAGGACGAGGAGAGGGGCCCCGAGGAAGGCAAGAGAAGGGCGCGCGGCAGTGGAAACGATGGCGAGACCGGCGACGCACAGAGGAGAAACGGCGACGCGTTGCGGTTCGTTCTATTGACGGCGGACGACAAACTGCGTGACACGAGGGAGTGTAGGGCGCCTCAAGGCCTGAGACGCGGCCAGGTGGCCATCCACGTGGCGCGCACGGGGGGGGGGGGGGGGGGGGTGCACCGGCGCGCGGTGCGTGGGCCGGTCGGCTTGTCTTGCCGTATGGGCGCGGCGCACGGGAGACAAATGGGGCGGAGGGCCCGCGACAGTCCGTGGTCCACGGCGAAGCCACCGACGCCGTCCGTACGCCGGAGCAAATGGGCGGCGACGCGTGGCGCCGTAGGATGCGCGTGCGCGCAACGCCGGGCGCGGCGACGCCGGTGTTCTCTCGTTTTTGTACCGGTTTGGCGTTCTTCAAAATTGCGAAACTCACAAATTTTGAATACAACTCAAAAATGTCCAAACACAACAGTTGTAGAGACCCTATAGGGCTACATCTTTTACAAAGGGCGACATGATGTTTGAGCAATGGTTTGTCTAGGAACGTCGGCCGAAGTTGGCAGAATTCTCGGCCCCAAGTTACTATTCATAGCGCGTTCAACTCGATTTTTGGCCAATTTGCACTCAAAATTTGAATGTCCGCCAATTACGAAAAATGTGTTCCCGGAAATAACGAAGAACTTTTATATTGGCCGATTTTGAACTTCTATAGTGAAATTTGGAGAACGCGCGAGAAAACTATATCAGCCTTTATGGAGATCTAGGGTTTGACCGTGATTTGGGATTTAGAACAAGGTCTTTTGTGCAAATTTGTGACAAAACATGTCAAACATGCTTAGAAGCTAGTTAACCTTCATTAACACAACTAAGTAATGCTATTAGCACAATTAAACATCAGGGATGTTACAGCCTACCCCCCTTAAAAGAAATCTCGTCCCGAGATTAGGAATTAAAAGATGAAAGTAGGCGAAGGAACTTACGATGCCTTGATTCAAGAAAGCCCGGATAATTCTTATTGAGATAATGTTCAGTTTCCCATGTAGCTTCTTCTACGGTATGATGACTCCATTGGATTTTATACATCTTTACGGATTGCCTTAGAGTTTTTCTTTCTTTCACATCAAGAATCCTCAAAGGATGTTCCACAATAGAGAGATCCGGTTCAATCCAAGCATTAGCTTCTTCAATCACTTCTCTAGCCGGTTCATGAGCACATCTCCTCAATTGTGATACATGAAACACATTGTGGACGGCAGAGAATCGCTCGAACACTCGAATACGGTATGCCACCGGCCCACGAGACTTGAATGATCTCATAAGGCCCGATGTAGCGAGGAGCTAGATTTCCTTTCACGATGAATCTTTGGGCACCCTTGGTTGGCGAAACCTTTAAGTACACAAAGTCACCAACTTTGTATTCCCTAGGTGCCGTTCCCTTGTCATAGTGACTCTTTTGTCTGTCTTGAGCAATTCTCAAATTTTCCTTGATCACCCTCACTTTTTCTTCGGCATCCTTAACTAAGACTGGACCAAAGAATTTCCTCTCCTTGGTCTGCGACCAGTTCAAGGTAGTGCGACATTTTCGTCCATAAAGAGCCTCAAAAGGTGCCATTTTCAAGCTAGCTTGATAGCTATTATTGTAAGAAAATTCAGCCAAGGTGAGACACTTGTCCCAACTTTTATCAAAATGAATCACGCATGCTCGCAACATGTCCTCTAGAATCTGGTTTACTCTTTCAATTTGACCATCAGTCTCAGGACGATAAGCCGAACTGCGTTTGATTTTTTGTGCCAAGTGACTTATGTAACTGTTCCCAAAAACGTGACACAAAGAGAGATCCCCTATATGAAATGATGGTCTTAGGAACACCATGCAAGCGAACAATGTGATCAATATAAAGACTTGCATAATCCTTTGCATCATATTTAGTGTGGACTGGAATAAAGTGAGTTGTTTTTGTCAGTCTGTCAACGATAACCAGATGGAATCATGCTTCGAAGATGTGAGTGGCAATCCGGACACAAAGTCCATACTTATGTCATCCCACTTCCATGAAGGTATGGGTAGGGGTTGAAGAGTACCGGAAGGTTTCAAATGACTTGCTTTAATTCTATGACAAGTATCGCATTACGACACATATTTGGCAATGTCCACCTTCATATTGGACCACCAAAAAATCTCCTTTAAGTCTTGATACATTTTACTACTCCCCGATGGATAGAGAATTTTGAGAGATGACCCTCATCAAAGATTTCCTTTTTCAACTCCCAATTATCTAGAACAACAAGGCGTTGCCCAAACCGGACTATGTCTTTCTCATCCTTCCGGAAGCAATCATGCTTAGGATCTTTTTCTAACAATTTTTGTTTAATCAAAAGAATACCGTCATCCTGAAGTTGAGCCTTAGCAATTCTATCAAATAGGTCAGACTCTGCTGAAATAGCATTTAGGCTTCCTTGTTCAACAATTTCCAAGTTTAGCCTTCTCAAATCCTCACATAGAATGTCACTGTAAGGTTCCATTGATAGGCAATTGCAGTGAGCCTTGCGGCTAAGATCATCTGCAACTACATTCGCCTTTCTAGGATGATAATGGACCTCAAGATCATAATCTTTGATTAACTCTAACCATCTTCTTTGCCTCATATTTAAAATAGATTGAATGAAAATGTATTTGAGGCTTTTGTGGTCAATGATGATATTGCAGCGGGTTCCCATAAGGCAATGCCTCCACATTTTCAATGCATGAACAACCGCTGCTAGTTCTAAGTCATGTGTTGGGTAATTCTTTTCATGAGGGCAAAGTGCTCCTGATGCATAGGCAATAACCTGATTT
This sequence comes from Cenchrus americanus, assembly GCA_947561735.1. Taxonomy (NCBI): domain Eukaryota; kingdom Viridiplantae; phylum Streptophyta; class Magnoliopsida; order Poales; family Poaceae; genus Cenchrus; species Cenchrus americanus. The sequence goes on along the minus strand of OX387245.1, from coordinate 226,654,269 downwards.
TCTTGCATAAGAACACAGCCAAGACCCGTGCGTGAAGCATCACAATAAACTTCATATGGCTTTGAATTATCCGGATGCGCTAGCACAGGGGCTGAAGTTAAAAGTTCTCTTAATTTTCAGAAAGCCTTATCACAAGCCTCACTCCACACAAAACAAATTTTACGCCTTTCTTTATCAACTAAATCCGGAATAAAATGGCGATAATAACCAGCCTAGCCTAGAAAGCTGCGGATTTGATCAGCTGATTTAGGAGGTTGCCAATCCATAACCTCTTGCACTTTGCTTGGATCGACGGATATGCCTTCGCTGGAAATAGTGTGCCCCAGAAATTTAACACTATCCAGACAAAGCTCACACTTGGAGAACTTAGCATAGAGTTTATGCTCTCTCAAGCGTTGTAGGACAATGCGAAGATGTTCCGCATGTTCTTCCTCATTGTTGGAATAAATAAGGATGTCGTCAATGAGAACCACGACGAATTTATCCAACTTTGTCATAAATACGGAATTCATAAGGTACATGAAGTAGGCTGGTGCATTTGTGAGACCAAAAGACATAACCAAGAATTCATATAGGCCATAGCAAGCAGAGAAAGCTGTCTTGGGAATATCACTAGGCCGGATTTTAATTTGATGATATCCAGATCGAAGATCGATCTTAGAGAAGACCTTAGCTCCAGCCAACTTGTCAAAAAGCACATCAATACGGGGCAACGGATATTTGTTTTTGATAGTCACCGCATTGAGAGGTCGGTAGTCCACACACAACCTCAGGCTACCATCTTTCTTTTTCACAAAGAGGGCGGGATAGCTCCATGAGCTTGGGCGGATATATCCCTTATCAAGCAACTCTTGAAGTTGTTTCTTTAATTCAACAAGTTCTTTGGGTGGCATTCTATAAGATTGCTTAGAAATAGGAGCAAAGTCGGTCGTAGCTCAATGACAAACTCAATATCTCCCCGTCCGGTGGCAAGCCAGACAATTCATCTGGAAAGACATCCATGTACTCACATACCACTTGAATGTTCTCAAGTTGGGTGGTTATGGCTGTGTAAACACAAGAGCCTTCATAGCCTTTGGGAGGAAGGTAAAGAATTGAATTTCTGACATTTGGTGAGTTGATTCCTATCATTCTTTCAGAAATATCCAGGACAACTTTATGTTGAGTCATCCAATCCATGCTTAGGATAACATCTACCCCATCAAGATTCAATGTGACAAGATTTGTTTGGAATGTTTTGCTACCCTGAAACTACGTGATGTGTAGCAACCTTTCCACCCGGTGTGGAAATCACATAAGCTTGTTTTGTCTGACTCCAATTAAAACCCAAGTTGATAATGGTTTTGACATTAAGAAAGCTATGAGTAGCACCAGAATCAAATAATATAGTAACAGGACGACCACGGATAGAAAATGTACCCGTTAACACTGGTGCTCCCTGTGGAAGGTCAACAACTATGGTGAAGTTCAGACGACCATGTTTCACTTGCACAGTTTGTTTCTTGTCTTGGTTCCCAGCCTTAGAACCTTGCCCCTGACTCTGCTGATTTTGCTGTATAGGGCGTGTACACTTGTTGGAAAAATGCCCCAGCTGCCCACAATTATAGCAACAACGATCATCATTGTTGCGGGCAGGTGGGGGTGCACTAGGCCTAGAAGCTGACTGCTGGGTGTTGAGGTAGCTGAAGTTGCCAGAAGGCTAAGTCGGAGGCTGCTTCATTACCCAGCATCCAGATGAAGATGGCTGAGTGGCACCCTGCACATTCTTCTTTACAAACTTGAATTTCTTGCCTCGGCCACTGCCTGAAGCTTGATTAAACTTCCTTTTTCTATCTTGTTGAGCCCTTTTCATGGCATCCTCTTGAGAGATAGCCAAATTAACTAGCTCATGATAACTGTCAATCTTGATTAAGTTCAACCTCTCATATAGTTCACTATCAAGACCCTCACGGAAGCGATCCATCTTCTTCTTATCAGTATCCACATGATAGTCCCCATACTGACAGAGACTGTTAAACTTTTGAGCATACTGATAGACTGAGTCAGAGCCTTGCTTGAGATTCATTAGCTCTCTCATTTTTCTATCAACAAGCCTCTTAGGAATATAATGCTCTTTGAAAGCTTTCTTGAATTCTGCCCAAGTAATCTGGTGGCCCTGTGGCTGCATGGATTTGAAATGCTCCCACTAGATTAATGCTTCACCCCTCGAGTCTTTGAGCGGCGAAGCCCGCCTTATTTTCTTCCGAGCAAGGCATTGTAAATATGGAAAACATGGCCTCTAGGGCCCCGACAAAGGCATCGGCCTCTAGGGGCTCCTCTCGCCTTGATTCCAACATAAGCATCCTATATCTCGCGAGCGGTGAGTCATTACTCAACTTCTACCGTATCTTTAGAGCATGGCACTAGGGTTTCTAACATACTAGTAAAAGAGCAAAGGAGTCCTAAGGATCATGCATCTAGGTTTCAAAACAACTCCCGGAACTAAATGCACAAGAAAACATAAATTCCGAAAGTAAACGATATGAAATTTTAAAACAAAAGGTTACATGAACTCGGTGCTTGCCTTCCTCTAACTCAACACTAACACTAGCTTTGGGCTCTTCCGGACTTTGGTCAAGGTCTTGCTTGCACACTCACCGATTCACCTCCCCGCTAGCTGCTCCCTCTTCCTCCCCGGGTAAGCATATACGTCCCGTCTGGTAAATCTACACGTGTACATGCATATGCATTATATTAAGGTGAGGGTGGGAGAATTACCACAAAATCAACTCTTGTTGGCTATATTCATCCAAACATTATTATTTTCTCACATAAATTATTAGGGTGGTGTAATGATGAACAAAACACTACTTTGATGGTGATTGTGTGTACATCTAAGCAAATTAAGTTACTTAACTTCACCAAACAGTAAGAGAGTGTGTTTAATTGATTAAAAATAGGAACAATTCATAAACTCCTTGATTTTCTTAAAAAGTGAGCAAACACCTTTAATTCATTTTTAGCTAGTCTTTCATCAAAAATTCATAATAAAAGAAATATAACTCCAACTGTCCTAAACTTTTGTACACAGCAACATATGCCTATTTTAAGCACACAAACCAAAATTTAGCTTAAGATCATCTATAAATAATTTATATGAAAAACACAAATTCCAGCCTAGTAAATCACCATTAATTCATTTAAAAAGATTTAATAAACTTTTTGATCTCAACTTTCTCCTACAAGTCATGTACGCCAAATATAAGCTTCGACCAAAGCATAAGTGTAGATTCAAATTACTTTTCAACTTTGAATTTAAACTCCCACACAAGATTAAATCCAAAACATAAATCAAAGCACATCCTAAAACCACATCCATCCTACCAGAGGTACTACTCAACAAGGCAAAGCCCTAGGGTGCACTTGTGCTCAAAGAAAAGTTCATTAAAGGGGCTATAGAAAGCATCAAGATTAGTCTAGCATAAAGATTACATAAATCATAATTGAAAATCTACACATCAAAATCATGCCAATTTTGGTCACAGATCTATCCATGCCATAAAGATCAACATATTCAAAATGCAAGCCCATAGCATATGTATATTTTAAACTACACCAAAAACACACCAAACCGAGTTTGAATTTTTAATTCAAAAACCGCACGTAAAAAACCCTATACATGCTTTCTAGAAAAGGTAGGATTCTTCAACAGGAACCCAACAAAATTGGATTTTTATACGATTTTTAATGATTTTTCGAAGTTGCTGTTGTAACCCTAAAACTACTTTACAGACAAACCCTCGAAGTATTTTCTCAAAATTACGAACAGATCCCTATATAACAGAAAACTCCCTGGAATTATTGAGGAAGAAGCAATGTGACTCCCAGGCGCCATGGCCGGCGTTGAGGACCAAAATTCGGCGAGGCGAAGGCCGGTATGGACCGGGGAAGTAGTGGGGAGTGACAAGGGACTCACCACGATCTCGTTTTGGGGCTTGGACGGGGAGAGGCGTGGTCGGCGGGCGCCGCCGGCGGACGACCGGCGGGAACACCGCTCGCCGCTGTCTTCCCGTGGAGCTCGGGCCAGCCCAGGCAAGCAACTACGTCGCGGTGTTGAGGAGCTCCAGGAGGACACGAGGACGAGGAGAGGGGCCCCGAGGAAGGCGAGAGAAGGGCGCGCGGCAGTGGAAACGATGGCGAGACCGGCGACGCACAGAGGAGAAACGGCGACGCGTTGCGGTTCGTTCTATTGACGGCGGACGACAAACTGCGTGACACGAGGGAGTGTAGGGCGCCTCAAGGCCTGAGACGCGGCCAGGTGGCCATCCACGTGGCGCGCACGGGGGGGGGGGGGGGGCACCGGCGCGCGGTGCGTGGGCCGGTCGGCTTGTCTTGCTGTATGGGCGCAGCGCACGGGAGACAGATGGGGCGGAGGGCCCGCGACAGTCCGTGGTCCACGGCGAAGCCACTGAGGCTGTCCGTACGCCGGAGCAAATGGGCGGCGACGCGTGGCGCTGCAGGATGCGCGTGCGCGCAACGCTGGGCGCGGCGACGCCGGTGTTCTCCTGTTTTTGTCTGGTTTGGCGTTCTTCAAAATTGCGAAACTCACAAAATTTGAATACAACTCAAAAATCTCCAAACACAACAGTTGTAGAGACCCTATAGGGCTACATCTTTTACAAAGGGCGACATGATGTTTGAGCAATGGTTTGTCTGGGAACGTCGGCCGAAGTTGGCAGAATTCTCGGCCCCAAGTTACTATTCATAGCGCGTTCAACTCGATTTTTGGCCAATTTGCACTCAAAATTTGAATGTCCGCCAGTTACGAAAAATGTGTTCCCGGAAATAACGAAGAACTTTTATATTGGCCGATTTTGAACTTCTATAGTGAAATTTGGAGAACGCGCGAGAAAACTATATCAGCCTTTATGGAGATCTAGGGTTTGACCGTGATTTGGGATTTAGAACAAGGTCTTTTGTGCAAATTTGTGACAAAACATGTCAAACATGCTTAGAAGCTAGTTAACCTTCATTAACACAACTAAGTAATGCTATTAGCACAATTAAACATCGGGGATGTTACGGCCTACCCCCTTAAAAGAAATCTCGTCCCGAGATTAGGAATTAAAAGATGAAAGTAGGCTAAGGAACTTACGATGCCTTGATTCAAGAAAACCCGGATAATTCTTATTGAGATAATGTTCGGTTCCCATGTAGCTTCTTCTACGGTATGATGACTCCATTGGATTTTATACATCTTTACGGATTGCCTTAGAGTTTTTCTTTCTTTCACATCAAGAATCCTCAAAGGATGTTCCACAATAGAGAGATCCGGTTCAATCCAAGCATTAGCTTCTTCAATCACTTCTCTAGCCGGTTCATGAGCACATCTCCTCAATTGTGATACATGAAACACATTGTGTATGGCAGAGAATCGCTCGGGCAGCCGAATACGGTATGCCACTGGCCCACAGACTTGAATGATCTCATAAGGCCCGATGTAGCGAGGAGCTAGATTTCCTTTCACGATGAATCTTTGGGCACCCTTGGTTGGCGAAACCTTTAAGTACACAAAGTCACCAACTTTGTATTCCCTAGGTGCCGTTCCCTTGTCATAGTGACTCTTTTGTCTGTCTTGAGCAATTCTCAAATTTTCCTTGATCACCCTCACTTTTTCTTCGGCATCCTTAACTAAGACTGGACCAAAGAATTTCCTCTCCTTGGTCTGCGACCAGTTCAAGGTAGTGCGACATTTTCGTCCATAAAGAGCCTCAAAAGGTGCCATTTCAAGCTAGCTTGATAGCTATTATTGTAAGAAAATTCAGCCAAGGTGAGACACTTGTCCCAACTTTTATCAAAATGAATCACGCATGCTCGCAACATGTCCTCTAGAATCGGTTTACTCTTTCAATTTGACCATCGGTCTCGGGACGATAAGCCGAATCGCGTTTGATTTTTTGTGCCAAGTGACTTATGTAACCGTTCCAAAAAACGTGACACAAAGAGAGATCCCCTATATGAAATGATGGTCTTAGGAACACCATGCAAGCGAACAATGTGATCAATATAAAGACTTGCATAATCCTTTGCATCATATTTAGTGTGGACTGGAATAAAGTGAGTTGTTTTTGTCAGTCTGTCAACGATAACCAGATGGAATCATGCTTCGTAGATGTGAGTGGCAATCCGGACACAAAGTCCATACTTATGTCATCCCACTTCCATGAAGGTATGGGTAGGGGTTGAAGAGTACCGGAAGGTTTCAAATGACTTGCTTTAATTCTATGACAAGTATCGCATTACGACACATATTTGGCAATGTCCACCTTCATATTGGACCACCAAAAATTCTCCTTTAAATCTTGATACATTTTACTACTCCCCGGATGGATAGAGAATTTTGAGAGATGGCCCTCATCAAAGATTTCCTTTTTCAACTCCCAATTATCTAGAACAACAAGGCGTTGCCCAAACCAGACTATGTCTTTCTCATCCTTCCGGAAGCAATCATGCTTAGGATCTTTTTCTAACAATTTTTGTTTAATCAAAAGAATACCGTCATCCTGAAGTTGAGCCTTAGCAATTCTATCAAATAGGTCCGACTCTGCGGAAATAGCATTTAGGCTTCCTTGTTCAACAATTTCCAAGTTTAGCCTTCTCAAATCCTCACATAGAATGTCACTGTAAGGTTCCATTGATAGGAAATTGCAGTGAGCCTTGCGGCTAAGAGCATCTGCAACTACATTCGCCTTTCTAGGATGATAATGGACCTCAAGATCATAATCTTTGATTAACTCTAACCATCTTCTTTGCCTCATATTTAAAATAGATTGAATGAAAATGTATTTGAGGCTTTTGTGGTCAATGATGATATTGCAAATGGGTTCCCATAAGGCAATGCCTCCACATTTTCAATGCATGAACAACCGCTGCTAGTTCTAAGTCATGTGTTGGGTAATTCTTTTCATGAGGGCAAAGTGCTCCTGATGCATAGGCAATAACCCGATTTTCTTGCATAAGAACACAGCCAAGACCCGTGCGTGAAGCATCACAATAAACTTCATATGGCTTTGAATTATCCGGATGCGCTAGCACAGGGGCTGAAGTTAAAAGTTCTCTTAATTTTCAGAAAGCCTTATCACAAGCCTCACTCCACACAAAACAAATTTTACACCTTTATTTATCAACTAAATCCGGAATAAAATGGCGATAATAACCAGCCTAGCCTAGAAAGCTGCGGATTTGATCAGCTGATTTAGGAGGTTGCCAATCCATAACCTCTTGCACTTTGCTTGGATCGACAGATATGCCTTCGCTGGAAATAGTGTGCCCCAGAAATTTAACACTATCCAGACAAAGCTCACACTTGGAGAACTTAGCATAGAGTTTATGCTCTCTCAAGCGTTGTAGGACAATGCGAAGATGTTCCGCATGTTCTTCCTCATTGTTGGAATAAATAAGGATGTCGTCAATGAGAACCACGACGAATTTATCCAACTTTGTCATAAATACAGAATTCATAAGGTACATGAAGTAGGCTGGTGCATTTGTGAGACAAAAAGACATAACCAAGAATTCATATAGGCCATAGCGAGTAGAGAAAGCTATCTTGGGAATATCACTAGGCCGGATTTTAATTTGATGCTATCCAGACCGAAGATCGATCTTAGAGAAGACCTTAGCTCCAGCCAACTGGTCAAATAGCACGTCAATACGGGGTAACAGGTATTTGATTTTGATAGTCACCGCATTGAGAGTTCGGTAGTCCACACACAACCTCAGGCTACCATCTTTCTTTTTTCACAAAGAGGGCGGGATAGCTCCATGAGCTTGGGCGGATATATCCCTTATCAAGCAACTCTTGAAGTTGTTTCTTTAATTCAACAAGTTCTTTGGGTGGCATTCTATAAGATTGCTTAGAAATAGGAGCAGTGCCAGGCTGTAGCTCAATGACAAACTTAACATCTCTGTCTGGTGGCAAGCCAGACAATTCATCTGGAAAGACATCCATGTACTCACATACCACTTGAATGTTCTCAAGTTGGGTGGTTATGGCTGTGTAAACACAAGAGCCTTCATAGCCTTTGGGAGGAAGGTAAAGAATTGAATTTCTGACATTTGGTGAGTTGATTCCTATCATTCTTTCAGAAATATCCAGGACAACTTTATGTTGAGTCATCCAATCCATGCTTAGGATAACATCTACCCCATCAAGATTCAATGTGACAAGATTTGTTTGGAATGTTTTGCTACCCTGAAACTACGTGATGTGTAGCAACCTTTCCACCCGGTGTGGAAATCACATAAGCTTGTTTTGTCTGACTCCAATTAAAACCCAAGTTGATAATGGTTTTGACATTAAGAAAGCTATGAGTAGCACCAGAATCAAATAATATAGTAACAGGACGACCACGGATAGAAAATGTACCCGTTAACACTGGTGCTCCCTGCGGAAGGTCAACAACTATGGTGAAGTTCAGACGACCATGTTTCACTTGCACAGTTTGTTTCTTGTCTTGGTTCCCAGCCTTAGAACCTTGCCCCTGACTCTGCTGATTTTGCTGTATAGGGCGTGTACACTTGTTGGAAAAATGCCCCACTCGCCCACAATTATAGCAACAACGATCATCATTGTTGCGGGCGGTGGGGGTGCACTAGGCCTAGAAGCCGACTCGCCGGGTGTTGAGGTAGCCGAAGTTGCCGAAGGCTAAGTCGGAGATCGCTTCATTACCCGGCGTCCGGATGAAGATGGCTGAGTGGCACCCTGCACATTCTTCTTTACAAACTTGAATTTCTTGCCTCGGCCACTGCCTGAAGCTTGATTAAACTTCCTTTTTCTATCTTGTTGAGCCCTTTTCATGGCATCCTCTTGAGAGATAGCCAAATTAACTAGCTCATGATAACTGTCAATCTTGATTAAGTTCAACCTCTCATATAGTTCACTATCAAGACCCTCACGGAAGCGATCCATCTTCTTCTTATCGCTATCCACATGATAGTCCCCATACCGACGTACACCGTTGAACTTTTGAGCATACCGATAGACCGAGTCGAGCCTTGCTTGAGATTCATTAGCTCTCTCATTTTTCTATCAACAAGCCTCTTAGGAATATAATGCTCTTTGAAAGCTTTCTTGAATTCTGCCCAAGTAATCTGGTGGCCCTGTGGCTGCATGGATTTGAAATGCTCCCACTAGATTAATGCTTCACCCCTCAGTTGCTGAGCGGCGAAGCCTGCCTTATTTTCTTCTGAGCAAGGCATTGTAAATATGGAAAACATGGCCTCTAGGGCCCTGACAAAGGCATCGGCCTCTAGGGGCTCCTCTGCCTTGGTGAAAAATGGTGGCCTCATTGCCCTGAACTTGTCATATGACATGACTGCATTAGGCCCATCTCGATTAGGCCCTTGATTATTGAAAGGCTGCTGCAACCTCTGTGCAATTTGTTGCTGAGTCTGAAGTATTTGGCGCAACAGCTCAGTTTGAGCAGCAATAAAAGCTTTTGTGGGTGTCATAGGTGGAGTCGCAGGAAGAGGACCATCACCACTGCCTCCCACACCCCGAGAGTCATTCTATATGTTATCAGACATCTAAAAATTTGAACTTTCATTAAATGCATATTCAAAGCTTGCCTAAAAGAATGCAAGAAGAATATGCATACGAAAATTCAGACTTATAGAAATTTCAGAATTCAGATAGCATCACAGTCCTCAGTAAATAAATCATAACTCTTTGTACACAAGTCAAACATTTCTAAAATTTGGTCAGCGTGTGTAAAATTTCATAATATTCAACTTTGGTATTCAACTCCAGATCAGATTCTTCTTTTACAGGGGTCGAAAAATTCAGTTTCCAAAGTTCTGCCTAGCAGTTTGGACAGCAGCCAGTAGCTTACTAAAAATTTGATATTTCGTAAACTGCACATGCAAAAATGCTGAATTTTGGTGAGCATGACCATTATAAAATTTCGAACAACTTTGGTAGTCATTGCAAAATCCAGAAATGACCATAACTTCCTTCACTTCATTTCTTAGGCAGATTGCTGCCGGAAAGGTGTTTTTCCACCATAATTACAAGATTACAAAATTTGGTGGATCACCATTACATAGGGGTCACTATGTAGCTTCTAGCCACACAAAAGAATACTCTAAGTCCAAAAGGGCTAACAAAGAGTACAAGTCAAGTTTTCCTACTACATCATCTAGGATCTAAGTCCTATGTACAAACTATGGAGAGTTCCCCGCGACATGTAGGAATAGAGCGCCAAGCTCCTCTAGTCGAGTACAGGAACGTCCTGAACCTCCTCTGGGTCCAACTGGATCACCATTTGCTCATCCTCTCCAATGGCCGGTGTGTGGTGCATCTGCTGGAGCATACCCACAACACCATCCAAGGCCTCTATATCGAGCTTGAGGTCCTGAACCTACTCCTGCAACTCCTGGATGTGCTGAAGGTGCATAAGCCTCTCGCGCATCCCCGTCGCCCATCTCGGCCCGCGGCTCTTGCCGCCCACTCGTAAGTCTAGAACCTCCCCGCAGTGGTCACCTCGCTCAACCTGTAACTGTAGTATCTTCCCCTGGAGATCAGCAATGGTCTGCACGGCCTTTACAAAACCATTGTGCTGCTCGGTGTAGAGACTGACAAACCAGTGGATGTACCATGTGGCTCAAGTGAGACGACCTGCCAAGTCATCCGCGATAACTCGGCGAAGGTCCTGTAGAGCATACAAGGCCCTCAAGCACGTGCCCAAAGTCTGCACTGTGTCGTAGGGTGGCACAGTCTCGAGAACTGTGGCTATATTGTCCATCCGGCCTAGCCAGAAAGGATCATTGGGCTCCAAAGCTGGAACCAACCCCAACGATGTCTGAAGCATCTCCTGTGGACGGTGAGTGGAGAGAGCGTGGAGCACCATCAAAGCGATCGACTCCATTGCCTCGAAAGAGCGGTAGCACAAGAGTTCCATGCTCAAGTCAGCCCACTCGGGGTGGCCCGGGTGAGGAAGCACGGTCACTCGTACTCGGCAGCTAGGCACGCCCAACTCCTCGTATTCCACCCCCTTGTAGAAAGGAGGGGTGGTGTAGCCGACAGCACACAAGGCTCTCCACGCAATGCGTGTGAAGCCCTCCCACTGCAAGCCCGTGGTGGCAAATGTGCCATTAGCATTCACCGCAATGAACCCAGGGGCAGCATCTGTAAAACAATTACAAACACATGTTAGAACGCAAAAAGATGAGTTTACATGCAATATGGCAAAACTGGCAGTTCTGAACAAAAATTCATAACTGAAAAAACAGCACCCCAAAAATTCCAAATTTTTTTGAGCAACTCGACAATGTTATAACTCACATTTTTGGTATTCAAAGTCGAACCAATTCAGATTGAAAATAGGTGAAAAAGGTCCATTTTCAGAGTGCTGTTGCCCAGAAATTTCAGCAAGACAGCGCTTCACTAAAAAGATCATATCTCAAAGATTAAGAACCCGATGACCATGAGATTTTGACAGCACTAAGTATGCTATATAAGAAACATTTTTGGTATAGATTGTCTAGGAAGAAACAAAAAGATTGGAACTATATTTAAAAATTCGAGTTTTCAGCCTAACTCAGGATTTTGACAGAATTTCAGCATGACCTGGGCTTAGTGATTTGAGCATATCTTCAGTTTTATTCATCCTAACATCATGAAAAATTCATGGAAGAATTTTAACTAGCTGACGAGAAATTTTCCTAAAGATCACCTAGACAAAAGCTTTGTAGATCATCCTTAGAAAAATTAGAACAGCAACTAGACATACATTTGATCACATCACATAATTTACCAAACTAGCATGAATGGTCCTTAAGAATTATAAATTGAACTTATAGATCACATACAAGGTGTATTAGGATCATTTTCAGTTTTGGTAGCTTTTAACATGATGCAAGAGCGTCCTATACGTCCTTACCAAGCATTTAAGCTTAAAATCGAAGTTAGTGCCGGCGGCAAGGCATAAATACGTCTCTCCCTATAATAGCTAGTCGAAAACTATTTGTTTCTTAATTACCGTACCTAACAACCGTGGTTAGTGTAGCTGCAGAAAATCACAGATATTCAAGACCTTGTGTGCCGGCACTCACAAAAGAGTCCACATTCATTACCATTACATCCATGCGTAAAGCCGCTGCATGGACAGTGTCCTATTTTAAGACTCTGACGCGACGTGAGTTCCCATTGGAATAAGCCTCACTCATCCCTCACAGACTTTCCCGTGGTACCATCACGTATGACAACACGTGAGAGACGCGGACACGACGTGGCACCCATTGGAATAGGTCCCACTAGTCCCTCACAGGACTTTTCTGTGGTACCACCACATATGAAAAACGTGATGAACTAGTATGACTGTGCAAGAAAGTAAGTTTTGACAGGAATAAATGTGCTGGAAGTCAGACTAAATACACCATAGAATACTAGCCACATGAAAGAACCCAAAAATTCTCTCTAGGGCCTCTCGGACTAGATTAGACCTTAACGTCCTACTCTTTTAGAAAGATTATTAATCTTGGCAAATTTTATTCCAAAAACAAGTTTGTCAAGGTATTTTAATTACACTGGTGCTTATCATCGCTCTGGTACCAGCTATGACAGAACCGCCCAAAATAATTCTTTATTATTGCTCAATGGCCACATGGACAGGCTTAGGCGATAATACGGAATTATTTTGGGTGGTTCTGTCACAGGAACCAATGGTCGCACTAGACCTGGAGATAGCTTTTGTTGAAACAGAAGTGAAAACTGGTTCAACAGCTGCACTGAGACCGGATGTATTCTGGGGCTGATTAACTGCATCGCATACTATGTTCCTGATTGAATTGCATATCTACATAAAAAATATAAAAAATCAGAAAAAGTTTGCTGTGAACATGGAGAAAATATTATTTGAATAAAAACATTGCGCCAAACCCATTGTTATCACTTAAAAACATTGCACAGAAAAATAACTATTGTTTTCACTAAAAAACATTAGACATGGCAAACCAAAAAAGCACGACACCATTGTTGATGTTGCGCTAGAAATGAACATAGAAAAAACATTAATTTTGCACCATTTTTAGAGTGTATATGCGTATCATAAAAAACATATTTTCTTCAATTATGATAATCTTCTTAACATTTAAAAAAATTGTACTAATACTGATAATATTTAGTTATGTCGTGGTGCACTCTTTGTGTGCCCTATCATAACAAAACTTATTTTTTTTTGTTTTTTCTGCTGCGCTTAAATAACTGAACTCAGAAAAGATGATTGATAAATAATACAAAACTAATCAAAAACTTAAGATAACAAATATTAAACAAAAAAGGCATAGAATATGTGGTTACCTGTTTTTTGAATGAAGAAAAAATAGCATCATCATCAAGCGATGCTACAAGCTTTCCAACATAGGCAGCGGTGTTTATTATTTCATTCACAGCATTATCGTCTTCGTCGGTGCAGTATGTGGAATCGGCACCGTTGGGAGGCCCCTCCGCACAATGTTCAGATTGGCTCCCAGCTACATCTGTGTTACGAGTTGAGAGTGAGAGGAACGAGAGATGCAAAAATGAATGATTGAATGATTCGATTCAATGTATGATGTGTGTATAGTGTCAGAATATATACAGTGCCAACATGCATGACCGAAGGGGTATCTTGCCCCTGAAGTAAACTACTGAAAGGGGCATAATCCCCAACCGTCATTAGTAGTTGCTAATGACGGGATTATCCTATTGATCACTAATTAATTACCCCTAATTAATCCTAACACTCCCCCTTGATCAATAGATCTTGTATAGGCTTCATATAGTCTTGTGCAGTAACCTCGTTGTATAATCGTCAGTCATAGTCTTGAATCTTTGGAAAACCCTGTGGGAAAAACCAAAGTATATCGATATACCAGGTAAAAGCTCCTTAAAAACCCAGTGGGAAAAATAAGGAGAACAACCATGGTATATATATAATTCCCAATGTTTAAAGACCCTTTAGGTGATCCTAAAGACTTGTCTAAAAACAACTTGATCAAAGAATCATATGTATTATCCTTAAAAACCCCTGTAGGGGAAGTAGATAATATGACAATATCTCACAAAAACCATTTAGGAAAAATGTGAGGAAAATCTTTGGAAAACCCCAATGGGAAAAATCCAAAGTTCAATTGGTATATCAGGTAAAACTCCTTAAAACCCAATGGGAAAAATAAGGAGAAACCTCGTGATATACAATCACCAATGCTGTTAGACCCTTTGATATAAGCTCAAAAACTTAGTCTAATAACACCTTGACCATATGGTCAATATGCTCGTATATCATCTTCCAAAAACCCCGATGGGGAAAACTTGACGATATGGCATATAACTTTGTATAGGCATTGTCTCGTTAAAAACTTTATATGAGAAACCTCGAAAGGAAAAACTCAAATAGAGAAAAGAGTACAATGTATCATATGTCACAATATCATCCACCAAAAACCCTATGGGAAAAACAGATGATATGACATAATCTTGTGTCAATATTGCCTCATTAAAAATTTTATATGATAAACCCTAAGGGAAAAACTCATACAAAGAAAAGAGTGCAATATGATGTTATCAACAAGTTATTAATCAGAGAGATGAGAGACTCTCCCCCTGAAACTTGCAAACCTTTCATACCAATGTACTCAAAACATAAGAAATGTGTAGTATGGTAGATTTTGTGAATATCTCTCCGAGATTATCACAATACTTAGTTCGCAAGTATTCATATGTCTATATTTATGTAAAGACTATTTCAATGATCTGGAATTTGGGGATCTTATAGATAACCAGAATCATAATTTCCATATAATTGGATCTTGGATTGTATCAAGATCACATGTGCTATTTTGATCTATCAAAGATATTCTCAACTTTAAGCTACCAATATTTGGTAGGATAGCGCTACTACTAGATAACAAATTATTGCAATGATAATATCTGGTCGGGAACTTTGCAATATATATACTAGCGCATAAATAGCACAGAGATAATGGAGATAATGGACCAGATGTCCCAATATCTCATTCGAATTGCTATGGTATAAAAACAATCTTCCTCTATCTTGAGGTAGAACAACCATAGGATTCCTTTTCTTGAGCCATTCAATATGATGTGAATATAGATAGCTTTACTACCAAATTTGGGAGAGGATACCTGGATCCTAAACACAAAATAAAATTTGGTTTAGACCATATCTCCCATCTCTAAACTCCGTCTTTAAATTACAACGTGTTTTTCACAAGTGTTCATTACCAATGATATCAAGATTGTTGACAATCATATAATACTAGAAATCCAATAAAGGACTCTAAAATGAACACCACGATGTAACCAATCATGTATCCCTTCAATTTAAGGAATACATACAAGGTCGATTGTACCAAATTCGACTTAACTATATTAAGCTATATATTTACTTAAGTAATACACAATATGTGTTGCGCCTTTTATGTATTGGTGTTTGGTATGTGAACTCCTTCCTGGAAGCTTCACAAATATGCCAAATCAAGTGATGATATGTAATCATTACACCTATCAACTGCAAAGATAGATGCTTTTGTACTGCCAATTATAGTTAGTATCGGAAATTTAACTTGCTATGGAGAATAACTGCATTGGTAAACAATTGCTGGGCTTTGCGTAAACCCTATTGTGCTACTAGTCTTGCTTTATATCTCACCACTACCTTGTTCTCAATCCATCCTAGGATGAAAACACTGTACCCACAGTAAAGGTACGTGAGGTGTTAGCTTTATAGCTCCTAACTCCTCTTTTCTGGTGAGCAAGACTATCTCTGTATGTATAACTAATCAAGTTACAGAAAGAGTGACAAAGCACTCTGCCATGGTCTTATTATCTGGATAACTTGGAATATACAATTTATTCAGAGAAGTATGAGTCGACTCGTGTAGCCTTTATATGATATAATTCTCCTGTTATCAAAATTCAAAATATACCCTTAATGACTCATCATGATTTCCCAAGATGAGAGTCAGGGCTTTTCGATATCCTAGCCTCAGTATTTCAGTGCACTTCTGAGATAGGTTTGTGGATTATAAATATCCACAATACATTACATGTGCTCTAGGTGTCTTTCAACCAAAGGTTGAGTTGCATTTTCAGTCTTCTTTTTGCTTGCCAGCAATCATATCTTGCCACTTGGAAGTGCTTCTCCCCCTCATATAGCCAATATGGGGGTGAGTGGTATATTCCACTCTTTCTAGCACTTCCTTGCAGGATGGAGAGACTTTGTAACACCTATATAATCTATGAAAGTATTTAGGCAGTTTGGTTGCAATACTATGCAAATCATCCTTTGAACTCAATGTTAATGTCCATTTACCAAGTGAGATACTGATACTTCGAGAGCGAGTTCAACTAACTCCTCTGAATTCAATATCCACAATATGGGCAAATCATTGATTCAATTTATTTAGTACGTGATCTTGAGCTTGAAATGCTTTATGCATTACAAATATTTTCCGGGCATTACATATGGTACTTCTATTCTCCCCCTAATGCCTGGAAAAGCTCATATATTCTAAAACTAGCATACGGGTTGTAATAGATCCTCTATAGAGATATAGATACCAAGTAATCGACGACGAAGATTGAAATCTCAGATTGATCCCCGGTTTCCTATATGGACCCATCAATGTATGCTGCGGTGGTGAGATTGGTACGTATACAACGTAGTCTAATCTTACGCAAATAGGAAATCTTATGAATTCCAACGTACTAAATGCATATGGGGGATATGCAGTTAATCTTAAGTCAGGAGTGTGTAATTTTTCCTGACTCCAATACGAAGTTGACAAATAGCAATTTACTAGTAATAGTCTTGTATGATCTTCATACTTATAGATTTTAATCTATCCCTTTGGCTATGTAATTAAACTTTTATTATACCTAACAATCATCATTGAAGGTACAAAAGTTTAGTAGTGTTCAGGATAATGCTCATCACAAGAGCCATGATCTGTCAAATACAAGATTAAGTGTGGATATTTCCACACTTTAGATCATCTCAGAGATGTATGTATACAACCATGAAATGCCTGAACTGTCCAGACAATCTTTCTGTCGGACGCAAAATATTCTTTCGAATAAGATCAAGGGATCTAAGTCAATCTGATTTTAAGATAAGATGGTCTTAAAATCTGTTTCTCTATGATACTTATCATATCCATATTCTGCGGAAATTCTGACCAAAATAATTGCTATTAATTTTTCACTCATCTATTTGGATGGCTAAGTTGATCATTTCAAATCTTAAATGGATCAACCATGTGAAAAATTCTTATGCGCAACATGTCAATCCTTATTAGGAAAATTCCCGTACAATCTATATATGACAAGAAATAAATGAAATTCTTGTCTAATATATAGAAATCCATAAATATCGTCGAGTATCAAATTCATCAAAATGAT
This sequence comes from Cenchrus americanus, assembly GCA_947561735.1. NCBI lineage: Eukaryota > Viridiplantae > Streptophyta > Magnoliopsida > Poales > Poaceae > Cenchrus > Cenchrus americanus. Next base: position 226,636,826 of record OX387245.1, on the reverse strand, counting down.
ACTCACAATAGTTATGACAACAAATGTTACAACAAATTTCGATGCACATTAGTAATTTTCTAGGGAGCTTTAATTTGAAGATTGAAAATTATTTGAATAAATTAACAACCTAGGTACGGCTCAAAAACAATATGGTAATGTTGTAATCTAAATTGCAATTTTTATGGGTGTATATATCTTATCATAGTTTTGGACTATAGTAGGTAATCACATAAATGTGTAAACCATACAAACTAATCATCATAAGTTTTAGTATGCACAAGACAAGATAGTCTCTATGTCGAAGACAGAGAGTAGATCTTTATAGTAGGCAAATATATTGCTGCCTAAGAATGGTCTCAAGGCAGAATAATTCACAAAGAATTAAATGCAGCCAGTGCGTTTAGGACTCTACTATCTTGTGTAATAATAAAACAAGAGTTAAATGCACTGTTGGCCCCTGAACTTGCAGGGCTGTTTCAAATAGGTCCATGAACTTGAAAACCAGTCATCTGGCCCCTCAAACTTGCAAACCCATTCACTCCGGGTCCCAGGCGGTTTTCTAGGCTACGTGGCAGCCTCTGGTAGGCCGTGCATGCTTTGTGGTGCTGACGTCAGCGATGATGTCAGCACTTCTTTTTAATTTGCGTAATTGATATCTTTTTATTCGGAGCTCCAAATATAGCAAATAATATATCAATTTTGATCGTCTCGACGAGCTCTTTGCAATGGTGTACTCTATTTTATTATTTGAGATAGTTTTATTTCGTGAAAAATTAAACATTTCTACAAAATAAGTGAGTATAACAAAATGATCAAACTTATATATTTTATGGCAAAATAAAAGCGCAGCACAAAAAAGTGAGAATAATTTAAAAGTGGGAATAAAATTTTGAATAATTTAAAAGTGGGAATAACAATTTGTTCATTTTTTAAATGCAATAATTTAAAAGACAATTTGAATAACAAAACAAGTGAGAATAACAAAACAAGTGGGAACAACAATTTCATCAAACTTACATATTCTATGGCCAAATGAACCTAAAAAGACAATATTCCACGTTACATAATAACAAAAATATTATTTATCTAACAAATTCCCCGATTTTGTTATTCTTACTTATTTTGTAGAAATGTTTAATTTTTCACGAAATAAAACTATCTCAAATAATAAAACAGAGTACACCATTGCAAAGAGCTCGTCGAGATGATCAAAATTGATATATTATTTGCTATATTTGGAGCTCCGAATAAAAAGATATCAATTATGCAAATTAAAAAGAAGTGTGGACATCATCGCTGACGTCAGCACCACAAACAGTGCATGCACGGCCTACCAGAGGCTGCCACGTAGCCTAGAAAACCGCCTTGGACCCGGAGTGAATGGGTTTGCAAGTTTGAGGGGCCAGATGACTGGTTTTCAAGTTCATGGACCTATTTGACACAGCCCTGCAAGTTCAGGGGCAAACAGTGCATTTAACTCATAAAACAATATGATGAGAAAGATCAATCCAAACTTTTATTTTGATTAAAAAATGAGCCAAAATAACTAAGATATTATATTGCAACTTTTAGTCCAGTACTTATATCGAGTTAAAAGTTTCTTATTCAATAAATCCTTATTAAGTTGCAATTAATACAACTAGAAAATTTAACTTGTATGTGGTGCAAATTGTGGTTTAGGGCACCAACATACCCAATTCTATTATAAAATTTACAAATATAACTTATATGTTGGTGCAAAACTGGTGGTTTGGTTGCACCGACATAGCCCAATTAACTTATCAAAAATAAAATGTAATATGTATGTGGTGCAAAGGGGGATTAGGCCCACCACATACTTCAAAACTACATAATAGAATTACCAACATCATTGTAATATAAAATAATCAAAACCACAAAATATTGCAATGACAATTTCAGCAGATTACAACAGGCATATAGTACAAATAGTTTAATTTGTTCTAACAAGAATTTAAACTAAAATAGTCAATTGCATATACTAAGAAAATACTAAACTGTTGAAAAATACTAAAAAAATAAACAAGAAACAGAGGGGGGGCAGCCAGCCCGGCGGCCTGGCAGCCCACTAGGAGGCGACCCAGGCACGCGGCCCAAACAGGCATGCGGCCCAGCCGGCCTGCAACCAAGGGCGCGGCCCGGGCGGCCCGTCCGCCAAAGGCCCGACCGCCTATATAAGGGTGGCGGTTAGGGTTTCACCCTAACCGCCCCCATTCGATCCGCTGCCGCCGGTCACCGCCGGCCAACCAGCCACCACCGCAACTACCCCTGAGAACCACCGTTGGAGTCCCTTCTTTTCTTCTTCTTCTTCACATGGCGGACTCGATTCCGGCCATGGAGGCCGGCCGGCGGAAGCATCCGCCCGTCCCTGGCCATGGAGGCCAACCGTCGGGATACCCGCCCGTGTCCGGTGAGTTGTGGTCCTGGAGACCGGCGCGAGCCAAAAAACGGAGCGGATCCGTCCCCTTGCCGGCCGTTGGCGCGCCGCTCGGAGGCGGGCAGACGCCTGCCCCGGCGACGAGAAAGACGAAGGCGACGCCGAGCGCGCGTACGGGCGGAAGGTCGACCTTGCATGGTCGATTGTCCGCCACTGCTCCATGTCGGTGTGTGTAGGAATTCCGGCGAAGGACTGCGAGTATGTTCCCGATGTTTCCACTAGCAATAATCTCGTCTGAGAAAATGCATGTGAAATGTTGGTTCTTCTTTCTTTCCAGTCTTGGATCGATCAAGGCCCGCGTGCTTTCTGTTCTTAGATTGAACATGGTGACGGTGGCTTGTTCTAATGCGGACAGTGCTGCAACTTCAAATCTTTTCAAGTCCAAAAACCAGTGGAGAGTAAAGTGCGTGAAGCGGAGACAGACGCCGGCAATCTGGACTCCGGCGAGTCTGGCAACAACGACACCGGTGAAGCAACGTGGCTTTGGGAGAAGACCACAATGACATTGAAGTTTTCTGGCGAACTCCAGTTTTCCGGCGAACTCCCTCTACCTACAGCCTCAGCGGTTGTAGGGCGTTCGTGCTGATAACGTGTTACGAGTTGAGAATGAGAGGAACGAGAGATGCAAAAATGAATGATTGAATGATTCGATTCAATGTATGATGTGTGTACAGTGTCAGAATATATACAGTGCCAACAGGCATGACCGAAGGGGTATCTTGCCCCTGAAGTAAACTACTGAAGGGGTATCTTGCCCCTGAAGTAAACAACTGAAGGGGCATAATCCCCAACCGTCATTAGTAGTTGCTAATGACGGGATTATCCTATTGATCACTAATTAATTACCCCTAATTAATCCTAACAATCTGCATCGGTTGTCATCTGGCGCAGTAAAAAAATACATAGTAAGTTGTTGTATGAAAAAAATGAAAAAACTGCATATGTGCCGAATTAAAAAGTGACACAAAAATATACCACTCTGTAAAAAATGAAATTTGTAAACTTGACTACAAATAATAACAGAATAATCTATATGACTTATACGCAAACACCTGTAGTTACACTCACAATTCATAGCCACGAAAAAAATCTGAATAAAAACACACAAACAATAAGATCCTATTGTGAAATAATAAATTAAAAAACACACAGAACAATATAAGGTTAAACACAGGAGCTAACGCATGACAATATGAACAATCCAGGGGAAATCATGTTTTAACAGAAGTTCAGATCCAGCGAATGTGTAAAAAAAGGTGCATGAGGGGGACACTGACAAAAACTTACCACTATTCGATCTGACGAGGGTAACAGTCAGATGCTGGATTGCTGCATAAAAAAATCATAAAGGGTAGTACTTCCTTTGTTCCTTTATATAAGCATTTGTAGGGTTCAATTTTTTTTCAAAATATAAGCATTCCTAGGGATGAGCACTACAAGAAACTATTTATTCTGTGACGTAATCATTTTGTCACGGATTAAATAAAATTCGTCGCAAATCAGCATCCGTGACGATTTAAATTTTCGTGGTGGAATGAGCGTCATTGATTAAATATATTGACCTTTCTTAATAAACGTCACGGTCTGTGACGTATCTCAATCGTCACAAAGTAGCCCAAAGCCCATGCAGCCCAACCCATAGCCCACTATTTGTGCCAAAATAAATCGTCGCGGATTACTACTGACATACCAGCTGACATGGACGATGACGTGATATCCTACGTGGACGATGACGTGGCATCCTACGTGGATGATGATGTGGCATCCAACGTGGACGATGGCGTGGCAGATGATGACATGGCATCGTACGTGGACGGAGATGTGGCATCCTACGTGGATGATGACGTGGCATCCTACGTGGACGAAGATGTGCATCCTACATGGACGATGACGTGGAAATTAACACACCGAATTCCAGTAATTTGTCCATACCAATTCATTCAACAGTAAGCAATTAGAGCCCAATTCTAATTTTAACATTTAACAGTAAGCAATTCCAGCCCACAAGTAACGACATCACATATGTTTCAATTCAGAATAAAAAAAGATTACATCATTTGTAAGATCACAAGCATTTGTTAATCACTAGTAGTGCAGCTTAGAAAATCAAGTATCCTCTTTCCTTCTAACTGTTTTTACTAGATGCAATTGATGCTAATCCAATCACTTCTAGTGGCTTGCTCCTTGTTGATATGATCCTCGCCTGAAAGAGCACATTGGTACTAGTCAGAGGGCAATATTAAAGTTCTCAAATATTCCAATCAACATGATTTCTGATTTAGATGAATCAAATCAACATGGACCAAACTGATCTACTATGATAGGTAACAAACACCAATATTCGAATCATTAAATAATTTGAGTATCACCATGAGACAGTTGTGTAATTTACCAAAGAAGCTACAGGTGGCAAGCATATACTGAAAGTTGAAAATAAAAGAGTAGTGAACAATATAATGTGTTAACATCTGAGCAGGAATAGAGCTAGACAGTCTACCAACATGAGTACATAATCACTATTGCATTTCTCACTATCGAGGTACATAATCACTCTTTTAGTGATTGGACATGTGTAGCTACATGTGAACCAATCAGGTCATGACAGGTTCAGTTCCATATTGCTTAACAAAGATGTGCTGTCCTAGTGAGAAGCAATAATCTCACTATTTATTGAATTAACATATCCAAAAAAAACATATGAATGTCATAACAGGCATTTCATCCAACACTTCACAAGTGTAAAGGGCAAAACACTACTATGGCATCAAACTATTACTCAATCTTGCAACCAAATACAAACCGAGATCCAGCATCAAAATTGCACAAAGCTCTCGATCTGTTATTTACTACCCAATGCAGTATCTAGCAGTACTCGAGTAGTTTAGGGATTTGAGAGGGATGCACTTATCTGGGAGCTAGAGATGGATGATTGGTGCCAAGGATATCATATAACAGGGTGTGGAGCTTCCCTGAAAGAGCACATTGCCAAATACTAGTTAGAGGGGAATGTTAAAGTTCTAATATTAAGTGTCACAGGCGCTACAGGTTTAAAATTACCAAGGCTTTATTCTCACTTTTACCTATCAAATGACAAATTATCATATGGTATGTTACAGTATACAAAACAATCCAATTTCCGAGTACTTCCTATTTTTCAGGCTCAAAACAAATCCAACAGGTCATATCACAGTACCAAATAATCACTTGTTACACCTCAAACCAACATCTCATGTTGACCATAACATTAGAGAATATTAAGTTATATTAGCAATTATTGTGAAAAACATATTTTTTATATTCTCTTTTTAGTTGGAAAAGATGTGTTGTATGAAAAGCAATCAAGAAATAGTAATTAAGATACAAACAAATGGCACGGAGTAAAACATCTCGATTTTATAAAAAATAGGAAAAAGAATCAACCGATTTGGAGTTCGTATGAGAAAGAAAAACAGTTTACAAGTTTTATCCGAAGATTAAAAACAGAAATTGCACTCGCTATGAACTGAGATGAACAAGTGTGTTTTCTCTTTTTAATCTTTGACTAAATCTTTGTCACACCCGATTCTCCGAAGGAAACCAAGTGCATACCTATATGCATGTCAGGATCAAGTTTCATGCATATAGTGACATATAAGTGAATACAGAAACAGTATCACGTAAGAAAAATAAAGATTATCAGAGATTTACGCTTAAATCCCGGAAACGAAGGCTCCAAACATCACAGGCAGTCGACTGGGGGTTGCGTACGCCTAACACCAGCAACATCTTCACAAGACTTCAGAGTAGCTTCCTTTTTCTGAGCAACATTGTGTATAGAAAGGGTGAGCACTTGTCGTACTCAGCAAGTGTGGGGGAAGACATGAATTTGGCAACGTAAATTCATCGTGGTTGAAAGCTAGCATAATCGCAACCAACCATATATTCGTGGCAACATACAAACATCAAATGCAATGAATGATTTTTTCGATGCAACAACCACATCATCTATCGCAACAAATTTTACACTCTAGACAACGTAATTTCATCGTGGCCATAGGCATGTATTATCGGAACAAATTAAATATTCGTGGCAACAAACACATATCTATCGCAACATTAAATTGATACTATTGCAATGCACAAGTAGTTGTGGCAATAGGTACCCATTAAGGCAACCACCATTTTCACCGTGGCATTAGCACCAACCTGTTGCAACGACTGTTTCAACATGCGCAACCCACATGTTTTGGTTGCAATAACATCCAGACATCGCAACTAATTAATACGTTGGTTGCTATAAAACAACATATTGCAACCAAATACGTGGTGTTGCAAAAAATTTGGTGCTCTACGTGTCAATTCCTAGTAGTGATCACGTAAGAAAAGGAAAGATTATCAGAGATTTACGCTTAAATCCTGGAAACGAAGGCTCCAAACATCACAGGTAGTCGACTGGGGGTTGCATACGCCTAGCACCAGCAACATCTTCACAAGACTTCAGAGTAGCTTCCTTTTTCTGAGCAACATTGTATATAGCAAGGGTGAGCACTTGTCGTACTCAGCAAGTGTGGGGGAAGACATGAATGCAAAGGCTTTATAGTGGACTGGGCTATAAGCATTTAAGCAATTTTAGTTGGTCAAGTTTTATTAAGCAACTGTTACTAGTAAAGTATAAGTTTATACCAACCCACAATTATCATAAAGAGATAGATAAGATAAGCCATAGGCATATGGCACACATAACCAGAGAGCACGATTTAAGTCCATCTTCAAGTTCAATTATCATGTGAGGGTCTAGGCCGCTCTTGACTGTGAGCACGGCTAATCGATTAGTTTTACACTCTGCAGAGGTTGTACATCTTTACCCACAAGTCACGTAAAAGTCCCAATGAACTTTAAACCCAACCATGCGATGCTGATCAGGCATCATACCACACTACCTTGGTGTGATTGCATAGGGACGCTACGAGGCCTTTACGAAGATCCCCTAGTGTAGGCTGTCGGCTAGGTTACCTGATCAGCGCAACGTATAAAGCACCCGGATGAGTACCGTGTCTTAGCCAAACCCACACCTATGCCTGAGCAGGTCCATACGCCATCTACCGTCAGCCCCAACCCTTATCAGGTAAAGCATACCTAACACCAAGTTCTCTAGTTATTCAGCCAAGACAGAGCCATATGTCTTGTGGTTGCACTGTTGTCCTGGGTGGTCGCTCCATGTTCCGATTAAACATATGGTCTTGTATTAATCATCCAAAGATATATCATAAAGGTATAGCATGATTCATCATTATTGTTCATTAGAACCACCATATCCCAAGGTATAGCAACTAAGCATAACTACCCAACATAAAGATAAACCCGTTTGATCAAGGCACAGGATAAATAACACTAGTCAAACCTTAAACATGGGTCCCATCATATTAATGCAAGCATATGCAATGAGTGATTAAACATAATTATTAGGACAAAAGACCAAGGACACACTTGCCTTGAACCAAAGAGTAGTTGCTCAGAATCTTCAACTTCAAGCTCTTCCAAACTTCTCGAACAACGTTCACTCTAAGCGCATCAATCATCGGGCACAAACATACACAAAGCAAACAAACAAGCATACTAAGAACAAAGCACCAATCAAAAGAAAACTTTAAAAGAACGCACTAAAGGATAGGCTCGATTAAATGGATCACTAAAGCACACAAACTGTGCTTAGAGGAAGAAAGGCTTGGTTTGCTTTAAAGAGATGGTTGTGGAAGATTGAGCAAGGACCGGAAAGATCACAATTAGGGAGAGCTGTGAAAAGAACGTCTAATGAACGTTTTGCATATATGAGAAAGCAAGGCTATGAGCTAGGTTAATTTTAATTAAAAAACAAATATAAAGGATATTTCAGGAATAAAATACCCTATGTTGACATTAATGCAATATTAAACTTTATTTACGAAACCGGTGTAAAGAACTAGTCAAGTTTTATTAATAAAGATTCATATATTGATTAAACCGATTAAACAATTAATTTAGAAAAACTAAACTATATGAACAATCTAAACGAAACTTTGTAATTCGAGTAGATCATATTATTATTAAAAACATTATGGTATTGACATTAATCAAATTAATATTTATTATAAAAGCCGATGTAAAAGCCTAATCAAATTTTAATTAGAAAAGATTAATTAACTATTAAACAAATTAACATTTGGTTTACAAAAACCGAGATAAAGATCTAATTAAGTTTTATGTACAAAAACATGTGATAGAAACATTAGTCAAATTAAATTTGCTTATAAAAACGATGTATAGATCTATATAGCTTTTATTTGGAAAAGACATGTATAACTAGACATTAATCAAAACTATATTTAGAAAACAAAACATGATGAAAACTCACCACTAACGCGTGCTTTACATTATTATGAACATAGCACAACTTGAATGAATTAAAACAGAGCTAAAACAAGAAAGATATGGATTAAACAAGATTGGAAGGACCTATACACGATTAACTATAGATCTCAGGGAGTAGCAGAGGAAATTTGCAAGACACATTGAATAGTGCTCGTGAAAAGGACAAAGGACAGGGTTAGATCTATAAAAGGGCTTAGGTGGGCTTTACGTGTGAAAGTGGGATCTCTGTAGGGGGTTTTCTGCAAAAAAATACAAGACACACATCATAGGTAGAGATTTTTTTCTCGAGGGATCTAATCGCAAAACAACCTTATATTCTTCTACCTTCGTTCAATCTGTGGATGGAGCGTACAGGAACGGAACGGACAGAGGGTTCGGGCGGTTCAAATCACCGGCAGCTCAAGCGACCTAGGGTTGAGGCAAGGCAAGGAATCCGAAGAGGAGATCGAGAGGATCAAGATGCATTGCTCACCGACGTTGGGGAGGTCCTGGGTCGGCCGGAATCGAAGAGGACGGCGGCAGCCTGCATCCTGCAGCTTTAGGTTTTCATGGGCGGAGATCCCCTGTGCGTCTGCCGATGACAAGGCTGGTCGGCGGGCAGGCAGTCCGGTGAGGCGAAGCTTGAGGTGGGGACGACTTGCTCCGGCGGTCAACTCAGTCAGCAAATCGGCAATGACTAGCGGCGGTGCTTTGGTACCGCAGGTCACGGGAGCAGGTAGGGTGAAAGGGAATCGATGGGTGTTGACGGTTAATAGTTGTATCAAAGTTCTTGACTTGCAAGCGGACAAGTCTCCCGTCGTAGTCAAGGGACCCTTCTTCCCTCGAGTGGTGAACCCAAGGTATCGAATCCGTGGAACAATGTGCAACGCAAGGATTCAATCTAGTAAAGCAAGGTAAAGATATCTATTGAAGAACTAAGTTGCATCTAATCTACTAACTCATAAAGAAAACGAATCTAATCTAATCTACTAAAGAGGTAACAAGAGAAAGCAAGAGATAACCAATCTAGAGAATCTAGATCATGCTTATGTTGTAGCTCCAAACAAGATAGATGAAGATAGAAAAGCGAATCTCATTAAAAGCATCTTTAAATCGCGGCCTTCCCATCCGACTCCGAAAACATCCGCCTTTCGAGACCCCCGTTCTGTCACAACGTATCCCTATTCATGCGGGGAGCTTAGGGCGAGTTCGATAGAACAAGTTGAAATCACTTGGCCGGTCCGGTATGCACCTCTAGCCACCGCGGCTACAAGAGCACCCTATGTAATCTAGCTGCAAACTAGATCGTAGAAGAAGCAAAACCAAGAAGAAAACAAAATCATCGAGAAGGCACTTAATCGCTAGAAATCGGATTCACTTACAAACTTCACCATGAATGATTACATGAACAAGATCACCACCGGGCCCTCCCTCGATCTTGATCCTCGCTCCGGAGCTCCGACGTGGTCTTCCATGCAAGGTTCCCACGTCGGCTAGGGAAACCCTAGACAACTAGCACGACCCACATCTTCAAGTTGGTGTCCCTCAAGCTTCTCTCGCTCCTCGGCGGCGGATTACGACTTCCGTTCGCATGGCTCTCGGTCGGGGGGCTATTTATAGCCTATGAAGCAATTAGGTCAAAGGGGAGGCCGATTGGGCCCCGAATTGGGGCCGGGTCGGCCGGCTCGGGCCGACCGGCTCGGGCCCAATTCGGCCCATCCCGCGGCTGCTTCGCCGGTGTTGCTTCCCACGTCTTCTAGATGTTCTCCCCTTTTGCATGTGGGCCCTTGACGTCGGTTTCTCTCCGAATTGGACTCAACTCCTTGTCTTGCAAGATTCGGCACTTTTCGGTTCGGTCCTCGGAGTTTATCATCTTCTCGGGCTTGGTCCTTGGGCTCTTGGAGTCATGTTCACTTCATTGCTTGACTTGTATCGGGCTTCAAAGTCTTGTCATGAGGTGCTTAATGAACTTATCCCGGAAGTCTTGCTTTCATCGTTAAAACCTCGCGTAAACACTTAACTCCAAAACCGACATGCACAAGTGAACTTGTTATACCACGGGGGTTAGTACCAATGAATAAGATACAAAAGTCATGCCAACACCGAAGGTAAACTCATGGCTAGGTTGACGGATTTTCACCGTCAACATCTCCCCCATGCTTAAACCTTGCTCGTCCTCGAGTAAGCCTTCGATGGATATCATCGTTGCCAAACAATGTTTAAACCTTGCACTTGATCATACATGAAAAAAACATAATGCTCTCAAAAGTTTAATTCGTTAAAGTTCCATAATGTACTAGCCTTCACCTCTACGGAGGGTAGATTCTTATTAAGCTTATCCCACAAGTATTAACATGCTCACAAAGTTTAAATAGATCTCAGAATTTTTGAAATAAAGAACGAGATAAAGAAAAGCTAAACCAAGTTCACAAATTTAAATCATCTTGTATATTGCTCATGAACTCTCATCTCACTTGTCTCTCAAGCCTATATATTCTACTCCTTTCCCTCTCATAACATATATGTGTGGTAGGCTTTATATGGAGCTTTGGGAAAGTTTAGTCCTAACAAGATTTTATAAATGAGGTGTTGTCAAAACAAGACAAGCTTCTCATGGTCTTACCGAGACTCGTCAAAAAGGTCATTGGAAAATAATGTTAAGTCAAGGAGGGGAAAGAGAAAAATACACACACTTTTAGATGAGTGGACATGTGCAAATGGCAAAGAGTGATCCCGAGGCACAAAGGAAGTCCTCGTTATCGGATTGCACATGGTTGGAAAATGAGAATGGATCTTTTAACTTGAAACCTTGATTGCACTCTTAGAGAACCGGGAGTTCACTTTACGCACATATTTTTTTTTCTCTTTCATATTTATCATTCTTTTCTTTTTTTTCTTTCTTTCTTTCTTTCATTATATATTTTTTTCTTTACCTTGAAAGTCATTATTACCACTGGATTTTTTTTCCTTTCATCATTCTTTTTTTTCATTATATATATATATATATATATTTAAAAAAAAATACTCCCTTTTGAACTCTAAAACTGCACCGTACCTACCTCCTCCCCCCTGCTTAGACGTTGCTCGTCCTCGAGCAAAGAGGCGAAAAATAAGGTAGGTACCGGAATATTTTTCCTTGGAGAGATACTTGAAATCTTCAATGTTGGCACCGTCTTGCGATCTTCCTTGAATTGATGATCCATTCTCAACAATAGGTTGTGGTCAAGGAGGTAATCACAAAAGATGATATTCGGTTTAAGGGTGGATATCCGGCGAGGTTTGTGAGATCTCCGATGCGGGGATACACAATGCACGGATAAGAGGCTAGCAATAAGATAGATACGCAAAAACGAAATGACCAGCTTCTTAGTCTCGGGCCAGAGAAATCATGGCCTGCAATAACTCACTCAAAAATAAATCTTGTACACTAAGGTTTATGCACTCAAATATATATAAGGCTCTGGATAGGTTGAGCAACACACAAGTGATATTTGTGACAAGGTTAGCAATATTTTTGAGCATAAAAGACATCTTTAATCTATTCATAACTTGAGAGCACATAAAACACTATGGGTCTTTATTTTAATCATAACCTCCGCTGAAGATTGAGCTAGCATTTAGATAATTTCAGATTTGTATTTTTAAGAGAGCACTAGTTCAAACATGCATAAATCAATTACAAAGATAAACAAAGCGGCAATTATAATCATATATCATCATAGCACAAACTTTGTAACTTTACCAAAGGTAAAAACTTGGTGGTGACATTATTCATGGTGAAAATAAAAACTAAGATACATGCTGAAAAAAATTAAACTAACACACTTTCTGAAATTTAAATAAAAAACTGAAAACACTACGCATACATAGGCGCAAACAAGCTGAAAATTAAAGAAAAGGGGGTAAAGGAAAGATAACTAAAGCTCCTCCTCTCTCTAATCTTCCGCCGGTGGTTGATATTGATAGTCTTGGTTGTTGTACCCTTACTTGCAATAGGAATGCGCCTCTCCTCCTATGAATTGTCCAATGGTATTAGGTGAAGGTGTCAAAGCTCATAAGCGACGTTTGCATTTCCTTCACCCATTTGGTTTGCATTGGTTAGGATGGCTGCAATAATTTGCATGTTCCTTGCAGCGTATCCTCCAATGGTGGCTACATTTTGTTGTGGTTGAGGAAGGTGTGCAAATGGCTCCGCAAAGGCTACGTTGGGCACCGCAAAAATGGTGGGGGTATGGCTGCACCACTCCCCCATGCTTGCATTGGTACACCACCGTAGTAACTCGGCGGCGCCGGGGTTCCTCCCAATGGTGGGACATAATTTTGTTGTGCACCTTATTCTTGGGCCATAGAAGATCCTTCTCCTATAATTTTTTTTCTTTTATTATTTTTTCTTCGCCGGCACAAGAAGTCCTTCCTCTAACCGATCTTCTTCCCCTCAAGAAAAGTCTTAATCTTCAAATCCGGAAGGGGCAAATTCACCTAGGCCACTTGTAAGCCTCCTCTCTCATCTTCACTCTTATATTTTCCTTTCTTCATATATTCCTAGGGAAGTCCGGGTAGGAGATGATTTGGGTTCCTTGTAATACCCGGTTTTAAAGAGATAGCCAATATGGAGAGGTAACACCCCGAACCAATATCTTCCGAACTCGATGTTGCTTAACAACACCACCGGTTGATCATAGGTGAGTGGGGTCTATTGGCCACTTGGCAATCAAAGCCGAGTAAAGCCAATTCAACTCCGTGTTGGTTATCTTTGTCTCTCTTGTTCTCCCAAAAATCCATTTGCACAAAAGTGACACACTTGGATGATGGGTTCGGATAGTATTTCTTTTTCGTTGATGGTCTCTTCCCGTGATCATACTCCAAAAACCTTCCCATGTGCCTTCATGCACATACTTGTTCCGGAGCTCCCTTTTGAAAATAGGGGACACTCGCCCATGGGTCTACGATACTAGAACATGCAATCGTTTCGAACATGAAAGCCAATCTAATCTATCGGGGATTGTGTTGAATGGATCCAAGGAAGCATTGAGGCCTTACTCCCTTTGCGGCATGGTTGCTAGCCTTAAGCATTAAAGTATTTCCAACAAAAGACGATAGATAGATAATACAACAAAGTTTGATTACATCTCAAGATCGATTGCAACCCATGGATGAAAGGAGATTACCCCATCAAGATACTAGAAATAGCATCGTTGATCAAGGTTACCCTTCCGACGGTGTCTTCCTTCTTCTCCTCTTGTGGGCTCCCTCCAACGGAATGAGAGACTCGGCACTCCTTCATCAAGGTTAAGCGCCATGGTCATGAAAATTTCCTAGGCGAATTTCTTGTGGGTGTTTGTCGACACTCCGCTAGAGAATTGCACCGGTGTCCCGTGTGAAACCCAATATGTGGAGAGCTTGGTCGTCGATGTCGGCGTTCGCTACAAGCCTCTACTTAAGGCGAGCGAGCTTCTTCTCCTCCTCCGTCATGATGACATACCCCTCGGAATACCGCGGAGCATATGGAGGTGGAGCGGATGATCGTGTCAAGTGGTGAGGTTGGACGGGCGGCTCCTCCATATGTTATTGAAGTTTGGAAAACCTAATAAACGAGTTTTGTGTGGCCCTCATGCCACCAAGGAGAAGAGTGTGATTCCTCCTCGGCGGTGCCGTGTCCTCCTCCATACTCCGAGGATGCTCGGAAACCGAGCGCCTCCTCGAAGAGGTTGTCGATGATGGCTTAGACGACGATGATCCCTTCTTCTTTGGTGAAAAGGCTTGTAGTTTTCCTCCATGATTGCAGCACTCTCCCTCGGAAATATATATCCGGGTTTTCACCCGGTAACAAGGTACACAAATATTATTTTGGAGTCCGGACTTTGAGTGGATTAAGGATGTGGTTTGTTGCACGAAACAAACGCGGTGGATGGCTAAGTCTAAGGTGATTCCGGCCTACAAACTAGAGCACACGAACAAAGAGTTGGATGAAAGACTTACCTCTCTCCTCCTCTTGGCGCGGTTCTTCTCTAGTGCATTCATGTTGCTTCGTGATCGCGTACACCTTCCAAACGTTCCCGTCCACTCCTTCACTTGCATTACGGCTCCTTCCACTTGATGCTTTCGCTTTGACTCACTTCCATACTCCCTTGCCTCACATGCATCCATGATATTCCTACAAAATAAAGCCTTGGCTGCCCCCCATGCTTGTACTTTGCATGTGGTTTAAATATGTTGGAGGGGCATCCCGTGATGTATCATGGTGCATGCATGGTTAGGCTAACTAGATTGTGTTGACGGTGAAAATCCGTCAACCTAGCCATGAGTTTACCTTCGGTGTTGGCATGAATTTTATACCTTATCCACTGGTACTAACCCCCGTGGTATAACAAGTTCACGTGTGCATGTCGGTTTTGGAGTTTAATGTTTATGCGGGGATTTAGTGTTGAATGCAAGACTTTCGGGATAAGTTCATCAAGCACCTCATGACAAGACCTTGAAGTCTCGAACAAGTCATGCAATGAAGTAAAATTAACTCCAAGAAGCGGGGACTTGATCCGAGAAGACGACGGACTCCGGGGACCCGACCGGAAAAGTGCTTGAATCTTGCAAGACAAGGAGTTGAGTCCAATTCGGAGAGAAACCGACGACATGGACCTACATGCGAAGGGGGAAGCATCCGGGAAGCAAGGGAACCGACCTCGGGCAAAGGAGCCCGCGGGGCCGGGCCTAAATGGGCCCCGGGCCGGCCGGCCCGGGTCCGGTCGGCCCGGTCCCATTTAGGGCCCAAAACCGTCGCCCTTTGCCCTAGCCGCCAATCGGGCTATTTATAGTCTCCCGACCGAGAGCCACGCGAGAGAAGATTTCGTCTTCGGCCGCCGAGAAGCAGAGAAGAGAGGGACACCATCTAGGAGAGGAGAGGGTCGAGCTAGTTGACTAGGGTTCCCCTAGCCGACGTGGGAACCTTGCACGGAAGACCACGTCGGAGTTCCGGAGCTAGAAGCAAGATCAAGGAAGGATCCCGGTGGTGATCTTGTGTATGTATCATTATTATAGTTGAATTATCAAGTTGAATCTTTTTCCGGCGATCAAGTATTTCCTCGAAGATTTCGTTTTTCGATCGGCTTTGCTTATTCCAATTCTATTCTCGAGATAGATTACATAGGGTGTTCTTGTAGCCGCGGTGGCTAGAGGTACACGCCGGATCTTCCGAAAGAATCTCGACTTGTCTTTTGACTCGCCCTAAGCTCCCCGCATGAATAGGGATACGTTGTGACGAACGGGGGTCTCGAAAGGCGGATGTTTTCGGATTTGGACGGGAAACCACGATTTAAAGAGGCTTTTATTAAGATTCGATTTGCTACTTCTTCTCTTGCTTGGAACTTCAACAAAAGGCTTACCCCGATCCCTCTAGATCGGTTTATCTACCCAATCTTACTTTGTTTTCTCCGGTTTTTAGTAGATTAGATCTGTTTTGTGTCTTTTACTTAGATGCATTTGGTTCTTTATTGAAGATTGCAGTTATTTGGCTTTAATAGATTAAGTTTTGCGTCACACATTTGTTCCACGGATTCGATACCTTGGGTTCACCACTCGAGGGAAGAAGGGTCCCTTGACTACGACGGGAGACTTGTACGCTTGCGAGTCACGAACGAACTTTGATACAAACATTAACCGTCAACAAGCCCCTTTTTCTGGCGCCGTTGCCGGGGAACAAGTGATCAAGATTTGATTTTTTATTGCTTTTTTTTGTAATTTTCAGTACTGATTTTATTTTATTTTTGCATCTACTAAGCATCGATCATCCTCAAAATACATCTAATCTAGTTTGTCTAACTCTAGTCTTTATAGATTTGTTTTGTTTTCTAGTTTTTTTTTTGCATACTTTGTTTATTGCTAATCCTAACGAGAGATGGACGGCTACCTCTCCAACAAACCCAATAATTTTGTGGATGATCCGAGAAAAACTTTACGAGCTAAGGAGACGCGAAGCACATCAAGCTAAAAAGCCGGATTTTGTAGATTCGGAGTCGGAAGACGAAGGATCGCGAGAATCTCCGGAGAATTCACCACCTCAAAGTCCGCGGGAGAATCGACTTCCACCAATGGGTGACCAACCACCGGAAGAACGCAAGATTGGGGAGCTATGCACCCCAGACATCATCGACCTACCAATCTTGAACCTCGAGGAGATCGGAAGACCGTTCGAGATCAAGACCTCAACCATCCGCATGGTGCAACATTCACCCTTCACCGGCAAAGAGGATCCGAACCTTCACCTCCAAGCATTCATTCAACTATGTCAGACTTTCAACATGGATGGGGTGACTCAAGATCAAATGAGGGCAAGGCTTTTTCCGTTTTCACTACTCGGGAAGGCTTTGCAATGGTTCCACTCTCAACCGGCGGAGACGGTGCAAAATTGGAACACGTTGATGAAGGCTTTCATGAAGGAATACTACTCACCGGGTAAAACTCAAAGCTTGCGTAATAAGATTGCCACCTTTGTTCAATATCCTACGAAACTATCTCGGAGGCATTCGAGCGCTTCAACGAGTACACCGGGCGGTTCCACATCACAAGTTCCCGAAAGAAGACCTCGTGCAAAAGTTCTATCAAGGACTCACCATGGCGTCAAGGACGATCATCGACGCATCGGCGGGAGGATCTATCATCGAGCTTACACCGACGGAAGCTTTCACGTTATTCAAGAATGTCGAGGATAATGATACGTGGGCGTCGTCCGGCGCCTACATCCGGCTCAACCCATGGGGAACGTCAAAGGAGTCTTGCAAGTGGAGAAGGAAGACATACTTGAAGGCAAGATCGACTCGCTCATGAGGAGGTTGGAGAAGATGGAGATGGAAAAGAAAGAGGCTCAAGACTTGAAGGCCGCCGAAGCAAGGTCCACATGTGAAGAATGTGGAGAGTATGGCCATGTCCGCAAAGATTGTCCGGAGGAAGCCAAAGTGCTCGACTACATGAGGAAGGGAGAATTGCCGAACTTCCGCTACGGGCAAGGTAGGCCTCAATTTAATGCAAGCTCATCTATTCCTAACGCGGTTCCACTTCGGATACAATTGAAGGAGTTCATGGATGAGCAAGCTAAGATCAACAAGGACACCGTCACCAAGTTCAAGACCATAGACAAGGTGTTGGAGAACATCGATAGCAAAGTGACGGAGGTCGGAAGTTCCAATCATCAAGTGCTCAACATGATGAAGATGCTCGAGACGCAAGTTGGACAACTTGCGGGGGCGCCTCACTAATGATGAAGGGAAGCTTCCGGGACAACCCAAATGTCCCGAATCGGCGAAGGCCATTCAAACGCGTTCGGGGAAGGAGACCGAAGATCCGGAACGTTCCGCAGGAGCAAGGAAGCTTAAACCATCCACCGAGGTGGAAGGAGCTGCTAAAGAGAAGGTTACGGGGATCGTCACCGAGGAACCCGAATTGGAGATGCCGGAGGATGACACGAGGATACCGCAACTCAAGCCACGCTACTTCCGAGGTAAACTTGACAACCACTTTGAGAAGTTCGTGGAAGTTGTGCGTAGACTTAGCATCAACATGCCATTACTAGATGCCCTACAAGTACCTACATATTCTCGTTACTTTAAAGATATACTTGCAAATAAATATGAGATAGCAACACTCGGGGTAGATCATGTCAAAATGTCCGAGGAGTGTAGTGCGGCTATTGCTTATGGGCTAGAGAAGCAAAAAGACCCCGGTGCCCTACAATTCCATGTTCGGTTGGTTCTTTCAACTTCGAGAAGGCGTTATGCGACCTTGGAGCTAGTGTGAGTGTCATGCCGAGGGATGTGTTCGAGAAGCTACGCCTACCGATGGAGCCTACGGGAATATGTTTGGAGTTGGGAGACAACTCCATTCGCTATCCCTTGGGCATTGCCGAAGATGTACCCGTGAAGATTGGACACCACTTCATCCCCGTCGACTTCGTTGTGCTCGAGATGGGAGAGAGGGAGAAGCCGCCGCTCATCCTAGGGAGGCCGTTCCTCAAGACCGTGGGAGCAACTATTGATGTTGGCAAGGGGGAGATCATGTTCGATATCAACGGAGAAAGGAGTTCCTTCAAGTTCCGTCCAAGGATTGAGGCATGCAACATGATTGGAGTGAAGGGAGAACCAAAACAAACGGAGGCGCTGAAAAAGAAGAAGGAGCCGAAAAAAATGAACGTAACGAAAATCAAAGAAGGTGTTGCATCCGTCAAGAAAAAGGAAGAGAAGCAGCCTGTGAAGACCAAAAAAATGACTAAGCCAACTAAGCCAGAAGTCAAGCCCGCGCCCAAGATGGTGCGGAAGTGGGTACCCAAGATTGCAACGCCCGCAAAGAGCGTTGATCCGGAGTAATCAAGTGAAGAAGTCTAGCTATAGACTATAAACGAAGCGCTAGGGCCGGAGGCAACCCGTTTCGTCAAGTCAAGTCAAGAATAAGCTACGGGAGGACAACCCGATTCCGGGTTTTTCGAGTATTTTTAATAATTTAGTTTTTTGAGTTTTATTACGCAAAGACATTAGAATTAGAAGTGGTTGAACAATATTAGAGACATAATTCTTGTTTGAATGTTTGCTTTATCATAAACCCTTTGCATGAACCCTCCTATGTGCTTGTTTGATTCTTTTCTTTTCGAGAAACCCCTCAACCAAATAATTTCAGAACCTTAGCTCAACCTTTCACGCCCATTATGGTGCTGAGGTTGGCTTATTTTTCATGCTAAAACCACACGAGTAGAGCCACGATTTATGTTCAAGTGTTATAAAAATTCAGCACGTGGTAGGACTCGCGTGAACCTAGAAATCAAAGCTTTTGGTTGGTTTTAAAAATCTTTATCCTTGGTTTCTCTAGGATTAGAATTTTTCTAAGCCTATTCTAATTTTGTTTCATTCAAAATCTTTCCTATTTAGCCAAAATTAGAACCTAAACCTATGCCCCCATGATCAAGCCGGGAAAACGTTCGCTCTCAACCGATGAAAGCAAACTTTACCGGTGAGACCAAAATCGACGTAGTCGAAAAATATTTTCGACTTACATTTGTTTTTAATGGTTTAAAAACTTCTCTAAAATTATGCTCGAGCTCTTGCATGGCTCTGAAAAATATTTTAAAATTCGAATTAGAGGAGTGCTTAACCTTAAACACACCTAAATGGAGGCAATCAAGTTTGAATTAATCATGCATGCACCATTGGATTCCCTTTTATCAACTTTCACCAATTCCACATGCAAAGGACAAGCATGGTGGGCAGCAAGCATCAACTTTGCAGGATTTTCATGGTGGCATGTGAAGCAAGTGGAGCTAGGGAGCATGGACATGACCCAAAGCATGGAGCATCAAGTGGGAGGACCAATAATTCAAGAAAAGGAGTGGACGAGAGCGTTTGGGCGGTGCAACTCGTGGAGCACGCGGGCAGGGAAAGTTGCGGAGGCGAAATGATCGTGCTTGGGAGAAAGACTCGCCGAGGAGGAGCCGGAGGACCCCGGGCCGGCCGGCCCGGCCGGCCGGCCTGCCCTATAAAACCAGCCCCCGGCGCCCGTCTTCGCGAGGCAAGCTTCCCTCTCCTTCCCTTGTTAGTGTGTTCAAGTTTGTGTGCTCAGAACCTCCGTAGACTTAGCCAACCATCCCAAGCTTGATAGCTCAAGAAAAATCCACATCCTTAAATCCACTCAAAGTCCACATCCGAAGCAAAGAGTTTAAGTGCCTAGTTTACCGGTTGCAACCGGGATTTTTAGTTGAAGAAAGAGTGCAGCAACCATGTGGAAGAAGACCACAAGTCTCTTCTCCAAGAAGAAGAGTTCGTCGTCATCCAAGCCGTCGGCAACCACGTCTTCGAGGAGGCACTCGGTTTCCGAGTCTCCCGGAGCATGGAGACGGACACGGCACTACCGAGGAGGAACGACGCTCTCCTCCTTGGTGGTATGAGGGCTGCGAGAAGCACTTCCATGAGGTTCACCGAACCTCGTGGGCACACGGAGGAGCAGCCCGCGCCACCACGACGATCGACTCGCTCAACCGCACCACCTCCTTACACCCCGACACAATCTTCGTACGGCTTCATCATCTTGTCGGCGGAGGAGGAGGATAGGCTCGCAAATCTTGAGAAGAGGCTTGTGCCAAACGTCGAGTTCGACGACCAAGCACTCCACACCTTGGGTTTTCGCACCGACATATACTACATGTTGGGGCACCTCGGGTGGGTTCGGTTCTCCAACGGAATATCGGTGGATACCCACTTGGGTTACGCCTTGGAAATTTTAATGACTATTGCACCCATCGTTGATGATGATGGGGTGCAAAGCTTGTCATTCCGGTTGGAGGGAATCGAGCAAGTGGTTCCCTACGAGCACGTTAGGGAGCTGCTTGGATTCCACAAGGGAGCTCCGGAGAAAGTTGACGTGCCTCCCGGCATGTTGGCGGAATTTTGGGGCATGATCTCCGGAGATGCCCATCAACAACGCAAATGCATCCGCAACCCCATTATCCGGATATTTCACTCTTGGATGTGCAAGAGGGTATTGGGGAGGATGAGGGAAACAAAGGTGACCGACACGGAATTGAATTGGCTATACTCGGCTTTAATTGCCAGGCAGCCAATTGACCCCTCTTACCTCATGATCGGCCGTTGGTGTTGTGAAGCAACATCGGGGGCTGGTGATATTGGTTCGGGGTGTTACCTCTCCATGTTGGCCTTTTCCTTGCGACCGGGGATCGCAAGAAACCCCGCTCACCTTTTGCGTGGTACCTCTCTCGGTTTTGAGTACTTGCGGCAAGGCAAGTACATTAGTGGAGATGAGAGAAGAGGTTATCGATTGGCCATTGTGAACCTCCCCCTTCCGGATGAGAGGCTTAGGCTTTTCACCGAAGGAAGGGAAGATTGGTTGGAAGAGGGACTACTTGTCCCCGCAAGGAAGAACAAAAGAGGAAGAATCGTAGAGGAGGGAACATCCTCCGCACAAGCGAGTGGAGCACAACCCAATGTGCAACCATTCGGCGGAGTTCCTCCTCCGCCAAGTTATTACGGAGGGTCTCAACAACAAGCATGGGGGGGTGGTGCAACGGTACCCCCACAAAATTATGTTGTGCCCAACGCTAACTTCGCGGAGTCCTACGCTCATCATCCCCAACCACAACAAAGCATGGCTATTATTGGAGGGTATGCTGCGAGAAATGCTCAAAATATCGCAGCCATCCAATCCAACGCAGCTCAACTCGGTGAAGGCAACGCAAATATTGCCTTTGAACTTGGACGCCTTCACCTTGTGGAGTCAAATCAATTCGACGGAGGAAGCGTTCATTCATATTATGAGCAAGGGTATTATTATCAAGACTACCAACATCAACCACCGGCGGAGGACTAGAAGATTTAGGAACTTTAGTTTTCTTTTCTTTTCTTTTTCTCTCGTAATTTTCAGCTTTTGCTTATGTGTGTTTGCGTAGTATTTTTTCTGTTTTTATTTAAATTTCAGCAAGCATGTTTGTTTATTTTCAGTGTGTATTTCAACTTGATATCACCATTAATAAAGTCACCACCTTGATTATATCATTGGAAAAGTTACAAAATTCGTGCCATGATGATGTATGATTAAAATTGCAGCTTTGTTCATCTTTGTAGTTGATTTATGCATGTTTAAGCTAGTGCTCTCTTAAAAATACAGATCTGAATTTATTTAAATACTAGCTTAATTTTCAGCGTAGGTTATGGTTAAAATAAAGACCCATAGTGTTTTATGTGCTCTCAAGTTATGAATAGATTGAAGATGTCTTTTATGCTCAAAAATATTGCTAACCTTGTCACAAATATCACTTGTGTGTTGCTCAACCTATCCAAAGCCTTATATATATTTGAGTGCATGAACCTTAGTGTACAAGATTTATTTTTGAGTGAGTTATTGCAGGCCATGATTTCTCGGCCCGAGACTAAGAAGCTGGTCATTCCGTTTTTGCGTATCTATCTTTTTGCTAGCCTTTTATCCGTGCATTGTGTATCCCCGCATCGGTGATCTCACAAACTTCGCCGGATATCCACCCTTAAACCAAATATCATCTTTTTGTGATTACCTCCTTGACCACAACCTATCATTGAGGATGGATCATCAATTCAAGGAAGATCGCAAGATGGTGCCAACGTTGAAGATTTCAAGTATCTCTCCAAGGAAAAATATCTCCGGTACCTACCTTATTTTTCGCCTCTTTGCTCGAGGACGAGCAACGTCTAAGCATGGGGGAGGAGGTAGGTACGGTGCAGTTTTAGAGTTCAAAAGGGAGTATTTAAAAAAAATATATAATGATGAAAGAAAAAAAATCCAGTGATATTCATGACTTTCAAGGTATAAAAAAATCAAAACTTCGTTGTGAAAGTCATGGACTGAATAAATGACGAGGAAAGAAAAAAAATGAATGAATGAATGAAAGAAAGAAAAGAATGAGAAATATAAGAAAGAAAAAAATATATTTGTGCGTAAAGTGAACTCCCCGGTTCTCTAAGAGTGCATTCAAGGCTTCAAGATAAAAAGATCCATTCTCATTTTCCAACCATGTGCAATCCGATAACGAGGACTTCTTTTGTGCCTTGGGATCACTCTTTGCCATTTGCACATGTCCACTCATCTAAAGTGTGTGTATTTTTCTCTTTCCCCTCCTTGATTTAACATTATTTTCCAATGACCTTTTTGACGAGTCTCGGTAAGACCATGAGAAGCTTGTCTTGTTTTGACAACACCTCATTTATAAAATCTTGTTAGGACTAAACTTTCCCAAAGCTCCATATAAAGCCTACCACACATATATGTTATGAGAGGGAAAGGAGTAGAATATATAGGCTTGAGAGACAAGTGAGATGAGAGTTCATGAGCAATATACAAGATGATTTAAATTTGTGAACTTGGTTTAGCTTTTCTTTATCTCGTTCTTTATTTCAAAAATTCGAGATCTATTTAAAACTTTGTGAGCATGTTAATACTTGTGGGATAAGCTTAATAAGAATCTACCCTCCGTGGAGATGAAGGCTAGTACATTATGGAACTTTAATGAATTAAAATTTTGAGAGCATTATGTTTTCTCATGTGTAATCAAGTGCAAAGTTTAAACATTGTTTAGCAATGATGATATCCATCGAAGGCTTACTCGAGGACGAGCAAGGTTTAAGCATGGGGGAGATGTTGACGGTGAAAATCCGTCAACCTAGCCATGAGTTTACCTTCGGTGTTGGCATGAATTTTATACCTTATCCACTGGTACTAACCCCCGTGGTATAACAAGTTCACGTGTGCATGTCGGTTTTGGAGTTTAATGTTTATGCGGGGATTTAGTGTTGAATGCAAGACTTTCGGGATAAGTTCATCAAGCACCTCATGACAAGACCTTGAAGTCCCGAACAAGTCATGCAATGAAGTAAAATTAACTCCAAGAAGCCGGGGACTTGATCCGAGAAGACGACGGACTCCGGGGACCCGACCGAGAAAAGTCTTGAATCTTGCAAGACAAGGAGTTGAGTCCAATTCGGAGAGAAACCGACGACATGGACCTACATGCGAAGGGGGAAGCATCCGGGAAGCAAGGGAACCGACCTCGGGCAAAGGAGCCCGCGGGGCGGGCCTAAATGGGCCCGGGCCGGCCGGCCCGGTCCGGTCGGCCCCGAGCCCATTTAGGGCCCAAAACCGTCGCCCTTTGCCCTAGCCGCCAATCGGGCTATTTATAGTCCCCCGACCGAGAGCCACGCGAGAGAAGATTTCGTCTTCGGCCGCCGAGAAGCGAGAGAAGAGAGGGACACCATCTAGGAGAGGAGAGGGTCGAGCTAGTTGACTAGGGTTCCCCTAGCCGACGTGGGAACCTTGCACGGAAGACCACGTCGGAGTTCCGGAGCTAGAAGCAAGATCAAGGAAGGATCCCGGTGGTGATCTTGTGTATGTATCATTATTATAGTTGAATTATCAAGTTGAATCTTTTTCCGGCGATCAAGTGTTTCCTCGAAGATTTCGTTTTTCGATCGGCTTTGCTTATTCCAATTCTATTCTCGAGATAGATTACATAGGGTGTTCTTGTAGCCGCGGTGGCTAGAGGTACACGCCGGATCTTCCGAAAGAATCTCGACTTGTCTTTTGACTCGCCCTAAGCTCCCCGCATGAATAGGGATACGTTGTGACGAACGGGGGTCTCGAAAGGCGGATGTTTTCGGATTTGGACGGGAAACCACGATTTAAAGAGGCTTTTATTAAGATTCGATTTGCTACTTCTTCTCTTGCTTGGAACTTCAACAAAAGGCTTACCCCGATCCCTCTAGATCGGTTTATCTACCCAATCTTACTTTGTTTTCTCCGGTTTTTAGTAGATTAGATCTGTTTTGTGTCTTTTACTTAGATGCATTTGGTTCTTTATTGAAGATTGCGAGTTATTTGGCTTTAATAGATTAAGTTTTGCGTCACACATTTGTTCCACGGATTCGATACCTTGGGTTCACCACTCGAGGGAAGAAGGGTTCCTTGACTACGACGGGAGACTTGTACGCTTGCGAGTCACGAACGAACTTTGATACAAACATTAACCGTCAACAATTGCCTCCCTTTAAGTGTGTTTAAGGCTAAGCACTCCTCTTATTTCGAAATTTAAAAATATTTTTCAGAGCCATGCAAGAGCTCAAGCATAAATTTAGAGAAGTTTTTAACCCATTAAAAACAAATGTAAGTCGAAAACATTTTTGGACTACGTCGATTTCGGTCTCACTTGGTATAGTTTGCCTTCATTAGTTGAGAGCAAGCTTTTCCCGGCTTGATCATGGGGGCATAGGTTTAGGTCCTAATTTTGATTAGATGAGAGAGATTTTGAATGAAATAAAATTAAGTGAGGCTTAGAAAAATTCTAATCTTAGAGAAACCAAGGATATGGATTTTTAAACCAACCAAAAATCAAGTTTCTAGGTTCACGCGAGTCCTACCACATGCTGAAATTTAAATAACATCTAGATATAAGTTGTGGCTCTACTCGAGTGTTTTTAGCATGAAAAACAAGTCAACCACAGCACCATAATGAGGGTGAAGGGTTGAGTTAGGTTCTGAAATTTTTTTTTCTTTTTGGTTGTGGTTTCTCGAAAAAGAAGCAAACAATCGCATAGGATGGTTCATGTAAAGGGTTTATGATCAAGCAAAATATTCAACCAAGAATTATGTCTCTAATATTGTTCAACCATTCTAAGTCTAATGTTTTGCGTAGTAAAATTCAAAACTGAATTATAAAGACTCGAAAAACCTGGAATCGGGTTGTCCTCCCGTAGCTTATTCTTGACTCGACGAAACGGGTTGCCTCCCGCCTAGCGCTTCGTTTATAGTCCATGGCTAGACTTCTTCACTTGATTACTCCGCATCAACGCTCTTTGCGGGCGTTGCAATCTTGGGTACCCACTTTGGCTTAGTCAATTTTTTTTGGTCTTCACGAGGTGGCTTTGTCCTTTGGTCTTGACGGATGCAACATCTTCCCTTTGGCTCGGCATCTCGAACTCCGGTCCTTCGGTCGTGATCTTCATGGTCTCTAGTGTGATCCTTCATCTCTCCCGAATGAGCTTGAGTAACCTTCGCCGTCTTGGGGCCTTGGAGTTGTCTCGGATATTCTTCTTTGTTGCCCATCGGGCGCCCGCATGTTGTCCCACTTGCGTCTAGCATCTTTATCACGATGAACACTTCACGCTCCTTGCATATGGATCTTGCCTTGGCAGCCTTTAGGTGTTGAGCTTCTTTCTCCATCTCCATCTTCTCCATCCTCCTCTTAAGTAAACCGATATGCCACTCAAGGAATCCGGCTCGTATGCATTCAGCTCTCGCAATCGTCATGCGGATAGTTGAGACTTTGATCTTGAACGGCCTCCCGGCGTCTTGAAGGTTTATGATAGGTAGATCAACAATGTCCGGGGTGCATAGCTTGATCTCGCGCTCCGGTGGTTGAGGTTGATCTTCCTTTGGACTTGGAGGTGGTGATTCCCTTGGAGATTTTGATGGTCCTTCGAGCTTGTGTTGCACGTCACCTTTGCACGTAAAGTTTTCTGCATCATCCACAAAAAAGTTTTGGGTTTCTTGGAGAGGTAGCCAACCATCTCCGGTTAGGATTAGTGATAAAACAAAAATCTAACAAAAGAAAAATTAGGGTTAATCAAAACTAGATTAGATTGACTCTTTTTTTTTTCTTTTCGGGGATGATCAAACATAAGAGATGCAAAAGAAAATCAAAAGAAAAAGCTGAAAGATAAGCGATACTAGATCGGATCTTGATTGCTTGTTCCCCGACAACGGCGCCGGAAAAAGGGGCTTGTTCACGGTTAATAGTTGTATCAATGTTCGTTTGTGACTTGCAAGCGGACAAGTCTCCCGTCGTAGTCAAGGGACCCTTCTTCCCTCGAGTGGTGAACCCAAGGTATCGAATCCGTGGAACAATGTGCAACGCAAGGATTCAATCTAGTAAAGCAAGGTAAAGATATCTATTGAAGAACTAAGTTGCATCTAATCTACTAACTCATAAAGAAAACGAATCTAATCTAATCTACTAAAGAGGTAACAAGAGAAAGCAAGAGATAACCAATCTAGAGAATCTAGATCATGCTTATGTTGTAGCTCCAAACAAGATAGATGAAGATAGAAAAGCGAATCTCATTAAAAGCATCTTTAAATCGTGGCCTTCCCATCCGACTCCGAAAACATCCGCCTTTCGAGACCCCCGTTCTGTCACAACGTATCCCTATTCATGCGGGGAGCTTAGGGCGAGTTCGATAAAACAAGTTGAAATCACTTGGCCGGTCCGGTATGCACCTCTAGCCACCGCGGCTACAAGAGCACCCTATGTAATCTAGCTGCAAACTAGATCGTAGAAGAAGCAAAACCAAGAAGAAAACAAAATCATCGAGAAGGCACTTAATCGTTAGAAATCGGATTCACTTACAAACTTCACCATGAATGATTACATGAACAAGATCACCACCGGGGCCCTCCCTCGATCTTGATCCTCGCTCCGGAGCTCCGACGTGGTCTTCCATGCAAGGTTCCCACGTCGGCTAGGGAAACCCTAGACAACTAGCACGACCCTCATCTTCAAGTTGGTGTCCCTCAAGCTTCTCTCGCTCCTCGGCGGCGGATTACGACTTCCGTTCGCGTGGCTCTCGGTCAAGGGGCTATTTATAGCCCGAGAAGCAATTAGGTCAAAGGGGAGGCCGATTGGCCCCGAGTTGGGGCGGGCCGGCCGGCCCGGGCCGGCCGGCCGGCCGGGCCCACCCGGCCCATCCCGCGGCTCGCTTCGCCGGTGTTGCTTCCCACGTCTTCTAGATGTTCTCCCCTTTTGCATGTGGGCCCTTGACGTCGGTTTCTCTCCGAATTGGACTCAACTCCTTGTCTTGCAAGATTCAGCACTTTCCTGGTTCAGTCCTCGGAGTTTATCATCTTCTCGGGCTTGGTCCTTGGGCTCTTGGAGTCATGTTCACTTCATTGCTTGACTTGTATCGGGCTTCAAAGTCTTGTCATGAGGTGCTTAATGAACTTATCCCGGAAGTCTTGCTTTCATCGTTAAAACCCTGCGTAAACACTTAACTCCAAAACCGACATGCACAAGTGAACTTGTTATACCACGGGGGTTAGTACCAATGAATAAGATACAAAAGTCATGCCAACACCGAAGGTAAACTCATGGCTAGGTTGACGGATTTTCACCGTCAACAATGGGGATGACCATGAAATTGTAGATTGAATGGAAAAACGGAAAGGAATCGACGAGACGAACGCGATGGTGTGCTCACCTTCGGCCAAGGATGAACGATGGCGACGGAAGAACTTGCCGGAGTTGGGAAGAACTCGCCGAAGTTGGGGAAGATGACGGAGGCGACATCGGATTCGCATGATTGAGCACATCATGGCGTAGAGCTTGATGAGGGAAACTCTAGGGGGTGTCCATTTGCACCGGAAGTGCACGGTTTCGCCGGAAGTTCGACAGAATTTAGTAGATGCAAAAGTTCGGTGAGGGTTTGTGGGAGCTAGGGTTATCGAAACGGGATGAGGTTAGCGTCATTGGAAAGAGGACGCCGAGGAGATCACCGGTAACTATTTATTTGCCAAGATTGAGTCAGATTTTATTTTCCTTTTTTTCTAATTTCGGAAATTATTTTCAGATTAAAAACAATTCCAGAAAATCCTGAAATCTTAATTAAATCATGAAAAATACTCCGAAAGCTCAGAAAAATTTAGGAAAATTACTAGAGATGATTTGGTATGTGAGGAACCCAAATAAAGTATTTGGATATCAAGAAAAAGATTATAGAGCATTCCAATAAATAGAAATAGCTCGGGAAAAGTGAGAATAAATTCCAGAAAAAGCCAGAAAATTCTCAGAAGTTTTTTATCAGCACCTAAACACGTTTTAAAAGCTTTTTGCACGCATGAAAAACCAAGATGCATCGACATGAATGCAATACTCAAATCAAACCATTTTTTATTCAGAAAATCAAACAAGAATTTTTCCTATGCTATATTTCCTGTAAAGAAAAATAAATATTGGAAAAATTTTAAAATTATGAGAAAATCATTATTTAATTATTCTTTATATTCACATCCTGAAATTGGAAATTTCAGGGTGTGACAATGTTGTAACTAGTTTTTCTGCCTCATACTAACTCTAAATTGGATGATTCTTTTTTCTAAAATTTTCGAAAATCATGCTCTACCAAGATCCAGAACTTTAGCAAATGAAAAAATGATTTCGGCAGTAATTTATTAGGGATAATTCAAACTTACATCTTGAATTTACACTATCATAATGCAAATAATATCATAAATTGCTCTAATGGTTCTACGAATTGACGTGGTAACATAATTGGGGTCCATAAACTTGTGATCAAAATTTCAAATGATTTTGGTAACAGTGGAACCTACATTGTTTAGAAATGGATACATGTCTCACATAGTTTCATAAAACATTACTTGAACATTGAAGTGTATCATACCTTTTGAAATTTTCGAATACATATGCACTTCAAACTTTACCATAACCTTGTGTTTATCTTATTATTGCAAAATACGAAGTTACATTAGCAATGTTTGATCAAAATGCATTTATTTATATTCTCTACATAGAAGCATGAAAAGAAGCCATGTGAATAAGATTAAAGAAACAATAACCGACCTACAAAACAACACGACAAAATGAAAGAACGTGATTTTAGAAAGAAACACCAAATTTGGAGTTCATATGAAAGAGAAAAACCAAATGCAACTTTTAATTCAGGATTAAAAAGAGAAAGATGAACCATTTCGGCTATAAAATACAACCTTAACCAAGGAGTTTTTAAGCTATATATAACTAAACGTCTGCAATCAAATACAACTCCCACTTGTAGTGCAGTGGTAACACACCTTTCTTCTAACCCGCAAGTTGTGGGTTCAAACCCCCCTTCCGCGGCCCCACCCCTTTCTTTTGGCGGTAGGTTTTATTCCTACCAAGAAATATACTATAAATAAACTAAAATGTTAACCAAGGACATAAAATAGTAAGTAGCTTAGTGGTGACGCACGCATATGCGAACCTGGAGGTGGTGGGTTTGAGTCTCATCGGGCCCCCATTTTTTGTGCGGGATTAAATTAAAACCGGAAATTTCATTGAATAAATAGGTCACACAGACATAGAAATCACAAACTGATTGGTAGCTCAATGGTAAGTCTCCTTGAGGAGGTCACGGTTCGAATCTTGCCGCCCGCTGCCTCTTTTTCCTTTTTTTCCTTTTTCAGTTTTCAATTTTTTCCATTCATAACTTGACTATTTATTATTAGTTGATCTTTTTTAGATTTTTTCCATTTTTGAATTTTTCCATTCATAACATGACTAGATTTGTTATTTGTTGATTTTTTAGATTTTTAAATTTGTCGTTTTTAGATTTTTTAAATTTATCATTTTTTCATTCCTAACATGACTATTTGTTATTTGTTGATCGCGGCGAATCTGCTAAAACGTCACAGCATTGTGGGCCGAATTGCGACGAATTTAACAAATCGTCGTAATGTTCTGGGCTTTAATATCCATCAGTGCACATCTGTGACGAAAAATAGGAATACATACGTCGTAGAATCACGACGAATTTAACAAATCGTCGCAGTGTAATCGTCGTAGAATGACTACTAGGAATCAACCCCGTTGCCAACACCTACATATGGTTGCAATATGGCTGTTTTGGTTGCATTTGGAATCAGTTTCATCGAAGTGAGTTGGTCGACAAATGGTTGCAATTGGAACGGTGCAATAGCCTGAGGCAACCGTAAGATGATGTGTTGCAATAGAGTTTGTTAATACAATGACCAAAAATACTATTGCAACCAATAGTTGGTTGCTAAAAAATATTGCAACGCAAAAGAAGCCTAATGCAACCTATACTAGGTTGTAATAACAAATATGGCAACGAACAAAAAAGGAAATGCAACCAAATTTTGGTTGCAAGAGTAAATATTGCAACGACTTTATTGGTTGTCTCAGGTTCTATTGCGACCAAACGCTAGGATGCAATAGTTCAAGATTGCCACGACCAAATGTGTTGCAAAAGAAAAGTATTGCCACTCCAAAGATACGTAGGCATATAGTCATATTCCCACGAATTCTGATCCATTGCATTACAATGCTTTTGCAGCAAATCAGATATAGTGGCAATAGATGATATGTTAATGCAACAAACTTGTCTTCGAGGTAATATACATATGTTGCAACGAATTTGTGTGGGTCGTAATAGAGGTTAGATGCAACAAACAATGTTTTGTGGCAATAGATGTTATGATAAGGCAACGCTTAAAGTTCGTAGCAATAATGCATATTGCAACCAAAATGAATGGTTGCCTATTATTCTATCACAATGCGGTGAATTTGAATAGTAGTTTACAAAGCAATTGCACAGCATGCACATCACATTTAATAACAGAGTAATTCTTTTTTTAAGATTGTCTCAAAACATAGTAACTAGTAATGACCAGAATTCGTCTTGATTGAACATGACCACAACTAACAAAATGAAGACAGCACATTTAACTAAGTTCACTACATTGTTTAGCATATAATAAAAGGTTGTAAAAATGAGTCCCCTGGTTGCTCCACGTTCATCAGCTCCACGTACATCATTCTTGTTGGCCGCCCATCAACAGTAATGCATGGTAGCTTTCTCTAATTGTTTTGGCTGTCTGAGTTTCTCTACGAATCATGAAAGCATATATGATTAAATTAGCATACACCAGATTAGTTGTTATAAAAAAAGATAATAAAAAGGATGCACATTTCAAGTAACTCTAGCATCAGATTTGGATAATAAAAAAGGATGCATCAGATTAGGAAGTACATATTCCTATTAAAAACTCGTAATACATTCACCGAAGATATAAATTATATGACAATCCAATGGTATACAAAAAGATGTAATGTAGTTTATTTATTCCCACACATTAAACAAAACCAGCAGCAACAAAAAATTAATATGTTGCAGCATACACCAGATTAGTTCTTCAATAGTATTAAATGTCAAGTTTAACTCTACTTAGTAAATTAATTGGATAACATCAGTTATTTTTTTAGTTGAGGGCATACAGAACACAAGGCATAGGCATAAATAATAAATTACTTGGTAAACATCAGGTGCAGATTTACTTATGACGTTATTCATACCTGTTGATTCTTTTTCTGATTACGAGTCCTCAATAGCTGATTGGAAGTAACAAAACTAATCGTTGATCCTGGAGCAACATTAGTTTTTGAGAAAATATTCCTAGCTGAGGTACTCTTAGTGTTTATGGTCTCGGTGGTAAAACATCCTTTTCGTTGTCATCACACTTTGTGGTTCGAGTCCGCCACAAAGAAAATTTGGTGTAAACATAATGCAAAAAATTTTGAAGCATGTATGTGCATCAGCCTCTCCAACAGAAATACCTTTGCAGGTTCAGCTTCTACACGTGGTGGTGTGATGAATTCCTGCGAAGTAGGTCCATTTGACTCATATGTGGTGGTCATGGTTCCAGACATAGCCTGTGGATGAAATGGAAAGGGAAATTATAGCAATCATGGGCCGAAACAATAGTTCAAACACGGTTGAAATGGGTACCTGTTGCAAAAGCTGACAGAATTCTTCCCTCATATCATCCATTTGTTTTTTACTTTCTTCCTTATCTTTTTCCCTCGCTGAAATTACATTTGCAAGCCTTTCTTTCAGTTCTCGTACCTCTTCTTGGTGCTGCAATCTTTCTTCTTGGGCATCCAATTCAGCACGTGTTGCATCTTCTTCCCTTTGTTTCAGTAGTGCTCTTCGTGTTGGATATTTCGCCATGTACCCACGACCATGTGTCTTGTATGATTTTATTCCAAGACTCTTTGAATAGTTGACCTGAAAAACTGAGTTCTCCTCCTCAGCCGTAAGGAAAGGCCTATCCTTACCTTTTTCTGCATTGCTAACTTCGATGGAAGCTTTTTCCTAGGTGTGACATGTCGAATAAATTAGGAGGATGCGAGATAAAACAGTTACAATTTAGAGGATTAAAATGTTGTAAATGTAATGATGCAAACATAATCACTAACATATACATCCCTAGCTTCATCACTTGTCCATTATCCATTCTTGTTGACGTGAGTAGTCATCCAAAGTTGCAGATCAGTCGGTTGTTGACCATTGGCACGGTTTGTCTAAGGTTCCGAAAATGTAGCATTAGGTGATGACACTATATATCATAAAGTAATAAGCAAATTAGTTAATATAGTTATAACCTATTCATGTCGAATTTGGGAATATGGTTTTGCTCGCATCACATGCTTAGTCTTTTGCTTCTTTCTGACTCCTGTATTCTTTGTACTAATTTTCTGCAAAAGGAGTATGAGGAAAATGTTGTTAATTGCATTACAAAACTGGAATTAACAACGAAATTTTGTTTGAAATGAACCTGAAAACTGTCAGATCCAAAGTACTGGATCAGGTAGTACCACTCCACAATGTCTAAGTCCTCATTCTTATGCTTCATACGTTCTGCATCAGTGGAGTATGCCTTGTATGTAGAACTAAATGAAGATCTCCATCCTTTGTACCTCTCTTCTGCTATTGTCAGTATCTTATCACTACCATCTTCAACATTGTCTAAGTTCCAAATTTTCTATTTCAATGTGAATGACAAATATAACATTACAGTAGAGGAAATGAATTAATTAGATATGGCTAAAGCTCATAATTTACTAACCATCATGTCGTCAACTATTGAATCTTTTACAACTTCCCTTACTTTCTTCCAAGATTTGACTCCTATAAGTGGAGTCTTTTCCTAGTGAACACTACAATCTCATCCACAAATGTACGACTGTTCTCACCACAGACTCCTCCCGTCAAGGCATCAAACTGAATTTGTAATTTCTGAGTTCCGCTCCTGACTCTCTTTGTTGTTGCT
This sequence comes from Cenchrus americanus, assembly GCA_947561735.1. Taxonomy (NCBI): domain Eukaryota; kingdom Viridiplantae; phylum Streptophyta; class Magnoliopsida; order Poales; family Poaceae; genus Cenchrus; species Cenchrus americanus. The sequence goes on along the minus strand of OX387245.1, from coordinate 226,602,613 downwards.
TTGTAACCTTTGACAACTCCACGTCGACGGGTTTTGGATGCACCTAATGGCCATTTGAGACAAATATAACATGCATTATTGGCGAAATAAGTTACAATGTAAATTTCAAAAGTAAAGGAGAAATGCAGATACCATTCCCTTCTTTTGGCTGTCTTGCATGACTTGGCCTATTATTATTGATTGATGTCCTCTTTTCATGATTTTCCCCACCCTCCTCACCTTCATTATCTATTACTCACTCTTCTTGTAGTAATGATACTACACACAACACAAGAAAAGCATATATCAAATAATTTATGCAAAGAACAATTATTTCTTTATGTGAGCAAAGTAATTTACTTACACATATGGCGACGCCATCCTGTGTGCCTGAGCCATTCCTTATATGTATCGATTGTTTCATTCCTAAAGTCATCCCTTAAGTCTGTGAATCATGATCCCCCATGTGCTAGTGTCAAAACAACTTATTACCTGATCCTAATAAATTTATTAAGATATGCAAAAAATGAGTGTACCTATTTCTGGGTCTTCCTCTTTAATTTTAAGTAACCAAACCTTGTAGGCATCTAGCTGTTGATCTACTACTAGTTTCATCATTTCTTCGCTTCCCCCTTTGTTGTTTAATTGGCGTTATGCTTGCAGTATCCTGAAGTTGGGCCTCCTTTGACATTATCAACCTGATATAACGTTAATCTGGAATTTAATTTTGTTGAACATGGGCATGCAGCAGCTACTCATGTATAAACTGGAATTCAATATGGTTGAACATGGGCATGCAGCAGCAAGTCATGTATGAGAGAGTGATTTAAGAAGTGCATAAGTAACCTGATTTCCTTTTCCTTAGCATTGTCATGTAGCATTTGTTTTGTGTGTTGGGAATAATCAATGGACTCAATTGTAGCTACATCGACTCTGCAACGCTTCTTGTAGTATAAATAGTCCCTTGATGCATAGCCAAACTGTTCCTTGCAACATATCAGGTTAGGATAAGTTAGATTAACTCTATCGATTTTACATTCAATAAAATCATCGTCCTCATCTCCACATCCCTTCAAGTGGAAATAAATTGTCCGCATGTCATTCGTCGAAGGTTCACTGCATGTATGACATAGGAACATTAGCACGTCCCTTCATAATGTGATCATAATAAAACTACAATTAAATCTGGTTTAATAAGGAGCTGCATGCAGCAATACAATTGAGGATATAGTTCAACCATCCGAAAAGGTACATAATTGTGGAACATATATGATGCAACAGACCTATTTTAGCATTACATAGGCCCATATAAATTCAAGAAACTCCATTATTATGTCCTGGTTATTGTAGTTTGCCCCATAAACACAACAAATATGATGTAGTACATATTAAACTAATCGACCAGTAAAGATCAAGTTGCCTACTCGCCTTGGAACTTGGTTTTTAGGGAACAGAAGGGGCAAGATGCTACTTAAAATTAAATAAATCGAAAATACAAGTCGCCAAACTTGATTGCATACTCAGCTACTCTAGGTGAGGGCAATGATACCCTGCAATCAATGGAAAAAACTGCAAACCACAGAACCAAGATCTTTTTGGCTACAACCCAAATAAAAGTGGTTACCCTAACATAGGAAATACACATGCACAACAAGAAGAACAACCAGGAGCAATCAAGGTCCCTAGCAGATTTATTAAGTACCTCGTTTTGACGTATTGTAGTACCCCTGCTTCTTCAAGGCCTGGTTCGATATCCTCGTCAACAAGTATATGTGAGGGCACCGCCCTTGGTCCTGAGGAAGTAGGCGCAACGGATGGAGTTTCGGCGAAGGTGACACTCCTGTGTGCGCCGGCGGATGAAGACGCACCTGTCGTCTTGACAGTGTCCATCTAGGTGGTCGCGGGCGCTGTAGGACGAAACCGTCGCCGTCGTTTAGCAAGCCGTCTGGGTTGCAGTACTGGCGGCCGCCGTCCCCCTCCTAACCTAACTGCGGAAGATGATGAGTCGAGGAAGAGGGCGTGGTTCCAGGAGTCGATCACAATGCCAGAGAGCCAAAAAAACAGGGCTACGACGCCGCGCGGTACGCGGGTGTTAGGTGGCAGGGCGCCGAATTTTCAGGTCATCAATTCGATGCTTTGGCGGGCTGGGAAAAAAACCAAAGGAAACTCAGACTTGGTATATGTACGAGATGAAAACATTATGAACTATAAAGTTTCATGAATTTTTTTTGCAAAATTACTAAAATATGTTAGCGTGTCGACTATCATTGTCCAATTTAAATGTGGGACAATTAAAACAAGAGCGAAGGCCAAACTACGTAAATTATGTTGTGGCGAGTTTTGTCTCGTGTCTCGAGCATAAATATAACTCGGGGACACGAGAAGTAGAGCGAGTTTCGTGGATGAGCTCATGCACCGTTACATAGCTAGACACGTGAAGGAGGATGCATCACGTATATGAGGTGTTGATAATGAGAGCTTTGCCTGTTTAATAAGGTCGCTTAAGTAGGAGTTTTATAATGTAAATTAATAGGGTATTGTTATTTTGGAAAAATATGAATTTTAATCATTGCTTTGACATGTAGGAAAATGGGAAAAAATATGAATAGACATAAACAGATCAACATAGAGCGAATTTTAGAATGCTAATTAATAGGTTAAATGTTAATAAGAAAAAATGAATTAAAAAATATGAAAAAAATTGCTAAGGGGCTCTAGGGCCAAGCCAGACCACAAACAAACTCAACCGGCGAGCGGGAGCCCGATTGGGCCCAGCAGGCCCACTAAGCCCCTTAGCAGATGTAGCGAGCAAGCAGTGCAGGATGTTTCGGAATTAGGAGTTCGGCATGGTGCAGACACCTTCACTTTTAAGCAGGGTCGCGCCCTTCTTTTTCTCCGATGTGGTACTAAAGGTTGCACTTGCCCGCCGCTGCACACTTCTTGTAAACGGGCCGATTGTAGGATATCGAAATGGGCCGACCTGTTATGTTTATATAGCTACCACCGGCACTCCCTCGCAGTACCCCGACCCCCCTTGACCCCCCTCGGTTCCCCACCTCCCCTCGGTGGCTCCGAAGGTACAGCTTCGCCATGGCGACCGCCCGGAGTGGCCGCATCGGGGCCTCGCAGGCGAGAGGCGCAGGCGGAAGGCGGGGCGCCATCGCGGGATCGAGCGGCGGAGCAGGGAGGAGGGGCCGCATCGAGGGATCTAGTCGCGGCGGCGCAAGCGGTCGGAGGGGCGCCATCGACGGATGCAGCGGCGACGGAGGATGGAGGAGGGGCCGCAACACCGCCACGCAGTTGCGCGATGCACGCGGGCGATTCAAGGCTCCTACACCAGCGCTCTCCCCAACCTTGTCGTCCTCCGCTGGCTACGGCGGCAACCCTACCTCGTCGGTCTCCGGTACATACGCCGTCAGGACCTCCTCCTCGTCGTCCGACGGGCCGCATCGCGAAGTGGCACCATCGGGTAAGGGGAAGGAGGTCATAGTTAGTTGCAAGCGCACTCGCCGTGAAGTTAGGTAAACTGGCATCTCCTCTTTTTCATCTTTCTCTTGCTCGACATAGCAATCTTCACAACAATCTTGTGATAGTATCATAGTGGTATACCTCCTTTTATAATTGTTTAAATGATCTATTGTGATGGCCATCTTAACAGATTGCTTTTAAATAATACCTGATGCATAGTACTATTTATTGGTTCAATTGATGCTCTCGGTTGTATTTAGAAATGATTGGGAAATTGAAACTAAATTAAAGTTAACTTCCCCATATTTGAAATTTGAAGGAAACAAATATATCATATATTTTGATACAAAACAATAATTCTTATTGGCAACAATGATTATGCATTCTATGTGATTTTTCATGAACCTTTGTATATATGTATCAAAGTATAATATCAGTGACCTAGAGCTGAGTTTATATATGTTGCCATGGCTTAGCTAGTTTGTGGTAGTAATTCCGGAGTGTAAATGTCATGCTTAAAGGCCTTGCGCATCTCTGTAACAGTATTGTCAATTCCTGTTTAATCTGACAAACATAGGGTCATGCATAATTAGTGTCAACCTATATATGAAGACACAAGGCTCGAGTAATGCATGTACATGGATAAATAAATATATCACTAATACTAAATGTCAAGAATAGAAGCAGGCAAATTTATGGGCAAGAATATGGTAGATCAAGAAACCAATATGAAACTTGTGGGCTCAAAAGGTTCCTTATTACAGCATGGATAATTAAATTTGTGCTTACATACTTTAGATGAAAGAGACAATTCATCAGAAACTTAATGCCCACATTGGTATTTTAATATCAGAAACTCAATGCCATTTTATGTCATAGCTGCTGCATTGCTTATTTTTAGTATTTTCTAGTCTCCATGTGGGAGAAAATTAGATAGCAATTTAATCAGAATGGATGGCTTTGTTTCAGATTTAAATTAAGATATTTACGTACTCAGGTTCTGAAAATAGTGGGATCCATTTGCTATATCAAAATAGGTACATAAGCAATTACAGTTCAGATACATGGCATGTTCATTTTCTATATAGGTTAATGAAATCTGTAGATGTGAATGCTTTTGTGCTGCTTCAAGTTGGCAAATAACCATATCTACATTTGTATGTACTAGCTGCGATTGGAACCAGGACAAAGTGGTCAGAAAGTCTGTGAGTAAGGTGCAAATCATCATTCCAGACTCGGATGATGAAGAACCCAACAGCAACAAACCGTCGCCCTTACCCAAACAGAAAGATGCGGGATCATCGAAAACAAAGGTGACTACTATAAATAAATTAACCTTGTACACTGATGATCTGAGTCATTTCATGTTAATAACTTAATCTTGTTGACTGCTGCAGAAGGTGACCTTGCGCCAGCAGGTTGAGCAGCTGAGGGATCGCTACGACGATATGCGTGAGCAGATTGAGAGTCTAGCCCTGCAAGTTGATGGAGCTGAGGAAGCCATGGAAATGACCCTAGAGGAGTTCATGGACACTATAGCTAGCAAGTTAGAAACCATGGATAAGAAGATCTCCAAGCTTTACGACAAAGTCAATCGCAAGTAGTACTAAATGCTTAGTACTTCGCATAACCAGTACCTATGTTAAGTATGGTGGTGTTTGTGCCATGGACTAAGTGTGGCTACTTGTAATTAGCGACAAGATCTAAGTAATGACTCTGGTCGAACTTCTAAATTGTACTAGCAGTACTTAATCTATCGTATGGTTGTGTGCTATTCATATATGGTTGTGTGTTGTTCATATCATCCATGCATTTATGTGTCACCTGTCCATTCTTTTCATTGCATTAGACCTACACCTTGTTAGCTTATTCATTTGTGTTTCCCCTCCTTATGCAAGAATGCAATCACAGGCAAACCTTCTCCACCCTAATAGCAAGGACGCCTAGTGAAAGTACAAAACTGAAAAGCGCCATAAAGTAGAGGAAACTGCTAAGTAGAGCAATCTTGAAGGGACTACATAATCTGCTCATATATGAAATTACTACATATATGATCACAATTATGTAAAAAGCTCATCTTCCTCGCCCTGGCCTAAAGTGTTCACGGTGTGCAACATGCCCGTCATTGACGTAGGTATCATCACCGTCATCATAATCATCGGGTATGTCATCTAAAACCGGTTCGGCACGGTACAGCAGTTGAATTATGTTGGCATCTCCGGTCGATCCGTCAAGGTCATTCCTTGTCGAATTTGTCAACTCACTAATTTGGTCGACCATGACCATGTCCTCCACACCTACATCGACTGAGTCAATGTCAATATGTCCCTGCTGTTCAGTTTCTCCTTGTTCCGGCATGGCAAACAAGGTCCTAGGCTTCATTCTAACAACACTGCTCTAGCTAGGTTTATGTGCACATTTGACATAAAAAACCTGTTCCACTTGAGTCCCCAGAACGTAAGGCTCATCCATATATCGACGACGACTTGTTTCAATATCTATAATCCCATATTGATCTTTACTGTACCCTTTACTTTTACTCTTGTTACTCTTCGATGCGTCAGGAACATCAAACCAATCACACTCAAACAATATGACCTTCGAAGGACACCGTACCAATCCATATTGCTCTCTTTTTCATTAGACTTCACTACAACTCCAGAATTTTGTGTATTGTAGTTAGCCTCTACAGTAGCCGTTCAGAAAAAGAAATCATGAATCACACATCTGTTGAAAACCTGATCCACATAATGAGGACCGTGTGAAAGGTCATATAGCTATTCACTAATCTTCTGTTCTTCATAAAGGACCTTAGCCTACGCTCAAGAGAAAAAAATTTACAGCTGAAATTTTTTTAAAGTGGAGTACTGCAAAATGTTTTTGTCATGTATGTTATAACATTACTAACCTTACGTTCAAACCATCCAACAAAGTGCTCCTTGTGACGCTTCTCAACACCTTGTGCACTAGTTTTTTTCAACACCGCCCTGTGCTCACTATAATTTTTAATTGAAAACCATATTACTATACATTGAACTATAAACTATTTAAGAACAGAAAAAATGTTTGTAGCAACTTACTTGATCCAAGACAGTGCCTCATCACAGCTTGCCAAAATATAGTGGCGCATCCTCAACATTTCAGATTTAGGAAGATGTTGTAATTTGCAGCATTTCTTACTGTAGTCGATGCTGCCAAGTATGTTAGAACCAGCCGGTGGTTCATTTACCACGCTCCCCTCATGGTGCATTGGCCTATCCAGCTTCGTTTCAATGTCTTCTACAAAGCGACAGCAGAATGTCATGCACTCCTCTAAGATATATCCCTCTGCTATCGAACCTTCTGGATGTGCCTTGTTCCTAACATATCCTTTTAGTGTACGTAGATACCTATCGATTGGATACATCCATCGATAACACACTGCTCCACCAAATTTAGCCTCCTCAGCTAAATGAACCGGAAAATGCATCATAATGTCAAAGAATGCTGGTGCAAATATCATCTCAAGCTTACATAAAGTCTCTGCAATTGAAGAGCTTAATTTATCCATGTCAGTTTGCACAAGCTCCTTTGAACACAGTGCATTGAAAAACCTGCTAAGCTCAACCAATGGTCTGACAACAGCTTCAGGCAACATATGCCTAGCAACTAAGGGTAACAATTTTTGCAATATAACATGATAGTCATGTGATTTTAGTCCAGAATCCTTGCATCCATTCACATCCACACACCTCTTAATATTAGACGTGTAACCATCAGGCATCCTCACTCCTTGTAAGAATGTGCATAACATCTTCTTTTGGTCCCTGTCTAAGGAGTACAATGATGGAGGCAAAGTATACTTTCCATTCTCCACCACTGGATGCTGGTCCAGCCGTATCCCAAGATTTTGCATGTCAAGCCACGCCTTTTCACTATCCTTGCTATTACCATCTATGTGAAGCAACGTCCCAATAATGCTTTCACAGATATTCTTCTCAATGTGCATAACATCCAAGTTATGCCTTACAAGCAAATTTTTCCAGTAGGGAAGCTGAAAAAATATACTCTTCTTCCTCCAGTTGTGCCACCTATTGTCTTCTTCACGTTGCTTCCTCTTCTTTGATGTTGTCCCAAATTTTGGTTGATCAAAACTTTCAAACTGCTGCAGAACCTGATCACCAGTCAGTGGCACAGGTGCCGCCCTCATCTCTGTCATGTTGTTGAAGCTGCCTTTGCTCCTGCGCCACCTATGGTTCTGAGGGAGAAATCGACGATGACCCATATAACAATGCTTTGACCCAAATTTCAACCATAAGTACTCTGTATCTTTGTGGCAGTATGGACATGCAAATTTTCCTTTAGTACTCCAACCAGATAGCATGGCATAGGCAGGGAAGTCATTAATGGTCCACAACAAAAGTGCCCGAAGAGTAAAATTCTCCTTCGTATCCTCATCCCATGTTTTCACACCTGTCACCCATAACTCAATCAACTCATCAATTAGGGGTTGCAAATAGACATCAATATTCATTCCAGGTGATTTTGGCCCTGGTATCAGCATAGACATCATCCAATAGGGTTGCTTCAAACACAACCAAGGAGGCAAGTTGTAAGGGATTAGGATGACAGGCCATGTAGTATATGCAACATTCAACATCCCAAACGGATTAAAGCCATCAGCTGCAAGACCGAGTCGGATGTTGCGAGGGTCATCAGCAAAATCCTTATAGTACTCCTTATTCACATGCTTCCATGCCAATGAGTCTGCCGGGTGACGCATTTTCCCGTCATTTACTAGTTCTTCCTCATGCCAACGCATCAGCTTCGATGTCGATGCTCTCATATACAATCTTTGCAAGCGAGGAATAAGTGGAAAATAACGAAGGATCTTACGTGGAAAACGCTTTTGCTTCTTTCCACTTTCATTGTCAACAGGACCATCCTTTTCAGTACCCCCTGTCTCTTTCCACCTAGATTCATCACATGTTGGGCACTTATCCAAATTAGCATAATTCCCACGAAATAACACACGATCATTAACACGAGGCATGAATCTTATCATAATGCAGGCCAAGATCTCGAATAACCCTCTCCACTTTGTCCAAGGAAGTTGGCAGACAATGTCCATCAGGAAGCACAAGCAAGAACAACCGAAGTATGCGTTCTAAACTTTTGTTACTAATACCATCCATGCATTTAATTGAAAATAGCATGACAATGAAATCTTTGTAACCTCTTTGCAGCCCGGATACAACTCCTTTTTTGCCTCATCTAGTAACCTGAAAAGTTTCTTTGCAGTCGCATTTTTCTCTTCCTCTTCTCTTCCTGTGACTTGTCCATGTATAACACCTCTGATCAGTGAAGAAATTAATTCATTGGAACTCTCAGCATGATTTAGTGCGGGGCCATCATCGTCGTTATCATTCTCAACTAATGCGGGCTCGAATTACCTTCTCCTTGAATAAAACTATCATCAAAACCTCACAATGCCACGTGAGTTCGAACCTCCTTTCACTTCGATAAGACATGCGGCGGCAACGAGAACATGGACGGGGAGTTGTTTCTTCACTAGATCTTCCACCAAAAACACTATGTAAAAAGTTCTTGAATCCTACCTGCCATTCGGAAGTATACCTGGACATCCGCATCCAACTCTTATCTTCATTTGACATTCTTCACGGTATCCCTACATTGAACATGAATCCATAGAATAAATACCTACTACTTCCTTCACGCAAAAAAAACTGCTACTAACAACCTAACATAAGGAATTGACAATCTATTTGCTATGCTTTTGCAGCTCTATACAAAGTTAAACTTCGAACTAGTTCACCAGCATGCTAGACAATTAAAACATGTTGTTTATTGTCAAAAAAACTGTTGTCTGCTCACCTTTGTTCGAAGGCAGTGCCAATGGGCGGAGGGTGGGGTGGGGGCGCGGGGTGGACGTAGCAACGGAAGAAAGCCGCCGGAAGGGGGGCGTATTTGCCACCGCGTTGCCGCTGCAAATCCGCCGCCGTCACCCGGCCTCAGGAGCGACGCGACCGACGACGAACAGGGGTGTGCCATGGCACGAGTGGAGTCGGCCTTTTTTTTCCTTCCCAAGTTTTTTCCCCTCTCCTCGAGCGCCGGTAGGCTGGGCCTAGACGGTTTTTTATTTTTAATTTTGTTAATACAAAGCAGTTGGGCTTGCTTATTTTTCTTTCTTCAAAAGTGAGGTGGGCTAATGAATTTTTTATCGTAACCAAAAAAAGACTAATGAATTAACAAAATTTGCCGTGGTAATAGAAGCTAATTGATGCAACGATTTGTTTTCTGGATGCAACAGTCACATGACCTATCGCAACCAAGTTTAAGTTTTTGGCAACGTAAATTCATCGTGGTTGAAAGCTAGCATAATCGCAACCAACTATTTATTCGTGGCAACATACAAACATCAAATGCAACGAATGATTTTTTCGATGCAACAGCCACATCAGCTATTGCAACAAATTTTACACTCTAGACAACGTAATTTCATCGTGGCCATAGGCATGTATTATCGCAACAAATTAAATATTCGTGGCAACAAACACATATCTATCGCAACATTAAATTGATACTATTGCAATGCACAAGTAGTTGTGGCAATAGGTACCCATTAAGGCAACCACCATTTTCACCGTGGCATTAGCACCAACCTGTTGCAACGACTGTTTCAACATACGCAACCCACATGTTTTGGTCGCAATAACATCCAGACATCGCAACCCATTAATACGTTGGTTGCTATAAAACAACCTATTGCAACCAAATACGTGGTGTTGCAAAAAAATTTGGTGCTCTAAGGGTCAATTCCTAGTAGTGATCACGTAAGAAAAAGAAAGATTAGCAGAGATTTACGCTTAAATCCTGGAAACGAAGGCTCCAAACATCAGAGGCAGTCGACTGGGGGTTGCGTACGCCTAGCACCAGCAACATCTTCACAAGACTTCAGAGTAGCTTCCTTTTTCTCAGCAACATTGTATATAGCAAGGGTGAGCACTTGTCGTACTCAGCAAGTGTGGGGGAAGACATGAATGCAAAGGCTTTATAGTGGACTGGGCTATAAGCATTTAAGCAATTTTAGTTGGTCAAGTTTATTAAGCAACTGTTACTAGTAAAGTATAAGTTTATACCAACCCACAATTATCATAAAGAGATAGATAAGATAAGCCATAAGCATATGGCAAACATAACCAGAGAGCACGATTTAAGTCCATCTTCAAGTTCAATTATCATGTGAGGGTCTAGGCCGCTCTTGACCGTGAGCACAGCTAATCGATTAGTTTTACACTCTGCAGAGGTTGTACATCTTTACCCACAAGTCGCGTAAAAGTCCCGAGGAACTTTAAACCCAACCATGCGATGCTGATCAGGCATCATACCACACTAGGTGTGATTGCATAGGTACGCTACGAGGCCTTTACGAAGATCCCCTAGTGTAGGCTGCCCGCTAGGTTACCTGATCAGCGGAGCGTATAAAGCTCCCGGACAAGTATCGTGTCTTAGCCAAGCCCACACCTACGCCCGAGCAGGTCCATACGCCATCTACCGTCAGCCCCCAACCCTTATTAGGTAAAGCATACATAACACCAAGTTCTCTAGTTATTCAGCCAAGACAAAGCCATATGTCTAGTGGTTGCACTATTGTCCTGGGTGGTCGCTCCATGTTCCGATTAAACATATGGTCTTGTATTAATCATCCAAAGATATATCATAAAGGTATAGCATGATTCATCATTATTGTTCATTAGAACCACCATATCCCAAGGTACAACAACTAAGCATAACTACCCAACATAAAGATAAACCCGTTTGATCAAGGCACAGGATAAATAACACTAGTCAAACCTTAAACACGGGTCCCATCATATTAATGCAAGCATATGAATGAGTGATTAAACATAATTCTTAGGACAAAAGATCAAGGACACACTTTCCTTTAACCAAAGAGTAGTTGCTCAGAATCTTCAACTTCAAGCTCTTTCAAACTTCTCGAACGACGTTCACTCTAAGCGCATCAATCATCGGGCACAAACATACACAAAGCAAACAAACAAGCATACTAAGAACAAAGCACCAATCAAAAGAAAACTTTAAAAGAATGCACTAAAGGATAGGCTTGATTAAATGGATCACTAAAGCACACAAACCGTGCTTAGAGGAAGAAAGGATTGGTCTGCTTTAAAGAGATGGTTGTGGAAGATTGAGCAAGGACCGGAAAGATCACACTTAGAGAGAGTTGTGAAAAGAACGTCTAACGAACATTTTGCATATATGAGAAAGCAAGGCTATGAGCTAGGTTCATTTTAATTAACAAAACAAATATAAAGGATATTTCAGAAATAAAATACCCTATGTTGACATTAATGCAATATTAAACTTATTTACGAAACCGGTGTAAAGAACTAGTCAAGTTTTATTAATAAAGATTCATATATTGATTAAACCGATTAAGCATTTAATTTAGAAAAACTAAACTATATGAACAATCTAAACGAAACTTTGTAATTCGAGTAGATCATATTATTATTAAAAACATTATGGTGTTGACATTAATCCAATTAATATTTATTATAAAAGCCGATGTAAAAGCCTAATCAAATTTTAATTAGAAAAGATTAATTAACTATTAAACAAATTATCAGTTGGTTTACGAAAACCGAGATAAAGATCTAATTAAGTTTTATGTACAAAAACATGTGATAGAAACATTAATCAAATTAAATTTGCTTATGAACAACGATGTATAGATCTATATAGCTTTTATTTGGAAAAGACATGTATAACTAGACATTAATCAAAATTATATTCAGAAAACAAAACATGATGAAAACTCACCACTAAAACGCGTGCTTTACATTATTATGAACCTAACGCAACTTGAATGAATTAAAACGGAGCTAAAACGAGAAAGATATGGATTAAACAAGATTGGAAGGACCTATACACGATTAACTATAGATCTCAGGGAGTAGCAGAGGAAATTTGCAAGACACATTGAATAGTGCTCGCGAAAAGGACATAGGACAGGGTTAGATCTATAAAAGGGCTTAGGTGGGCTTTATGTGTGAAAGTGGGATCTCTGTAGGGGGTTTTCCGCAAAAAATACAAGACACACATCATAGGTAAAGATTTTCTTTTTCTCCAGGGATCTAATCGCAAAACAACCTTATCTTCTTCTACCTTCGTTCGATCCGTGGCTGGAGCGTACAGGAACGGAACGGACAGAGAGTTCGGGCGGTTCAAATCACCGGCAGCTCAAGTGACCTAGGGTTGAGGCAAGGCAAGGAATCAGAAGAGGAGATCAAGGGGATCAAGATGGATTGCACACCGACGTTGGGGAGGTCCTCGGTCGGCCGGAATCGAAGAGGACGGCGGCAGCCTGCATCCTGCAGCTTCGGGTTTTCACGGGCGGAGCTCCCCTGTGCGTCTGCCGGTGACAAGGCTGGTCGGCGGGCGGGAAGTCCGGTGAGGCGAAGCTCGAGGTGGGGACGGCTTGCTCCGGCGGTCAACTCAGTCGGCAAATCGGCAATGACCAGCGGCGGTGCTTTGGTACTGCAGGTCACGGGAGTAGGTAGGGTGAAAGGGATTCGATGGGGATGACCACGAAATTGTAGATTGAACGACAAAATGGAAAGGAATCGATGAGCTGGGGCCAAGGATGGACGATGGCGACGGAAGAGCTCGCCGGAGTTGGGGAAGAACTCGCCGGAGTTGGGGAAGATGACGGAGGCGACGTCGGATTCGCGTGATTGAGCACATCACAGCGTAGAGCTCGACGAGGGAAACTCCATGGTGGTGTCCATTTGCACCGGAAGTGCACGGTTTCGCCGGAAAAGCTCGCCGGAAGTTCGCCGGAATTTAGTAGATGCAAAAGTTCGGCGAGGGTTTGTGGGAGCTAGGGTTATCGAAACGGGATGAGGTTAGCGTCATTGGAAAGAGGACGCCGAGGAGATCACCGGTAACTATTTATTGGCCGAGATTGAGTCAGATTTTATTTTACTTTTTTCTAATTTCGGAAATTAATTTCAGATTAGAAACAATTCCAGAAAATCCTGAAATCTTAATTAAATCACGAAAAATACTCCGAAAGCTCAGAAAAATTCAGGAAAATTACTAGAGATGATTTGGTATGTGAGGAACCCAAATAAAGTATTTGGATATCAAGAAAAAGATTATAAAGCATTCCAATAAATGGAAATAGCTCGGGAATTGACGTGGTAACATAATTTGGGTCCATAAACTTGTGATCAAAATTTCAAATGATTTTGGTAACAGTGGAACCTACATTGTTTAGAAATGGATACATGTCTCACATAGTTTCATAAAACATTACTTGAACATTGAAGTGTATCATACCTTTTGAAATTTTCGAATACATATGCACTTCAAACTTTACCATAACCTTGTGTTTATCTTATTATTGCAAAATACGAAGTTACATTAGCAATGTTTGATCAAAATGCATTTATTTATATTCTCTACATAAAAGCATGAAAAGAAGCCATGTGAATAAGATTAAAGAAACAATAACCGACCTACAAAACAACACAACAAAATGAAAGAACGTGATTTTAGAAGGAAACTGAAAAAAAGAAACACCAAATTTGGAGTTTATATGAAAGAGAAAAAACCAAATGCAACTTTTTATTCAGGATTAAAAAGAGAAAGATGAACCATTTCGGCTATAAAATGCAACCTTAACCAAGGAGTTTTTAAGCTATATATAACTAAACGTCTGCAATCAGATACAACTCCCACCTGTAGTGCAGTGGTAACACACCTTTCTTCTAACCCACAGGTTGTGGGTCCAAACCCCCCTTCCCCGGCTCCACCCCTTTCTTTTGGCGGTAGGTTTTATTCCTACCAAGAAATATACTATAAATAAACTAAAATGTTAACCAAAGACATAAAACAGTGAGTAGCTTAGTGGTGACGCACGCATATGCGAACCTGTAGCTGGTGGGTTTGAGTCTCATCAGGCCCCCATTTTTTTTGTGCGGGATTAAATTAAAACCGGAAAATTCATTGAATAAATAGGTCACACAGACATAGAAATCACAAACTGATTGGTGGCTCAATGGTAAGTCTCCTTGAGTCTCATCAGGCCCCCATTTTTTTGTGCGGGATTAAATTAAAACCGGAAATTTCATTGAATAAATAGGTCACACAAACATAGAAATCACAAACTGTCTGGTAGCTCAATGGTAAGTCTCCTTGAGGAGGTCACGGTTCGAATCTTGCCGCCCGCTGCCTCTTTTTCCTTTTTTCCTTTTTCATTTTTCAATTTTTTCCATTCATAACTTGACTATTTATTATTAGTTGATCTTTTTTAGATTTTTTCCATTTTTGAATTTTTCCATTCATAACATGACTATATTTGTTATTTGATGATTTTTTTAGATTTTTTAATTTGTCATTTTTAGATTTTTTAAATTGATCATTTTTTTCATTCCTCACATGACTATTTGTTATTTGTTGATCGCGATGAATCTGCTAAAACGTCACAGCATTGTGGGCCGAATTGCGACGAATTTAACAAATTGTCGTCATGTTCTGGGCTTTAATATCCATCAGTGCACATCTGTGACGAAAAATAGGAATACGTCGTAGAATCACGACGAATTTAACAATTGGTCATAGTGTAATGGGCTTCAATGCACATCTGTGACGAAAAAAGGAATACGTCGTAGACGCAGTTCTCTTCGTGATGTTTTCTGAAAACGTCGTGGAGAATGTGTCACAGATTAAATAGTTTCTTGTAGTGGAGACAAAAGTAAATAGGGTTGGTAGGTGGGTGGAGAGTTGATGGGTAGTGTAAAATGAGGGGTATAGATGTCATTTCCTTCCACGGTTGTTTCTTGAGTTTGAATCCTTAAAAGGAACAGAGGGAGTAATGTATAAAAAAGTGGCTGAAAAGGGGTTCAGGCAAAGCTGGTGGTATATATTGTGTCACAGTCATTGTGATCTAAAAAGGTATTTCTATTCTTGACCATACCATTCTTTGAGGGATAATTCAACATCAAGATAGAAAAAAATGCTACATCCTACTATCATATTAAGTGAGGGGACAACGCATACAAAATCATGAAAAAATATATAAGTTGAGATTGATCGCCCACTCAAAAAACTACTCGATACTTTCACTACAAAAAAACTATGTGAAAAAAGTGTGGCGGCCCGATAAGGTTAAAAAGAACATAGTACAGCCAGCAAAATGAGAGTACTGCACCAATCCAAAAAAAGTTATCATCGACAAGTTATCAAAAAACATATTGCATAATCAGTACTCTACCAAAAAAAAAGTTAATTCTAACAACCCTAAAAAATTGGACCACTAAAAATCAGAGGGCGGCTGCCAAGTTATTATCAAAAAAATAAGAAAAAACTACACCATGCATGAAGTCGTAAATTCTAGTATTTTATATGTAATTTCATAACATTGGCAAAAAAAGGTATACATTTGACATCTCGTAGTGCAAAAAAACTACAGTAACATGCCACTGGCTACCGAAATCACAACTGATCGTTCAACAATGACAAGTACACAGAATAGAAAGGAGACAATGTAAAGACATAAAACAAAAAGAAAAATGGAACGTATATACAACTCACACACACACAAACAAAAGATGCAGCTGCTTGGATGCTCCGCCCCCCCCCCCCCCCCAGTAGTACATCATTCTTGTTCTCATCGTATAGGTGAAGAAGAGTCGGAAATGCAAGAAACTAGAACAAAAAAGTGATAGTACACATAACTGCACATCTTTATTAGTTCAAAAAAAAGGAAAACAACACAATTGAAAAACAGAAATGTTGTAATGTTTTTTGGGGAAAAAATGAACCTGCACAGCCACATAGACTGGTATAGAAAAACAAACATCTAATGCAACATCACTAACCCGAGTTCATGACTCAAACGCAGAGAGCTGGTGTGTAAACTAATCATTCAGATCTGGAGGGGGTTCCTCCCACCTCTCCCTCCCAACCCACGCACAGACCGGCCACCCCCCATCGCAAACGAACAAGATCAACAGAAAAACGATCTAAATCGAAGGGCATTCAGCAACATCTTGTACCCATGTAAATGGAAAAAAATTGTGAATCAGCTAGTGAAAAAAGGTCGGGAAATAATAGCTACTAGATCAAAAATCGGTAGTATGAGTGTGCCATGAGAGTGCGGGTGGACAAATCAGATGTGCTTGCGATGGGGCGAGCCAAGGAATGGAGAAAAAAGAGAGTTTTACCTGTATGCCATTAAAAAAGATGGTGGTGACTGTGTGCCATTAAAAAAGTTACTCGCACCCGTGTGCCATCGTCCTAAACTTCTTTACCCTCTGTGCCATTCCGTCCAATTTTGCAAGTAACGGTGTTAAATGGATAGGGGAAATGACCATTGTACCCCTCCAACCATGAGCAACAAACTCAACTTTCTTTTACCTGTATGTCACCCAATTTTCGAAATTTCAACATTACCTTTACTTTACCTGTATGCCACTCATTTCTGAAATTAACAAGAGTGTTATCATTTTTTATTTAGGCAAAAAAACAAATTCATTTTTATTTAGAAAAAACAAATTCATTTTTATTTAGAAAAAACAAATTCATTTTTATTTCGTCCGAAAAAAACAAATTCATTTTTATTTAGAAAAAACAAATTCATTTTTATTTTGTCCGAAAAAACAAAGTCTTTATTTAGGTAAAAAAACAAAAAAAACTCACTTATACATGTAAATTAATTCTTGACAAAGTAACCAACATAACAAAGACATCACTTTGTTTCAAATTCATTCATCACATAATAATGAACAGATACCCATCATATGTTCAAATTCATCTCATAATATCCAAGAGCATAATATAAAATAGGTTCAGATCCATTCATCACATAAAAGCGACATGTTCTGGTCACGACATAGCAACATGTTTTGTTTATAACATAACAAAATACTGGAAAACAACACTTGTTTTTGATGCAGACACACATCACTGCAAAGAAGGCAAAGAAGGGCTGTTCAGCCGGATGTCTTGGTGCGGCAATTTGAAGCTTCTTTGGTGTAAGTTTCTTCTTAATCGCCATCTTCTTCTTTGGTGTAGACTGAGGCAGCATAGTCTCCAATGGCTCTGTGTGAACTGGTCCTAAGGCTGTAGAAGTCGGTACTTGGATAGCCATAGGGTCATTGGAACCATGGCCAGATCTGTATATTAGTTTTATAAGTCATAATCAGCAATGTATGGCAAGTAATCTATGATAAGATTATATTAAAAAACTTGACAAGTAGGTACCTGCTAGATGTACTGACAGTAGTAGAAGTTGTGGTAGTAGGCCCTTTGCTTTTCTTGGCAATTGAAGTAGAAGATGATTTTCTCTTCCCTTTCTTGTGTGTAGCTTTGTCCACTGCCTCATTGTGTGGGAATATCATCTGGGATGGAGCCACAGGTATAATGCTATTCTCTCGTACTACAGCTTGCTGCTTGCTTCTTTTGTTTTTTCTTTGGAGGGCCCCCGCATACATTCAAAAAAAGGAAAAAATCGGGAAAAAATAGGGACATGACATGTGTTAAACGTAGTACATGGCATGCTTGTGCTAAGACCCTCAACCTCGTATCGCACCCCCGCTGTTTTAGATGGAGCATATATTAAATACTAATTGAATTAGTTATTTTATTCATTTACAGGACAAGAAGGACCAATAGCTCAAGCACCGTATAACATAATTCTTGAGGACATGAGTCCCTTACTAAAATTGTAGATGAACGGAAGTTAAATGACTTGAGGACACTACCACAATAGCTAGTCGTTGAAAACGAAACAGATGCGGTGATGTGGAACTTTCATTTCTTTTTATACATTTTTATGCGACAATTACAGCCTGGTTATATGCAGCAAGTTATATGCCTCAAATGACTCAAAACGAAAAGAATAATATGCAGCAAGTTGTATGCAGCAAGATTACCTCTCAGCCTCCATGGCAGCTATATCTTCTGGATTCCCATTCTTACATGTGTACCAGTGATGTCCAAAGGTATGGCAAATAGGACACTCATGTGACTTTCCCTTCTTCTTGCCGTTGCCCCCCTCAGCAGCCGATTTCATTCTGTTCTTTCTCCTACCTCCAGTGGACTTAAGCAAGGGAGGGTGCATGAAGAAACCATGAGTTGCTTTGGGCCACATGGACTTGTCAGGAATACTGGGAATAGAACCTTCATATGCAACTCTAAATCTGTTGACAGAGAAGTAGTCATCCACATGGTCTTCCAGTTTTGCACCTGGAATTGAAGTGATGTATGCAATTGCATGTTTGCAGGGGATTCCTGATCCTTTCCAAGCCCTACATGAACAGGTTCGGTCAGGTAAACTAACCACAAACCTAAAACCAGTACCCCCTTTGCACAAACTTCTGCTACACCTTCAGGGGAGGCTGTGATCACTTCAATGTCAAGATTGTAACTATTTTCCCTTAGCTTCTGCATAATATGAGGTAGAATCTTTCCTTGAAACTGTTTTGCTACCTTCTTTCTATTATTCCACTTGATCAGTAGCTTCGCCTAATGGTGTCCATCAAGTCATCCGGATTCTTCACCTTGTCACCCTTTATCCAATTATTAAATGACTCAGCCAAATTATTAGTCACATAATCCACTTTAGATAGTGTCCCAAACTGGCTCCTAGTCCAAAGTTTCTTGTGTTCTTGTTGGAGATATTTCATTGCCTCTGGTTTGGCTTCAGCCATTGCTTGATAATGCTTCTCGAACATATATGGGCTCCATGAGTATGATGAAGCCCACAAGTGATCTTCAAAAACCTTGCCACTATACCTTTTCTTGAAATTCTGTACTAGGTGCCACATGCATTCTCTATGTTCAGCATATGGAAAAACTGTGCTGACCCCATGCATCACTGGTACACCACAATCTGTGCTAAATGTGAGACCTTCTGGAGTGCCTATTGCTTCCTTCAATCTCTCCATGAACCACTCCCAACTCTCATTTGTTTCTGAGTCAATGACACCCACAGCAACCGGATACATCCAATTGTGTCCATCTACTGCACAAGCAACACACAGCTGTCCCCCGAACATCGGGCATAAGTTCATCCTCTCTATCTTTAACAATGTCATCTATGTCCTCTACTTCATTATCAGAGTCATCAGACAAGGAATCATCATCAGACTCGGAGCATGCATCAGAACCCACAAACTCATTATTATTACCACCTTGACACTGAGAATCGGGAGGGGGTAGGGGATGTTGGGGACCAAGGTCAATGTACAACCCTTCCTCATCAATACCCACAAACTCATTCATTGGGTTTGGGTTTGCCAACAAATCAGGTTCTTCATGTTCAGTGTGTGTTGCATAGCTTGGTTCTGCTAAGCTTGGACAAGCAAATGAAGGGGTCATTGGAGGTTGAACAGAAGGGACAGATGTAGTAGAATCCCAACCAGGAATCTCAGGGGGTTCAACACTAGGGCTATGATAAGATAGAGTCAACAAACAACACTTGGATGCCTTATGTTTTCCAAACATATCAACTAAATCATGGTCATTGCATACTTCGATGTTCAACTTAGTATCCACACGAAATAAAAGAGTCCGATTATGTCACCATAATCACAAGGATACTTGTCCACAACACCATCAACCAAGTCTCGAAGTTAGTGACATCGGCATCCACCACTTTATCCAATGAAAACCACCCACCATCACGACAACGAGGAGAAACAATCCGGATTTCTAAATTGAAGCTAGAACTTGCGTCCATCCTACAGATGAAGAGGCTCACAGATGAAAAAAAGGACAAACTAACCACCTATGCTTATTAAAATCAGAACACACATGAATGCTAAACATACAGTTTAATAAACATTGTGATGAATGAGGGAGAAGTGAGTTGCTCACCCCTCTGGAAGCCAATCCGGCCGGTCGCTGTTCGCCGTCATGCTCCACCCGCCGTCCCGGACAATTCCCTGCTAATCAGATATTTGGTTATGTATAAGAGGCATTCTAGCTAGCAACATCAAAACTGAATAATTGCAGACTTGTTAAGCACAATTCCTAAAAATAGTACTTCATAGTTGTAGGCCTGACAAAGTGATAAAAATTCTCTGTTTTTCTGGAAATCACTACCTCATATTTTATTTCCCTATAAAGCTCAAACTCGTTTGTTTTGATTGAACAGAAAATGGATTCTAGACACATGGCCAACAGAAAATCCCTAACAGATTCTAGACACAAGGTTGATGAAAGAGTAGTTCGCGGCAAAAACACATAATCTTAACAGAGGTCTCACAAATACTAGTGCAGCAGCTAAATTGATTAATATGCTTAGATAAATTCTTGAAAGAGTTGTATTGGACTGTTTTTGACCTCACGCTAATTTGTCAGACTCCATACTGAAGAAATCACTTTCTGAAAATTTGGGTTAATGGATTGTTACTTCACCTCTTGTCTGGAAGCCGCCCCCCGCGCCGCCCGGGCTAGGCACGGCGCCCGCCGCGCCGGCCGGGTCCGCCCGCCGCGCCGGCCGCCGGAAGCCGCCCACCGCGCCGCCCGGGCTAGGCACGGCGCCCGCCGCGCCGGCCGGGGTCCGCCCGCCGCCGCCGCCGCCGAAGCCGCCCCCCGGTGCCGCCCGGGGCCAAACACGGCGCCGCGCCGGCCGGGTCTTCCCGCGCGCCGTGCCCGCGCCGGAAGCCGCCCCCACGCCGGAAGCACCCGCCGCCGCCCCTAGGGTTCACACGAGCACGGAGAGAGAACGGATCGAGAGACGGGAGAGAAAGCGTCGAGATACGAGAGGAAACCGGTGATTGACAGTCAACAAGTCAATAGGGGTAAGATAGACATTTCGCGTGTCCGGTCCCACATGTCAGGGCGTCATAACGGTGGATCTCTAACGGATCGTGGACGGAATGGCATAGTGGGTAAAGAAGTTTAAGACGATGGCACACGGGTGCGAGTAACTTTTTTAATGGCACACAGGTCACCACCATCTTTTTTAATGGCATACAGGTAAAACTCTCAAGAAAAAACCCTTACCAGATGTTGCGCAAGAAATTGTTCGCGAGACCTCTGAGACGGCGATGCGCCCCAGCAACCCCCCTCACCCACCCCTATGCCGCACGCAACCCCTCCGCCGTGCTAGCTCGCCGCCGATTGGGAATCGCCTCTAACCCTAGCAACGAGCACATCAGCGAGTTGGGTGTCTGATTGGAAATGAGAAGACGAGTAGCCTCTCGAATATTTCACTACTGACCTAGGGGGGTACTCTTAAACGGGTAACGGGTTGCGGGTTAGTGTTTCTCGGGCGCTCCACCCCGAGAGAAAAAAGAACCGAGACAACTTGTGAGCCACGGAGAAAAAAGAAGCATCGATGGACGTTGGATGCAGATCTAACCGTTCAGGGAAAAGTGATTGAAAGAACACCAAAAATGAAGCATTTGGTGTGGAGGAAATGTATCGAGACATTTTCTCCTCAAGGGCGTGCTGTGCAAAAGATTTAGTTGAGGCTAGGTTTAAAATCTATCCAATATCCGATGTACATGTGTATTAATGCACCATGTAAACGGCAGCGAATTAATGCTATATTGACTATTGAGTGGCTTTTTTTAACACAGTAAGTCTGGATTATATATATACGGTTTGAAACTAGGATTGCAAGAAGCCTTTGCTGGAGGTAACACATGTATATCATAGGATTGAGATTACGAAATTGTTCATCTAAACGGCCGTTTAGTCCATTAAAACGGATGAAGGCCACATATGTTGTTTATGTTGTAAACAACGAATTAAACAATTGAGCCATTTAATGCCATTTAAACAGCTAAAAACTATCTAAATGATTTAAATAGAATCGAGTTAAACATGAATAAATGAGTTAAACAACCATTCAAATCACTATTTTAGTCGAATAGAGAATTATAACTAACAAATTTGTCATCAGAATAACTAATATTGTTAGTATATGAGGTTTGTGAGATTTATTTTTCTTTCAAAAATAAGTAGTACATAAATTATTTCTTACATGCATAAATATATACTTAAAGCATATTTGACCTTTACATACATAAATATGCATATTTTAGTTATTGTCCCAAACCCTTTAGTCCATTTAACTTTGCTTAAACACCATCTAAATGGTCTACTCCCTCCGTCCCAATAAAAGAGTCGCTAGAGCTATAGTGTCGTGTCCCAGAAAAGCTGTTGTCGCCTACGAGACTGTAGGCTCCTAACTGTCTGCACTGCCCCCTGCATGCACTGTGCCATGCGCCTGTCCCGCTCCTGTAATTATCTAACAAATATGAGTGTCACACGTGGTTCTTCAGTTCATTAATACTCCTGATTACATTGCTGAATGATTGCTACCTAGGGGTGTAATAGCATTTTTCTTGCGACAGAGGGGGAGTAAATGCTAAGCAAAGCGAGACTGAATGTTTACATTTTAACATTTAGGATAACATTGATCACAAAAATAATCCTAAACGACCAAATCTAGAGAGAAACCGATACATACATAACATACAATGTTAAGACTAAACAAATAAGAAGATAATCGAATAATTATCTGCATTTGGATTCAATTAACTGATGCAGAAATTTATAGAAAATAAATTGCTAAATTTAAAGAAAACTATTGTTTCAGTTTCAAACAAAATTTTTGCTTTGCTCATTAGTATTTTCTTCTCCGTCCGTCTAACTAGAATTGTTCTCCGTTAACATCACTATTTTTTGGGTTCCAATCGCTTATGAATTCAAGGATGGTTCTATCTCACGAAGTACATGATGTGCTGATGAGCGTAGTTGTAGGTTTGTTTGTGTACACGTGGTGTGAGTGTGGTGTGCATGTGTAAGGTTTGGTGCATGTACGTTGTACATGAGTAGATACTACAATATTGTAGCCAGATAAGAGGTGTCAAAAATTCGGGTACCGATCGAGGTTATATTTACACAGTTTAGGTGAGAGTTCTGATGCTAGGAGGAACGGAGGTAGAAAACATGGTGGATTAGTGGAAGGATGGGAGTTTGCTAGCTGCCTAATCCACGGGATGGAGGGGAGGATTTGAGTAAATTAAATGTGCTCATGGCAGATGTTGTCAGACGTTGTCGCGCTGAAGAGGACATAGGATATCATGTTCTTGGGCACCAAGAACTTGAGATGAAAGAGCTAGTAAGAATAACAAAAAATGGGTTTGGCCTTCTCACTGTGGGAAATTTCATAGATGGCAACTGTTATAGGGTTTGCCGAGTGCCATCACTCAGGTACTCGGCAAACAACCTTTTGGCCGAGTGTTGTGCGGAAAATGTTTGGCAAAAAAAAAAACACTCGGCTTACTTGCTTGTTTGCCGAGTATTTTTTTACGATACTCGGCAAACAGCTCTTTGTCAAGTTATTTTCTGACACTTGGCAAGCAAGTAAGTTTTCCTAGTATTTTTTCTAGCACTTGACAAATAAATATTTTTTCTACCCCTCAAACTTTTCTTTACTCTGCACATAAAACATGTGATACTCTACGTGAAAGTTTGGTAATCTTTTGTACCTTTTTGCTATATTTAAGCAATTAATTGCATTTCAAGAAAATTTTTGAATCGAGTCAAAACTGAACTGAGTTATTTAAATAATGGAACAAAATTTGTAGAAAATTGATATTCATCTTATACATCCCTATTTGAGGCCTTACTTGTGAAATGAATAGGAATTTGGAACATCTAGTTCAGAAAACATGACAGTGAACGTGGGGTCGTATGGTTTTAATTTTTTAAAACCAAACAAAGTCTTAAAAATCATGATATTTGTTATGATGAGATGATATCATATGTGGAGGCTGTGGTACAAAATTGAGAAGGTTTTAGACATTTTGTCACATACGATGTTTAGAAATCGAGGCTTCTCACAGGAAATTTTTAGAGTTGAGCTGGATTCAATAAAATTTGGAGTCAAAGTAATAGTTAAATTGTAATTTGACTACAAAACTTTTTTACAAGCAATAGATTTGGTAATTTTTATAACTGTTTGATACTTCTAATATATTAAGTTCCAATATATTATTTTAATTGATATAAATTAAATTTAATCTATAAATTCATGAAATAATAGAATTATAGGTGTCAAAATCAAATACTTATTATTGACTGAATTTGATAAAGTATTGTTGAATTAATTGATGTTGATTTAAGTTTACATTATGGAAGAAGAAGAAAAGAAAATTTGAAGAAAGAAAAATAGAAAAACATTTCCCAAGTGTTTTATTTTGGCACTTGGCAAAGAAATTCTTTGCCGAGTGCTTTTTGGAGCATTCGACAATGATGCCATGTCACTGATCCAACAATCTCAAATTGTCGGTGCGGAATGTAGCTCCGACACTAACTAGTAATAAGCGCTGAGATCTGCCTCTCGATGGTCGGTGCTAAGCAACTAAGGACACTTGGTTTATCCTGGTTCCAGTCGGGGCCGTACGTCCAGCAGGTGTGTGCTCGAGGCACTATATTGCTTCGCACCGGGGAGCCTGTAGTGGGGCGGCTACAAGCGAGGCGGGAGAGGGGGCGTGGCCTCCAAGTCCCAAGAGGAGTGATTGAGGCGAGTGCCAATATCGTGGGGAAGGCGGAGAGCGTGTGAGCTATCGCTATCCGTTGTCCCGTGTCCCTGCGGCGGGGGGGGGGATCGCCTCCCTTTTATAGGCTAAGGAGAGAGCGATTTACAAGCATGCCGCACTGTTTGGCTACATGTGATGGTATGGCGTACAGTGCCGTGGAGTTGACGATCGTCCTGGCGAATCTTGCTCCAGTCATGGCGTCGTGGCGTGCCCTGTGCTTGAACAGGGGCGACCTCGAGGGTGGAGGCGTGGTGGTTGACCGGGGCGTCCCCCGATGGGCTCGAGGGAGCCGTTGACGATGATCCGTACGGGGTGCAGTAGCAGGCGTGGCGGCGTCCCGTCCCCGAGTGCTCAACAGCGTCGGAGTAGTTGTAATAGTGCACAGTGTGGCGCAGCAGGGGCGGGGATGGCCGCACAGGATTGATAGCGACGGGGATGGCGCTCCCGCCGCCCTTACGTCATGATTTGACCCTGCGGAGTCACGGGAAGAGGGTTCGAGGGTGCGGCTGGCACCCCTT
Organism: Cenchrus americanus; assembly: GCA_947561735.1. Taxonomy (NCBI): domain Eukaryota; kingdom Viridiplantae; phylum Streptophyta; class Magnoliopsida; order Poales; family Poaceae; genus Cenchrus; species Cenchrus americanus. The sequence continues at coordinate 226,577,055 of OX387245.1, read as the reverse complement.
CGAGGGCGCGACGCGTTAGCCGTACTAGAGTGGGCGGCACAGTGTCACGGAGCTGACACCGGCCTCGTCGCACAGTCCCCCGCAGTGGCGGGGGTGGGCTCCCCCTAGGGAGTTAGCGGAACAGCGTCGGGGCATGATTCCCAGGCGCGTCGTGACGCAGCTCTACCGTGTCAGAGCATTAGATGCCCGTACACGCGTGCGGGAGCAGGTGCGCTCATGAGGGACCCTCGAGCGAGGCAGACCCCGCTTGAGGGAGGCGGGGACCCTCGAGCGAGGCAGACCTTGCTCGAGAGAGGCGTGGACCCTCGAGCGAGGCGAACCTCGCTCGAGGGGGCGTGAGCCCTCGAGCGAGGCGGACCTCGCTCGAGGGGGTGTTTTGCCGGGCCGCTTCGGTGGGCCGCGGGGGCCGCCACAGCGTGGATCGCGTTGAGCGTATGTTTTGTGTTAGGCCCAAGGTTGGGTTTGCATTTTACGTTTTTTGCAGGTTTTGAGCAGGATTCCCCCCGATTTTTTAGGCGACTCTCGTGGCTGTCCGCGACAGTAGCCCCCGAGCATCTGCGGGTGTATCGGTCAGGTTCCCGCAGATGCTGGAGCCTAGTGATAGGAAGCTCGTCCCTCCCGGTTGCAGATGCCTTTCCGTGGGGCCGCGTCAGCGGACCCGCGGGTCTAGCCCCCGAAGCCCTACAGGAGCGTGAGTGCTCCTGCAAGGGTTTTTTCGCGGAATTTCATTAGCGGCGTGGTTCGTGTCTCGACCGGCATCGGTGATGTTTCAGCCGGCTTCGGTGACGCACGCGCAACTGATGTCTTTCGCGTTCGGTCCATCCCAGGAGGTGTAGCCGTGCGTCGAGCCCCCGAGCCTGGGCCCATTCGAGGCGATCGGGCGAGCTCTTCGTCTTGTTTGAAACGCACCCTCGCCGTCCCTCCGCGGACGGAGGGTGAGGTCTCCACAACTCCCATCGATCGGGTCGCGGATTGTGGATTCTTCGTCGAGCTGTTGGCGGGTGGTTCAAGTGGACGTCCATGCCCCGTTCGATAAGGGTAGGCTCTTGGTCCGGAGACTCGTCCAAAGAACTCGCGCGGGTTTGGCGCGGAAGCTCTCCCTCCGTGGGATCCCCCGGCTAGCTGCCCTCGCTAGCTCTCGAACACAACATGTGGGGCGCCCTCGAGCCGGTGGGCTTGAGGAAAGGCTCGAATGCGCGCGCCCTTGTCGCCCCCGACTGCGGTGATGCGGGACACCTGTTCGAACCCTTCGAGGGTCAGGTTTCGAACCCCTGATCAGTAGGGCCATGCAGGGTAGCACCTGAGTGCTCCCGTCCTTTCGCATCTGCGTATTTCGAGGGTTTTCAGCCGCGCCGGCCCTCGAACCGCTGATCAGTAAGCTCCGTAGATCGAGGGCACCTGTGGCGCCTGTTAACTTTGAACAGGCTTCGAGGACACTGATCGGTAATCGCACCCTTCGAGGGTCGGTTTTGTCTGAGCCGGGGGCTCGGGCCGCTCGAGGGTCTTCCTTACTTGGTAAGGGACCGGGCCATTTAATGCTCGCGATCACGGCCGTAGCCGCAGTGCGCGGGTGCGCCTTTTCGGGCGCCGCGACCGCGTGTGTAGTGGGAGGAGTGGCGGGTGGGCGGGCGGATGTGACCGCCTGCCGCGGACCTCCGGTTACCGCACCGTGATGATGGCGCGTGTGCAGTCGTGCGGCCGCCGCGGCCGTGGTGGGTCCCGCTCATCACCGAGAGAAATTTTTCACCTGTAGTTAATGCGTGCGGGGTGTGCGCTCCGGAGAGCACGCCCCGTGGATCTATAAATCCGATAGGGAGAGGAGAGGTGGTTTTTTACCTTCGCACTTAGCGTTTGCCATCCTTGCCTCTCGCACTTCTGCCCCCGTGCCGCTATTGCCTTCGCGCTCCCGCTCTAGAGCCGTTCTTGCTTCTCGTTCTTCGTTCCCTCGCCCATCCGTATGGCTCCCCAGCAGTCCATCACCGTCATCGACCCGCCGGCATGGGAGCGCTCGACGGCGATGACGCCGTCTCGAATCCGCCGGTGGCCGGCGGCCGGCGGGCGGCAAACGTGGAGGGGCGGCCCACGGAGTGGATCGAGCCGCCGGTGAGGGACCATGTGCCCAACCCACCATTCGGCTATGTCGTCAGCTTCGTCCGTTTCCATGAGCGCGGCTTCGCGGCGCCGGCGAGCCGCTTCCTGCGGGCCCTGTGCTACCACTACGGCGTGGAGCTGCACAACTTCACGCCGAATGCGATATAGCAGGCGGCCACGTTCATCAGCGTCTACGAGGGCTTCTTGGGGATCCCGGTAAACTGGGATCTCTAGGTCCACCTCTTTCGCGCGGAACTGCACATGCTGGCCACGTCGGAGCCGAGGACTCGCCGCGCGGCGCGCGCCGGCGACTTGTCGCTCGCGTTGCGGAGCTCACGCAGGGAGGAGTACATCCCCTGCACGATGACCTCCAACAACGCGGACTGGGAGCGGGGGTGGTTCTACCTCCGCAACGCCAACCCCGGCCTCCCCCTACACCGGCAAGGTGCTGAGGGAGATGGCCATCTCCTGGCACCACGGGGTATCTCCACCCTCGCACCAGGCGTGGCTGGACTCGCTCGTGGCCGCGTTGAAGCACCTGGCGGACCGCGGGCTGACCGCGGGGTGCGTCCTCGCCAACCTCCACCACCGGCGGATCGTCCCCCTGATGGAGAGGCGGCTTCGCATCTTCGAGATGGACGAGGACGCGGACCCCGTCGCGTTGGCGGAGTCGCGGCTACTGCGGGACCTCTTCCCGCGGGAATACGCGGCCACCCTAGCGCGGCGCGCCATCGACCTCAGGGCGGGGTGTTGCAATAACGCATCCCTTTGGGCGTTCGCCATGCTCCCCGTCGGCCAATTGGTGAGTGAATTTCTTGATTTCCTTTCTTGTTCTGCCGGTTTTTGTGTCGTCGGCGTGTTTTAAGGCTTTTCCTGATCCCTGCAGATGGTGCGCGTGAACGCCGCGCGGTTCGACCCACCCATGCCCCGGTCTCGCGCGCTCGCGCGCGCGGCGCAATGTCAAGAGTAGGAGCGGGTGGAGCGCAGAAGAGAGAGGAATGCGCGGCGACGGGAGCACCGGGAGCGGAGGAGCGAGGAGTTCCGGCTGTGCGAGCAGCAGGGGCTTTCCTCGCCCGGGACAGAGGAGTACTCGTCGTCAGACGAGGAAGAGGAGGAAGAAGATAGGGGGCAGGTTCTCCCCGACAGGTGGGAGCCCGAACCCCCGTCACCGGAGCCGACTCCGGTGACAAGAGAATCAACGGCTGGGGCGGGTGCAGGGGCGCCCGCCGCCGGGCGGTCTACGGCGGAGGCGGCGCGGGCCGCGGAGGGTGCCGGCGCGCCATGGAGGCGCCCGTGCGCGCGGCGGAGGTGCCCGTGCGCGCGGCGGAGGTGCCGTGCGCGCGGCGGAGGTGCCCGTGCGCGCGGCGGAGACCGCGTGCGCGGTGGAGGCGCGAGGAGACGCGGCGGTGGCCACGCCGGCCGCGCCCGTGACGTCGGCGGGGACCTCGAGGAAGAGGAAGCGGGCCTTCTCCTCCTTGAGGTAAGGAGTTGCCTTTCGAGGGGTCGTGTGCTCGATTGGCGGCGATGTGACACTCTGTTCTCGTGTTTGCTGGGTGACGCCAACCGTGCCCCCCTCGCACCGGCCAAGGTGCTGAGGGCAGACGCGTCTGTCCCCACCAGGCGGCGCTCGTCAATGGTGACGCGGGCGGCCATAGGCACGGCGGCGGCGGCGAGCGGGGGCTTGCGAGGCGCGGCCGAGACCTCGAGGCCACGGCCGGTGATGTCGCCCACCGGGCCGCGGCCGGCGGTCGCGAGAGGCACGGCGGCGCGCGGCCGCGGCGGAGGCGCGGCCGGGAGGCGCCGGGCCGCGGTGGCGCGGCTGGCGATGTCGGCCATGGGGGCGCGTCGCGCCCGCGGCCACTAAGGCGCGGCCGGAGGCGGCGGTCGTGGTGGCACGGCGAAGCTCACGGCCACGGCGGTGCGGCAAGAAGGGCGGCCGCGGGCGACGGCGGTGGAGATCCCCGACGATGAGGTCCCTCCGCCCGGGTGGGGACCGGTGGGCGAGCCCGCCCACACCGGGCCCCGAGCCCCCGGGCGGGGGCGCTCATGAGGAGGTGTGATGGCCACATGGTAGCCGCGAGCTCGGGGCACGGCGCCGAGGCCTCTTCGTCTTGCGGCGGCCGCCCAGCCGGGCAACCCGGTGGCGAGCACCGGGGGCGGGGGCGGGAGCGCGTCGACACGCCGCCCCTCACTTCGCCAACGCGCAAGAGGAGCACCAGCTGTGGGAGGAGCTCCGTGGCCATGGCGCTTCGCTCAACCGGGCGCTAAACGAGGCGCTACGGATCCACGGCGGCCCGGCGTTGCGTGTCTTCCAGGTATGTCGGCGTTCGTTCACTTGTTGCTTTCTTCTTTGCTCTGTTGTTTTCGCGTTTGTCTTTGTGGCGCGGCACTCACGGGTCCTTGCCTGCTGGTGGCAGGAGCTGGAGCTCTGTGCCCGCGACAGGTACGGTGCCCTTGACCAGATGGGCGCTGAGCTCCGCCAGCTCCGGGAGCAGCGCGACGCTCTCGACGCCCTCGCCGAGGCCCTACCCGGGATGGCTGGTTGGCATACCGGGCAGAGGCTCTACGCGACCAGCTCTTCGAGCTAGAGGGGCTATCCACGGCGTGCTCCTCCGCCGTTGAGTGGGTTCGCACGGCCCTCATCGACCGGGACGAGGCGCTGAGCAGGCGAGAGGGGACCTGGAGAGGGTGCGCACCGTGGCGGCTGACTGGGAGGCAGAGGTGGTCTCCGTCTGGGCTCAGCACCGGCAGGTCCGCGCGAAGCTCGAGGGGGCGCGGTCCCGGGGAAGCCAGGCCGAGGAGAGGGCGAGGGAGGTCGAGCAGAAGGCTAAGGAAGCCGAAGAGTTGAAGGCCGCCCTCGCCGCCAAGGTCGTCGCGGTCGTCGCAGCGGAGGAGCGGCTGCGCGGCAGAGCGTGCCCGCCCGCCAGAGGCCGAGGGTCAGCTCCAGCAGGAGCGGGCCGCCCTCGTCGATGCCCGAACGGCGCTCGAGCGGAAGCATGCTGCTTTCGAGAGGGCGCAGGCGTCGCTGAAGGAGCGGGGGACGAGGTCTTGAAGCTCGACGGGGAGCTGATCGCCCTCAGCATCTCGAACGCGGATCAGCGCCGGACCCTCGAGGAGCAGAGCGCCACGGTCGTTAGCATACAGCAGGCGGTCGAGGGTGGGCGCCAAGCTCTCGAGGGGGAGAGGAAGCAGGTTGAAGGTGAGTTGCCGTTTCATTCCTTTGTTTTGTTGATCTTCCCTTCGGGGGTTTGTTCTCTTCTTGATTTCCTTTGCTCGTGGTATCCAGGCCTGCGCACCGCGTTGCGGCGTGTGACCGATCGGGCCGAGACATTGCAGGCGTCCTACGACTCCTCCGAGCGGGAGCTGGTGGAGCTGCGTGCTGCCGCCCTCGAGACCTGTCAGGCGGTTGAGGAGGGCGAGACGCGCGCTGGAAGCTCGTTGGCAAGCCGTCTGCGCACCCTTGGCGGGCACGTCTCGAGGCGCATGCGCCGCGCACTTCACTAGGGCGTCCAGAAGGCCCTCGGCGTGGTGCGATCCCACTACGAGGTGAACTTCGAGGCTGTGGCGTCAGGCTACGTCATCCCGGAGGGCGTTGAGGACGAGGTGGCGATGGAGCACGCGGACGTGCTTGCCGCTGACGCCGGTGAGACGCTCACCAAGGACTTCATGGAGTTCTTGTTCCCGGACGCTGCTGATGCCGACGCGCCTCAAGCCTGAAGACTGTTGGGCACTTGGCCCTTTTTGTTCAAATGTTAGTATCTAGGCCTTGTGGCCGTGTAAATGAACAAGTAAACTCTTGAAATGTATTAAGCACTTGTAAATTTAAGTAGTGTTTCTTGTTTCGCTTATTGCGCTGTTTCGTTTTTCCTTTGCTTGGGTGAATTCGGGTTGGGGGAGTTCGATTTCGTGAGTAGCCCGCTGGGCCGTAGGCAAGAGAGAAGGGTCGAATCCTCGTGGAGGCGTAGCCTTTCTCTGGCTCGCGCGTCCTTTCCGCTTGGCGGCGACCCGCGCCCCGCCTGAATTCGTTCGAGGCTAAGGTTGAATCGTACTTAGCGCATTTGCGAATCGAATTTTTTGCGAAAAAATCGGACCATTTGGGGGGGGTGCCCAACGCGGTAGCCCCCGAGGGTGACTTGGTTTTTAGGGGAAAGCCGAGTTGCCCTTTAACTTTATTAATTTGTTGTTACTTACATTCGTGCTGCCAACTGGGGTGTTGGGCATGTAATTTACAACAAAAGACTTGGAAATCCTAGCTAAGGGTAGAAGCGACGTAGCTGCTGGATATTCCAAGCGTTGGTGAGTTCCTCGCCGTCCTCATTGGCCAGCTTGTACGTGCCGGGCTTGAGCACTTTCACCACGACGTAGGGCCCCTCCCATGGGGGTGACAACTTGTGGCGGCCTCGATTGTCTTGGCGTAGTCTTAGGACGAGGTCCCCCTCGCTGAAGTCTCGCCGCCGCACCTTTCGAGCTTGGTAGAGCCTTAAGGACTGCCGGTACCTCGCGGAGTGCATCAGGGCCACGATGCGTGCCTCATCTAACTGGTCCGGCGAGTCCTCGCGGGCTCGCTGGTTGGCACCTTCGTCGTAGCCCCGGACTCTGGGCGACCCGTATTCCAAGTCCGTGGGGAGGACGGCCTCCGCGCCATGGACCAGGAAGAATGGGGTGAACCCGGTGGCCCTGCTTGGGGTGGTCCTGAGGCTCCACACAACCGCCGGCAGCTCCTGGAGCCATTTCCGACCAGACTTGTTCAGCTGGACGAAAATTCTAGGCTTGAGGCCTTGTAGAATCATGCTGTTGGCACGCTCCACTTGGCCGTTGGTCTGTGGGTGCGCCACGGCCGCCCAGTCCACACGGATGTGGAACTTGTCGTAGAACTCCAGGAACTTCCTGCTTGCGAATTGGGACCCATTGTCGGTGATGATGGAGTTCGGCACACCAAAGCGATAGACGATGTCGGTGAAGAACGTCACCGCCTGCTCCGTTCTGAGATTCGTGATGGGGCGTGCCTCCACCCACTTGTCGAACTTGTCGATTGCGACCAACAGGTGGGTGTAGCCCCCAGACGCCTTCTGCAAGGGTCTGACGATGTCCAGCCCCCACACGGCGAAAGGCCACGTGACGGGGATGGTCTGCAGGACGTGCGTGGGGAGATTGGTTTTGCGGGCGTAGAACTGGCACCCTTCGCAGGTGCGCACGATCTCGCTGGCGTCAACGACCGCGGTGGGCCAGTAAAAGCCCTGGCGGAACGCATTGCCCACGAGGGTGCGGGGTGCGACGTGGTGGCCGCATACGCCTGCGTGTATGTCCCGGAGGAGCTCGCGCTCCTGTGGGATGGGCACGCATCGCTGCAGGATGCCGGAGGCGGCGCGCTTGTACAGCTCGCCGTCGACGAGGGTGAAGGACTTGGCCATCATGGCGAAGCGTCTGGCCTCGGACCGGTTCGAGGGGAGTTCCCCTCGGTCCATCCAGGCGATATACTTGTCGCGCCAGTCCGCTTCACTGGGGGCTGGTTCGACGTCCATGGCTTCGGCCTCATCGGCGCCGTACCCCTCGAGCAGGGAGAGCACGCACACCTCGTTCGAGGGGTCCTCGTCCATGGGCTCTGCACCCGCTGGATTCGAGGGAGCCCCCGAGGGTTCCGTGCAGTTCGAGGGGTGCGACTCGAGGTTGCCGGACGGCTGGGCGACGTCTCGAGCGAAGACGTTCAGGGGGACGGTGATCTGCCCCAACGCGATCTTGGCGAGCTCGTCCGCCTCCTTGTTATACCGGTGGGGCAAGTGGTTGAGCTCGATGTCGTAGAACTTGTCCTCGAGGGCCCGCACAGCCTTGCAGTATGCCCCCATCTTATCGTCGTGGCAGCTCGCGTTTTTCATGACCTGGTCGATCACGAGCTGCGAGCCCCCCGCATGTCGAGGCGTTTGATGCCTATCTCGATGGCGATCTTGAGGCCACAAAGTAGGGCCTCGTACTCAGCCATATTGTTTGACGTGGGGAAGTGAAGGCGCACAGCGTACCGCATGTGCTCCCCGAGGGGTGAGATGAAAAGCAGGCCCGCGCCCGCACCTGTCTTCATCACCGAGCCGTCGAAGTACAAAGTCCAGCATTCTTCCCGGATCTGTGGCGGCGGCAATTGCGTGTCCGTCCACTCGGTAACGAAATCTGCCAAGATTTGGGACTTGATGGCCTTGTAGGCGAGCGTTTCACCCATCAGCTCCACCGACCACTTGGCAATTCTGCCCGTTGCATCCGGGTTACGGATGATTTCCCCCAACGGAAAGGAGGAAACCACCGTGACCGGGTGAGCCTCGAAGTAGTGGCGGAGTTTGCGTCGTGCGAGAACCACTGCGTAAAGCAGCTTCTGGACTTGCGGGTAGCGCGTCTTGGTGTCGGACAAGACTTCGCTGATGTAGTACACCGGCCGCTGGACTGGCAAAGCGTGCCCCTCCTCCGCACGCTCCACCACGATGACAGCGCTGACCACTTGGGTGGTTGCGGCCACGTAGAGGAACAAAGGCTCGCTGTCTTGCGGCGGTGTGAGGATTGGGGTGTGGGTAAGGGACGCTTTTAGCTTATCAAGCGCTTCCTGGGCCTCGACGGTCCAGGAGAAACTCGCCGAGCCGCGAGATGAAGCGGCTCAAGGCGGCAAGGCACCCCAGCACCCTTTGGACCCCTTAAGGTCCCGAATCTGACCCATTCGTTCGAGGGCTGCAACCTTTTCGGGGTTGGCCTCGATGCCTCACTGGGAGATGTTGTATCCTAATAGCATGCCCCGCGGCACGCCAAAGACACATTTTTCGGGGTTTAACTTCACCCCGTTGGCCCGTAGGCAGCCGAACGCGATGCGAAGGTCGCTAACCAAGTCGTCCGCCTTCCTGGTTTTTCTGACTATATCATCTACATACGCCTCAACGGTTCGCCCGATGTGGTCTCCGAAGACTTGCTGCATACATCGCTAGTATGTTGCGCCCGCGTTTCGGAGGCCGAACGACATCGTTACGTAGCAGTACATCCCAAACGGCGTGATGAATGAAGTCGCGAGCTAGTCGGACTCCTTCATTTTTTATCTGGTGGTACCCGGAATAGGCATCAAGGAAACAGAGAAATTCACACCCGGTGGTCGAATCAACGATCTGATCGATACGCGGTAAAGGAAAAGGAACTTTAGGACATGTTTTATTAAGACTAGTGTAGTCCACACACATCTGCCACTTCCCATTCTTTTTCTTTACTAATACAGGATTAGCTAGCCAAGCGGGGTGGAACACTTCCTTGATGAACCCAGCCTCGAGGAGCTTCCGCAGCTCCACTCCGATTGCCCGGCGCCGCTCCTCATCGAAGCGGTGCAGCCATTGCTGCACGGCGCGGGAGTGAGGTAGGATGTCAAGGGAGTGCTCGGCGACCTCCCTCGGGATGCCTGGCATGTCCAAGGGGCTCCACGCGAAGATGTCGGCGTTGGCGCGGAGAAAGTCGACGAGCACCACTTCCTATTTCAGGTCGAGGGTAGAACTGACCCTCAACGCCTTGCCCTCGGGGGCGCGCGGTGGAGGGGCACCTCCTTGGTCTACTCGGCGGCCCTTGAAGGCGTCGGCGTGCTTCGCGGCGGAGTCGAGGTCCTCGTTGACCATCTTCTCCATGTTGGCGACAAGCGCTTTGTCCAGCGCCAGTGCCTCGACGTGTTCCACGCACTCGACGTCGCAGTCGAACATGTGCTCGATGGATGAGCCCACGGTGATGACACGCGTTGGGCCCCGGCATCTTCATCTTGAGGTAGGTGTAGTTGGGGACCGCCATGAACTTGGCGTAGCAGGGTCGCCCGAGTATGGCGTGGTACGCGCCCCTGAATCCCACCACCTCAAAGGTGAGTGTCTCCTTGCGGTAGTTGTCCGGCGTGCCGAACCAGACCGGCAGGTCGATCCGCCTAGGAGGCCGTTCGCACTTGCACCGGCGCGACGCCATGGAACGGCGTCATGCTGGGGCTGCGCTTGGTCCAACCCGATCCCCGGCGGGCGCGGCGGTGTGCGTGTAGAGGATATTGAGGCCGCCGCCTCCGTCCATCGGGACCTTGGGTCGACCACCGGCGGGTACCGACCCGGGTTGGGGATGCGGTTCGGGTGATCCTCGCGGGCCGAACGTGATGGCGTCCCTCCGACCGGTCGAGGAAGGAGGGAGGCGCCTTTTCTCGCGGCGAGGACCTCGTGCCGCTCCCGCTTGCGTTGGCAGTCCGGACATGTCGACCGTCGCCCCCGAAGATGAGGAAGACATTCTCCACGGTGGGGGGAAGCCGCCGGCGTCGCCGTCACCCCCCGTCCTTCGCGGCGGCGCGGCCGTAGAACCGCCTGAGCATGTCGCACTGCTCGAGGGTGTGGTTGACCAGCGTTTTGTGGTAGGGACATAGCTTCTTCAGCATGTCGTCGAAAACTCCCGGGCCTCGAGGGGCCGGTCGAGGGCCCCGTCGAGCCAGGTCAACAGCAAGAGCTTCGCCGTCGTTGTCGTCGTGCCCCTGCTCGCGCGCCTCGCAGCGTGGCTTCTTTCCCTTCTTGCCCTGCTTGTTCTTTTGGCGAGGCACCTTGGACTTGCCGCCCTCCGCGGGCGCGTCGTCCACGCTTTTGCCCTTCTTGCCGTCGAAGATCGCCCCCACCGCCTCTTCTCCTGAGGCAAAGCTAGTGGCGATGTCGAACAGCTCGTTCGAGTCGACCGGCGGGCTGCGCCCGAGCTCGCGCACAAGATCCCGGCAAGTGGTGCCCTCGAGGAAGGCGTGCACGATTTCGGACTACGCCACACTTGGGAGCTCTGTACAGCGCTTGGAGAAGCGCCGTATGAAGTCCCGGAGCGACTCGCCGGGCTTCTGGGTGCAAGAGCGCAGGTCCCAGGAGTTCCCAGGGCACACGTACGTGCCCTGGAAATTTCCCACAAACGTGCGGACCAGGTCGTCCCAGTTGTGGATTTGGCTGGCCGGCAGGTGCTCGATCCACATCTGCGCCGAGTCGGCGAGGTGCAGGGGGAGGTTACGGATGATAACCTCGTCGTTGGTGGCCCCACCTAGCTGACATGCCAGACGGTAGTCGTTGAGCCACACACGGGGGTCCGTCTCCCCGTTGTACTTGATGATTGTCAAGGGCTGGCGGAAGCGCTGGGGGAAGTTTGCCATGCGGATCTCCCGGCTCAACACGCGGGTTCCCGGGGGCTCCGACGTCGGTGAGCGGTCCTCACCGCTGTCGTAGCATCCACCCCGTCGAGGGTGGTAGCCCGCTGCCGCCCGCGCCTCCGCATTACCCGCTCGCCGGGTGTTGATGACGTTGCGGGCGTCACCATCTTGGGCTTGCCCGCGTGTGTCGAGGAGCCGTTCCCTCGGCCGGCGGGCACCCCGGGTTGGCGGGGCGCTCGGTTGCGCCGCCCGCGTGCATCGAGAGCTCGGGGCCTTGCGCACCCCCATCGTCCCGCGTGCTCCCCCGCGCCGGCCGATGCGGGACACCGAGCTTTCGGCCTGTTGGACGGCTACTTGCTCGATGAGCGCTCGCGCCTCGTGGTGCGGGTTCCGCGCCTCGGGCGTCGAGGGGGCGGGGCATGGCCCGCAGCAGTGTCGCAGCGGCAATGAGCTTTTGGATCGCTCGCGGGGGCGTGTCCGGATCGTCGACGTTGAAGTCAGTGTTGATGCGTTCGCGGGCCTGCCTGCCCAACTCGCGCGCGCGTTCGCCGCGCGCGGAGGCATCTCCTGCGATAGAGGCGCGAAGCAACCGCACTGTGCGGTACTCTTCCGCCAGCTTGGCCTCGAGCTCGCGTGCTTGGACCAGCTGTGCGTTGATGTCGGCCCCCCTCGGCGGTGAAGGGGGGGCGCTTGGCCCCGCAACCAGGCGCGGTCCAGTTCCCAGAGCAGGAGGAACCTCTCCGTCGCCGGCGCCCGCCGCGTCGCCGGCGTTTGCTGGGTCGATGGCGATCACGACGCAGCACCCCCGCCGGGGTCGTAGCTCCCGGCGCTGGAGTCGTCGGAGTAGCCGAACCAGTAGTCCGTGGCGTCGAGGAACCGCTTGAACATCACTGGGTCCTGCACGCCGAAGAAGTTCCACTCCGTGTATCCATGCGAGGTGGCGAGTGGCAGCTTGTCGATGGAGCCTAGGGATGACTCATCGCCGGCGGAGGCGCTAGGGTCCCTGGCAACCAGGATGTGGCGGCCAGGGGGAACCCTGTGCATCCTTGTGTTGGCGTTGGCGTTGGCGACGTATGCCGCCGTGGCACCGCGCAGACCGATAGGGAAGCGCGGTCCGGAAACCGAGCGCTCACCCGCCGGGGCGGTTGCTGTCTCGCCGGTGAGCGCGTCGCGTTGCGAGGCGACGCGCGTAGCATGCCGGCACTCCGACCGCGCCCGTCGCGAGCGCCGGCCGAGCGACGGCGACACCGTGGCGCCGAAGGACCCACGGCATCCGTGTTGGCGGGTGTTGGTGTCGTGGTGACGCGTGCGGCGGCGACCGGGGCGGACCCGGCCCGGCGCCGCGCACGGAGTTCCTCACGGTTGGTGAGGCGTATGAGGTAGCCGTTCCCCGTAGCCCGACATCGAGAGAGCCGGTGACGAGTTGATCTTCGCGCGCGCAGCCCCACGGTGGGCGCCAACCGTCGGTGCGGAATGTAGTCCCGACACTAACTAGTAATAAGCGCCGAGATCCGCCTCTCGATGGTCGGTGCTAAACAACTAAGGACACTTGGTTTATCCCGGTTCCCGCCGGGGCCGTACGTTCGACAGGGGTGTGCTCGAGGCACTATATTGCTTCGCACCGGGGTGCCTGTAGTGGGGCGGCTACAAGCGAGGCGGGAGAGGGGGCGTGGCCTCCAAGTCCCAAGAGGAGTGATTGGGGCGAGTGCCAATATTGTGGGGAAGGCGGAGAGCGTGTGAGCTATCGCTATCCGTTGTCCCGTGTACCTGCGGCGGGGGGGGGCATCGCCTCCCTTTTATAGGCTAAGGAGAGAGCGATTTACAAGCATGCCGCACTATTTGGCTACGTGTGATGGTATGGCGTACAGTGTCGTGGAGTTGACGATTGTCCTGGCGAATCTTGCTCCAGTCATGGCGTCGTGGCGTGCCCTGTGCTTGAACAGGGGCGACCTCGAGGGTGGAGGCGTGGTGGTTGACCGGGGCGTCTCCCGACGGGCTCGAGGGAGCCGTTGACGATGATCCGTACGGGGTGCAGTAGCAGGCGTGGCGGCGTCCCGTCCCCGCGTGCTCAACAGCGTCAGAGTAGTTGTAGCAGTGCGCGGCGTTGCGCAGCAGGGGCGGGGATGGCCGCACAGGATTGACAGCGACGGGGATGGCACTCCCGCCGCTCTGACGTCATGATTTGACCCTGCGGAGTCACGGGAAGAGGGTTCGAGGGTGCGGCTGCCCCCTTCGAGGGCGCGGCGCGTTAGCCGTACTATTGTGGGCGGCACAGTGTCACGGAGATGACACCGGCCTCGTCGCACAGTCCCCCACAGTGGCGGGGATGGGCTCCCCCTAGGGAGTTGGCGGAACAGCGCCGGGGCATGATTCCAAGGCGCGTCGTGGCGCAGCTCTACCGTGTCAGAGCATTAAATGCCCGTACATGCGTGCGGGAGCAGGTGCGCTCGTGAGGGACCCTCGAGCGAGGCAGACCCCGCTCGAGGGAGACAGGGACCCTCGAGCGAGGCGGACCTCGCTCGAGAGCGGCGGGGACCCTCGAGCGAGGCGGAACTCGCTCGAGGGGGCGTTTTGCCGGGCCGCTTCGGTGGGCCGCGGGGGCCGCCACAGCGTGGATCGCGTTGAGCGTATGTTTTGCGTTAGGCCCAAGGTTGGGTTTGCGTTTTACGTTTTTTCCAGGTTTTGAGCAGGATTCCCCCGATTTTTAGGGGACCCTCGTGGCGGTCCCCGACAAAAATGCTACATTTCGCATTGGTCCTCTTCCTCTCAACTGGATAAGCCACCCTCCTCATTCTTCATATCCCTTAGTCTCTCTTCCGCCTGCGTCAGATCCGGCCACCAGCCACCTTGCTTCCCACCCCTACTGGCGCCGCGCCTTCCCTACGTGCAAAGTGACGGTGCCCCGATGAGGCCGCTAGAGGTGGTCGTGGCAGCGCTTCTGAGACCCGTGTCGAGGGTGTTTATTTATATATTTTGTTCTCTGCCAAGTGAAACATATCACTCGGAAAAGCGTTTTTTTATATTTTTCGAAAATCTTCACCGAGTGTCAAATATGTCATTAGGCAAAGCCTTCACCTACTGTTTTGATCTTTTTTTTTGGGGGTAAAAGAGTGTTTTTACCCTTCGCCAAGTGTTTCTGGCACTTAGCATACTCCCTCTTTCCGTAGTGTTTATTACTAGCGTCATGTACAAATGGTTGTTCAATGTGAATCAAATACTAGTATAGTTGGATAAATCAAGAGGATTAAGATTATGTCGACACTCAGTCACTTAAACCACTAGCTAGATAGAGATGTACCCTTGGTAATTTACTTATGGAACAAGCTAAGCCTCTTCTTCAATCCAGACATGCACGCAGCCGAAGTCACCTCGTGGTGGAGTGCATCGCAGCATAGAGTGAGGAATCAATTAATCATATTCATATATAATGATAAAAGTCTACTCTATAGTTAATAATCGATCTGTACCCGAGTGTAGAGCAATTATTTTACTTGATTACACTAACGAGTAATCACACAGGACTAGGTACTCCGAACATAGTAAGATTATTTCCAGAGATATTTCTTATAAGTACAGCTAATTAACTGCCATATCGATCAGCGATCCATATGCCGCCGGAGAAGACAAGATTGCACTTTTTACAAGTGGAGTCACTATAGGAAACTCAGGCTTTGCCTAGGGTTCCAGGCTTTGCCGAGGGCTTTTTATCGGGCCCTCGGCAAAGAAAATCTTTGCCGAGAGCCGCGCTCGGCACAGCAGTACTCACGACACTGCATCCTTTGCCGAGGGTCGGGCCGTCGGCAGGCTGGGACCCTCGGCATAATCAAATCTTTGCCGAGTGCCAGCCCTCGGCACGGTGTGCACCGTTGGAGAAGGAGGGTGCGCCGTCACATTTGGGCTGCCGTCCACTGTGCCGACGGCTCCGCCGTGAGGCCGTCGGCACAAATGCTACCTGTGCTGAGTGCCCCCTCCCCAGCTATGGGCAAAGGCGTTGACCCGGGTTTACCCCGGTTGACTGGCCTTTGCCGAGAGCCAGCTGGGGCCGTCGGCAGAGCACACGTCTGTGCCGACGGCCCACTCTCGGCACATGCCAGGCCATCGACAAAAAAGTAATTTTTTTTAGTTTTTGGGTTGAGCTTTTTCTTTGCTAAAGGTACATTAGTTAGAGTTTGATTTCCATTTTTTGTGTTTATTTTCATATTTTTTACTATATTTCATGTATTTTCATCTTATTTTTGAATTTCTCTGCATATTTCAAATTTGAACTGCAAGTCCTCAAAACAGTGCCTGTATATGATTGGAAAATTGATATTGTTGCTTGTTAGTGTGAGTTTAGTCCTAATCTAGCGCCACGTGTCAAAATTCAAATATCTTTGTGCAGATCACATGTCCACCCGCTTTCCTGCGAATCGTTTTCAAATTATATAAAATGCAAATAAAGTCGAAAAACACGAAATTTGACGAGTTGTCGTTATATCACATGTGTAGGCAGTGGTAAAAATTTGGAATTATTTCGTGAAAGTCTCCGTCACACAGTAGACAAACCAAGTCTTCTCGTCGTATGGTCCTAGATCATGTAACCTTAGGTGTCTCCCGTCCGAAAGAGATACGGCTGGAGGTATGCATTTCTGTGCATACCTACGACCGTATATGTTTCGGATTGTCCACGTTTTCTGGACAGCCCGCGAATCCGTAAATGAGTTAGTTTCCATGTCCTGGTATGATCTGAGACAGAGTTTCGGAATCACCTCCTGTTGTTCTCTGGATACACAATCTCCATACTCGGACGTGTATCTGGAGAACAGCGGGAAGGTACTGCCGAAATTCTGCCTCGATCGGGTCGGGGCATAGAAACTAACTCATATACGGATCCGTGAGTGGGATTAGGACCTATCCTCACCTATTAGATAGTAGGATCACGATGTACATGGATTTTATGGTTCGCATTCCTGATTGATAAAGGATGGAGGACCGTCAGTGATGAGTACTAATCTAGGATTAGCACAAGGGATGGCCCGATCTTCACGGCAGTAGGTTTTGTAACAAGATAACTTGCTGAAAATCAGCGGATAAAGGCTTTATACCTGACCAAGGTTGGATGCGACCAAGTGACAGGGAGAAAGGCACCGAAGAAGCTTCGACTCGATCTCCGAACGACCACAGAACCACGATCCGGGGTAGCTTTATACCAGCCAAGGTTGGATGCGACCAAGCGACGGGGAGAGAGGCACCGAAACCGCGAAGACTTCGACTCGATCTCCGAACGACCGCAGAACCACAACCGGAGCTAATCCACACAAAGAGAGGCAGCCGTACTGGAACTCTCAGAGCACGAACTAGTGGATCCCGCAGGAATCTCTTCACAAGTCAAAGAAGAACAAGGAAGAACAAGGGTTCGGTAGCACTGGCAGCTCGGCTGCAATCTCACCGGATTAATCTCAAATCATTAAAAGTTGTTTTTAGCTTACATATGCGGGGTATTTATACTAGGAACAACCCTCCTAGGTGGGTGGAAACACGAAAACAAACTAAATACGTCGCCAATGTGAAAGGATCTCCCGAGATGACCTTCGAGTTGTTTCCGCGTGATTGTTTGACTGCTGAGCAGTCTTCAATGTTTTGATCATAACTTATTCTAGGAATCGTCAAATGATGTGGGACTAGATGCGTTGGAAAGTTAACTCGATTATCTTTCCAACGATGTATAGCATGCTATGTGAAACTTCGTAGATTGGTACAGTTTAATGCCCGAACTTATGCTTCAGGAAACTGCCGAATGGCATTGCCGAATGACTTTTGCTGAAATGTCCTTGCCGAATGACAAGGATTTTTGCCGATTCCAGCTTCGTGGTCTTCGTCTTGATGACTCTCTTCCATGTACCTGAGAAGTATTAACATACAAGACTTAGGTAGCATAAAGTTATCATTAGAATTGAGTTTAAGTTCACAAAGTAGCGCGTGCACCTCTTGTTGTATCTTCTTAGCTCAGCTATGTGTGATTGGTCCTATAGGTGTTGGTGTAGAGGTCGGCAATGTAGTCGATGAGGTCAGCAAAGTGGTTGGAGTGGTCGATGACGCTGGCGTGTGCATATCGGTCGGTGGATGTACATCGGCCGGAAAAGTAAGCGTGATTTTGACGATGAATGGATGGTTAAGACCAATGATTTCTTGGAATTTGCATGGGCCAATTCTCGTGGTCATTTGCTAGTTTGGTGTCCCTGCACAAAATGTGACAACAAGAGGTGAGTTAGCAAGGAGGATATGGGCCGACATCTTCTGTACAATGGATTTACCGGAGACTATACCATGTGGATCTACCATGGTGAAGCACATCGTATGAGAGAGGAGGTGGTGAGACCACGCCTGGAGGCGTGCGATGATGATGCGGGGGTTGTAGACATGTTAGAAGATGCCCATCGTAACACCCCGAAATTTGAAAATTTCAGGATGTTTATAGGAAAAACAATTAATCAACGATTTTCTCATAATTTAAAATTTTCCCAACTATTATTTTCTTTATTGGAAACTTAGTATAGGAAAAATCAATTGATTGTTTTTCTAAATTAAACAAAATGAATGTGTGTGTGTTGCATTCATATTCGTTGCATAGTTTTTGGTTGATGTGTGTTGTAGTTTTCAACATAAAAAAAAGAATCAAAATTCAAGTCCATAAAACCACCCTCAAACTTTTTCTCTCAAACTCTCCCCCCCCCTTTTATCCCAAACTGCAGCTTCTCTTTCAGCCCAGGCCACCTTTCCCCTCTTTTTTTCAGCCCGTAACCGAGCAGGCCGCAGGCCCATCTCCAGTTCCGGCCTATTTCACCCTCCTACCGGCCCACCTTCTTCCCCTCTCTCTCGCCCGCCCGCCGCCAGCCGGGACCCACCCGTCGGCACCTCCTTCAACCTCCAGCCGCTCCTCTCCCCACCATGGCCGACCACACACCGCCGCCTCCCCGGCCTCCCAAGCTAATCCCCTCCCTCCACCGACCACGGCATTGAATGCCTAGTGGCGCACTCATGCCGTTGCGCCCCCTTTCCCTTCCGGAGCCGCCGCACCCAAAGCTCCACCGAGCTTTAATGGCCGGCCGCCGCACCATCGAGCTCCACCGCCCCTTGGTACCGCCGCCGCTCCTCCCCTCCGCCCTATAAAACGCACCCGAGCCCTACTCCTCTCACACCACCTCCCCACCCTCTCCTTGCGCGCGCGCCGCGCAGCCAGCCGAGCCCGGCGCCGCCGCCGCCGCCGAGCGCCGCCGTCCCTGATCTCCTTCCTCGCCGTCTCTCTATCGCTGGTGAGCACCTCCTCGTGATCCCCACGCCTCCCTCTCTCAGTTTTCTACCTCACCTTCATTCTCATCCCACCGAAATGCCATCGATTTAGCCGGCCAGAGCTCGCGTCCGCCGGCCATGGCGTTCGTAAATAGACCGTGGTCTCGCATCGTGAAGGGAAGATAAGGTATGGCAGATTTACCTTTTGGTCCTCGATGAATATCCAAATCAAAATCTTATAGCTTGTCTCTTGCAACTTTACCCATAACCCCCTAGAATTATCCCACTTTTCGCACATAAATCCCACCCCGGATCTTTTACCTCGCCGGCCCCTATCCTTTAATCTTTTCGCGAGCACTCGTTTTGTGTGTCTTGCAGATCTTCCAATCTAGCCCCCGCAAGCCTATAGTTAATAGTGTTTAAACCCTTGCAACCTTGTTTAGTGCATAGATTTCACGTTTTAGCTCCGTTTTTAGCGTTTCAAATTGCGTTAGGTTCGTAATAACTCAAAGAACGTAATAGAGACAATGTTGAACCTCTTACTTACTTTATAATTTATTTAATATTTAAATATGATTAAATACTAATGTATACATGCTTTACAAATTAAAATTTGATTAGAGATCAACACATGTTTTTATAAGAAAGATAGTTTGATTAATGTTTATTTAAACAATCTTTTCAATTAAAATCTAATTAGTGATATATTCCGGTTTTCATAATCAAACTTAAATTAATTAATATACATTCAATTTGCTTTCTAAATAAAAGTAACATAGGTCTATCCCGAGTTTTCAAAATTAAATATTAAATTGATTAATATGAACATAAAAATGTTTCTAAATTATAAATTACTTAGTACAATTTGAAATGTAAAGATATTCGTTTAGATGCTTTACATGCTTCTTTTAAATTAAAATGTTTAATTTGCATAAAATAATACTTGAATATTTATAAATAAAATTGGAATAAGTTATACACCGTTCCTTTTATATAAATATAACTTGCTTAATTATTAAATAAGGTATTTCTCTGAAATAACCTATGCACATCTTTTTGAATTAAAATTTACCAAGCACATAGCCTTGTGTGATATAATCCAAATCTTACGATAGTTCCGAGTCTTTTGCGTTCGCGGTCCTAGAACCAAACCTTGTCCTCTTTTAAAGCTTTTCATGCTTGGTGTATTGTTCTTAGTTGTTCTTGTTTGTCCGCTTCCGCATGTTTGTGCTCGATGTTTGCTTCGAGTAGAAGATCGAGCTGTTGATTGAAAGTCCTGAAGATCAAAAGTACCAAAAGAGCAAGAGCAGAAGAGCAAGAGTAGCTTTTTGTTGAGAAAGGCAAGTGACCCTAACCATCCTTCTACCTATGCTTTAATACAAGAACACTGTAAATTAATTGGAACATGGAGAACCACCCAGAAAACAGTACAACCACAAGACATATGGCTCTGTCTTGGCCAATTAATTAGGGAAGTCTTGTGTGGTTATTAGCCTCGGTAGCTTGGGGTACGGAGGAATGCTTTTATGACTCTTCTACTCGGACAGGTTTTGGAACGGAAGTGCTCTTCTAGGCTAACCCGGTCCGAGGGTAGAAGGAGGGAACGAAAGATAGCCTCTAGGACGTGCTACTATGGACTAATACACATGGGAGGACTCTTTGTAAAGGCCTCGTAGCGTCCCTATGCAATCACACCTCGAAGTGTGGTATTGTGCCTACTTTTGCACAAAGCATGGTTGGGTTCAAAGTTCTTCGGAACTTTTACGCGACTCGTGGTGAAAGTGTACAACCTCTGCGCAGTGTTAAACTGTTATAACAGCCGTGCTCACGATCAAGAGCGGCCTGGACCCTCACATGATTAATGAACTTGAAGATGGATTTAAAATTGATTTCCGGTTATTTTTGTGGCCTTGCTGAGTACCAACCATAAGTGTACTCATCCTTGCTAAACCGCTATTCAGAAGAAGAGGGTACATGATGTCCAGAAGATGGTGCTAGGCGTACGCAACCCCTAGTCGATTGCCTGTGGAGTTTGGAGCCTTTGCTTCCCAGGATTCTGCTGTAAATATCTGATAATCTCCTTTTCTTTACGTGATATTGTTTCTGTTATTCACTAATGATGTCACTATATGTATGGAACTAGATCCTGGCATACATATAGCTAGCACTTGGTTTGTTTTGGAAACCGGTGTGACGAAGTGGTATCGAGCTATATCGACCGTAGGACATAAGCCTAGATAGAAATGGTTGCTTCCCGAAGATCCGTTTTACTTCAAAAACAACTCTAGCCTTATCCTTGACATCCCCGATGAATATTCTCATCCTTTGATCTTTTTCTTCTCTCGCTCATTCCTGGTAACTTATCTTTTCTCCCTTGCTTCTCAAGCATTGTTACCTTGGATTCTCTCCCTTGACCTTTTAATCCAAAAGTGTCATCCTTGATTAAAAAAATGTTAAGAAAATCGTTATTGTCTTACTTGAAGTTTCCTCAAGTAATCTAAAGAATGAAGCTATCGGACATCACTTGAAGTCAAACTTCGGTGACCGAAGAAGCCATCATGTGCGAAGGAAGTTGAAGTCTGACATCTCACCCAAGATTAGGAGGATCCCTCTAACCATAATAACAACGTGTAGCATCGTTCCCTTGATCATGTGCTTTGCCGGTGAAGCTTCGTGTTTGCTTGATGATGCTTGACTTTATGGCCTTGGTTGAGTTGGTTCTTTGTATTGATTGTTGGTGTATTGCGGGTCTTCTATCCGCAATGACATCGCTTGCCTAGTTGGGTTCTTCTTTTGTATCTCCCACCTCCTTGTTCTCCTCTTTCTATCTACTTAACCCTATGGAGGATGTTAGAAGATCAAAATTCTAGAAGCAACACCAACATCAATAATAGAGATCTACAAGCATATGCAAACATCAACACATGAAAAAAATTGATGAAAAAGATGATCAATTTTCTTTTGTTACCCCCGCTAATCTCCTCTCTACCACAATTTGAGTACAATTACGACAAACAAGAAATGATGGATATGATATCAAGAATTTTGCCTCGCTCTTCAATTTATTCTCGTTCTCTTCGATCTTGATCTTTGTCCACTAATCGATGGAAAAAGGAAACCAAGACAAAAGCAATGACAGCAATTACAACCCCGGATACGACCAATATATGTCCCTATATCTAAACCCGGAGGATACACATACAAAGTTCTCGGAATACCGAGCCACCTAGTTTCTCTAACACTACGGAGCACCTAGAAGTCGAAGAATGGATCACGACAATCGAGAAAAAATTAGATATGGCACAATGCAATGATAGAGAAAAGGTTCTATATGCATCAGGATTACTTCTAGGAGAAGCCTTAGAATGGTGGAATTCCTACATATACAAACATGATCAACCACAGAGTATTGCTTGGAAGGAATTTAAGGATAACTTTATGTCACATTTCATTCCTGTAAGTGTGATGAAGCTCAAAAGGAAGGAGTTCCTTAGCTTGAAACAAGGGCAAATGACAGTGACTGAATACAAAGATAAATTTATCCAGCTATCTATGTATGCACCAAGATCATCCGGAAGTGATAAAAAGAAACGAGAACATTTCATCAAAGGGCTTAATGAAGATCTTCGCAGTATACTTAGTTTACATGACTATTCCAGTTTGCAACATGTCATCAACAAAGCTATTGAGTTAGAAAGCAAACTACAAGAAATCATAAGTAGGAAAAGGAAAAGGAATTTTCTAGAGCAACGTGGTAACAGCTTCCCACCTTTACCATTTGTCCCAAGCACCAGAACATCCTGAAGATGAGTATGAAGATCCACCACGTAACCGTAGAAACCTTAAAGAAAGTGGAGCTTGTTTCTACTGCAAAGATCATGGACATTTTATTAACAGGTGCCCTAAGAAACGTGCTGATCGATATGAAAAGAAGACTCAACAGAGACATAATAAGCAAACCAATGCCGAAGAAGCAATTGGAACAAATGGAGAAGAATTTTAAAGGTTAAGCAAAGATTATGGAGTCAATCCAGCTCTATTCAAATCACTTTATCAAGACATCAAGAAAGTTCTACAAAGGCGAGCCAATGAAGCCGAGGAAGGAAATGGACGATTACAAGTAAAGTTAGATTGAGTGTCTTATGAGGTGTTATGCTTATTATGTGAGTTTTGAAGAATAAAGAGTGTGTTGAGGAGCTTATATAATGTCAAACAATCTGGAAGAAAGTTAATAAGTGTTGGATGGTAACCACCCGAACCTTTGTTTCCCCGCTAGCCTTTGCGAATCTCGGGACGAGATTCCTTTTAAGCGGGGTAGATTTGTAACACCCTGAAATTTGAAAATTTCGGGATGTTAATAGGAAAAACAATTAATCAACGATTTTCTCATAATTTAAAATTTTCCCAACTATTATTTTCTTTATTGGAAACTTAGTATAGTAAAAATCAATTGATTGTTTTTCTAAATTAAACAAAATGAATGTGTGCGTGTTGCATTCATATTCGTTGCATAGTTTTTGGTTGATGTGTGTTGTAGTTTTCAACATAAAAAAATAAGAATCAAAATTCAAGTCCATAAAACCACCCTCAAACTTTTTCTCTCAAACTCCCCCCCTTTTATCCCAAACTGCAGCTTCTCTTTCGACCCGGGCCACCTTTCCCCTCTTTTTTTTCAGCCCGTAACCGAGCAGGCCGCAGCCCATCTCCCGCCCGGCCTATTTCACCCTCCCCCGCCGCCCACCTTCTTCCCCTCTCTCTCGGTCGCGACCGGCCGGGGACCCACATGTCGGCACCTCCTTCAACCTCCAGCAGCCTCCTCTCCCCACCATGGCCGACCACACACCGCCGCCTCCCCGGCCTCCCAAGCTCATCCCCTCCCTCCACCGACCACGGCATTGAATGCCTAGTGGCGCACCCATGCCGTCGCGCCCCTTTCCCTTCTCGGAGCCGCCGCACCCAAAGCTCCACCGAGCTTTAATGGTCGGGCCGCCGCACCATCGAGCTCCACCGCCCCTTGGTACCGCCTCGGCTCCTCCCCTCCGCCCTATAAAACGCACCCGAGCCCTACTCCTCTCACACCACCTCCCCACCCTCTCCTTGCGCGCGCCGCCAGCAGCAGCCGAGCCCCGCCGCCGCCACCGCCGCCGGAGCGCCGCCGTCCCCGATCTCCTTCCTCGCCGTCTCTCTATCGCCGGTGAGCACCTCCTCGTGATCCCCACGCCTCCCTCTCTCGCTTTTCTACCTCACCTTCATTCTCATCCCACCGAAATGCCATCGATTTGGCCGGCCGGAGCTCGCAGGTCCGCCGGCCATGGCGTTCGTAAATAGACCGTGGTCTGCATCGTGAAGGGAAGATAAGGTATGGCAGATTTACCTTTTGGTCCTCGATGAATATCCAAATCAAAATCTTATAGCTTGTCTCTTGCAACTTTACCCATAACCCCCTAGAATTATCCCACTTTTCGCACATAAATCCCACCCTGGATCTTTTACCTCGCCGGCCCCTATCCTTTAATCTTTTCGCGAGCAACCTCTGTTTTGTGTGTCTTGCGAATCTTCCAATCTAGCCCCCGCAGCCTATAGTTAATAGTGTTTAAACCCTTGCAACCTTGTTTAGTGCATAGATTTCACGTTTTAGCTCCATTTTTAGCGTTTCAAATTGCGTTAGGTTCGTAATAACTCAAAGAACGTAATAGAGACAATGTTGAACCTCTTACTTACTTTATAATTTATTTAATATTTAAATATGATTAAATACTAATGTATACATGCTTTACAAATTAAAATTTGATTAGAGATCAACACATGTTTTTATAAGAAAGATAGTTTGATTAATGTTTATTTAAACAATCTTTTCAATTAAAATCTAATTAGTGATATATCCTGGTTTTCATAATCAAACTTAAATTAATTAATATACATTCAATTTGCTTTCTACATAAAAGTAACATAGGTCTATCCCGAGTTTTCAAAATTAAATATTAAATTGATTAATATGAACATAAAAATGTTTCTAAATTATAAATTACTTAGTACAATTTGAAATGTAAAGATATTCGTTTAGATGCTTTACATGCTTCTTTTAAATTAAAATGTTTAATTTGCATAAAATAATACTTGAATATTTATAAATAAAATTGGAATAAGTTATACACCGTTCCTTTTATATAAATATAACTTGCTTAATTATTAAATAAGGTATTTCTCTGAAATAACCTATGCACATCTTTTTGAATTAAAATTTACCAAGCACATAGCCTTGTGTGATATAATCCAAATCTTACGATAGTTCCGAGTCTTTTGCGTTCGCGGTCCTAGAACCAAACCTTGTCCTCTTTTAAAGCTTTTCATGCTTGGTGTATTGTTCTTAGTTGTTCTTGTTTGTCTCGCTTCGCATGTTTGTGCTCGATGTTTGCTTCGAGTAGAAGATCAAGCCGTTGATTGAATGTCCCGAAGATCAAAAGTACCAAAAGAGCAAGAGCAGAAGAGCAAGAGTAGCTTTTTGTTGAGAAAGGCAAGTGACCCTAACCTTCCTTCTACCTATGCTTTAATACAAGAACACTGTAAATTAATTGGAACATGGAGAACCACCCAGGAAAACAGTACAACCACAAGACATATGGCTCTGTCTTGGCCAATTAATTAGGGAAGTCTTGTGTGGTTATTAGCCTCGGTAGCTTGGGGTACGGAGGAATGCTTTTATGACTCTTCTACTCTGGACAGGTTTTGGAACGAAAGTGCTCTTCTAGGCTAACCTAGTCTGAGGGTAGAAGGAGGGTATGAAAGATAGCCTCTAGGACGTGCTACTATGGACTAATACACATGGGAGGACTCTTTGTAAAGGCCTCGTAGCGTCCCTATGCAACCACACCTCGAAGTGTGGTATTGTGCCTACTTTTGCACGAGATGGTTGGGTTCAAAGTTCTTCGGAACTTTTACGCGACTCGTGGTGAAAGTGTACAACCTCTGCGCAGAGTGTTAAACTGTTATAACGGCCGTGCTCACGGTCAAGAGCGGCCCGGACCCTCACATGATTAATGAACTTGAAGATGGATTTAAAATTGATTTACGGTTATTTTTGTGGCCTTGCCGAGTACCAACCATAAGTGTACTCATCCTTGCTAAACCGCTGTTCGAAGAAGAGGGTACATGATGTCCGGAAGATGGTGCTAGGCGTACGCAACCCCCGCTCGATTGCCCGTGGAGTTTGGAGCCTTTGCTTCCCGGATTCTCCTTGTAAATCTCTCGATAATCTCCTTTTCTTTACGTGATATTGTTTCGTTATTCACTAATGATGTCACTATATGTATGGAACTAGATCCCGGCATACATATAGCTAGCACTTGGTTTGTTTTGGAAACCGGGTGTGACAGAAGTGGTATCAGAGCTATATCGACTATAGGACGTAAGCCTAGATAGAAATGGTTGCTTTCTGAAGATCTGTTTTACTTCAAAAACAACTCTAGCTGTATCCTTGACATCCCTGATGAATATTCTCATTCTTTGACCTTTTTCATCTCTCAATCTTTCCTGGTAACTTATCTTTTCTCCCTTGCTTCTCAAGCATTGTTACCTTGGATTATCTCCCTTGACCTTTTAATCCAAAAGTGTCATCCTTGATTAAAAAAATGTTAAGAAAATCGTTATTGTCTTACTTGAAGTTTCCTCAAGTAATCTAAAGAATGAAGCTATCAGGACATCGCTTGAAGTCAAACTTCAGTGACCGAAGAAGCCATCATGTGCGAAGGAAGTTGAAGTCTGACATCTCACCCAAGATTAGGAGGATCCCTCTAACCATAATTACAACGTGTAGCATCGTTCCCTTGATCATGTGCTGTCTGGTGAAGCTTCGTGTTTGCTTGATGATGCTTGACTTTATGGCCTTGGATGAGTTGGATCTTTGAATTGATTGTTGGTGTATTGTGGGTCTTCTATCCGCAATGACATCGCTTGCCTAGTTGGGTTCTTCTTTTGTATCTCCCACCTCCTTGTTCTCCTCTTTCTATCTACTTAACCCTATGGAGGATGTTAGAAGATCAAAATTCTAGAAGCAACACCAACATCAATAATAGAGATCTACAAGCATATGCAAACATCAACACATGAAAAAAATTGATGAAAAAGATGATCAATTTTCTTTTGTTACCCCCGCTAATCTCCTCTCTACCACAATTTGAGTACAATTACGACAAACAAGAAATGATGGATATGATATCAAGAATTTTGCCTCGCTCTTCAATTTATTCTCGTTCTCTTCGATCTTGATCTTTGTCCACTAATCGATGGAAAAAGGAAACCAAGACAAAAGCAATGACAAGAATTACAACCTTGGATACGACCAATATATGTCCCTATATCTAAACCTGGAGGATACACATACAAAGTTCCGGAATACCGAGCCACCTAGTTTCTCTAACACTACGGAGCACCTAGAAGTCAAGAATGGATCACGACAATCGAGAAGAAATTAGATATGGCACAATGTAATGATAGAGAAAAGGTTCTATATGCATCGGGATTACTTCTAGGAGAAGCCTTAGAATGGTGGAATTCCTACATATACGAACATGATCAACCACAGAGTATTGCTTGGAAGGAATTTAAGGATAACTTTATATCACATTTCATTCCTGTAAGTGTGATGAAGCTCAAAAGGAAGGAGTTCCTTAGCTTGAAACAAGAGCAAATGACAGTGACTGAATACAAAGATAAATTTATCCAGCTATCTATGTATGCACCAAGATCATCTGGAAGTGATAAAAAGAAACGAGAACATTTCATCAAAGGGCTAAATGAAGATCTTCAGAGTATACTAAGTTTACATGACTATTCCAGTTTGCAACATGTCATCAACAAAGCTATTGAGTTAGAAAGCAAACTACAAGAAATCATAAGTAGGAAAAGGAAAAGGAATTTTCTAGAGCAACGTGGTAACAGCTTCCCACCTTTACCATTTGTCCCAAGCACCCGAACATCCCGAAGATGAGTATGAAGATCCACCACGTAACCGTAGAAACCTTAAAGAAAGTGGAGCTTGTTTCTACCGCAAAGATCATGGACATTTTATTAACAGTGCCCTAAGAAACGTGCCGATCGATATGAAAAGAAGACTCGAAGCAGAGACATAATAAGCAAACCAATGCCGAAGAAGCATTTGGATCAAATGGAGAAGAATTTTAAAGGTTAAGCAAAGATTATGGAGTCAATCCAGCTCTATTCAAATCACTTTATCAAGACGTCAAGAAAATTCTACAAAGGCGAGCCAATGAAGCCGAGGAAGGAAATGGACGATTACAAGTAAAGTTAGATTGAGTGTCTTATGAGGTGTTATGCTTATTATGTGAGTTTTGAAGAATAAAGAGTGTGTTGAGGAGCTTATATAATGTCAAACAATCGGAAGAAAGTTAATAAGTGTTGGATGGTAACCACCCGAACCTTTGTTTCCCGCTAGCCTTTGCGAATCTCGGGACGAGATTCCTTTTAAGCGGGGTAGATTTGTAACACCCCGAAATTTGAAAATTTCGGGATGTTAATAGGAAAAACAATTAATCAACGATTTTCTCATAATTTAAAATTTTCCCAACTATTATTTTCTTTATTGGAAACTTAGTATAGTAAAAATCAATTGATTGTTTTTCTAAATTAAACAAAATGAATGTGTGCGTGTTGCATTCATATTCGTTGCATAGTTTTTGGTTGATGTGTGTTGTAGTTTTCAACATAAAAAAATAAGAATCAAAATTCAAGTCCATAAAACCACCCTCAAACTTTTTTCTCTCAAACTCCCCCCCCCCCCTTTTATCCCAAACTGCAGCTTCTCTTTCGGCCCGAGTGCCACCTTTCCCCTCTTTTTTTTTTTCAGCCCGTAACCGAGCAGGCCGCGGGCCCATCTCCCGCTCCGGCCTATTTCACCCTCCCCGCCGCCCACCTTCTTCCCCTCTCTCTCGGTCGCGCCCGGCCCGGGACCCACATGTCGGCACCTCCTTCAACCTCCGGCGGCTCCTCTCCCCACCATGGCCGACCACACACCGCCGCCTCCCCGGCCTCCCAAGCTCATCCCCTCCCTCCACCGACCACGGCATTGAATGCCTAGTGGCGCACCCATGCCGTCGCGCCCCTTTCCCTTCCGGAGCCGCCGCACCCAAAGCTCCACCGAGCTTTAATGGTGGCGCCGCACCATCGAGCTCCACCGCCCCTTGGTACCGCCTCGGCTCCTCCCCTCCGCCCTATAAAACGCACCCGAGCCCTACTCCTCTCACACCACCTCCCCACCCTCTCCTTGCGCGCGCCGCGCGCCAGCCAGCCGAGCCCGGCGCCGCCACCGCCGCCGGAGCGCCGCCGTCCCCGATCTCCTTCCTCGCCGTCTCTCTATCGCCGGTGAGCACCTCCTCGTGATCCCCACGCCTCCCTCTCTCGCTTTTCTACCTCACCTTCATTCTCATCCCACCGAAATGCCATCGATTTGGCCGGCCAGAGCTCGCAGTCCGCCGGCCATGGCGTTCGTAAATAGACCGTGGTCCGCATCGTGAAGGGAAGATAAGGTATGGCGATTTACCTTTTGGTCCTCGATGAATATCCAAATCAAAATCTTATAGCTTGTCTCTTGCAACTTTACCCATAACCCCCTAGAATTATCCCACTTTTCGCACATAAATCCCACCCCGGCTCTTTTACCTACTAGCCCCTATCCTTTAATCTTTTCGCGAGCACCGTTTTGTGTGTCTTGCGGATCTTCCAATATAGCCCCGCAGCCTATAGTTAATAGTGTTTAAACCCTTGCAACCTTGTTTAGTGCGTAGATTTCACGTTTTAGCTTCGTTTTTAGCGTTTCAAATTGCGTTAGGTTCGTAATAACTCAAAGAATGTAATAGAGACAATGTTGAACCCGTTACTTACTTTATAATTAATTTAATATTTAAATATGATTAAATACTAATATATACATGCTTTTCAAATTAAAATTTGATTAGAGATCAACACATGTTTTTATAAGAAAGATAGTTTGATTAATGTTTATTTAAACAATCTTTTCAATTAAAATCTAATTAGTGATATATCCCGGTTTTCATAATCAAACTTAAATTAATTAATATACATTCAATTTGCTTTCTAAATAAAAGTAACATAGGTCTATCCCGAGTTTTCAAAATTAAATATTAAATTGGTTAATATGAACATAAATATGTTTCTAAATTATAAATTACTTAGTACAATTCGAAATGTAAAGATATTCGTTTATATGCTTTACATGCTTCTTTTAAATTAAAATGTTTAATTTGCATAAAATAATACTTGAATATTTATAAATAAAATTGGAATAAGTTGTACACCGTTCCTTTTATATAAATATAACTTGCTTAATTATTAAATAAGGTATTTCTCTGAAATAACCTATGCACATCTTTTTGAATTAAAATTTACCAAGCACATAGCCTTGTGTGATATAATCCAAATCTTATGATAGTTCCGAGTCTTTTGCGTTCGCGGTCCTAGAACCAAACCTTGTCCTCTTTTAAAGCTTTTCATGCTTGGTGTATTGTTCTTAGTTGTTCTTGTTTGTCTGCTCTGCATGTTGTGCTCGATGTTTGCTTCGAGTAGAAGATCCAAATTTGTTGATTGAAAGTCCCGAAGATCAAAAGTACCAAAAGAGGAAGAGCGAGAAGAGCAAGAGTAGCTTTTTGTGGAGAAAGGCAAGTGACCCTAACCATCCTTCTACCTATGCTTTAATACAAGAACACCGTAAATTAATTGGAACATGGAGAACCACCCGGAAAACAAGACAACCACAAGACATATGGCTCTGTCTTGGCCAATTCATTAGGGAAGTCTTGTGTGGTTATTAGCCTTAGTAGCTTGGGGTACGGAGGAATTCTTTTATGACTCTTCTACTCGGACAGGTTTTGGAATGGAAGTGCTCTTCTAGGCTAACCTCGGTCCGAGGGTAGAAGGAGGGAACGAAAGATAGCCTCTAGGACGTGCTACCGTGGACTAATACACATGGGAGGACTCTTTGTAAAGGCCTCGTAGCGTCCCTATGCAATCACACCTCGGAAGTGTGGTATTGTGCCTACTTTTGCACAGCATGGTTGGGTTCAAAGTTCTTCGGAACTTTTACGCGACTTGTGGTGAAAGTGTACAACCTCTGCAGAGTGTTAAACTGTTATAACAGCCGTGCTCACGGTCAAGAGCGGCCTGGACCCTCACATGATTAATGAACTTGAAGATGGATTTAAAATTGATTTCCGGTTATTTTTGTGGCCTTGCTGAGTACCAACCATAAGTGTACTCATCCTTGCTAAACCGCTGTTCAGAAGAAGAGGGTACATGATGTCCAGAAGATGGTGCTAGGAGTACGCAACCCCCGCCGATTGCCCGTGGAGTTTGGAGCCTTTGCTTCCCGAGATTCCACCGTAAATCTCTGATAATCTCCTTTTCTTTACGTGATATTGTTTCTGTTATTCACTAATGATGTCACTATATGTATGGAACTAGATCCTGGCATACATATAGCTAGCACTTGGTTTGTTTTGGAAACCGGGTGTGACACCCACCAAGCACTTTTCAATGACACCCGTGATCAGGAGGCAATGGAGGAGGCAAAATTGTTCTACAAGATGATGGACTCTGCAAAGATACCTCTTCACGACAACACCACCGTTTCGCATCTGGATGCCATTGGGCGGTTATTAGGAGTGAAATCTGAGGTCAACATAAGTCGAGCAGGCTTCAATAGGTTGTTGGTCGTTGTTGGCTCCTTGCTTCCAAAGGGCCATTCCCTACCAACGTCCATGTACGAGTCAACAACACTCTTCAAAGCAATTAAGATGTCGTATGAGCAGATAGATGCCTGTGTGAATGGGTGTGTCCTATTTAGGAAGGAACACGCGGATGCCACCCACTGTCCAAAGTGCAAATCCTCGAGGTTCGAAGAGGTACCAGCTGCAGATGGTCAGATGAAGAAGACTGATATCGCCCAACAGATCGTACGGTACCTTCCGTTCGTGCTGAGGATCCAGCGACTTTACATGACTAAGAAAACTGCCAAACAGATGGCATGGCATAAGCATGGCATACGGTATAGTCCTGACAAGATGGTACATCCATCAGATGGTGAAGCATGGCAATACTTTGATGGACAACATCCTGAGAAAGCAGGTGAGGCGCATAATGTACGTGTTGCGCTGGCAACCGATGGGTTCAATCCTTATGGAATAAGTACCGCCCATTACATATGTTGGCCCGTGTTCGTTATACCCCTGAAGCTCCCCCCCGGTGTCGCCTTCCAACGAGACACCATATTCATGTTCTTAATTATTCCTGGACACCCGGGGAGTAATATGGGTGTGTACATGGAGCCTTTGTGGGATGAATTGATTAGTGCTTGGGAGGTAGGTGTATGGACATACGACCGAGCTAAAAGGGCAACCTTCAAGATGTATGTTTGGTACCAGTACTCTATTCATGACTTCTTGGCATATGGGTTGTTCTCAGCCTGGTGTGTTCATGGAAAGTTCCCATGCCCAATATGCAAGGAACGTTTGAGGTTCATCTGGTTGCAGAAGGGTGCTAAGTATTCATCGTTTGACCAACATCGTCAATTCCTACCTCTTGTTCATCCATTCAGACAAGACAAGAAGAACTTCACAAAAGGTCTTGTAGTGACACAACCTCCACCGCAGATGCTGACTGGTGCCAAGGTTCGTGCTCAGGTAGAGGCTCTTGTGGCCAATGAAGGAGGTGGTCATTATGTGGGTAATGGCGAGCAACATATGTGGAGTTATAAATCGGGCTTACTGCGGCTCCCCTATCATGATGACCTTCTTGTGCCACATCACATTGACTTCATGCACACTGAGAAGAATATCACAGAGGCACTTTTTTGCACACTCATGGACACCGATAAGTCTAAGGATAACCCTAAGGACAGAGTGGACATTGCAACACTATGTGATAGACCAAATCTAGAGATGAGGCCTCCATAAGGAGGGAAGTACTTAAATGGATGAAGACGTTTAGGTTTCCAGATGGGTATGCACATAATGTGAAGAGGGGAGTCAATTTAATGACATTGCGAGTAAATGGCAAGAAGAGTCATGACTATAAAGAGAACCTTCCTAGCATGCATGATCACTCCCCTCGTTACAATGTCATGGAAAATCAATCAAAACTCATCCTTTTCCAAGGCCAATTTGGAAGCGCGAGTGCATCTACCACCAAGCAATTCACCAATGAAGAGTGGTGTAGCATCATGCTATATCTGCTGCTCAACTCGCCGGAGGTTGAACTGTACAAACAAGAATTCATCCGTACGAACTTTCATTTTATGGCACCCCACATCTTAAACCTGTGATATTCAAATGTCATTGGTTTGATCCTGAACGTACTCGAAGGACCCCGACAATCGGGCTAGTCGAAGTTCGACCGGATTCCGTGTATCCACGATCCGATGTATACATTGTGGCCCAACAAGCCGTGCAAGTTTATTACCTTCCATACGCG
The DNA here is from genome assembly GCA_947561735.1 of Cenchrus americanus. NCBI lineage: Eukaryota > Viridiplantae > Streptophyta > Magnoliopsida > Poales > Poaceae > Cenchrus > Cenchrus americanus. The sequence continues at coordinate 226,544,051 of OX387245.1, read as the reverse complement.
TGCCAGAGCAAAGGTTACCTTAAGGGTTGGGAGGTTGTGCAGAAGGTCACGCCACATGGTAAACTACCTTTCCCCAACGATGAAGACTATAACTTGATAAATCCAAACACATATGAAGGAGAGTTCTATCAAGAACAGGGGCTGACTGGGAGTTTTGTGATAGACCTAACCACACCTATAACAATAGAAGTAGACAATGAATTGGTCGATCACAACGATGATGAAGAAGAGGTGTATGATCCAAAGGACTTACAAATGCTTTAGCAATTGGGCATTGAACATGAGGAAAACTTAGAGCTGTCGGATTATCTTCATTATATGGATAATTTTGACAGTGATGACGAGCGAACAGACATACCAGCTAATCCCCACGATGATCCAAACTACTTTTAATACATGTAATACTATGTTCTTTCGTAATTGTGTTTTCATTATTGTCATGCATGTCTCATTATTATTATACATGTCATACTAATTCTGTTTTGTTTATATGTTGATCACAGGTGACTGAAAAAGATGGCAGGTGGCCGTCGCGGAGGACGACGACCAGTACCGGAGGTGGAGGTGGACGAGGGCCGGCGTCAGGTGCCCTTGTCCACCTTTTACAGCGCCTCACAGGGGCAGGACGATGGGGAGGGGTCGGAGAGGAGGCCCAGGAGGCCACCTCCCAAGCCGACGGATGGTGCACATGGGGGCTGAGGAGGACGATGACGAGGGCGGTTGTGAGGGCCAGCCGACGGAGACCGAGGACGACGCCTCGGGTGCGGGTTCTTCGGGGGAGGCCGCTAGGGTGGCGAAGGTCTACTTGCGAGGCCCTGCACGACTCCCTCAGCCCCCGCTCCCTCAGAACCGTCCAGTGATTCGCCCCCAAGGGCGAATGTAAGTAAATTTAGATGCCTAACTTCATTACATGCCAAACTCCATTTTGAATATCGAGAGTCACTAATATTTTGTTCGACATGTGCAGGAACTAGATCGTTGTGTCGGGTGGCAACTCACGCAAGCCCAACGGCATTGTCGGTCTTCTGTGTAGGCAGCACTACCACGACATTATCACGTACCACGGGCGGACAGAGCCAGCCTACACGTTTGGCCACTACTACCAGGGTGAAGACCAGGACTTCACCCACACAGCAGAGCGCGTGCTAAGGACGTTTTGGGTAACTCTAGCTCGCTTTTTCTCGTTACATCACATTCGTTTGACTCAATCTTAAAATAATGAATTTGACAACGTATTTGTATGCAGACCTTCTTCAGATGTGAGGATGGCAAAGAGGAGAGAGCGGACATGTGCCTGAAGAACTCCTGCAAGAAACATGTCGCCGACATGCATCACGAGGTAAAGCACCAGGCCATCATAACCTACTATGGGTTGGTGCTTGGTCAAAAGATAGGCAAGGAAGAAGCCAGAAGGACGATGTTGACCCGTGAGCTGTTCCTTGAGGTACATGAATACCAGCTATGTTTTGATATTACTTATGTTATGTTTGATCTTCTAATATATCAATTACTACGTGACGTGTAGGTGACTCCTTAGTGGAGCCGCACCAAAGCCAACACGTGGGCAATGGAGGTGGACAAGTGGTTCACGGAGGAGTACCAGCAGGCGCACGACACTGCACGCGAGAGGTGTTTGATGATGGAGGGTCCATCACACCACCAAGGCCAACAGAGCCTTCTAGAGTACAAGGCGCTATGGGTACGCGGTTTCTTTAATAGATTTTGAGGCTCAAACTTGTTTCATCACACTAATCTTCGTCTTGCTTTACTTGCAGGAAAAGGCACATCCTGGCCACGAATGCTCGGACTTCGATGCCTTGTGCATGGCACACAAGGGCAAGGCGACGTCCGATGTGTCCTACAGTGTGAGCGACGGGCTAGAGGCATATAGCAACCCTAGCTTCGGCCGGCGCATCGCTGAGTACACAGAGGCCTGTAAGCAGAAGTACATGGAAGATTACAACCCGGGTGAGCATGACATTGATATAGACCTAGTCATGGCCTTGGGAGGAGGAAAGAAGCACATGAGGTTGTGGATTGGTGACGACTTCCGAGCACGAAGGACGGAGTCTGACCCCCAGATACGAGCACGACCGAGCGTGGGGATGGGCTGTTTGAACGCCCTTGAGGTATGCACTAGTCATGTTATATTAATGTTTAAACACGTTCTTAGATTTGTATTACTGAAACACTTAAGTCAAATGTTGCAGGTCGAGCTAGCAGAGGAGCGGGCTCTACGTCAGCAGCTAGCAGACCAGCTAGCACAAGTGGGCTCAGCAGCAAGAGTATTTCCGATCGCAGCAGGCAATGGCGAGTAAGTTTGAGGAACTTACTAGGTACCTTGCGACGTCAGGTGGTATGACTCTACCACCAGGGCTCCTAGCTCCTATCACTCCCCCCTCCATAGGTGTTTCCGACACAGCAAGTCATCGGTACTCCGGTGAGTATGATACCAAAGAGTTTCTGGTTTTCCTGTCTAATCATGTCTAACACTTGCAATCTTGTCTCCTTTGTGCAGCCTTTCTCGGTGGGTTCGAATCAACAGGCTCCAAGTGGTGAGCAAGTCCTCAGTCGCCCGTCCCACCTTTCCCACCGCACGAGCACTCACCGTAGGCCCTTGGACTTAGTTGATCATGCTCTGAACTTGTTTCGTTGGATTTGAGACAATTTGTAGATTTGTGGACTTGTTTCGTTGGACTTGTGGTGTGTATGAACTTGTGGACACATGTGGTGTGTATGAACATGTGGATGTGATATATATGTGTGTGTGTGTTATCTATTTTTGCATGTGATATTGTCCTATTTCTATATATGTTTGTCAACGTGGGAAGAAAAAACAATAAAACAAAATGTGGCCTCTTTGCCGAGAGGGGCAGTTGGCAAAGGGGCCTTTGCCGAGGGCTTTTTAGGAATTACGCTCGGCAACTCTGGGAAAAATCTTCCCAGCTCGGGTGTTTCCAGCTTTGCCGAGCGTAGTTGCACGGCCCTCTCGGCAAAGAATTTTTTTTAAAAAAAATAAAAATCCGTCCTTGCCGACGGCCTTTGCCATGGGCGCTCGGCACAGGTTTTTTTGCAAAAAAAAATAGAAAACCATCTTTACCGACGGCCTTTGCCAGGGGCGCTCGGCACAGGTTTTTTTCAAAAAAAATAAAAACCCCCCTCTTTGCCGACGGCCCAGCCTTGAGGACGTCGGCAAAGAAGATTTCAAAAAACCGTCAATCTAACCCGCCGTTAACGGCTACTTTTTTTGGCCGACGGCCCACTGTGGGCTCTCGGCACAGCCTGTGCCGAGAGCCTCGAGCTCGGGTGCTCGGCAAAGAGCCGTGGCCGAGAAAAAATTCTCCGTGAGACCTGTGCCGAGCTCGGGTGCTCGGCAATGAGCCGTGGCCGAGAAAAAATTCTCCGTGAGCCGTTTGTTGGTCTTTGCCGAGAGTTTCCGGCTCTCAGCAAAGCCTGGATTTCCAGTAGTGAGTAGTACAGTAATCTAATATTAACAAAAATATCTATAAAAGGAACAGATCACTTTAAGTAAGCACTAAAGTAGTAATTACTACAACTAGTAGTAACAAATACTAAAGGGACAGGGACATCAACTGGGCATGCATGACGTAGGGCGGCTGGATGCGACAAACCCAATGGATGTCACCCGCCTGTTAGTTAGGGCATCCACAGTGTGTGCAAAGTAGTCCTTATAGACTTATGTGGCATGGCCCACCATCAAAGATGTAGTCATTATAGTGGTTCATAGCTTATGGGTACCCATATGCCTGAAGATCAACTATAAGGCTGAGTCCAACAATACCATGCAAAATGGGAGAGGCAAAAGCAGTTTTGCATCCCGTACAGTGACTGTCTCCGAGAAGCAAAATATCTTGTCTCCAACAGGCATGACGCAAACAGGGGAGTCAAACGTGGCGCGCACATCTCTCAACTCTGGGCCTTGCTACAGGAGAGATCGAGGTCCCGGCAATGATTCTGATGGCTCCCTCTTGACCGCCGCGAAGGCAGTGGGGGCCTCCTTTGCTCCGGCGACCTGGGCAGGCCCTGCCGACACCGCCCGCCGGGGAGGAGCTCCACGGCGGAGCAGAGGAGCCGCGCGGATGGAAGGCGACGGAGAAGGCGCTCGGCCGCCGCGCGCCGACGGCTCCCGAGTGTCGTCGAGCGTGGACGGTGCGCAGCGGCCACGGGCGAAGTGGAAGGGCCGACGACCGAGCTCCTCGCCGCCGCCTTCCCTGCTCCGCGTCGTCGTGCGGGAGGAAGAGGAAGGGACCGAGCTACTCGCGCGCAGCTCCTCGCTGCGGCGTCGACACTGCCCACCGCGGAGGAGCAGAGGAGATCCACGGCGGAGCCGAGGCGGCCGCGGTGGAGAACCAGAGGAGCTCACGTGGCGCCGATTCAACTCCGCAGACGCCGATTCAAGCTCCACTGACGCCGATTCGAGCTTCTCCTGCCTGGCGACGGCGGAGCTCCGCTCCCTCTCCTCTGCCGGCCGCCGGAGCTCTACTCCCCTCTCCTCCCGCGCCAGCGTCGGGTGCGGCGTCATGGCAAGCGTTGTGTCCGTCCGCGACGAGACGCACCGCAACGCCGGCCGCCGGAGCTCTCCTCCCCGTCCTCCGCTTCCCTCCCGCTCGGACGGGGCTTTTGCATTCGAGGAGAGGGGGGATGCAATTTTGCATCCCCTCTCTCCTGCATAGGCACTTTGCCTCACCGGTTGCATCCTCTGTTGGAGGAGATTCCGGCCATGCACAGTAGCCAGCGGGAGGCAAAAATGCTTTTGCCTCCCGCTGTTGGACTCGGCCTAAGGATAAAAAAAGTATATATTCTCTCTGTCCTAAGGTCCGCGCGAGCCGCAAGAGAAGGCCCCATGGTTGGGATTTGATGAATTTTTTATTTGCTAGTGGTCCTCATGTTATAGTCTATCTAGAATCAGCATTGTGGAGGTAAAAATACAACTAAGGACAACTTCTATGGGACCCACATAAGGACTACTTGGTCCATAAGAGTTGATGGTGGCCTATGCGAATGAATAGTGTATTGAAGTGAAAAGTTTTGAAAAGTGTGCACTGAGACGCCACGTGCTATGTGAGAGAAGATGTAACTCGATGTGATGGTGAATAGTGCATTGGGGTGGAAAGTGGAGAGAAAAGTGAGGAAACTAAACAATATCAAAATTTAAGAAAATAATTAGTGTTTCTCTAATCTTTCATCATTCACGACTACATCTTGATCTTTTATTTGTTCAGTACTCTCTTCGTCCCAGTGTCTATTTTGACTTCTTCCTAGTCAAACCATTTGATACCAAGTTTACAATGAAAAGTATCAATATTCATAACGCTAAATAGGTATGATTTGAAATTATATTTCATAATAAATCTAATGAAGTTTGTTAGACATAAAAAACATTGATATATTTTTATACGAACATGGTAAAACATGAGATGATTTGAATTAGAACAAACTCAGAGGGGCACTCTTTACGAGACTGGGGGAGTATGGAAAAAGTAAATGTATTTCAATTGATGTGGTAATGGAAAAGGCTACGGAAGAGAAAGCACAATTTGATGCATGATATCGATATCTATGGTAAATACGAAGTGAAGGGACGTACAGCTTGTGTAAAATACAGCACTGAAGTAAATACTGGTGTGTCAACATTTACATATATCCTGACGTTCGCCGCAAGTATCTGAAAATGACGAATAGGCATAGTAGAGTGATATAAATATATGGTAGCATGTACTATCATTTGTTTTTATATAGTCATATAATAAGATCGGCAACTTTTTGCTAGATTCGCGGAGCTCCTTTGTCCAGATGAACACTCAACAGCTGCATCTGCATGCTGAGTCTACACAAATAAAGATCTAGAACGACAACTTGAAATAGCGCTGTTTGTTTATTCTGTCTGGTATCCTAGTACTACTAGGAAGATGCTATTATATATACATCAAACAAGGGATGAGAACCTGCTAACTTTTACAAACTTGGAAAGTTTCCTCCCTTTTTTAACACAAAAATATTACAAAACAATGAGCACCTATCTTTTTTATTTATTACTAGGACTGTGCCCATGCGTTGCTATGGGCTCATATCATTTTCAAAAAATCTAAATATTCGAACATTTAGATCCTCACTTCAAACATTACTAATGCTGCTATAATAATGCCAAAATCAGAAAAGACTAAGAGCCTGATTGGTTTGGTTCCAAAATTTGCCATGCCAAATCTAGGACATACCAACATGATAGGTATTAGTCATTGCGTTGCGATGGGCATCAACACATATTGACCTACCCACTAACAAACAACTCACAACCAACCCCTACGCCTTATCAATTCCATCCCATCACAAGATCACTATTGAGACTGGTGTCGTAATTTGTTTCATAATATTATTCATCATACTTGGTAACTTTCACCAATAGTTCCTTCATACTTGTAACTTCATCAAATAGCATGGTGTGTTATGTGTGTGGTTTCTTGCATGAGTCCACCCTTTACATGGAAAGAGTGCCTCCTTTCATGAGCTTCCTATTACGCGCCTCCAAGAAGGGTGAAGTTCTTGTCGCACACAAGTTAGGATTTTACCAGGCGGATGGACTGATACCTAGGCAGCACCCCCCTCAACTTTCATCTGTGTTCTGAGGACCTATCGATGCTAGATACTTTTCAATGATTTGGGTCATCTTCGCAGCATGGTCCTTGTCTGCTGATGACCTTTAAGATGGTCGGTACAATCAATCTTTGCTTGGAACATTAGCCATATAAGATTTGTTCTATTGGTTGTATTAGTTTTTTTTAAGTACCAGGTGATCTTGATACTGTGTGCATGTGCCCTACAGACACACGATATAATATGTAATTATTTTTTTATCTTCCTAATAAATAAACACACTCCTTATGCGTATTATTGAAAAAAGTGTCTGGTTGTTGCTAGATGTAGCTATAATGCTTTTTCATATATCAAAAAAGGTCCTACCTAATACCATGATTGAAATTAGATCCATTTGGAGAAGTGTTTTTATCATGTTTTCTCTCTTAGTAGAGATTCTCTAATTTTACAAGTAGAATAAGCTTAGAGTTTGACAACCAATTATTTTGTTAGGAGATTGTGTGTTCTATATGTATAATGATATGTAGACCCCCTAGTTGATAATAACTTTGTTATTGCTCACTAAGAACGATACTACTCCCTCCAGTTCATTTTATTTGACGTATCCGACAGTTTTGTAGAAATTAAGTATCATGTGCATTTAACTTTCTGCCCTGCTAAGTCTGCTGCTCAAGGGTGATGTCATTAACGTTAGGTGGGGTACGCGGCTACCGCTAAGGGCAAAAATGGCATGTCACTTTTTCATTCAATTACAACGACAAACAGTCTAAGTCATTTTGGTTTGAACCACCGACGACAAATAAAAAGATACGGAAGGAGTATTTTTTTCATTTACTTTGGGAAAAATTTACCGCTAAAAAAGCATACATCTCTTGAAAAACATCATTAGCACCGGCGCATAAGAAAAAGGCAAATCGGATCAGAATTTTTGCGTCATTCCATTTTGGGAAAAATAGCTAAAGGTAAAGATGGGTTCCACGTGTCAATTTTTAATCCCGTCTAGCATTTTCTTTGTGTATAAATTTTAGCAATAAAAACTACCTTATCTTTTTGCAGGGTCTTATCCATGGGCAAAGGACTCTGCGATCGCTTAGGAGCTTCTTCCACTACGCTCGTCGGCGGGTCGCTCGCCCTGTTCGTCGTTGTCGCAGCCCATCCCTGCCTCCACAAGCCGTTGTGCCCCAAGCCAACGGCCGGAGCTCAACCATTGGCGCCTCCTCGAGCCAGCTCTTCTTCTTCTTCCCGTTGGATCTCTCCTGCTAGAGCTCTTGCTGTGCCATGAGCTTGAGAATGAGGTCGTCCATGGCGCTTTGGCCGAGTGGCGACGCCTCCCCGGTCGTCCCTCTCCGGCGGCACGCGGCCCCTCCCTTCCCCGTGATCCCTCCCTCTCCCTCCCTCCTTTACCCGGCCGCCCCTCCGGTCCTCCGAGCACGCGGGCCTCCCGGCAACTCCGCCTGCTGCAAGGAGGATGGAGTTGGAGAGGGAGGGCTGCGCCGTCGGCCCCTTTGTCTCTCTCCCTCCCTTCCTTGGCCGCCCCTGCAGTCCTTCGGGCACAAATCAGGGAACGTGGGCCCCAGGACTGACAGCCTGGGCCGGCGCTGCTGCTGTCGATGGCTGTCGAGCTCCGCCCCGTGCACGACAAGCAACGGCCGCGCGGGCCTCTCGGCAACTCCGCCTGCTACAAGGAGGGAGTTGGAGGGGGGAGACCTGCGCCGCCAACCCCTTCCTCTCCGACCGGCGCGGCGTGGCCGATCGAGCTCCCTCTTTAGAGGACCCTGGAATCGAGCTCCCTCCCCGGAGCCCCGCCTCCCTTTGATCCCAGCACGCCGCCGGCCCTCTCCCTGTATCTCCTTCCGCCTCGCTGGTTACCTTGTGTTGGTGCAGGGACCAGGGAGTGAGCAGCGGCGAAGCAGAGAGGGAGCGACGGCAGGCCGGGTACAAAGCAGAGCAGGGAGGGAGAGGTTGGAGGTGCTGCGGCACACGCACGAGCTCGCTACCAGGGGCCCACCTGTTGGCAGGTTTTGATGAGCGCTCGGGAGAGGGCCGGAACATCGAGGGGGCAGAGCCATCGGTTGGCGGCGTTGCCCTTACGGGTTTTTTAGGGGTAGAGATATCATCATTTATGGAATTTTGAGTGTTTCTATTTTCAATGTTGATTTTGGCAAACAAACTGAGAATATTTTGAGGTTCAAGAAACATCTAGTTGATTTGACTTTATATTATCTTTGGGAATAAGCAAAACACTTCTCTACTATAGGTTATCTACTCGATTATACACTGACTCTACATGAACTATATAGATGAAGTCAGCCTCACAAGAGATTTGGTTGTGGCAGCATCGTTACATTTAATTTGGCACATCTGGTCAAGAACTTTTTTTACCCTAGTATTTGGGCTTAGGGTGGCAGCGTAGTCTACAGATTGATTTACACTGAAGAGTTTGGGCTTCCTCTCTTCGCGTCCCGCTATGTAGAGGTCGGAAGTATTTCAAGAACATATATATACCCCTCCCCCCCCACCCCCCACACACACCATATTTTGAACCTAACATCATGATGAAGCATAGCTAACACTGTAGAGAGAAGACGTGTTAAATATAATGTTATCTTAGACTAACCTTTTGGAACTGATATTTATTGCCGACACTAGGGGAAACCCCGAAGTTGTTGAGTGCTCAAAACACTCAGCAAAGGCTTTGCCGAGTGTTACACTTGGTGACGCCCACTTGGCAACCACATACTCGGCAAATGGGGCTTTGCTGAGTGTTGCATTTGGCGACGCCCACTCGGCAACGGTATACTCGGCAAATAGGGGTTTGCCGAGTGTCAAAAGTCGAACACTCAACAAACGTTTGTCGGGTGCTGGATCTGGCACTCGGCATAGAAAAGTAAACACCCCGCTGCTGGTTTGTCGAATGTTGAGTCCAACACTCAGCAAAGCTTGTTTGAAAAAATAAAAAAAATCAAGCCCGCTACAAGGGAGACCTCGCAGGCCGACCTCACGCTCTCGGCGCACCACCGCACGTACTGCTGTTTGAGGAACAACACATCCACCGCTGGCACCGTGCAATAGGGAAGAGGAGGAGGAGGGGCATTGGCGCTACTAAAGGCCGTCGGTGTAGCACGTTTGCATTTGGTACTCAATAGGGAAGAGGAGGAGGAGGTGCATGGGCGCTACTAAAGGCCGTCGGTGTAGCAGGTGCATGGGAAGAGGAGGAGGAGGTGCAGGTGCACGGGAGGAGGAGGAGCACAGGCGCCGCCAGAGGAGGGAGTGGATGGGTCGGCCACTGGAGGGGAGAGGCCGACGTCGCTAGTGCCCTCCTTCGGCTGCTAGTGGACTCTCCTGGCCGACACCCAGGCTCAGGCTCCGCCGCGCGCGACCGTCCTGGTTGTGCCTATCCGCTGTGCTGCCGCCGCCATTGGCCTCTCCCAGGCGGTGGTGGAGGCCGCTCTACTACCGGGTCTTGCCGGCGCTCGAGGCCGCACCGCCACCTGGTTTGGCGGGCACTGGAGCCTGCACCGCCACCGTGTCCTGCCAATGCTAGAGGCCGGATAGCTGCCGAGTTCGGCCGGCACTGAAGCTCACACCATCACTGTGTTACGCCGGCAGTGGAGCCCGCACCGCTTTCGAGTCCTACAAGAGCTCGAGGCTGCACCGCTATCGCCGACGTTGGAGCCCACGTTGCCACCGTGTCCTGCTAGTGCTCTAGGCCGCATAGCCGCCGAATTTGGCCGGCGCTGGAGCTCACGCCGCCGCTGTGTCAGGCCGGCGCTGGAGCGCGCACCGATGTCAGGTCCTACTGGCGCTTGAGGCAGCACCACTGCCGGGTCCGGCCGATGAGCTCATGTCGCCGCCTGGGCCGCTGGCCGGTGCTCGAGTCAAGACTCAAGAGAGAGGGACACTACTGGAAACAGGTCCTTTGCCGAGTGCACGAAACCGTCGGCAAAGACGTCGGCAAAGGCTTTGCCGACGGCTCCACTCGACACCGTACTCCCGGAAAATATTTTCTCGGCCAAGAATCTTTGTCGAGAGCCTAAGGTCCAGACCCTCGGCAAAGTATCTGCCGAGAGCCCATGGCGGGCCGTCGGAGGAAAAAAGTAGCCGTTACGAACTGACGGATTTTCAAATCCCCTTTGCCGACGGTCGGACTCTAGGCCGTCGGCATAGAGTTTTAGGTTTGTTTTTTAAAAAACAAGCTGCGCCGACGGCTTTCCCTTACCGTCGGCAAAGATTGTAATCTTTGCCGACGGCCCAGCTCTCGACACCTCTGGGAGAAGTTCAAACCCGGATCGGGTGCTCCCAGCTGTGCCGAGTTCCCTGTGCAAGTACACTCGGCACCGGGAACACCCGAGAAGGGGTCGGGCTTCCCCGGGTGTGCCGAGAGTTCTTGCGCAAAACCCTCGGCAAAGGTGGCTTTGCCGACGGCCGCGCTCGGCAAAGCGGTCATCCTTTGTTTATTTTTTTTTCTTCCAAATTGCAACCAAATGCATATCACCTGCAAACACACATATATCACCTGCAAACCCACATGCAGCAGCACATATCACATATATATCACATCCACAAGTTCACACATCACAATAGTCCACAAGTTCACACATCCACAAGTTCACACATCACACAAGTCGATCGAAACGAGTCCACAAGTCCACAAATCCACATAACATCCACAAGTCCATCGAAACAAGTCCATGGTAGATCCACAGGCCTACGGTGACTGCTCGGGCGGCGGGAAGGGTGTGAAAGCTGGCATCTGAGTGACGGGCGAGTGGTGGACTTGATCGCCACTTGGAGCCTGCTGATTTGAACCCGCCGAGAAAGGCTGCACAAAGGAGACAAGATTGCAAGTGTTAGATATGATTAGCCACAAAACCAGAAAGTCTTTGGTATCATACTCACAGGAGTACCGAGAACTTGCGGCGTAGGAGACACCTGTGGAGCGATCGGAGTGATAGGAGCTAGGAGCCCTTGTGGTAGAGCCATACCACCCGACGTCGCCAGGAACCTAGTAAGTTCCTCGAACTTACTAGCCATTGCCTCGCCGCCGAGCTCGCTCCCGTGCTAGCCGCTCGCTAGCCGCCGACGTAGACTCCGCTCCTCTCGCTAGCTCGACCTAGAACATTTAACTTAAATGTTTCGGTAATGCAAATCTAAGAATGTGTTTCAACATTAATATACCATGTTTAGTGGATAGTGCATACCTCAAGGACGTTCAACCGGCCCATCCCCACGCTCGGCCGTGCCCGTATCTAGGGGTCAGACTCCGTCCTCCGGTGCCCCGACGTCGGAAAGTCTCAAGCCGGAACTGTCGATGATGCCATCGCCAATCCACAACCTCCCGTGCTTCTTTCCTCCACCCAAGGCCATGACTATTTCCGTAACAATGTCATGCTCGCTCGGGTTGTAGTCTTCCCCCGTACTTGTGCTTACATGTCTCTCGTGTACTCGGCAATGCGGCGGCCAAAAGACGGGTTGCCGTATGCCTCCGGCCCGTCGCTCATGCCTGTAGGACACATCGGACGTCGCCTTGGCCTTGTGTGCCATGCACAAGGCATCGAAGTCCGAGCATTCCCTTCCGGGATGTGCCTTTTGCCGCAAGAAAAGCGGGACGAAGATTAGTGTGATGAAACAAGTTTTAGCCTTTGCCGACTTAGAAAGAAAGGCGTACCCATAGCTCCTTGTACTCCGGAAGGCTCCGCCGGCCTTGGTGGTGTGATGGGCCCTCCATCATCAAACGTCGCTCTCGTGCGGCGTCGTGCGCCCGCCGGTACTCCTCCGTGAACCACTTGTCCACCTCCATTGCCCACGCGTCGGCCTTGGCGCGGATCCACCAGGGACAAACCCGCACATCACGAGGTAATTGATACATGAGAAGATCAAACATAACATAAGTAATATCAAAACATAGCTTCACTTGAAGTACCTCAATGAACTGCCGATGGGTCAACATTGTCCTTCTCCGGCTTCTTCCTTGCTTATCTTTTGACCAAGCACCAACGCGTAGTAGGTTACGACGGCCTGGTGCTTTACCTCGTGATGCATGTCTGTGACACGCTTCTTGCAAGAGTTCCTCGGGAACATGTCCGCTCTCTCCTCTTCACCATCCTCACATCCGAAGAAGGTCTGCATACAAATACGATGTCAAAATCATTTTGTTAAGATTGAGTGGAACGAATGTGATGTAATGAGAAACTTTGTGATTTGCTAGAGTTACCCGTAACGTCCTCGGCACGCGCTCGTCGTGTGGGTGAACTCTCGGTCTTCACCCCGGGTAGTAGTGGCCCCACGTGTAGGTTGGCTCGGTCCGCCCCGTGGTACGTGACAAAGCCGGGGGTAGTGCTGCCTACACGAAGCCCGACAATGCCGTTGGGCTTGCGGGCGTCGCCACCGACACAACGAGCCGGTTCTCGCACATGTCGAACAAAATATTAGTGACACGATAATCAAAATGAAGTTAGGCATCAAAACAAAGTTAGGCATCTAAATTTACTTACATTCGGCCTTGGGGGCGAATGACTGGGCGGTTCTGAGGGAGCGGGGGCTGAGGGAGTCGTGCGGGGCCTCGCAAGTAGACCTTGGCCGCCGTAGCGGCCTCCCCCGAGAAACCCGCACCCGAGGCGCCGTCCTCGGTCTCCGGTGCACCATCACTCGGCTGCTCCACCTCCACCTCCACCTCGTCGTCGGCCTCCGTCGGCTCGACAGCTGGCCCCCTGGCCCTCCTGGTCCTCCTCTCCGACCCCTCCGCCTCGTCCTGCCCCTGTGAGGCGCTGTAAAAGGTGGACAAGGGCACCTAACGTCGGCCCTCGTCTACCTCCACCTCTGGTACTGGTCGTCGTCCTCCGCGACGGCCGCCCTTGCCATCTTTTTTTCACTCACCCGTGACCAACATATAAACAAAACATAATTAGTATGACATGCATAATAATAATGAGACATGCATAACAATAATGAAAACATGAATACGAAAGAACATAGTATTACATGTATTAAAAGTAGTCTGGATCATCGTGGGGATTAGCTGGTATGTCTGTACGCTCGTCATCACTGTCAAAATTATCCAGATAATGAAGATAATCTCGACGGCTCTAAGTTTCCTTCATGTTCCATGTCCAATCTCTCAAGCATTTGTAAGTCCTTTGGGTCATACACCTCATCTTCATCCTCATTGCATTCGACCAATTCATTGTCCGCTTCCGTTACTATAGGTGTAGTTAGGTCTATCACAAAGCTCCCAATCAGCCCCTCTTCTTGATAGAATTCTCCTTCATATGTGTTTGGGTTTATCAAGTTATAGTCTTCATCGTTGGGGACGGGTAGTTTACCATGTGGCGCGACTTTTCGCACAACCTCCCAACCCATAAGGTAATCTTTGCTCGGTAGGCGTATGGAAGGTAATAAACTTGCACGGCTTGTTGGGCCACAATGTACACATCGGATCTTGGATACATGGAATCCGGTCGAACTTCGACAAGCCCGATTGTCGGGGTCCTTCGAGTACGTTCGGATCGAACCAATGACATTTGAATATCACAGTTTAAGACGTGGGCGCCATAAAATGAAAGTTCGTATATTTCCGGACTCTTCCATGATATTCTTTCCCATCGTTGTCGATCGTAACCACGCCGCCGTTTGTGGTACTTCTATTGGGTCGACTCTCTTCGTAGCTCGTCGTGTGGAAACGAAATCCGTTGACATCATAACCGGTAAATGACCTAACCCTTAGGTCACAGCCACATGCAACAGCACACAACTCACTAGAGATGGACACATCGGTTTGGGCCTTTCTCCTGAACCATGAAATGAAATCGGGCCGTTGTTGGCCCGCACCTTGCGAAATAAGGGTATCAACGTCGTGTGGCTCTGGCAACCTCGATGCAGTCCAGAACTCATGGAGGAATTCTTGTTTGTACGGTTCAACCTCCGGCGAGTTGAGCAGCACATATAGCATGATGCTACGCCACTCTTCATTAGTGAGTTGCTTGGTGGTAGATGCACTCGGGCTTCCGAATTGTCCTTGGAAAAGACTGAGTTTGGATTGATTATCCGCGACATTGTAACGAGGGGGGTGATCATGCATGCTAGGAAGGTTCTCTTTATAGTACTTTTCTGTGAAGTTTGACACCTCCTCCACAATGTATGCCTCTGCAACTGAAGCCTCGATTCTGGCTTTATTTGTACATTTTTTGCGTACGAGCTTCAGAGTTCTCTCAATTGGGTAGCACCAATGGTACTGCATAGGCCCACCCATGCGTACCTCGTATGGAAGGTGCACAATCATATGCTGCATTGGCAAGAAGAATACAAGTGGAAAAAATTTCTCCAACTTACATAGTAACACAGGGGCCGCTTTCTCCAACTCTCTACATACGGTCCGAGATATCTCCTTCGCACATAGCTGCCGGAAGAAATAGCTCAACTCTGCCAGCACTTGCCATATATTCTGTGGGACAAAGCCTCGAACCATCGTGGGAAGAAGCCGCTCGATCCATGCATGGTAGTCATGACTCTTCATGCCATTTACTCGCATAGTAGTTAAATTTACTCCCCTCTTCACATTATGTGCATACCCATCCGGAAACCTAAGCGTCTTCATACGGTTAAGAACTTCCCTCCTTTGTTCAATGGACAATACATAATCGGCCTTGGGTCTTCTCCATTTCTTGCGGCCTTCCGGAGGCCTCATCTCTAGATTAGGTCTATCACATAGTGTTGCAATGTCCACTCGGCCTTAGGATTATCCTTAGACTTTTCGGTGTCCATCGGTGTGCAAAAAAGTGCCTCTCGCGATATTCTTCTCGGTGTGCATAATGTCAATGTGATGTGGCATAAGAAGGTCATCATGATAGGGGAGCCGTTGTAAGCCCGATTTATGGCTCCACATATGCTGCTCACCATACCCCACATAACGACCATCTACTTCATTGGCCACAAGAGCCTCTACCTGAGCACGAACCTCGGCACCAGTCAGCATCTGCGGTCGAGGTTGTGTCACTACAACACCTTTTCTGAAGTTCTTCTTATCTTGTCTGAATGGATGGTCAAGAGGTAGGAACTAACAATGTTGGTCAAACGATGAATACTTAGCACCCTTCTGCAACCAGATGAACCTCAAACGTTCCTTGCATATTGGGCACGGGAACTTTCCATGAACACACCAGGCTGAGAACAACCCATACGCCAGGAAGTCATGAATAGAGTATTGGTACCAAACATACATCTTGAAGGATGACCTTTCAGCTCGGTCGTATGTCCATACACCTCCCTCCCAAGCACTAATTAATTCATCCCACAAAAGATCCATATACACACCCATATTACTCCCCGGTGTCCAGGAATTATTAAGGACATGAATATTGTGTCCCGTTGGAAGGCGACACCGGGGAGATTCAAGGGTATAACGAACACGAGCCAACATGTGTAAGGGGCGGTACTCATTCCATAAGGATTGAACCCATCGGTTGCCGGTGCAACACATACATTACGAGCCTCTGCTTCGCTTTCTCGGATGTTGTCCATCAAAGTACCGCCATGCTTCACCATCCGATGGATGTACCATCTTGTCGGGACTATATCGTATGCCATGCTTATGCCATGTCATCTATTTGGCGCTTTCCTCGCTCATGTAAAGTCGCCGGATCCTCGGCACGAACGGAAGATACCGTACGATCTTTTGGGCGATATCGGTCCGCTTCATCCGACCATCCCCGCCTGGTACCTCTTCGAACCTCGAGGATTTGCACTTTGGACGGTGCGTGGCATCCGTGTGTTCCTTCCTAAAAAGGACACACCCATTCACACGAGCATCTATCTCGCTCATACGACATCTTAAGTGCTTTGAAGAGTGTTGTTGACTCGTACATGGGCGTTGGCAAGGAATGGCCCTTTGGAAGCAAGGAGACAACAATGACCAACAACCTATTGAAGCCTGCTCGACTGATGTTTAACTCAGATTTCACCCCTAATAACCGCCCAATGGCGTCCAGTTGCGAAATGGTGGTGTTGTCGTGAAGAGGTATCTTTGCCGAGTCCATCACCTTGTAGAACAACTTTGCCCCCTCCTCCATCGCCTCCTTATCACGGTTGTCATTGAAAAGTGCTTGGTGAGCATCTTCTAACATGTCTACAACCCCCGCATCATCATCACACCCCTCCGGGCGTGGTCTCACCACCTCCTCTCTCATACGATGTGCTTCACCATGGTAGATCCACATGGTATAGTCTTTGGTAAATCCATTGTACGAAGATGTCGGCCCATATCCTCCTTGCTAACTCTCCTCTTGTTGTCACATTTTGTGCTTTGGGACACCAAACTAGCAAATGACCACGAGAATTGGCCCATGCAAATTCCAAGAAACCATTGGTCTTATCCTTCCATTCATCGTCAAAATCACGCTTACTTCTCCGGCCGGTGTACATCCACCGACGGTCGTCCATCCTTTGTCATACGGAATGTGAACCATAAAATCCATGTACATCGTGATCCTACTTGTCTAATAGGTGAGGATAGGTCCTAATCCCACCCACGGATCCGTAGATGAGTTAGTTTCCATGCCCCGATCCGATCGAGGCTGAATTTCGGCAAAGACCTCCCCGCCGTTCTCCGGATACACGTCCGGGTATGGAGATTGTGTATCCGCAGAACAACAGGAGGTGATGCCAAAACTCGCCTCGGATCGGACCAGGACATGGAAACTAACTCATCTACGGATCCGCGGGCCGTCCCGAGAACGTGGACCATCCGAAGCGATACGGTCGAGGTATGCACGTAAATGCATACCTCCGGCCGTATCTCTTTCGTACGGGAGACACCTAACTAGGTTACGCGATCTACGACCATACGACCGTAAGACGGGTTATTCATTCCTAGGGCCCGACGGTGACAAGGCGCCGCAGGTGCGGGCGCATCCGCAACGCCAACGAAGAAGATCAAGGTCGTCGAGGTACTCCGGCTTGCCTTCCACTAGCCCATCTCTGAGAAAAAAGAAAATACAACTTAGGTCAAAATTTCGGCAGCACCTCCCCTGCACGGTGAGGTGTCAAAACCTGCAATTAAACATTCGACACGAAGGCCAACAACAGAGATATGCATTCTAATCGAACTCAACAAGGCAGTGCCAATTCTACCAGTAGTTATTCTATCACTAGTGATATATGCATTCTAATCGAACTCATCAAGGCAGTGCTAATTCAACCACTAGTCATTCTACCACTACTCACATTCCCCGCTTCGGCTCACCTTGCTCGGGCGGACGACGACGGCGGGGCCGTCCCCCGGGCTTCTCCTCCCTCTCCTTCTCCTATCCCCTTCTCCTCCCTCTCCTTTTTATGTGTAAAGGTTTTTACCACCGACTACACATAAAATATAGTAAACATTTGTCAAAAATCATACCAAAATTGCAAATCAATCTCTAGGTCATGTACCTTTACCAAAGAAAAAAACTCAAACCCAAAAACAAAAAAGAAAATTATTTCTTTGCCGAGGGCCGGGTGGGGCCCTCGGCAAAGAACGGTGTGACGAGAGCGGGCCGTCGGCACAGGCTCCTTTGTGCCGACGGCCAGGCCTGGCCCTCGGCAAAGGCCGGTCAACTGGGTTTTCAACGCGGTCAACAGGGGCGGGGTCTTTGACAAGGGATCACTCTTTGCCGACGGCCCCATTGATCCGGCCGTCGGCACGGTGTGCGACGCTTAAATGTGACGGCCGTCCGTTCTTCTCCGACAGTCGTTCGTCCCGAGAGCTAACCCTCGGCAAAGAATTCGGTTTGCCGAGGGTCGTGCTGTGCCGACGGTCCGGCCCGTCGGCAAAGATGGTTGTGCCGTGAGTTATCCTTTGCCGACGGCGGCTCTCGGCACAGATTAACTCTGCCGAGGGCCCGACAAAATGCCCTCGGCAAAGCCGTGTACGCTCGGCAAAGCCTCGAGTTTCCCGTAGTGGGACTTGCATTGGGGCAAAAAAGGGAGGAAACATGTGGTGGGGAATTAAAGGAGGAAAACTTATCCGGTGGAGAAAAAGAGAACAAATGGGAGAGCTCCATTTGATGGGTTGGAATGGCATCTTTGCACTTGGGAAAGAAGCTTTCTTTGCCGAGTGTTCCGAAAAACACTTGGCAAAGTGCTTCTTTGGCTAGTGTCAAACTAAACACTCGACAAAATTTTGAATTTTTCTTTTTCTTCTTTGTTTCAATAACTTATTCTTCTAAATTCATATCAATTACTTCAAAAATACCTTGTCAAATTACCAAAATTTTACATGAAGCAATCTATGTTGTTTATTGTGTATACATAAAGTTTTGTAGTCAAGTCACAATTCAACCGTCATTTTGACTCCAATCTTATCAAATCTTTCTCAACGCTATGATCTTCTTCTTAGATGCTTCGTGTTGTAAACATCATATATGACAAAAATGCGTGAACACTTTTCAATTTTTAACCCCAGCTTCCATGCATGATACCATCACACCATGGAAAATATTATGATTTTTAGACTTCATTTTTTTTGGAATTTCAAAACCATTCGGCCAGTTTCCGTAGTGAGATAAAGATTGAGTTTATGTGCAGATGGGCACAATGCAAATTGTGTTGGCCAAGCTAATTATGTGGGATAATTAATTAAATTCATACATAGGCTAGGATGATTCGAGGTGCATGCCAACTACAAAAGATTTTACTTAAAGTGTAATTTTACTTACCCCATCATATCCCTAGAAATTGATGTGGTAATAGTAGAGTAAAATGATCTCTCTGCTTATGAGGTTGTTCTTATTATAAATAAATAATCCCTTTTGTCCCAGGATATATATGGAAATTGTAACTCACCAACTAACTCAATGCATCTCTGAACCATTACCTCATTTCCATCAACCTTCACTCTCCCCTCAAGATAGCTATGGGCTATGGCCATATGAGCTTGCCATATAAAGGGAATAGGAAAACCTATATGATTTTTCTCAAACGTTTTTTTTTGAACCAGTTTTGCTCAAGCGTATGAGTTGATGTTTTGGCAGAAATTAGTGTTTTAAAACATTTTCATTTATAGAAATAAAACACAAGAGGTGATGTAAAATGTGGAAAATAATATTAGACTGATTATTGCTGAAATTATTTTGTTTGTCTAAGTCTGTGAGCCTAAAAAGTTTAATAGCTATCTGGATTCTTTGTCAATGAGACCTCTGAATGCCCATACATGGTCCAGTTTTAGAAATAGTATTAGAACTGGCTAAATCTGAACATTTTTAGAGCACATTTAATTTTGATAGTATTTCTAACCATGCGGTAAGCATTTCTCCTGTTTTGTCAACAAAAAATCGACAAAATACTCTCACATAACAATTACAACTTACGATAGTTCTTGTTTACAAGTAAACTACAACACTAATGATGGTGATGTAATGGATACAATTATATGTGGATGAACAGAATCCATCCATTGGATCAAAAATGTTTAAATTGAAAACTAGTGGATAAGCAAGTAAGATTTTTTGTTACAACCTTAAGAGGGTTTTTTTTAGGAAACGAACCTTAAGAGGTGTTACTTCATTTGTTTTTAGTAAGTGTATTATGATTCCAAAATGTTTATTGAGCGAGTTGTACTTTGATCATTCTCTTAGACTGTATCATCAAGTCCAATAAAAAATCATGCACATAATTTAACTAATTGTTGTTCTAAATTAATGAAATTTGACCCTTTATGTTCCTAGCTCTGATTTGTACCTCAACTCCATAGTACCTTGCCAAATTTAGGCGAATGATCCTTTGGGCTCATGCTGCTTAATGACAATAAGTCTCCCCATATCCTTAAATGTATGACATTTATGACAAGTATTAATTCATTTATAAACTAATTTCCTATACTCATATATGTTAAAATACAAGATATAGGACTCCATCGGTCTCCATTTACTATTCATTTTTACTTTTTAGATAACATTATTTGTGTTATGAACATTTATATATATACTATGTCTAGATAAATAGCAAAAGTTATGTATTTAGAAAACTAAAATGAATAGTAATTCAGAAAGGATTAAGTAGTGTATATATAACAATCCAAGTGACCTTAAGCTTAGCAAAGAAGCTATAATTAATTATATCAACTGAATGCAAACCAAATGATATCCAAGTCGCGCGTTATCAATGAAATCAACATTTGCAGTTCCTGAACCTGCTGCTACATACATGATGTACATATCAATCTGGTACAATACTGCACTCTTACATGAGTAATGGATGCATCCGAACCAAAGTAGAGAATGAATTAATAAAAGAAATTAATTCGGCACTGGTGATTTTATTAAACCAAGCAAAACTAGTAAATTTCTTTACTTTGTGCATGCCGTGATTGCCTATACTATATGGATGAATAATTTGTGACATTAGGATGACTAAAAGACTGATCAACCTTAATTACTCTGAACCATGTATAATCAGTGTTTTCGTGAGTATGGTGTGTGCAATTAATATTTAATAGTGGTTTAATTTCATTCCTGTGATGACAGAAAAGAACAGCTACTGTGAACGATCATTCATTCATGCATCAGCTAATTGTACCAAGATTTCTGAATGGATTTCTTCACTCAGCAGATAAGGCCAGAAGCTCCTCCAAGTAGTCAGCCCCGAGATCCTCGAGCTCCAGCACGCAAGAAGCAGGTTCCTGCATTTGCTTTCCAAACCCATGACTAGCCGTCGCCGCCGCCATCTGTTCCCTAGCTGCAGCTGACGACGGCCGCCATTCATTGCCAGTGGCCGCCTTCTGCTTGTTCCTAGGCCCGCGCTTGCGGATGCAGTGGCGCCGCTTGAGCGCCAGCACCGGGGAGTCGTCGGCCCCGGCGGCGCCGCCGCTGAGCCCCAGCGCGCGCAGCGACTCCTGCACGCGCTCGACGGGGAAGTTGAGCACCGCGGCGGCGCCGCGCATGGAGTAGGCGGCCTGGTCGTAGGCGAGCGCGGCGGCCTCGGGGTTGTCGAAGGTGCCGATCCACACGCGCTCGCCGTTGCGCGTCGAGTCCCGTATCTCCGCTGCGTACTTGCCCCACGGCCGCTTCCGCACCCCTATGAGCGGCCCATCCGCGGCTTCCTGCCGCATCGTTGCCGGCGGCAAGATATTTACTGCAGCCATTACCCCGCCGTGATGATAAGTCGTCGGAGCACCGCTGGAGCTGATGGTGGCGGCTCCCATGAGGGCGCTGAACTGGTCCATGTCCACCATGGCATCTTGACGATGGCTGTGGAATTGATCAATGCCGCCGCCAAAATGAAGCTGCTGCAGCTGGTGGTGGTGGGAGAAAGGGATGGTTCCGGGCGACGAGGCAGCCCAGGTAGCAGAGGAATGTTGGAAAGCGGTGGCCGCCGTTGTGCTTGAGTAGGTAGTATCAATGCGGCCGTCTACATAGCATGTTGCTGCAGGGAGGCTGTAGAGGCTCTCATCTACATCTTGCTGTACTGGCTGCCATTCATGCGCATAGGCCGCGTGGCCGTTGTATGAGCTGCTGCAAAAATTGGGTTCCATGGACCAGTATTCGCTCTGAAATTTGTTGAATTTGCTACAAGGTATCAGCTATCGATGTGACGATGGCTAGACCTCGCGCTAGGGCTAACTTAATGATGGAGAGTAGGGCATATAGCTTCATTATGGGTTGCACCTTATATAGACACTACTCGTAGTAGTTTTGACTGAGCTGATGCTTTACTTATACATATAAGTTGCTATATTAAACAACTACCTAGTGACAGCTTAGTTTCATGGATTAGTCTAGTTTTGACTTAGATCGTTGAGTTGATTCGACATGATGCTACCCGCACATTGGGATAGCCACAACTTACATCCTAAAATGAACAAATCATTAAGCATGTGTTGAGAACCAGCGCAGAATTGTCGTCGAAACACCCCTTCCATATGAAGAAGAGAGTGCATGGTTAGGCAGGTATGACAAAGGATTTTGCATATTGGTGCCACTGATCAGATGCATGTGTTAAAAAAATTCGTTTATCAGTATGGGAGTTGCCATTATCAATTTAAGGTTTACTAATATGAGCATATTATTATCTTGGAAAGTCATCATATTTCAATTACAATATAAATCTATGTAATTATATAGTTTGCAAGGGCCAACTACTACCTCATAAATTCTCAAAAAAAACTACTATCTCATACTCCATCCGTCCCAAAAGAGTGTACTTGTAAGTTTGTCCAAGTTTATAATGAATAATACCGATATTTATAAGACTAAGTAGCTATGTGATGAAAATATATTTCATAAGAAATTTTATGAAACTTGTTAGACATCAAAAGAATCAATAGATTGATTTTTATGTAGACGTGGTCCAAAATAAGATGATTTGACTTCGAATAAAACTAAAACGACACAGTTTGTGGGGGATGGACAGGCTTAACCGAACCGGTGGGAACCGGTCCTACCGGTCCGGACCGGACCGGTTCGGTTCCGGTTCCGGCCGGTTCCCAACCGGTCCAAATTCAAATTTTGAATTTGAATTCAAAAAATGAACAAATCTCACAAAATTCTCAAAAAATACTTCAATCTGTCTAGAATCTAATGGTGTCAAAAACTTTCAAATATTCGTTCGTTTAGTATAGTTTGCGTGCATTAGAAGTTCAACTAAAAAAGAAAAAGAGAACAAATTGACCGGTTGAACTTCTAATACCTCGCAAAAAATACTAAATGCACTAATATTTGAAATGTTTTGACACGATTTGATTCTATGCACCTTGCAATATTTTTAGAAAATTTTCTTTTATTTTTTCAATTTTTCATTCAAATTTGAAAACACGTCAAATTCTACAGTAATTCGATTTTTTTGGTTAAACGACCGGGAACCGGTCGAACCAGACCAGTATACCTGTCGAACCGGTCGGTATACCGGTGGGAACCGTTTGAACTGCGTGTTTTGGTTTGAAATTCGAATTTGTCCGGTTCCTACCGGTTTCCGACCGAACCGGACCGGTAAACCGGTACCAGACCCCGCCGGTTCGGTCCGTCCGGTCGGTATAAAAAACCTTGGGGATGGAGTACATCTCCATCACATCTCTCATAAAGCCTAGTATCATAAAAAAATATTTTTACTACGCCTACCACATAGCCAAGGATAATTTCTACATTGTAATCATCCTCTACCTCCCTGGCATCCATCTATGCCCCTAAAACAGCATTGACTATGTCCCAAACACCAACTCTAGAACATGCATGTGTGGGTCCGAACCTCCACAGAGTATAAAAACAACACCATAGATTAATTTAATAAAACTAATACTAATTCTAAATTATTCCCAGTTGCTCCCTCCAGTTTGGTAAAAGAAGTCGTTTAGGACAGCGACATGGTCTCCAAAGTAAAACTTTGACTTCTTATTTTTATAAATATGATTATTAAAAACTAACATATGTATACTTTTATTAAAGTATTTTATAAGACAAATCTACTCATGTAGTTTTCACATTTCCAAACTCAACAACCTAAAAGTTATTCATGATTTATATTCCTGATGTTTGACTCAAACATTGTCCAAAATGACTTCTTTTACCAAACCGGAGGGAGTATATATCTAACCAAAAAATGTTGATTGATTAGTGTTGGTTCAGAAGAAATAGAACCAACACTAAAAGTTTGTCAGATTAAGGGTCTGCTTGGTTGGCAGCCACACATTGCCACGCCATAGCATGGCTCGCCACAGACTTGTGGCGGCAGTGTTGCCTACCACAGAAAATACTGTAGCATGCGCAGGGGCTGTGGAGGTGGCGAATGATGGTGGGCAACCAAGCATCCCCTAGCCTTCTTCTTCCTTGAACCAACAAGATCGAAAAGCTCATACTTTTATTTTTTAAGTTAGGAATCCATTTTCAAAGTCTAATATGATTTTAGGATTAAAATATGTATACTGAGGATCATGTATAGAACCAGCCCAATCTAATGTCTAAGGACCTGCGTGTCGAGGACCGGTGGATGGTCGCTTCCTGGTGTGATGAGTGATTGACAACGTGGTGTGGACTGACTCTTGGCTAAGTATTGCAGGTGCAGGTTGCGGCTTGACTGGTGTTGGTGCAGGTCAAGAACAAGCACGAAAGGTCATTGCTGGTGAGGCCTCCAGGTGTGGAGAAGACAAGTAGGCTTGGTTCGAGGGACCCAATGGCCAGCGGGGTCAAGTGCGGGTCTCATGGTGGCAAGAACAGCAAGACGAAGTCGTGGACGGTTTCTTGGTTGAGCCTCAAAACCAAGGTCGAGCCGAGACTTCGTGGGAGCCGAGTCATGAGTGGTGACTCGTGGAGGGTACACCGAGTTCGAGGGGTTTCCAGTGGTTCATCAAAAAATCACTGGGTTCCTTGGTTAATCCACAAAGCCAAGACGAATTCGGAGGTGTAACAACATCAGGCCGGTCTAACCGGTGGGTACCGGTCTCACCGGTGGGGTACATCGATCTGACCGGTGTGCGATGATGGCTTCCATAGGCTTCCAAGTGGAGGACACGCATCGGGATCACAAGGCTTGCGTCGAGGCTAAGCAAGTTTGCAGTCGTCGGGCATTCGTCCGAAGGTGCTACGATGAAGTTTCCCAAAAGGCCCTTCGGGAGGCGT
This sequence comes from Cenchrus americanus, assembly GCA_947561735.1. NCBI lineage: Eukaryota > Viridiplantae > Streptophyta > Magnoliopsida > Poales > Poaceae > Cenchrus > Cenchrus americanus. The sequence goes on along the minus strand of OX387245.1, from coordinate 226,518,864 downwards.
GTATCCTAGTTTAATGTAATAGTGGTAGTTTCATCTTTCGGTTGCCTCCATATATCCCAAGTGGTGAGAGGATGGTAGCCATCTCTTATAACCCTAGCTCGTTTTTCTTTCCCTTTTTCCATTCCTATTTTCCTTAGAATTCAGAGCTTCAGAGCTTCATGGTGAGATCTTGAGGGAGGTATGGATGGTTTTAGGGTTTAGGGTTTTAGGTAAGCTAGACCTTGTATGAACCTTCATGGTATGTATAGATGATTCGGCGTGGTTCCGTGTCTCTCCCGCTTTCCCTTTTTGGTGATTTTCGGAGCCTTTTCTTGGTGATTTTCTTGTGGCGGTTCTGAGACCTTTCTCTTTGGGATTTGGTGGGGGATGTTTGCATGAACCCTTCGTGGTTCTTTTCCCTTTGATTCCCGTCCCAAATCCATGAGTAAAGGGGCTCGATTTTGGAGTTTTCTCCGGTTTAGGGTTAGAGGCATTCTTGGTGGAAATCCTTCGATAAATCTTGATTTAGCAGGTTTTGGTGAACAAAATCATGGATATGGAATGCCCGTGAGGTACTCCTACTATCCCCAAAGTCTTGTTCGAATCCGTGGAGCGAATCGGGAGATCGGGATTTGGATTTGGAGGAGTTGACTCGGGGGTTGCTATTCATCCCGAGTTCCCCAAGCCCAGACCGGTCTGACCGGTGCCCTCAACCGGTTTGACAGGTGCAGACTCCAGTTAGGTATTTGCTCGAATGAACGCCCTGGTGTATTTCTCGTGACAACCCGCCCGGAAAATACCGTACTATCGCCTAAGACCGATCCACTTTGGCCATTAAGCAATAGTAAAGTATCATCCTGTCGTTAGTTGCCGCGTTAATGCCCGGTAAATCACTTGGAATTCGAACGGAGGATCGACATATGCATTAAAACTCACGCGAAGGCGAGTCCGAGTACAACATGAGTTAACATAATTTCTTACAAACCATTGTTCATGACATGGAGTAAAGGTTCGCAGTTCGAAAATACAACGGAAATAATTTAAACTAGCGCAACGGTGAACATCACGGAGGCCATCCGTGATGTCCTTACTTGTCGTCACCCATCCGGTCAATCACACCCGCAACAACAATTTTTAAAGCAAGGCTGAGTATACTAATACTCAGCAAGACTTAACCGTCGGGTGATAACTACATCACCAAACTCTAGACATGAAAGGCTTTTGGCCGGTGGAGTTTCTTTTGCTGAACAGCTACTAAGAGTAGATCCTTATTTTCAATCTTTTAGCACAAGTTCTAGTTGATTACCATTTCTAAATGTGCCATCTAATTCAATCAAGAATTGGGCAAGCAATTAATTCATACAACAATATTCCTCGAGTTCCATCATTATGGGATATCATGGCCAGTTGATTAAGCAGTCTCGGATAACGGTGAGAGGCCGACAATCGATTGATTTAAACCTTGTAAGGTAAACCCAAACACACGGTAGGCTGCCCCCGCAAGGACAAATTTCCCGTGCCGTTCCCGTCGATCTTCGGCTCGGGAGCGGAACCTACATTCCTTGGTACAAGGTTTACCGGATCGCTCCCACACGAACGTCCGGACTCACTCGGGTACCATATCATTGTTGCAAGGGGGAAACAAGTGCCCCAGGTTTAGTAGGGAAAGGTTCCCTTACCGCGTCAATCGGGTACTAGGCTTACCGGTCCCATACCCGCATATGTTTAGTACGTTCAAAAGCTTAGCCCACGAAAGCCACTGGACCGGAGCCCAAATCCCATGCTCTTACCACATGAGCAATCCATTTATAAAGATCTTATGATTCCAACATAAGAACCTATTCTCGCGAGCGACGAACATCACTCGACTTCTATCGGTCCTATAGCATAGCGACTATCGACCTAGCATACTAGTGATAGAGCATAGGTACCTAGGGATCATGCATCTAGGGTTTCAAATCAACTCCCGGAACGTAAATGCACAATCGTAGCAAACATAATTGCATAATTTTAAAAGACGGAGTTAATGATCCGGGCTTGCCTTCGATGGCAAGGTTGGCCTTGGGCCCTTCGGACATGGTCCGGGTCTTGCTCTACAACGACGTGGTGCACGTCTCCGTCGGCCCTCCTCTGTCTCCTCCGTCCGGCACATGCGTACGGCCTACCGTTCGAGAGATCTACACGAGGATGCAAATGCAAGATTTATTTGATGATTTTAATTTAAATAATCACAAACAATAAATGACAACTATAGGGTGCATTAGTTGGACACATTCACCTAGATAAGAATACATTTAGCATACTCTTCCAAAAAGGAACAATATGCAATTCTTTATTAAAAATTCTTTTTGATAGTGACAAGTGTACATATATATGCAAATAATTTAATTTAATTTCACAAACAGTAGTGGGTAGATGCATTTAGCTTTTTAAATCGATTTACAACCACACACAAGTTAGCAAGGGTAATTTGGTGATTTTTCCCATTTAATGACTATTAAGCTTTTAATCACTTCCAATGCTTTAATTCATGAAATTAATTAATAAAATTCAGGGGAAGGGTGTATTAACCACTAAACACCTATAACAAGCCACTGGACACACATGCGAGCTTTGGATAGCTAGAAAATAATTATTTTTGAAAATAATAAAAGCTAGCTAGAAGAACAAGGTAAATGCACACAAAAATAATCACTCATCAAAATGATCCAAACATTCTCACACATGCTATATGGTTCAAAACTAGCCTAGTGGTGCAGCACATATACCTAGAACTATTATGGAACTTGAGTTATGATTTTTTTGAAAAAAATCAAGCATAATTCAAGAATAAATATTTCTTGTTATTATAAAATTGTGATTAATACACCGAGGTGTGTTTCGGAACTACAAGACAAGATGCACAAGTTGGTTGCAAAACCTAATTATTTTTAGCCGAAAAATCATTTATGCGGATCCGCAGAGATGGAAAAACATTTTTATAAAAAGATTTACATCATAACTTTGTACAATTTTTAGCATAGGAGTTAGCCATGACCTAACACACAACATATCCAAAAATTAGCTACGGTGGATTTATGTTTTTTGAGATATTGCAGATCTAGTGTTTTCACATTTGTATTTTTCATGCAAAATCTATCAAGAATAACAAAAGTTGTGGAATATTTCACCACGAATCCAGAAAATTGGTTTTACATTTTTCTGATTTTTCCGTGATTTTCTACACAATTTACAAGAAACAAACCAAAGGTCAAACACTATTTAAGATCTAACTTTCACCGGGTCCCTCGAAGTTTCGCAGGTTTACAACCATGCCCCTACTTTGCACAAAACTCCCCCGTAAACATTACAAACCTTGCAATGTCATCCTCGGGCGCCGGCCGCCGGCGGTCCGACCAAATCCCGGCGAACCGGCGGCCGGGACCCGGCCGGCGCGGGCGGGGGATGGGCCGCGGGCCCCTAGGGTCGATTCCCCGTGCTCGGCTTGGTGCGGGCGCCACCGGCCGAGCTTGCCCGGCGTAGCCCCGCGCCGCGGGCCGCCGGAACGGCGGCCGCGGCGGTATAGCGCGCCCAAGGCGCGTCGGCCCGAGGCTTGGGACATCATGGCGGGTGTGTGCGCTAGTGCTAACGGCCCGAGGGGTGCCGGGGAGGTGTCTAGCAGGAGCTCGGCGCGGGAACGGCCATGGCGGCCCGGACGGTGGCATGCCCGCACCGAACACCGCGGTGCCCGTTTTATAGACGCGAGAGAGAGGAGAGCCTTCGAGGCTAAGGAACGCAGGGAGGTGGGGGAGCCCGGCGGCCTCGGGGTGCGCGTGGCCGGCCTCGGCGGTGTGCCCGGCGGGGGGGAACCGGGCCGAGGCAGGCACGTGACGCGAGGCCTCTCGCGGTGCCCCCGCCCGAGGCGCGGCTCGGGAGTGCGCGGCCGACGCCGGCCGCCTCGCTGCGCGCGCGCGCCCCCTCCCCCGACCGGCCGTGGTACGGGGTACGGCGGCGCGGCGGCCGCCGGCGCGTGGCGGCGCTGCGGAGCGCCGGTCGCGGTGGCGCGCGCGACGTCGCCCGTTCCGGCCCTTCGGTTGCGGTGTAGCTTAGTTTGACCGAAAATTTCTCAAAAAAATTGAACTAAAGTGCACCGAGCAGTGAATAGGAAACTTGTAGATCTCACTACCCTCTACAACTTTTGTAAAGGCCGTCTAGTGTTTTTCTCAACAGATTTGGCAGGAACGTCGTGCCAACTTTGAATGCCAACCTGTTCTGCTAGACAGGAGGTACTGTCAGTCAATCAAGTTTTTTACCAATTCCCACCCAAAATTTGAAATGCCACTCTACATGAAAGTTGTGTCCCTCATCAAGATCTACAACTTTCATAAAGGTAGAATTTTAAGTGTTTAGGTGAATTTTGGAGAACGCGGCAAAAGTTCCAGACGACATTCGCTGACGTCAACGGTTAAGCCGGTTTTGACCGTGTCTTTGACCACGGGTCCACCACGGGTGTGTGTAGACTTGGTCAAGGGGTTCATTGGGTTCATTGGCGAGGTTTTCGAGGTGATGACCCGGGTTGACCTAGGTTTAACCGGTGTCGGCCGGTTTGACTCGGCCGATTCGGTCATTAGCGTTAATGACGGTAATTAAAACCCGGGGCGTCGCGCTTTCCCGCCTCTAGGCTTGCTGTTGTTTCAAGTTTGGTCTGTTTTGGAGCTCGGGAGGCCGGTCTCATGGATTTGGGGTTTCCTGGCTTGGACCGGTCTGACCGGTGAGCTACACTAGCCTGACCGGTGTAGGATCTTTCTGTGGAAATCTTCAAGTTCTGCTCGGGTGACCCGGCTCGGGGTCCAGGGTGACCCGGTGTGTCTCTGGTGGGTGTCGGGTGATCAGGCGGCATAGTCCGGGTGATCCGGCCTTGACCGCTCTGACTAGTGGAGGTGACTAGTCTGAACGGTGTGGTCAGTAGCTGCTCGAGTTACTTGTTTTGCTGCGTTCTCGAGTTGCTTGTTTTGCTGCGTTCTCGAGTAGTTGAGTTGGAGACGTGTTTTGGATAGCTGTGTTCATCTTGTTAGAGTTGCTATCTCCGTCGAGAAGAATTTTTATCGGCTCCCATTCACTCCCCCCCTCCTTGGTCGCCAGTTCGGTCCTTCGATGTCCAAGATCAATAATAGATTGATTTGGTACATTGTTGGTTTGTGAATTATTGTAGGTCCCTGGAGATGCATCTGGATTGAGATAGTAGCTAGAGCTCCAATTCAAGGAGTTGATTAGATTTAGTTCAAGGTAAATGTAGAAACAACTATGGATTTTACGCAGATACACAACTTTAATTATGTTTCTTGAATACTACTTTTTTGCATTTTAGTTTATGGTTAATCTACATTGTTCTTGTGAAGTTTTTTACCTATTAGATGAACTAATACAGATAAATTAAAACTATTAATATGTATGTAATTCACATGAATGTATTATTACATATATCCCACCCTTCAGGTGAAAAGAATTAGTTAGCTATATACAAGAAAATGTCCAATTTTGTTAATAAGGATTGGAGAGTAATAAACTAATAATAATTAGCCATTTCACATGAATGAGATTTGGTTTTATGATATTTGAGGCTTCAACTATACTCGAAGGACTTTGTAGTATAGATATGCGTGCATATATGTACCTTCCTTATATGAATAATGTTTCTTATTATCTAGCTATAGTTGAGAATATTTTAATTTCAATTAGTTAAAATTATTTTTAACTAGTTAGCTAGAAATTATGATCATATATATCTTTTACCTGATCTTATGTCGGCTCAGCCGACACTAATGGCTAATGTTAGTTTGTATCTACGATGTGTACAGTGGTTCAATAAATTACTTTCTTCGGTTTATTCTTTTGTCTCATTATTACTCAAGTAGGGACATAAGCAGTTGTCAGAGGATCGCAGATCTATTTGTCCGTTAATTATTGGGTTGTGGCAAAGGCCAATGCATATCTGCACCGTACCCAAATATGCATATAACCTGGTTTCTATGATCCTTGCCTGGTTCTAGGAAGTCACCGGTAGCACCTAGCACGTGAATTGATCTCATACATATGGCTCGATCTGGCTGATGGCTGCTACGGCTTAACGGCGCTATACATATATATCAAAGATGAAAATAAAATACAAATATACTAGCGTTTGGTTTGATTAGTTTCATTGACAATACAGCCACTAAACATATTGTTACTCATGAGCAAACATTTTTTGGAGTTGACTTTACAACGCCCGCATATGCAAATATCCCCATCATAGATTTTCCTCGCATATGTAGATTTGCACGTATATTGAGGTATTTGCATATACTCACTGATGAAATCCACCCACACGTGAGTACTTAACATCGGGAGTAACGCAATGTATCTGTCCATATCTTATGTACAGCTTTTTTACTTTCACTTGTAGATCGGAAATCCATATATACATATATTAATTATTACTCCTGCGATATATATATATGTTTTTTGGGGTACTTGGTACATATATATACTATATATACTACCTATATTAAGTGACCAGTGCAGTGTATCGGCCCGTATGTTCTAATGCCGACCATCTATAATAATTAGCTCGTATCTTCCCTTCTTTATGTGCCAACCCAGTGTATCCAGTTATTTATACCCTAGCTAATGTAGACAATTGAATATGTAGTTGGTGATGCCGTTGTATGTAGCGCCTAGCCAGATGCACATACTAGGAGATCTTGATATGATCATCCCCAGATATCTGTGTGCATGGTTTGGTTAGAATGCGATTACAATGCTCAGGAGCCCAATCAGATAATACATATAGTTTAAGACACTTTACCCATCAAGTCAGCTGTGTTTGACCTCAAATGTCATATATGGTCCTGAAGAATGACAAGTGATGATTGCAAGATGGATTGATGGATGTTATGTACCTAGTTTGATGTGCATCTAGTACAAAGGATATGCTAGACAAATGACGGCTAGAAATAATGCTTAAAACTTAACGAAAATGAGGTCCTAATGAAGGAACCAAATCTGTATAATAATTTGTTTTTCAACCCCCCCTTTTGACTCTATATATATCATATATGTACATTGGTCATAGGCTTTTAATTAATTTCCATCTGGCTTGCATGTGAACAGCCTAGCTAGCTGGCTTGCTGCTGCTGATTACTGTAATCAATATGTTTGTTTAGGACTCTATCTTTATTTGGATCTGGATCCATTACCTGTTCTGTGCATTTACACAATCTCCCAATGTAGCTTCATTGTCAACAGGATCTGATCCATTGATACTGCAAACTTTTACATCCATAAATAATTTTAATAAACTATCTGTTATATTTCAATACTTTTCATGATAATTTTATGATGTTATAAATTCCCATGTGACTAACCTGATAAATTATAACATAAATCAATATTGCTTCCTTGAGCCAATGCATGGGTGGTATTAATAAGCTAGGTTGGTTGCACAAAGTTTAGGGATGGATGATGTGATAATTTACCTCTAGAGGCATAATATAGCAGAAATATACATGCAGTGTTTCTTAGTGTCTTATTGTGGGCCACATATATCGTCGGAACCATCTTCTTCTACCTGTTCGAACGATCGCCATTAAAACTAAATAAACCTTGTTAAGTGGTAGTACACATCGGTCCGAGCTGAGTATGGATGGCCACATGGCAATATCTTGTCGGATGGTATGCGATCCGGCTTCACATATCTGGACAAACAATACAGAGATGGCAGTTTATTAATCTGTTAGATTGTTGGGGGTTTAGCTGCTTATTAAGTTGGTCAGACTAGGTAGGCCGGTCTAACTGGTGGGCCCACCCGGTCAGACTGACCGCCCCGTCCTGCCAAAACCGGTTAGGAGTTTTATTTCGACACGTTTTTTAAGGGTTTCGACTCCTAGTGGGGCAAGACCTCCCCTCCCTATAAATATGAAGGGACACGGGCGATTGAGAGGAATCCAATTGATCAAACACAATTTACTATTTACCGTTTTGCCTCTACTTTTATCTCTTTGCCCAAGCTCTTCCAACCTCGACCTGCTGTTCTTCGTTCGTCTCCGTGACGACCAAAGGCATTCTAGGTGGCCTGCCGATCCTAGAACAAGCCTACGTGCATCAACTCCGACGAGGTCCCTCCCGAGTCGACGTTCGTAGGTCTACCACCGGTTGATCCCGGCAACCAGGTCTAACTGCCCCATACAGGCGGTCTGACCGCCCTACCCGGTCTAACCGCCCTCCACAGGCGGTCTGACCGCCCTGTGTTTGTTGATATTGTAAAAAGGTGTCAACAAACTGGCAACTCCGCTGGATAGCGAAGATCTGGCTATCTTAACCGATCTGTCCAACTCCGGTGACATGTCTTAGTGTGAGCTAGACAAAAACAACATCATCTTCATGGATGAAGAGCTCTCACTTGGAGATCGTCAAGCTATGGAGGACTTCATGAAGCAAAGGGCCGAACGAGATCGCCAAGAAGTAGAAAAGCTCATGAAGCAGAAGGCTGAAGAGGATCGACTTCACTACTTGTCGCACTTTAAGAAGACTCGCGAAGGCAAGGTGAAGAAGATCAAGGACATCACCTTCGATACTCCACCGCCTAAGGTACCACCCAATGTGAGCACATCATCATCTCCATCCTCTTTTGTTACCGTCAATGATCTTACTACTGTGACGGATAGCTTTCGCTTGTCTATGATTGAAAACATGCAAAATATGGTAGATAAGAGTCTAGGTAAACGAGTAGAGGGTGATGATAATGTTGCTTCTGGTTCTAAAATTGTGGCACCTCATACCCCATCTATTAATTCATCAGCTGCACAAACAATTAATCCTCAGTATGGTATGTCATTGAATTATTTTGCGGGACAAACACCACCACCGCCGTTTGGTCAGAACAGACCTGTCAGACCGATGGGTCCGACCGGTCAGACCGGTGCTGGCGCTATGGTGCCTCTTCCCTCGTCTCCGGAACCTATATATTGTTACTATTGCTCCCGTTTAGGCTGCATCTGGACTATCTGGTGGGAATACTTCAGTATCTCAAGGTGTTCCAATTATGGTTCCGTTTGAGACAGGCATTGGGTATGGTTACACACGTAATCCCCAAGTTAATAGCCGTTTGCAACACCATACTTCTGGCTCGTACACACGGTCGAATATAATGCAATCGAATGCTTCCACTACGCCAATGCCAACCACCATCCAGGAAGTCATCGATAGGTTTAACGCTAATCTTGCTAAACAGATGAAAGATGACTATGGGATAGAAGTGAAAAATAAAAATCTTTCATATAGAAAACCGTATCCTTCTAGTTTTGATTCGGTTCCCTATCCTATTGGTTGGCTTTGTCCTGAATTTGTGAAGTTTAATGGGGATGATAGCAAAACTACTTGGGAGCATGTTAGTCAATATCTTGCTCAATTAGGAGAAGGTAGTGCCACAGAAGAAATAAAAGTGCGATTATTTTCTTTATCTTTAACTGGCAATGCTTTTTCATGGTTTGCTTCATTACCTGTTAACTCTATTCGTACTTGGGAACAATTAGAGCAAAAATTTCATGCCACTTTTATAGCGGAGATAATGAATTGAGGTTGAGTCATTTAACATCGGTTAAACAAAAGCATGATGAACCCGTTACTAGCTACATTAGAAGGTTTAGAGAAACCAAAAACCGTTGTTATAATCTTGTTATCTCTGAAAGGGATCTTGCTGAATTAGCTTTTAATGGTTTGCGATCCCATATTAAAGAAAAATTAGAGGGTCATGAATTTATTGATGTTGCCCAAGTCCTAGTAAGAGCTTTAGCTCATGAAAGCCGAAGCAAAGACACTCGGCTCAAATCTGATCGTCCTAACATGCATATGCTAGATTATGAATCTTCGGACGATGAGAGTAAAGAAGTATATGCTGCTGAATTTAAATGGTCATCTGATGATAAAGCAGATACTTGTGATTCTCTCAAGCCAGCCCATAAGAGTCGGTAAGAGGAAGTAAAATTTAGTTTTGATGTGGCTAAGTGTGATAGGATCTTTGATGAAACTAGGTAAGATTAAAATATCCCACACTTTGCCACCACCTGATGAAATAAAAAAGCGTGCATATTGTAAATTTCATCATTCTTATTCCCATGCTACTAATGATTGTAATAATTTTCGTCAGCAAATACAATCTGTCATTAATGAAGGCCATTTAGTACTTCATAAGATGCAATTCGACCAAAATCCTTTCCCTGTTAATGCTTTTATGAATACTCTTGAATTGTTAAATCCCAAGGTACTCATTCGGCCGGTTCAAGCCGATAAAGCTAAGGGGAAGAACATAATCATTGGAGAGCAAAGGCTTGACAGGAAGCTGTCACTGGAGGAGGCCCCCAAGATTGCAGCGAAGGCTTCAACACTTGGGGGGGCAAGGCACTGCAGAAAAAGCCGACGGTGCATTGACCGGTCAGGCTACTACCCAGGGTGGTCTAACCGGGTCCAGGGGCTGTCAAACCGCGACGGGTGGTCTAACCGTGTCCCAGAGTAGTCTGACCGCTATTTCCAAAAAAAATTGGAGATGCTCCCAAAAGAAAGGTAAGGCCGAGTTTTGAAGAACTCATGGACAAATATAAAAGGAAGGGAGCTGCAATGAAGCGAAAGAATCAGCCGAATGGTGCTAAGGGCGAAAAAGCACCACCAAGACATGAGAAGCGAGAAAGTGCCCATCACCAACAAGGTAATTTTGCTTATCCTTTTGTTGGATCAGTTACACCATGTTCTTCGTATTATCCTTGCTATTACTCACCTAATGATTATAGTAGTATGTACATGAAACCATATATGATTCAATATCCTATTGCACATCCAAATTATGGTGAATTGCAAAGACCGATTGCTTACAACAAAAATCTAGTCAAAAATAATGTATGTACTACTATCAAGCAAGGTGGGGGTAGCAATGAGCAAAATTCTAAGGGTATGCAGCCGAGGTGGTGTCCCTCAGGATTCTCCCGTTCTCAAAAAAGGAGATTACAACGGATGCGAAAGCAAGGATCAATGGAGCATTCTACAGTGGTCACATCGGTAAGATCAGCAACTAAGCAGGTATGGAGACCAAAACAAGTTGTTTCATGAGTTCATAACAAGTTTGTGGCCGATAAAGCAATTATCGCCCTTAGGAGAAAAATATGGACGATGTATTATTAAGTCATTGTTTTCTGTCAATTTTAATCATTATAGATGTTTTTTGGCACGCAAGCTTTGCCATAAAACAGGGGGTATATGTTGACACCCAAAATTGGCAAGACTAGGTAGGCCGGTCTAACCGGTGGGCCCACCCGGTCAGAGCGCACTGGTCAAAGTCCTCAAAAGGCAATTTAGACTTCACCATTGGATAGGTCTCGTCGAGTACATAAAGAACCATAGAACGTCCAATTCGGAGTCCGGATGAAGGAGATATGGCTTCTGGAAGATCTGCACATCGCAGAGGTGGTTAGACCATCCCCCATAGGCGGTTAGACCGACCCATCCTGCCAAAACCGGTTAGGAGTTGTATTTTGACACGATTTTATAAGGGTTTCGACTCCTAATGGGGAAAGACCTCCCCTCCCTATAAATATAAAGGGCCACGGCCGGTTGATCATCATCCAATCGATCAAATACATTTACTCTTTATCGTTTTGTCTTTACTTTCATCTCTTTGCCTTAGCTTTTCCAATCTACAACTTGCTGTTCTTCCTTCGTCTCCACGACGTCCGAAGGCGTTCTAGGTGGTCTGCTGACCCTAGAGCAACCCTACGTGCTTCAGCTCCGACGGAGTCCCTCCCGACTCGACGTTCGTAGATCTACCGTCGGTTCATTCCGGCACCCCTGTCTAACCGCCCTGCATAGGTGGTCTGACCGCCCCTCACAGAGAAGCTTCAACGAGCTTTCTACGTGTGTTTGTTGATCCCGGAAAAGGTGTCAACACCTTGTTAAGTGTTAGTACACATCGGTCCGAGCTGAGTATGGCCACATGGCAATATCTTGTCCGATCATATGCGATCCGGCTTCAGATATCTGGACAAACAATACAGAGATGGCAGGTTATTAATCTGTTAGATTGTTGGGGGTTTATCTGCTTATTAAGTTGGTCAGCATGATCTTCATGTTATACTCTGGTAGGGACTACAGGGAGACACTTGAGCACAACTAAGATTATGCTCCATTTAAAAAGGAGCAATTTAGTCGGACAATTTAGTCTTATTATTTTATTTAGAAAATTTCAGCTAAGACGATCATACCAACTATTTCTTGTCGATTTCACTCAAGAAAAAATGATCATATAGAATTTTGACACACATTTCTCCACGATTTGGATCTGCCTTTCTGGCTTCATGGTTTAGTTTCTTCTCCATTGAGCGAACACGTATTACTACCGGTACAGTTTTAGTTTCGGAACCTACTGCCAGCGGTACGATTTCGATCTACCTTTCCAAATTAAATAATATAAGTTTTAAGGACCATGATGCTTCAATTCCGGACTGATTTTTTTCCCTCGAAAAAATTCAGGTCGGATTTCTAATTACTAAATAAACAAAAAGTATGTCAAAAATTTAACTGTGCTAGCCATATTGACTGGAACACATGCATGACATAAAAAATATTGTTTAATTAAAAATATATAGAGTTCTGTGAATGCCCATGATTTAAGTCTTTTCCTATAGGTAAATTAATATCATAGCAATTTGTGTATGCATTTTATATTTATATTTCTTTGATACATTTTTTGCTGGCCAAATTAATCCTTGATACTGTTGTACATGTGTAGCCATTTTATTCTTTGATGCACTATGATTTGTGGTCATTTTGCCGCCTAGATGGCTAGATCCGTTGTCTTCTGATGTCATCACAGGAGAATACATGCTTAATCTAGCAGTGGTAAATGGTAGGGTGGAAATTTGTCGAAATTAGGCGTGAGGTGTCACGTTTAATACATCAACATATGTTAATGGGTTGGATTAAGCAGTGCTGGAAGGGGTTGGACCTTAATACCTTTGTTGGGCAGTAAACACGGCCCATTAGAACAATATAAAAGGCCTTTTTACCTCTTATAGAACAAGAGGGCCTGGCTCGTTCGTTACTACAGAGCCCCCCTTGTGAACTTCGCCGGAAAACCTGGGCGGCGGCGGCGGCAGCGGAAGGAGAGTCAGCGCCGCTGGGAACGGTGACGGGTGCACACCATTCTGGGAAAGTACTCTCGCCTTCTCCATAGGAGCCTACAAACGCCTCCTCCCTTCCTGGAATCTACAGGATCTAGTCACATAAAGGGGTTGAATATGGGACTTCTTTTGCAAGCTCTATTGAAAACGAAAGTCTTAACCTATTCAACTAGTGTTGCCCATTTTAAAAAGTTCTTCCCTACTACTAGAGCACACTAACACAAGTTTTCTTAGCAATTAACACACTAGGAGGCAAGAAAACAACCCAGACAAGATACAAAGCACACAAGCTAAAAGAAAGATCAAAGACAAAGGAACTTGCGAGCTGAAGTAAAATGCTGAAAGTAAGTGCTAGAAGTAAATAAGAGAGACAAGAGGCGACCGGATTTTTTTCCCGTGGTATCGAGAAGTTGACGCTTCCCCCTAGTCCACGTTGGAGCACTCACTTAGAGTATTGCTCCCCCTTGAGTCACAAAGACACAAGTGCTCACTAAGAGTACCCGTTCTCCATCTCCGGAACGGTGGGTCTCAAACCGTGTACACCAAGCTTGTCTTGAGGCTCCCACAATCTCCAAGAGCTCACCAAGAACCCCCAAGTCACCTAGACCGTCTAGGAGCCGTCAAACTCCAAGAGTAACAAGCCCGCACACCTTCACTTGACCTGAGCACTCAGCTAAGCCATGTATGCACCTTGAACACTCTTGATCACTAAGAAGAACACCTCAATGAAGAGGAAGAGATTCCCAAAAGGCAAGAACACACTCTCCTCTCTCCTTGGCTGCAATGGATCTTCAGAATGGCAAAAGGCAGCCCTAGAGAGGCATGGGGCTTATTTATAGGCCTAGCATTGGAGGCTAGCCGTTGGAAAAAGTCCCCTGAAAAGTAGTACCGTCGGATGAACCGATGGTTCCCCCTGCCGAGCGTCAGATCATCCGGTCACTAATACGAGCCAATATAGCCGTTGAACCTTGAAACCCAGACAATACACCGACGCTATACACCGACGCCCCATCGGATCATCCGGTGCTGAAGGCACCACACTTGGGGTGGTTCTGTTGAATTTGAATCAAGCCATCGGATGAACCGATGGTTCCTTCCTTCCATGCATCGGTTCATCCGGTGCTGAAGCAGAAGTCTTGGCGCGTCTCTGTTGAATTTAAATGCTACCGTCGGATGAACCGATGGTCAAGGCATCGGATCGTCCGGTGCTGAAGCTCGGAGCCTTGACCCATACTGTAGCCAAACCCTAAGGCGTCGGATGAACCGATGCCTCAATCGTCGGTTCATCCGACGGTCCATTTTGAACTTGTTGGCTGCAGAACTCATCCGACGCGTGTTAATAATGTCTTTGATTTCAACTCATCCAATTCAGCGCCTTTGAGTTTTCCGTTGATTCTTTTGCTTTAACATTGCTCCCATGAACTCTCTGAGCTAGATAGCATCCAAGGAACTTGAGTGTGCATATTTTATGGCTTTTGGAGTGCATGGTCAAGCTACTAGTGTACGAACCCCTCTTAATAGTACGGTCGAAACTACAAACTAGCAATCCAAGTGTCCTTCATCTCCTTTGTGACACTTGGAACTAACAAAGTCCTTAGCCTTGTAGTATCCAACCATATTGAGTCCATTAATTCAAATTGAGGGGTCTCATTCCATTCAATACTCGTGACAATAACCCAATTAGAAATCCGCTTCAAAACAAAGGTTAGTCACAAGCATAAGGTTGTCATTTATCACCGAAACACACCCTTACCAAAGGTGCGAAAGGGCCTAGATCGCTGAAGAATCCTCTTTTTCTGCGCATCTGAACCCAAATCTTGCTTCTTGGAATCTGATCCCTAATCGACTTTTCTGTCGTAGGTGCCCCTGATGTCATCCACAGATCCGCCCGCTGTCCCGGCGCGGGTGGGGCTTTCCGGAATCGCCGCCGTCGACGGCTTCCTGCCCAGGGAATTGTTGATCGACGTCCTGCTGCTGCTCCCAGCGAAGGAGGTCTGTCGAGTCCACGTCGTCTGCCCCTCCTGGCGTTCCCTCACCTACAACCCGCTCTTTATCGCAGCTTACGCCGCCTGACACCCGCACCCCGTAGTGGTTGGTCGTCCGCCCCTCCCGGCATAGCGGTTGGTCGTCCGGCCGCCGTAGTGGGCCGGTTCGAGGGCATCGTTGACGGGGGGCCCGTACATGACACAGTGGCCGTCGTGGCGACGTCTTGTCCCCGCGCGCCCCAACAGCGTTGGGGTGTCGTCACAGTGCCCAGCGTGGTGCAGCAGCGGCGGGAATGGTCGCACAGGATTTACAGCGACGGGGATGACCGATCCCACCGGCCTGATGTCACAGCGTGGCCCTGCGTAGGCACAGAAAAGACATTCGAGGGTGCTGCCGGCCCCCCTTCGAGGGCGCGGCGTGTTAGCCGTACGGGAGTAGGAGGCACAGTGTCACGGAGCTGGCACCGGTCTCGCCGCACAGTGCTACACAGCGGCAGGGATGGCCTCCCCCAGGGAGTTGGTGGAATAGTGCCGGGACGCGATTCTCTGGCGTGCCAAAGTCGCGGCGTGCGTCCTGCGGCGTCAGGGCATTAAACACCCGCAGACAGGGGCAGGAGCGTGGGCAGCGTGTGTGCAGGTGCCCTCGAGCGAGACGGTCCTCGCCGAGGGGTCGCTGAACCCTCGAGCGAGGCGGACCTTGCCCGAGGGGTGGGGTTGAGCCCTCGGGCGATGTGGACCCCGCCCGAGGGGGCGTTAGGGCCTCGAGCAAGGCGGAATTCGCCCGAGGGAGCGTCTGACCCTCGAGCGAGGTGGACCTTTCTTGAGGGGCGTCCCGCCGTGCCGCCCTGGCGGGCCGCGAGAGCCAGCATGGTTGTGGTCGTGTCGTGCACGTGCTTTTTAGGTGCGATCCGTGATTTGCGTTTTTTGCAGGTTTTAAGCGGGTTTCCCCCGGTTATTTAGGGGACCCTTATGGCTGTCCCCGACAGTAGCCCCCGAGCATCTGTGGGTGCACCCGTCAGGGTCCCGCAGATGCTGGAGCCTGCTGATGGGATGTTCTTCCCTCCTGGTTGCCAATGCCTTTCCGTGGGGCCGTGTCAGCGGACCCGCGGGTCTAGCCCCCGAAGCCCTGCAGGAGCGTGAGTGCACCTCTAGGGGTTTTTTCACAAGCTTTTACCAGTGTGTGGGGTATTTGTTTCAACCAGCATCGGTGATGTTCCAGCCGACTTCGGTCATGCGTGCATGACTGGTACCCCTCAAGTTCGGTGCTCCCCAGGAGGTGTAGCCATGCGTCGAGCCCCCGAGCCTGGGCCCGTTTGAGGCGATCAGGGTGAGCTCTCCGTCTTGTTTTAAACGTGCCCTCGCCGTCCCTCCGCGGGACGGAGGGTGAGGTTTCCACCACCCCCATCGATCAGGTCGCAGATTGCGGATTCCTCGTTGAGTTGCTATCGGGTGGTTCAAGTGGACGCCCATGCCCCGTTCGATAAGGGTTGGCTCGTGGTCTAGAGAATCGTCCATAAAAGCGCTTGCGCGGGTTTGCTTGGCGGGGGCTCGGTCCCGTTCACTAGGGACCGAGGGCGCGGAAGCTCTCCCTCGATGGGATCCCCCCGACTAGCTGCCCTCGCTGGCTCTCGAACACGACATGTGGGGCGCCCTCGAGCCGGTGGGCTCGAGGATAGGCTCGAATGCGCGCGCCCTCGTCGTCCCTGACTCTGGCGATCTGGGGCACCTGTTCGAACCCTTCGAGGGTCAGGTTTCGAACCCCTGATCAGTAGGGCCGTTGCGGGGTGGCAGCTGGGTGCCCCCGACTTTTCGCATCTGCAGGTTTCGAGGGTTCATAGCCGGGCCGGCCCTCGAACCGCTGATCAGTAATTTTTGAAGATTGAGGGCACCTGTGGCACCCGTTCATGCTGAGCGGGCTTCGAGGCCACTGGTCGATAGTTGCACCCTTTGAGGGTCAGGACTTACTTGGTAAGGGACCGGCCATTTAATGCCCTACGCGCACGGCCTACGGTTCGCGCCCGCGGGCGCGCCTTTTCGGCGCGCATAGTGGGCGACGTGGGCGGTGGACGTGACGGCCCGCCGCGGCTCTTTGGTTGCCGCGCCGTAATGATACGCGCGTGCGTGCGCCCCGCGTTGCCCCGGTCGTGGTGGGTCCCGCCCGTCGGTGGCCGGGCCGTTTGCTCGCGATTAATGCACACGGGCGTGCGTTCCGAGGAGCGTGGCTCCATGGATCTATAAATCCGATGGGGAGGCGAGGCAAATCTTTACCTCAACACTTAGCGTCTATCGTCCTCGCCCCTTCCGCTTCCGACCCAGAGCCGTGCTCGCTCCTTCGCCGTCGCATAGTACTTGCTTCGCGCTCCACGCCCCATCACCAAACCGTATGGCTCCTCCGCAGTCCATCAGCATCATTGACCCGCTGCCATGGCCGTGCTCGACGGCGACAAGGCTAGCCCTCAGCGTGTTGGTGACCGCCGGCCAACTGGCGGCGAATGAGGACGGGCGCCCCGCGGCGTGGATTGACCCGCCGGTGACGGACCGGGAGCCCAACTCGCTGCACGGGTACGTCGTCAGCTTCATCCGCTTTCACGAGCGCGGCTTCGCGGTGCCGGCGAGCCGTTTCTTGCGCGGGTTGTGTTTCCACTACGGCATGGAGCTGCACAACTTCGCGCCGAACGCGATCTTGCAGGCGGTCACGTTCGTCGGCGTCTGTGAGGGATACCTGGGGATCCCGGTGAACTGGGATCTCTAGGTCTACCTCTTCCACGCGAAGCTGCACACCACCACCACGCCGGAGCCGAAGACCCGCCGCGCGGTGCGCGTCGGCGGCGTGACGATCGCAGTGCGGGAGACGCGCAGGGAGCTCTACATCCCCTACACGATGACCTCCAACAACACTGAGTGGGAGCGGGGGTTGTTCTACCTCCGCAACGACGAGCCTGGCCTGCCGCCCTGGACCGGCAAGGTCGTGAAGGAGAAGACTGACTCCTGGTGGCACGGCCTATCGCCCTCCTCACGTCAAGTTCGGCTGGCCTCAGCCTTGAAGGCGCTGGCGGACGCCAGGTTGACCGCGGCCTCGATTCTCGCCAACCTCCACCACCGGCGGATCGTCCCCCTCATGGTGAGGCGGCTCCGCATCTTCGAGATGAAGGAGACGGCCGACCCCGTGGCGCTGGCGCAGTTGCGGCTGATGCCCGATCTCCTTCTGCAGGAGTATGCCGCCATGAGGGCGAGGTGCTCCTTCAACCTCAGGGCCATGAGGGGAGTCTAGGGCGAGTCAAAAGACAAGTTGAGATTCTTTCGAAAGATCCGGTGTGTACCTCTAGCTACCACGGCTACAAGAACACCCTAAGTAATCTATCTTGAGAATAAAATCGGAATAAGCAAGCCGATCGAAAAATGAAATCTTCGAGGAAACACTTGATCGCTAAGAATAGATTCAACTTGATAATTCAACTATGACAATGATACATACACAAGATCACCACCGGGATCCTTCCTTGACCTTGCTTCTAGCTCGGGAACTCCGACGTGGTCTTCCGTGCAAGGTTCCCACGTCGTCTAGGGAAACCCTAGTCAACTAGCTCGACCCTCTCCTCTCGAGATGGTGTCCCTCTCTTCTCTCGCTCCTCGGCGGCCGATGACGAATTTGATGATGCGTGGCTCTCGGTCAAGGGGCTATAAATAGCCCGAATGGTGGCTAGGGCAAAGGAGGGGAAGAACGGCCCCCGGACCGGGCCGGGGCCGACCGGCCCGGGCCGGCCACCCCGGGCCCATACAGCCTCTACATCGGTTCCCGTGTCTTCTAAATGTTTCCCCCTTCGCATGTAGGTCCATGTTGCCGCTTTCTCTCCGAATTGGGCATAACTCCTTGTCTTGCAAGATTCAAGACTTTTCCGGTTAGGTCCTCGGAGTTTGTCATCTTCTCGGGTTGAGTCCCTGGCTTCTTGGAGTCAAGTTTGCTTCATTGCATGACTTGTACGGGCTTCAAGGTCTTGTCATAAGGTGCTTGATGAACTTATCCCTAAAGTCTTGCATTCAACGCTAAAATCCTGCATAAACACTAAACTCCAAAACCGACATGCACACGTGAACTTGTTATATCACCGGGGTTAGTACCAATGGATAAGATATAAAACTTTTGCCAACACCGAGGGTAAACTCATGGCTAGGTTGACAGATTTTCACCGTCAACATCTCCCCCATGCTTAAACCCCCGCTCGTCCCGGAGTAAGCCTTCGATGGATATCATCGTTGCCCATCAATGTTTAAACCTTGCACTTGATCATACATGAGAAAACATAATGCTCTCGAAATTTTAATTCATTAAAGTTCCATAATGTACTAGCCTTCATCTCTACGGAGGGTAGATTTTTAATTAAGCTTATCCCACAAGTATTAACATGCTCACAAAGTTTAAATAGATCTCGAAATTTTTGAAATAAAGAACGAGGTGAAGAAAAGCTAAACAAAGTTCACAAATTTAAATCATCTTGTATATTGCTCATGAACTCTCAACTCGCTTGTCTCTCAAGCCTATATATTCTACTCCTTTCCCTCTCATCACATATATGTGGTAGGTTTTATTGGAGCTTTGGGAAAGTTTAATCCTACCAAGATTTTATAAATGAGATGTTGTCAAAGCAAGACAAGCTTCTCATGGTCTTACCGAGACTCGCCAAAAAGGTCATTGGAAAATAATGTTATATCAAGGAGGGGAAAGAGAAAAATACACACACTTGAGATAGGTGGACATGTGCAAATGGCAAAGAATGATCCCTAGGCACAAAGGAAGTCCTCGTTATCGGATTGGACATGGTTGGAAAATTGAGTATGGATCTTTTAATCTTGAAGCCTTGAATTTCCTAATGCACTTTAGAGAACCAGGGAGTTCATTTTATTTTTGCACACACTCATATTTTTCTGTTTTTCTCTTCTTTCTTTCTTTCTTTCATTCTTTTTCTCATTCATTCATTTTTTTGTCATACATTCGGTAACGAGACTTTCACATCGGAGTTCTGATTTTTTTATTTGCACCCCTTTGAACTTTTTTTAATTGCTCCCCTTTGAACTCTAAAATTGCATCGTACCAACCTCCTCCCCCATGCTTAGACGTTGCTCGTCCTCGAGGAAAGAGGCGATAAATAAGGTAGGTACCGGAAATATTTTTCTTTGGAGAGATACTTGAATTCTTCAATGTTGGCACCGCCTTGCGATCTTCCTTGAATTGATGATCCATTCTCAACGATAGGTTGTGGTCAAGGAGGTAAACACAAAATATGATATTTGGTTTAAGGGTGGATATCCGGTGAGGTTTGTGAGATCTCCAATGTGGGGATACACAATGCACGTGATAAAAGGCTAGCAAAAAGATAGATACACAAAAACGGAATGACCAAATTCTTAGTCTCGGGCCGCAGAAATCATGGCCCGCAATAACTCACTCAAAAATAAATCTTGTACACTAAGGTTTATGCACTCAAATATATATCGGGCTCGCATAGGTTGAGCAACACACGGTGATATTTATGACAAGGTTAGCAATGTTTTTGAGCATAAAAACCATCTTCAATCTATTCATAACTTGAGAGCACATAAAACACCATGGGTCTTTATTTTAATCATAACCTCCGCTAAAGATTAAGCTAGCATTTAAATAAATTCAGATTCGTATTTTAAGAGAGCACTAGCTTCAACATCAATTACAAAGATAAACAAAGCGGCAATTATAATCATGTATTATCATGGCACAAATATTTGTAACTTTTCCAATGGTGAGAACAAGGTGGTATCTTTATTAATGATGAAATCAAACTGAAATACAAACTGAAAATAAACAAACACACTTGCTGAAATTTAAATAAAAACATAAAATATTACGAAACACACAAAAACAAAAGCTGAAAATTACGAGAGAAAGGGAAAAGAAAAGAAAACTAAAGTTCCTTAATCTTCCTAGTCCTCCGTCGGTGGTTGGTGTTGATAATCGTGATAGTAGTACCCTTGCTCGTAGTAAGGTTGGACATTCCCTCCAACGAATTGATCCGGCTCCACTAGGTGAAGGCGTCCAAGCTCATAGGCAAAATTTGCATTGCCCTCACCAAGCTGAGCCGCGTTGGCTTGGATGGCTGCGACGTTTTGCGCATTTCTCGCAACATACCCTCCAATTATGGCCACGCTTTGTTGTGGTTGGGATATTGTGCGGAGGGCTCCGTGAAGTTTACGTTGGGCACCACATAATTTGGTGGGGGTACCGGTGCACCACCCCCCCCCCATGCTTGCTCTTGTGGCCCTCCGTAATAACTTGGCGGAGGAGGGATCCCGCCGAATGGTGGCACATTGGGTTGTGCACCACTCGCTTGTGCGGAGGATGTTCCCTCTACGATTCTTCCTGTTTTGTTTTTCCTTGACGGGACAAGGAGTCCCTCTTCCAACCAATCTTCCCTCCCTTTGATGAAAAGCCTAAGCCTTGCATCCGGAAGGGGTAGGTTCACCATGGCCAAACAAAAACCTCCTCTCTCATCTCCACTAATGTATTTGCCCCGTCGCAAATACTCAATGCCGAGAGAGGTACCACGCAAAAGATGTTCGGGGTTTCTTGTGATCCCCGGCCGTAGGGAGATAGCCAACATAGAGAGGTAGCACCCCGAACCAATATGTCCCGCTCCCGATGTTGCCTCGCAACACCAATGGTTGATCATAAGGTATGAGGAGTCTATTGGCTGCTTGGCAATTAAGGTCGAGTAGAGCCAATTCAACTCCGTGTCCGTCACCTTCGTCTCCCTCAACCTCCCCGGTACCCTCTTGCACATCCAAGAGTGGAATACTTGGATTATGGGGTTGCGGATGCAATTGCGTTGTTGGTGGGCTTCTCCGGAGATCAAATTCCAAAATCCATCTAACATGTCGGGTGGCACGTCAACTTTCTCTAGAGCTCCCTTATGGAGCCCAAGTAGCTCCCTAACATGCTCGTAGGGAACCACTTGTTGGACTCCCTCCAAACGGAATGATAATCTTTGCACCCCATCATCAAGGATAGGTGCAATGGTCATCAAGATTTCCAAGGCGAACTCCTTGTGGGTGTCCGCCGATACTCCGTTGGAGAATTGCACCCATCCAAGGAGCCCCAACATGTAGTATATGTCGGTGCCGAAACCCAAGTTGTAGAGTGCTTGGTCGTCGAACTCGACGTTGGGCACAAGCCTCTTCTCAAGACGAGAGAGCCTCTCCTCCTCCTCCTCCGACAAAATGATGAAGACATACGAGGAATATATCGGAGTGTATGGAGGTGGCACGGTCGAATGGGTCGATCGTCGTGGTGGCACGGGTGGCTCCTCCGCGTGCCCTTGAGGTTCGGTAAACCTCATGGACGTGCTCCTTGCTGCACTCAAGCCACCGAGGAGGAGAGCGTCGTTCCTCCTTGGTGGTGGTGTCGTATCCGTCTCCATGCTCCGAGGAGACTCGGATATCGAGTGCCTCCTTGAAGATGTCGTCGACGACAGCTTGGATGACGATGAACCCTTCTTCTTGGAGAAGAGACTTGTGGTTTTCTTCCACATGGTTGCTGCACTCTTCTCTCCACTAAAACTCCGGGTTGCAACCGGTAACTAGGCACTTAAAATCTTACTTCGGGATGTGGACTTTGAGTGGATTAAGGTGGTGGATTTTTTTTGAGCTATCAAGCTTGGGAAGGTTGGCTATATCTCACGGAGGTTCGGGCACACAAACTTGAACACACAAACTAAGAAGGAGAGGGAAGCTTGCTCGCAAAAACGGGGAGCCGGGGGCTCCTTAAGTAGGGGAGGCCGGCCGGCTCGGGCCGACCGGCCCGGGTGGCCTCTTGCTCCTTCCCCGCCTCGGCTTTCTTCCAAAGCACGATCATTTCTCCTCTACAACTTTCTTGCCCGCGTGCTCCACGAGTTGCACCGCCCAAATGCTCTCGTCCACTCCTTTTCTTGCATTATTGGTCCTTCCACTTGATGCTTCATGCTTTGAATCATGTCCATGCTCCCTTGCTCCACTTGCTTCACATGCCACCATGAAATTCCTGCAAAGTTCATGCTTGCTGCCCACCATGCTTGTCCTTTGCATGTGGACTTGGTGAAAGGTGATGAAAGGGTATCCAATGGTGCATGCATGATCGATTCAAACTAGATTGCCCCCCTTTAAATGTGTTCAAGGTTAAGCACTCCTCTAATTTCGAAATTTAAAAATATTTTTCAGAGCCATGCAAGAGCTCAAGCATAAATTTATAGAAGTTTTTAAACCATTAAAAACAAATGTGAGTCGAAAATATTTTCCGACTACGTTGATATCGGTCTCCCCGGTATAGTTTGCCTTCGTCGGTTGAGAGCAAACTTTTCCCGGCTTGATCATGGGGGCATAGGTTTAGGTTCTAGTTTTGGCTAAATGAGAGAGTTTTGAATAAAACAAAATTAGAAGAGGCTTAGAAAAATTCTAATCCTAGAGAAACCGAGTATGTGGATTTTTAAATCAACCAAAAGTTTTAATTTCTAGGTTCACGCGAGTCCTACCACGTACTGAAATTTAAATAACCCTTAGGTATAAGTCGCGGCTCTACTCATGTGGTTTTATCATGAAAAATAAGCCAACCACAGCACCATAGTAGGGGTGAAAGGTTGAGTTAGGTTTTGAAATTATTTGGTTGTGGTTTCTCGAAAAGAAAAGAACAAACAAGCACATAGGAGGGTTCATGCAATGGGTTTATGACAAAGCAAAATATTCAATCAAGAATTATGTCTCTAATATTGTTCAACCACTTCTAAGTCTAATGTCTTTGCGTAACAAAACTCAAAACTAAAAAGGCTCGAAAAACCCGGAATCGGGTTGTCCTCCCGTAGCTTATTCTTGACTCGACGAAACGAGTTGCCTCCCCGCCTAGCGCTTCGTTTATAGTCTATAGCTAGACTTCTTCACTTGATTACTTCGGATCAACGCTCTTTGCGGGCATTGCAATCTTGAGTACCCACTTCCGCACCATCTTGGGCGCGGGCTTGTCTTCCGGCTTAGTCATTTTTTTGGTCTTCACGGGCGGCTTTTCTTCCTTTGTCTTGACGGATGCAACACCTTCTTTGATTTTCTTTACGTTCATTTTTTCGGCTCCTCCTTCTTTTTCAGCCCCTCCTTTTTCTTTGGTTCTTCCTTCACTCCAATCATGTTGCATGCCTCGATTTGTGGACAAAACTTGAAGGAACTCCTTTCTCCGTTGATATCGAACGTGATCTCCCCCTTGCCAACATCAATAGTAGCTCCCACGGTCTTGAGGAAAGGCCTCCCAAGGATGAGCGGCGGCTTCTCCCTCTCTCCCATCTCGAGCACAACGAAGTCGACGGGGATGAAGTGGTGTCCGACCTTCACGGGTACATCTTCGGCAATGCCCAAGGGATAGCGAATGGAGTTATCTCCCAACTCCAAACATATACCCGTAGGCTCCATTGGTAGGCGTAGCTTCTCGAACACATCCCTCGGCATGACGCTCACACTTGCTCCAAGGTCGCATAATGCCTTCTCGAAGTTGAAAGAACCAACCGAACATGGAATTGTAGGGCACCCAGGGTCCTTTTGCTTCTCTAGCCCATTAGCAATAGCATCACTACACTCCTCGGACATCTTGACATGATCTACCCCGAGTGTTGCTATCTCATATTTATTTGCAAGTATGTCTTTAAAGTAACGAGAATATGTAGGTACTTGTAGGGCATCTAGTAATGGCATGTTGATGCTAAGTCTACGCACAACTTCCAAAAACTTCTCAAAGTGGTTGTCAAGTTTACCTCGGAAGTAGCGTGGCTTGAGTTGTGGTATCCTCGTGTCTTCCACGGGTATCTCAAATTCGGGCTCTTTGGTGACGATCCCCGTAACCTTCTCTTTAGCAACTCCTTCCACCTCGGTGGATGGTTTAAGCTTCCTTGCTCCCGCGGAACGTTCCGGTTTTTCGGTCTCCTTCCCCGAACGTGTTTGAATGGCCTTTGCCGATTCTCGGACTTTTGGGTTGTCTCGGAAGCTTCCCTTCATCACTAGTGAGGCGCCCCGCAAGTTGTCCAACTTGCGTCTCGAGCATCTTCATCATGTTGAGCACTTGATGATTGGAACTTCCGACCTCCGTCACTTTGCTATCGATGTTCTCCAACACCTTGTCTATGGTCTTGAACTTGGTGACGGTGTCCTTGTTGATCTTAGCTTGCTCGTCCATGAAATCCTTCAATTATATACAAAGGGGAACCGCATTAGGAATAGATGAGCTTGCATTAAATTGAGGTCTACCTTGCCCGTAGCGGAAGTTCGGCAATTCTCCCTTCCTCATGTAGTCGAGCGTTTTGGCTTCCTCCGAACAATCTTTGCGGACATGGCCATACTCTCCACATTCTTCTCATGTGGACCTTGCTTCGGCGGCCTTCAAGTCTTGAGCCTTTTTCTTTTCCATCTCCATCTTCTCCAACCTCCTCATGAGCGAGTCAATCTTGCCTTCAAGTATGTTCTCCTTCTC
This sequence comes from Cenchrus americanus, assembly GCA_947561735.1. Taxonomy (NCBI): domain Eukaryota; kingdom Viridiplantae; phylum Streptophyta; class Magnoliopsida; order Poales; family Poaceae; genus Cenchrus; species Cenchrus americanus. The sequence goes on along the minus strand of OX387245.1, from coordinate 226,493,209 downwards.
CACTTGCAAGACTCCCTTGACGTTCCCCGCGGGTTGAACCGGATGTAGGCGCCGGATGACGCCCATGTGTCATTATCCGCGACCTTCTTGAATAGAGTGAAAGATTCTGTCGGTGTAAGTTCGATGATGGATCCTCCTCGCCGATGCATCGATGATCGTCCTTGACGCCATGGTGAGTCCTTGATAGAACTTTTACACAAGGTCTTCCTTCGGGAACTTGTGATGTGGAACCGCCCGAGTATACTCGTTGAAGCGCTCGAATGCCTCCGAGATAGTTTCCGTAGGATATTGAACAAAGGTGGCAATCTTATTACGCAAACTTTGAGTTTTACCCAGTGAGTAGTATTCCTCCAATAAAGCCTTCATCAACGTGTTCCAATTTTGCACCGTCTCTGCCGGTTGAGAGTGGAACCATTGCAAAGCTTTCCTGAGTAGTGAGAACGGAAAAAGCCTTGCCCTCATTTGGTCTTGAGTCACCCCATCCATGTTGAAAGTCTGACATAGTTGAATGAATGCTTGGAGGTGAAGGTTCGGATCCTCTTTACCGGTGAAGGGTGAATGTTGCACCATGTGGATTGTTGAGGTCTTGATCTCGAACGGTCTTCCGATCTCCTCAAGGTTCAAGATTGGTAGGTCGATGATGTCCGGGTGCATAGCTCCCCAATCTTGCGCTCTTGCGGTGGTTGGTCACCCATCGGTGGAAGTCGATTCTCCCAAGGACTTTGAGGTGATGAATTCTTCGAAGATTTCTTCGATCCTTTGTCTTCCGACTCCGAATCTACAAAATCTAGCTTTTTAGCTTGATGTGCTTCGCGTCTCCTTAGCCCGTAAAGTTTTTCTCGGATCATCCACAAAATTATCGGGTTTGTTGGAGAGGTAGTCGTCCATCTCCTCGTTAGGGTTAGCAATAAACAAAATATGCAAAAACTAGAAAGTAAAAACAAATCTATAAAAACTAGGGTTAGACAAACTAGATTTGATTTATTTTGAGGATGATCAAAGTTTAGTAGATGCAAACAAAAAAACTAAAAGAAAACTGAAAATTACAAGAAAAGGCAATAAAAAATCAAATCTTGATCACTTGTTCCCCGGCAACGGCGCCAGAAAAGGGGCTTGTTGACGGTTAATAGTTATATCAAAGTTCGTTTATGACTTGCAAGCGGACAAGTCTCCCGTCGTAGTCAAGGGACCTTTCTTCTCTCGAGTGGTGAACCCAAGGTATCGAATCCATGGAACAAATGTGTGACGCAAGAGTTGATCTAGTAAAGCCAAGTAACTTCAATCTTCGGTAAAAGAGAAACCCTAATGCATCTCGGTAAAATACACGAAATTAATCTAACCTACTAAAGACCGGAGATAACAAAGTAAGATTGGGTAGATAAACCGATCTAGAGAGATCGGGTTAAGCCTTTTGTTGAAGTTCCAAGCAAGAGAAGAAGTAGCAAATCGAATCTTATAAAAAGCCTCTTTAAACCGTGGTTTCCCGTCCAAATCCGAAAACATCCGCCTTTCGGAACCCCCGTTCTGTCACAACGTATCCCTACTCATGAGGGGAGTCTAGGGCGAGTCAAAAGACAAGTCGAGATTCTTTCGGAAGATCCGGCGTGTACCTCTAGCCACCGCGGCTACGGAACACCCTAAGTAATCTATCTCGAGAATAGAATTGGAATAAGCAAGCCGATCGAAAAACGAAATTTTCGAGGAAACACTTGATCGCTAAGAATATATTCAACTTGATAATTCAACTATGACAATTATACATACACAAGATCACCACCGGGATCCTTCCTTGATCTTGCTTCTAGCTCCGGAACTCCGACGTGGTCTTCCGTGCAAGGTTCCCACGTCGGCTAGGGAAACCCTAGTCAACTAGCTCGACCCTCTCCTCTCCGAGATGGTGTCCCTCTCTTCTCTCGTTCCTCGGCGGCCGATGACGAATTTGATGATGCGTGGCTCTCGGTCAGGGGGCTATAAATAGCCCGAATGGCGACTAGGGCAAAGGAGGGGACGAACGGGCCCTGGACTGGGCCAGGCCGACCGGCTCCGGGCCGGGCGCGCATGGGCCCATCCAGGCCCGGCCCCGCGGCCTCCTTTGCTCTACGTCGGTTCCCGTGTCTTCTAGATGTTCCCCCCTTTGCATGTAGGTCCATGTCGTCAGTTTCTCTCCGAATTGGGCATAACTCCTTGTCTTGCAAGATTCAAAGACTTTTCGGTTAGGTCCTCGGAGTTTGTCATCTTCTCGGGTTGAGTCCCTAGCTTCTTGGAGTCAAGTTTGCTTCATTGCATGACTTGTACGGGCTTCAACGACTTGTCATAAGGTGCTTGATGAACTTATCCCTAAAGTCTTGCATTCAATGCTAAAATCCCGCATAAACACTAAACTCCAAAACCGACATGCACACGTGAACTTGTTATATCACGGGGGTTAGTACCAATGGATAAGGTATAAAACTTATGCCAACACCGAGGGTAAACTCATGGCTAGGTTGACGGATTTTCACCGTCAACGGTGATGGCCGTGAACGCCACGCGGTCCGACCCGCCCATGCCCGAGCCCGAGCACGCGCGCGCGCGTCGCGGCCAGCCGAGAGCGGGGAGCGGGCGGCGCGCAAGAAGGACCGGAGCATCCAAAGAACGGGAGCGCCGGGAACGAGGGGCGAGGAGTTCGGTTGCGCAAGCAGCGGGGGCTCTCCTCCCCCGGGACTTCGGAGTACTCGTCATCGGATGAGGAGGAGGAGGAAGAGAGCGATGGGTGTCGGGCTCCCCCCGAGAGGTGGGGAGCCTTCGCCCCCCTCGCCCCGCAGCCGCGGAGGCGGCGAAAGAGACGGCGCTTGGGGCGGGGGCGGGAGCGCCCGCCGCCGGGCATCCTACGAGAGAGGTGACGCGCGCCGAGAAGGTGCCGCGCGCGCCGCAAAGATGGCTGGGGGCGAGGCGGCGACTACGCCGGCGGCGGCTACAGCGCCCGCCAAGCCCCTGAGGAAGAGGAAACGAGGGTTTTCCACCCTAAGGTAGGCGATTGCTTCCCCTCAGCCGCGTCTTTTATATCGGCTAGGGCCTAACTTTCTCACCTTCGTGTTCGCAGGGTGGCACCCACCGTTTCCCCTCTCGCACCTGCTAAGGTGCTGAGGGCGGATGCGGCCGTCCCTACCAGGCGGCACTCGTTGAGGGCGTCGCGGGCGGCTGCGAGCACGGCGGCAGCATTGAGTGGGGACTCGCGTGGTGCGGCCGAAGTCACGGAGCCGCGGCCGGCGGCGACGACTTCGGAGCCGCCGCGGGTGGCCGCGGAGGTGCGGCGGGCGGCGGCGGTTGCGGAGCCGCGGAAGCCGGCGACGGCCGTGGAGCCGCGGCGGGCGGCGTCGATCACGGCGGCAACCACGGGCGTGGCGGTCGCCGCGCCGCCGACTTCACCGGCTCCCCGCCGTGGCCGGTGGCACGAGGGCGGTGGTGGTGGAGATCCCCGACGATGATGTCCCGCCGCCGGCCGCGACTAGTGGGCGAGCCCGCCCGCGTCGGCCCCCGAGGCCTCGGCGGGGGCGCTCGTGGCCCGGGCGACGTCGGCGCGGCCGAGGGGCCCGGGCCGGATGGCGCCGGGGCCTCGTCGTCGCGCACCGGAACCTCGGCGCGTCGGGGAGCGGGGAGCGGGAGCATGCCGATGCCCCGCCGGCCCACTTCGTCGAGGCACGGGCGGAGCAAGAACTCGGCGGGAGCTCGCAGTGGCCACGGCGCCTTGCTCAACTGGGCGTTGAACGAGGTGTTGCGGATCCGCAGCGGTCCTGCATGGCGCGTCTTCCAGGTTAGTTGGGTTTCGTGGAGTTTCACAGTTCCTTCTCCCACTCTCCTTGCGTTCGTGCTTTTCCTGACGCCCACTCTTCTCGCCTTGCTCGTTGGCGGCAGAAGCTGGAGCGCCGGGCCCGAAAGCGATACGACGCCCTCGACCGCCTCGACGCCGACCTTCACTGGTACCGGGGGCAGTACGAGGCCCTAGACGCCCTCGTCGAGGCCCTAAGGTCGCCGGACCGGTGGCTGGCGTACAGGTCCGAGGCCCTGCTGGACTTGCCTCAGGAGTAGGGCACCCAGGCCGCGGGAGGCACCTCCGCGATCAAGAGAGTGCGGGCGGCGTTGGTGGAGCGGGACGACGCGCTGCGCCGGCTCGCGAGGACTCGGAGGGGGCACGCTCAATCGCGGCGGCATGGGAGATCGAGGTCGTCACCACCCGCGCCCAGCTTCAACGGGGCCGCGCGGCCCTCGAAGAGAGCGAGGGGCTGAAGACGGCCCTGGTGGACAAGGCTGCCACGCTCACCGCCGCGGAGGAGCAACTCCGGTAGGGGCGAGCTGCACGCCAAGAGGCGGAAGGCCAGCTTCAGCAGGAGCAGGCCGCTCTCGTCAAGGCCCGGTGCGCTCGAGCAGAGCACATGGCGCGGGGAGGAGGCACCGGGCTAACTCCGGCGGAGCGTGCCGCGCTCGAGGGGGCGCAGCCACGCTCGCGGCCCGAAGGAGGAGGTGTCATGGCTCAACGGGGAGCCGGGTGCGGATCGCATTTCGCACGAAGATGCGCGCCGGTCCCTCGAGGAGCGAGAAGGCCACGGTACTCAACCCGCACCGCCGGCCGAGGAGGCGTGTCGGTCCCTCGAGGGGGAGAAGAAACAGGTCGAAGGTGAGCTTGCTTTCGCCCGCTTTTCGCTTGTCGATTCTTTCTTTTGGGATTCGCTCCCAACTTCATTTTTCTTTGTTCGTGGCTTTCAGGCCTGCGGACCGCTCTGGGGAATATGACCTCCCAAGCCGAGGCGATGCAGACGGCCTACAACTTCTCTCAACAGGAGTTGGAGGCGCTGCAGGCCGCCGCCCTCGAGACCTGCCAAGGGATCGAGGAAGGCGAGGCGCAGCCGGAGCTCACCGGCAAGCCGCCCGCGCGCCCTCGGGGGGCACGTCTCCCAACGGATGCACCGTGCCCTCCACCTTGGCGTCAGGAAAGCCCTCGGCTTGGTGGGGTCGCATTACCTGGTGGACTTCGAAGCCGTGTCCTCCAGCTACGTCGTCCCGGTCCGCGTTGAGGACGAGGAGGCAATGAACCGCGCGGACGCGCTCGCCGCCCCTACTGCTGACGCGCTTGCCGAGGACTTCATGGAGTTCTTGTTCCCAGATGCCCCCGGCGCCGACGATCCTCAAGCCTGAAGACCAACGGGCGTCGAGCCCTTTTGTTTTAAGTGTTAGTGTTTGGGCCTCGTGGACATGTAACATACAATCACTTTATTGAGATGTCTTTTTTGTAAATGTAAGTAAAGTTTCCTATTCGCTTGTCACGCCATTCCGCTACTCTTTCCTAGACTTAGGCAAATCTGTCGTAGAGGAATTCGATTTCACGAGTGGCCCGCTGGTCCGGAGGCGAGGGAGAAGGGTCGTATCCAGCTGGAGGCGTAGGCTATCTTCGACACACGCGTCTTTCCCGCTTGGCTACTCGCGCTCTATCCGAACTTGCCCGACGCTTAGGTTGAGGCATAGTTTGGTGAACTTGCGAGTTTTTTGCGAAAAAATGGGACCATTTTTTCGAGGGGGGATGCCCCCCTTAGTATCCCCCGAGGGTGACTTGGTTTTCTTGGGAAAGCCAAGTTGCCGTTTAACTTTATTAACTTGCTGATATTTACATTTAGGCTGCCAACTGGGGTGTTGGGCACGTAATTTACAACAAAAAACTTGGAAATCCTTACTAAGGGTAGAAGCGTCGTAGCTGCTGTATGTTCCAAGCGTTGGTGAGTTCTTCACCATCTTCGTTGGCCAGCTTGTATGTGCCGGGCTTGAGTACCTTCACCACGATGTAGGGTCCCTCCCACGGGGGCGACAGCTTGTCTTGGGACCGTTCCCCCTCGCCGAAGTCTCGGCGCCGTACCTTTCGAGCTTGGTAGCGCCTTAGGGCTTGCTGGTATCTTGCGGAGTGCATCAGAGCCATGATGCGGGCCTCGTCCCGCCTGGTCCGGCGAGTGCTCGCGGGCTCACCGGTTGGCACCCTCGTCGTAGCCTCGAACTCGGGCGACACGTATTCCAAGTCCGTGGGGAGGATGGCCTCCGCGCCAAAGACGAGGAAGAACGGGGTGAATCCGGTGGCCCCGCTTGGGGTGGTCCCGAGACTCCACACAATCGCCGGGCAGCTCATGGATCCATTTTCGACCGGACTTGTTCGCCGGTCGAAAAATCCGGCTTGAGGCCTTGTAGGATCATGCCGTTGCCACGTTCCACCCGACCGTTGGTCCGCAGATGCGCCACGGCCGCCCGGTCCACGCGGATGTGGAACTTGTCCCAAAACTCTAGGAATTTCCCCGCCCGTGAATTGGGACCCGTTGTCGGTGATGATGGAGTTGGGCACTCCGAAGCGGTAAACGATGTCCGTGAAGAACGTCACCGCCTCGCTCCGCCCGAGGTTCGTGATGGGGCGCACCTCGACCCACTTGGAGAACTTGTCGATGGCGAGCAGTAGGTGGGTGTAGCCCCTGGGCGCTTTTCGCAAAGGCCCAACGATGTCCAGCCCCCACACGGCGAAGGGCCATGTGACGGGGATGGTCTGCAGGACGTGTGCAGGGAGGTTGGACTTGCGGGCGTATAACTGGCACCCCTTCGCGGTGCGCACGATCTCCCCGGGAGTCGGCCACCGCGGTGGGCCGCAGAAGCCCCGGCGGAACGCATTGCCCACGAGGGTACGCGGCGCTGCGTGGTGGCCGCATACACCCGCGTGTATGTCCCGAAGGAGCTCGCACCCCTGAGGGATGGGTACGCATCGTTGCGGCAGATGTCGACGCGGCGCGCTTGTACAGCTCGTCGTCGACGAGAGTGAACGACTTGGCCATCCTGGCAATGCGTCTCACCTCGGATCGGTCTGAGGGGAGCTCCCCTCGGTCAATCCAGGCGATGTACTTGTCACGCCAGTCCCCCTCGTAGGGGGCTGGCTCTATATCCATAGCCTCGGCCTCATCGGTGTCGTACCCTTCAAGCAGGGAGAGCACGTACGCCTCGTTCGAGGAGTCCTCGTCCATAGGATTCGCGCTTGTTGGACTCGAGGGAGCCCCTGAGGGGTCTTCCGGCTCGAGGGACACGGCTCGAGGTTGACGGACGGCTGGGTGACGTCCCGCGCAAAAACGTTCGAGGGAACGGTAATTCGTCCCTATGCGATTTTGGCAAGTTCATCCGCCTCCTCGTTGTACCGGCGAGGCACGTGGTTGAGTTCTATGCCGTAGAACTTGTCCTCGAGGGCTCGCACAGCCTTGCAGTACGCCTCCATCTTGTCGTCGTGGCAGCTCGCGTTCTTCATGCCCTGGTTGATCACGAGCTGCGAGTCTCCTCTCACGTCGAGGCATTTGATGCCTGTCTCGATGGAGATTTTGAGGCTGCAAAGGAGGGCCTCGTACTCAGCCATGTTGTTTGATGCGGGAAAGTGGAGACGCACTGCGTATCTCATGTGCTCCCCGAGGGGTGAGACGAAAAGCAGGCCCGCGCCCACGCCTGTCTTCATCACTGACCCGTCGAAGTACAAGGTCCAGCATTCGGCCTGGATCTGTGGCGGCGGCAACTGCGTGTCCGTCCATTCGGCAACGAAGTCCGCCAAGATCTGGGACTTGATTGCTTTACGTGGCGCGTAAACGAGCGTCTCGCCCATCAGCTCTACCGACCACTTGGCTATCCTGCCTACTGCATCCGGGTTCCAGATGATCTCTCCCAATGGAAAGGAGGAGACCACTGTGACCGGGTGAGCCTCGAAGTAGTGGCGGAGCTTGGACCACGCGAGGACCACCGCGTAGAGCAGTTTTTGGACCTGCGGATAATGCGCCTTCGTCTCGGACAGAACCTCGCTGATGTAGTATACCGGCCGCTGTACTGGCAGGGCGTGCCCCTCCTCCGTGCGCTCTACCACGATGACGGTGCTGACCACCTGGGTGGTCGCGGCAACGTAGAGGCACAGAGGCTCACCGCCCTGGGGCGGTGTAAGGATCGGGGCGTGGGCGACGTAGAGGCACAGAGGCTCACCGCCCTTCGCCTTGTCAAGCGCCTCCTGGGCCTCGACGGTCCAGGAGAACCGCTCATGTTTTTTCAGGAGCCGGTAGAGGGGCAGGCCCTTCTCGCCGAGTCGCGAAATGAAGCGGCTCAAGGCAGCGAGGCATCCCAACACCTTTTGGACTCCCTTGAGGTCCTGAATCGTACCCATTCGCTCGAGGGCAGCAACCTTTTTGGGGTTGGCCTCAATGCCTCGCTGGGAGACAATGTATCCTAACAACATGCCTCGCGGCACGCCAAAGGCACATTTTTCGGGGTTCCATTTTACCTCGTTGGCCCGTAGGCAGCCGAACGCGATGCGAAGGTCGCTAGCCAGGTCGTCTGCCTTCCTGGTCTTGACGACTATATCGTCTACGTATGCCTCAATGGTCTGCCCGATGTGATCCCCGAAAACGTGTTGCATACATCACTGGTATGTAGAGCCCGCGTTTCAGAGACCGAATGGCATTGTTACGTAGCAATACATCCCGAACGGCGTGATGAACGAAGTCGCGAGCTGGTCGGACTCCTTCATTTTTATTTGGTGGTACCCAGAATAGGCGTCAAGGAAACACAAAAGTTCGCACCCGGCGGCCGAGTCAACGATTTGATCGATCCGTGGCAAAGGAAAAGGAACTTTAGGACATGCTTTATTTAAACTAGTATAGTCTACACACATCCGCCACTTCCCATTCTTTTTCTTATCTAAGACAGGGTTAGCTAGCCACGTAGGGTGGAACACTTCCTTGATGAACCCGGCCTCGAGGAGCTTCCACAGCTCTACTCCGATCGCCCGGCGCCGCTCTTCGTCGAAGCGGCGCAGCCGTTGCTGCACGGCGCGAGAGTGAGGTAGGATATCAAGGGAGTGCTCGGCGACATCCCTCGGAATGCCTGGCATATCCGAGGGGCTCCACGCAAATATGTCGGCATTGGCGCGGAGGAAGTCGACGAGCACCACTTCCTATTTCGGGTCGAGGGTGGAACTGACCCTCAACGCCTTGCCCTCGTGGGCAGCAGGGTCGAGGGGCACCTCTTTGGTCTGCTCGGCAGCCTCGAAGCTGCCAGCGTGCTTGGCGGTGGAGTTGAGGTCCTCGTTGACCAGCTTCTCCAGGTTGGCCATGAGCGCTTCATCCAGCGCCGCAGCCTCTCGCGTGCTTCACGCACTCGACATCGCAGTCGAATGCGTGCTCGATCGATGAGCCGACGGTGATGACACCCTTCGGCCCCGGCATCTTCATCTTCTGGTAGGTGTAACTGGGGACCGCCATGAACTTGGCGTAGCATGGCCGCCCAAGGATGGCGTGGTACGTGCCCCTGAAGACCACCACCTCGAAGGTGAGTGTTTCCTTGCAGAAATTGTCTAGTGTGCCAAACCAGACCGGCAGATCGATCTGCCCGAGAGGCTGGACACGCTTGCCCGGCGTGATGCCACGGAATGGCGTCGTGCTGAGCCGCAGCTGGTCCAACCCGATCCCCCAACGAGGCGCGAGTGTGCGTGTAGATGACGTTGAGGCCGCCGCCTCTCGTCCATCGCACCTTCGAGAACCGCGCATTCCCGATGACCGGGTCGACCACCGCGAGTACCGACCCGGTTAGGGATGCGGTTCGGGTGTCCTCGCGGCTGAAGGTGATGGCATCCTCCGACCAGTCGAGGAAGGAGGGAGGCGCCTTCTCCGCGGCGAGGACCTCGTGTCGCTCCCGCTTGCGCTGGCTATTGGACATGTCAACGGTTGGCCCCCCGAAGATGAGGAAGACGTTCTCTACCACAGGGAAGCCACCGACGTCGCCGTCACCCCCATCCTTCTTGGCCTCACCGTCCTTCGCGGTGGCGCGGCCATAAAACCTTTTGAGCATGTCGCACTGCTCGAGGGTGTGGTTGACTGACGTCTTGTGGTAGGGACAAGGCTTCTTTAGCATGTCGTCGAAAACCCCAGGGCCTCGATGGGGCCGGTCGAGGGCCCCGTTGAGCCGGGTCAACAGCAAGGGCTTCGTCGCCATCGTCGTTACGCCCCTGCTTACGCGCCTCTCGGCGCAGCTTCTTCCCTTTCTTGCCCCGCTTGTTCTTCTACTGGGGCTCCTTGGACTTGCTGCTCTCCGCGGGCGCGTCTTCCACGCGCTTGCCTTTCTTTTTGTAGAAGATCGCCCCCACCGCCTCCTCGCCTGAGGCAAAGCTGGTGGCGATGTCGAACAGCTCGTTCGAGTCGACCGGCGGGCTGCGCCCGAGCTCGCGCACGAGGTCCTGGCACGTGGTGCCCTCAAGGAAGGCGTGCACGATTTCGGACTGAGCGACGCTCTGGAGCTCCGTGCAGCGCTTGGAGAAGCACCGTATGAAGTCCTGTAGCGACTCGCTGGGCTTTTGGGTGCATGCGCGCAGGTCCCAGGAGTTTCCAGGGTGCACGTACGTGCCCTGGAAATTCCCCACGAAGGTGCGGACCGCATCGTCCCGGGGGCCAGTGGATCCGACTAGCCGGCAGGTGCTCGAGCCACGTCTGCGCCGAGTCGGCGAGGTGCAGGGGGAGGTTATGGATGATGACCTCGTCGGTGGTGGCTCCGCCCAGCTGGCACGCCAGCCGATAGTGTTGAGCCACACGCGGGGGTCCGTCTCCCCGTTGTATTTGTCGATCGACGTGGGCTGGCGGAAGCGCTGGGGGAAACTCGTCGTGCAGATCTCCCGGCTGAACACGCGGGTTCCCGGGGGCTCCGACGTCGGTGAGCGGTCCTCCCGGCTATCGTAGCGCCCACCCCGTCGAGGGTGGTAGCCCGCCGTCGCCCGCGTCTCCGCGTTGCCCGTCCGCCGGGCGTTGATGACGTTGCGGGCATCACCATCTTGGGCTTGCCCGCGCGTGTCGAGGATCCGCTCCTTGACCGGCGTGCGCCCTGGGTTGGCGGGACGCTCCGTTGTGCCTCCCGTGTGTACCGATGGCTCGGGCCTTGCGCGCCCCCATCGTCCCACGCGCTCCCCTGCTGGTGGATGCGGGACGCCGAGCTTTCGGCCTGCTGAACAGCCGCTTGCTCGATGAGCACTTGCGCCTCGCGGTGCAGGTTCTGCACCTCGGGCGATGAGGGGGCCAGCATGGCCCGTAGCAGCGTCGCAGTGGCAACGAGCTTCTGGCTCGCTCGAGGGGGCATGTCGTCGACGTTGAAGTCGGCGTTGATGCGCTCGCGGGCTTGCTTCCCCAGTTCTCGTGCGCGTTCGCCGCGCGCGGAGGCTTCCCCGGCAATGGAGGCTCGAAGCAGACGCACCGCGCGGTACTCCTCCGCGAGCTTAGCTTCAAGCTCGCGTGCTTGAGCCAGCTGCGCATTGACGTCGGCCACCCTCGGTGGTGAGGAGGGAGGAGCGCTTGGCCCTACACCCTGGCGTAGTCCAGTTCCCGGGCTGAGGGGAATCTCTCCGTCACTAGCTTCTGCCGCGTTCGCGGCGTTGGCTTGGTCATTGGTGATCACGACGCAACACTCCCGCGCGGGGTCGTAGCTCCCGGCGCTGGAGTCGTCAGAGTAGCCGAACCAGTAGTCCGTGGTGTCGAGGAACCGCTAGAACATCACTGGGTCGGGTACACCTGAAAAGTCCCACACCGTGTACCCGTGCGAAGTGGTAGGTGGCAGTTCACTGGCAGAGCCGTGGGACGACTCGTCGTCGGTGGAGGCGCTGGGATCCCTGGCGGCCTGGACATGGTGGCTAGGGTGAGCCCTGCGCGTCGCCGCGTGGGTGTTGGCGGAGGCGACGTACGCCGTCGTAGCGCCGCGCAGACCGATGGGGAATCGCGGCCCAGAGACCGAGCGTTCCCCCCGTTGGGGCGGCCGTCATCTCGGCCCGGTGGGTGCATCGCATTGCGAGGCGACACGTGCGGCATGTCGGCGCTCCGTCCGCGCCTACCGCGAGCGCCGGTCGGAGCGTCGGCGGCGCCGAGGCGCCGAGAGGCCTGCATCATCCGTGCTGGCGGGCATTGGTGTCCCAGCGACAGGTGCGACAGGGACCGGGGCTGACCCGGTTTGCCGCTGCGCACGGAGTTCGTTGCGGTTGGTGATACACATGAGGTAGCCGTTCCCCGTGGCCTGAAAGTTCAGGCTCCCGAACCGGATTTCGAATCCGGCTGGGAAGGGGTCTGAGCTGCCCATGGAATACCTCTGGCCGCGGTACTCGGTGCGAATCACCATCGAGAAGGCTGGTGACGAGCCGATCTTCAGCGCGAGCCCCTACCTAGCGTGCCAACTGTCTGTGCGGAAAGTAGTCCCGACACTAACTAGTAATGAGCGCTGAGATCTGCCTCTCGATGGATCGGTGCTAGCAACTAATGGACACCGGGTTTATCCCGGTTCCGGCCGGGGCCGTACGTCCAGCAGTGGTGTGCTCGGGGCACTGTATTGCTTCGCACCGTGGTGCTCGTAGAGGGGTGGCTACAAGCAAGGTGGGAGAGGAGGCCTAGCCTCCAAGTCCTAGAGGTATTGATTGAGGCAAGTGCCAATGTCGTGGAGAAGGTGGAGAGCATGAGAGTGATCGCTGTCTGTCGTCCTGTGTCCCCGCGGCTGGGGGGCTGCCCCTCCTTTTATAGGCCAAGGAGGGAGCAGTTTACATGCATGCCGCACTATTTCCCTATGTGTGGAGGCATGGCGAGCGATCTTTGCGGAGGCCGACGGCCGCCCCGGTGAATCCTACTCTGGTTGAGGCGTCGTGGTGCGTCTTGTGCTCGTACAGGAGCGGCTTTGAGGGTGGCGGCGTAGCGGTTGGTCGTCTGGCTGCCGTAGTGGGCCGGTTCGAGGGCGTCGTTGATGGGGGGGCCGTACGTGACACAGTGGCCGTCGTGGTGACGTCTTGTCCCCTCGCGCCCCAACAGCGTCGGGGTGTCGTCACAGTGCCCGGCGTGCTGCAGCAGTGGCGGGGATGGTCGCACAGGGTTGACAGCGACAGGGATGACCGATCCCACCGGCCCGATGTCACGGCGTGGCCCTGCGTAGGCACAGAAAAGACATTCGAGGGTGTTGTCGCCCCCCTTCGAGGGCGCAGCGCGTTAGCCATACAGGAGTAGGCGGCACAGTGTCACGGAGCTGACACCGCCTCGCCGCACGCGCGCTACACGGCGGCGGGGATGGCCTCCCCCAGGGAGTTGGTGGAACGATAGCGCCGGACGCGATCCCCGAGCGTGCCAAAGTCGCGGCGTGCACCTGCGGTGTCAGGGCATTAAACGCCCGTACACGAGGCTAGGAGCGTGGGCAGCGTGCGTGCAGGTGCCCTCGAGCGAGACGGTCCTCGTCTAGGGGTCGCTGAACCCTCGAGCGAGGCGGACCTCGCCCGAGGGGTGGGGTTGAGCCGTCAGGCGAGCGGACCCCGCCCGAGGGGGTGTTAGGGCCTCGAGCGAGGCGGAACTTGCCCAAGGGAGCGTCTGACCCTCGAGCGAGGCGGACCTTACTCGAGGGGTGTCCCACCGTGCCGCCCTGGCAGGCCGCGGGGGCCACCAGGGTCGTGGTCGTGTCGTGCACGTGCTTTTTTAGGTGCAATTCGTGATTTGCGTTTTTTGCGGGTTTTAAGCGGGTTTCTCCCGGTTATTTAGGGGACCCTTATGGCTGTCCCCGACACAATGTTCTCTTTGTGGATTCTTTTAGTTATAACTTGCTTTCCATTGCACAATTTTGTGACCTTGGTCTTTCATGCACATTTGATGATGAAGGGTTCACAATCACTAACAAGAAATCTAATGAAGTTGTTTTCAAGGGATTCCACTATGGCAATCTTTATCTTGTAGATTTTACATCCCGTGAAGCAAACTTGACTACTTGCCTCATCTCCACTACATCCAAGGGTTGGCTATGGCATCGTCGCATTGCACACATAGGCATGAGCCAACTCAAGAAAGGCATGGTCCTTGGTGTGAAGGATGTTACATTTGAGAAAGACAAGTTGTGTAGTGCATGTCAAGCCGGCAAGCAAGTTGCAACTCATCATCCTATGAAGGTTTATGTATCTACCACAAGACCATTGGAGCTCATTCACATGGACCTCTTCGGACCAACTACATACAAGAGTCTTGGTGGTAATCTCTATTGTCTTGTCATTGTTGATGATTTCTCATGCTATACTTGGACTTTCTTTTTGGAGGACAAGGGCAAGACATTTGAAATCTTCAAGAAGTTCGCTACTAGAGCCCAAAATGAATTTGGGTCATCCATGGTGAAGATTAGGAGTGACAATGGTTCGGAATTCAGCAACACAAAGGTGGAAGAGTATTGTGATGGTGAAGGCATCAAGCATGAATTCTCCTCAACTTATACACCCCAACAAAATGGTGTGGTTGAGAGGAAGAACAAGACACTCATCACTCTTGCTAGAGCTATGTTGGATGACTATGGAGTCTCGCAAAGGTTTTGGGCAGAAGCTATCAACACGGCATGTCACGCATCAAATAGAGTGTATCTCCACCGACTCATTATGAAGACATCATATGAGCTACTCATTGGGAGAAAGCCCAACATCTCTTACTCCCGGGTGTTTGGTTGTAAGTGTTTCATATTCAAGAAGAGGAAGCATCTAGGGAAGTTTGAGAGTAGAGTAGATGAGGGCATATTTATTGGTTATGCATCTAACTCCGAAGCATATAGAGTATTCAATAACTCTACACGAGTGGTTGAAGAAACATGTCATGTGGAGTTTGATGAATCTAATGGCTCCCAAGGATATGGTTTTTGTTGTGATGATGTAGGAAAAGAACCTCTTCGAGAAGCAATGAAGAAGATGGCCATTGGTGACATCAAGCCAAGGGAGGATGATGACACTCACTCCATTCATGAAGACTCATCCTCCGATGATAATAATAATGATGATCCACCAAGGCGTCCACCTACATCTCCCCGAAGACAAGATAGTCCATCTTCCTCACAAGAACCACCTCCTATATCAAAAGACACTCAAGATCAAGTAGAGGACATGGGTGAAGTTTAATCTCAAGATGATCCCACCTCTACAATATTTGGAAGATGGACAAGGACTTCAACAATTCATCCAATTGATCTTGTGTTGGGTGATCCCCGAGGGGGTACAAGGACACGCCGCAAGCAATATGCCTCATTTTGCAAACATCATGCTTTTGTCTCTTTTGTAGAACCCACCACTATAGATGAAGCTCTTGGGGAAGCGGATTGGATCTTGGCTATGCAAGATGAGCTCAACAACTTCACAAGAAATCAAGTGTGGGAGTTGGTAGAGCACCCCAAGAACAAGAATGTGATTGGCACCAAGTGGGTATACCAGAACAAGCAAGATGGACATGGCATTGTGGTGAAGAACAAGGCAAGACTTGTCGCCAAAGGGTACTCTCAAGTAGAGGGCTTGGAATATGGAGAGACCTTCGCTCCGGTGGCACATCTTGAAGCTATCCGTATCCTCCTTGCATATGCATCTAGTCATAAAATGAAATTATTTCAAATGGATGTAAAGAGTGCTTTCTTGAATGGCTTCATCAATGAAGAAGTCTATGTGGATCAACTTCCCTGTTTTGAGGATGCTACATATCATAACCATGTCTATAGGTTGCACAAGGCGTTGTATGGACTCAAGCAAGCTCCTAGGGCATGGGATGAGAGGCTCCGGGATTTTCTTATTGAAGCGGGATTCAAAATTGGTAGAGTGGACAACACTCTCTTCACAAAGATAATCAACAAAGAGCTCTTCATTTGTCAAATTTATGTTGATGATATTATCTTTGGCTCTACTAATCTCGAGTGTGCAAGGATTTCGGTGAACTCATGACTAGGGAATTCGAGATGTCAATGATCGGAGAGCTCAACTTCTTCCTTGGGTTCCATATCAAGTAATTAAAGGAAGGAACTTTCATTCATCAAGAGAAGTACACCAATGATATTCTCAAGAAGTTCAAGATGGATGATTGTAAGCCGATCAAGACTCTAATGCCTACTAATGGACATCTCGACCTAGATGAGGGAGGTAAATCGGTTGACCAAAAGCTTTACCATTCTATGATGGGTTCTCTTCTTTATCTTACCGCATCTAGGCCCGATATCATGTTTAGTGTTTCTATGTGTGCCGGTTTCAAGCCAACCCTAAAGAATCTCACCTAAGTGCTTTGAAAAGGATCCTAATATATTTAAAATACACACCTAGCATTGGCTTGTGGTACCCCCATGGTGCTTGTTTTGAGCTCTTGGGTTATTCGGATTCGGACTTTGCCGGATGTCGAGTAGACCATAAGAGTACGTCGGGTGGGTGCCATTTGCTAGGTCGCTCTTTGGTTGCTTGGTCCTCTCGAAGCAAAACTCCGTGGCCTTATCCACCGCGGAGGCGTAATACATTTCCGAGGGGGCTTGTTGTGCTCAAATCCTCTACATGAAACAAAGCCTCTTGGATTATTGTGATAATGAGAGTGCCGTAAAAATTGCTAACAACACGGTTCAACACTCTCGCACCAAGCACATTGATATCCGTCACCACTTCTTGTGAGACCACATTGCTAAAGGGGACATTATCCTTTGTGGTGTTCGCTCCGAGGAGCAATTGGCGGATATATTCACCAAGCCTCTTGATGGAAACACTTTTTGTAGGCTTCGGAGTGAATTAAATGTGCTTGATGCGTCAAACATCATGTAATGCTTGTCATATAGTTTGCATTTGCATATGTACATGATTAGGGGCTTGTCTAACCTTGATGAGATAGTGATGAGTATGGGTCTTGCTTGAGCCAGTGGTTCTCTTGTTTCACTCAAGGCATGAAGAATGGCTCATCATGAACAAGCTCATCAAGGGTTCAAACTTGTTAAGATAGTTTATCTTTTCGCTTTGCACTTTTTCTTGTCATGTAGGATGTTGTCATGTTTAATTTCATGCATTTGTTCTTGCATAGCATTGCGTGAGAGAAGTCACAAAGGAAACTCACACTATGAGAAAGTTGCTTAGCATTCAATGCAAATCAACAACTCTTAAGGTGTGATGAGACAAATGATTGTGCTTGATGCCTATTGAGTTAAGTCCTAACGAGCTTATGGTGTCAATCTCTAAGTTCAAAGGCAATTAACTCATACATTCCCTTTTTGGAGTTCCCTCCATCGTTTGGTTATTAATTTGCCTATTTTTATCTTTGGTTTATCCCTCTTTAGGGAGCTAATTGTATATTATAAGTATTTTATAAAGGAGTGCTTGAGGGGTGAGGTTGTCACTCAGGATTGATCCAAGGATGTGCTTGTGTTGGCTTGTGTGTGACATTCGACGGTCCAAAAATGAGAAATAGTTCAACAAAATCGAATTGTCACTGTCGGATGAACCGACGCCCTATAGGTTCTAGCGTCGGATCATCCAGTGAAGTGGTCTGGGCGCTCAGTTGCTCTCAGTTAGAACATTTCATACCATCGGATGAACCGACGCCTTCGCGGTGTGAACCATCAGTTCATCCGGTGCTGAAGAAATTTTCTTCTTTTCCCAGACCCACGTGCAACTGCTCCGACGCGTTATAAAAACAGGCTGTCGGACCATCCGATGCTTAGATTCACCCAGGAGCTCAGTTGCACCGACGGTTCGACTGACGCTTCTATTTTTTCACCGTCGGTTCATCTGACGCTACACTGGAGCGTGGCTCCTACCTGTCATATCCATCGGCGGCTTCCTCTATTCGTTTCAAACCATAATCTACCGTCCGCCGCCTTCCTGCTCGCCTCCGGCGACCTCCCCGCGTCACTCGTGCCTTGCGCCTCCTCCTCCGGTTCTCCGCCGTCGTCCGCGCCCGCCGCCGGTCACCCGCGCCGCCCACTCTCGCGAATTCCACGCGCGCGCAGGACACCGCCCTCTCCTAAGGTTCGGTTGCGTTGCCATTCTCCGGCCGTGCGCCGCCGTGCCAGCTCGCCAGCGACCCCAAGGAGGAGCGCAAGGCTCAATCCCTCTCCCACCACCGCATCTCCTCGACACCTTCACGCTGTGGTGACCACAAGCCCAATTCCCCCCCCCCTCCATTGCACTGTTCCTAGGGCTCAGTTCACTGTTTCTTGTGCTTCTGTTTACAATTGTCCGAAGAACAGTGTACCATGCTCTTGAATTCAACTGCTCATGCTCCATGTTCTAAAGAATTGCATCGTTAAGCATGTGAGCACCTTCAATTTGACATGTTCAAATAGATCATCAAGGTAACCTACACACTTGCACATCCTGAGCACCTAAGGACCTCTTAGAATTCATCTTTCTTGTCTTGAGCAGTACATCCACTAGAATTTGGTTAATTAAGCTCATATCTAGTCCAATGCTACGCTTAAGGACCCCTTACCTCTAGTTACATATCTCATTTATTCGGCTCTAGCCATTCTATAATCTTCTATCGTTTTCTCTCACAGATGGCAGGTGACAAGAGGAAGGGTAAGGCGATAGCCGAGCCGAAGAGGAAGAAGAGCAGACAGCAGAAGGAGTGAGACAGAGTGCTAGCAGTGCCAGATACACAGGGACAGCCTCAGAGGGGCATCAGGATTTCTGAGGGCACACAGAGTCAGGGGGAGCAGCCCCGGGGGGTGAGCGGACACGGCGGCCGCGAGCGCAGCAAACACGGCGGCGGCGACAAACGGCGGCCCACGACGGTCGGGCGGAGAGGGCACTAGTCAGTAGAGCAGACAGAGTCACCCCCTCACTGGCCAGGTCCGGACCTCGGACACGGGGAGGTCACACCCAACCGCAGCCGACACCACGTCAGAGGAGAGCTGCAACAGAGGAGCTCACAAAGAGAGAGCAGCAGACTCACGACCCCCAGCCCCCCAGAGATCCACGAGCAGAGGCTTTCGAAGTCTATCTCCGTGACCTCCGTCACTTTCCAGGGCTGAAGATTCGGCGGTTGAGGAGTGTGCCCGAGGACCAGTGGTTCCCACGTGGCAGAGAGGATTGTGACCCCAGTTCTGGACGATCCTACAGGAGAGCTTCTATGCCTCCTACACTCACAGAGGTTCTCAGCTCAGCCAGCACCGTATGCTTCAGTTCACCACTCTCAGTACAGCTGCAGCTGGTGTGCCGATTCTCCCGTTCTTCGACTACCAGAGGGGACTAGCTGACTTAGAGACTCGGAGGTCACGATACATTCCCGACTGGGTCAGAGTGTTCTATGCCACTGTCTACGTCGACGCTGACCGGGTCGCTATCAGGTTCATGTTCATGGGTCAGCAGCAGAGGCTCACTCAAGAGGGGATGCAGAGCTACTCCAAGTTGATCTTCACGATGATTCAATCCACTACCTGGCGTACCCCGACGTCGAGCCTCCTCATCGTGCACACTCACCTATCCTACCTACCGACGAGGAGATCAGCTTCCTGTTCCAGCAGCCGTTCCTCCCCGTCACACCCAGGACACCAGACAGACTTATTCGTGAGGCGTACGTCGTCCACTACGCCCTCAGGCGGTCTGTGCTTTACCGGATGGGGAATGCCGAGTCTTTGACAGGGGTGCAGCAGTGGCTTCTGATGTATGTGATGGTGAAGTGCCCTTTTGACCTCGTGGATATCATGCTAGCAGAGATTGAGGACGCCATTATGGATGGCATGAGGATGACGCGGCAACAGCCCTTCGCTCACTGGATCAGTTGGCTGCTGTCCCGCCTTGAGGCCCAAAGGTACGTCGGGATGCTAGAGTCGTCGAAGTTTGTGTTCCCAACCTACCGTCCTCTGATGCCAGCAGACAGGAGGAGAGGCCCGAGAGGCCTGAGTTGAGCCGAGGAGACACTACAGGCTCGGGCAGCAGCAGAGGCAGTTATGGACCAGGCAGCCCGACAAGATGCCACTCTCGCTGTAGCAGAGGCACCACTTCCTCAGTACTTCGCCAGCGACGACGAGTCCTCTAGTGACGACGAGGATTTCACACCTGCTCCAGAGCCAATTTTCAGAGTCCGTCGGTCACACGACGACGAGGCAGGAGGCTCCACCTTGCCAGGCCAGAGAGAGGCTGAGTCACCGGTTCCCACGATCACAGCTGCTCAGGTGACCCAGCCAGACCAGCTTACCTCACTGATTCAGGCTATGGCTGCTCAGTCTCAGGCGACCCTCCAGGTACAGCAGCAGATGCAGGCTCAGTTCCAGCAGTACCAGGAGTCGCAGCAGGTGATCCTAGAGGGGATCCGTCAGCAGCAGGAGGCTCAGAGGCAGCAGATGCTACAGCACCAGATGTTGACTTCACAGATGTTCACCTTCATGTCTGGTTGCCTTGGTCAGCTCTTCCAGCAGTCAAGACTTCAGCTACCTTAGCCACCTACCATTGCCGAGCTACAGGCTGACCCGACAGCTCCTCTTCCTCCAGCGGGCGGGTTCGTGAACGTTCCCCTGGCAACTTTCCCACAGTCACCTCTACTTCAGACAGGGGCGTTCGCTGTACCCCAGACGACGACACCTCAGGCAGCGGTCACCACTTCCTTCCTGGCTCAGCTTCAGATGACCAATCCTACGTCGTCACAGCTGGTGTCTCCACTTACCATAGGAGCACTCGTCTTCGAGACACCAGCTCGGACCACTCTGCCTAGTCCACCGGTGTCTTCACCGCTTCCGACGTTCACTACACCGAGGGCAGAGGGGTTGGGACAGGAGGACTACTACCTTCGAGCGATCACGGAGCAGATCTCATCAGCTCTTGCCTCCGACACTATTCCTCCTGCTCCAGAGGCTACTACAGCTCCCGGCACGTCGACTGTCGCACCTCCTCCACCTCTGGGTTCCTCGTCACCAGCTTGGTCTCTTCTCAGTGAGGACAACGACGACGATGCCTCCGACTTCTCAGTGTGACCTTCGAGGGTTGTCTCTACTTCGCCACCGGATCCTTCCTCTCTGCCTCAGGCTTAGTCTCCTTTTTGGTGCTTGTTGCCAAAGGGGGAGATAGATAGGGGGGGGTAGAGATACGGGGAGTTAGGGGAGAGTGCAGGTTTTTGAGTTCTTTGTAGCCTCTCTCGCTTTGTGGAGTTTCATGATGAGACATGTATTTGGATCTTGTGTATGTCGTTGATTTACATGTCTACTCATGTTTGTGGTGCTCGTTTACCTTAATGCATGTGTGTTTACCGCTTATTCTATTTCATGCATTAGAAGTAGAGTTTATATGGGTTTAAATTCAAATTTTCGTATATCTCTACTCGTGTTGGCATCTATCACCAAAAAGGGGGAGATTGTAGCGATTTAGGCCCTTTCGCACCTTTGGTAAGGGTGTGTTTCGGTGATAAACGACAACCTTATACTTGTGACTAACCTTTGTTTTGAAGCGGATTTCTAATTGGGTTATTGTCACGAGTATTGAATGGAATGAGACCCCTCAATTTGAATTAATGGGCTCAATATAGTTGAAGACTACAAGGCTAAGGACTTTGTTAGTTCCAAGTGTCACAAAGGAGATGAAGGACACTTGGATTGCTAGTTTGTAGCTTCAACCGTACTATTAAGAGGGGTTCGTACACTAGTAGCTTGACCACACACTCCAAAAGCCATAAAATATGCACACTCAAGTTCCTTGGATGCTATCTAGCTCAGAGAGTTCATGGAAGGAAGGTTGAAGCAAAAGAATTGACGGAAAACTCAAAGGCGCTGAATTGGATGAGTTGAAATCAAGTTCATAGCACCGGATGATCCGACGCCCCATTATTAACACGCGTCGGATGAGTTCTGCAGCCAACAAATTCAAAATGGACCGTCGGATGAACCGACGGTACAGGCATCGGTTCATCCGACACCTTAGGATTTGTCTACAGTATGGGTCAAGGCTCAGGGCTTAAGCATCAGACGATCCGACGCCTTGACCATCGGTTCATCTGATGGTAGCATTTAAATTCAACAGAGATGTGCCAAGACTTCTGCTTCAGCACCGGATGAACCGACGCTTGGATATGTATACTCAGCGGTTCATCCGACGCCTTGATTCAAATCATACAGTACCGCCCCGAGTGTGAAGTCTTCAGCACCGGATGATCTGACGAGGTGTCGGTGCATAGCGTCGGTGTATTGTCTGGGTTTCAAGGTTCAACAACTATATTGGCTTCTATTAGTGACCGGATGATCCGACGCTCAGCAGGGGGAACCATCGGTTCATCCGACGGTACTACTTTTCAGGGGACTTTTTCCAATGGCTAGCCTCCTTTGCTTGCCTATAGATAAGCCCCCTTGCCTCTCTAGAGCTGCCTTTGCCACTCTAAAGATCCATTGCAGCTAAGGAGAGAAGGAGAGTGTGTTCTTGCCATTTGGGATTCTCTTCCTCTTCATTGAGGTCTTCTTTCTTAGTGAGCAAGAGTTTCAAGGTACATAAATGGCTTAGCTGAGTGCTCAGGTCAAGTGAAGGTGTGCGGGCTTGTTACTCTTGGAGTTTGACGGCTCCTATACGGTCTAGGTGACTTGGGGGTTCTTGGTGAGCTCTTGGAGATTGTGGGAGCCTCAAGAAAAGCTTGGTGTACACGGTTCGAGCCCACCGTTCCGGAGATGGAGAACAGGTACTCTTAGTGAGCACTTGTGTCTTTGTGACTCAAGGGGGACCAATACTCTAAGTGAGTGCTCCAACGTGGACTAGGGGGAAGCATCAACTTCTCGATACCACGGGAAAAGATCCGGTCACCTCTTGTCCCTCTTATTTACTTCTAGCACTTACTTTCGGCACTTTATTTCCGCTCTCAAGTTTCTTTGTCTTTGTTCTACCTTGTTTCGCTTGTGTGCTTCACATCTTGCCTATGTTGTCATATTGCCTCCTAGTGTGATATTTGCTAAGGAAACTTGTGATAGTGTGCTCTAGTAGTAGGGAAGAACCTTTTAGTATGGGCAACACTAGTTGATAGGTTAAGGTTTTCGTTTTTCAATAGAGTTTGCAAAAGAAGTCCCATATTCAAAACCCCCCCTCCTTCTATGTGACTAGATCCTACAATTAGAAACTGGGGGAAGAATGATAATCCATCAGCTTATCCGGATGAAATTGGATAGTGAAGCAAGGTGGAGAGTCCACCAGCATGTCTTGATCCAAGTTTGACCAATGGAGTGGTTGTTAAAGGGGTTGTCTATTTCTTCTTTGATCAATGGCAAGGTGGATAGTCCACCAGCATGTCTTGATCCAAGTTTGACAAATGGAATGGTTGTTAAAGGGGTTGTCTATTTCTTCTTTGATCAATGGCAGTTTGAAGAACCTTACATCAACGACTGTAACATTGAATTTGGCTGTATGCCTTCCTTCAACCTTTAGACGCAGCAGTGGAGTGTGACTTTCTGAGAGACGATAAGCCGAATTTTTGAGGTAGATGATGGCATGCTTAATTTCAGAGACCTTGCTGATTGGCTAATGTTAGGTGAAATTCAAGATTTTTTTTAGTTACAGCTCACTACAACAAACAGACCTTTACCGCAGATCTGTGGTTTTTGATGGACTTTGAGAATTCTGTATGGTCCATGCAGCACATCCTACAACTTGACAGACATTATCCCAGGTGACATGGTAGGTGTTCAACCTTTGTTGGTATTAGATGAGGGAGGGATAATCCTATTAGTGCAGATAAGGTCAATAGATATAGTGCAGATTTTCAATCCAGGAGCCAGTAATGCCACAAATTTACTTGAGCTAACAAACAGCAGGTGCTGTGTTGGAGTTGGAATATACAGCGGAAGTCTGCTGTGTTGATATTGTGGTTGCAAAGGTACCAAATTATTTTAATCCATGGAGCTTATGGAGTTATTCATGCTACTTATAATCCATACATGTTTATGTATTGTTTATCTGGGACATTAACTTTTTTCAACAATGGGAATAGTGCAATGCATACATGTTCTGTCGAATGGACAAATTGTTTCCTTCTACAATTATGTGCCTTCTTCTCTCGTGCTGAACAAAAAGTCTGTACTGAGCTCACCAGCATAACACACTTTCAGTTT
The DNA here is from genome assembly GCA_947561735.1 of Cenchrus americanus. NCBI lineage: Eukaryota > Viridiplantae > Streptophyta > Magnoliopsida > Poales > Poaceae > Cenchrus > Cenchrus americanus. The sequence goes on along the minus strand of OX387245.1, from coordinate 226,469,353 downwards.
CCATTCTGAATGTGACCTATAGGCTGATAACATCTGGTAATTTGTTTTGGAAGAAAACAAAAGGAACTCAACTGCTGAGAGTTATTCTCTAATTGCATTGATCATGTAAACTATTCATTGCTGGAAGTTATCGTAAAGTTAGCATTTTGGAAAGAGTCCTTCTAATTTAAATATTTGGATATCTTCTGTGTGTTTGAATGAGCAGCAAGAACGGTAGGGTAGGTCTTTCATGTGGTGGTTATCTTTTCGTTGGAATAAATTCTATAGCCCACGATTTGCAACATTGCACTAAACCTAAATTATTTTAATTTCTAATAAAACTAAAAATATGTTCCCCAGACTCATAATTTTTCTATGATTTAAATCTTTGATGAACATATGTTACAATAAATTGGTAGTTTAATTAAACTTTTAGGTTTAATTTTAAATTATTGAGAATTTACTTTAATTTCTCATCTTAATTTTTATTTATCATCAATTTATTTATATATTCATTATCAAAATCTGTAATAAAATATTTTAGTGAAGTTAGAATTCAAACATGATTCTTTAATTGTTCTTCTAAACACTTTAGGGTTACAAAATATAAAACTACTCCCTCTGTCCTGGATTGACAGTCACTGCAAAAAAGATAAAGCTACCAATGCACTAGTCAAAAGACATTGCCACCCCTATGGAGTATGTACTAGTAATGATTACACATGAGTCAATTTTTCAACTGTCTTGCATGTGATGTTGTGTCGTTGGGTGAGTGGAGGCTTTGATTTTTTTTACTACCTTGCATGTGGTGCAGGTCGCGAGGCTTTGATTTTTTTAACCAGCTAGTGTTGCAGCTACGACCTACTGCTCTGCTAGCCAACGACGATGATTTGGGACTGAGTCTTGCAGCTTCCGCGACCGTCATAATGGGACAGAGGGAGTATGCTTCACGTACGCTTGCCTTAATAAGAATCAAGCCTCAGTACTAAAGAAACATTTATCACAAATGATCGATCATCACCGGTTTTGTATAGGATTGGCAGTGATAATTTACTTAGACTTCACGTCCAGATATCTCTCTAGCTGTGCTCCCCACACATCTTCCTCTCCTCCCTGCTTGTTAGAGATGGCAATGGGTACCTGAAACTCGGTGGGGTTTTACCCTATTAGGGTATGGGCATGGGTCAATTTGTTAACCCATGGGTTTGTTAATGGGCAAAATATTAAACCCGTCGGGTTTGCAAGCATGGGTCTGGGATTATTGAACCTGAGCCCGTAAACCCATGGGTTTTTAAAACCCGGTTCATCCTACAAATTAGCTCATATCACCCACAATATCATAGTTGCTCACTAGTCTGGCCCCAGCAGTGGCCTCCATACCCTACTCACCTCACCTTCTCCCACTCCTTTGAGCTGCGGCGGCCCATCTGCATCTGAGCATCTCCCTAACCGTCGCGGTCTCTCGGCCTCGCTTGCTGGTTGCTGCGCACCCTCCTCTCCCTCTGCATCCTGCACTTCTGCTGCCTGCTCCTGCTAATCATCGCTGAGACAGCGAGCGAGAGTAGACAAACTAGCTGTAGCAAATTAGCCTCCTATTAGGGGTGGGCACAATTAAACCGAAACCGAAACTGAAAAAAAAACACCGAAAGTCGAACCCAACCGAAATGTCGCTTTTTTCGGTTTTCGGCTTCGGTTTCTGATTTTGGGAACATCGGTGTTTGGGTTCAGCTTCGGTTTTCAACCGCCGCAATACCGAACAACCGAACACTGGCCAGCAAACAAAACCAATGAAGGCCCTGTCTCAAGTGTAGATGCAGCCCATAATTTACATGGATCTCTTTGGTCCGTTGGCCCAACAATCTGTGCAGCCCATATAACCGGCCACCCAGCCACCCACGACGCCCACTACAACTTGCCTAACCTTATCCCTTTGCTCATCTGTTGTTGTTACCGGAGGACAGGAAACGCCAGTGGGTAGCGGCGGCGCGGCCGGGGGCGCGCGACGGCGCGAGTCGTGGCCTCGTCCAGCCGGCGCATGCGTGGATGCGGCCATGCGGGATGCTATGTCGCTGGTAGCCTGCTAAGGTGTTGGCATAGCTAGGGATGGGCTGGCGTAGCTAGGGATGGGCACAATTAAATAGAAACCGAAAAAACACCGAACCGAGCTGAATCGAACCAAAATGTCGGTTTTTCGGTTTTCGGTTTCGGTTTCTGATTTTGGGAACATCGGTGTTCGGGTTCGGCTTTGGTTTTCAACCGCTGCAACACCGAACAACTGAACAAAACCGAACACTGGCCGGCAAACAAAACCAACGAAGGCACTGTCTCAATTGTAGATGCAGCCCATAATTTACATGGACCTCTTTGGTCCGTTGGACCAACAACCTGTGCAGCCCATATAACCGGCCACCCATGACGCCCACTACAACTTGCCTAACCTTATCCCTTTGCTCATCTGTTGTTGCTGCGGGAGGACAGGAAACGCCGGCCGGTGTGGCGGCGCGGCCGAGGGCGCGCGACGGCGCGAGTCGTGGCCTCGTCTAGCCGCACATGCGTGGATGCGGCCATTCGGGATGCTACGTCGCCGCTAGCCTCGCTAAGGTGCCGGCGTAGCACGGCGGCACGAGCCGCGGCCGCAGGGCGGCAAGAGCGGCGCAAGGCTGCTCCAATCGCGGCTTGTGCGGCCATGGCGCGTAGCGAGTGAGCGGCCGGGCGTGGGGAGCGGCCGCGTGGGCGAGCGACAGAGGAGGCGCGATGAGTGACACCCGCATCGACGGCGCAAGCATGGGCGGCTTCCCCGCGACCCCCGCAGATCGTTTTTCATCTCATCCATTAAACTTCGGTGGAGTTCGGTATACACCGAAAACGAACCCAAAAAACCCAAACCGTATCGCTCGGTTTTTGATTTTTACCGCCAACCGATCGGTTCTTCATTTGCCAAAACCGATTTTTTTTACCACCGAAATAACCGAACCAAAATGTCGGTTTAAACCGAATGCCCACCCCTAGGCGTAGCACAGTAGCAGGAGTCGTAGGCTGCAGGCGGTAAGTGCGGCGCAAGGCTGGTCCGAACGCGGCTTGTGCGGCCATGGCGCGTAGCAGAGCGAGTGGCCAGGCGTGGGGAGCGGCCAGGCGTGGGGAGCGGCTGCGCGGGCAAGCGGCGGGGAGGCGCGGATGAGTGACGCCCGCATCGACGGCGCAAGCAAGGCCGGCCTCCCTTCGACCCCCGCAAGATCGTTTTTCTTCTCATCCATTAAACTTCGGTGGAGTTCGGAACCGAAAAAAACCAAAACCGAATCAGTCGGTTTTTGATTTTGCTGCCAACCGATCGGTTCATTTGCCAAAACCGATTTTTTTGACCACCGAAATAACCAAACCGAAATGTCGGTTTAAACCGAATGCCCACCCCTACCTCCTATGCTCATCCCCAGTCTCCTTTTGAATGATTTTTTTTTGGTGCTGCTGAGTGCTGACTCCTGCTGATTGCTTAAAAGGTGATTTTGATTTGGCGTTTTCAAATTTTTGGCTGCTTCTGTGCATGCATATGTCAGGAACTCAGGATGGTACTAATGATTAATGGATGTTTTCTTCTTTAGTGCGAATCAAATTAAGAATGGCAGCGTCATCCATTATGCTTCCTTGAACTATGAACTAAACATAGTCATGTTGAACACCTGTGCGCAACTTTCCGTGCAGGCGCAGGTTTCGGCAAAGTCTAGACACGTCACGAGTCGTGGGTTTCTTAGCGGGCAAATTTTATTTCCACGGGCACGGTTATGGGATGGCAAAACCCAATGGGTTTGTGTCCGTTGCCATCTCTATTCGTGCTCCCCCACCGCTTCTCTGTCCTGCTCCGTGTAAAGTCCCGCTTACGCCTGGCAGCTCTGTAGGACCTCAAGAATATACTCATTTAACAACACTTTTCTTTTCTGCGCACTTTGTCCTCACTCAAGCGCACTCAAAAATGACTTCTTGGTCGGTCACCCATTGCTCCAGGTCAAGCACGCTGGCAACATCATAACAGCGTCCTAAACTATTTTTTCTGCCAACACTCATGGGAAATAATGCATGTCCACTTATCACAATGGCCAATTTCAGTGCACAGTTTCCTAGCACAATTACTGATATTGAGAACTCCTTTCTCCTCATGTCAATGGAGTTTCATGGATATTAAATACCATATTGGCAATTTTGGTAATTTGGCAAGGTAATTTATAAGGAGATTTTCATCATATATGAGAGACGTTTCATCCCTACGACACTCCACTATTACAGTTACCTACTTTTCAATCTTGGTAATTGTGCAGCGAAATTGTAAACTAAGACTAGCCCAATAACCATGCTATTAGGAATATTGTATAGCTGATCATATTGATTATAGCTTTCCATGTATAGCTGATAGGCTTACTATGTATACTTGATTGCATTCCTGTACTCCAAGCCACATTGGCTATATATATAAGAGGTCACCCCCCTTGTTATGGGTGTGGTGTTTCCCAAACCGTGTCTCTCTACATGGTATAGAGCCTAATCCTTCCTTTTCTTTCCGCTGCCCACCCTCCTCCCGCGATCTGCTCGAGCGCCGCCAGCTTGCATCGGCGCCGGCCCTCCCTGGTCACCATGTCCGACATCACAGGTGATCCCCTCGGCGCCGCCCCCTCGGCATGCCGACCATCCCGGCGCTCGGCTCCTCGTCCTCACCCGGCCCTAGGGGCCTCCTCTACCCCGCGCCGGGCGCCCCCACCATGACGGCCGTCTCTAACGGCACCATGGCCGCCAACGCCGTCGGCTCCATGGCGGCCGTCCAACGAGCGCTCGCTCGGCACCTCGTGGTTCCCTCCTACGCCACGATCTCCGTCAAGTCACACGTGCCGACCTAGTTGGAGCCGCAATCCTCCAACTACGGCCCACGACGCCGGCGGCGCGGCTTGGGCCGACCAGCCCCGGTGGCGCCGGGAGGCCCGGCGGGTGGCGCGCCCCCGGCCTCGCCGGGCGCCGGCCCGGCCCTCGGGCCCACACGGCGTTCGCACCTGTCCAGATGTCGGCCCAGCCGCAAGCATGGGATCAGGCTTGGCTGATTGCGGCCCTCAACCAGCTGGCGTTACAGAACCAAGGGTGGGTGATGGACTCTGGCGCTTCCTCTCACATGTCGTCTACGGATAGTATACTTCTCTCTTGCTTTCCACCATCCACCTCTTCCATTACTGTCAGCAATGGCCACTCTTTACCTGTTACTTGCCGCGGTTCTTCTATTCTTCCTACCGGTTCCTCTAATTTTGTGCTTCGTAATGTCCTAGTAGTACCCTCCTTGATTCGCAACCTTCTTTCCGTACGTCAGTTTACTCGTGACAATAACTGTTCGATTGAATTTGACGCTCTTGGTTTCTCTGTTAAGGATATTCCGAGTCGACGCGTGATGCTTCGTTGCGATAGTACCGGCGACCTCTACACGTTCCCCGCCACCACCGCCGCGTCGCCGCTCGCCACACTCGCCATCACCACCACCATCTAGCATGCTCGCCTCGGTCATCCTCGCTTCCTCCGTCATCGACACCCTTAGGAATAATTCCTTTATCACTTGTAATAAAGTAGCCCGGTCCCTTTGTCACTCGTGTCAACCGGGCAAACACGTGTGGTTACCCTTTACCCGTTCCCAAACTCCCGCATCGCGCCTTTTGATCTCATTCATTGTGATGTTTGGACATCTCCCGTAGCCAGCATCTCTGGGTGTTAGTACTATTTGGTGTTGCTCGATGACTACTCTCATTTTTGTTGGACGTACCCTTTAGTTCGCAAATCTGAAGTAGCCTCCATCATTACCGATTTCTGCGCCTATGCCCACACGCAGTTTGGCGCTCTTGTCAAGTCCTTCCAGGCTGACAACGGTACTGAGTTTGTTAACCGCACATTGACGACTTTCCTTTCCTCCCGAGGTATCCTACTTCGACTGTCGTGTCCTTACACTTCTCAGCAGAACGGAAAGGCCGAGCGCATTCTCCGTACGTTGAATAATATCGCCCGCACCCTACTCATTCACGCTCACATGCCTCCCGTTATCGGGCCGAGGCCCTCGCTACTGCCACCTATGTCCTCAACCGCCGACCCTGTTCCTCTGTGGATGGCGTCGTTCCCTACACCCTTCTTCACGGCACCACTCCGGACTACGACCAGCTGCGTGTTTTCGGCTGTCTATGCTATCCCAACCTATCGGCCACTGCCTCACACAAGCTTGCTCCGCGCTCTACAGCCTGTGTTTTTCTGGGGTATCCTTCATCCCATAAGGGTTATCGCTGTCTCGACTTAGTCACTAAACGTATAATCATCTCACGTCATGTGGTTTTTGATGAGACATCGTTTCCCTTCTCCGTCGTTCCATCTTCTACATCCGAATTGGATTTTCTTTACGCACCTAATCCTCGCAAAGAACTCGCGTGGCGGCCCTCCGTCACTTGCGTGACGTTGAGCGACCACGGCCTTCGCCTCTCATACACGAGGACGACGATCCGGCCATCCTCATGCGTGGTCCGCTTCTCCGGGCGCTTCCACTCGCGCGGTGACAACCTCTCCACCACCGGCGCCGGCTCCCGCACCGCCGCGCCCCCCGCCGGGCCGATCCTCGTGTGATCATACGCGTCTACGCGCCCGGCGACCGCGCCCCCCCACCGGCACGGCGGGCGGCCGTGCCACCCGCGGACCCCGGCGCCCCCACATGCCAGGGCGGCCGTGCGGTCGTGGCGCCCCCCCGTCGACCCCGCTTCGCCACCTTCATCGACCGCTTCTTCTTCATCACCGGCTTCGCCGTGCCCCCGCTCCACCACCGCCTGTGCCGAGCCGGCCCGTGACGCGCACTCAGTCAGGCGCCATTGCACCGGTCCGTTATGTCGGGCTGACGGCGGTGGCATCAGCCGCCTCACCGATTCCCGGCAACTACCGCAGTGGTCTGGCTGATCCAAATTGGTGTGCCGCCATGGCCGATGAGTACAAGGCGCTGATCGACAACGGCACCTGGCGCCTTGTACCTCGTCCGCCCGGCGCCAACGTTGTCTCCGGAAAGTGGATATTCAAACACAAGTTCCACTCCGACGGGAGTCTCGCTCGTCATAAGGCGCGCTGGGTTGTTCGCGGTTTCTCCCAGCAGCATGGCATAGACTACGATGAGACGTTTAGTCCGGTGGTCCAACCGGCGACCATCTGGGCTGTTCTCAGCATTGCCACTTCCCGAGCCTGGCCGATTCACCAGCTTGACGTGAAGAACGCCTTCCTTCACGGTCACCTCGACGAGACTGCCTACCGGCGCCCGCCGCCCGGTTTCGTCGATCCCCGCCGCTCCCGACCACGTGTGTCTCCCCGCTAAAGTCCCTCTACGGTCTTAGCGCAGCGCGCCCCGTGCGTGGTATCAGCGGTTCGCCTCCTTCCTCCGGCAGCTCGGCTTCACTGCCTCCACCTCCGACACCTCCCTCTTTGTTTACAAAGAGGGCGCCGGTATCGCCTACCTGCTGCTCTACGTCGATGACATCATTCTGACTGCTTCGTCTTCGACACTTCTTCAGTCCATCATGGATCGACTCGCGTCTGAGTTTGCTATGACGGACCTTGGCGATCTACATCACTTCCTCGGCATCTCAGTCAGCCGCTCTGCCGATGGCCTCTTCCCTCGTCTCGGCGCCGCACGCCGTCGACCTTCTCCCGCCGCACCGCCATGGCCGAGTGTCACTCTACGGTGACCCCCGTTGACACTCACGCCAAGCTCTCGGCGACCGACGGCGCCCCGCTCTCCTCCTCGGACGGCCTTCGACTACCGGAGTCCGGTCGGCGCCCTCCGCACCTCACGCCGACTCATCCGGACTTGGCGTATGCTTCGTTCGGCGAGTTCCGCCTCTTCATGCACGACCCGCGCGAGCCTCATCTTGCGCCGGTCAAGTGCATCCTACGCTACGTGAAGGGCACTCTCTCCTCCGGTCTTCACATCGGTACCGGTCCGGTCCACTCCCTCACGCTTATTCGGATGCGGGACCGGGCGGGATGTCCGGACTCTCGACGTTCTACCTCTAGCTTCGCGTCTTTCTTGGCGACAACTTGATCTCCCGGTCCTCGAAGCGTCGGACCACGGTGTCCCGGTCTAGCGCCGAGGCCGAGTATCGCGCCGTCGCCCATGCCGTCGGCCCGAGTCCGCGGCTGCGCCGGCCTTCTTCGGGAGCTCCATGTCCCCCCGGACTCCGCCACCGTTGTCTACCCGTGACAACGTCGCGTCTTGTCTATATGACAACAAACCCGGTCCATCATCGGCGCACGAAGCATATCGAGATCGACATCCACTTCGTTCGCGAGAAGGTGGCCTTGGGGCAGGTTCGAGTTCTTCATGTTCCGTCCTCCCATCAGTTTGCGGACATCATGACGAAGGGTCTTCCGGTTCAGCTCTTCACCGATTTTCGGTCCAGTCTTTGCGTCCGCACTCTTCCCGCTGCGACTGCGGGCGGGTATTAGGAATATTGTATAGCTGATCATATTGATTATAGCTTTCCATGTATAGCTGATAGGCTTACTATGTATACTTGATTGCATTCCTGTACTCCAAGCCATATTGGCTATATATATAAGAGGTCACCCCCTTGTTATGGGTGTGGTGTTTCCCAAACCGTGTCTCTCTACACATGCCAATCAGCAAAATTGCTCATGGAAAATAATATTTAATGCCTATAGAAATTCTTATGGAACATTGCATTGACACTAACCTAAGTTTAGGGGTCAAGGGCATGGCCTCGTGATTATACTCAATTTTTTTAATCCTAAAACACAAAAAGCTACAGGGAGAGGCCCCTCCATTTAAGACTAACTGAAGTAAGGGACAAATCAAACAATGGGACAAGAGTGAATAGAAGGTTCTATTGTACTCATGAAGTGCTCCTTTCGTCCCAAAAAGAATGTCGTTCTAGAAATTTAGGACAAATTATTAAGGATGTGAAATGACCATGATTACCCCTATTTATTTGTCATATTCGGTGCCAATTGATTGTTGCATGCCCACATACACATGCACACATGCCAAATTAAGTAAAACGTCATTCTTTTTAGGACAAATTTTGAATCCGAAAACGTCGTTCTTTTTGGGACGAAAGAGTATGTACATATATATTAATATATACATGGTGGAAGGGCATCTCCATTTGGATATGTAACGACCCACACCATTTGGAATTAAATCTCATGCTAAATATTCTCTACCCCTCCCCCCCATCAATTTGATTCTCATTTGATCATCCTTGAGTTATGTTGATAATGCCTCTATGAAAAAACTTAAGGGAAAATATGTGGAATACATGTAGGTAAATATATACTAGGTGGACTCCTCAAAACCTATTGGGAAAATACAGAGAACCATGCTATTAAATTGGATACATTCAATTTTTTTTATCTTGTTTTGCTTTCTCAAATCACATCACAATATCCGATACTATGCATATCGGACCATGTAAAACTATAAATTATCTTTAAAACAAATTCTAAATGACGCTAATTTGAATTTTAATAATGATAGTATATCATTGAAACAATTAGAAAGCTATCTTTGTAACCAAGAATTCTATTATATTTAAGTCGGATCCTCCAATGTGATGCCTGCACAATGATTTTCTTTCTTCAATCACTCGTCAGGAAATCACCGGCTTGGGTGGTCCAAAGAAGGAGCCAAATCTACATGGCAACAGTCAAACACAGAACAAGACTATATAACAACAGTATGATAGGATATGCACCAGAAATATTATCTGCATAGAGTGTTTATTAAAAGTTCCCCTTATTCATTGTTTTACCTTTTCTTATATTATTGTTTTTATATAGCAACATAAGAATAATATAACAAATAGTGATAAATACTATAAAGAGAATTTTAAAAATAAAACTCACCATTGTGAATGCGTGACCACAAGAATAAGCTAAATTGAAGGTAGTAGGAAAAAAGTAATGATCATTTTAGGATCTAAAGACTAAATTATAAATAAAAAAAAGTTAAAACCAGTCAATGGCTAAATTTGAACAGCTTTGATAGTTGGATCGCTAAAGATACCCGGTTTTGGAGTTCAATGCTCAAAACCAAACTTTGGCATAAATATATAAATATTAAATTTAGTTTTCAACATATTATATCACTTTTATCTATGGGCTCAAGTTAATTAAATGATCCAATCATGACAAAAAAGACAATGTATGGAAATAAAGAAACTATGTGTTGAGCGTTGCAATCATATGCCAACACACATGCGGTGACTAATAATTTTGTCTAACCAGCATGCTAGCAACCACGATCTCTGATTGATTGCACTCGATTGGAGACATCCCTATGGCCCATGCTAATTAATTAATCGAATCATGCCAACACAGGTCACGGAAGGGGATTAAGGATGATGTGAGGTCACTCCCCTTGGACACATCAATATTATTACTAGGGATACTTTGCAGCCACCCGATACGATCATTAAAGCTCGTGAGTCGTGACACTTTTGGATATTGTATATTCAATGAATTAGTCATTGTTATTGCCTGTTGGGTTTTTGACGGAGAAGTGGAGACACTCTTAATTAAAAATGAGCTTAAGCTTGTCACTCTTTGAGCCAAACCAGCTATTACTATGAAAAGAAACTTTGATGAGTAATTTCTAATTGCAATCCTGTTTCCTTTTTGGACTTGAATACCATGTAATCATCTCTGTACATAATTTTTTTTCTAATATAATAACGGGTCGGGGGCTCTATAATTCATTATTGGGCTTGGTTGGACTATATCACTTTCAGCACTGGGTCCAAGTTAATTAGTTAACTTAATCATGTAAACACAAGACAGGGATAGGACATTGAGAACGTGGGAGGTCACACTCTCCCTGAAACACTCCCCGATCCACCAGCGTGCCAACATGTGTGATGTGCATGTGTCCCTACGCATATGCGCTGATAAAAGTTTTTGCTAACACGTGTTTGTTAGGAGCATTAGAAACAAATATATGTGATCGATTTGGCTAACACTAGTGATCGCCCAACCCTCGCCGTGAGCCGTCAGGTTGTACACAACGTTTTTACAGGAGGTATGTATCGTTAGATTTTAAATCCCATAACCGACTTTGCACAGGAAAGCTATGTAGCCATTGTTGAAAACTGTTTGTATAATATTCAAATCACATACGGAAAATATTTTTTTGACAGAACACGTACCAAAATAGTCTGTGCATATATAAACTCTTGAAACCTTGTCGTCCTTGTTGAAGAGCTTTGCATATTATTAACTTTGAATCACACATATCTAATATTTTGCACATATATTTTTAGAAACTTTGTAACCATTATTTAAAAAAAATCGTGTAAACGTTTAACCATATCCAAGACTTTGTACCTAATTTTAAAAATATTTTAGTCACGATTTAAATGTTTATAGCAACTTCACATTTTCTATCACCATCCTAAACCTTAATTTCTACCATGCTAAAATATAAGGTATTCTGAACTTCACCTGGACAAGTGTTTATGAAGGGTTTAAAGTATATCACAAACTTCCATGATATGGATTTGAATTTTGTACCGGATCCATGAAACTTTTTATCCAATATTCTGAAACTTCCAAACCATAACCTCCAACTTACCATAAAAGTAAAATTTTAATTTAACCCTTTTCCATTGATCAATTAACCAAAACCCTAAATTTTGCCTTAACTTGCTCATATCTATCGTGGCCTTGTTCTGCCCATGCAAACAACTACCATTATCATTGCCCTTCAGGATATAAAAGTCAAAAGATGTCGCTTGAAGCAGTGGGCCTAGCTAATAAATTAATCAAATCATGCGAATAGAAGAAAGGGACGGGGGATAAAGTTTTATAATGTTGTCGGAGGTCACGCTCTTGTTGTGACCAGCTGGAATGTTTAATTGAGGGTAGCAAGTAGTGTCAACAGTGTTTATTTTTATAACATAAATTTGATATGACCCGATTTTTAATAAAAACATAAAATAAATGAATGATCAAAGCTAATTTTGGAGATCGTATTATATCATGAGGTTTTTTAGATACTTGAGAAGTATTAGGAAGTATTAAGAAGTATCAGGAAGTATCATCTTAATTAATTTAAAAAATTAAAGTACATAAGAAAATGGTGTTATAGTAATTTCCTTGTAGGTCCCACCATTTTGATACTTCCTAATACTTCCTGGTAGAAATTTCCTGATACTTCCTGTGTATTCCACCGTTGGATCTCGTCGGATGGACGGTTCATAAAAAAACAACTACCTTAAAAATCCTGAAATAGCATATTGCGCTTTATGAACAGAGGAATGGAGGGACTACTAGATTATAAAATGCCCCCCAAAGGATCGGAGCTGCCCAGCCCAACCGGTAGTAGGAATTGAAACACGCTAATGCATCACCGAACGACTAGTTAAGCTAAATCGAAGACAATGATCGATACTGAGTTTTTTTTTTCAATAGAAGATCCGGCCAGCCGGGCAACAACGTGAAATGCGCCTCATGTGCCACACTGGTTCAGTTGACAGCACAACAACACGGTGTAGAGTCAGTTGTATCCGAATAATATAAAAGAGCACAACTCCGATCCAGCAACAACACAGAAGGCCAATCGACAAAGCCGTCATGGGATCAGTGGACGAGGAGCAGCAGCCACTGCTTCTTGATCACCGGCACCCTCCTCAGGTTTCATCTCTTGTTCTCCCACACCTCTCTGTGTTCTTCTTTTCTGCGTACGTCTACTCCTATGCAGTATAATACTCCTATGCAGGATCTACTACTTGCAAGTTCGTCAGCAGCAGCAACAGATCATACCAACACAAATGAATCTCCCTTGCACGTTGCCGGGGCAGGGGGTTGGAAGGCGCCGGCGGCAATGGTGCTGGTGCAGCTTTTCCAGACGGGGTTGGTTCTGCTCTCAAAGGTGGCCATCGGCCACGGCTTGTTCGTCTTCGCGCTCGTCACTTACCGCAGTGCTTTCGGCACCATGTTCCTCTTCCCCTTTGCGCTCGTCTGCGAGAGGTGAGCCTTCTGGTTCTCTAGGGCAATTTTTTTTCTGTTTGGCTCTGTTTCTCTCTCATACTACGTGTAATAAAGTTGAAAGGAATACTCCAATCCTATTATTGAAAAAAAGGGACATAAGAGAGAGTTGGTTGTGAGGTTATGCTTATCATCAGCTTAAAAAAGAGTACATAAATGTTCTTATTAGTTCACTAATTGATTTGGTGTAGGGGCAAGTGGAGGGAGATGATGAACTGGCGTGTCTCGCGTTGGATTATCTTCAACGGGTTCATCGGGTATGGACCAAAACTCTATCTTAACATAAATATACTATAGATACCGATGAGACGACAAAGTTTGCGTTGACCATGGAGGACTAATTTGTTGATTGGATATATATGACATGTTTTTGGACATGCATAGGTATGCTGTACCAATAAACCTATACTACAACGGTCTCCAAGATACCACATCATCCTACGCCATCATATTTCTGAATATAATCCCTCTCATAACCTTCATTCTCTCTCTGTTGTTCAAGTAAGAATCTTTCTTCTTCCCTTTTGTGTTTTTATTCGGGACAGTGTACTAAATATATTTATGTAAACATGTGTTTTTTATCGACAAATAGAATGGAGAGATTGAAATTCGCCACGGTGGATGGATCACTGAAGATAGTTGGTGTCCTGACCTCTGTTGGAGGCACAATGGTCATAACTTTTTACAAGGGCAATCCGCTGCATTTATGGAATTCCATTCTTCAGTACCACAGCAATGAACAGACAGAGGTGGCAAGAAATCATCTAAGAGGAACAATCCTCTTGGTCGCCAGCAGCTTCGCATATGCTTGCTGGTACCTGATTCAGGTACTCATACGTACGTGCCCTTTTCATGATTCCTGTGCTCTCTGTGCAGGAGTCTGTAAAAGTTAATTATGACATGCTGTGTTAACGCAGACCAAGGTTCACAAAGTATATCCATACAAATATTGGTCATCTATGGCGACATGCTTGGTTGGAGGATTGATGACAGCATCTGTTGGAGTAATTGTGAGAAGGGACCAGGACGCATGGAAGCTCGGATGGGGTCTAAAACTTCTGACGGTTGTGTATTCGGTAGGTCATCAGATTCAGTATGCACAGCAAAATTAAAGAAAAACATGATGCTAGAAATTAGGCTACATGCGAGCTTTGCTTTTTAATGGATCGGTAAAACCCGGAATTAAGCTGGAAATAAACACTACACCTAGAGCGACTGTGTAAGTTCTAAAAAATAACAAAGCTATCAGAGATATATAATGTGTTCATATTTTTTCGTGGTGAGTTGTCATGAAAATAATAAAAACACTTATGGTACAGGGGGCTCTTGCAACGGCAGGGAAATATAACCTGAATTCATGGGTAGTTGCAAAGCGAGGTCCAGCGTATCCTCCAATGTTCACCCCATTATCGCTCGTCTTCACTGTTGTATTGGGCTCCATCCTTTTACGAGACATCATTACACTTGGAAGGTCAGTTTATTTTCTTTTAGAAAATATAGTTAATGGAAACCCACATGGTGGAAATGTGCGCAAAAAATATATGTTGGTTGTTGGAATAATTTGAAACTTCGGTGCATCCATAAATGTACTCTATCCAAAAAACTTGAGATGCAAATTTTCTTTTGAAAAAGTGCAAGATTCCACCTCAATGTTGTTTTCTAAGATAAATTATGTTGGACTGCTATCTATTAGCTACTCCACTTATTCCAAAATATAAGTACTTTTTTAAGTCTGTTATCCAAGTCAAACATATTTATCTTCGACTACTTCCTCATTCCCAAATAAAATACAACTCTTTCTTCCCAAAAAATCAATCAATATTAAATTTGATCAAATTTATAGAAAATATTACTAACATTTATGGTATAAAAACATTATTAGATTAGTAATGTAATGTATTTTTATGACTAAAGCTTTTTAGAGATGTAAATGCAGCATTTTTGTATAACTTTCTCAAAATCGAAACTATTTAACTCCTCGAAAAGTGAGAGCTGCATTCTTTTTGGGACCTATGGAGTAAATTTAAAGGAAAATATTTTACTATCTACAATTATTTTTCGCAAAAATATATACAATTATTAAATTCCATAATTTGGAGTATATATATTGTAGTGGATTGGATTTGAAGAACTAATTTGTTGATGTAGACATTGTGAAATTTTCTATAAATTTTGTCAAAATTAAATAGGTTGAACTCAAGTTGAAACTAAAATGGCGTACATTTTTAATAGAAATTCATGTATTAATCATGGCAAACAAATTATCTTATAATACTGTTTGTATATGGCCTTTAATTTTGAAATTAATGATGGACTTCTGTTTCTAAATGAGCAGCCTGCTTGGCACGACACTGGTGATTGCTGGACTCTACATGTTTCTTTGGGCTAAATCAAAAGATCCGTCCGGAAAATCATAAATCCATCGAAATTTTATAAGTCGAAGAAATGTCTTTGTATTGTGTTATAAATTGGCTTGGTAAATCATAACCCTTGCCCTACTTCTCCGTGATAAGCCCGTTGGACTGAAAAATAAATCAAAGTCATTAAATGGATCAATATAGTGATCTTACATTTGTTTATTTATTTTTGAATTTAGACGACTTTTTTTCCGCGGTTTACACGAGGTTTCAGTTTTTCATGGTGGTAGTGATTTCAACAAGATATGTTCCAACTTTTCAATGTTACACTTGTTGCAGATGTTTAATTTTGTTTCAATGTACTAGCAAAGTGCCTGTGCGTTGCCACGGGTATTAGACACAAATGATTGTATCTTCCCATGCACTTAAGCATTTCTTCCATCACAAATACATATTTTAATTTTTTAAATTCATAATTAATAATAAGAACAATGAAAGTAACCATATGCTTAGTAGGAGTAGGTCACTCTTGGTATTCTACAAAGCTGATTTTTTTTATAAAAAGAGAGTAACACGATAACTTATTAAGAACATCAGCCATGCTGATAAAAAGGAATCCAATTGTGTTTGGTTGGGTTCAGTGATAAACCTTAGAAAAGAGTGTAGAAAATTGCTGACAAAGTAGTTTTTCACTTTTTCAACGGTTTTTCACTTTGTCGATTAGGCTAACAATCACCGCATGAAGTTCCGGGATTCATTACAGTCTACATAATAAACAGTTAGACCAGTCAAAATCTGGCTTGTAGTCATAAAAACTTCTTAATGTCGTCTAGGAATTTACAGGATCATAATTTGGGTGTTCAAAGCAGTTTGCGTGAAATGAAATAGTTCGGGTGCGTTTGGCAGGGCTCCGACTCCGGCTGTGGCAGCTTCGGCTATAGCTGTGCTGGTGGAGCGGATTCTGCTGAATCCGTTTTAGGAAAACATTTGGCAAAACAACTTCTCTTAGCTGTGTAATGTGGATAAGGGGGTGAAATGTCCATAATGCCCTTCACTTTTCTTTTGTTTTTATTTTTTTCTCCTATTTTCTCCTTTCCATTTTCTTTTACCTTTTTTTCTTCTCATCTTCTTCTGTTATTTACTTCTCTTTTTTCCTTCCTTATTTCCACTGGAAGCCCACCGTGGCATTAAGGGCAACTCCAATGGAACTCTTAAATTTCAGCCCCTATTCTCCCATATAAGAGTCTTTCATCTAGATTTGAGGATCATTTTTTCTTCCAACTCCAACCCAACTCTCATATATCTCCTTACATCTTATTCATATCTTTCTTTATTCATATCATGTAACTAACAATCTAAATTCGCTACGAGAGGTTGATGAACACAAAATACCACAAATAGTCCATGTGCATACCACAAATATTACAAATTGTTTTGAAAAATAAAGAATACAAATTGTCCACCTACGGAAAATTCATACATAGCCTGCTAGCTCCTGCAGTTCAGCATGAATAATAAGAACAAAATGTAATTGGGCAATTCTGTCTTCTATCTATGCATTTGCATTATCTACTGTCAGCAGGGAATACAATCTCCATAGTGTACTGTAAGCAGGGAAAAAAATCTTCCCGTCCTATTTCGCTCACAAATCGGGCACGCAAAGCGAGCAAAGCATCGTGAACCACTCCTATCCGTATCGCATCACAAAGCGAGAGCAAGCATCGACAAAGCGAGGAAAGGAAAAGCGAGGCAAGCGGTAGAGCAGAAAGCGAAGATCGACCTACGCAAGCACCCGGCAAGATGGGGGGCGGGCGGCGGCCGACCATGGCGCATCTACTCGCGCACAACCACTGCCCCTCGCGTGCATCGACGCGCGCATGCACCGAGCAGGTCACCGCCGACCTCCACGGGCGCGGCCTAGGGGCGGAGCACCGCCGGGTCTCACAGGCGCAACCAAGGGTGGAGCACCGCCAGCCTCCACAACCCACAGGCGCAGCCATGGGGCACGCATCTGCGCGTGCGGCATCGAGGCGGAGCACCTCTGGCCCCTACAGCGTGGCGCGCTGCTCTGCATCTGCGCGTGCGGCCTCGGCCCGAGCGCCGCTAACCCCCATGGTCGCCGCCACCGGACTGGCCGCTGCTGGATCTACGATTTCGTGCGGCGGCTCGGCGCGGTGGACCGAGCGAGGGTGGCGAGAGGGCGGAGGAGCGGTCTTCGGACGGGAGGAACCGACGACGGGCCGCCGGTAGAGGGACCTGTTGCGATGGAGGAAGCGGAGGGCCAGCGCCGCCGCCGCACTCACCGCCCGTCTCCACCGCACCGCCGGCCTTCACCTCCCGCAAGCCGCCGCACCCGCCCGTTCTTGGCCGGATCCGCCACCCCTCGGGCCATAGGAAAGGAGGGAGGCGGCGCACCACACACTTCATCCGCGCGCCCCGCATCCGCACCCGGACGGCGGTGCCGGCGGGGGCGCGCCCTCGCGCGTCCGTGCCCGGACCGCGGCGGCGGTGGGGGCGGCATGCGCCCGGGGCGCACCGGCGGCGGCCGCGCCCGGGCTCCGCGCGCCCGAGGCGGCCGGCGGGGCCGTGCACCGGTAGTGGGGCAGCGCGACCGCAGCGGGGCCCGTGCGCCGGCGGGCCGGGGACGCTCGACCGACGATCCCCTCCCCCCGGAAGGAGGAGCTCGCCTCGCCATCGCCGGTGGTCCGGCCGCGGTACGGCGACGAGTGCCGCGCGAGGGAGATGGCCGTGGACCGTGGTTGCCGGTTCCGCGCGGGGGATGCAGACTTGTGGAGCGGGGCGGTCCGACGACGATAACATTTCCTTCTTTTTTGTTGTAGGGTCAACTACCAACGATGCATCTGATTGGAAAATTGTAATCGAACGTCGGGACGTTAGCAATAAATTTACAGTGCTAGTTTAGCGGCAGCGTATGTTTCTCAAACGTGATGTGTGGACTTGATTCTCCTAATTTAATTTGGATGCGAACTCGATCGTGTTCTTCTTATAATATAAAGGGAAAGCTCAACTACAATAGTTCGAACAAAACAAGAGAGATCATCTGCTCGACGCGTCCGATCCCAACCAACCTAAGCGTGCAGAGCCTCTCCTCTTGCATTAGCGACGGGGTCCGTCCTCAATCCCTTCTTCTTCCTCCCTCGCCAACAACGACGTCGGCGCGCTACCTGCCGACCTGCTGTACGAGATCCTCCTCCGCCTCCCGGCCATCGAGTTCTGCCACCTCCGTCTTGCCTGCCGGTCAACAAGTTACAAACCACACTCACAGAGTACTCATCCTCTAAACAGCTCCAAATCTCAATTCCAAACCTGTGTAAAAACTCAAATAGAAGGCCGCACAGGCATGCATTCAGCAAACAGGCTGAGAACATGTGCCTAAAGAACGACGACCAACATTCCTGTAGGTTGGAACGAGCACAATCTTTTTCCTCCTTCTTGCATCTTTCTTCTTCCTCATTCGTTGATCCCAATCTATCCGATCCAAGACTGATAGACATCAGCTCAGGGGACAGACTTATTCTCACAAGCCTTTTACCGTGGTTGGATCTAACCACGACAAAACGGAGAGTGGCCAGAGAAATTTATTCCACAATGACGACACCATCTCCGCTATAATGTCGACATCAGGAAACCTAAATCTCCAAGATGAACCATCGGAAGTTGCACTGCTGCCGCCGCCGGAACCGGAAGTTGCGCCGCCGCCGCCGCCGCCGGAACTCATCTGGAGAAGAAAGAGCAGCCATGGTAGCATTGCCGACATTGTCACCGCATTGGGCGGATGCCGACCTCGCTTCCATCTGCAAAACCTAAGCTACTGCTCTAAGCACTAGATTAAATACAGATGGGACGGAGCCAACCACAAATCCGGACTCGCCGGCTTGAAATCCTACCCTCTCGGTGTCGGAGACGACACCGGAGGAAGAAATCAAAGTCGGCGGGCCGGAACTGCCGTCACCTCTTTTCGCCTCGGGAGAGAAGAGGAAAAAACGTTGGGCTAGAGGAGCCACAGTTTCCCAGCGATCATCTAAGTATTCCCCTTCCAGGTGTCACGCCACGGTTGGACAGGAACCCATGCTCTGTACTGAATCTAACCACCTGTAAAGTCACCACCCTGCCCAATAGCTCATGCCATCTAGGAGTACTGGGAACATATCCATATCTACTTGTTGCGTTCCCTCCATCGGGGAGGACAAGGTGCTCCGCACTCACCTTAGACTGACTCCAACAATGCGAGGAAAAATAGGAGAGGCATACCTTCATTTGCCTCGCACACAGTAGATGCAACAATGATACAAAACTTCTCCTCTCCAACAGCTGATGCAAAATCCGCACACCAGTGGGCCTCCCGCTCCTCTCGCGCGCTGCCTGTGAACGGAGGAGGAAGGGGAGAGCCGGAGGAGGAGGAGGCAATCGGGCCACCTCGATTCGTATAATACGGCGTGAAGAGGCCAAGGAGGGGAGGACGTCGTGCCGGGTAGGCCACTACCGCCAAGGAGGCTGCTGCCGTCCGCCAGGCCGTTGTGTAGGGGAAAGAGAGGAGCAGGGGCCGCGGCCTGCAGAGGCGAACCGACAGTGAGGAGGAGGCCGTCGGGCCACCTTGCCTCGACCTCGAGGTCCTCGATGCCGGGATTCGTAGGGGACGAAGTGAGTAGGTCGCGCCGAGGAGCAAGGGGCCGCACCTTGCTTCTTGCGGAGGCGAACCGGCGGCGAGGAGGCCGCAGCCCTCAAATCTCCGCGGGGAAGGGGGGCTGCGCCCGTCGGAGGTGAGGAGGGGGCACACCCCGCCCGCCACGCCGCCGCGCAGGGGGGACAAGGGAGCAGGAGGCCACCGGCCATTGGCGGGAGAAAGGGGAACGAGAAGGAACCGATTTACCTCAGGGGAGATCAGTGAGGTTTTTTTGCATCGCGGTTGGACGAAGAGGCAAAATGGCTCTCTTGTTTGAATCTTCTGTTGGAGGATGTTTTCTTGCCAAAATCACTATGTGCGTGCCATTTTTGCTTTTGCATACTCTTGTTGGACTCAGTCTTAGCGCCAAGGACGACGACGGCAGCAGCCACCTCGATGTCCTCGAGCATACACTACTGGAAAATCGCTCATTTGTATCAGTTGCTAACCCTCATTTGTACTGGGTATCAAACCGGTACAGACCATCCAGTACAAATGTGAAATCACATTTGTACCGGGTATCCCACCCATTACAAAAATGAAAATTTGTACCGGGTGGTCTCCTGCCCCCGGTACAAATGTGATTTCCCGTTCCGACGTCAGTCCGCCCTGTTTCTATCCTTCTTTTCTTTTCTTTCTCTTCTTTTTTCCTTTTCCTTTTTCCTCTTGAATCACACAAATTTATACAGATTCAAAATCATTCATACAATAAGAATTTATAAAGAATCCATACACTGCAACAAGATTCACAATCATAGATTCACAAATACAAGCAGGACACAATCACACAGATTCACAATCACACATAATCATACAACAAGAATGTATCAAGACCGAATTCATACAAGAACAAAAATCACAATCATAGTCTTACAAGAACACCAATTCATCAGGACCGGCCTCAATCCTGCGCCTCGATCCCACACTCGGCCTCCTGCGGCGGCCCCGCACTCAGCCTCCCGTGGCGGCCCCGCACCCGGCCTCCCGCGCCCGGCGGGCGGTGGCCCCGCGCCCCGCCGACGGCGGCCCCATGGACTCTCGCGCCCGGCCTGCGGCGGCCCCACGCTCGGCGGCCCCGCGCCCGCCAGAGGACGAGAGCGGAATTGGCTAATGTTAGGTGAAATTCAAGATTTTTTTTAGTTACAGCTCACTACAACAAACAGACCTTTACCGCAGATCTGTGGTTTTTGATGGACTTTGAGAATTCTGTATGGTCCATGCAGCACATCCTACAACTTGACAGACATTATCCCAGGTGACATGGTAGGTGTTCAACCTTTGTTGGTATTAGATGAGGGAGGGATAATCCTATTAGTGCAGATAAGGTCAAGAGATATAGTGCAGATTTTCAATCCAGGAGCCAGTAATGCCACAAATTTACTTGAGCTAACAAACAGCAGGTGCTGTGTTGGAGTTGGAATATACAGCGGAAGTCTGCTGTGTTGATATTGTGGTTGCAAAGGTACCAAATTATTTTAATCCATGGAGCTTATGGAGTTATTCATGCTACTTATAATCCATACATGTTTATGTATTGTTTATCTGGGACATTAACTTTTTTCAACAATGGGAATAGTGCAATGCATACATGTTCTGTCGAATGGACAAATTGTTTCCTTCTACAATTATGTGCCTTCTTCTCTCGTGCTGAACAAAAAGTCTGTACTGAGCTCACCAGCATAACACACTTTCAGTTTCCATTCTGAATGTGACCTATAGGCTGATAACATCTGGTAATTTGTTTTGGAAGAAAACAAAAGGAACTCAACTGCTGAGAGTTATTCTCTAATTGCATTGATCATGTAAACTATTCATTGCTGGAAGTTATCGTAAAGTTAGCATTTTGGAAAGAGTCCTTCTAATTTAAATATTTGGATATCTTCTGTGTGTTTGAATGAGCAGCAAGAACGGTAGGGTAGGTCTTTCATGTGGTGGTTATCTTTTCGTTGGAATAAATTCTATAGCCCACGATTTGCAACATTGCACTAAACCTAAATTATTTTAATTTCTAATAAAACTAAAAATATGTTCCCCAGACTCATAATTTTTCTATGATTTAAATCTTTGATGAACATATGTTACAATAAATTGGTAGTTTAATTAAACTTTTAGGTTTAATTTTAAATTATTGAGAATTTACTTTAATTTCTCATCTTAATTTTTATTTATCATCAATTTATTTATATATTCATTATCAAAATCTGTAATAAAATATTTTAGTGAAGTTAGAATTCAAACATGATTCGTTAATTGTTCTTCTAAACACTTTAGGGTTACAAAATATAAAACTACTCCCTCTGTCCTGGATTGACAGTCACTGCAAAAAAGATAAAGCTACCAATGCACTAGTCAAAAGACATTGCCACCCCTATGGAGTATGTACTAGTAATGATTACACATAAGTCAATTTTTCTAGGGCTTTGATTTTTTTTACTGCATTGCATGTGGTGAAGGTCGCGAGGCTTTGATTTTTTTAACCAGCTAGTGGTGTGATACAGTAGCTATGACCTATTGCTCTACTAGCCAACGACGAAGATTTTGGGACCGAGTCCTGCAGCTTCCGCGACCGTCATACTGGGACAGAGGGAGTATGCTTCACGTACGCTTGCCTTAATAAGAATCAAGCCTCAGTACTAAAGAAACATTTATCACAAATGATCGATCATCACCGGTTTTGTATAGGATTGGCAGTGATAATTTACTTAGACTTCACGTCCAGATATCTCTCTAGCTGTGCTCCCCACACATCTTCCTCTCCTCCCTGCTTGTTAGAGATGGCAATGGGTACCTGAAACTCGGTGGGGTTTTACCCTATTAGGGTATGGGCATGGGTCAATTTGTTAACCCATGGGTTTGTTAATGGGCAAAATATTAAACCCGTCGGGTTTGCAAGCATGGGTCTGGGATTATTGAACCTGAGCCCGTAAACCCATGGGTTTTTAAAACCCGGTTCATCCTACAAATTAGCTCATATCACCCACAATATCATAGTTGCTCACTAGTCTGGCCCCAGCAGTGGCCTCCATACCCTACTCACCTCACCTTCTCCCACTCCTTTGAGCAGCGGCGGCCCATCTGCATCTGAGCATCTCCCTAACCAAATCGCGGTCTCTCGGCCTCGCGCACGTCCTGCGAGAGCCCTTGCTGGTTGCTGCGCACCCTCCTCTCCCTCTGCATCCTGCACTTCTGCTGCCTGCTCCTGCTAATCATCGCTGAGACAGCGAGCGAGAGTAGACAAACTAGCTGTAGCAAATTAGCCTCCTATTAGGGGTGGGCACAATTAAACCGAAACCGAAACTGAAAAAAAAACACCGAAAGTCGAACCCAACCGAAATGTCGGGTTTTTTGGCTTTTGGCTTCGCTTTCTGATTTTGGGAACATCGGTATTTGGGTTTGGCTTCGGTTTTCAACCGCCGCAATACCGAACAACCGAACACTGGCCAGCAAACAAAACCAATGAAGGCCCTGTCTCAAGTGTAGATGCAGCCCATAATTTACATGGATCTCTTTGGTCCGTTGGCCCAACAATCTGTGCAGCCCATATAACCGGCCACCCACGACGCCCACTACAACTTGCCTAACCTTATCCCTTTGCTCGTCCGTTGTTGTTACGGGAGGACAGGAAACGCCGGTGGGTAGTGGCGGCGCGGCGGGGGGGGGGGGGGGGGGGGGGGCGCGAGTCGTGGCCTCGTCCAGCCGGCGCATGCGTGGATGCGGCCATGCGGGTGCTACATCACTGGTAGCCTGCTAAGGTGCTGGCGTAGCTAGGGATGGGCACAATTAAATAGAAACCGAAAAAACACCGAACCGAGCTGAATCGAACCAAAATGTCGGTTTTTCGGTTTTCGGTTTCGGTTTCTGATTTTGGGAACATCGGTGTTCGGGTTCGGCTTTGGTTTTCAACCGCTGCAACACCGAACAACTGAACAAAACCGAACACTGGCCGGCAAACAAAACCAACGAAGGCACTGTCTCAATTGTAGATGCAGCCCATAATTTACATGGACCTCTTTGGTCCGTTGTGTGCAGCCCATATAACCGGCCACCCATGACGCCCACTACAACTTGCCTAACCTTATCCCTTTGCTCATCCGTTGTTACCGCCGGAGGACAAGAAACGCCGACGGGTGGTGGCGGCGCGGCCGGGGGCGCGCGACGGCGCGAGTCGTGGCCTCGTCAAGCCAGCACATGCGTGGATGCGGCCATTCGGGATGCTACATAGCTGCTAGCCTGCTAAGGTGCTGGCGTAGCACGGCAGCAGGAGCCGCAGGCCGCAGGCGGTAAGGGCGGTGCAAGGCTGCTCCGAGCGTGGCTTGTGCGGCCATGGGGCGTAGCAGAGTGAGTGGCCAGGCGTGGGGAGCGGCTACGCGGGCGAGCGACAGAGGAGGCGCAGATGAGTGACGCCCGCATCGACGGCGCAAGCATGGGCGGCCTCCCTGCGACCCTGCAGTACTGTTTTTCATCTCATCCATTAAACTTCGGTGGAGTTTGGTATACACCGAAAACGAACCGAAAAAACCGAAACCGAATTAGTCGGTTTTTGATTTTTCTGCCAACCGATCGGTTCTTCATTTGCCAAAACCGATTTTTTTTACCACCGAAATAACCGAACCAAAATGTCGGTTTAAACCGAATGCCCACCCCTAGGCGTAGCACAGTAGCAGGAGTCGTAGGCTGCTCCGAACGCGGCTTGTGCGGCCATGGCGCGTAGCAGAGCGAGTGGCCAGGCGTGGGGAGCGGCTGCGCGGGCAAGCGGCAGAGGAGGCGCAGATGAGTGACGCCTGCATCGACGGCGCAAGCAACGCGGGCCTCCCTTCGACCCTGCAGTACTGTTTTTCTTCTCATCCATTAAACTTCTGTGGAGTTCGGTATACACCGAAAATCGAACCGAAAAAACCGAAACCGAATCAGTCGGTTTTTGATTTTGCTGCCAACCGATCGGTTCATTTGCCAAAACCGATTTTTTTGACCACCGAAATAACCAAACCGAAATGTCGGTTTAAACCGAATGCCCACCCCTACCTCCTATGCTCATCCCCAGTCTCCTTTTGAATGATTTTTTTTTGGTGCTGCTGAGTGCTGACTCCTGCTGATTGCTTAAAAGGTGATTTTGATTTGGCGTTTTCAAATTTTTGGCTGCTTCTGTGCATGCATATGTCAGGAACTCAGGATGGTACTAATGATTAATGGATGTTTTCTTCTTTAGTGCGAATCAAATTAAGAATGGCAGCGTCATCCATTATGCTTCCTTGAACTATGAACTAAACATAGTCCTATTGAACATCTGTGCGCAACTTTCCGTGCAGGCGCAGGTTTCGGCAAAGTCTAGACACGTCACGAGTCGTGGGTTTCTTAGCGGGCAAATTTTATTTCCACGGGCACGGTTATGGGATGGCAAAACCCAATGGGTTTGTGTCCGTTGCCATCTCTATTCGTGCTCCCCCACCGCTTCTCCCCGTTCTGCTCTGTGTAAAGTCCCGCTTACGCCTGGCAGCTCTGTAGGACCTCAAGAATATACTCATTTAACAACACTTTTCTTTTCTGCGCACTTTGTCCTCACTCAAGCGCACTCAAAAATGACTTCTTGGTCGGTCACCCATTGCTCCAGGTCAAGCACGCTGGCAACATCATAACAGCGTCCTAAACTATTTTTTCTGCCAACACTCATGGGAAATAATGCATGTCCACTTATCACAATGGCCAATTTCAGTGCACAGTTTCCTAGCACAATTACTGATATTGAGAACTCCTTTCTCCTCATGTCAATGGAGTTTCATGGATATTAAATACCATATTGGCAATTTTGGTAATTTGGCAAGGTAATTTATAAGGAGATTTTCATCATATATGAGAGACGTTTCATCCCTACGACACTCCACTATTACAGTTACCTACTTTTCAATCTTGGTAATTGTGCAGCGAAATTGTAAACTAAGACTAGCCCAATAACCATGCCAATCAGCAAAATTGCTCATGGAAAATAATATTTAATGCCTATAGAAATTCTTATGGAACATTGCATTGACACTAACCTAAGTGTAGGGGTCAAGGGCATGGCCTCGTGCTTATACTCAATTTTTTTTAATCCTAAAACACAAAAAGCTACAGGGAGAAGCCCCTCCATTTAAGACTAACTGAAGTAAGGGACAAATCAAACAATGGGACAAGAGTGAATAGAAGGTTCTATTGTACTCATGAAGTGCTCCTTTCGTCCCAAAAAGAATGTCGTTCTAGAAATTTAGGACAAATTATTAAGGATGTGAAATGACCATGATTACCCCTATTTATTTGTCATATTCGGTGCCAATTGATTGTTGCATGCCCACATACACATGCACACATGCCAAATTAAGTAAAACGTCATTCTTTTTAGTACAAATCTTGAATCTGAAAACATCATTCTTTTGGGGACGAAGGAGTATGGACATATATATTAATGTATACATGGTGGAAGGGCATCTCCATTTGGATATGTAACGACCCACACCATTTGGAATTAAATCACATGCTAAATATTCTCTACCCCTCTCCCCCATCAATTTGATCCTCATTTGATCATCCTTGAGTTATGTTGATAATGCTTCTATGAAAAAACTTGAGGGAAAATATGTGGAATACATGTAGGTAAATATATATTAGGTGGACTCCCCAAAACCTATTGGGAAAATACGGAGAACCATGCTATTAAATTGGATACATTCAATTTTTTTTATCTTGTTTTGCTTTCTCAAATCACATCACAATATCCGATACTATGCATATCGGACCATGTAAAACTATAAATTATCTTTAAAACAAATTCTAAATGACGCTAATTTGAATTTTAATAATGATAGTATATCATTGAAACAATTAGAAAGCTATCTTATGATGCGTACATCCCCGGATGTAGAGGCCGGATTATGTGATCCATTATCTAAAAAATTAGAAAGCTATCTTTGTAACCAAGAATTCTATTATATTTAAGTCGGATCCTCCAATGTGATGCCGGCACAATGATTTTCTTTCTTCAATCACTCGTCAGGAAATCACCGGCTTGGGTGGTCCAAAGAAGGAGCCAAATCTACATGGCAACAGTCAAACACAGAACAAGACTATATAACAACAGTATGATAGGATATGCACCAGAAATATTATCTGCATAGAGTGTTTATTAAAAGTTCCCCTTATTCATTGTTTTACCTTTTCTTATATTATTGTTTTTATATAGCAACATAAGAATAATATAACAAATAGTGATAAATACTATAAAGAGAATTTTAAAAATAAAACTCACCATTGTGAATGCGTGACCACAAGAATAAGCTAAATTGAAGGTAGTAGGAAAAAAGTAATGATCATTTTAGGATCTAAAGACTAAATTATAAATAAAAAAAAGTTAAAACCAGTCAATGGCTAAATTTGAACAGCTTTGATAGTTGGATCGCTAAAGATACCCGGTTTTGGAGTTCAATGCTCAAAACCAAACTTTGGCATAAATATATAAATATTAAATTTAGTTTTCAACATATTATATCACTTTTATCTATGGGCTCAAGTTAATTAAATGATCCAATCATGACAAAAAAGACAATGTATGGAAATAAAGAAACTATGTGTTGAGCGTTGCAATCATATGCCAACACACATGCGGTGACTAATAATTTTGTCTAACCAGCATGCTAGCAACCACGATCTCTGATTGATTGCACTCGATTGGAGACATCCCTATGGCCCATGCTAATTAATTAATCGAATCATGCCAACACAGGTCACGGAAGGGGATTAAGGATGATGTGAGGTCACTCCCCTTGGACACATCAATATTATTACTAGGGATACTTTGCAGCCACCCGATACGATCATTAAAGCTCGTGAGTCGTGACACTTTTGGATATTGTATATTCAATGAATTAGTCATTGTTATTGCCTGTTGGGTTTTTGACGGAGAAGTGGAGACACTCTTAATTAAAAATGAGCTTAAGCTTGTCACTCTTTGAGCCAAACCAGCTATTACTATGAAAAGAAACTTTGATGAGTAATTTCTAATTGCAATCCTGTTTCCTTTTTGGACTTGAATACCATGTAATCATCTCTGTACATAATTTTTTTTCTAATATAATAACGGGTCGGGGGCTCTATAATTCATTATTGGGCTTGGTTGGACTATATCACTTTCAGCACTGGGTCCAAGTTAATTAGTTAACTTAATCATGTAAACACAAGACAGGGATAGGACATTGAGAACGTGGGAGGTCACACTCTCCCTGAAACACTCCCCGATCCACCAGCGTGCCAACATGTGTGATGTGCATGTGTCCCTACGCATATGCGCTGATAAAAGTTTTTGCTAACACGTGTTTGTTAGGAGCATTAGAAACAAATATATGTGATCGATTTGGCTAACACTAGTGATCGCCCAACCCTCGCCGTGAGCCGTCAGGTTGTACACAACGTTTTTACAGGAGGTATGTATCGTTAGATTTTAAATCCCATAACCGACTTTGCACAGGAAAGCTATGTAGCCATTGTTGAAAACTGTTTGTATAATATTCAAATCACATACGGAAAATATTTTTTTGACAGAACACGTACCAAAATAGTCTGTGCATATATAAACTCTTGAAACCTTGTCGTCCTTGTTGAAGAGCTTTGCATATTATTAACTTTGAATCACACATATCTAATATTTTGCACATATATTTTTAGAAACTTTGTAACCATTATTTAAAAAAAATCGTGTAAACGTTTAACCATATCCAAGACTTTGTACCTAATTTTAAAAATATTTTAGTCACGATTTAAATGTTTATAGCAACTTCACATTTTCTATCACCATCCTAAACCTTAATTTCTACCATGCTAAAATATAAGGTATTCTGAACTTCACCTGGACAAGTGTTTATGAAGGGTTTAAAGTATATCACAAACTTCCATGATATGGATTTGAATTTTGTACCGGATCCATGAAACTTTTTATCCAATATTCTGAAACTTCCAAACCATAACCTCCAACTTACCATAAAAGTAAAATTTTAATTTAACCCTTTTCCATTGATCAATTAACCAAAACCCTAAATTTTGCCTTAACTTGCTCATATCTATCGTGGCCTTGTTCTGCCCATGCAAACAACTACCATTATCATTGCCCTTCAGGATATAAAAGTCAAAAGATGTCGCTTGAAGCAGTGGGCCTAGCTAATAAATTAATCAAATCATGCGAATAGAAGAAAGGGACGGGGGATAAAGTTTTATAATGTTGTCGGAGGTCACGCTCTTGTTGTTTAATTGAGGGTAGCAAGTAGTGTCAACAGTGTTTATTTTTATAACATAAATTTGATATGACCCGATTTTTAATAAAAACATAAAATAAATGAATGATCAAAGCTAATTTTGGAGATCGTATTATATCATGAGGTTTTTTAGATACTTGAGAAGTATTAGGAAGTATTAAGAAGTATCAGGAAGTATTAGGAAGTATCAGGGAGTATCATCTTAATTAATTTAAAAAATTAAAGTACATAAGAAAATGGTGTTATAGTAATTTCCTTGTAGGTCCCACCATTTTGATACTTCCTAATACTTCCTGGTAGAAATTTCCTGATACTTCCTGTGTATTCCACCGTTGGATCTCGTCGGATGGACGGTTCATAAAAAAACAACTACCTTAAAAATCCTGAAATAGCATATTGCGCTTTATGAACAGAGGAATGGAGGGACTACTAGATTATAAAATGCCCCCCAAAGGATCGGAGCTGCCCAGCCCAACCGGTAGTAGGAATTGAAACACGCTAATGCATCACCGAACGACTAGTTAAGCTAAATCGAAGACAATGATCGATACTGAGTGTCTTTTTTCAATAGAAGATCCGGCCAGCCGGGCAACAACGTGAAATGCGCCTCATGTGCCACACTGGTTCAGTTGACAGCACAACAACACGGTGTAGAGTCAGTTGTATCCGAATAATATAAAAAAGCACAACTCCGATCCAGCAACAACACAGAAGGCCAATCGACAAAGCCATCATGGGATCAGCGGACGAGGAGCAGCAGCCACTGCTTCTTGATCACCGGCACCCTCCTCAGGTTTCATCTCTTGTTCTCCCACACCTCTCTGTGTTCTTCTTTTTTGCGTCTTTTCACGGCCATAATAACGTGCCATGAGATACTTAAACAGTATAATACTCCTATGCAGGATCTACTACTTGCAAGTTCGTCAGCAGCAGCAGCAGCAACAGATCATACTAACACAAATGAATCTCCCGGGGCAGGGGGTTGGAAGGCGCCGGCGGCAATGGTGCTGGTGCAGCTTTTCCAGACGGGGTTGGTTCTGCTCTCAAAGGTGGCCATCGGCCACGGCTTGTTCGTCTTCGCGCTCGTCACTTACCGCAGTGCTTTCGGCACCATGTTCCTCTTCCCCTTTGCGCTCGTCTGCGAGAGGTGAGCCTTCTGGTTCTCTAGGGCAATTTTTTTCTGTTTGGTTCTGTTTCTCTCTCATACTACGTGTAATAAAGTTGAAAGGAATACTCCAATCCTATTATTGAAAAAAGGGACATAAGAGAGGGTTGGTTGTGAGGTTATGCTTATCATCAGCTTAAAAAAGAGTACATAAATGTTCTTATTAGTTCACTAATTGATTTGGTGTAGGGGCAAGTGGAGGGAGATGATGAACTGGCGTGTCTCGCGTTGGATTATCTTCAACGGGTTCATCGGGTATGGACCAAAACTCTATCTTAACATAAATATACTATAGATACCGATGAGACGACAAAGTTTGCGTTGACCATGGAGGACTAATTTGTTGATCGGATATATATGACATGTTATTGGACATGCATAGGTATGCTGTACCAATAAACCTATACTACAACGGTCTCCAAGATACCACATCATCCTACGCCATCATATTTCTGAATATAATCCCTCTCATAACCTTCATTCTCTCTCTGTTGTTCAAGTAAGAATCTTTCTTCTTCCCTTTTGTGTTATTATTCGGGACAGTGTACTTCATATATTTATGTAAACATGTGTTTTTTATCGACAAATAGAATGGAGAGATTGAAATTCGCCACGGTGGATGGATCACTGAAGATAGTTGGTGTCCTGACCTCTGTTGGAGGCACAATGGTCATAACTTTTTACAAGGGCAATCCGCTGCATTTATGGAATTCCATTCTTCAGTACCACAGCAATGAACAGACAGAGGTGGCAAGAAATCATCTAAGAGGAACAATCCTCTTGGTCGCCAGCAGCTTCGCATATGCTTGCTGGTACCTGATTCAGGTACTCATACGTACGTGCCCTTTTCATGATTCCTGTGCTCTCTGTGCAGGAGTCTGGAAAAGTTAATTATGACATGCTGTGTTAACGCAGACCAAGGTTCACAAAGTATATCCATACAAATATTGGTCATCTATGGCGACATGCTTGGTTGGAGGATTGATGACAGCATCTGTTGGAGTAATTGTGAGAAGGGACCAGGACGCATGGAAGCTCGGATGGGGTCTAAAACTTCTGACGGTTGTGTATTCGGTAGGTCATCAGATTCAGTATGCACAGCAAAATTAAAGAAAAACATGATGCTAGAAATTAGGCTACATGCGAGCTTTGCTTTTTAATGGATCGGTAAAACCCGGAATTAAGCTGGAAATAAACACTACACCTAGAGCGACTGTGTAAGTTCTAAAAAATAACAAAGCTATCAGAGATATATAATGTGTTCATATTTTTTCGTGGTGAGTTGTCATGAAAATAATAAAAACACTTATGGTACAGGGGGCTCTTGCAACGGCAGGGAAATATAGCCTGAATTCATGGGTAGTTGCAAAGCGAGGTCCAGCGTATCCTCCAATGTTCACCCCATTATCGCTCGTCTTCACTGTTGTATTGGGCTCCATCCTTTTACGAGACATCATTACACTTGGAAGGTCAGTTTATTTTCTTTTAGAAAATATAGTTAATGGAAACCCACATGGTGGAAATGTGCGCAAAAAATATATGTTGGTTGTTGGAATAATTTGAAACTTTGGTGCATCCATAAATGTACTCTATCCAAAAAACATGAGATGCAAATTTTCTTTTGAAAAAGTGCAAGATTCCACCTCAATGTTGTTTTCTAAGATAAATTATGTTGGACTGCTATCTATTAGCTACTCCACTTATTCCAAAATATAAGTACTTTTTTAAGTCTGTTATCCAAGTCAAACATATTTATCTTCGACTACTTCCTCATTCCCAAATAAAATACAACTCTTTCTTCCCAAAAAATCAATCAATATTAAATTTGATCAAATTTATAGAAAATATTACTAACATTTATGGTATAAAAACATTATTAGATTAGTAATGTAATGTATTTTTATGACTAAAGCTTTTTAGAGATGTAAATGCAGCATTTTTGTATAACTTTCTCAAAATCGAAACTATTTAACTCCTCGAAAAGTGAGAGCTGCATTCTTTTTGGGACCTATGGAGTAAATTTAAAGGAAAATATTTTACTATCTACAATTATTTTTCGCAAAAATATATACAATTATTAAATTCCATAATTTGGAGTATATATATTGTAGTGGATTGGATTTGAAGAACTAATTTGTTGATGTAGACATTGTGAAATTTTCTATAAATTTTGTCAAAATTAAATAGGTTGAACTCAAGTTGAAACTAAAATGGCGTACATTTTTAATAGAAATTCATGTATTAATCATGGCAAACAAATTATCTTATAATACTGTTTGTATATGGCCTTTAATTTTGAAATTAATGATGGACTTCTGTTTCTAAATGAGCAGCCTGCTTGGCACGACACTGGTGATTGCAGGACTATACATGTTTCTTTGGGCTAAATCGAAAGATCTGCCTGGAAAATCATAAATCCATCAGACATTTTATAAGTCGAAGAAATGTCTTTGTATTGTGTTATAAATTGCCTTGGTAAATCATAACCCTTGCCCTACTTCACTGTGATAAGCCCGTTGGACTGAAAAATAAATCAAAGTCATTAAATGGATCAATATAGTGATCTTACATTTGTTTATTTATTTTTGAATTTAGACGACTTTTTTTCCGCGGTTTACACGAGGTTTCAGTTTTTCATGGTGGTAGTGATTTCAACAAGATATGTTCCAAATTTTCAATGTTACACTTGTTGCAGATGTTTAATTTTGTTTCAATGTATCAACTACCAACGATGCATCTGATTGGAAAATTGTAATCGAACGTCGGGACGTTAGCAATAAATTTACAGTGCTAGTTTAGCGGCAGCGTATGTTTCTCAAACGTGATGTGTGGACTTGATTCTCCTAATTTAATTTGGATGCGAACTCGATCGTGTTCTTCTTATAATATAAAGGGAAAGCTCAACTACAATAGTTCGAACAAAACAAGAGAGATCATCTGCTCGACGCGTCCGATCCCAACCAACCTAAGCGTGCAGAGCCTCTCCTCTTGCATTAGCGACGGGGTCCGTCCTCAATCCCTTCTTCTTCCTCCCTCGCCAACAACGACGTCGGCGCGCTACCTGCCGACCTGCTGTACGAGATCCTCCTCCGCCTCCCGGCCATCGAGTTCTGCCACCTCCGTCTTGCCTGCCGGTCAACAAGTTACAAACCACACTCACAGAGTACTCATCCTCTAAACAGCTCCAAATCTCAATTCCAAACCTGTGTAAAAACTCAAATAGAAGGCCGCACGAGCATGCATTCAGCAAACAGCCGAGAACATGTGCCTAAAGAACGACGACCAACATTCCCGTAGGTTGGAACGAGCACAATCTTCTTCTTTCTTGTGTTTTTCTTATTCCTCCTGCTGTCACCGATGGAGAAGAAAGATTTATCCCAATCTATCCGATCCAATATTGATCGACATTAGTTCGGAGGACACACTTATTCTCACCAGCCTTTCACCGTGGTTGGATCTAACCACAACAAAACGGAGAGTGGCCAGAGAAATTTATTCCACAATGACGACACCATCTCCGCTATAATGTCGACATCAGGAAACCTAAATCTCCAAGATGAACCATCGGAAGTTGCACTGCTGCCGCCGCCGGAACCGGAAGTTGCGCCGCCGCCGCCGCCGCCGGAACTCATCTGGAGAAGAAAGAGCAGCCATGGTAGCATTGCCGACATTGTCACCGCATTGGGCGGATGCCGACCTCGCTTCCATCTGCAAAACCTAAGCTACTGCTCTAAGCACTAGATTAAATACAGATGGGACGGAGCCAACCACAAATCCGGACTCGCCGGCTTGAAATCCTACCCTCTCGGTGTCGGAGACGACACCGGAGGAAGAAATCAAAGTCGGCGGGCCGGAACTGCCGTCACCTCTTTTCGCCTCGGGAGAGAAGAGGAAAAAACGTTGGGCTAGAGGAGCCACAGTTTCCCAGCGATCATCTAAGTATTCCCCTTCCAGGTGTCACGCCACGGTTGGACAGAACCCATGCTCGTACTGAATTTAACCACCCGTAAAGTCACCACCCCGCCCAATAGCTCATGCCATCTAGAGTACCGGGAACATATCCATATCTACTTGTTGCGTTCCCTCCATCGGGGAGGACAAGGTGCTCCGCACTCACCTTAGACCGACTCCAACAATGCGAGGAAAAATAGGAGAGGCATACCTTCATTTGCCTCGCACACAGTAGATGCAACAATGATACAAAACTTCTCCTCTCCAACAGCCGATGCAAAATCCGCACACCCGGTGGGCCTCCCGCTCCTCTCGCGCGCCGCCTGTGAACGGAGGAGGAAGGGGAGAGCCGGAGGAGGAGGAGGCAATCGGGCCACCTCGATTCGTATAATACGGCGTGAAGAGGCCAAGGAGGGGAGGACGTCGTGCCGGGTAGGCCACTACCGCCAAGGAGGCTGCTGCCGTCCGCCAGGCCGTTGTGTAGGGGAAAGAGAGGAGCGGGGGCCGCGGCCCGCGCAGGCGAACCGACCGTGAGGAGGAGGCCGTCGGGCCACCTTGCCTCGACCTCGAGGTCCTCGATGTCGGGATTCGTAGGGGACGAAGTGAGTAGGTCGCGCCGAGGAGCAAGGGGCCGCACCTTGCTTCTTGCGGAGGCGAACCGGCGGCAAGGAGGCCGCAGCCCTCAAATCTCCGCGGGGGAAGGGGGGCTGCGCCCGTCGGAGGTGAGGAGGGGGCACACCCCGCCCGCCACGCCGCCGCGCAGGGGGGACAAGGGAGCAGGAGGCCACCGGCCATTGGCGGGAGAAAGGGGAACGAGAAGGAACCGATTTACCTCAGGGGAGATCAGTGAGGTTTTTTTGCATCGCGGTTGGACGAAGAGGCAAAATGGCTCTCTTGTTTGAATCTTCTGTTGGAGGATGTTTTCTTGCCAAAATCACTATGTGCGTGCCATTTTTGCTTTTGCATACTCTTGTTGGACTCAGTCTTAGCGCCAAGGACGACGACGGCAGCAGCCACCTCGATGTCCTCGAGCATACACTACTGGAAAATCGCTCATTTGTATCAGTTGCTAACCCTCATTTGTACTGGGTATCAAACCGGTACAGACCATCCAGTACAAATGTGAAATCACATTTGTACCGGGTATCCCACCCATTACAAAAATGAAAATTTGTACCGGGTGGTCTCCTGCCCCCGGTACAAATGTGATTTCCCGTTCCGACGTCAGTCCGCCCTGTTTCTATCCTTCTTTTCTTTTCTTTCTCTTCTTTTTTCCTTTTCCTTTTTCCTCTTGAATCACACAAATTTATACAGATTCAAAATCATTCATACAATAAGAATTTATCAAGAATTCATACACCGCAACAAGATTCACAATCATAGATTCACAAATACAAGCGAGACACAATCACACGATTCACAATCACACATAATCATACAACAAGAATGTATCAAGACCGAATTCATACAAGAACAAAAATCACAATCACGGTCTTACAAGAACACCAATTCATCGGGACCGGCCTCAATCCCGCGCCTTGATCCCACACTCGGCCTCCCGCGGCGACCCCGCACTCGGCCCTCCCGTGGCGGCCCCGCACCCGGCCTCCCCGCGCCGGCGGGCGGTGGCCCCGCGCCCCGCCGACGGCGGCCCCATGGACTCTCGCGCCCGGCCGCGCGGCGGCCCCACGCTCGGCGGCCCCGCGCCCTGCAGAGGACGAGAGCGGAATTGTTACAAGAGCTTGTTTTTTACGCATTCCTTTTTTGCTCATGTACTAGCTTAACAAGATCATCGAGGGAGGTGGTGTCGGATTCGTGATCACTTACATTGCTCACCATACCTTAGGCCATAAGGCAAATGTGTAGTGATGACGAAGGACCTTGCATGAAGCGGGCGGTGAAGTTCTTTCTTGATTCATCACTTGAGCTAGAAGAACTTGATTCTCCACCACTTGTCCACTCATGGACAATGGCACTTGCTTCTTGCTTTGGTCTCCTCTCCTTGACCATCTTCTTCTTGGGCTTGTGCTCAATCTTGGTGAACTTGATGTGTTGATGATGACGGCCTTCTCTCAAGTGGACATTGTAACCGTATATGTTGACTTTCTTCACATACTTGAAGATCTTCTTCACATACTCGGCCACCATGGATTCAACCTCTTCATCACTTGAGGAATCTTCATCTTCACTTGAGCTTCCATGAGTAGCCATCCTACTCAACACCTTCTCTTGTTGGCTTGAGAGGGCATGACTTGTGGTTGGAGAAGATGGTTCTTGGGGCTTTTCTTGGGGCACCTTCTTGGACTTGGGCATGATTTGAAGCTCATGTGCCATGATCTTGCTCAAGATATGAGATGGCTTCAATTCTTCGAGCTTCTTCTCACATATGATAGCTTTCACCAAGTCATAATAGGGCTTCTGGAGACTTTGAAGGATCTTGCAGTTGATGTTCAAGTCTGTGATGTTCTTCACACCTAAAGCATTAATCTCATTGACAAGCACATTTACTCGCGTGAGTACATTGATTCGGCATTTTTATTTGCAAGTTGCTTAATGCTATTGAATTCCTCAAGGAGACAACTATAGCGTTCATTAGCAACTTCTTTTGAACCCTCATTTTTCTCATTGATGGTTTTCCATAGCTCATGAGCATTTTCACAATTAAAAACTCTATTGAAAACGCCTACATCTAGTGAGGACAACATGATACTCTTAGCAATCAAATCAAATTGTTTTTCCTTCTTAGTACCATTTTTTATGCCCTCACTGGTGACTCTCCAAATGTCAAGGTCCTTTGCTTGGAGATAGGCCTCCATGAGAACCTTCCATCGAGGATAGCCCGTGCCATCGAAATGTGGAGCCAAACCTAAGGTATCCACCCCTTTCATTCCTCTATAGAGCAACTCACTAGGCAGTGAAGCCTAACCATTCAAATGAGTCGGTGTTCACAATTTACCAATTGAATTGGCGTTTCCTTGTGATGGAAATGAGTCCCGGCTCTGATACCACTTGTAAGGAATCGGATGCTTGTAGCCTAAGAGGGGGATGGGGTGAATTAGGAAAACTAAAAATCTTAACCTATGGCTTCACTACTTTTTCTCAAAGTAAACTAGAACATACTATCTAGATGTGCAACTAAGGTTGTTCTAGTGTGAAACTCCCATCCCAAACCAAGGTTTGCAACCTATAGCCAATCCTAGCAAGATACTACTCTAGAAAAGTAAAGGCAAGCAAAGATTGCAATAGAGTAAATGCGGAAACGTAAAGGGGATGAGAAGAAGAAAACTCTTGACACATGATTTATACCGTGGTATCGGTAGGCACTAAGCCACCCCTAGTCCACATTGTTGAAGCACTAACACAAGAGTATTGCTTCCCGGTCACCAAGTCTTTCCCAAGAGCACCACTTGACTCGCCACAAAGGCTCGCCACTTAGGCACTCGCCAAGCTCCCTTGGTCACCTTGATGCCGCCTCCACTAAGAAGCTTCTCCGCTTAGGAAGGGGGTCTCCGCGTCCCCCGCACAAAGTGTCCTCGCCACTCCACATCAAGCCGGAGGGTCGATGACGATTGCCGGTGATCCACTTAGGCCCCAAGGCTTCCGGTGAACCTTGTACACCTTGATTCACTCAACAATCACCTCACAAGGTTGGCACAACCTTGCACTCACTCAGCTCTAAGCTAAGCCTAGAACTAAGCACATACACTAAGCATATGCAAGTCTAAGGATGAGCAATTAAGCACTTGGATGGATTGGATATGATCTTCTAGGTGTCTTAAACTCCTCTGCACTTCCACACAATCCAGCAACCTCAAATGGGTGAGCGGAGGAGGTATAAATAGCCCAAGGTATCAAACTAGCCGTTTGCTAAAAGCTGCTAAAAGTAGTACTGTCGGATGATCCGATGCTATGATTTTCCGGGCGTCGGTTCATCCGGTGCTACTAGCCGTTGCCTCCACCGCACATGACCATTGACAGAACTGTTCCTACGCTATGCTCTGACGCACCGTGGCATCATCCGGTGCTGAAGACCCTGCGGCCAAAACGTCTCTTGTAGCTTCCACGCGACAGTCAGATGAACCATTGCACACCCGTCGGTTCATCCGGTGCTAAAGGCTTCGTCTTGGCGCGTCTCTGTCTTGTTCAAACTCAACCACCGGATAAACCGATGGTTCCCTCCAACGGACCGTCGGTTCATCCGACGTTGTTGTCTTCGCGGCTCCTCTTCTCCAATTCATCCGACGCAACTAGGAAAGGGACCGTCTGTTCATCCGACGGTATCAAGTTAACTCCAGTCATTGCGCGGTGTACCAAGTGCTCCGACACTCTGCACCGATGGTACCGTCGGTTCATCCGACGGTGTCTTTTTCCTTCTTTTTCTTCGCGTCTTTAACTTGGATCTTTGCATCAACTTAACATACTTAACATGCCATTACTTATAGCCTAAAAATATATACTAAGTCCTCAATCTTGCTATAAGTAACCTAACATGTCCATGTTATGTTAAACTTGTGGTGTGACATGTTAGCTTGGGCATGGTATGTTAACATGTGGTAACATCCATGGGACCTAGGAATGACTACAAAGACATGCTAGACAATCTGGTTAGTCCCATTACTTGTGTTAGCATGAATCACCAAAATCAACTCGAACAAATGGCAAATGAGGCCATGTTCGCTACAATCTCCCCCTTTTTGGTGATTTATGACAGCACAAGCAAAGCAAGCATAAATTTGCACAAATTGACAAAATTAGAGTTACTTACACTTACTTGGATGCTTACCATCATCCAAACTCCCCCTAGATCAAACTTCCCCCCTTTTTGATATTCTCTTCATATGTTCACACATAGCTTGCCTCTTCCCACTTTGGAAACACTAGCTTGCTTTGGTCCCACATTCTCCCCCTTTGGAATAAATCTCCAAAAACAATATCCCAAAACAAAATGTCACCAAGGAAATTTAGCAAGTCCTAGCAAACATAGCTCAAAGAGAAATGTTAAATACAAGGGAGAAAGCCGCATGAACCATGATCCATATGTATGATATCAATGAATATACCACATGTGCGAATAAGTAAGGTGGATCACAAGCTCATGAGACTAGCATGATACAACCTAAGCTCACCCTAAGTGTGTGCACAATA
Organism: Cenchrus americanus; assembly: GCA_947561735.1. Taxonomy (NCBI): domain Eukaryota; kingdom Viridiplantae; phylum Streptophyta; class Magnoliopsida; order Poales; family Poaceae; genus Cenchrus; species Cenchrus americanus. The sequence continues at coordinate 226,429,759 of OX387245.1, read as the reverse complement.
TGATAGTGTGGAAATCAAGTGCACAACTATAAACTTATAAGGCAAGGAAGCTTAGAGCATATCATGCAAGGGGGTAGCTTAAAGGACAAGAGACAAGACAAATGGGTTCTTGTTACATTACCACTTATAGATATCACTTGTAGTCTTTTGATCATTGCATACCTCCGGGAGTTGTTCCTCTCTACCTTGTTGGCACCACATTGAGATGAGACACTTGAAAATGATATCACTAGGTGACACCACTTGAAAAAAGCTTGCAAAGAAGACACTTGGGGTACCACAAGGATTATGAATGTATGAGTACATCACCTTTGAACTTATATAGAGACATAAGCTCGCAAGGACAAGACTCAATTGCATGAAGCTCATATTTCTATGTTCACTCTTTTAGAGATGCAAGATCACATTGAGAGTGAAATAGCATTCTCTTAGAATGAAGTACCACACCGAAATGCGTCACCAAGGGACTACATAAGATAAGCTTGAAACAATGTTAGTCCCATAAGGAAACCATAGGATGAGATCCCCCTAAATGTGTGCATTTAGTGTTTGAATCACCAACCAAATGTATGCACATTGTTTATGACAACAAAAGGGAAGCTAACCCTATAGCTTGCTCATGATGCAAAGAGATATATAAGAAAAAAAGCACCATGACAGAACAAGTGTAGCTTTCCTACACACTAATCAAACCATGTAGATTGCTCTTGGGTTAGCACATGACACAAGCAACCTACCATATGTAAACAACTAGGCAAAGCAACAAATGCAAACCTAGACAAGGCAATGGAGCTGCAATGATACATGATATATGTTCTAGTTTCCATTACCTCAACAAGGGATCTTGGGCAACACATGTCCAATTTGCAAGCTTGGCTTATAGGCTTGAATCTTGTCATCTTCTTTGTGTAAAGCCTCCCAAGTCCCCGCTATTGATGGTGAATTTTTGTCAACCTAGATTACTTGTTATACATTGGTTTCAATTATGATTTGCAACTAACCCGCCACTAGGCATACTAATGATGTAACAAGTTCACACTTGCATGTCGATTTTGGAGTTTGTTGTTTACGCAGGAAATTAACGTTAAAGAGGAGACTTTCGGGATAAGTTCACCAAGCACTTTGGAAGACGATCATGAAGCCCGTCACAAGTCAAGACACGCGATGAACATGACTCCAAATGACCCGAGGACTGAAGCGTCAATGTGCAAGTCTTCAGGGACTCAACCAGAAAACAGCGAAGCTTGCATAGCAATGATTCAAGCCTTAACCGTGAAGGAAACGACGTCAAAGGCCCACATGCAAGTGCACACAAATAAGGAATCATGCGAGAAGCAACCGGGGAGGAACACGGGCCCGAACCGGCTCAGAAAGTGCCTAGGCCGGTCAGCCCAGGGCCTTTTGGCCCGGTTCGCGATGCCCTTTGCCCTAGGTGTTTGTCTATTTATTGCCTCCACCGTCATCGGCCGCCACATCGAACAAATCATTCCACCGAGGCCATTCAACAAAAAACTGCCGCCGCAAGATGAGGGAGAGAGTTGGATGAGCTCGTCGCAAGGATCAACGCCAGCGGAGACAAAGTGTTAGAACTAGGTGAAAACATTGTCTTTGTTTATCTGCTTTCCTATTATGTGCATACACACCTTGCACCACGTACACTCATTAAGTTTTTATTTCTCATTAGACTAATTATGTCACAAGTTGAGAGTCCTAGTAAGCATTGGATTGTCGGCAATTCTATCTACTCCCAACCGTCACCTTGGGGGTAGAATGTGCGCTTAAAACGTCTTGCAGGCAAGATAAAGACTCTCACTACAAGGAAACTGAAGGATGGCCAAGATATAAATACTTTGTCTTCTTCTTCCATGACTAGAAAAATGCTAAGCATGGGGGAGACCCTGAATCTTCAACAAGGAAGTGCAACATGACGTTCTAGAAGATAGAATAATCAAGATCATTAACATCTCCGGGTCAATGCGCAAGAAGCCACCGATCTCATCAAAATTTTGCATGGTCTCGAAGGGAAAACACTGGATATTTTTGGATATTTAGAAGCCCCATGAAGTTATGATTCCAACAAATCAAGAATGAAGACAATCGGAGGTTCCTACAAGAAGTTATGCCCGAATCACCGAGTGCAACACGTGCCGAAATCAGTTTTGGACAGCACACAACGCTGAAGTAAAACGGACATAGCTCCCTTGTTTGAACTCGGTTTTCGATGAATGACCACACGTTGAAAAGGTAATTTCATAAACTTTCCAATAGAGCTATATTTCGATGTATGTTCTATTCTGGACATAGGGGAAATCCATGAAAAAGAGACAGCAAGGAGATGATGAGAACAAGAAAGAGGAGATGGTGATGACAACATTGAAGAGAAGGGCGACCAATGACTCCATTAAGCATACAAGATAGAATTCAGAAGCTTAGGAGCATTGATAAATCAAGACAAAAGAAAAAGCCACATCAATACGTGGAGATGTCGGAAGATGGCAACGAAGAACTACAAAGGATGGTAACACCTCCATAGACCTTCTCTTTTCCAAGCACAAATGCTTGTAAGTATGACTTCAACCTCAACTAGGTGCAACCTTTTGTTTTCTCTTCCAACAATAAAATGGTTACTAGGAGGACAACCTAGGTTTATTTTTACTTTCAATAGATATGCATGACCATGTGTTCACCTCGATGTTTTATATTGCCTATGCTTACGGAAAGATGATGAAAGTTGCCGCTTTGTTTTACCTACATGAAGTTATACATGTCTTGGCTAATTGCTCTCTATAATATGATCTAAAATTAATTTAAATACCGGCTCTTTTATTTGTGGAGGTGAAATGACTATGCTCTAGACCCACATACATATCTTTGCTCTTTGATTTAAGTTTATGGATAGCCGGATAACTTGTTGTTTTTATGAAAACTTAACTTTTATGCTATCTACATATTTGTGATGCTCTTTCAAAGTTCTAGCTACCAAAGCCGCATACATATATGTTTTATGATAACAAAACCCGTAGATTGCAAACATATGTTTTGATGAGTTGGATTAGGATTGATTTCTATGGTTCGAGACTAAGAAGCTGGTCAATCCTTTGTGTAACTTTTTTATGCTAGCCTTTTTGTCCATGCATTGTGGGTTTTCACATCGAAAATTTCACAAACTTCGCTGGGCATCCACCCTAAACCAAAAACATCTTTTTATGATCACCTCCTTGTCCACAACCCAATTTGAGTATGAAGTAAAATTCTCAATGGAGATTCAAATATTTCGCAAGATTATAGAATCTATACTTACTTTAGCAGTCATTTCCCCTCTCTTTTATGCTCGAGGACGAGCATCGCTCAAGCATGGGGGAGGAGTCATCACATCATCTCTGACAAATGCTATGTAAGTATTATGTTGTAAAAGTTCTGAGGAGCAAAAGAAAAAAATGATGAAAATGAAAAAAATATGATGAGAAGAAAAGAAAAGAAAAGAAAGAAAAAAGAGAAAGAGATAAAAATGAGAAGGAAATAAAATAATATATATATATATATATATTCTCCTCGGTTCTTTTTGTTTCATATGTTCTCAAGTGCCTTGATGACAAATCCATACTCACATCATCCATCCATGTGCAATCCGATAACGAGGACTTCACTCGTGCCTCTGGATCTTCCATTTGCCACTTGCATATGTCCATCTATCTAAATGTGTGTGTTTCATCCCTCTCTTTCCAACGTTTATTTTCCATGGCCTTTTTGACGAGTCTCAGTAATTCCAATAGACCTCTCTCTTAATTTTATAATATTTCAGATGTATGTTTTGCTAGGATTGTTTTTAACCTTCCAAGCTCCACATAAGCCTTCCACTATCACATATGAGTAGAATAGGTTGAAATAATCTAGTATAGGCTTGAGTGACTTGATGAGATCAGTGTTTCCATGAGCTTTTACAAGAGATTTTCACTTATGTTGGATATGCATCTTTTTGAAAATTCTTCCATGTAACAAGGTAATGGTTTGAAGTTTGCTTAAGTTTGAGAGTATCATGTTTATTAAATGTGGCTTGTTCTTTATTGTTAGTCTATCTTCCATAATAAAAAAGAAGTCGGTCACAACTTCAACTTTAAAAATAAATTCTTAAGAGAGAGCAATTTGCCTCGTCATGAACGACTAAGTGCAGGGACAACATTGGAAGGCAACACTGATTTCCCTTTTAAGCAAGGATTACTTACTCGAGGACGAGCAAGGTTTAAGCATGGGGGAGATGTTGACGGTGAATTTCTGTCAACCTAGACTACTTGTTATACATTGGTTTCGATTATGATTTACAACTAACCTGCCACTAGCCATACTAATGATGTAACAAGTGCACACTTGCTTGTCGATTTTGGAGTTTGTTGTTTACGCAGGAAATTAACGTTAAAGAGGAGACTTTCGAGATAAGTTCACCAAGCACTTTGGAAGAAGATCATGAAGCCCGTCACAAGTCAAGACACTCAATGAACATGACTCCAAATGACCCGAGGACCGAAGCGTCAACGTGCAAGTCTTCAGGGACTCAACCAGAAAACAGCGAAGCTTGCATAGCAAGGATTCAAGCCTTAACTGTGAAGGAACCGACGTCAAAGGCCCACAAACAAGTGCACACAAATAAGGAATCATGAGAGAAGCAACCGGGGAGGAACACGGGCCCAAACCGACCCAGAAAGGGCCTGGTCCGGTCGGCCCAATCGGATCGGCCCACGAGCCTTTTGGCTCAGTTCGCGACGCCCTTTGCCCTAGGTGTTTGTCTATTTGTTGCCTCCGCCGCCGTCGGCCGCCACATCGAACAAATCATTCCACCGAGGCCATTCACCAAAAAACTGCCGCCGCAAGATGAGGGAGAGAGTTGGATGAGCTCGTCGCAAAGATCAACACCGGCGGAGGGAAGGAAGCAAGAGGAGGACTCCAAGCCGCTGTCCTAGGGGTGTTCCCAAGCTTCATCGCCGCCATCTTCATCGACGACGTTCTCCGGAGTCTCCATCACCCCGATGTGCTTCAATCCGTGTAAGATGATGGGGTAATATCTCCGTTCGTCCCTAGGGTTAGATGGATGCATGATATGTAATCTATACATGAACCTTATGCCAATCAATGCTTTATGGTATATGTCTTCGCGTATGCTTTGTTTACATATGTTTGCGCAACATGTAGTCTTAGTACAGTTTGTGGTAATCGTGGTGATTAGCTTAACCCTATGGATGCTTGGGCATAGATGCGGTTATACGTGAAAGTGTTTGATTACCTTGCGTAGTGACATTACGATTTAGGGGAAAGGCTTAGCGGCCGCATAATCGCCTTGAAGCTTGTGTAGGCAACTCCCTTTTTATGTATTAGATGCATGTTCATGTGATCCTAAACCCTAGGGAGGGAACGCTTATCTATCTTAATCTCTCTCTTGTGTCTACCCTTTGTCATCTAGTTTAACCTTAGATTTGTTGGATCAATTTAGGTTAGATTGTCTTTACTTTAGAGTAATACTCTTTCAAAGGTTTTCCAATCAACTAGATTAGTACTTGGTTAAGCGCTAGCAATCCCCTTGCTCTGCGGATTGATAAGAACCTAGGGAATCCCCGTGGTGAAAAAGGTGTAGGTCCGTAGGGTTGCGGATCGTAGGTGGATACGAGTTTTATCCTTCAACACCCACTCTCTGGGCCTTGAAGTGGCCTTCGGAACCCAAACCATTTGAGGCCCCTTCATGTTGATGATGACTTCCTTGGGCACCCAAATGGGTTGGTTCCAACCCCGCTCCTCCTTCATCTTCCCAAGCTTGTGTGCAACCACCTTGCCATTTGGCTTCTTCTTGATGACGTAGGTGTTTCTCTTGGTCTTGTTCTTGCGGTTGGGCTTGGTGTAGATGAGGGAGCTCTTGATGGTGGGGTTCAACTTCTTCTTCTCCCCCTTGTCCATCTTCTTGACAAATTGAGGGCATTTATAGAACTTGTGCCCTCCTCCATGACACTTGTAGCAAGTCACAGTTGCACCCTTCTCAAGCTTCTTCACCATGGGATCACAGTTATCTTGAGAAGGTTGGACTTTGCTCTTGGTGTCTTGAGAGATGTCCACTTGTTCCTCATTGTTCTTGCCCTTGCCCATTAAGCTTGCCAACCTCTCTTGGAGCCATTTCACTTCTTGCTTGAGCTCATCATTTTTCTTGCCTATGAGACAATCACATGATTCTACAACAACATTCTCATTGCAAGATTGTGAGCAAGATTCATCAATTAAATCATTGCAAGAAGTTGAAGCATCTACCTTGGAAATAGGAATTGCACAAGGAATAGATAACTCATCAAGCTCAAAGGAGTTACTTGTTTTAGTCTCATTACTCTCAAGCTTAGATTTTAGCTCATCACACTCCTTGCTAAGCAATTTGAATTTGCACAACAAATGTTCATAATTTGTAGCAAGGGTTGCACTAAGATCATTGAGAGCATTGAGTTCTTTAACTTCATTAGCTTGTTTTTTAAGCATTCCTTTTTACTCATGGACTAGCTCAACACGATCATCGAGAGAGGTGGTGTCGGATTCGTCATCACTTACATTGCTCTCCATACCTTGGGCCATAAGGCACATGTGTAGTGATGACGAAGGACCTTGCATGAAGCGGGTGGTGAAGTTCTTTCTTGATTCATCACTTGAGCTAGAAGAACTTGATTCTCCACCACTTGTCCACTCACGAACAATGACATTTGCTTCTTGCTTTGGTCTCCTCTCCTTGACCATCTTCTTCTTGGGCTTGTACTCGATCTTGGTGAACTTGATATGTTAGTGATGACTCCCTTCTCTCAAGTGGACGTTGTTCCGTATATGTTGACTTTCTTCACATACTTGAAGATCTTCTTCACGTACTCGGCCACCATGGATTAAACCTCTTCATCACTTGAGGAATCTTCATCGTCACCATCATCACCATCATGTTCACTTGAGCTTCCATGAGTAGCCATCCTACTCAACATGTTCTCTTATTGGCTTGAGAAGGCATGACTTGTGGTTGGAGAAGATGGTTCTTGGGGCTTTTCTTGGGGCGCCTTCTTGGACTTGGGCATGATTTGAAGACCATGTGCCATGATCTTGCTCAAGATATGAGATGGCTTCAATTCTTCGAGCTTCTTCTCATAGATGATAGCTTTCACCAAATCATAATCAGGCTTCTGGAGACTTTGAAAGATCTTGCGGTTGATGTTCAAGTCCGTGATGTTCTTCAAACTAAAGCATTAATCTCATTGACAAGCACATTTAGGCGTGAGTACATTGATTCGGCATTTTCATTTGCAAGTTGCTTAAAGCTATTGAATTCCTCAAGGAGACAACTATAGTGTTCATTAGCAACTTCTTTTGAACCCTCATTTTGCTCCTTGATGGTTTTCCACAGCTCATGAGCATTTTCACAATTAAAAACTCTATTGAAAACACCAACATCTGGTGAGGATAAAATGATACTCTTAGCAATTACATCAAATTGCTTCTCCTTCTTAGTACCTGTAACATACCAGAAATTAGGTGTGCAAAATTTGCGAAAATTTAAAACTTTTTTGTTGAATTGGAGTGCTACCAAATTTTGAAACCAAACTTGCTAGCCCTCCCCTAAATTCTCCACCAATTAAACCCATTTATAAAAATATATATTCAAATTATGGTAAAATATGTGAGTTGGAATTTCTCTGGATTTATTTGGAGTTTATTTGAGTGAAGTTTGAATTTGAATGTAATTAAAATTCAAATAATATTTCCAAACCTATGTTCAAGTAATTGCAAATCTCTAATCTCTAACTCGGGCCGAATCTCCCTTGAAGCTAAACCACCGGCCCAGCCAGCTCATCGGGCCGCCTAACCGCGCAGTCCAGCTAACCGGAGAAATTCTCTTTTTTCCCTCTCGCTGACGTGTGGGCCCCGCACGTCGGCCACACACTTCTTTCTCCTCCCTCACCCATCTCCCCAGCGCCGCACTGCAACGCATCCACCTGGCGTGCTGTAGCTGCGTGCGTGGATGGGACGGCTGGGCCGCCGAGCTGGCGCTCATGCCGAGCTCGCACGCGCACCCATGACCCACTCCAGAGGGTTTCACTAGGGGAAAAGCCTCTTTTGCCCCTGTCGGCAACACAAAAGGCGCGGTGGCAGCCACTGAAGGCCGGCCACGTCGCCGATCCCGCCGAGGCGCCGAATCCTAGAGCGCCGCGACATCTTTTGTCCTCGCGCCGCCTTGACCGGGCGCGTATACCTTGCGGCCGAGCCGTCTCCTGCGTGCTTTCCACCAACCCGCTTGAGGTTTTCCCCTTTCTTGTTTGTGCCGCCGCAAGGGGAAAAGAAGAGTGGAGGCGGGGAAGAAGGAGCCGAGCGCCGTGTCGCCGCCGACTCGCCGCTGCTGGGGGCCATCCGTGATCAAGTGGAGCCGGACCAGTCGCCGCGTGAGGAGGAGGACGTTCACGTCGGGCGCGAGACCGGAGCCGCGCAGGAAGCAGAGCACCACCGTGTACGTCTACCCCGCACCGCCATCTTCGTCAGGACGGCGACGACTACACCGCCGACCCAACGTGAGCCGACCCGCAGCCTTTCCCTCCTCTTGCGCCGTTCCCATCTCTTGTATCCTTGCCTGAGTGCGAGCCTTCTTGCCGCCGTGCCGTGTGCCGAGCGTCGCGCCATGCCTCGCATTCCTGAGTTCCGGCCTTTGCGCAGTGTGTTGCCTCTGTAGGTGGATGCGCGCGTGTGTTCTGGCCCGGGCGCACCCCAGGGTTCCAAGGTCAAGGCCTCACCGTGGTGAAGCCCGACGTGCCTCTACTCGGCGTCGTGCCTCACGCTTCTGTGTTCCGGCCTTCACGCCATGAAGGTTTCGTGCAGGTAGTTTCACCCGAGCCACGGCCGTGCGCACCCCAGCGCCCAAGGCCACAGCTTCGCTTCATCGCTGCACGCTCGCGGAGACGTTTGACACCGTCGCGTCTCGGTGCCGAGCTCTGCTCGCCGTGCTGTCGTCTCTGTGAACCGGCCTTCGAGCCGTTCCTATTTAGTTTAAGCGGGGGCTCGCGCACGTGGTGGAAGCCAGGCCAAGCGCACCGCAGCGCAAGGGCCGAGCTGCAACCAGTGCCGCCTCGCCACGCGCAAGGAGGTCGGCAGCGCAAGGGCGCATGCCGTCTCTGGTGCTTGTTCTTGAATACCTACGCAAGGAACATGGGAATTCATCCCAGTCTTGCTCTAACCCGAGCCAGCCCCAGGTTTCCCCTCTGTTTTGCCATGCCGTCGCCGTCGGGGAGCCACGCCGGCGCGGGTGCGCGCCGCGCGCCTAAGGAGGCGGGTGGCGTCTATCCTGATCGTTTAGATCCAACCCGAGGAAAATGGGTTGTAAGTGGCACTCCGACCCATCGGAGCCCAGCTGTCCAGATTGACCGTTGCGTCAAGTCCAGGGTGGTTTGGTGGACTTCGGTCCACTGGGCAACTGGGCCGATCGAGCCCATTGGGCCACTTTCGGCCCAATGACACTTTCGGCCCAATAACAGCCCATCAACCGCTGACTGCTGATGTCATGCTGACATCATCACCTTTTTAATAAAAATCGTTTTCTAATTTCAAAATGATTTCAGAAATGATTTATAAATGGTTTAATCTTTGAAAAATCATAACTATTTATAGAAGGCTCAGAAAAATATGAAACTGATTTCTATAATTCCATAATTTCGAAACTTTGCTATTTGTAGGTAGGTTGAGCTCTTTTGGGTTTTCTAAAAAGAGGTTTTTATTTGGAGTTAATGCTTAGATGTGCATCATTTCCTTACGTACGCGTCGAATCTCGTGTCACAGACCCGAGCTTCGACCAGGAGGACACGGAGGACCCAGAGTACACTGCCCCGGACAACGACTGCTCCAACGGCAACGAAGGTGTCATGTCACTCTGAAGCATGTAGATCCCATGTTGATATTTAGATGCTAGTGCTTTACTTTATATGCATTGCTTGGATGAATTGCATAGCCTTTTGAATAGCCTTGCCTTAATAATTTGTTATATCCTGATTCCTTGATTTACCTACTCCGGGACCAGTTACAGACCCCTAGCTAGTCCCCTATACCAACTATCCATAATTTTGTTGCTTGATTATGGATAGTATTCTGGGCTTGGACTGAGATGCGGGAGATCTCGGTGTGTTCTAGCGTGTGTTCTGGATGCGTACCTCCTTAACGTGTTTTGGCGGGAGCGAGCCTTTTGGTTACTTGTGAACGCCTGTCTCAGGAAGTTGCGGTCTGGCCTCTTATCCGAGCGGCGTGTCGGACGGGATAGAGATGGGGAGTGCTCGCTCTTGGCCCTTAAGGACCGATTGTCAGTTGACCTTGCTTCAGATGACTTTTACCGTACAAACCGCCCGCCTTGTTATGGGCGGGGGTGCGGGGTGAGACTCGTAGTGGATAGCACCCCTCCTGTAGGCGGATCGATGTGATCCTGTCGGGAGACGGTTTTTCCTCCTTAGAAGACTTCGCCCGGCGAGGCCGGGGAAGGGTTCCACAGCTTCGAGGGACCTCACACTGGCAGTATGAGCTCTACAGTGAAGGCTGTGCTAGACTCGGAGACGCAGGAGGGTACCATCCACTTACTTGGCCTTCAGCTGTATGGTAGGGCCTGGAACTGGTGACGGCCGGTTTCGGTCCTATTCGGGCGGGTACAGTTGCACAACCTCTACAGAGTGTTTAAACCTATAGCTATAGTCCGTGTCCACCAGTTATGGATAGTCCTCTGATCTCTCACCTAGCTAGACTCCTTTCTTGTGCTTCTTCTCTCCCCCGAGTGTGTGAGCCCAGCTTTGGCCGTTGAGGTGTGGGGATAGGAGCTGGTGGGCCCCACATCACAGATGAGAGTTGGGAGCTGGATCATGGTTGTAATCTGGTGTCTTGGTGTGGAATCCTTGAGCGGGGTGTGGACCTCAGGTGTGTGAGCTTCCCCGAGGTGTTGACCTCACTGCATATCTCTGCTTACCTTGAATGTTACTTTGTTGCTTTGCTTAAGCTTTCTACAGCCAGAGTAAGGATATATCCTACATAGTAGAACATACACCGCTTTTGCTTCTTTGTTGGGAAGCTGACATGACCTACCCTCTTATTGGGTAAATCTTGGTGTCTCTGACACAGAGCCGAACTATGACTTCGACAATGACGGATTGGAGGAGTAGAGCTTTTCCTACGCTCGAGATGCTTGCGGATATGGAGTTTCCCGCACTTGCATGGAGCTACTGCTAGACGTTTTCTTTCTATTTGATTCAATCCTGTTGGACTTGTACCCGATATGTGCCGAAGAGATGTACTCTGATTAATGTAATAAATAAATGTTGTACTCTATTTGTTTTCTTTCTATATGGATTCTTGGTATTTCTGAGACCGGGGATTGCACGTGGTAGCCCTCCTGGGACTACCACCGACGTGCAGAGAGTCGGGTTTCTGTCCGCGGAAATTCGGTTCATTTCAGTACCATTTTTCATGCCCTCATCGGTGACTCTCCAAACATCAAGGTCCTTTACTTGGAGATAGGCCTCCATGAGAACCTTCCACCGAGGATAGCCCGTGCCACCGAAATGTGGAGCCAAACCTAAGGTATCCACCCCTTTCATTCCTCTATAGAGCAACTCACTAGGCGCTGAAGCCTAATTGTTCCAATGAGCTGGTGTTCACAATTTACCAATTGAATTGGCGTTTCCTTGTGATGGAAGTGAGTCCCAGCTCTGATACCACTTGTAAGGAATCAGATGCTCGTAGCCTAAGAGGGGGAGGGGGTGAATTAGGCAAACTAAAAACCTTAACCTATGGCTTCACTACTTTTTCTCAAAGTAAACTAGAACATACTATCTAGATGTGCAACTGAGGTTGTTCTAGTGTGAAACTCCCATCCGAAAAAAGGTTTGCAACCTATAGCCAATCCTAGAAAGATACTACTAAAGGAAAGTAAAGGCAAGCAAAGATTGCAATAGAGTAAATGCGGAAATGTAAAAGGGATGAGATAAAGCAAACTCTTGACACGTGATTTATCCCGTGGTATCGATAGGCACTAAGCCACCCCTAGTACACGTTGTTGAAGCACCAACACAAGAGTATTGCTTCCCGGTCACCAAGTTTCTCCCAAGAGCGCCACTTGACTCGCCACAAAGGATCGCCACTTAGGCACTCGCCAAGCTCCGTTGGTCACCTTGATGCCGCCTCCACTAAGGAGCTTCTCCACTTAGGAAGGGGGTCTCCACGTCCCCCGCACAAAGTGTCCTCGCCACTCCACATCAAGCCGGAGGATCGATGACGATTGCCGGTGAGCCACTTTGGCCCCAAGGCTTCCGGCGAACCTTGCACACATCGATTCACTCAAGAATCACTACACAAGGTTGGCACAACCTTGCACTCACTCAGCTCTAAGCTAAGCCTAGCACTAAGCACATACACTAAGCATATGCAAGTCTAAGGACGAGCAATTAAGCTCTTGGATGGATTGGATATGATCTTCTAGGTGTCTTGAACTCCTCTGCACTTCCACATAATCCAACAACCTCAAATGGGTGAGTGGAGGAGGTATAAATAGCCCAAGGTATCAAACTAGTCGTTGGCTAAAAGCTGCTGAAAGTAGTATCGTCGGATGATCTGACGCTATGATTTTCCGAGTGTCGGTTCATCTGGTGCTACTACCTGTTGCCTCCACCGCACATGACCGTTGACAGAACTGCTCCGACGCACCGTCAGATCATCCGGTGCTAAAGACCCTACGGCCAAAACGTCTCTGGTAGCTTCCACGCGATCGTCGGATGAACCGTTGCACACCCGTTGGTACATCCGGTGCTAAAGGCTTCGTCTTGCGCGCGTCTCTGTCTTGTTCAAACTCGACCACCGGATAGACCGATGGTTCCCTCCAACGGACCGTCGGTTCATTCGATGTTGCTGTCTTCACGGCTCCTCTTCTCCAATTCATCCGACGAAACTAGGAAAGGGACCGTCGGTTCATCCGACGGTATCAAGTTAACTCTAGTCGTTGCGCAGTGTACCAAGTGCTCCGACACTCTGCACGACGGTGTCTTTTTCCTTCTTTTTCTTCGCGTCTTCATCTTGGATCTTTGCTTCAACTTAACATATTTAACATGCCATTACTTATAGCCTAAAAATATATACTAAGTCCTCAATCTTGCTATAAGTAACCTAACATGTCCATGTTATGTTATATTTGTGGTGTGACATGTTAGCTTGGGCATGGTATGTTAACATGTGGTAACATCCATGGGACATAAGAATGCCTACAAAGACATGCTAGACAATGTGGTTAGTCCCATTACTTGTGTTAGCATGAATCACCAAAATCAACTCGAACAAATGGCAAATGAGGCCATGTTCGCTACAAGGGTGAGGCCAGGCCCTCCAGTTACCCTCTCATCGTAGTCAGGGGGATGGGTGGTCGTCAATGGAGTTGCCTACTTCTTGCGGTTTAGCTTTGATCCACTCTATACTGAATTCAAGTTAGCTAATTTGGGAAGCTGCGTGGTCATTGTTCAGCATGACTTCTGCGACTACTCGATAGACCTCTGGTTCTTGCTGGACATGGTCATGGACAAGGGTTTGTGGACCAAACGGTGTTCCACACGGTACGCCGCCTCAAGTTGTCTGCGCGAGCCCAACATATTTTCCCCTACAGAACCGCTCGTTCTTTTGGAGGATGGGAAGATAGTCAGGTGGGTTGAAGAGAAGCGTTTCCTGAGAGTGTATGATCCCAGAACAAGAATGTGGGAGGATCTGGCCAAGTTGGAGCATTGTTATGCTGCTAACGTGTACACGGGAAATCTTGTGTGCTCAGGTCTGCAGGGTTGAGTCTCGATCTTTCTTCCTCCGTCGTATAAACCTTCTTTTAGCATGTAGTAGAGACAGGAAACGTTCTGCATTGCCTTGTACATCATGCTCGATGTAAATCCCTGCTCTAATGAGCTCTGCCTTTGGCATAGAAAATTTATTGTGATTTCTATCCTTATTAATTGCCTGACAACTCAACATTTTGCTGATGCGGTACAAGTATTAATGAAGAGATAGAAAGATGTAAAAACATGTTTACTTCCCTAAAATTTTACAAACTACCCATCATATCAATCTTCAGACACTAATTATGTCATGATTAGATAACATCGTGCTAGAGTAATCAATCTATAATGACAGATTAATTAGGCTTAATGAATGCATCTCATGATTTCCAATCCAGTCGTCTAATTAATTTTGTAATTAGTCTACTTTCAATACTTCTAATAGACTTGAAGAAACCAGCACGGCCGCGTTGGGAAGAAACTGCTCGTTTCTTGGCTCCGTTCCACAAGATCCACTACGCCACCTTCCCTCGCCCGCACCAGTGGTCGTCCAACTGCTCTCCTCCACAGCGGTGGCGTGGGCGCCACTCCCTCCAGGACGCGGGTTCCCTCCCCCAATCGTGGACCTTCCTCCATCTTGGTGTGGCCCTTCCTACTCCTCGGTGTCGGCACAGCCGCTCCTCCCTCCCCCGCGGCCCTCGCTCCTCCCTGGCGACTGCGCAGACACCCCTCCCTCTTCCCGCATAAACCTTCCATGAGCCCCAACTATCACTCGGTGTTTTTTACCACAGACTAGTAATATCGTGGATTGTGCATCGAGCCTCGGACGATAATTTATATATACTGGTTCGAACCTCGGAAGAGTAACGCCCTACGTTCGTGCTGCTCATGTTATTTGCATTGGTTTGCAGCAGGGGGATACAAACAAGCGAGAGAGGGACGAGTTCCCAAGTCTCTGTTTTGCGTGTGTGTGAACGAGCTCAATCCGTCGAAGCCGTATGAGGCAGAGACCACCCGGGTGAGGCGGGGTTTACTCGGTCGATGTAACACCCTAACAGTTCCATCACTAAATTAATATAGGCAACAAGTGTCTAGATTTAATTTTCCTTAAGGACATAATTATATTATCAAGTAAATCAAATTTTAAAATATTTAAATATTACTTAAATAAAATTATAAATAATAAGTGTTTGTGCATCATGATTCGAATGCATGGTTTCTTGTTTGATTGAAGTTTGAAAGTTTGAAAATGAATTTGAAAAGAGTTTTTTTTAAAAAAATCCTTTTCCTCTCTCCCCTCTCCCTTTCCTCCCTTGCGGCCCACTTCCCCCGACCCGTTTTTCTTTTCTTCTTTCCTTTTTGCAAGCAAGCTAACCAGGCCGTCGGCCTCTCCCGCGCTCGTGGCCCAGCTCGCTCCCCCACCAGCCCAACCGCGTCGCCCCCTTTTCTTTTTCGCGCTAGACGCCGACAGGTGGGGCCCAGCCGTTAGGCCCTCCCCCTACCTCCGGCCGGCGGGTGAGCCGCCCATCTTCAAGGCTGCCGGCCGTTACCGGCCGCCTCCCCCGCGCCCCTCGCCTTCAAACTGCTCCTTTAAGCCGCAGTGAAGCTCCCCCTTCACTCCCCCTCTTGAATCAGCCGTTACCTCTCCTTAATCCCCCTCCCCCTTAATTTCCATCAAGGCCACATGGCCATTGATGGCCATGCCCACTGGGAGCCGCCTCCCCTCCCATCCGGAGCCTATA
Source organism: Cenchrus americanus (assembly GCA_947561735.1). Classification (NCBI taxonomy): domain Eukaryota; kingdom Viridiplantae; phylum Streptophyta; class Magnoliopsida; order Poales; family Poaceae; genus Cenchrus; species Cenchrus americanus. Next base: position 226,414,194 of record OX387245.1, on the reverse strand, counting down.
TCATTGCCCCTAGAGCCTCACCGCGCCTCCCTTCACCCACACCGAGCTCCCCAACCCTCCTCACCGTTTTCCCGTGCGCTCAATTGAGCTTGCCACCGCCGCCCTTGAAGCTCGGTCGCTGGCGCCGATCTCCGCCGCTGTCGACTTCCCCACCGCTCTCTCGCCCGCCTAAGCTCCTTCATGTGTAAAGAAACTTCTCCCCGCCTCCCTTTTATTTCTACCGAGCCGCACGTCGCGCCGCCGCTCGCCGGCCGCCGGCCGTCCGCCCCCTTCGGCGCTATGCCGCGGCCGCCGCCCGAACCACTCGTGCAAGCACGTGTTCGAGTTTGCATTCACCTCAACTACGTGTAGGCGTTTTCCCCGCGCGACCCGTGGTCGGGAGCGCCGTTTCGACCAACTCCGGCGAGTGCGCCACCGCGCGCCGCCGCCTCCCGCGCGGCGCCGCCGCCCTGCCGCGTGCGGGCGTGGATGGCCGTTGGATTAGCCATCAACGGCCCCGATCCAATTGACCCGTGGGTCAATCCCGCAAGTAACGGTCAACCAGGGTCCTTTTGTTCAAGAGACCCCTGACTTCTTTAATATTGCAAGCCGGTCCTTCCACCTTGAAAAACTCTTACAGTTCAGTCCTAAATTTTATGTTTAAGCCCCTGTCCTTATTAGAATTTCATACCCGAGGGCCAGAACACCCTTTTTATGATTTAAACCTTCTGCTTTTCAGCATGATTACATTTTAGCCCCTGTTTTCTTATTGTTAGGTCCCTGGAAAGTTTAGTTCTTAGCAGATTAGTCCTTGTACCTTGTTTTTAGCGTATCTTTACCATTATAGCTCCGTTTTTGCGTTTTAGCTGTCTATGCGATTGTCTCAGCGAGCCCGTCGCTTTAGTAGTGTGTTTTTGGTCTTTAGACTTGATTGGTGATCTGTTTTATTTATTGTATGCTTTATGTGTGGAAATGTAGATATCGTGCCTGTTTCAACTGAGCCACGTCTCAGAGATGATCAAGAGCAGTTGTTTGAGGAAGAGGAAGACTTTGCTGTAGTTGAAGAAGGCAAGTGGTCTTCTCACCCTGCATGTTCTATTTTTGTCCCATACAACTGCATTACAATTAAGTTTACTTTTATGATGATATTGCATTAATTTGACGGGAATACCTTTTTAAGGACTTACCTAGACCTTTCTACCCTGATCGTTGGCCAACCAGTTTAAATAAATGTTTTTGGGTAGAATATGCTAGTTGCTTAACTCGGGTTGGATAAAATGGTCTTTTATGATGGAAAATGCTCTATGTTAAAGATGACTGTTTTGGGTAATGCAAGAACACTTGAATTAGTCGGAACATGGAGAACCACCCAAGAAAACATGCGCAACCACAGTGTCACATGGCTCTGACCTTAGCCGAATAATTAGGTGTGTGATCGTACTAGTGGCCCTTTTCTGAAAGGAGCAGAGGGGGGTCCGAGTTGCAGGGGTATAGCCGGGTCCTTTTGGGGTAGCAGCCTTTCCTAAGGTGCTGACCATTAGGGAGGGTTATGGTCCGCCCTGATCTGTAATTATGCAGGTCATTAGTCTTTTGCATGCCTTTGTAAAGGCTTCGTAGCGTCCCTATGCAATCACACCTCGGAAGTGTGGTGTGGTGCTTGGCCAGCATCGCATGGTTGGGTTTAAAGTTCTTCGGAGCTTTTACGCGAACTGTGCATACAGTGTGCAAACCTCTGCAGAGTGTAAAACTGATCGATCAGCCGTGCTCACGGTCATGAGCGGCTTGGACCCTCACATGATTAATGAACTTTAAGATGATAATAAATCATGGTTTGATGAAGCTCGATGAGCTTGGGGTTGTTTTGTATTAAAGTTTTTCTTATGTGGGTTGGTATGAACTTACACCTAGTAATTAGGCGTTCTTTAATTAAAACTTGACCAACATTAAAATGCTAACCGCTGCAAAACCATATCCTACCATGATAGCCTTGCATCTTCCCCCACTTGCTGAGCTCCAACCATAAGTGTGCTCAGCCTTGCTTATCGCTGTTCAGAGGAGAACTATGGAGGTGAATTCTACGACGACTACGATGATGCCTGTGGGAGCGGAAGACGAGGACTCGATGAGTAGTTATCGTTTTCCGTTGTTAGAGACCTTCGAGTCTCCCGCATGAGTGTAATTAGTGGTTAAACTCTGAGATACATTTAAATACTGTTAATGATATTTCACTCATTTCGTCTATCATATGTGTGTTAACTGATCCTGGCGCACATATGAGATGCACTTGGTTTCTCTTCGGAAAACAGGTGTGACAGAGTGGTATCAGAGCAGTGTTGACTGTAGGAACGCGACCTTAGTTAGAATGGATGAAAATTAAGGATTCATATTCTAGATCATCACATCATCTTTCAAAACAACTTTATTTTCGCATAAAAATCTAATTTGTTCTTGTTTTCTTTGTGAAAACTACATCATTTTTATTTTTTCTATACTGAGTTCATTTTCTCTTAACAGATGGTCAGGACTCGTCAGACTGCACGCAAGAGCACAGGAGGACGTCTTCCTTTGGGCCAGTCGCCTCCTCGTTACCCAGCAGCTCAGGCAGAGGCACATCTTGAGGAGATACAACGGGAAGTCAGAGATTATCCGGTACAGTTGCAACCGGAGATGGTGGGACAAGAGCACCGGGAGGTGCAGCCTCAGGAGGATATTGAGGAAGATCCAGAGGAGGTTGTTTTTGAGGATGATGAGGCAAAAGAACAACCACAGCTGTATGATGGGGTTCTTCTGGAAGTTGATGTAGACGGGGATATAGTGATTCCACCAGTGGTTGAAGCAGCGCCAGAGCCAGATGCTGTTGAAGAAGAAGAGCCTGTACAGGATGCTGCAGGCAATGATCCAGATGATTCAGGAGATGACTCCAGTAGCAGCGAAGACAACTCCAGTAAGGAAGAAGATGAGAATGAGGATGAAGATGAAGAAGATGAAGATGTTGATATAGAGGGACTGGAGGATGATAACAGCGCATTAGCATACGATGGGAACAATAATGATAATCAGGATGGTGTCAACGACAATAATAATGAGAATGGAGATGAGCAGGGTGATGAGCGTAGGTACCGCAGGGCAGAGTACCATGAGCACACCTATGTTGGTCCAGATGGTTTGTTTTGCGAGTTGTTGGAAGAACTGCTGCAGGACATAGAGCACTCAGTGAGGCCTTTGTACATCACCAGGCATTATGTGGAGCCTGGAATGAGGGACTATTACACTACAGAGGTTCAAGTTAGAGTTACCACAAGACAGGCAGGCAGATGGAGGATCCATACGATTCATCCCAGCACAGCGCACTTCGCTTCAGAGGCTGCTGCCACCAACGACGCTGCTAGAAGGGCACTGTGGTCTGTCAGCAACACATTCCGTGATCGTATTGAGGGCACAGACTTCCGGTTTGTTCCCAGCAGAGTTAGTGGCACTGAAAACACTATGGTACCCATGGGTGACTTTCGAGACAACCATGTGGACTTACTTGCTAGGGTGACTGCAACCCTTAACAGAGATCTGGAGGGAGCAACGACGGAGTTAGACATGACTCATCGGGAACTTCAAAATGCACAAGCAGGGATAGCTCAGCTAGAAGCCTAGCATGCAGGACAACAACCGCCCGAGGAAGCAGAAGCATCTTGTCCTTCTCGATCACCTCCATGCAAGAGACTTCGTTATGGCACTCCAGCAGCGACCACTCGTCTAGGATAGGAATCTAGGATATCCACCCTTTACATGTTTTTCGATAGACGTTCCTGCGAGGACGAACGAATGTAATAATTTGTTGCTTGAACCTTGTTTGATTTGGATCTTTGTGTGAGTGAGTTGTATTGTGGAGTGATGGCCACAAATGCAACAAGAAAAATTTTGTTAAAGTTAATGGTTAATTGGGGTTCAATTCCAAGTTATCTTTCATCTTATCTATCACACCAAATCTGTTGCACAAAATCTGTTCGCGTCGCTCTCTGACAGAGCAGCAATGTTTTAATCATAACTCAAACTACAGAGCTCCGATTGACGTAAATCCTGTTGGGTTGGTTCACAAATTTTGTGGGTCAATTACTGTAAAAACTTCAGCACCATAGGGTTAATATACAGAGAGTAATGAACAGAACAATGGGGCTAACAAAATCTGTAAAATCATGCCAACAAAGCTGCGGTGTTCGAATTTTATCTCAAGCTGTGGATCTCCAAATAAGATGACTCCAGTGAGTTGGTTTCATAATTATGTCTTTCACAGCCTGGTATAATTTTATAATTTTTTGGGAAAGGGCATTATGAGTTACAACTGCTTTACTGAGATCAACCGAATCTGCCACAGAAATAAAATCACGCTGATCTCTTTATTCAAACTTACTTCTATATACATCAGTTCAATATTCTTATCTGAAATGCCTTTGTCTAACAATCAGATGGTAAACACCAGGTTAGGAGGAGGACAGGACGTTCCACCTTTTGTTCGGGCACATATTGCTAATCAACAAAACCCGGTGCCACCTCCCCCACCCAATCCCGCTACTCAGCAATTCTTCGCTGCCCAGATGCAGCTGATCCAAAACCTCACCGCCGCAGTGCAGAACATACAAGCCCAGCAAAATCAGCCACAGCCACCACCACCACCACCTGCCCCGAGAGACAAGCACAAGGAGTTCATGAGCCACCACCCACCTACCTACTCCCACTCAACTGATCCTCTGGATGCTGATGATTGGTTGAAAACTATTACCAAAAAGTTGGAGAGAGCCCAGTGTAATGACCGCGAAATGGTCCTATATGCTTCTGGATGCTTGGAAGGGCTAGCATCTGATTGGTGGGATGCTTATACTGCTGCTCATCCTGCACCCAACACAATTACCTGGCAACAGTTCAAGGATGCTTTCCGTGCACATCACATTCCTGATGGGGTACTGAAGCTCAAGCAGAGGGAGTTCCTTGCTCTGAAACAGGGCAATATGTCTATGAACGAATATCTCGACAAATTTACCCAGTTGTCTCGCTATACCCCAGATGAGGTCAACACTGACCCGAAGAGACAGGAACGCTTTCTGGATGGACTGATTGGGCCATTGAATTACCAGCTTCAGAGCCATACCTTTCCGGACTTCGCTACCTTGTTAATCAAGGCAATTGGCTTGGAGAACAAGCGCAAAGAGCTCAGAGAGCACAAACGTAAGTTCCAATCGTAGGGACAGTCCAGCAGCAAGACCCGTCCACGCTACAGCTTTCCACAGAACCCACAGTTCCGCTCTGGAGGACATAGTGGAAAGTGTCCTCAAAACATGCAGCTGCAACACTCATTCCAGCAACCCCAACGCTTCAACCCACAAACTCCCCGCACTCCAAACTTCCAGCAAAACCACCCAGCTCATACTCCAGGTACACCAATGAGGAACACCACTCCGGTGCAGCCTAATGGATGTTTGAAGTGTGGCGAGTTGGGACATTATGACAATAACTGTCCTAAACGTGGGATGCAGACTCCCTAGAGGAGCAATGTTCAGAATTTTGGACAGTCATCGACTACAGCGCGCCCTGGAAATTCAAGCACTCCAGGTAATAAGGCACAACAGAATAATGTGCGCAGCAAGGTGAACAACATGACTGTGGAGCAGGCGCAGGACGCTTCTGGGGTTGTGCTTGGTACGTTTCCTATCAACTTTGTACCTGCCACAGTACTGTTTGATTCGGGAGCTACGCATTTATAACTGATCAGTTCATAGCAAAGCATAATATGCCTGTGAGTCCAATGAAGAAACCATTGCTTGTTAGTTCACTGAGCAGTGATATGAAAGCCAGTCATCTATGCCCACAAGTAAATTTTAAAATCATGAGGGTAGACTTTCCATCCAATCTAGTGGTCTTAAAATCATGGGGCATAGATGTGATCCTAGGGATGGACTGGTTAAGAAAGTATGATGGGGTTATTCAGTGCCGAGAAAAGTCAGTTCATTTGACTAGTCCACAAGGGGACAGAATAGAGTTTATTGCCACACCGTCACCTACTGGAAAGAAATAGTGAATTCAATGAAAGGAAAGGTTTTGGAGGACATCAAAGTGGTGAATGAGTACCCGGATGTGTTTCCTGATGACTTCCCAGGTATGCCACCTGACCGAGACATTGAATTCAGTATTGAACTCTTACCTGGCACCGCTCCTATATCTAAAAGACCGTATAGAATGGATGTTAAGGATCTGGCTGAACTTAAGAAACAAATAGAGGAATTATTAAGTAAAGGGTTTATCCGTCCTAGTTCATCACCATGGGGAGCCCCCACACTCTTCGTAGATAAAAAGGATGGATCTAGGAGGATGTGTGTAGATTATTGATCTCTCAATGAGGTCACTATCAAAAATAAATATCCTTTACCCCGGATCGAGGATCAGTTCGATCAGATGAGAGGAGCGAAAGTTTTCTCGAAGATAGATCTACGATCTAGTTACCATCAGTTGAAGATTCGTATGAAGGATATTCCTAAGATAGCTTTCACATCAAGATATGGTCTGTATGAGTTTACAGTGATGTCCTTTGGATTGACCAACGCTCCAGCCTATTTCATGTACCTGATGAACAAGGTTTTCATGGAGTATCTTGATAAGTTTGTGGTAGTGTTCATCGATGACATCCTAGTACTTTCTCGGAATGAAGAAGAGAATGAGGAACACCTGAGGATGGTATTGCAGAAGCTTCGAGAGCATCAGTTATATGCCAAGTTCAGTAAGTGTAATTTTTGGTTGAGAGAAGTCTCTTTTCTTGGGCACATCATCACTGACGAAGGGATTGTTGTGGATCCGAGTAAAGTTCAGGATGTGTTAAATTGGAATCCACCAAAGAATTTACCAGAGATCAGGAGTTCTTGGTTTGGCAGGTTACTACCGTCGGTTCATTGAGGGGTTCTGGAAGATTATAAAACCTCTCACATCTTTGTTGGAAAAAGGAAAAGAGTTCAAGTGAGATGATAAGTGCCAAGCTTGCTTTGAGGAATTGAAGAAGAAGCTGACTACCGCCCCAGTATAGATAATGCCAGATATACACAAAGGGTTTGATGTGTACTGTGATGCATCATGACAACGTCTTGGTTGTGTCTTAATGCAAGAAGGAAAAGTGGCAGCATATGCTTCTAGGCAAATAAGGAAACATGAACAAAACTATCCTACTCATGACCTAGAGTTAGCAGCCATAGTGCATGCACTGAAGATTTGGAGACACTATATGATTGGTAATAAGTGTCAGATATTCACAGATCACAAAAGTTTAAAGTACATCTTCACTCAAAGAGATCTCAATCTCAGACAGTGTAGATGGTTAGAGTTGATTAAGGACTATGACTTGGATATACAGTATCATCCTGGAAAGGCCAACGTTGTAGCAGATGCTTTGAGTCGTAAAAGTCAAGCAAATATGTTAGTAGCCCGTTTGATGCCTCAAGAACTGTGTTGGGAAATGGCACAACTCAATCTATGGATAGCTGCACAAAGTGAAAACATGACCTTGGAAATTGAGTCAACTCTTGAGCAAGAGATTAGAAAGGGGCAATTGAATGACGAAAAGATTAAGGAATATAAGAAGTTGATTGAACTAGGCAAAGTTCTGGAATTCAGAGAGGGTGAACAAGGAACTATTTGGTTTAAGAATAGGATTTGTGTGCCAGAAATCAAACACCTTCGTGAAACTATACTGAAAGAAGCACATGATTCTGCATTGTCTATACATCTAGGAAGTACTAAAATGTACAAAGATTTAAAGCAGAAGTATTGGTGGTATGGTATGAAGAAAGATGTTGCAGCACACATTGCACTGTGTGATGTGTGTCAGAGGGTAAAAGCAGAGCACCAAATACCAGCAGGGTTGCTTCAACCACTGCAAGTACCTGAATGGAAGTGGGAAGAAATTGGCATGGATTTTATAATGGCATTACCACGTACGTGAGATGGATATGACTCAATATGGGTTATAGTGGACAGATTAACTAAAGTTGCTCACTTTATACCAGTAAACACCACATACTCAGGAGCAAAGTTAGCAGAGCTATACATATCAAAGATAGTATGTCTGCATGGGGTTCCAAAGAAGATAGTTTCGGACCGAGGCACTCAATTCACACCATGATTCTGGCAGAAGCTGCATGACTCTATGGATACAAAGTTGAATTTTAGCTCAGCATATCATCCACAGACAGATGGTCAGACTGAAAGAACAAATCAAATCATATAAGATATGTTAAGGGCATGTGCACTAAAACATGGTGGAAGTTGGGATAAGAGTTTGCCATACACAGAGTTTGCTTACAACAATAGCTATCAGAGTAGTCTTAAGATGGCACCATTTGAGGCATTGTATGGAAGGAAGTGTAGAACACCATTGTTTTGGAATCATACGGGGGAAAGTCAACTTTTTGGTCCAGAGATTATAAAGGAAGGTGAAAGATAGGTTGAGATAATTCGAGAGAACCTCAAAATCGCTCAATCTAGGAAAAAGAGTTATGCTGATCCTAAGAGAAGAGAGGTAGTATTTGAAGTTGGAGACTATGCATATCTCAGAGTGTCACCTATCCGAGGTCTTCAAAGGTTTAATATCAGAGGAAAGTTATCAACCCGCTTTATCGGACCTTTTCAAGTCTTGGAAAGATGAGATGAAGTAGCTTATCGATTGGAGTTACCTCAACACTTGGCAGGTGTTCATGATGTGTTTCATGTCCCACAATTGAAAAAGTGTTCAAGCGAGGTCAGAGTAGAGCATCTACCATTGGAAGAACTTGAGGTGAAAGATGATCTGACTTACAAAGAACACCCAATCAAAATCTTAGATAATTCAGAAAGGGCTACTCCCAGCAAAGTCATTAGGATGTGCAAGGTGCAGTGGAGTCACCATTCAGATGATGAGGCTACTTGGGAAAGAGAGGATGAGCTTAAGGAAGAATTCCCTCAGTTGTTCTCTAATCTTCCTGAATCTTGGGACGAGATTCTCTTTGTAACACCCTAAAATTCCATCACTAAAATAATGTAAGCAACAAGGTGTTTTAAGATTTATTTTCTAAGGATTAAATAAATTATCAAATTAATTTGGTCTCTAAAATATTCAAATATCATTTTAATAATTTAGAAGCAATAAGTGCTTGTGCATCATAATTTGAATGCATGGTGTTTTTGTTTGTTGGTGTGAAGCTTTAAAATGTTTGAAAGTTTGAAAAGTTAAAAAGAGTTTGAATTTAGAGTTTGAAAAAGAGTTCAATTTCAAAAGTTTGAAAAATGAGTTTGAAAAGGTTTGAAAAAAAAGAAAGAAGAAAACTTCCCAAACCCCTCCCTCTCTTCTCTCTCTCCCTTCTTTCTTTTCTAGCCACGCAGCCCAGCAACCCCTACGGCCCAGCAGCAATGCGCGGCCCACCTCCCTTCCTCCCTCCTTTCTTTTCCCCGCGCGGCCCACCTTCTCTTCCAGCCCACCAACACCGCCGCGGCCCACTTTCCCTTCTCCCTCTCCCCTCTCGCTGCCAGGCCGGCCCCGCACGTCACGCTTGCCTTCTACCTCCAGCCCCTCCCCTGCTTCGCAGTATAGCGCCGCTGCTGGCTGTTGCCCTCGCATTCCTGCCCCCTCTCCGCCTTCAAGCCGCAATAAAGGAGCAGTGGAGCCTCGACCGTTTCCTCCCCTTAAATTCCCCCTTCAGTTTCTCCTTCCCCTCTCTTGAATGCCATCAAAACCGCCGACCACCGCCATGGCCATTAATGGCCAATTTATCCGGCCGTGGCCCTCTCCCCCTCCTCGCTCTATAAAAGTGGAGCACGAGCACCTGCCTCACCTCTTTCCTCGCTCACCCGCGCTTTTCACACCCTCTCCCCACCTCCACAGGCGCCGCCACCCATGAAGCTCGGCCGCTGCCGCCACGTCGATCTCCGCCACCGCCGCTTCCCCATCGCCCAAGTCATCTCCAACCCGCTGCCGTGGTGGTGAGCAAGCTCTCCCTTGCTTCCTTCTTTTTTTTCCCGAGCTGTAGCACCTCCCCACCATGAGCCACCCGGCCGCCGTCCGCTCCAAGGACGGGATGCCCCGGCCATAGCCCAAGCCACCTCCCTGAACCTCCGGATGAGTTTGCCTTGTCCTCAGCTATGCGTAGGAGCAAACCACGCCTGAAATAGTGGCCGGGAGCCCGAGATCAAGCGAGCTCCGGCGAGCCGCCGCCGTGCGCCGCCGTCCCGCGCCGGGCACCATCGCCCGCCACCGGGCGTCGCGTGCACACCACCCTAGCCGCCCGATCGCCAACGGACGTCCCTGATTAGATCGGGGTTACCCCCTTGGCTCCGGTCCACGGTGGACCGGTGGACCGAGTCCACAGCACCGGACCACAGCCGCACTCACCGTCCGATCCAAATCTAGCGGCTTAGATCCACCCGGCCCATAGGTCAACAGACCCCATACCGGTCAATAACCACAATTTTACATAAAGAACCCTGCCCTTTCTAATATCACATATATGCCCTTCCACCTCCAAAGATTCTTACAATTTAGCCCAGGTTTTCACGGTGAAGCCCCTGAGCTTCTCTGTTTCTTCCACCAAAGGTCCAATCCCTGTTCTTTTACACCAAAACCCTTGAGTTCTTACATATAATTACGTTTAGATCCCTGATTTCTTGTAGATAAGCCCCTGAAGCCCTGCTTCTTCACAGAAAAGCCCCTGAACTTTGTTTCAACCGTATCTTTCCCGTCTGTTATCCGTTTCAAGCGTTCTTGGTGTCCACGCGACCATCTTTTCAAGCCCGTCAGTCTTAGAACCTTGTTTTGGCCGTATCTTTGGCGTTTTAGCTCCGTTTCCACCGTTTCAAGTTGCGCTAGGATCATATCAACTCAAACCACGTGATAGGACCAATGTTGAACATGTTCTTTGTTTTATAATTTATTTAAATATTAAATATGATTCAATCCTATTACACATCTTTTCTAATTAAAATATAATTAGAGTTCAACACGTGTTTTCATAAGAAAGTTAATATAACTAATACTAATTAAATATTCCTTTTAATTAAAAGTTAATTAGATGTATACATCAGTTTCATAATCAAACTTAATTTGATTAATGATTATGCAATTTGCTTTCTACTAAAATGTAACATAGGCTATATCCCGAGTTTTCTTAATTAAAATGTTAATTTAATTAAAACGAATATAAATGTGTTTTTAAATTATAATTTGATTAGAATAACTCAAAATATAAAGATAAGCGCCTAGATGCTTTTACATGCTTCTTTTAAAATTAAATGTTTAATTTGCATAAATCATACTTGAATATTTATAAGTAAAATTGAACTAAGCTTATATCATATTTTAAATACAAATATAACTTGCCTAATTATAAATAGGGTATTTCTCTGAAATAACCTATATACATGATTTTACTTAATTAAAAGATAGCAAGCACATAGCTAGCTCTTGTATGTGATCATCCAAATCTCCTGATAGTTCCGAGTATTCCTTGTGTTCGCTTTCCTAGACCCAATCCTTGTTCTCCCTTTAAGCTTTTCATGCTTGTGTGTTGTTTTGTTTATTGAATGTATTCTTGTGTGCTCGTAGACATCGTGCCAGTTTCAAGCGAGCAGCCAATTGAAGTAGATCAAGAGCAAGTGTTTGATGAAGAACCTCAGTGTTTAAGCAAGGAAGGCAAGTGGTCTTCTCCCCCTGCATGATTCTATTTTATCCTATGTAATTGCATGACAACTAAGTTTCCATTTATTATGTTATTGCATTAAATTGATGGGAATGCCCTTTTTAAGGACTTACCTAGACTTTTACCCACAATTCTTGGATCAACCCGGTTTAATAAATGCTTTTGGGTAGAATATGCTAGTTGCTCAACTTGGGTTGGATAAAAAATGGTTTTCCAAGATAAATGCTTATATGTTTTATGACGATGATGCTTTTGGTAATACAAGATCATATGATTTAATCGGAACATGGAGAACCACCCAAGAAAACATGTGCAACCATAGTGTCATATGGCTCTGACCTTAGCCAATTAATTAGGTGTGCGATTGATCTGATGGCCCTTTTCCGAAAGGAGCAGAGGGGGATCCGGGTTGCAGGGGTATAGCCTAGTCTTTTTGGGGTGGCAGCCTTTGCTAAGGTGCTGACCACTAGGGAGGGTTATGGTCCGCCCTGATCCGTAACTATGCGGGTCGTTAGTCTTTTGTATACCTTTGTAAAGGCTTCGTAGTGTCCCTATGCAATCACACCTCGTTAGTGTGGTATGATGCCTGATCAGCATCGCATGGTTGGGTCCAAAGTTCTTCAGAACTTTTACGCGAACTGTGGGTAATGGGTGCAAACCTCTCCAAAGTGTAAAACTGATCGATCAGCCGTGCTCACAGTTATGAGCGGCTTGGACCCTCACATGATTAATAAACTTGAAGATGAGAATAAATCGTGGTTTGGTGAACCTCGATGAGCTTTGGGTTGTTTTGATTAAAAGTTTCTTAAGTGGGTTGGTATATAGTTACCTCTAGTAACTAGTCGTACTTCAATTAAAAGTTTGATCAACATTAAAATGTTAACCGCTACAAAACCATAGCCTATCCTTGGTAGCCTTGCATCTTCCCCAACTTGTTGAGTACCAACCATAAGTGTACTCAACCTAGCTTACCGCTGTTTAGAAGAGAACATTGGTGAAGAGTTCTACAACGACTTTGAGGAGTTCTGAGGCTTGCGTCTCCCCTAGTCAAGTGCCTGTGGAAGCGGAAGACGAAGACTCGTCGTGTAGTTATCGTTTTCCGATGCTAAAGACCTTCGTGTCTTCCGAATGAGTGTAGTAAGTTGTTAAACCCCTTGTTACGTTTTTACCGTCTATGATATTACACTCATTTCATCTATCATATGTGTGGAACTAGATCCTGGCACACATATGAGATACATCTAGTTTCCCTCCGGAAATCGGGTGTGACACTCTTTAAGGGGGTAGGATTTGTAACACCCTAACAATTCCATCACTAAATTAATATAGGCAACACGTGTATAGATTTAATTTCCCTTAAGGACAAAATTAAATTATCAAGTAAATCGACTTTTAAAATATTTAAATATCACTTAAATAAAATTAGAAATAATAAGTGTTTGTGCATCATGACTCGAATGCATAGTTTCTTGTTTGATTGAAGTTTGAAAGATTGAAAATGAATTTGAAAAGAGTTTTAAAAAAAGAAAATCCTTTTCCCCTCTCCTCTCTCCCTCCCTTGCGGCCCACTTCCCCCTGCCCGTTTTTCTTTTCTTCTTTTCTTTTTCTGGCCCGCAAGCTAACCCTGCCGCGTGCGGGCGTGGATGACCGTTGGATCGGCCATCAACGACCCCGATCCAATTGACCCGCGGGCCAAGCCCACAAGTAACGGTCAACCGGGGTCGTTTTGTTAAAGAGACCCCCGATTTCTTAAATATTGCAAGCCGGTCCTTCCACCTTGAAAAACTCTTGCAGTTCAGTCCTAAATTTCATGTTTAAGCCCCTGCCTTATTAGAATTTCATACCCGAGGGCCAGAACACCTTTTTATGATTTAAACCTTATTCTTTTAAAAATAATTAAATTTTAGCCCCTGTTTTCTTGCTGTTAGGTCCCTAGAAAGTTTAGTTCTTAGCAGATTAGTCCATGTACCTTCTTTTTAGCATATCTTTACCGTTATAGCTCTGTTTTTAGTGTTTTAGCTGTCTATGCGATCGTCTCAGCGAGACCGTCGCTTTAGTAGCATGTTTTTAGTCTTTAGACTTGATTGGTGATATATTTTATTTATTGTATGCTTTATGTGTGGGATCGTAGATATCATGCCTGTTTCAACTAAACCACCTCTCGGAGACGATCAGGAGCAGTTGTTTGAGGAAGAGGAAGACTTTGCTGTAGTTGAAGAAGGCAAGTGGTCTTCTCCCCCTGCATGTTCTATTTTTGTCCCATACAATTGCATTACAATTAAGTTTACTATTATGATGATATTGCATTAATTTGATGGGAATACCTGTTTAAGGACTTACCAAGACCTTTTTACCCCGTGAGTGCTCCGCGCGTGGTCCCTGCATCCTCAGCCGGGCCCGCACGAGGGCTCCTACTTCGCGTCGGGCCGGCAAGGAACTCGTACCCGAGTACACCTCGGACTCCGACACCGCCCCCGGACACGCTTTGGACCCCAACCCCCTCTCCAGGTTCTACTCGGATTCCGCATACGAGTTCGACTTCGGGTCGGACCAAGAGGATCCTGAGTCCGAGGACAACTCCACTGAGCATCCCTTATCAGGGCTGGCCTCTGGGCTGGTTATAACATCCACACTGGTCGGGAGATTCGTCTACTGGCCAGACCACAAGCCTGCTGACCTGATAAGCGGAGACTCACGCTACGTCGCCTCCATCGACTCGCTCCCGTTCCAGGAGGGAACACCACTTGCCCGAGCTGACTCAAATACCCCAATGGAGGTGGCGGCTTCTGAGTCCAGCCTTGGCACCCCTGATCGCCAAGTCTTCATGGCTGCCGGCGACACCCCAGGACCTTCAGGGACGGCTCAGGACAGGTACCTTGAAGACATCTCCTCCGACGAGCTGTCTGCCGATGCACCAGCAGACGAGACCCCGCCAACAGAGACGCTCGACGCAAGCGCAATAGGAAGCGCAGCGAACGGCGCCGGCGTCTCCGGGACAACCTCCCCATCCGCAACCTCGCAGAAGCTCTCGAGGCGGTCGAGAGCAGAGTACACACTACCCCTGAGCAATGCCTCATGTCGATCACAGCGATCGCACGCCGTGCTCGGGGGCATACGCGCTAGAGAGGTCATCGCCAAGCTCGCCGAAGATGCCTACTTCATGCGGGTCGACAACAGGGTCAACCAGCCTCCTCCCGCCAGGCACCACGACAACGAAGCTAGAAGTCGCAGCGCCAACCACGGTCCCAACCGTACTCGAGCTGAGCTCCCAGCTCAGCCCAACCGTACTCGCTCAAACGCCGGCGTCCTCCACAGGGTGGCAATAGCAACCGCGAGGTCGTCCCTCACCGTGCTCCTCGCCCGGCGGCGGCCCCGCGACACCGACGGCGGCGGCAGCGACGACGGAAGCTCCAACCATGGAGCCAACAGGAGGGCCGGCGGCGGCGGCAGTCGCGGCGGCCGTGGCCACGCGAACAACCACGCCTCTAGTGCCTCACAGGGCGGGTACGACGCCCGCCAGAAGATTGAGGAGCTGCGATGGAAAAAGTCAACCACTGCAGGCGACAACGACGGCTTCCCCGCCTTCTCACCTCGACTTCGCAACTTGCTCCTCCCCGACAAGTTCAAGCCTTTGGGGATCACCAAGTACGATGCGAAGCAGGACCCCATCCAGTGGCTCAGGTGCTACGCCCTCTCCATTGAGAACGCTGGCGGCAACAACGACACCAAGTGCCTCTACTTCCCCTTCTGCATGGACCAAGCTCCACTCACATGGCTCGAGTCGCTGGACAAGCACTCGATCGACAAGTGGGACCAGCTGAAGGAGCGGTTCACCGCAATTTCGCGGGCGCCATGGGCCGATCGGGGTACTCTCATGGACCCGGCCATGGTCAAGAAGGAACAAGGCGAGACCCTCCGCAAGTACATGTGCCGCTTCTTCGACAAGCGCGCTACCGTAGTCGACGTCACCGACAAGGAGGTCATCGACCTCTTCCAAGATGGCCTCTACCACCGCCGCACCGTTGAAGACTTCGGTCGTCGCCGCCCCAAGTCCATCCCCCATCTCAAGGACATGATCACGTCCTGGGCGGACGAAGAAGACAAGGCCAACGCCAAGTACGACGCCATCCGTGGCAAGAACAAGCAGAACACGGGCGGCGGCCGCGGCAACAACGGGAACCAAGGCGGTCGCAACAACAACAACTACTCGGGTCCCAACCGCAAGCGCAAGCCAGACAACACTGTCGCGGCTATCCAGCACCCTGCGAAGGAGAACTCAAAGAAGAACTCCGGAGGCTTCAAAGACTTGCTAAAGGAGAAGTACCCGTGGCATCTGAACGGCAACCACACCACTGAGCAGTGCTACCAGCTCAGGCATGCACTCAAGAGTACTCTAGAGCCACCGCACCCTCACGACAAAAAGGGCAAGAAGAAGAACGATGGAGATAACAACGACTTCCAGGAACCCGACAAGACCGTCAACGTCCTCTTCGGCGGACTACCCAGCAGGCGGGAGCAGAAGGCTACCCATCGAGAAGTCATGAGCATTGAACCAGCGGTTCCGACCCCTCTCAGGTGGTCGGAGGTACCCATTACCGTCTCCCGCGCGGATCAATGGACCAGCTTCTCCGAACCAGGACGGTTCCCCCCTCGTCCTGAAGCCGGTGGTCGCGGGCTCCAAGCTCAACAAGGTCCTCATCGACGGTGGAAGCGGGCTCAACGTCCTTTCCACCAAGACCTTGAAGAAGATGAAGCTCGACATCACCACCAAGAGCAACACGCCCTTCTAAGGCATCGTCCCCGCTAACGCGGCTATCCCACCGGGCTCGGTGGTCCCGCCGGTTACCTTCGGGGAATCTCGGGACAACTACCGTACCGAGTACATCAAGTTCGAGGTCGCGGACTTCGAGACTTCCTATCATGCCATCCTCGGCAGACCGGCCATCGCCAAATTCATGGCGGTGCCCCACTACACCTACTTGGTACTCAAGATGCCAAGCCCAGTGGGTGTACTCTCTCTTCAAGGGGACTTGAAGATCTCCCACGACTGCGACACAGAAGCCATGGAGATCGCCTCTACGAATCAAGTACCCAACGCTATGATGGAGGTCTACGCTGCGTCGAAGAAGCTTACTACAAGTGAACTCGACATCCCGGAGAAGTCTAACAGTGCCAACAAGCCTCAGCCACCTTAGGAGGTTCTAGTCAAGACGATCGACCTCGGAAGCAAGACCACCACCATCGGGGTTGGCCTCGACCCCAAATAGGAAGACGCGCTCATCAACTTTCTCCAGGCTAACCATGACATCTTCGCGTGGAAGCCAGCGGACATGTCAGGAGTGCCCAGGGAGTTGATTGAGCACTGCCTCAACGTCGATCCTAAGGCCACCCCCAAGCGACAACACCTCCGATGCTTTGCCGACGACAGACGGGATGCCATCAAGAAGGAACTCGCCAAACTACTCGCACCGGCTTCATCGGAGAAGTCTTCCATCCCGAGTGGCTCGCCAACCCCCGTCCTCCTCCGCAAGAAGAACTCGAACGAGTGGAGAATGTGAGTCGACTACACCGACCTCAACAAGCACTGCCCCAAGGACCCCTTCGGGTTGCCACGGATTGATCAAGTCATCGACTCCACGGTGGGCTGCGACCTACTCTGCTTCCTCGACTGCTACTCGGGTACCACCGGATCGCGATCAAGGAAGAAGACCGAGGAGGAGACCGCGTTCATCACCCCGTTTGGCGCGTACTGCTACACGACCATGTCCTTCGGGTTGAAGAACGCAGGCGCCACCTACCAACGAGCTATCCGGGGCCGCTTCAAGAAGCAACTCAACAAGAACGTCGAAGCCTACGTGGATGACGTGGTCGTCAAGACCAGAAACTCCAGTACCCTCATCGACGACCTTGAAGAGACTTTCGCATCTCTCGCGCGAGTACCGCCGGAAGCTCAACCCGAACAAGTGCGTCTTCGGCGTACCTTCGGGCAAACTACTCGGCTTCATCATCGCCCAACGCGGCATCGAAGCCAACCCCGAGAAGATCTCCGCCATCACCGGCATGAAAGGTCCCACGTGCATTAAAGACGTCCGAAGCCGACCGGGTGCTTGGCGGCACCGAACGTATTCATCTCGAAGCTTGGAGAACGGGGGCTCCCCTTCTTCAAACTACTCAAGCACCAAGAGAAGTTCGTGTGGACTCCGAGAGGCGGATCAAGCCCTTTCCCGGCTCAAGGACTTCCTATCGAAGCCACCGGTCCTCACGGCTCCTCGCAAAGGCGAGCCCATCGCTCTTCTCTACCTCACCGAGACTACTCACGTGGTCGGTACGGCTATCATCGTCGAGCGGCGGGGAAGACGGCCACGCCTACCTAGTCCGGCGCCCGGTCTACTTCGTCGGCGAGGTCTCGTCGAGTCCAAGGCACGCTATCGGCCGTGCGAAGCTCCCGTACGCGGTACTCATCACCTCGCGGAAGCTACGACACTACTTCCAGGAGTACTCGATCTCCGTCGTCACCGACTACCCGCTCGGCGACATCCTGCGGAACCAAGATGCTACTGGAAGAATCTCCAAGTGGGCAGTCGAGCTCGACGCCCTCACCATCGACTTCAAGCCACGCACAGCCATCAAGTCGCAGGCGCTAGTCGACTTCATGGCGGAGTGGCGGGAGAACCAGCTACCTACTCCAACCGTGCGACCAGAGCATTGGGTGATGTACTTCGACGGCTCACTCAACCTCGAGGGCGCAGGTGCAGGGGTACTGCTGATCTCTCCAACGGGCGAACAACTTAAGTACGTCCTGCAGATCTTCTGGAAGGTCTCAAACAACAAAGCCGAGTACAAAGCTCTCCTACACGGGCTCCGCCTCGCGGCTTCACTGGGCATCAAGCGGCTACTAGTCTACGGCGACTCCGCAGTGGTCATCAACCAAGTCAACAAATCCTGGGACCGCAACAAGGAGAACATGGACGCCTACTGCCTAGAAGTCCGCAAGCTCGAGAACAAGTTCTACGGTCTCGAGTTCCACCACATCGTCCGCTACAACAATGTTGCAGCGGATGTCCTGTCGAAGCTTGGATCCACCCACACTCAAGTACCAGTAGGTGTATTCGTTCACGAGCTTCACGCGCCATCCATCCCGGAGCCGGCACCACCGACCACTGTCCCAGCGCACCCATCGGCTGGACAGGAGGTCATGATGATCGACGTGGACCAGAGGCAACCCTTCATCGACTACCTCAGCGAGCAGAAGGTTCCCTCGGACAAGAACCTGGCCGAGCAGCTCATCCGCCGCGCCTAGTCCTACGTCTTCGTCGGAGACAAGCTTTACAAATGAGGCGCATCTTCCAGAGTACTCATGAAGTGCGTCCCTCGGCAAGAAGGCAAGGACATCTTGGAGGAGATCCACAAGGGCGTCTGCGGCAACCACGCGTCTTCCTGCACGCTGGTCAGCAAGGCCTTCCGGCAAGCCTTCTACTGGCCCACAGCTCTGGGTGACGCTGAAGAACTCGTCAGAAGGTGCCAAGGATGCCAATACTTCACCAAGCAGCAACACGTCCCAGCCTACAAGCTAGTCACCATACCACCAACCTGGCCCTTTGCCTGCTGGGGGCTCGACATGATTGGGCCACCGCCAACCGCGCCGGGGTGGTTTCAACGAGTATTGGTGGCCATCGACAAGTTCACCAAGTGGATCGAGGTCAAGCCGGTCACATGCCCCAAGGGCCGACGAGTACTCGACTTCCTGGATGAACTCGTGCATCGCTACGGACTACCCCACCGCATCATCACAGATCTGGGCTCCAACTTCAACAACCACCAGTTCTGGGAGTACTGCGAGAACAGCGGGATCGACGTCCGATATGTCTCAGTTGCCCATCCTCGGGCCAACGGACAAGTCGAGCGTGCCAACGGGATGGTGCTCGACGGTCTCAAGAAGCGGCAATACGACGCTGCTAACTCCAAAGGAGGCAAGTGGATCAAGGAACTACCCAATGCACTCTGGGGGCTACGTACTCAGCCCTCCAAGCCAACGGGGCAATCCCTTTACTTCCTGGTCTACGGCTCCAAAGCAATCCTCCCTACTGACGTCATATGGAACTCACCAGCAGTGGAGCATTATGACGAAGGCGTCTCTGAAGACAGCAGAAGAGTGGACATCAATGGACTCGAAGAAGCTCGCTGCGCTGCCCTCGTCCAATCAGCAAGGTACCTGGAGGGTATCCGACGCTACCATGATCGCAACGTCAAGGAACGCTCCTTCAACGTTGGTGATCTTGTCCTCCGTCGTATCCAGAACACGGAAGGACTACACAAGCTCAGCTCCCCCTGGGAAGGTCCCTTCACCGTGGCCAAGGTGACCGGGCCGGGCTCCTACCGCCTCCAGACACTTGAAGGCGAAGACATCAACAACTCGTGGAACATCGACCAGCTCTGTCGGTTCTACGCCTAGTCTACACGACTACTCCGGGGCTCAAGTCTACACGACTACATCAAGACCCCTCCGCCGTAAGCGGCCTCCGGGTCCTGGCTCCAGTCTCCGGACTACTCCTTCGCCGTAAGCGGCCTCCGGTCCGGGCACCGGTCTCCGGACTACTCTTCTCCAGGATCCAGCCCGCGCGGCTACCTACGGATCCTGGGCTGCGACGAGCGACAAAGACTCTAGCAGCGGTCTACTAAGAGACCATGTACTCCAAGATCCAGCCTACACGGCTACTTACGGATCTACTGCTGTAAGCGGCTACTCACCCTAGCACACTTAGCTGTAAGCGGCCTCCGGGTCCAGGCGACTACTCTGTTAACTACGGCCCTGGCCATCCAGGTGTACTTCTTCAGTAATAAAGTTTGATTGATCATCAACTTCTTTACTGTCTACTTCCATCAACGGGACTACCGCCGAGTACGACTACTCCCATCAACTCCACCATGGGGCTCCGCACTCTAAGATCGCGACTACGAGTACTCATTGATGGAACTTTTCTTTCATTAATACTTGAACAATTACATTACAAATGTTTTTGTACACATACTGCTATGAGCTAACTATTACAGGGCTACTGGAGGTTAAGCTTTTCGGCGACTTGCTCCGCAATGGGTGCCATCTGCTCCAGCAGCTCCGCATACTGCTCGTCTGTACAATTGGCGGCTACCCCGCTAGCGACTACGTCCACCGGCGCCTCCGGGAAGTAAGACTTCATGAAGGCCAGCACCTGGTTCGGGATCAAACTCGCCAGATGCTTCACATACGTCGCCAGCCGGCTGGGGGCTTCCTTGAGGCGATCCACAAGCGGTGCTATCTTGGGGCCGCCAGGGTGAGGCACCAAGAGTCTTGCAATCGGAAGTGCGACTTCTTCAAGTTCCTTCAACTGGGCCCGCAGCGCCTCGCAGTCCGCGTTCAGCTTCTGCAACGATTTGTAGCAGTTGACGAGGTCACGATCGGAAGCAATGCGAAGCTCCATGTGCTTGTCGCACTCGAAGGCAAGTTCCTTATAGTCAAGCTCGAGTACCTGGCGGGCCTCCCCGCTCCCGGTAGAAGAGGTTCTTCATATCCGTCTCCCGAGGTCCTCAACCGCTCCACCCCGGGTCTCAAGCTGCGCAAAACAATAAGGTGCAGCGGGTTAGACTACCTCTCGACCTCCAACAACTACTCAACAAGTCAAGCGGTGTACCTTTGTTCTTGTTGCGGAGTGTCTTGTTCTTCCGCACCGAGTCGTCGCTCTTTGCCTGCATCTCCTGGATGTCATTGTGATATTTGGCGAAGGCGGCGTCGAGCTTGGATTGCATGGCGGCCACGTGCTTCCGTGACTTCAAGAGTTGATCTTCCAGTGCTTCAGCCCGGAACACCGTGTCGCCGAAGCCTTGCAGCATGCTAGACTTCTCGCGGGACCTCTCCACGACGTCCTGCACAGACAACACATGTCAAATGAGTACTCAACAACATAGGATTGACTACTCAGGAGTTAAGAGTACTCACCTTCATCCACTGTTCAGCCTGGCGGACCGCCTCCAGGTGCCTGGCCACCGTCGCCGGGTCGACCAGGTCGTCTGCCAGCAACTCCACCCCGCCACGACTACTCGCGGCGGCCTCAGTCATCGGCGCAGAGCGGATGGGCTCCGCGTCTTGGATTTCCGGGGAGCGGACAACCACCTCCAGAGCAGCCTCTGGCGGCATGGTGGCCTCCTCTCCTCCGGTTGCCACGGCGGCCTCCTCGGCGGTCTCCTCCATCGGCTCGGGGGCTCCCTCAGCAGCCTCCGGCCCTTGTGGTGTCAAGTTCTGCATGGGCACCGCCGCCGGGATGTCGCTCCCTTCAGCCTCGGCACCTGTCAAAAAGAAGACAAGTGCATCAGCGACTACGACTACTCTATGGGGAATACTAAAGCCTCAGCAGAGTACCTGCCTTCAACCACGCTGGCCTCGGGCAACGACGCCTCAGCAGCTGGCGCCTCGGACTCCGCCTGAGGGGCAGGAGTGGACCCTTCGGCGGGCGGCGCGGCTTCTTCCTCCGCCACCACCATAGAGGGCTCATTCCCCTCCCAGGACAGATCTGTTGATTTCCTGCAGAAGTACACAAATGGGCTATCAATCAAGCTCGACTACTACACCAAGTACTACTCGGGAAGGCTCAGCACTTACAAGCTTGACCGGACTATCGTCACGGTCGGGGCGCCGAGGATGCTGGCAATGTCTACCAGTCCACCCTCGGCGGGCGCTTCCTCTTGCGCCTCTGCGGCCACTGCCTTTTCTGCAGCGACGGCAGCCGCTGCAGCGCCCTCCTGCGCTCCTGCGGCCACCACTCCTTCAACGACGGGGGCTGCGAGCTCCGTGCTCCCCTGAGGAGCAGGGGGGCTGGTGCTCCAGCTGCGCCAAGAGCTCTTCAACAGTAGGGGCTGGCGACTCCCAGCGGGTTCCCCCACCGTATCCCACTCGCCTTCGTCGCCCTGATCAGCGGGCTCCGTAGGCGGCACCTCCTGCAAGCAAGGAAGCTCAGTCGTCAGCAAGTGAACTCGAGAGACTAGTACTCGTCTACACTACTCAAGACGTCTTACCTCCTGAGGCGTCGTCTCAGAGACCTTCAACTTCTTCGTCACCCGCTTGCGGGCGGGGTTGCGCGGCCTCCATGGCGGTGCGGCCGTACTCAGCCTCCGTGCTAGCCGGCGGATCTTGCATGGGGGGCACGTGAGGTAGGCTGGGACGGCTGAACCTCGACCGCAGCTGGAAGCGGTCCTGCAGCGTCTCCTCGTCGTCGTCCTCGTCGGACGTGTCCTCTACGATGACGGTGTCGTCTCCTTCGCCGACTTCTCACCGCTCCTTGGCCTTGGTTTTTCCCTCCTCCGGGATCTCGACTTCCTGAGGGGGCGGCTGCGGCTCGGAGACAAACTTCTTCAAGTCGTCGTGCAAGACACAAGACATCAGCGCGACTACTCACAAGGAATGACTACTCGACTGGGGGGTACGGCTACTTACCTCCTTTGGCGGACGCGCGGCGGAGTACTCTGGGACAGGGCACACCGTGTACGGAGGCATGTCCTTGAAGATGCGCGTCAGCCTATCGATAATGTCGTCGTCATCGACCTCGCCTCCAGGCATCCGCGACGTGTCGTCGTCGCCGGTGTACTCAAAGCCTAGGGTGTCGCGGGCCATCAGAGGCTGCACCCTGCGCTTCATGAAGCTGAAGGCCACGTGCTCGGCCCTCAGCCCGTCTTCTCTCAGCACCTTGATGCGCGCCAACAGCTCGGGGAGCTGGATCCCTTCCTGCATCGTGGGCTCCGTGTTCCACCAGGCGCGATGCTTGGGTTGCTTCCCGCTCGGCTTCGGCAACCCGGGGTGGTGGTTCGTGATGTAGAACCATTTCGCCTTCCAATCCTGGTTGGAGTCGATGAGCTTGTACGAGAGGTACTGCTCGGCAGCGTCCTCCCGCATCTGGATTCCTGCTCCACCGACTACTCGTGGGTTGCTGGCGCTCGGCTGCGGCTTCACTCGGAAAAACTTCCGAACGTAATCCGGGGGGCTTGATCCCCAGAAACGCCTCACAGAAGTGGACGAAGACAGCGGTATGGAAAATACCGTTGGGGTTGAGATTGATGTACTCGATGCCGTAGTACTCCAGGAGGCCTTTGATGAAGTCGCTTGCCAGCAGTGCGAGTCCGCTCTCCGCGAAGCGCGCGAACATCGGGATCTCGTCCTCGCTCTTCTCCATGGGGTACGGGTCCCCGGCGGCGGCCCTCCAACTATCCATCTCCTTCTCACGGATGAATCCGCTGTTGAGGAGGGCCAGCAAATCTTCGGTCTTCATCTTCGACTTTTCCACTCGCGGCTCGGATCTGGCCGCGGTGGAGACATCGGCGGTGCTGCCCCCGCGGCAGCCACGGCGGCCTCGTCACGACCCCTCTTCTTCCCGGTGGTCTTCGCGGACTTGGACGGCGATGGCTTCATTCTCCATGTGCACAGCGTCTTCACGCACATTCGCTCGGGGGCTACTCTGGCAGCTCTGGGTGGCGGCACGCTCAGATCTACAGCGGCGGTGGCGTGCGCTGGAGGCGACTCTGGCCAAGATCTATTCAAAATGGCTACAGCAGTGATGGGTGAAAAACCCTAAGGGTTTTGGCTTCTATTTATAAGTCAAAACGGCCCTCCAACGGCCAGATGGATAAGTCTGCGCCCGGCTGACTCAGCGGCCGCGCGTGACTCTTCGTATTCTACTAGTCAACGTGCCTCGCCACGGGGGCTCGGCTACTACCACTCGACTACCTGGGAAGCGACAAGACTCAGGAGCATCTCAAGACACATTCTACAAGATGACCCTTCAATTCGAGAGGAAGTACTCGACTCAAGGCTCGGGGCTCTGTGCCCCGTGTCCTTCGGTTTTTTCTCTCCGGATTTTTCGGGATATTCTTGCCAAAACTTCAGATGGACCCTCAGCCAGAGCCTATGGCTCAACCTAAGGCTCGGGGGCTACTCCATATGGAGTGCGATTTTGCAATCGCACTTTCATATCAGCTTCGGCTTCAAGACAACACGGGCATTTTTGAAGACCTTCGAGGGCAGCACTCGACGACACTTGGGACTACTCGAGAAGACTTCAGGATTGCTCAAACATCAGCTGGAGTACATTCCAGCCTCGGGATGCTTCGACTACTCTTGAGGACTTTTGACTTGTAGTACTTGGGGACGCTTGAGGACTACTCGTTAAGGCCGTCAAGATTACTTGAAGCTATCCTTCTCGACTACAAAGTACTCGGGGGCTTGTCGTATGGACCTCCCCGGGCCCACTACCTCGATGGGTACCGGACCGACTACTCGGTGGGCCCCTGGGACTACCCGGCTTGCGCTACACGGCACCTGATGGCGTGGAGCACAAGGACTATGGAGGAGAAGTACTCGGTTAGGAAGCTGTACATGTCCCGCACTGTATGGAAGACTCCTAGACGTACTCGACTATTACTCTCTCCCTACTCCGACTTGTAACCCTGCCTCCCGGACTATATAAGGCGAGGCAGGGACCCTTCTCTAGAATCCAATCTCATCTCACGACGCACAATTACACCATCTTGTAATCGTGCCCAATCAATTCAGAGCTACACAGCATACAGGACGTAGGGTATTACGCACCTTGCGGGCCGAACCTGTCTAAATTGTGTGCCACGTGTCTCTTCCTTCGAGTTACCAATCTCGGCGAGGCCACATTCATCTACTTCGGGTACTCCCCTTAGTAGGTTGCCGGTCTAAAACACCGACATTGGCCAACCAGTTTAAATAAACATTTTTGTGTAGAATATGCTAGTTGCTTAACTCGGGTTGGATAAAATGGTCTTTTATGATGGAAATGCTCTATGTTAAAGATGAATGTTTTGGGTAATGTAGAACACTTGAATTAATAGGAACATGGAGAACCACCCAACAAAACATGCGCAACCACAATGTCACATGGCTCTAACCTTAGCCGAATAATTAGGTGTGTGATCGTACTAGTGGCCCTTTTCCGAAATGAGCAAAGGGGGTCCGGGTTGCAGGGGTATAGCCCGGTCCTTTTGGGGTAGCAGGCTTTGCTAAGGTGCTGACCATTAGGAAGGGTTATGGTCCTCCCTGATCTGTAACTATGCGGGTTGTTAGTCTTTTGCATGCCTTTGTAAAGGCTTCGTAGCGTCCCTATGCAATCACACCTCAGAAGCGTGATATGGTGCTTGGCCAGCATCGCATGGTTGGGTTTAAAGTTCTTCAGAGCTTTTACGCGAACTGTGGGTACAGTGTGCAAACCTCTGCAGTCTAAAACTGATCGATCAGCCGTGCTCACGGTCATGAGTGGCTTGGACCCTCACATGATTAATAAACTTTAAGATGAGAATAAATCGTGGTTTGATGAAGCTCGATGAGCTTGTGGTTGTTTTGTATTAAAGTTTTTCTTAAGTGGGTTGGTATGAACTTACACCTAGTAATTAGGCGTTCTTTAATTAAAACTTGACCAACATTAAAATGCTAACCGCTGCAAAACCATAGCCTACCTTGATAGCCTTGCATCTCCCCCCACTTGCTAAGCTCCAACCATAAGTGTGCTCAGCCTTGCTTATCACTGTTCAGAGGAGAACTATGGAGGTGAATTCTACGACGACTATGATGAGTTCTGAGGCTTGCGGAACCCCAGTCATGTGCCTTTGGGAGCGGAAGACGAGGACTCGACGAGTAGTTATCGTTTTCTGTTGTTAGAGACCTTCGAGTCTCCCGCATGAGTGTAATAGGTGGTTAAACTCTGAGATACGTTTAAATATTGTTAATTATATTTCACTCATTTTGTCTATCATATGTGTGTTAACTGATCCTGGCGCACATATGAGATGCACTTGGTTTCTCTTCGGAAAATAGGTGTGACAGTCGAGGCGGAAACCATTTGGGTGAGGCGAGGCCACCCAAGCACAGTATCCAGTAGCTTGTATTGCTCCTGACTCGTTTTGGGAGGGTCTTCTGGCCAAGGGTGATTGGTGAATCAGTTGAACTATCAACCTATGATTCAGGCCTCCGTCAGTAGCCCCCGAGTCTGGGAGGGAGCCTCGGACTTTTTCCCAAGTTCTGTAGTCACAATGCTAGCGGGAGTTGTTGTTCGCTCGGCAGAGCGAAGCGGCAGCCCGAGTACAGAAAAGTACTCGGCTAGCGATCATCGTGGAGCACCGTGCTAGCCTGAGTACTGTAGAGGACATGGCCGGTGGTAATGGCAGCTTCCGAGCATAGGCGGCAAGCTCGGGATCTGAGACATGTTCTTGGAGAAAAAAACATGAATGCTAGTAGTACGTGGTGCCACAAATAATAACCCTAAAGAAAAAGCATTTCGCGATGTATGAAAGAAATTGCAATTCCAGCTCTTTTAGGTCTATAAAATTCCTTACTTAGTTATCCTATTACATTTATGCACCTGATCCTCGATAGCAGTAGTTCATAGCGCAGAGAGCTGGCAGCGTGCACGCGTAGGAAGTGTAAGCAGAGTCGAGGTTTCACGATTTAAGTTGTGTGCTCCTCGAGTACTGTAGCGACTTGTGCAAGAGAAGAAAAAGAAAATAACTGGTGGAGAAAGAGTGCGCGTGGTGCGCACATTGGCCGTAGCTTGACTGCTTGTGTAGCGCTTAGTCTGTATAAGCAGTTGGGAACATGCAAAGGGTAGTCGGTGATAATCATGAGATGCATGTTGAGATGTGTGGGAAAAAATAAAATGGTAGTATTAAAATAAGACAACTTTGTTAGATAGATCTCTACACAATGGGCCCAACGGTCCATTGGGTCCTGGATCTACGCCCTGATCAGGGGCGCCCAACCCTAACAGGTTGGCAGGGCCCTGTCACACTGTGTGGTATAAAGAGAGGTGGGGGCCATAGGCTCGCACTACGAGGTTCGCCGCTGTTGACGGTTCAAAACCGTGCTCAAGTTCACCGCAAGCCTACAGGTGACTTGGTGCCTTTTTCACCAAGGAGGGTCCTCCATAGATTTGTCAATCCAAGGATCAGAAGAAAACTCCAAAGATTCTCCATCTAACATATCGATCTAACCTAACACGAAGAATTGATTGCATAAGAAGATAAACCTTAAAGATATATGAGTTATAGCATAAAGTTGATCGCATCCATGAACGCCGACAGGGTAAGAGCAAGCAAGGGAAACTAAGGACTGTTGTCTTCTAGTCATAGTTCTATCCAAAAAAGCAAGCGCGACAAGCATCTCATCCAAAGCCATCTTTAAACTACTATCATCCGATCCGATTCTGAAGACGCCCGCCTTTTGGAGCCACCGTCCTGTCATAATGCACTCCTATTCGTGCGGGTTACACTACTAGAACCCCCCCTTTAGCTACGTTATTGTAGTAATGCACACTGTAAGTGTTTCTACGTTAGTGCCTAAAGATGCTTTTTGACATGATTTTGAGATCATGTCAAACTGTCACAGTATTTGACGCACTTACAACGTTGGTAGTCTTATAAAGACATTTTTTGTGACGATATTGAAATCATCTAAAAAGAGACAAAGTTAGCCACATTTTAAAGCGTCATTATTGTCTAGACATGTTAAAAATGCAGCAAATAATGTCCACAACCATCTAAAGATGCTTTTTGACATGATTATAAAAATTTTTCAAGATGTTACACTTTTAGACATGCTTTAAACCATAACAAGAGAGTACAAACATCATAAGGCGTGACAAATAAGTGTACTAAATGAATCTTCATGATAAACTCAAGAGGAAACTAGATGTTATATAAGTCAAGTTTGTTGCCTAGTTGAGATGGTAAGGAAGTTATGTGTGTGATGAGAGATCTTGGGTTCGAATCCTATACAACACACATATTTCACATGAAAAATTACATACAGGTGTCCTCAAATCTGAAATATTTTTTAGTTTTTTCACAAATTAGTAGACATGTTTTATAAATGTTTCTAAAAGTTTGTATCTATACTTATTAATACACAATAAAGCCTTACTATAATACGTAACTAGAGCACTAGAGACGTTTTGTACACGTGTCTACATGATTGTATCAATTTTAATAGATATGCATCTAATGTGTCTACAAAATGTATCTTCCTTTCATAGCAACGTTTAAAGAATTCATCTCTACAAGGTTTGATGCAGTACGTACGAAGACGCTTCTAACACGCTTTATGAAAGCATCGCTATAGTGACATAGAGACGAAATAAAACATGTCTAACTCTGAATCTAGCGCATCTAAAGGGGGGTTCTAGTAGTGTTAGCCTAGGGCGAGTTCGATAAGAACAAGTTGAAACCACTTGGTCAATCTAGTATGCACCTCTAGCCACCATGACTACAAGAGCACCCCAAGCAATCTATTTATAGAATAGATTGAAGATGAAGCATAGCCAAGCAAGAGCAAAATCATAAAAGGAGGAATCGAGTCGCTAAAAGATCAGATGACATGAAGTACTTTACTCGCATAATAAACATATTTAGATCATCTCCACCGAGTACATACCATTGACGACCTCAACTAGCTCCGGAACTCCACCATGGCTCAACCGTGCAAGGCGGCCATGGCGGCTAGGGTAGGCCTAGGCCATCTCCTAGACAACTTCGAGGACTCGCGGCGGTCGTCGTCTGCCTTTGTCGCTCTCTCCTAGGTTTCGTCGAGTTCCTCTGGATGGATGCCACTGAATTTTTGCACAAAGACTATTAATAACCCAAAGCAACCCTAGTCCAAAGGGGGACTCGAAGCGCTGAGGACCGGGGTGTCCGAGGATCGGTGGATGGTCGCTCCTCGGTGTGATTAGTGATTGACAACGTGGTGTGGACTGACTCTTGGCCGAGTATTGCAGGTGCAGGTTGCAGCTTGATTTTGCGTTGGTGCAGGTGAAGAGCAGGCGCGAAAGGTCTTAGCCTGTGTGGCCTTCGAGGAGTTGAGAGAAAAGTAGGGTCAGCTCGATGGACCAGGTGGCCCAATGAGATCAAGTGTGGGCCGCATGGTGGCAAGAAAAGCAAGACAAAGTCAGGTACGGTTTCTTGGTCCGGCCTCAAAACCAAGGTGGTGCCGGTGTAGGGTAGCGGCTCACAACCGAAGTCTGCACGCGGGGTTTGGTTGGTTTACTCGACAATACCAACACCGAACCGGGATGACGTGGCGGCCAAGTCATGAGTGGGATTGGCGTGGAGACTGCACTGAGCCCGCGGGGTTTACGGTGGTTCACCACAAAACCGTCAGGGTTACTTGGTTGAGAAACAGTGCGGAGATGGGATCCGGGCGTGCCGAGAAGCTACGAAGCGGGTGACATGCGACATGATCGAGGTGCTTGCGTTGGGAGGAAGCGAAGGCCCGATGGATGCGCAGCCGTCTGATGGAGAACTTCATGTGTTGACCAAAATGCCCCTGTGAGGGCTTGAGTTGTAACACCTAGTGTAGGGGTACTTCGGTCTTTTCCCGAGGGCCTATATATAGGAGGAGGAGGCTGAATTTTAAGCCAATGCTTTGGCTTGTAGGTGGAGTGCTCTTTCATTTTGGAGTGCTTTGGGAGAGAGGGAGAGAGAGGAGTGAGTAGCTCTTTGTTTGAGCTTTTTACCATCCTAGATTTGTGATTCTTGGAGTGGCTTGTAACTAGATATGGCTAAGTGATTCATAGTCAAACCTTCATCTTAATCTTGTGCCGAATCCTTCAATCCTGAGCGTTTTTCTTTTATGTGATTTTCGGAGGTATTTTTGGAGGATTTTTTGGTCGTCAGATTTGAGTGCGTTTTGGTGGGGGTTTCTTTGTGGGGATCACTCATAGGTCGTGTGTAACCATTCTCTTGGTGATCTTTCACTCGCAAACCCTACAAATCGGCTCGGATTTGAAGTTCTTCCTCTCTACCTCTAGTTCTTGGTGTTCATCACGAAATCCTCGATTCCGCGAGATTGACTGGGTTTGGGGCCATGAGATTTAGGTATAGCTTCTAATTGAGGCAAATCCACTTCCCCTAAAGTTTGGCTTCAATCCATTAGGTGAATCGGGAGATCGGTGATTTTGGGGAAAAGCTCTCTCTCTAGGGTTCCTACCCTAAATCATTTTTCTGGTGGTGAAGGATTGATCTTTTCGAGGAGATCTTTTGGGAAAAGCTTCTTTGTATTGTTGTGGAGCCGTGATTAAATTTCATGATTTTTGGAGGTCATGATCGAGTTTTGGATTTTTCCCTTCTTCCCTCGAGGCTGTTTTCTGTGCTGATTCGCACTTGGCGGACCGTCCGCGAGGTCACCGTGGACCGTCCGCGAGGTGCCCAGATCATCGAGTTTGTCGTTTGTCTTTCCGAGCTCGTGGTTCGATCCGCTTGGGTCTTGGATTTTGGTTGCAAGGGGTTTGCCGGACAGTCCGCAAGAAAGTCACAGATGGTAAGCGGGCGTCGGACGGTCCGAAGTGAACCGTCGGATGGTCCGTTTTTCGTGGGGAGCTACTGAAGGTTCGTGCTGAAATTTCGGACGGTCCGCTCCATCCTCACGGACAGTCCGCCCCCTCCTCACGGACAGTCTGCCCCACCCCTGCGGACAGTCCGCCTCTAGCTCGCTGCTTTGGTTATGTGCTTTGGTTCTTTGATTTGTGCTTCCGCTAGTTGTACCAAGGATCGCTCCTAGGGTTTGTAGGTCTGTTGTGACTACTTGACCTTGGCGATTACATCTCCATCATGTGTGCTCGGATTTGGAGTTGATTTTGGGGCATATTCAAGTTCATCTTTTTGAGGTGAATTTTTATTGGATCCCATTCACTCCCCCCCCCCTCCTCTGGTCACCTAATCGGTCCTTCAATTGGTATCGGAGCCGGTTGCGGATTTGTGAGACTCTAACTAGTCTAGAATCCATAGGGTGATAGAGAAAAGGGCGTTTTTGCTTGTGAATTTGATTTGCGTGGTTTGAGCTTGTTTCTGCCTAATCCAAACCGGTGCTTTGTGTCATGGCACCAAGCTCTTCTTCTTGTGTGTCTTTGTTCTCAGACATTGAAGAGATGATGTGTGCTTCGGGAGATGACCACAAATGGAGGAGGAAGTGTATGGAGTTGGAGAAAGACACGGAGGCGATGGTGTTGTTGCGTCTCTTGGTGGCTCAAGACGATGATCTCCAAGACAAGCTCATGAAGTGAATTAGAGTCAAACTCTCTCAAGGTATCATTGGTTTGTTCACTCGTCTTTGTGCTTATGGCGAGATGATTGTTGAGCTTAAGAACTCCCCTTTGCCATGCAAATCTTGTGATGCTTTGCTTGCTGAAAATAAACTTGTTAGGGGAGAAAATCTTGAGTATGCTAATGATGTTGGTACCTTTCTTTGAGAGAATGAAGATTTAAACTTGTCTCTTGCTAACTTGCAACCTGAAATTGACTTGTTGAAATCCAATGCTTCTATGCCTTGCAACTCTTGTGTTGCTTTGAATGATGAACTTGATATGGCTAGAAGTAAGATTGCTTTGTTAGAGTCAAGTGCTTCCCTACCATGTGTTTCTTGTGAGTCTTTGCTTGCTGAAATTAATGAACTAAAATTGACTCACACCACATGTGTAGATGAATTTGAGCATGCTAGGGCTGAAATTTGTGATATGAAATCCATGCCTTATAGCAAGTGCTCTTTGTTGCTTATTGAAGATGCTTTCCATACTTCTTGCTATGATAATGCTTTGCGAGATGTAAATGATGTTGCTTGTTCATGTGATTTCATTTGCACCTCATGCATTGATTTGGAAAGTGAAGTTTTGGCTTTGAAAAAGATGTGCGAGGATATGAGCGCCCAGTTGGTTTAGCATGATGAGATGAGTGCAAACCTTGAGAAAGAAAATGAACTCTTGCGTACCACATATGCTAAATGCATTGAAGAAGAAATCAATAATTTGAGAAATATGACATGTGGTACTTGTGAGCGCCTCAAATCTCAAAATGAGGTTTTGCGCACAAGGTGCAAGAGTCTTTGTGCCAAGGGTTTGGATTCTCGCTTCTCTTGTCACTCCAATGTTGATGCTTCTAAATTTGCTTCTTCTAAACCGAAGTCGACTTCTTCTCTTGAGCGTGAGTCTTTGGATGGTGGTAAGTGTGCTAGTGCTTTGGATAGCTCTCCCAAAACTACTCCTAAGCTTGTTGCTTCTTCTGGTGTTGCCCAAGGTGATTCGAATGGCAAGGGTGCTTCTCATTGCTTTGGAACTAATACTTCCAAACCGATGTTCCATTGCACCTTTTGCAAGAAAGATGGGCATACCGTGGAGTTTTGCTTTCATCGTGTCAAGCACGAGCGACGTGTGCGTGCCAAAGCTTTTAAGAAGCCACGTAACCTTTCTCATGGTACGTGTGATTCTAATGTTGGCACCAAGTCGAGTATTGAGGTTGATGCTTCTTGCTCTAAGTTCCATGGGACTTCTCACTTACAAGAGAATGGTGATTCGTCCACTCGGACCGTGCCTCTCGATAGGCCTTTATACCATTGCTCTCTTTGTGGGAAGGATGGGCATCAAGAGAGCTTTTTCTACCGTCGTGCAATGAAAATGCGCCGAGCTTGTGCTTCTAGGCCTTTGGTTGTTCATGGCCCTTTTCATGGCATGAACACTTGTGAGCCTAAGAAGGCACATTTTGTTGACGGGTTTTATGACACTCCTAGTGAGTTAAACCATGCTCGTGGACATGCTTCTAGTGCTTCTTGTGTTGGCCCACGACATGTTTCCCATGGTGTTCGTGTTGGTTCTTCTCCTACAACCTCGAAGGATGTTTGCCTTTTTGCTTATGGTAGCACTCGGTTTTCTTCACGAGTTGCTCCTTTGAGGCATGATTCAGAGAGTGTTAGAAGTCCTTTTCACTCGAACCGACATTTGCATCATGCTAACCCACATGATAAGTTGAGCGCATCGTTTACCCGTGTGACCAAGTATTGGATTCCCAAGTATGTGCTTGCTAACCCTTTGGGATCCAAGACTCGATATTTTTTGTCTCCTTGTGTGTAGGTATGGAGACGCGGTTGGAGATCATGAGCTTGATGGTACTTGATCTTTTGTGCGTGAGGTGATCAAGAAATGATGGTTCTCCACCCCGCTTTGAATGGCTCTTGAAAGCCTTTGTACACATGTATAGTGAGTTTTCCTTTTCTCCCTTTTACTCACTTGTATACTTGTTGCTTGCTTTGCTCCTATGTCATGTTTGTGTATAAATCATGGTAGTCTAGCCACCTTGTTCATGATAGCTTTGTGATCTTGTATACCTATCTTGCTATCTTTTGTATGATATTGTGGTAGATGATATTTATGAACTTCATGTCATGCTTTATCATTGTTCTTGTGTGGCTATGTCATGTTGTTCATCTATATCATTTTTGTCTAGCTCCATAGTATCCTCTCTTGTTAGCATGTTTGCTTTGTGATATATCTTGGTGGTTGATCCATGTGAACTTGCATCATGCCTTTGTTTAGTTCTTGTATCATGTTTGGCATGTTGTTCATTGGTATTTTTTTGTGTGCTAGATTTTTTTTGTATAGTTATGCACCTTGTTGACATGTTTGCTAGCCCATGCTTATCATATATGTGGAATCATGTTACAATGCTTCATTTATCTTAATTGGTATTTGTTAATGCTTTGTGTAGCATGCTTTGAGCTTCCCTTGTGGCTTTGGGCTTGTCTTGTCTTCGGATTGTGTTTTGCTTCTTCTTTTCTTTTGGGTGTAGAGAGTTTCTTTTGCTCCTTCTTTTCCTAGCTTTTGCTTGCTAGTTGGCTTCGGTTGAGGGGGAGCTTCGCCTTTTGATGGGAATTTGGTTTCAAGAGTTTGCCTTGGTTTTTGGTAGCCATTTGTGATCTTTCAATTGGTATCCTTTCTATGGCACACAATTGAGATCTTTGGAGCTTTTATTTAGTTGGTGTGTTAAGTCTAGTGGTGTTGAGTTTGCTAGACGCTCTCCACCTCGTGGTCGATACGAGTTTGGGAGAGGTCACAACTTTGGGTCTCAAGGGGCTATGGACCACGTTTTCCCCTTCGTGGTACTCGTACTCCTCCAGCGAGACGTGAGGTGTTCCCCCGTGGTGGTCATAGCTTTGATTGGATTGATTTTGCTAACCCCACTTTTGAGCAATTGGCTCGGCACTGGTTTGACTCTTTTAGTGCTAACCCCAGTGTTGTGTCGGTCGCTCACTCTCGCTCTTGTATTTGATTTTGTAGGTGGGAGGCTTGGAGGAATTTTGGTGGATCAACTCCGGAGGATGCTGACTGTAGATCGAAGGTGGTCCTCAAGCTTCACCCTGGTGATGTCAAAGGAGAACATCATTTTTGGGGACGATGGACGGGAGCGGGTGATCAAGGTAAATAATTTGGAGACTTTGAGTTGCGTGGCTTTCGTCAAGCCACTTGGTCTGTTTTGATCTTCGCCTTATCACATGTGTCTAGAGTGAGCTTTGTATGCTCTTTGGCCCTAGTGCATGTGTTTAGGGGGAGCTTGTGAGTTTTGTGCTCTTTTGCCCTTTGAGCTTGGGTTGGGGATCCCATGTACAATGCATTTTGCATCTCACATTCATGTATCATATCATGCTTGCATCTTTGTATCATATACTGCATTTGTATCATTTGCTTTAGAAATGTGCTTCTCCTAT
This sequence comes from Cenchrus americanus, assembly GCA_947561735.1. Lineage (NCBI taxonomy): Eukaryota > Viridiplantae > Streptophyta > Magnoliopsida > Poales > Poaceae > Cenchrus > Cenchrus americanus. The sequence goes on along the minus strand of OX387245.1, from coordinate 226,378,962 downwards.
GTACATTGTTCACCATGATGTGCTATACATGATCTTGTGAGCTAGTTTGGTATGCAATGGTTAGTTTGACTTAGCTCTTGATGATCTTGGTTTATGCCCATGGTTGCTAGCTATGCTTTTGAAAAATGCTACATGTATGCTCTCTTGTGGGTAAATGCCTTTATATGATCTTGACATGTTTTTGTGGCTTGTCTATGCTTAATTTGTGGTTGGATAACTTATTTTGATCATATGGGGGCCAAAGGCTCATTTGTCATCATGAATGTTTAGCCCGCTTGCTTTTTCTTGTGGAGGGGCATAAGTTCCTTTTTGTCACAAAGACAATTCATGTACCAATATGAATCTAAAAATGAAATGTTAATTGCTTGGATAATGTGCTCTCATGTCATATGTTCTTATCTTTGATAGCTTTGGGTGCTAAACCGCTGCATGATGCCTACCAATGTGAAGTCTCATACATTGAAGTAGGCACATGGCTCAGTGGCTTTGACATGACATGAGATGCTTGAGGGTGTTTATGATGATCTTACGGTTAGAATGGTTGTCCTAGCATGAAGTTTGTGTGGCTCTGCCATTTTGACATGTTTTGCTCATGTTTAGGACTTTGCTCATGAGAGGGTGATTTTTTTGCAAAATTTGCTACATTCTATCTTAGCTTTGCTCAATGGTTGCGAAACTTGGTAATCTTGTAGCTAATGTTCATACGAACCTATAGTGTATTTAACTTGCTCTTTTGGACATGTGTAGCATCTTGTGTTGAATCTTGTCTATTTGAGAAGCTCTAGGTTCTTGCATGTTTTCATTTGGCTTGATTCATGCATTACCAACAAGGGGGAGAATTGTGTTTCCAATTCATAACATGGGATGAGATGCACTTTGTCTAACTAGGGGGACAGTTTTGCATCATGAGGGAGAAAGAGGGATACTCAGTTTAGGGGGAGAACTTGAGTTTGCACACATTTGTTCAGGAGGAGCTTGCATTCATACAGGGGGAGTTCTTTGTGTCGCCTGACATTGCTTTGTGCTTTGCTCTTCTGCCGATGGTATCGAGCCCTTTTGCCTCACCTTGAGGAGTCGACATTTTAAGCGTTTTGTCTTGGTAGTGTTGAGCCGTTGCCCTTGCCTTAGGGGACCGAGATTTGCTCTCTCAAGTGATCTTGTTTTGGCTTTTCTTTGGCTTTTGATCACTTGTTTGAGTTCTTTGTTCGTTTCTTTTCTTTTTCTTTCTTTTATGAATTGGTGACTATGTGTGTTGTCAATGCACCCATCAAGGGGGAGATTGAGGACCGGAGCATCCGAGGATCGATGGATGGTCGCTCCTTGGTGTGATGAGTGATTGACAACATGGTGTGGACTGACTCTTGGCCGAGTATTGCAGTTGCAGGTTGCGGCTTGATTTGCGTTGGTGCAGGTGAAGAGCGGGCACGAAAGGTCTTAGCCTGTGTGGCCTCCGAGGAGTGGAGAGACAAGTATGCTCAGCTAGATGGACCCGGTGGCCAAACGAGATCAAGTGCGGGCCGCATGGTGGCAAGAAAAGCAAGACGAAGTCGGGTACAGTTTCTTGGTTGGGCCTCAAAACCAAGGTGGAGCCGGTGCAGGGTAGCGGCTCACAACCGAAGTCTGCACGCGGGGTTTGGTTGGTTTACTCCACAAAACCAACACCGAGCCAGGACGACGTGGCGGCCAAGTCATGAGTGGGATTGGTGCGGTTCACCACAAAACCATCGGGGTTACTTGGTTGAGCCACAAAACCAAGACCGGAGGCTCGGCGGGTGGAGACGGGATCTGGGCGCGCAGAGAAGCTTTGAAGCGGGCGACACACGACATGATCGAGGTGCTTGCGTTGGGAGGACGTGAAGGCCCGATGGATGTGTGGACGTCCGATGGAGAACTTCATGTGTTGACCAAAATGCCCCTGTGAGGGCTTGTGTTGTAACTCCTAGTGTAACGGTTACTTCGGTCTTTTCCGGAGGGCCTATATATAGGAGGAAGTGAGGCCGAATTTTTAGCCAACTCTGTCTTGTAGGTGGAGTGCTATTTCATTTTGGAGTGCTTTGGAAGAGAGGGAGAGAGAGGAGTGAGTGGTTCTTTGTTTGAGCTTTTTGCCATCCTAGATTTTTGATTCTTGGAGTGGCTTGTAACTAGATATGGCTATGTGATTCATAGTGAAACCTTCATCTTAATCTTGTGCCGAATCATTCAATCCTGAGCGTTTTTCTTTTATATGATTTTTGGAGGTATTTTTGGAGGATTTCTCGGTCGTCGGATTTGAGTGCGTTTTGGTGGGGATTTCTTTGTGGGGATCACTCATAGGTCGTGTGTAACCATTCTCTTGGTAATCTTTCACTCACAAACCCTACGAATCGGCTTGAATTTGAAGTTCTTCCTCTCTACCTCTAGTTCTTGGTGTTCATCACGAAATCCTCGATTCCGCGAGATTGAGTGGGTTTGGGGCATGAGATTTTAGGAATAGCTTCTAATTGAGGCAAATCCACTTCCCCTAAAGTTTGGCTTCAATCCATTGGGTGAATCGGGAGATCAGTGATTTTGGGGAAAAGCTCTCTCTCTAGGGTTCCTACCCTAAATCATTTTTCTGCTGGTGAAGGATTGATCTTTTGGGAAAGCTTCTTTGTATTGTTGTGGAGCCGTGGTTCAAATTTCGTGATTTTTGGAGGTCGTTTGATCGAGTTTTGGATTTTTCCCTTCTTCCCTCGAGGCTGTTTTCTGTGCTGATTCGCACCTGGCGGAACGTCCGCTAGGTCACCTTGGACCGTCCGCGAGGTGCCCAATTCATCGAGTTCGTCGCTTGTTTTTTCGAGCTCGTGGTTCGATCCGCTTGGGTCTTGGGTTTTGGTTGCAAGGGGTTTGCCGGACAGTCCGCAAGCAAGTCACGGACGGTAAGCGGGCGTCGGACGGTCCGAAGTGAACCGTCGGACGGTCCGTTTTTCGTTGGGAGCTACTGGAGGTTCGGGCTGAAATTTGGATGGTCCGCTCCATCCTCGCGGACATTCCGCCCCCTCCTCGCGGACAGTCCGCCCCACCCCTACGGACAGTCTGCCCCACCCCTGCGGACAGTTCGCCTCTAGCTCGCTGCTTTGGTTATGTGCTTTGGTTATGTGCTTTGGTTCTTTGATTTTTGCTTCCGCTAGTTGAACCAAGGATCGCTCCTAGGGTTTGTAGGTCTGTTGTGACTACGTGACCTTGGCAATTACATCTCCATCATGTGTGCTCGGATTTGGAGTTGATTTTGGGGCATATTCGAGTCCATCTTTTTGAGGTGAATTTTTATTGGCTCCCATTCACTCCCCCTCCCCCCTCTCTGGTCGCCTAATCAGTCCTTCAACCGCCACAAAAACATGCTAGGCCGGTCCGCTTGGGCCGGCCGACCTAGGGTCTTTTGGGCCCGGTTCAGGCCTATCTTTCGCGGGCGGGCTTCTCTTGCAATTTTGAGTTATTATCTTCTGGATTGTGTGGCCGTTTGACGTCTTTATCTGCGTTAATAGTTAGGAGGTCTTGTCGTCCAAGCCTCTGTATCTTCCGTCTAAGTCCCCAAAGTTTTGTGCCTTCACGTTGTGGTCCTTGGGTCATTTTGAGTCATGTTCACCTCGAATGTTGACTTGTGTCGGGCTTCATGATCTTCTCACAAAGTGCTCATAGAACTTCTCCCGGAAGTGCTCCTTTTAGTGCCTAAATCCCGCGTAAACAATATACTCCAAATACCACATTCACAAGTGAACTTGTTACATCATTAGTATGACTAGTGGCGGGTTAGTTGCAAATCATAATCGAAACCAATGTCTAACAAGTAATCTAGGTTGACGGAAATTCACCGTCAACAGCCGCCAGTCCGCGCCTCCACCAAAAACCCTAATCCGATCTAGCGAGGGTCGCAGTAGTGACAGTATGCTCCGCCGCCATCTACACCCCGACGACCCCTGCACTGCCCGTCGCTTCCCTAGAGTAGTACCTACACTGCGCGTCGCTGCCTTGCACAGATCTTCACTAAGCGAACCTGAGATGGCCGCCGGTTCCAGCATGTCTGCTGGTGAAGGTATACATCCTCCATTTCCATTCAACTCTCCTCTCTACGTTCACACACGAATCACTTGTACACAGACACAGTAACGGTGTCTACCTGGCTAGAGTCTATCAATGGTACCTGAGCCATGCTAGGTTGTAGATCTTATTGCTCGGGTAGAAGCAAAAGGAGAAAGATGATTCAGATCGAGTCAAATCAGAGAAAACAGATCGAAACCCTAACCCTAGATCCGGATCAAAGGGCGCGGGGGAGGACCTACCTGTGGATCCTACCTCGCCACCACCGCTGCCGGCGCCGCTTTAGGCGAGCAATGGTCGGACAGTGCGAGCAACGTGCTCATGGGGCCTCCGCCTACGGGGAACATGCGCGCTGGCGAGGGGGCCAGCGGCGGTACCGCCACCTTCTTCTCCATGACGCCATGGGTGGTGCACTCTCTGGATCTCACTCGTTGAGGTGTTGGGGAAGAAACGGGAGGGGAAATAGACATGGAATAGAGGATGGCATGGCCAGGAGCTCGGCCGGCCAGCATCACTTGCTGCAAGTTTAGCAGGTTGTGCGGCGGCTCGAAAAGAGCCGGTGGGTACCGCCGCGCGGCCAGCCGGCCGGTCGAGGGGCTGCACAGCAGCTCTGGGTTGTTGTCACCGACGGCGGCATCGTGGTGTCGAGCTGAAGTCTAGCAGGAACAACGCCTGAAGTCTCCGAGTGCCCTAGCGAGGCGTAGGTGGCCGTCCACTCGGGTGAGACGGAGGCGACCGTAAAAAAAATAACCGATTCTGAATTGCCCAGTCTCAAGTTTTAAACCAACAAATTTTTCGAATGTGCTCGAATTAAAACAAACATTCACATTCCCCAATCAATTCGGAATTTCTGATGGAACCATCAACATTGGTTTACTGACAAACAAAACATAAACTGTTTTACAACGATTCAGAGTCAGTATCAGACTGTCAACCGGAGCTAGCTTAACCGCCGCGGCGCAGCCGGCGGCGCACAGAGTCGGGCACCCATTCCTCCGGGTCCTCCTCCATCTCTGCTGGTGGTGCAGGTGCAGCGTCCCCTTCTATCACCGCCAGTAGCTCAGTGATATCGCCCTTGACGCGCTTCACACCCCCAATGTGCTCCACAATATTGTCGATAAGGGTGCGGGTTTCCTTCCTGTCGAGTCGGGTCCCCTCCGCACGGGCGCGTTCCGCCATGTCGCTGAGCTTCCGCACTAGCTGCTGCACTAGCTGCCGCTTCCTTAGCAAGCCACCATAGAGCCTCTGGAGATGAAGGACCGCCGGGTTGTCGGGAGCAGCGGCGGCGGCAGGAGCCTGAACTGGGAGCGGCGCCGCATTGAGCGGCAGGATCTCCAACACCGCCGCAGGGCCCTGGAACACCTCGCCGTGACCCGCGATCTGCTCCTCGGCTCCGGCACCCCGTTGATCCGCATCGGCGTTGTAGCCGTGGTTCCCGACGCCGTTTCTACCGGCGACACCGCCCTCGACACCGTCGTTGCCATCCCCCGCTTCGCCGCCGCCGACGGTCCCATTTGCGTCATCTTGCAGAACGAGCAGGGGCAGTACCCTAATCCCGCTGCCCCGCCCGATGAAGACGAGGGCAGTCGACCCATGAGTGTAAGCAATTGGATGCCCGTTAGCCTAAGAGGGGGAGGGGGTGAATTAGGCAACTTAAAACCTTAACCTAAGGCTCACTAACTTTTACACAAAGGTAAACTAGAACATACTATCTATATGTGCAACTATGGTTGTTCTAGTGTGAGACTCCCATCCCAAAAGAAGGTTTGCAACCTATAGCCAATCCTAGCATGATACTACTCTAGGAAGTAGAGGCAAGCAAAGATTTCAATAGAGTAAATGCGGAAATGTAAAGGGGATGACAGGAAGCAAACTCTTGACACGCGATTTATCCCGTGATATCGGTAGGCACTAAGCCACCCCTAGTTCACGTTGTTGAAGCACTCACACAAGAGTATTGCTTCCCGGTCACCAAGTGTCGGTGCGGAATATGGTCCCGACACTAACCGCTAGATAACGCCTAGGTCTATCCCTCAATGGTCGATGCCAAGCAACAAATGACACAAGGTTTTATCCTCGGTTCCGCCGAGGGGGCCGTACGTCCCGACAGGGGCGTGCTCGTGGCACTATATTGCTCGGCACCGGGGGTGCTTGTAGTGGGGCAAGTACAAGCGAGGCGGGAGAGGAAGCGTGGCTTCCAAGTCCCCGGGAGAGTGGTTGAAGATGTTGTGGAAGAATAAGAGAGTGAGTGCACGGTCCGTTGTGTTCCTCCGACCCGTCCCCCCCCCCCCCCCCCCCCCCCCCCGCCGGGGGGGCTCGCCTCCCCCTTTTATAGGCCAAGGGGGCGACGGGTTACACGCACGCCGCGCTACCTAGCTACGTGAGGGAGCACGTCGCGCTACGGCGTAGAGTGGGCGGCCGTCCGGACGATCTTCGCCGCGATCCGGCCATGATGGCTCGCCTCGTACCCGAACAAGGGCGGTTCGAGGGTAGGAGGCGGCGGATGGTGATGGCGTCCTCTGATAGGCTTCGAGGGAGGTGCTGATGATGACGGTACGGGGTATAGGAGCGGGCGAACGGCGTTCCTTCCCAATGAGCTCGCGGTAGTGGAGTGGTTGCCTGCAAGGTGCCGGCGTGCGCCCGCGGAATCGGGCGTGCGCCCGCACGCGTGGGTACGGCGGCCGCGCGCGACGGTGGCCGGCCGGCCATCCACCGGCCTAGCGCTCCTCACCTAACCCGCAGGGTCACGTGAAAGTGAATCGAGGGTGTGCCCGGCCCTCTTTCGAGGGTCGGGCGCGTTAACCGTACAAGAGTGGGCGCGCGGTGTCACGGGACCGACACCGGCCGTACCGCACGCTCCATCCCACGGTGGCGGGGATGGGCTCCTCCCCGGGGAGTTGGTGCGGCGGCACGGGCGTGAGCCCGTGGCGCATGATGGCGCCGTCTCCGCGGCGTCGGGGCGTTAAATGCCCAAGTACGGGGCCGGCGCACGCGTGCGGCGCTCCCGTGAGCGTGGCGGGCCCCGCCCGAGGGCGGGGCGGACCCTCGAGCAGACAAGACTCGCTCGAGGGGGAGCGAGCCCTCGAGCGGGGCGGGACCGCTCGAGGGAAGGGTCGCCCCTCGAACGGGGCGGAATCCGTTTCGAGGAGGGGGGTCGCCCCTCGAACGAGGCGGAGCCCGCTCGAGGGGTCTTCCCGGACGGGCCGTCTTGGTGGGCTTCCGAGTCCCGCCGCATAGGCTAAGTCCCGTAAGGTTAGTTTCCCGCATGGTTAGGCTTAGCGTGTTTTGATACCGGGATTAAGTGAGGATTCCCCGTTGTTTAAGGGAACCCCTAGGGCGGTCCCCGACACCAAGTCTCTCCCAAGAGCACCACTTGACTCGCCACAAAGGCTAGCCACTTAGGAACTTGTCAAGCTTCCTTGGTCACCTTGATGCCGCCTCCACTAAGGAGCTTCTCCACCAAGGAAGGGGGTCTCCACGTCCCCCGCACAAAGTGTCCTCGCCGCTCCACACCAAGCCGAGGGTCGATGACGATTGCCGGTGAGCCACTTAGGCCCCAAGGCTTCCGGCGAACCTTGTACAACAGGATTCACTCAAGAATCACCTCACAAGGTTGGCACAACCTTGCACTCACTCAGCTCTAAGCTAAGCCTAGCACTAAGCACATACACAAAGCATGTACTAGTCTAAGGATGAGAGATTAAGCACTTGGATGGATTGGATATGATCTTGAATGTGTCTTGAACTTCTCTGCACTTCCACACAATCCAGCAACCTCAAATGGGTGACTGGAGGGGGTATAAATAGCCCAAGGAATCAAACTAGCTGTTGGCTAAAGCTGCTGAAAAATGTACCGTCGGATGATCCGACGCTATGCTTTTCCAGCGTGTCGGTTCATCCGGTGCCCCTCTCACGTCACGTAGCCGTTGAGGTTCTCTGACACAACTGCTTCGACGCTATGCTCCGACGCTACGTGGTATCATCCGGTGCTGAAGGCCTAGCGTCCAAGTCGGTACTGTTAGCTTCCAACAGACCGTCAGATAGACCGACGCTATGCCTTGACCAAGGCGTCGGATCATCCGGTGTTGAAGGCTTCGTCCCGGCGCGTCTCCGTATGAATTCAAACCGAGCGTCGGATCATCCGGTGCTACTGTCTTCCTTGCTCTTCCTCTGCAACTCGTCCGATGCTACTAAATAATGGACCGTCGGTTCATCCGACGGTACCTAGGGTTTGACCCTGTGCACCAACTCGTTCGACGATTGCACCGATGCTTGTATTTGAGGGACCGTCGGATCATCCGACGGTGTCTTCTCTTTTCCTTTTCTTGCTCGGTTTTGACCCTTTGTTTTGGCATTTGTGCATGTGGTTTCTTGTATCCTTGGGACCTAGAAATGTCTACAAAGACATGCTCAAACAATATGGTTAGTCCCAATGATCATGTTGTCATGAATCACCAAAATCAAACTCCGAACAAATGGCATATGAGGTCATGTTCGCTACAACGAGGGAGCTGACCACCCCCGATCTCGGACCTCAACGCGCCTTCCTGCGCCGTCAAGAGCTCGCCAGTGCCATCCAGGACCTCGACCAGGCCGAGGGGAGAGCGAGCCGCAACGTACCCAATCAAGGCGTTGCCATTGCCGAGCAACGGCAGCTTCGCACCATTGAAGGGTTCGCGGCCCAATCTTGGTACGCGCAGACTGACGAGCTTGTGCTGCAACGCATGAAAACACACGTCAAAGAATTGCTCGGGAAAACGCGAACTGAAGAAGGGAAAGATTGAATCGCTGAAGCAGGGTTTCAAGAAACTTGCTCCCGCCAGGCGGTACACAGCGGATGACGAACTTACCGGGGCTTCTGGCGGAGCAGGCGTCGCCGGGCTCAGGACAGCATTGCTGCCTCCACTAGCCAATTCGCCGTGGCGCGGCCATCCTTGTTACCGACGCCGTTGTTCTTGCTGTGGTGGAAGCCCGAGGCACGGAGCTTGGAGTTGTGGAAAGCGTTCCGAAGGACGGCTCCCTCGCCTTCCATGAACGCTCTCCACAAGAAGAACCGGTGGTCCGGCTCGCCGTCGTCCCGCTGGACGGCACGACGGCTGGGCGGTGGCGAGATTGCAAGATAGCGCCCAGTGGCGGCGCTGCGGAGGATGAAGAACTCGGCGCCGTCGCGCTGCACCCTCTGCACCACTCCGTGTTGTTGGAGGCGCGGTGCTGGCGGAGGGAGACGCCAACGCCGTCCGCGTCGGCGTGGAGGTACGCCCCGTGCGCGGGGCTCCAGAGCCGCACCCCCAGTCCGTCTGGGAAGTAGTCCATGGCGACGCTGGCGCGTGTGCTTCCTGACGGTGAGGGAGCGGGGACCAATCCTTCGGCGCTCGGGGCTATGCTCTGCGGGGAGAGGGAGAAGGGGAAGGGAGGAGAGCAGATGTCGTTGCGAGACGGTTACCGCAATGGCAAGGCGGGACTCGGAGTTTCAAGGGGGAGAAGATTCGCCGGATACGGGATGCGGAGGCGCAAAACCAAATTAGCAATCGGTCGCTTGGAGCGACCGATCGGACCGAGCCCCGCGCGCGGGAGCGCTCGCTCCGAGGTGCTTCTTTCTTCTTTTTTCCTTTATTCTTTTTTATTCAACAAAATTTTTTCCTACATAATTTATGTGTATAACTTACCATTGCATAAAAAATTATGTGCACAACACATCATTTAAAGAAAAATTATGTACACAACTTGTCGTTAGAGAAAAAAATTATACACACAAGTTATACTTCAAACAGTTGTACATACAAGTTGTACGTATAAACTTTGCGCATATCAAACTTATACTCAAAAATTTTCTGACAAAAATTTATATCTCGAAGTTATGCATCAAAGTTGTGTATATAAGTTATGATTTTTCAGAAATGAAAACTTATTAGAAGAAAAACTAAAGGAATGTTTGGAAGTGGGAGTGGACCGGTCGCTAGCCACCATCCTAGCGACCGGTCGCTACCGGCTCTGGCTGAGCAAACGATCCGATGGTCGCCGCGTGTCCACACAGACAGCATCTGACGCTCATCCGCTCCCCTCATCGCCTCGTCCACTGGTGGGCCTTAGTAATTCAGCAGTGAACATAAAGGCCGTGGCGACCTAATTGGGCCAATATGGGCTTCGATTCAATAAGGATAGGCCGAATTTTTTATTATTTTGCCTTTTGTGGTGAGCATAAACGGAAAAAGTCTTCTGAACCTCCCTAAACAAAATGCCCAATTTACCATTTCTACCTAGACACGAAAACCAGTTAAACTGCCTCCCTCCAGCCTCCACTATCAAAATCGTATAATTTACCTCCCTACTCTGATTATAAGTGGGTTTTCAAAGGTGGTTTTGTCGTTTTATTAAAAGCAAATATTATAAATACTTAATAAAGTTATTAAACGATGAAAAACATCACTAAGCTTTTAAAATTATGAGAAAAATCCTATAGATGGGATACTGAAAATCTAAAAAATATTTAAAATGAAAATGTTTAATATTTTCTAAATTTAAATTTAGATCTAGCAAAATGAAAATATATCAAACAATTTAACCATCATAAAATTTTCTAATTGCATCTTGATACCTTTTATAATAAAAATAACAAATAAATCTAACATGAATACATTCATCGTAAATGCAGTAAACCATAATGAATATAACATATATTAATGTTGAATCCATTTATGCATTTTTGATAAATCTTTTCATGTCAGCTTCTTTTCATTTTTTATTACAAAAAGAATTCAAGATCCAACTATATAAAGATTGAAATATTCTAATAAATGTTGTTAATTTTTAGAATATATTTTTCATTTTGGTAGAGATAAATCTAAATTGTTGCATCACATCCATCTCTAGTATTTTCTCATAATTTATAGAAGCTTAAGAATATTTTTTGGAGTATAATTGAATTGTCCACCTTTGCCCATCAACATAAAGTTTTTTGGGTTGCACTGGTCGAGGTCTCGAGTTCGAATCCTGGTGGGCGCATTAATTAAAATAGTTATAGTCCCACTCCAATATCCACATATGCGACATGCACGTGAGGGGGAGTGTTGGGGTACAAGTGAATTGTCCACCTTTCCCAATTAATTTAAGCTTTTGCGTTGAACTGGCTGGTGTATGCAACTCAATATTTTCATGATTTAATAACTTCATTAAGTATTTACAAGATTTATTTATAATTGAAAATGACAAAACCGCCTTTGAAAACCGAAGGTAGGGAAGTAATTGTACGGTTTTGAGAGTTCAGGGAGGTAGTTCCAGTGGCGTAGCTAGGAGTTGATCTTAATTAGGGTGGTCCAACTTACCAAAATCCAAGCTTCCAATTCAAAACGATGGAGGAATGCAACTGATGATGTTTATTTTTTACTTATCACAACCAGGATAATGGTTGGGCTAATTTTCTAGGGTGGTCCATGGCCCAACCGGACCACCCTCTAGCTCCGCCACTTCACCCAGTTTTCGTGTCTAGGGAGGAGTTGTGAATTCGGCTCTGCGTCCAGGGAGGTAAACCAGACTTTTTCCAGCATGAACAGCAGCAAACACAAGCTCAAACTCTGCATTTTCACTGCCGGAAAATTTGGATTGCACACTGCATATCCTCACAAAGTGAACTGAATTTCGTTTGACCACACGTTGACAAGAGTGTTTTCCATGGAGAACTGGAGTGTGAGTTTTCAAACCAGAATTCAGCATTTCATTCACGTATAGTTATTCTTCTGCGCTTGCATAATGAGGACATCAGGCTAGCACAAACTTTGAGGATGTGCTGCGCAGAACTCACATCTACAGCACAAAAACAAAAAAAACAAAAAAGCAAACTAGAAACCTAGCAAACGAAACAGAACAAGGCATCGACACAACGTCGTCATCAGCTTTCCCATACTGCTGTTGTGCTGCACTGCTGCCTCAGCTGACACTCCACAGCAAAATAACGTAAAATTTCGTTCTGATCCGTGTGCTTTCTGCTAGTTTCTGAGAAAAGACAGAAGCCCTAGTATTTTGAACGTTCCTGTATGAACTTACATACACACTTGTCCATGAAACATTCGTATATTGCAAATTGAACCTAAATATTTCCATGAAGACTAATGCTTACCAAAAGTTCAATGGGATCTTTGGAAGCATTTAGCACCTTGTATCACATTGGACCTGCATGGTGACTACTCCTTTCAAGCTACAAGATGTTGAAGATGAACCGATCTCTAAATTTAGGCAGAATTTCAGATGCAATTTTTTTTATACCGCACAGAGCATATTCATGACAACAATCCGTATTGCAACATATAGAAGGTTCAGGAGTGCACGTTGACTAGTCAACTTCAGAGGTTAGTAGCTTACAGGCAAGTCCGGAACAACTTCACAGCATTGATCAAGGGAGCAAATTCAATATGCAGCAGAACCTTTGAATAAGAAGACAACACCTTGCGCTGCTAAAGAGTTGTTCCACTTTGAGGCTTACATTATTCACCATTACCACAATCCAATTCATGATCAGCCTGAACCCAGAAACCAGCCATTGAACATTTTTTATTAGTTGAGCCCTCGAGGAACCTGCCCTTGGTCAGTCACCTGTACAGACCGCTCCCAATGCTGCAGACATACACAAAAATTGAAAATATCAGTTGCCTGTTCTGAACTAATTTGGCCATACATAATGAACTAACACGACACAACGACAAAACCAATGAGTTCCTAGACAACCAAAAAGGGAAGCAGAACTAATTTATTATCCAAAGGCAAATTCATAACTCAAGAAAAACATATGCCTCATTCTTTAAAATGACATCATCATACAAATGTCCACAACTGGAATCACAGGCCTTGCCTAGAGTTCGGATCTTTGCCGAGAGCCAAATAAAAAACTCTCGGCAAAGAAGGATTTACCGAGAGCCAAAAAAAACTCTCGACAAAGCAAAAAACACTCGGCACAGATTTCTTTGCCGAGAGGCAAACGGCTGGCTCTCGGCAAAGAAATTTTTTTAAAAAATCACTTTTTTACCACCAATTTATTTCTATCCTCAAAAAAACTCTCCACAAAGAAAAAACACTCGGCACAGATTTCTTTGCCGAGAGGCAGACGGCTGGCTCTCGGCAAAGAAATTTTTTAAAATCACTTTTTTACCACCAATTTATTTCTATCCTCAACATACACTTATACAAGACTTATGCTCAAATTTGACACAATTTTAACTTTGTTTGCTATATTTAAAAATTTTACTTCGTTCTAGTTATTTTTTCCGCATATGTTCGATATGAACTGCAAGTGCATGAAATTATATAGTAAAGTTAGTGAAAAATTGATATTCATGTCCACGAGAAATCTCTAAGACCATGTACATGAAATTATATAGAAAGGTTTTAAAATTATATAAAATTCAAATGAAGTTTGCCAATCACGAAATTTGTCAAGTACTCGTGATATCATATGAGGAGGTTGTGAAAAAAACTGAGAATGTTTTGAACGCCCGTACGTTGTTTAGGTACTGTAACATCTCTGAGTAAGTTTCTAAGATTTTGAACTAATGTCAATATATTTGGAGTCGGAAAAATTCAAATTTGAGTTTGACCACAAAAACTTTTTTTCTGAGTCATATACATCATAACTTTTGACATGTTGATTTTTGGGAAATTTTACCATCTATTTGCTATTTTAATAACGATTTTTGATTAAAATTGTCTTTGCCTAGAGCTTTGCTCTTGGCACAAAGGCTCTTTGCCGAGAGCCAGGCTGACGTGGCTCTCGGCAAAGACAACCCAACAAGGCCAAATCCCCGCCCCCCCCCCCCCCCCCGGCACGACCTTCCCGGCAGTCGAGGCCGGATCTGGTGGCTCCTCCCCGACGCGACCACGACCTTCTCCCTCTTCTCGGCACGACGACGAGATCTACGAGGTTGGATTTTCTCCCCCCTCTCTCTGTTTTGGGCAGTGGCGATGGTGGTGTGCGCACGACGGCGGCGGAGGTGGTGTGCGCACGGCATTGGTGGCGTCGACGGTGTGCGCGCGGCGGTGGTGGTGGTGGTGGTGGTGGTGGTGGCGTGCGTGCGACGACGGTGGTGCTGGGGTGGTGCGGGCGGTGCAGGCTGGCCGGTGGGGGCCGCGGTCTTCGGGGTGGCGGTGCTAGTCGGTGGGCTCGCGGGGCCGTTGGGATTTTATTTTGGATTTGGAAAAACTTTCTCTGCCAAGAGCCATGTGGCCTCACGGCACACGTGTGCCGAGAGCATCTGAGGTGGCTCTCAGCAAAGAGACCTTTGCCGGCCCAGCTGTGTCGAGTGCGTTTTGCCGAGAGCACAGCCTATGCCGTGAGTAGTTGGGCCTTTGCCGAGAGCATTGAGCATGAACTGCAAGTGCATGAAATTATATAGTAAAGTTAGTGAAAAATTGATATTCATGTCCACGAGAAATCTCTAAGACTATGTACATGAAATTATATAGAAAGGTTTTAAAATTATATAAAATTCAAATGAAGTTTGCCAATCACGAAATTTGTCAAGTACTCGTGATATCATATGAGGAGGTTGTGAAAAAACTGAGAATGGTTTGAACGCCCATACGCTGTTTAGGAAATGTAACATCTCTGAGTAAGTTTCTAAGATTTTGAATTAATGTCAATATGTTTGGAGTCGGAAAAATTCAAATTTGAGTTTGACCACAAAAACTTTTTTTATGAGTCATATACATCATAACTTGTGACATGTTGAATTTTGGGAAATTTTACCATCTATTTTCTATTTTAATAACTATTTTTTATTAAAATTGTCTTTGCCTAGAGCTTTGCTCTCGGCACAAAGGCTCGACGTGGCTCTCGGCAAAGACAACCCAACAAGGCCAAATCCCCGCCAGCCCACTTAGCCCAGTTTCGGCCGGCCCACTTCCGACCGGCAATCCTAAGTATAAAACACCACCCCCGCCGCCCTAACCCAACCCTGCCTGCCTTTCACCCTCATACCGCCGCCACCTTCCTTTGACCATAGCTCCCTCTCTCTCTCTCTCGCGCGTTCCGACAAGACCGGCGGCGCCCGCGCCCCCCCTCCCCCCCTCCCGTTCACCCCTCACCTCGTTGCAAGGAGCAGCGGCGGGGCGAGGCGCGGTGGCGGCGGATCCGGCAGCCCACCGCCCTCCTCATCCGGCAGCCGCAGCCGCTCTCAGATCCCTCACCCTGGGAGGAGCTCAAGGCCCGACGATAGCGGATCTGAGGTCTCCTCCCCAGGCGGTCGACCTCCCTCGGTGGATCTGGTGGCTCCCCCTCCCCCCCCCGGCACGACCTTCCCGGCGGTCGAGGCCGGATCTGGTGGCTCCTCCCCGACGCGACCACGACCTTCTCCCTCTTCTCGGCACGACGACGAGATCTACGAGGTTGGATTTTCTCCCCCTCTCTCTGTTTTGGGCAGTGGCGGTGGTGGTGTGCGCACGACAGCTGCGGAGGTGGTGTGCGCATGGCATTGGTGGTGGTGGTGGAGTGGGTGGTGGCGTGCGTGCGACGACGGTGGTGCTGGGGTGGTGCGGGCGGTGCAGCTGGGCTGGTGGGGGCCGCGGTGCTGGGGTGGCGGTGCTAGCCGGTGGGCTCGCGGGGCCGTTGGGATTTTATTTCGGATTTGGAAAAACTTTCTCTGCCGAGATCCATGTGGCCTCACGGCACACGTGTGCCGAGAGCATCTGAGGTGGCTCTCGGCAAAGAGACCTTTGCCGGCCCAGCTGTGTCGAGTGCGTTTTGCCGAGAGCACAGCCTATGCCGTGAGTAGTTGGGTCTTTGCCGAGAGCATTGTGCTCTCGGCAAAGCCATCGAATCCGGTAGTGGTCTATGCCGTTAATTCATATCAACAGAGAGACCATAACAAAAGAAACCATAGTCTTAATGGACTTTTTTGTTTTCTTCCCTATTTGATACCATCCAAGTGCTGTATAACCAATTTTGAAGGTATGTGTAAGACGGGGCCTAAAAGACTTGTGGGTATCTTCTAAATTTCATAAATGGTTCGTATAAGAAAGCATAGGAGTATATTACAGTTTTTAACATGTAACGACGGTGGTATTCCAGTATTCGGTATTCCGCTTTCATAAATTTACATAGTTGACATTTTCTAACTGAGGAATCGATTTTCTCTCAGTAAACATTTGCTACTCACCAAACAGTTGTTTCTAATAAAAAGCCAAACAACACTACTTATTATCCACATGTCCACTAGTTAATAGCACCAGTTTCACAAATATTAAGGCAGGATGTACTCAGAACAAACATAATTCCTTGTTCAACATCTTCAACATTGACTGAATCAGAGCTAAGTGTTAAGTAATATGCAGCATTAAACATAGCCACACAGGCAAATAAGCATCCGCTGGTGTCTAGAGCAATGACTTTACTGTGTGCTCAAAAGTTGTCAAGAACTCAAGACCCTTGTCTGTCCAAAAGAAATGGGTAACGGCGGTTGAATAAATTTCTTTGGAATTTCTAGTGATGAAGATAATGGTTGATAACTCCAACAAAAAATATAGGTAGACATACCACAGTTTCAACTATCCCACCTTTATATACACACCAATCTTGAACATAGGTGCTATCATAATATATCCTTCACATTTTCGTATTACCAACAGGAACATTACAAGGCATAAACATTGACAAATCATAATTCAAGCAAAGCTGTACCTGGAATGTGGAAGCTCATAAAGGGAACAACACCACGGATGCCATCGATATGGCATCCCCCCTCACATATATACCTTCCTGACCTGACCAGACTTTAAATCAAAACTGAATAGCCCATCACCTGACACCTGTGCCCACAAAAAATACTCCGGCACCATGTGCAAAGCCAACAAAATCAGGACAAATCCAATGTGCATCGACAAATAGTAGCTTCGGGAGGTCAATGACTCTGATTTGTGCCCAACCCATGCCTCCATCAGGAATCGCCTCCATGAACCAAAGGAAGGGACTGGTCCCTTCTATTCTTGCGACTCCCAGACCGCCATCCTCCGGTGTCATGATTGTGGAACACACTATAGGAAACTCAGGCTTTGTCGAGGGTTTCTGTCTTTACCGAGGGCTTTTTGACGGCCCTCGGCAAAGAAGATCTTTGCCGAGCGCCGCTCTCGGCACATCAATACTCACCGCACTGCCACTTTTGCCGAGGATCGGGCCGTCGGCAGGTTGGGACCCTCGGCATAATTAAGTCTTTGCCGAGGGCCAGCGCTCGGCACGGAGTGCACCGTCGGAGAAGGAGCGAGTACCGTCACATTTGGGCTGCCGTCCACTGTGCCAACGGCTCTGCCGTTGGGCCGTGGGCACAGATGCCACCTGTATCGAGCGCCGCGACCCAACTCTCGGCAAAGCCGTGGACCAGGATTTAGCCCGGTTGACTGTCCTTTGCCGAGAGCTGCCTGTGGCCGTCGGCAGAGCACACCTCTGTGCCGACGACCCACCCTCGGCAGGCACCTTTGCCGAGGGCCCCACCAGGCTCTCGGCAAAGAAGTAATTTTTTTATTTTTGGGTTGAGTTTTTTTCTTTGCTAAAGGTACATTAGCTAGAGCTTGATTTCCAATTTTGGTATTTTTTGACAAACTTGTACTATATTTCATGTATTTTCGTTTTTTAATTTCTCTACATAGTTCAAATTTGAAATGCAAGTCATCAAAACAATGCATGTATATGACTGGAAAATTGATATTCTTGCTTTTTAGTGTGAGTTTAGTCCTAATCTAGGTCCACGTGCCAAAATTCAAACATCTTTGTGCGGATCACATGTCCACCCACTTTCCTGCGAATCGTTTTCAAATTATATAAAATGTAAATAAAGTCAAAAAATCACGAAATTTGACGAGTTGTCGTTATATCACATGTGTAGTCAGTGGTAAAAATTTGGAATGATTTCGTGGAAGTTTCCGTCACGCACTGCACAAACCAGGAGATCTCTAGCATGTGATCATAGACAATGTCCTGGAGATCTCCCCATTTCTCTGCTGTCTTTAGCATACGACACAGTTCATTCAAGCCCTTCTCCACCCCATGCATATGGTAGTTTGAGATGAAGTTTCCATAGCTAGGTGGAAGAGACGTGAGAATGAAATCAGTGGACAACTCCTTGCGCAGTGGGAAGCCTAGCTTCTCCAACCTTTGAACGTAACCAACCATTTTGATTACTTGTGGTCCTACTGGCGCGCCTTCTGCCAATTTGCACTCCACAAAGGCTTTAGAGACATTGAACCTTTCAGTCCTAGCCTGTGTGGCGAACATATCATTAAGTGCCACGACCATATCGTGCACATGGACTGACTCAAACTGCATTTGCAAGTCAGGTTCCATACACGCAAGCATAAGGCAGCCTACTTCAAGATCGACATCCCATGCCTTCTTGTAAGCGTTCTTTTCAGCGAGTGTTGCATTTTCATCAGGCTCCTCGGGTAAAGGGGTGTCTAGAACCTCTTCCTTCTTTCTCAGCCTTGAGAATAATTCTAAGGTTATGGATTCAATCCGTATAGTACGTTCCATTCAACTTATCCTTCTCAAGGATCGTACGCAAAGAAAATTCCTTACTAGGTGCCATCTACAACAAAATAATAAATGCAAAATACTAAGACAAAATATCCATAACTGAGTAAAATAAAGAATTTACTCCCACTAAAATCAATATCCCCACATTAATACTTAGTGATTCAGAATCCACAACTAACAAGTCTACTAGTGAACTTTTGCGTCACCGCTAGTAAACAAGGTAGATCGGTAAGCAACTCTTTGCTAATCATATCACATATGACTCCTATTGTTGGGTGACATCTCTATGTCTAGGCTCCCAACCTTTATGCCCCCAAAGTCCTTAACCGTTAAGATGACTTTGATAAGCAAACCAACACTTATGCGTGTAAGTGTCCGATACAAACCCGTCTAGTCAAGGAAAACTAGTGGCACCCTAATTTCATAGACCCACCACTAATTGTACGAGACGTGGAACAGTGGCAAGTGTTGGGAGGGCATGTTAACTTAAAATTCCAAAGGGATCATTTTACTCGTAACATCACACGCAAGAAAATAACATTGTCGCATGTAAAAGTAGAACGGTAAGAACGACATTCACACAGTTGTAACACGGTATGGCCCATTATCACATGGTGATCTCCATCTCCATTGACCTGTACATCATGTTGATCTCCATCTTCATTATCTGTGTGTGCCATCCTCCATGTGATGAGTCCTCCAAGAACTATCTAATGCGTGCTAGTAATGAAAGTTACACAATCGCGTATTAGATCATCACAAATTGGTACGCAGACCATTACATTAATTTTGACAATACATGTGGCTCTAGCCGTATTGTCGTACGCGTCACACGCGGGTCACGAAAAATTACACACATCCATCACATACACATATAGGCCATACCGATCACAAAACCTACAAAATAGATTATCGCAATTCCGATGTCCAAACTTAAAACGCCCGAAAACCCATATTGCAAGCTGAATTTGGCAAAACTAATTTCGCCGACACCAGCACAGCTGGTTGTAAAATTTTCTGTAGATCAATTTTCGTATAGAAAACGTCTTCATCCGAGTTAACCACGAAAAGTTATGACTGTATTACCGAACACCATGTTTTCTGGTTTTCCCGGGTCGGTAGCAGATCCAATCTGCCGCCGCCACGCATCACATGCGCTTGGCACTTCACCTAGCTTCGATTCGACCAATCCAATTGATCTCCTTCTCGTTGTGACTGGGTTTACGTGTATCACTTAACTCCGATGGCGGAATTCTGAACGGTAGGAGTAATTCGTTACACGACCATCACGGCAAGAACACGAAGTCGATCAAAACTTTGATGTACATCTGCATATCTCGATATGCACACATCCCGAATCTAAAACTTAGCAGTATGGCTCTGGTACCACTGAAGGGATACAGGGTGGCTACGCTAGCGCAAAACAAAATTTTCCCCGCAAAACAGGAACTGCTGCTGTGATCATAGACCAGGAGATCTCTAGTATGTGATCATAGACAATGTCCAGGAGATCTCCCCATTTCTACAGTGCATAACCGAAACTTCCACGGATTCATTCCAGATTTTTACCACTGACTACACATGTCATATAACGACAACTCGTCAAATTTCGTGATTTTTCGACTTTATTTGCATTTTATATAATTTGAAAACGATTCGTAGGAAAGTGGGTGGACATGTGATCCGCACAAAGATGTTTGAATTTTGGCACGTGGACCTAGATTAGGACTAAACTCACACTAAAAAGCAAGAATATCAATTTTCCAGTCATATACATGCACTGTTTTGATGACTTGCAGTTCAAATTTGAAATATGTAGAGAAATTCAAAAAAAAGACGAAAATACATGAAATATAGTAAAAATTTGTCAAAAAAATACCAAAATTGGAAATCAATCTCTAGCTAATGTACCTTTAGCAAAGAAAAAAACTCAACCCAAAAATTAAAAAAAAAATACTTCTTTGCCGAGAGCTTGGTGGGGCCCTCGGCAAAGGTGCCTGTGCCGAGGGTGGGCCGTCGGCACAGAGGTGTGCTCTGCCGATGGCCACAGGCAGCTCTGAGCAAAGGACAGTCAACCGGGATAAACTTTGGTCAACGCCTTTGCCGAGAGCTGGGTCGCGGCGCTAGGCACAGGTGGCATCTGTGCAGACGGCCCCGAGATCTGGCCGTCAGCACAGGTATATTTTCGTTTTTTAAATACTATTACCTTTGCCGACGACCTCCAGATCTGGCCGTCGGCAAAGAAGCGCCATTACAGACCATGCCTGCCCGACCAACCCTTAGACGCACACGCAATTAGACGCAACCGCCCGCCGCCTCGCCCCCGCCACCGCCCGCCGCCGCCCCGCCCGCCCACCGCCACCTCGCCGCCCGCCACCGCCCTCCCACCGTCCGCCCACCACCTCAACCACCAGCCCTCGCACTCCCGCCCGCCGCCGACACGCGGCCGCCCTCCCCCTCCGTGCCCGCCCGCCCGCCCCCGCCTCGCCGCGCACGGCCGCCCCCGCCACCGCCCGCGCGCGCACCCCCGCCCCCGCCCACTCGCGCGCGCGCGCGCGCGCCCCCCCCCCCCCCCCCCCCCCCCCGCGGCGCCCTCCCCCGCCCGCCCGCCCCTACCGGAGAAGAGAAGGAAGGGAGAGGAGCAATAGAGTATGGGGTGGAGGAAAATGAGAGGGAGGATCGAGAAGGGGGAGGAGAAGCACAGGGCCAATGCCCGGGACAGCACCGCCGTCGTCGTCCATCCACGTCCCGTCCACGCTATCGTCGTCCGCCCGAGAAGGTGAGCCGGCATGTGAATGTGACTAGTGGTAACGACTTGCTGGCAATGACTAGTTGTAGAATGACTAGTGGTAGAATGACTAGTGGTAGAATATGAATGTGAATTGGCAATGCCTTGTTGAGTTCGATGAGAATGCATATATCTGGTTGTCGGCCTTCATGTTAAATGTTTAATTGCAGGTTTTGACACCTCACCGTGCAGGGGAGGTGCTGCCGAAATTTTGAGCTAAGTTGTATGTTCATTTCTTTTTTTGCAGAGATGGGCTAGTGGAAGGCAAGCCGGAGTACCTCGACGACCTTGATCTTCTTCGTTGGCGTTGCGGATCTGCCTGCACTGCGGCGCCTCATCACCGGCACCCTAGGTATGAATAACCCATCTTCTGGTCATATGGTCGTAGATCGCGTAACCTAGTTA
This sequence comes from Cenchrus americanus, assembly GCA_947561735.1. Lineage (NCBI taxonomy): Eukaryota > Viridiplantae > Streptophyta > Magnoliopsida > Poales > Poaceae > Cenchrus > Cenchrus americanus. The sequence goes on along the minus strand of OX387245.1, from coordinate 226,357,207 downwards.
GGTGTCTCCTGTCCAAAAGAGATACGGCTGGAGGTATGCATTTCTGTGCATAACTACGACCGTATCTGTTTCGGATTGTCCACATCTTCTGGACAGTCCGTGGATCCGTAGATGAGTTAGTTTCCATGTTCTGGTCCGATCTGAGGCAGAGTTTTGGCATCACCTCCTGTTGTTCTCTGGATACAAAATCTCCATACTCAGACATGTATCTGGAGAACAACTGGGAGGTTCTGCCGAAATTCTGCCTCGATCGGATCGGGGCATGGAAACTAACTTTTATACGGATCCGCGGGTGGGATTAGGACCTATCCTCACCTATTAGACAGTAGGATCACGATGTACATGGATTTTATGGTTCACATTCCTGATTGATAAAGGATGGAGGATCGTTAGTGGATGTACACCAGTCAGAGAAGTAAGCGTGATTTTGACGATGAATGGAAGGATAAGACCAATGATTTCTTGGAATTTGCATGGCACAATTCTCGTGGTCATTTGCTAGTTTGGTGTCCCTGCACAAAATGTGACAACAAGAGGAGAGTTAGCAAGGAGAATATGGGCCAACATCTTCTGTACAATGGATTTACCAAAGACTATACCATGTGGATCTACCATGGTGAAGCACATCGTATGAGAGAGGAGATGGTGAGACCACGCCTGGAGGCGTGTGATGATGATGCGGGGGTTGTAGACATGTTAGAAGATGCCTACCAAGCACTTTTCAATGACACCCGTGATCAGGAGGCGATGGAGGTGGAGGCAAAGTTGTTCTACAAGATGATGGACTCAGCAAAGATACCTCTTCACGACAACACCACCGTTTCGCAACTGGACACCATTGGGCGGTTATTAGGGGTGAAATCTGAGTTAAACATCAGTCGAGCAGGCTTCAATAGGTTGTTGGTCGTTGTTGGCTCCTTGCTTCCAAAGGGCCATTCCCTGCCAACGTCCATGTACGAGTCAACAACACTCTTCAAAGCACTTAAGATGCCGTATGAGCAGATAGATGCCTGTGTGAATGGGTGTGTCCTATGTAGGAAGGAACACACGGATGCCACACACTGTCCAAAGTGCAAATCCTCGAGGTTCGAAGAGGTACCAGCTGGAGATGGTCAGATGAAGCAGACTGATATCGCCCAAAAGATCGTACGGTACCTTCCGTTCGTGCCGAGGATCCAGCAACTTTACATGACTGAGGAAACTGCCAAACAGATGACATGGCATAAGCATGGCATATGGTATAGTTCTGACAAGATGGTACATCCATCAGATGGTGAAGCATGGCAATACTTTGATGGACAAAATCCTGAGAAAGCAGGTGAGGCGCTTAATGTACGTGTTGCGATGGCAACCGATGGGTTCAATCCTTAAGGAATGAGTACCGCCCCTTTCACATGTTGGCCTGTGTTCGTTATACCCCTGAATCCCACCCCCCTCGGTGTCGCCTTCCAAAGGGACACCATATTCAAGTCCTTAATCATTCCTGGACACCTGGGGAGTAATATGGGTGTGTACATGGAGCCTTTGTGGGATGAATTGATTAGTGCTTGGGAGGAAGGTGTATGGACATACGACCGAGCTAAAAGGTCAACCTTCAAGATGTATGTTTGGTACCAGTACTCTATTCATGACTTCCTGGTGTATGGGTTGTTCTCAGCCTGGTGTGTTCATGGAAAGTTCCCATGCCCAATATGCAAGGAACGTTTGAGGTTCATCTGGTTGCAGAAGGGTGCTAAGTATTCATCGTTCGACCAACATCGTCAGTTCCTACCTCTTGATCATCCATTTAGACAAGACAAGAAGAACTTCACAAAAGGTCATGTAGTGACACAACCTCCACAGCAGATACTGACTGGTGCTGAGGTTTGTGCTCAGGTAGAGGCTCTTGTGGCCAATGAAGGAGGTGGTCGTTATGTGGGGTATGGTGAGCAACATATGTGGAGTCATAAATCAGGCTTACAACGGCTCCCCTATCATGATGACCTTCTTGTGCCACATCACATTGACTTTATGCACACTGAGAAGAATATCACAGAGGCACTTTTCTGCACACTCATGGACACCGATAAGTCTAAGGATAACCCTAAGTCTAGAGTGGACATTGCAACACTATGTGATAGACCATATCTAGAGATGAGGCCTCCAGAAGGCCGCAAGAAATGGAGAAGACCCAAGGCCGATTATGTATTGTCCATTGAACAAAGGAGAGAAGTACTTAAATGGATGAAGACGCTTAGGTTTCCAGATGGGTATGCACATAATGTGAAGAGGGGAGTGAATTTAACTACTATGCGAGTAAATGGCATGAAGAGTCATGACTACCACGTATGGATTGAGCGGCTTCTTCCCACAATGGTTCGAGGCTTTGTCCCAAAAAATATATGGCAAGTGCTGGTAGAGTTGAGCTATTTCTTCCGGCAGCTATGTGCGAAGGAGATCTCTGGACCGTATGTAGAGAGTTGGAGAAAGCGGCCCCTGTGTTACTATGTAAGTTGGAGAAAATCTTTCCACCTGGATTCTTCTTGCCAATGCGGCATATGATTGTGCACCTTCCATACGAGGTACGTATGGGTGGGCCAGTGCAGTACCATTGGTGCTACCCAATTGAGAGAACTCTAAAGCTTGTACGCAAAATATATAGAAATAAAGCTAGAATCGAGGCTTCAGTTGCAGAGGCATACATTGTGGAGGAGGTGTCAAACTTCACAGAAAAATACTATAAAGAGAACCTTCCTAGCATGCATGATCACTCCCCTTGTTACAATGTTGTGGAAAATCAATCAAAACTCAGCCTTTTCCAAGGCCAATTCGGAAGCGCGAGTGCATCTACCACCAAGCAACTCACCAATGAAGAGTGGCGTAGCATCATGCTATATGTGCTGCTCAACTCGCTGGAGGTTGAACCGTACAAACAAGAATTCATCCGTGAGTTCTGGACTGCACCGAGGTTGCCAGAGCCACACGAAATTGATACCCTTATTTCGCAAGGTGCGGGCCCACAGCGGCGTGATTTCATTTCATGGTTCAGGAGAAAGGCACAAACCGATCTGTCCATCTCTAGTGAGTTGTGTGCTGTTGCATGTGGCTGTGAACTAAGGGTTAGGTCATTTACCAGTTATGATGTGAACGGATTTCATTTACACACGACTGCCTATGAAGAGAGTCGACCCAATCGAAGTACCACAAACAGCGGTGTGGTTATGATCAACACTGATGGGAAAGAATATCATGGAAGAGTCCTGAAAATATACAAACTTTCATTTTATGGTGCCCCACATCTTAAACCTGTGATATTCAAATGTCATTGGTTCGATCCCGAACGTACTCGAAGGACCCCGACAATCGGTCTAGTCGAAGTTCGACCGGATTCCGTGTATCCATGATCCGATGTATACATTGTGGGCCAACAAGCCGTGCAAGTTTATTACCTTCCATACGCCTGCCAAAGCAAAGATTACCTTAAGGGTTGGGAGGTTGTGCAGAAGGTCACGCCACATGGTAAACTACCTGTCCCCAATGATGAAGACTATAACTTGATAAATCCAAACACATATGAAGGAGAGTTCTATCAAGAAGAGGGGCTGACTGGGAGTTTTGTGATAGACCTAACTACACCTATAGCAATGGAAGTAGACAATGAATTGGTCGATCACAATGACGATGAAGAAGAGGTGTATGATCCAAAGGACGTACAAATGCTTGAGTGATTGGGCACCGAACATGAAGAAAACTTAGATCCGTCGGATTTTCTTCATTATCTAGGATAATTTTGACAGTGATGACGAGCGAACAGACATACCAGCTAATCCCCACGATGATCCAGACTACTTTTAATACATGTAATACTATGTTCTTTCGTAATTGTGTTTTCATTATTGTCATGCATGTCTCATTATTATTATGCATGCCATACTAATTATGTTTTGTTTATATGTTGATCATAAGTGACTGAAAAAGATGGCAGGCGACCGTCGCGGAGGACGACGGCCAGTACCGGAGGTGGAGGTGGATGAGGGCCGGCGTCAGGTGCCCTTGTCCACCTTTTACAGTGCCTCACAGGGGCAGGATGACGTGGAGGGGTCGGAGAGGAGGCCCAGGAGGGCCAGGAGGCCACCTCCCGAGCCGACAGATGGTGCACGGGGGACCGAGGAGGACGACGACGAGGACGGTTGTGAGGGCCAGCCGACGGAGACCGAGGACGACGCCTCGGGTGCCGGTTCTTTGGGGGAGGCAGCTGGGACGGCGAAGGTCTACTTGCGAGGCCCCGCACGACTCCCTCAGCCCCCGCTCCCTTAGAACCGCCTAGTGATTCACCCCCAAGGGTGAATGTAAGTAAATTTAGATGCCTAATTTCACTTACATGCCAAACTTCATTTTGATTATCGAGAGTCACTAATATTTTGTTCGACATGTGCAGGAACTGGATCGTTGTGTCGGGTGGCGACTCACGCAAGCCCAATGGCATTGTCGGTCTTCTGTGTAGGTAGCACTACCCCGGCATTGTCACGTACCACAGGCGGACAGAGCCAGCCTACACGTGGGGCCACTACTACCAGGGTGAAGACCGGGACTTCACCCACACAGTCGAGTGCGTGCTGAGGACGTTTTGGGTAACTCTAGCTCGCTTTTTCTCGTTACATCACATTCGTTTGACTCAATCTTAAAATAATGTATTTGACATCTTATTTGTATGCAGACCTTCTTCAGATGTGAGGATGGCAAAGAGGAGAGAGCGGACATGTGCCTGAAGAACTCCTGCAAGAAACGTGTCACCGACATGCATCACGAGGTAAAGCACTAGGCCGTCATAACCTACTATGCGTTGGTGCTTAGTCAAAAGATAGGCAAGGAAGAAGCCAGAAGGACGATGTTGACCCGTGAGAAGTTCCTTGAGGTACATGAATACCAGATATGTTTTGATATTACTTATGTTATGTTTGATCTTCTCATGTATTAATTACTTCGTGACGTGCAGGTGACTCCCTGGTGGAGCCGCACCAAAGCCGACGCGTGGGCAATGGAGGTGGACAAGTGGTTCACGGAGGAGTACCAGCAGGCGCACTACGCTGCATGAGAGAGGCATTTGATGATGGAGGGCCCATCACACCACCAAGGCCAGCGGAGCCTTCTAGAGTACAAGGAGCTATGGGTACGCGGTTTCTTTAATCAATTTTGAGGCTCGAACTTGTTTCATCACACTAATCTTCGTCTTGCTTTACTTGCAGCAAAAGGCACATCCTGTCCAGGAATGCTCAGACTTCGATGCCTTGAGCATGGCACACAAGGCCAAGGCGACGTCCGATGTGTCCTACAGTGTGAGCGACGGGCCGGAGGCATACAAAAACCCTAGCTTCGGCCGGCGCATCGCTGAGTACACAGAGGCCTGTAAGCAGAAGTATGGGGAAGATTACAACCCGAGTGAGCATGACATTGATACAGACATAGTCATGACCTTGTGAGGAGGAAAGAAGCACGGGAGGTTGTGGATTGCTGACGGCATCATCGACAGTTCCAGCTTGAGACTTGCCGACATCTGAGCACGGAGGACGGAGTCTGACCCCAGATACGAGCACGACCGAGCGTGGGGATGAGCCGTTTGAACGCCCTTGAGGTATGCACTAGTCATGGTATATTAATTTTTAAACACATTCTTAGATTTGCATTACTAAAACACTTAAGTCAAATGTTGTAGGTCGAGCTAGCAGAGGAGCGGGCTCTACGTCAGCAGCTAGTAGACCAGCTAGCACAGGAGCGGGCTCAACAGCAGGAGTATTTCCAGTCACAGCAGGCAATGGCGAGTAAGTTCGAGGAACTTACTAGGTACCTTGCGATGTCACGTGGTATGGCTCTACCACCAGGGCTCCTAGCTCCTATCGCTTCGGTCCCTCCACAGGTGTTTCCGACACAGCAAGTCCTCGGTACTCCGGTGAGTATCATACCAAAGAGTTTCTGGTTTTCCTATCTAATCATATCTAACATTTGCAATCTTGTCTCCTTTGTACAGCCTTTCTGGGTGGGTTCGAATCACCAGACTCCAAGTGGTGAGCAAGTCCTCCAGTCGCATGTCCCATAGGCCCTTGAACTTAGTTGATCATGTTGTGAACTTGTTTCGATGGATTTGAGACACTTTGTGGATTTGTGGACTTGTGTACTTGTTTCGATGGACTTGTGGACACATGTGGTGATGTATGAACTTGTGGATGTGATATATATATGTTTGTCAATGTGGAAAGAAAAAAAACAAAATGTGACCTCTTTGCCGAGAGGGGCCGTCGGCAAAGGGACATTTGTCGAGTGTTTTTGCAACTACGCTCGGCAACTCTGGGAAAAATTTTCCCAGCTCGGGTGTTCCCAGCTTTGCCGAGCATAGTTGCACATGGCGCTTGGCAAAGAAAGTTTTTTTAAAAAATAAAAAACAGTCTTTGCCGACGGCCTTTGCCCCGAGCTCTCGGCACAGGGTTTGTTTACAAAAATAGAAAAACAGTCTTTGCCGACGGCCTGTTCCGGGAGCGCTCGGCACAGAATTTTCTAAAAAAATATAAAACCCCCCTCGTTGCCAACGGCCCGGCCGCGAGGCCGTCGGCAAAGAAGATTTCAAAAACCGTCAACTTAACCCCCGTTAACGGCTACTTTTTTTCGCCGACGGCCCACTGTGGGCTCTCGGCACAGCCTTTGCCGAGAGCCTGGAGCTCGGGTGCTCGGCAAAAAGTCGTGGCCGAGAAAAAGTTCTCCATGGGTCCTGTGCCGAGCGCGACCGTCGGCAAAGCCTGTGCCGACGGTTTATTGGCCTTTTCCGAGAGTTTCAGTCTCTCGCAAAGCCTGGATTTCCAGTAGTGACAGGACATATCGGACCCAGGAGGTTGGAGAAGCACATTGACTTCCTGTGTGGCCAAATCATACTTGAGAATTCTCCTGTGTGAATCAATCACGAAATAGAGTGCATTCCCAACAATGGCAGAGTGCGGCATATCAATAGTCCCAATATGGTACTTGGGGAACTGAACGACAGAGGTTGGCTCACTCAAGCCTCCAGCTTCGGACGACTAGCACCCCGTTCGCTTGGCTTATCAGCCACCGGCCAACGGTACTTTTGTCTCACAACAAACCAGCCACCAAGCAACCGAATCAACGGATTTCTTCTCTCGTAACAAACCAAAGCACCGGCCATCGGCCACCGCCCAACCGAACAGTGGCCGTAGACCCACAATGTCATGTGATCGGCGGTGTTGTCACCCGTGCCCAAGAAGACGATCAGTAAGTGTCCGTGGTGGCAGTCGAGGTGGTCACAGGCGCCAGTACCACAAGCCGCGCAGAGAACAGCCGCCTTGCAGACTTGCCGTCGTAGGCAAGCAGCGGCCCCTTGGGCAGCTGGGTCCACTCGCCCGTCGGGTCCCAGACGACGAGGTGGCGATGCCCCCAGCTCATGCCGCGGAGGAGGACGCGGCCGTGGTGGGCGTCGAGCGCGCGCCACTCGCGGCGGTCGGCTTGGGGCGGGCGGAAGGAGCAGGTGGGGACGAAGAGGGTCAGGTTAAAATCCTCGTCGACGCGGTTGCAGATGAGGCCGAGGATGGGGGGCGCGCGGTGAAACTCACGGAGGCAGTGGCGGAAGCCGCGGCCAGAGATGAGGTCATGAGGCGGCACCAGGGCTTGCAGACGAGGGCGGCGCGGACGAGGTTCTCGGGCTCGGCGGGAGGGAGGCGGATGAGAATTTCCTTGACGATCTCTTCCATTAAGGCCGGAATCGGCGCCGGCTCCGCCGAAGACATGCTGATTTGGTTGGATTCGTCCACCAGCAGCGGGAAAGGAGGCGGAGAATAAGGGGATGTTTGATTCTATAGATGGCCAAACGGGCGGCTTGGCCTGCATTGGCTCGGCCTATTAATCATGCGAGGCCGGGCCGCCCAGCAGGCCGTCGGCCCAAGCCTGGCCTACATGGCACTTATGCAGGCAGTGCCGGGCCATCGGCCCGTCAGGCCAAATAGGTCCGGCGGCCTGCTTAAACAACACCAAAAATATCATAAGTAGACTCAGAAAAATTCAAAGATATCTGACGACTCTAAATTCTGAATTCTCAAAGCCTCAAATTGTCTCAGACATTAGACCAAAACAAGACTACAAGAGACAGAGTCACAAACATATAGATAAAAGTTTAATTTGGGAGTTGTTTTAGTGGGGCTGCCTCATTAAAAACCTTCCTAGGTAAAACTCACACCTCGTGAGATAAAACCCTAGAAAGGAAAAGAATACAACCCCCAGCTATAGAGTTCTTAAAGTCTTAGCTATTACATAATGTCCATTACATAAATAGTGCAGTACTAAATAAAAGGGATAGACAGACAGCCAGCAGCCTCCTTGTCCTCGGCTCCTTCAACTCCGATGTAACACCTGAAAATTCCATCATAATAAAATACCGCTAGCAACATGGTTTAGTTTTTTTATTTTCTAAGGATTTAATAAATCTCACTAATTAAATTTGCTCTTAATATATGAAATAATATTTAATTAATTTAGAAAATGACCAAGTGCGTGAGCATCATGTTGAAATGCATGAGTTTATTGTTGTGTGGCTTTAAAAGTCTTTAAAAGTTTGTGAAAAAGGTTTTGTGAAAAGTTTTTGAAAGGTTTGATTTAAAAAAAGGTTTTGAAAAGTGGTTTAAAAGGGTTGAAAAAGAAAAAGAAAAAAATCAAACCCTCTTCCTCTCTCTCCTTTCCAGCCGCGGCCCACCTTCCCCTCTTTTTTCCCCGCGGCCCGTTAGCCACCCGCCGGCCCAACATCTTTTCCGGCCCATCAATCCCGTCGGCCCATCCCTCTTTCTCCCCCTCACTCTTTTTCATAGCCCGAAGCGCGCAGGCCGCTCAGCCCAAACCTCAAGCTATCGGCCAATCCAACTTCTCGCGGCCCACCTTCTCTTCTCCCCCTCTCCCGGTCACCGACAGGTGGGACCCACCTGTCAGGTGCGTCTCCCTCCTCTGGCCGCCCCATCCTCCAGCCATGGCCGGCCGCACCACCGCCTCTCTGGCCTCACCGCTCCTCTCCTTCACTTCCACGAGCCGCCTTCAATGCACGCCGGCGCATTCACGCCCCCACCTCACCTCTTCCCCTCCCAAAACCTCCGCCCTACTGAAGCTCTCTATGCCTTAATGGCGGCCGTCGGTGTACCTGCGCCCCACCGCCATGCCGGCCGTCCCTCTCCCCCTCTCTACCCTACATAAGGGCAGCACCATCCCCTGCACCTCTCGCACCGCTCCTCCTCCTCTCCTCACTCACACAGCGCCGCCGCCACCGAAGCTGTCCGCCGCCGGCCGCCGCTCGTCGCTGATCTCCTACCCCGCCGCGTCTCCCTCCTCTTCAAGCCCCTTGGTGAGTTCTCCATCTCCCTAGCTTCGTTTTAGTCTTGGACCCATAGCGTTTGGCCACCGGAAGCTCGAGTTTGTACAACTCCGGTGAGCCGCCGCCGACCGCCGTCCCGCCTCCGCGCGCGCGCCGGACTCCGGCATGCCCGCCGCTTGCCGTCGCCCACCGTCGTTCGATCCTGAGCCAACGGCCCAGATCTGCCAAAGCCTCTAGTTAATCAGCCTAGGTAACGGTAACCCAGTCATCGCCGGTTATTTTGCCGAAAAGCCCCTACAGTTTCTAATATTACATAAATACCCTTCCACCTCCAAAAACCCTTGCAGTTAGGTCCTGGTTTTCTCGGTTTAGCCCTTGTCTTCTTAGGTTTTTCCAACCCATGGTCCAGCCCTGCTCTTTTGCTCTATAAACCTCGAGTTTATACGCATAATTATGTTTAAGTCCCTATTTTCTTGCAGATAAGCCCCTGGAAAATAGTTTTCTTCACAATCTAGCCCCTGAACCTTCTTTAAGCCATATCTTTCAATCCGAGCTCCGTTTTAAGCATTCTTGGTGTCCACGTGATCGTCTTAGCAAGCACGTTAGTTTTAAAAGCTTGTTTTAGTATTTTAGTAATGTTTGATGTATTGTTTTGTTTATTGTATGTTTTCTTGCATGATCGTAGAGAACGCGCCATTCGAGGAAGAACAAGTGCAGAGCTTTCGAGAAAAGGAGAGTAGCTTATCATTGGCGACAGGCAAGTGACCCTAACCACCCTTCTACCTATGCTTTAATAAAAAATACTATAAAATTAATTGGGACATGGAGAACCACCAAGGAAAACATTGCAACCACAGTCCATATGGCTCTGACTTAGCCAATTAATTAGGTGTGTGATTGTATTGATGACCTTATCCGAAAGGAACACAGGGGGCTCTGGGTTGCAGGGGTATAGTCCGGTCCTTTTGGGGTAGTAGCCTTTTCTAAGGTGCTGACCACTAGGGAGGGTTATGGTCCGCTCTAGTCAGAATCGTCGTGGGTTGTTGGTGCTTTTGCATATCTTTGTAAAGGCTTCGTAGCGTCTCTATGCAATCACACCTCGGAAGTGTGGTATTGTGCACGATCGGCACATGCGTGGTTGGGTTCAAAGTTCTTCGGAACTTTTACGCGAACCGTGGTGAAAGTGTGCAACCTCTCGCAGTGTAAAACTGATCGATCAGCCGTGCTCACGGTCAAGAGCGGCCTGGACCCGCACATGATTAATGAACTTAAAGATGGACTTAATATTGCTTTCTGGTTATTTCTGTGGCCTTGCTGAGTACCAACCATAAGTGTACTCATCCTTTCTTACGATGTTCAGAGGAGAACCCCGGAATGGAGTACTTCATCGACTACGAGGAGTTCTGAGGATGCGATCAACCGGTCGGAAGCCTGTGGAAGATGAAGATGGAGTCACGTCTTCATAGTTATCATTGTTCGTGTAAAGACCTTCGTGTCTACCCTCGTGAGTGTAATAAAAGTTAATAAACCTTTTCTGTACGTTTTGAGCATTGTTTTGTGATATTACACTCATGAGTCTATCGTATGTGTGAAATTCTGATCCTGGCACACATATGAGATGCATTCAGTTTTCTTCGGAAAACGGGTGTGACATCCGAGCAGTAGCAGCATCTTCATCTAGGTACATGTTGTCAAAAGCCAACTCTAGCTCCTTGGTCTCCTTCTCGACATTGTGCTGTAGATGAGCATCAGCAATCTCCCAGTCCTTCAAGCAAGACACCACCCCCACCATCTCACTTGTGAAACCTGTCGCCTCTTTTCAATTACCCTGCCAGTAAGACTAAAAGTAGACTCAGGTGATATTATGGAAGTAGGTATAGTTAGCACATCTCTAGCAAGTAAAGAAAGAACAGGGTAAGTTCGCTTATGCTCATGCCACCAATTAAGAAGGTTGAACTCCTCGTCGTACTAGACGGTGCAATCACTATCAAGGTAAGGGGGCAGCTCTGAAAGAGCTGCAGGAGATGGAAAAGAAGTACATGTCCTTCTTCCCAGTGGAGGACCACAACTAGAAGAGCTACCAACATCAACAACAAAAATTTTATTCCAAGCCATTTTCTTCTTACTATAACTGACACTTGCTGACTATTGGGGTCGATGCAAGCGATCATCACCAAGCGATCATCACTAAACACAGATTCATACCTTTCAAAGACATTTGTTAACTTACCTCGCACCTCAGTTGGGAATCTAGAGTAATCTGCACTAGTATGATCAGGTAACAAGCAAAGAATATTATGTAATCCTTTCATCTTAGCTCTAGGATCCAAAACAAAATCAAAGGCATATAGCATAGGTTTTCTCCAGTATTTTAAAAACTTATCTTTCATAGGAACAACAACAGGTCTAAGCAATTCATCATTCTCATATTAATGCAAATGTGAAGCAATTTCAAGTAAATGATGCAACATTAGAGAAGAAGTAGGATAATAAACACAAGATAAAGCAACAGCTGAGTCATAAAATAATTCAAGAAATTGCAATATTTTCTCAGCAACATACCAGTGGTTATCAGTGAGTAGGGGCAAGCCATTACGAAAAGGATGATGAGTTTGGATGAAGGAAGAAAACATACTATGACATGGAACAACATGCTTGAGCATTAGATAGGTAGAGTTCCATCTAACATCCATGTCCAAATCAAACTTACGAGGATGCACACCATTGCATGCACAAAAGCTTTTGAATGCTGCAATGCGTTGGTTAGATGAATTCAAGAATGATATAGCAGTTCTAGAATCTTCAATGTAAGGCTTCAAACGTTTCATGCCAGATTTAACAATAAGATTTATAATATGGCAAGCACAACATTGATGCATGAAAAGATAATGATCTTCTTTTACCTCGTCTTCAGTTGCATCAGGAGGTAAAGAAGTTAATATGTAACCAGAAAAATAGGAGACAATATATCCATGGCAATAGAGTTAGAAGAAGCATTATCAAGAGTAATAGAAAAGATCTTATCAGCTAAACCATACTCCTCAACAACCATGGATATACGCTCAGCAAATGCAGCACCAGTATGTGATTCATCAATAAATCTCAAAGCAAGCAATCTTTTTTCTAACTCCCAATCATCACTAACAAAGTGAGAAACCACAATAATATAATCCTCCTTAGCATTTCCTGACCATATATCAAAAGTAAGATAAACAGAGGAAATAGAAGACAGCAAGGTTTCCTTAAGATTAGCACGGCAGTCATCAAAATGTTTCACAAAATCTCTGGTAGTGGTTAGCTTAGAGTATTTAGAGAACCTAGGATTATGAGCACGAGTCATATACTCTTCAAAAGCATTAGATTCAGCAAAACCTCGAGGTCCACGCCGGACAAGGAGGGCACAATAACTCCAGGGAGGGAAGGCTCCACATCGGGTGGGTGAGGGAGAAGGCGGCATGTATTCATGTATTTGTGAGGGAGAGGGCACAATATTCATGTATTTGTGAGTAGCATGTTACAAAATTCCCATAGTACAAAAAAGGTAGGATCAATAATTAGAATAGTTCTCTCTCAACAAAATTATCATGGTTCCATGTATAATGTTGTTTACAAAAGAATGTTGTCATGGAATCACTTTAATGTTTCTACTTTCACATTGCACCTTAAAATTTTGTTTAAAAAATTTATGCAGCATCACGCGGGGTATCACCTGACATATAACATCAATTGACCATTTATACACTTTTTATACACTTTTCTTTATTGGTATGAGTGTTGTCTTAATTTAGTGAGATTTATTATGATACAACTTACAAGAGGATACTCTTTGTGAGATAAGATTTAAATACTAATGTGACACTCTTTGAGGAACAGAGGGAGATAGGGAGTATGCTTCAGAACACGTGACTTTCTTTATGCCTTGTACATAACGATGCAAGTGGGGCGGCTGCGGGTTGCCCGCACCTGTCCGCATGAGCCGCAAACATGTAAGCGGGTATATGTGGCACCCCGCATGTGACCGCCAGGGTGTTGCGGGTTTTGCGGCAACCCGCATAACCCGCATTAGACATCAGAGTCCCTTTATGCCATTTGCAACATGTAAGCTCGATTGTGGTGATCGGCTATTTTGCTGGGGCTTGTTCCTCTGCACGCCGCCGCCGGCACATACGTGACCTTTTACCTGCTGTGTATGTAGTCATCATCTCATCTGCATAACACTGGTTGATGGTGCCGCAGGCCCGCAGCAAGCATTTGAAACTTTTTCTCTGCGCACTGCTGCAGCAAGCATAATCTCAATCTACATGCCTGATAATCTGGATGACTTCCATTGTTTCTCATTCTGAAAGGCGGCCTCTGAGAGCCTCTGGTTGCTCTTTCTCCATTTGAAATAGGTGCTTCGGAATAAAATTGTTACTCTAATTTGTGACAAAACTAATTCAGTCCTCAATTCTCATGTACGTTTTCTGCTTTTGCTTGTAGGTATTGTTACTAGCAGACAGATCAGCTTGCATAAGAATAAATTGTAGATCAGCTTGCTTTTGCTTTTGCTCTAATTTGAAACTAAATGCAGATTACAGAAGTAATTTGTGGACCTATCAGTGGAATAATTACATTGTTACCGAGAATTCGTGCAACATACTTGCTGGAATAGATCAATCTTCAGTGATCCATGATTTCACTGAAATAATCAGAATCACTGCAACAGCATCAAGAAGATAAGAAACCAAACTTGTGTTTATTAGCTTCCTCCTCTCCTCTGCTTCCCAAATTGCCTCTCCATCGTTTGTGTCAGCGGTGGTCCAAGATGAGCTTGCAACCATGGTTTCAGATCTCAGCACTACAGGACTAGCGGCAGGTATGATTCCAAGATATCGAACTCCCTGTTCGTGCTGAGCGCATGCACAAGCACCGTACCGGACTACCGGCAGCGACATGTGAGTGCTCAAAGGAAGAGACGGCAGTGATGGGGACGCATGCGCAGTAGCGGTGGGCGAAGCTAGGTCCGGCATGGTGGCACAGCTACGGAGCTCATAGGTTCCGACCCGGCGTTAGAACGAGGATGGCCCGATCTTCACGGCAGTAGGTCTTGAACTTGAAAAATGACGATAGGGTAGCGGAAATAGGATGATAACTTACTGGAATTAGAAGATAACTTGCTGAAGATCAGCGGATAACTAGCTTTATACCTAGCCAAGGTTGGATGCGACCCAAACGACGGGGAGAGAGACACCGAAACCGCGAGGACTTCGACTCGATCTCCAAACGACCGCAGAACCACAACCGGAGCTAATCCACACAAGGCGAGGCAGCCGTACTGGAACTCACAAAGCACGAACTAGTGGACCTCAGAGAGATCTCTTCACAAGTCCAAGTAGAACGAGGAAGAACAAGGGATGAGTAAGCACTCGGGCAGCTCGGCTGCAATATCACTGGATTAATCTCAAATCATCAAAAGTTGTTTTTAGCTTACATATGAGGGGTATTTATACTAGGAACAACCCTCTTAGGTGGGTGGAAACACGAAAACAAACTGAATACGTCGCCAATGTGAAAGGATCTCCCGAGATGACCTTCTGAGTTGTTTCTGCGTGACTGTTTGACTGCTGAGCAGTCTCCAATGTTTCGATCATAACTTCTTCTAGGAATCCTCAAATGACGTGGGACTGGATGCGTTGGAAAGCAAACTCGATAATGTTTCCAACGGTGTATAGCATGCTATGTGAAACTTCGTAGATTGGTACAGTTTAATGCCCGAACTTCAGACTCAGGACTTTGCCGAATGGCTTGCCGAATGACTTGCTGATTGCTGGAAATTGCCGAATGACCTTGCCGAATGACGAGAACTTTGCCGATTCTAGCTTCGTGACCTTCGTCTTGATGATTCTCTTCAACGTACCTAAGTAGTATCAACATACAAGACTTAGGTAGCATAAAGTTATCATTGGAATTGAGTTGAAACTCATAAAGTAGCGCGTGCACCTCTTGTTGGATCTTTTTAGCTCGGCTACGAGAGATAGGTCCGTAGAAATTGGAAATGAGGTTGGAGAGGCTGTCGGTGCTTTGGCATGGTCATATCATCTTCCCCCTTGAAAAGGAGTCATCCTCGACTCTTCCAAGCCAAAGAACGGAGAGAGGTCATCTACATTGAAACTTTTACTCACATCATAAGTACTTGGCGCGATCAATTTCATAGGCATTGTCATTGATCTTGCGAAGCACTTTAAATGGACCATCCGCCGGGGTTGCGGCTTGCTCTTGCGGCTGGTCGGGAAATCTATCTTTGCGAAGATGCACCCAAACCAAGTCTCCTTGTTCGAACAACACTTTCTTTCGACCCTTGTTGGCACGCTTCTCGTACCGAGTCATCTTCTCAATGTTGGTTCTAGCTTGATCATGAAGCTTCTTGATAAATTCAGCTCGCTTGCTTGCGTCAAAGTTCACACGCTCTCCGCACGGTAAGGGCAAAAAGATCTATGGGAGCAGTGGGGTTGAAACCATATACAATTTCGAATGGAGAAAATTTAGTAGTGGAATGTACTTGCCCGTTGTATGCAAACTCAACATGTGGCAAGCTTTCTTCCTAAAGTTTTAAATTCTTCTTTAGAACAGCTCGCAGCAACATTGAAAGTGTTCGATTTACAACTTCGGTTGCCCATCCGTTTGTGGATGACATGTCGTAGAGAATAGCAAACGTGTTCCAAGTTTTCCCCACAAAGTTTTCCAAAAATAACTCAAAAATTTTGTGTCACAATCGAAACAATAGTGCGAGGCACTCCATGCAAACGCACAACTTCTTTGAAAAATAATTCAGCTATATGTGAGGCATCATCGGTTTTATGGCATGGGATAAAATGTGCCATTTTACTAAAACGATCAACCACAACAAAAATCAAATCCCTTCCCCTTTTTGTTCGTGGTAACCCCAAAACAAAATCCATTAAAATGTCTTCCCAAGGAGCGTTGGGAATAGGGAGAGGAGTGTAAAGTCCATGAGGGTTTAATCGAGACTTAGCTTTGTGGCATGATTCGCAGCGAAGAACATGTCTTTCAACATCTCTTCTCATCTTTGGCCAAAAGGAATGATCGGCCACACTTGCTCCGTCTTCTTAGCTACAAAGTGTCCCATAAGACCACCCGCATGAGCTTCCGTACAAGCAAAATTCGAACGAGCAATGCGGAATGCATACTTTGTTAGCTCGAAATAAAAATCCATCATGCTTGTGATATTTTTCCCGGCCTTTGTCATTGCAACATTTGGAATAAGGTTCAGCAAAATAAGAGTCGATTGCATATAATTCTTTTATACTTTCCAAGCCAAGAATTTTAGCATCGAGTTGAGTTATCAAAGCATAGCGTCGAGACAATGCATCAGCAACCACATTCTCTTTTCCTTTTTTGTATTTAACAACATAAGGGAATGATTCAATAAATTCCCACTATTTTGCATGCCTTCGATTCAGTTTTAATTGTCCTTTAAGATGTTTCAATGAATCATGATCCGAATGTATCACAAATTCTTTAGGAAAAAGATAATGTTGCCAAGTTTCCAAACTTCTAACAAGAGCATATAATTCTTTATCATAAACTGAATAATTAAGAGATGGACCACTTAACTTTTCACCGAAGAATGCAATTGGCTTCCTTTCTTGCATCAAGACGCCTCCAATTCCAACTCCACTTGCATCACATTCAATTTCAAATGTCTTGGTGAAATCGGGAGTGCAAGGATTGGGCGCGTCGTTAGCTTCACCTTTAACTCATCAAAGGCTTTCTCGTTGTGTTTCTTCCCACTTGAAAGGCACTTCTTTCTTTGTCAACTCATTGATGGGAGCAGCAATAGTGCTGAAATCCTTCACGAAATGCCGGTAAAAACCAAGCAAGCCCAAGAAAGCTTCTTACTTGGCTCACGTTCGTGGAGGCGTCCAATCTCGCACGGCCTTGATTTTATCTTCATCGACCTCCACGCCTTGACCCGAAACAACAAATCCAAGAAAAACTACCTTGTCGGTGCAAAAGGTGCACTTCTCAAGGTTAGCATACAATTTTTGCTCACGTAGGGCAGCAAGCACGCACCGAATATCTTGAACGTGTTCATCAAGAGTCTTGCTGTAAATTAATATGTCATCAAAATAAACCACGACAAACTTGCCAATGAATGGTCTAAGCACATGATTCATTAATCTCATAAAAGTACTAGAAGCATTGGTTAAACCGAATGGCATTACTAACCATTCATATAACCCAAATTTTGTCTTAAAAGCAGTTTTCCATTCATCTCCTTCTTTCATTCTAATTTGGTGATAACCACTTCTTAAATCAATTTTAGTGAATATAATAGCACCACTAAGTTCATCAAGCATGTCATCTAATCGAGGAATTGGATGCCTATATCTTACTGTGATGTTATTAATAGCTCGGCAGTCCACACACATCCTCCAAGATCCATCTTTCTTAGGTACTAACAAAACAGGGACAACACAAGGTGAAAGACTTTCTTGGACATACCCTTTCTTGATCAATTCTTCCACTTGGCGCTGAATCTCCTTTGTCTCCTCTGGATTGGTGCGGTATGCAGCTCGGTTTGGAAGTGATGCACCAGGGACTAAGTCGATTTGATGCTCAATCCCTCTCATAGGTGGCAGCCCTGGTGGTACTTCGTCAGGGAACACATCCTCAAAATCCTGTAACACATCAAAAACAACACTTGGCAAAGTAGAGGGTAAGTTGTTAGTAGAAAGAAGAGTGTCCTTGTACAGGAGTACAAAGAACATGGCATTAGGTTCACTCAATTCTTTTAGATTCCCTTTCCTAGCCATCATGACTAACCCCTCTTTTCCCGGTTTTTGGGTTCTTTGAGGATGTGGGGTTTCATGTGGGCGTGGAAACTCTCCCTCACTGTTCTTGTGGGTCACTCTCAAGTGGTTCTCGCTCTATCGCTGTTCTTCTTGACATCATCCTTCATAATTTCCTCCGGTGTCAAAGGAAGCAAAGAAATACGCTCTCCTTTGTACACAAAAGACAACTTGTTGGTTCTTCCAAAAATCTAAACATCACGATCATATAACCAAGGTCTTCCTAGTAGCAGCCGGCATGCTTGAATAGGTACCACATCACACTCCACATGGTCATTATATTTCCCAACGGAGAAAGGAACTGTCACAATGTGACTCACACACAGCGCACCAGAATCATTAAGCCATTGCATCTTGTACGGACTTGGGTGTCTTCTAGATTTCAGTCCCAATCTGTCCACCAACTTTTGGCTAGTAATATTATTGCAGCTGCCATTATCAACAATGATGCGACAAAGCTTATCTTTAATCATGCCTCTCGGTGTGGAAAAGATTGTGTCGCTGCCCATTCTCCTCCTTTTCAGCGGTGACACTAAGGACACGAAGGGAAATAAAGCAATTATGATCACCTTCATCGGTGAATCTCATTCTCTTCTTCGTCTTCGGGTTCTTCGTCAAACTTTGGCCCATCATCCTCAGGATCACTCTCTGATTCCCATTCACCTTTTTCATTCAACAACATGGCCCTCCTGCTTGGGCATTGTGCTGCAATGTGCCCACGACCGTGGAACTTATGGCACACAATCTCCCTACTACGAGTGGAAGATGCAAGCACCCGAGGCAACACCGGGTGCTGCTGAACTGGCAGCAGGTCGTCGCTGCCGATTCGCGGGCGATGAAGCACTAGAACCGGCCATCTTTGATGTACTATTTGATGGAAAAGATTTAGGTGTACTACCTTGAGATCTTCCCCACCAAAAGAAGTACCGAACTGCTGTTTGCGCCAAGGGGTGGCAATAGAATGACCGCCATAAGATCTTCCACGTGACTCCCGCTTGAATCTTCCTCTCAGTACGCATTGCTTGATCAACAAGATCTTGCAAGGTATGGTATGGAAACATCTCCACAAAACCAGCGATCTCCTCATTAAGACCTCCAAGAAATCTTGCCATTTTAGACTCCATGCTTTCTCTAGTTCCAGTCCGAACTAGCAGCAATTCCATCTCCTTGAAATACTCACCAACCGATCTTTTTCCTTGCCTCAATGTTTGCATATGATTCATGAGGTCACGCTCATAACTCGAAGGAACAAAACGCCTCTTCATCACTCGCTTCATTTCTTCCCAAGTGTGAATATATCCAAGACCTAACTGAAGTTGATTCTCCCCGCACCCTGATTCCACAAAGTGAGAGCGTATACGGAGAACTCAACCGAAGCAAGGTTAACACGACGCCGATCCGAAAGATTATGCACTCTAAAAATTTGATCACATTGTTCAACCCACTTAAGATAATCATAGCATTCTCCTTTCCAGTAAACTTGGGGATACTCAACTTGACACGAGCAATATTATCGGGGTCATCATAATGACGACGACCGCGGTGAAATCCCCTATCTTCAAAATCAGCACATCGATGATGATGACGTCGGTCAAATCTCCCACCACGACCAAAGGGATTTTCAACATCGGACCCTTCCTCATGATCTTTGAATTCTTCGTCTTCAAATCTCACACGATGCTCGTGTGCATGACATCCGCCACGCTGATTATGGAAATCATCACGGTGGCCACCACGCTGATTACGACGACCACCACCATATCCTCCTCGGCCATCACCAAAACGTTCAAATCCATGGCCGAAACCAGAATTCTCACCTCCGGACTCCTCCCGATGATGGTCTTCTTGATCACGACGTGGTCTGCGTCCTCCTGCTGCTGGAAGGCGAGCATCGAACATCCTTCCCATTGCCTCCACAAGTGAATCCGTCATGCGACGCATCTCGGCCCCGTAAACCGGGCGTTCATCCTCTTCATGGTGTCCGCCATGGTGCCCACCATGAATACTAGAATCTGATCCCGCCATGTTAGGGGCAGCAAGAAATATGTGGAATATGAAGTATTTGTGGAAACACTCAAACTCACCACTTACTTACCCAAGTTCGCCTATCCCGAAGGACCGTGATTGTGCTAGTCTTGGCAGCTTCAATGGAGGTGGTAGTGAGGTCGTAAGGATTACGATTTGAATGTCCCGGTTTCAGATTTGAAGTGGAGCTATAGGTGGCTAAACAAGGAGGGGCTGCGGTATTGTCAACCAAGTAAATTGATGTGTTCAAAAGATATAAAGTTGCAGCAAAGAAGATCACCACCAACTTCAAGATGCAACTGAAAATTTCAGCAACACACTTCTTCCTTCAATTTTTGTTTCGTTGCTCTTCTATAACTTTCTTTTAATCTTTTCTCTCTCTTTTTTTGACTTTTTTTCTTTTTTTATAATACTAATAAGGGTGCCGATAACAAAAGATATATAATAAACGGTGGAGACTAGCAACTTGAAGAACACAAGAACACAAGGTAGCGATGCGACAAAGGGCTATAGGTATTTTTTTGTTTTTTGGCTTTGGACTATAGGATATAAACAAATATATGTAGCAAATCAAATAAAGATAAATATATGGATTGTGATGAGACCTACTTGTGTCAACGAAAGCTCTAATACCGGATGATAGGTTCTAACCCGACGTTAGAACGAGGATGGCCCGATCTTCACGGCGGTAGGTCTTGAACTTGAAGAACGACGATGGAGTAGCGGAAAGAGGATGATAACTTACTGGAGTTAGAAGATAACTTGCTGAAGATCAGCGGATAACTATCTTTATACCTAGCCAAGGTTGGATGCGACCCAAACGATGGGGAGAGAGACACCGAAACCGCGAGTACTTCGACTCGATCTCCAAACGACCGCGAGAACCACAACCGAGCTAATCCACACAAGGCGAGGCAGCCGTACCGCAACTCACAAAGCACGAACTAGTGGACCTCGGAGAGATCTCTTCACAAGTCCAAGTAGAACGAGGAAGAACAAGGGATGAGTAAGCACTCGGGCGGCTCGGCCGCAATATCACCGGATTAATCTCAAATCATCAAAAGTTGTTTTTAGCTTACATATGGGGGGTATTTATACTAGGAACAACCCTCCTAGGTGGGTGGAAACACGAAAACAAACTGAATATGTCGCCAATGTGAAAGGATCTCCCGAGATGACCTTCGAGTTGTTTACGCGTGATCGTTTGACTGCCGAGCGATCTTCAATGTTTCGATCATAACTTCTTCTAGGAATCTTCAAATGACGTGGGACTAGATGCGTTGGAAAGCTAACTCAATTATCTTTCCAACGGTGTATAGCATGCTATGTGAAACTTCGTAGATTGGTATAGTTTAATGCCCGAACTTCAGACTCAGGACTTTGCCGAATGGCTTGCCGAATGACTTGCCGATTGCTGGGAAATTCTTGAATGACCTTGCCGAATGACGAGAACTTTGCCGATTCTAGCTTCGTGACCTTCATCTTGATGATTCTCTTCAACGTACCTAAGTAGTACCAACATACAAGACTTAGGTAGCATAAAGTTATCATTTGAATTGAGTTGAAACTCATAAAGTAGCGCATGCACCTCTTGTTGGATCTTTTTAGCTCGGCTACGAGTGATAGGTCCTGTAGAAATTGGAAATGTGGTTGGAGAGGCTGTCGGTCTTGGGCATGGTCATATCGGGAGCTCGCAGTGGCCAAGAGCGGGTATGCGGAACTTTGCGGGCTGTGAGGGTTACCAGCATAAGACCGCTCCCACGAAGTGGGCTGGGATGTGGAATTATGTGGGCTAGCGGTGTAAGGAATCAGATGCTCGTTAGCCTAAGAGGGGAGGGGTGAATTAGAGCACTTAATACTTAACATATAGCTTCACTATTTTTGCGCAAAGGTAAACTAGAACATACTATCTAGATGTGCAACTAGGGTTGTTCTAGTGTGAAACTCTCATCCCAAAATAAGGTTTGCAACCTATAGCCAATCCTAGCATGATACTACTCTAGGAAAGTAGAGGCAAGCAAAGATTGCACTAGAGTAAATGCGGAAACGTAAAGGGGATGAGAGGAAGCAAACTCTTGACACGCGATTTATCCCGTGGTATCGGTAGGCACTAAGCCACCCCTAGTCCACGTTGAAGCACTCATACAAGAGTATTGCTTCCCGGTCACCAAGTCTCTCCCAAGAGCACCACTTGACTCGCCGCAAAGGCTAGCCACATAGGCACTTGCCAAGCTCTCTTGGTCACCTTGATGCCGCCTCCACTAAGGAGCTTCTCCACCAAGGAAGGAGGTCTCCACGTCCCCCGCACAAAGTGTCCTCGCTGCTCCACACCAAGCCGGAGGGTCGATGACGATTGCCGGTGAGCCACTTAGCCCCCAAGGCTTCCGGCGAATCTTGTACAACTTAACCCACTCAAGAATCACCTCACAAGGTTGGCACAACCTTGCACTCACTCAACTCTAAGCTAAGCCTAGCACTAATCACATACACAAAGCATATGCCAGTCTAAGGATGAGCAATTAAGCACTTGGATGGATTAGATATGATCTTCAATGTGTCTTGAACTCCTCTGCAGTTCCACACCAGCAACCTCAAATGGGTGTGTGGAGGGGTTATAAATAGCCCAAGGCATCAAACTAGCCGTTGGCTAAAATCTGCTGAAAAAGGTAGCGTCGGATGAACCGATGCTAAGCTTTTCCAGGGCGTCAGTTCATCCGGTGCCCCTCCCACGTCACTTAGCCGTTGAGATTCTCGGACACAACTGCTCCGACGCTATGTACCGATGGTGCGTCGGATCATCCGGTGCTGAAGACCCCGCAACCAAGTCGTCTCTGTTACCTTCCACACGACCGTCGGATAGACCGACGCTACCCCTGACCAAGGCGTCAGATCATCCGGTGCTAAAGGCTTTGTCTTGGCGCGTCTCTGTATGAATTCAAACTGAGCGTCAGATAGACCGACGGTGTCCCTACTTAGACCGTCGGATCATCCGGTGCTACTGTCTTCCCTGCTCTTCCACTGCAACTCGTCCGACACTACTAAAAGATGGACCGTCGGTTCATCCGACGGTGGCTAGGGTTTCACCAGTGTACCAACGCGTCCGACGATTGCACTGACACTTGCTGCTAAGGTACCGTCGGTTCATCCGACGGTGTCTTTTCTTTTCTATTTCTTGCTTGGTTTTGACTTTTGTTTTTCTCATTTTGGCATGTGGTTTTCTTGCATCCTTGGGACCTAGAAGCATCTACAAAGACATGCTAAAACAATATGGTTAGTCCCAATGATCATGTTGTCATGAATCACCAAAATCAAACTCTGAGGCCATATTCACTACAAGCGGCATTGCCAAACTTAGTGGGTTGGTGGCGTGGCCCGCGCGCCGCTTACATCCCTACTTCTACATGGAATGCCTGTAGTAGCAAAAGTTAAGCCGAGCCAACGTAACGATGAATCTAAGGGTATGTTTGGGACAGCTCCGCTCCATTTTTTCCAACTCCGCTCTACCAACTCCACCACAGAGTAGCTCTATCGTGGAGTTTCTGGAGCAAAAATACTGTTTGGCACGCAGTCCAGCTCCAATTCCAGGAACACAAGATTTCTCTGCGAAAAGTCTAATATGCCCCTGGTAAATGGGCCCACATGTCATTCTCTCCTCTTCCTCCTTCTTTCTTCTCCGTTGCGGCAGGGGATCTGGAGCGGCCGGTGAGACCTGGCAAGCCGCTGCGCGCAAGGGTGGGAAAGCGGCCGGCGGGAGGAGCGGTGCGGCCTCCACCGCGGTGCGGTCTCCGCACTAGCCACCGGCATCTTCACCGCAGCCTAGACAGCGGCCTCCCTTGTGGCTCGAATGGCGGCCGGCGAGGCCTACGGCCCCGGCGTGGGGCAGCTCTCTCACATCCTCCGCGCCTGCCGACGGCGGTCCCTTGAGGTCTCCGTGGGGCTCGGACGGCAGTCCCTCACATCCTCCGCACCTGCCGACGGTGGTCTCTTGTGGCCGCCCTGCAGCTCGGATGGCGGTCGGCGGGCCTGCAGCCCGATGCGTGCACGAGGAGCGGGGGGTACGGTCGCGCGGCGAGCGGACGGGCGTGCGGCCGGGCGGCGGCGTCCACCGCTACTCGGCAACGGAGGGGTGTGGAGGTCTAGCGGGCCTCGGTGGCAGCGACGAGGCTCGGTGACGGCGGACGGAGCTCCCGCAGTGGTTCTACGGTGGCGGCGGTGCTACTGCTCGGTGACGGGCTCGCGTGGAGATCTCGCGGTGTCTCGACGGGATGGGAATGTGCAGCACCGGCGGCGGTGCCGCTGCTCGATGGGCGTCGCGCGGAATAGAGAAGGTATCGGTAGGTGGGGGAGAAAAGAAAACGAATCGTTTTTTTTTGTAACCGGTGGCAGTGGTGGGTAATTACCCCCAACTCCACGAGGACGTAGCAACCTTTGATTTCTGGAGTATCTCATGAGGAGCTCCCAAAAAATGGTGGAGTTAGCCCTAACTCCACATTTTTCCTGAAGTGGAGTGTTTGGAGTTGCTGGTTAGTTTAGGAGCAGAGTTGGAAAATGCAGAGCAAAGCAGTCCGAAACAGACCCTAACTCGATGGGACTGGCCTCCGGTTTGACGATGCACCCAATTGTACATCTTCTTAAATACGCAGATCAGATCGAAACGCGCACGTGGATCTGGTCAAGGTACCCCCTGCCTGGCCTGCATTGATTTTGCATCTAGTCTAGCTACTAATCGGTCGGCAATGGGGTCCGCGCTCGCGCGACACATCGAGCAAGGAAAGCTCCGTGCACCTCTCGCCGCCGGTAACGACGGCACACTTCCCACGGATGTGCTGCGCGAGGTCCTGCTCCGCCTACCGGTCGACGTGCTCTGCCGCCTCCGCCTCGTCTGCCGGTCGTGGCTGTCGCTCACCTCGGACCCGACCTTCGCCAATGCCCACGCGTCCCGCCACCCGCTCTTCGCCGGCGTTCATGTAGGTTGCGTCGACTTCGAGGTCCGCGTCGTCGAACTGTCTGGCAAAGTCGTCAGGCGGGTACCCGACGTCCGGCAGGCCTGCTACGGCCTAAACACGCAGCTCGATCTGGTCTGCGTCTCGTCCCTGCACACCCAGAGCCCGAGCTCCGTGCTGGACCTCACCACCGGCAAGGTCGTCGCCTTGCTCCCCAGCGCCTTCGTACGTCCGGACACAGCCTTGTTCCCGTTCCTGCTCGGGCACGTCCCCTCCATGGGACAGCTCAAGGTTTTCTACTCCTGCCATAGGCGTGACCACGCCGTGCAGGCATGCAGCGTCACGACGCTGGGCGATGGCGTTGATGGCGAAGGGTGGAGGGCGGTGCCGAGCCCACCGGCGCTCGTAGCGTCGGGGCCCAGGGACAGGGTGGTCATCGGAGGATTCGCCTACTTCTTGCTGAATACAAAAGGCGACATGGAGCCGGACGCCATAGCCATGTTCGATCTGGCGGAGGAGAAGTGGAGGCCGGCAACGCTTCAGGGTCCACTGAGCAGCCGTCTCGCCGGTGACGTCGACGACGACGGGAAGAAGAAGAAGCTCATGTACCACGGTCTTCTCCACTTAGCTGCCATGGATGGTTGCTTGGTAACTGTCCATCACAACGGCAACCGCTATGAAGATTGCTCAATGGATCTCTGGTTCTTGGTCGACATGGACGCGGACAAGGGATTATGGACCAAACGGTTTTCGATATGTCGCGCATCGTGGACTTCACATCCACTGCTACTTTTGGATGATGGGAGGATAGCCGTATATGAGGAAAGAGCTCAAGTCCTGAGAGTATATGATCCAAGAACAAGCAAATGGGCTGATACTGCCACTTTGAAAGATTATCTTTTTATGTCTGCGTATCAAGGAAACCTTCTGATGTGTCCACGTCTTCGGAGGTGAGCTAACCTTCCTCCAGCGTACAACAGCCTTCTGTTAATTAATCTGTTTCCAAAATGTACTAATTGAAAGAAAAGCGGAGCATCACTGTAAATTACCTTGGCCAGTGATGACAATTGACACCAACATAGTTTGAGTACCTATTTTTAAGTAGTGCTTCTTGCAACATTAACCATAAACTAGTGGGGGAGACGAGGGGTCTTTCCTTGCTCGCCTAATTCAGAACATCCTGCCCTGCTATCGCTCGGCTCACTACAGTTCGAATTGGGGACGGCAGAGCACCTCGTTCTGGCATGACCAATGGCACCACGCAGGCCGACACTTTCCCTGCTCTTTTCACTCACTACACGGACACCTTTGGTTCGGTGCACAAGGTGTTGTCTGGCGAGCTCACCCGACATCTTTTTTCCAAGGATGACACACTGCGCAGTTGAGGAGCTGGTGTCCCTACGTAGCTACCTCGAGTTCACCCACCCCCCTCTATGATCGTGCTGATCGCCGTATCAGAGCAAGTGTTATGGTTGCGCCCGTATGCTGGCGGAACGAATGCCACATCACTCAGCTGGAGAGAGAAAATGGAGTGCTAGCTAAGGGGATTATGTCTTCATTTAATGTTCTTTGATGCTGGGAGCCAATGAGATTCCCGTGAGCTGCGGCGCGCCCGCTTCAGTCGGCGTCTGGCGAGTCGCCCATTTCCTTCTCTCTCCTATATTCTCTCTCTGCCAGCTTGAATTTTTTCTGACGTGTACAACTCTTAGCCTGCCTAGTTGGCCTTATAATACTTGCTCTCAGTTGCTGCACGCTCTCGACCCTGAGGACCCGGACTCCTAGAATTTGGAACACCAGGCTGCCGGCGAAAGTGAGGTTGTTCGGCTGGCTTCTCTACCACAAACGCCTCAATACCCGGGCCAACTTGTTCCACAAGAACATCCTCAGATAGATGAGTCAAACTGCGAATTCTGTCCCGGCGCACTTGAGACAGACGACCACATCTTGCTGAACTGCCCCCGTGCCCAAGCTATCTGGGCTGACCTGAACATCACGGTTGTCGTCGGTGCTCACACCGCCCCCTGGTCCATCGGCTGTGATCTTCCGCTGTCAGATCAAACGCGCACGGACGCCGCTCTCGCTCTGCTCTGGAACATCTCAACTGACGGTGCCTTCCCAGGTCGTGATTCGCCCCACTGCCCACGACCTGGACGTTTGGAACTTTTCATCCATCAATGATATAGTAGGTGGGGATCTTCCCCGATATTGTTCGAAAAAACCATAAACTAGTGGGATAATAATAGGGACGTAGTATAAAAAGTACAAAAAAAAGAAAAGTAAGGTGATGGCGAAGACGGTGACGGCCCGCTTCGCCGAGTGCTCGTAAAAAGCACTCGAGAAATTATTTGTTCGCCGAGTGTTATTTTTTTTATAAAGTGTTATTTGGTCGGCTAGCTCTAGCAAAGACCATGGTTGCCGACTACTCCATAGATAGCACACGGCAAACTAACAGCCACATGCATGGCAAAAGAGCCAGTTTTCGGTAGTAGAGTAGCCATCCTATTGAGATCGGATCAATTTATTAGCCCTTAAATGGGAAAAAAATTGGGTGCGCACCGGGCGCACGCCAGTCCCGGTGCGCACCCCCTCGTGGCCTCGCGCTATTGGATGAGCCGTCCGCGTCCCGCGCGTAACTCGTCTGATCAGCTCCCGCACTCGGCTCGCGCGATTGGCTCCCGCCCGCACGCGCCGCGATGCCGCCTTTCGCTGCTCGCTCGGCTCCCGCACAGCGACAGGCGGGGCTCACCTCCCGTTTCATTCAGTTTCGTCAGTAGTAACACTTCGAAAACAGTGATAAAGTTCGAACTTTAGGCTTCGATTAAAATTAGTAAACGTCTTTTACTGTTGTAACCAATCGAACCATGTTAAACTTTGACTTCCATACCTTATTTAACATCAACAAAACCTACTATCTTACAAACAAATTTCTCACAAAATAATTGCAAACTTCCCAAAGCATCGCTGTGGTCAGGCAGCGCAGACTTGGAATTTTACTAAGTTTGGCGCCCATGCTATCCAGTGCTGACATCAATTTTTGGAGCTCTCTTAAAATAACATAACTCGAACATCCAGCTAAACAAATGAGAGTACAGGTTGACCAATGTTCAGAGATCTCATTTTGCTACTGTGGAACTAAAGTGTAGATGTAAAGTTGCTCAAAAATAATTTTTAAAAACAGCTAAATGATGTTGTTTCAGACTTTACCAATTCTACGAATTTTTAGACGGTGAATAGTAATTTCTAGTCATCAACTTGGAATATTTAATTGAGGCGCTTAGGGACTGATTTTAACTTCCAAAGCACTCCCAATAAGTTCTGAATGCTCAAAATCCCACATCCCATATTTTTCCTTACAATTTTGGGAGGAATTTGACCAAATTCAACATTTGAAGTTTTAAATTCTGAAAAATTCAATAGAAATATGGAACATGCAGAATTTCTTTCAGAAAGATTTTACACATTTGAAGTCATTTTCAGAATTTCTTTCAGAAAGATTTTACACATGAACTTTGGTCCTGGAGAGGCATGATGGAATGTATAACACTTGATGGGTATTTGGTAGTAGTTTTTGAGCAAGGATAAGAAGGTTTGCTTATTTAAACTTGAGTTCAAACAACGAATCTAGCTGCTGTTTGGGTGGTTAACTGTCAGAAACTGTCAGTAAAAATTCCAAGTCTGAAACTTTGCAACATTTCCTGTTAGCCACCTTTGCAAATATCTTGAGAAGAATTTTCCGTCTAAGTTTTGGTCATACAGCTGCAAAATGGAATCTATGCATTTTGTTCAATATTTTATAATACCTCTTGGACGAGGTAATTAAGTTTTAAGTATTTAAAAATGAGTGCCAAGATTGAAAGAAGTGTTGTTTTGTTGTTCAACAAGCTGAAATGCCTAAGCCTGAAGTGTCTAAAAGACGGTGTTTATAGTTGCTTTGGAGTTTGGTTTCTGGAGAAGCTTACGTGCAAATGGTAGTTTATGTACAAAATAATCCTTGATAAGTAGGGATCATGTTAGAAGAATCGTTGATCAAGGAAAATAGCAGATTCACAGTTGGAATGGAAGTTTAAAGTTTGGAAGTTTACTGTCCTTGAACTGCTACTGACGAACTGAATGGTTTAAGCCATTTAGTTGTTGAGTACAGAGGAAGACACCGTCTGCACGGGGATTTCGAGCTCTAATTCCGTCTGCAAGATTGATGAACGATTCAAGAGAGTCTTGAAGAAAGTTTTGGCACAAATTGTGATCAAAGTATGGGCAGAAAAGAAAGAAGAACGAGGGAAGACAAAGCCGTGCGGCTGCTGTGCTTGTGGGAGCCGAGCGCGCACGGGATCGATCATGAGGGAGCCGAGCGAGCCGATCGAGCAGGGGCGTATCGCAGCAGGCCGAGCAAGCGGGTGTCTGGACGTCGGATGCGAAAGGGGTGGCATCGCGCAGGGGTGCGCACCGGGGCTGGCGTGCGACCCAATTTTTCTCCCTTAGGCCCCTCTCAATGATGAGTTTCACTACATAGTTTCCCAAACAACTCACTTGTCGAAATCATGCGTGAAACAACTGCTCACAATGGAGCGTTTCATCTTTTCGTTTCCCAAAGCTAAATAAAGCATTTAATTAAGCTGTGAGTAAACTGGAAGTTGGGATCATATGCACCAAAGCACCATGTAGCCACTGTGAGTGGACTGCATCCATGCAAAGCAAAAAAAAAAATGCATACACATCCATGCAACTGCATACACATTCAGTTAAGGTAACCGGATTGAAATCTGTATTCAGATCACATATATAACCGAGTTCACATATATAACTGAGTTCACATGACAATATGACATAGTTAAGGTAACCAGATAAGCTGGATATATAACCGAGCTTCCAAAAAGACAAAAGATAACTGGAGAAAAAAATGACGAGCGTCATCAGATAAGCTGAAGCCATCTGTAATCCCTTGACGATGAGCATGTAGTTGCCTTCACCCTGTAGAAATAAGAAAAGACCAACATGAGCTACCAGATATAAAAAGCACTTTACATATATAAATATATAAAGATTACAGATATATAAAATAATTACATGTAATCTGTATCAAACTGCAGATGTATGTGTACGACCACCAAACTTGTTCCAAATATGTTCCACCAGATCTTCCTTAAGTTGGCGATGAGCCCTTTTATCACGAAGATTTGTATCATTTTCTAAAGCTCTCTCCAACGGAGGATTTAGGTCAGGACAGGTTTCTGGTTCTTGAACAGTTACTGAACTAGGAGCCACATTTGCATCTAAATTTTCTTCAGTGTCCTCACTACGGGAAAACCGAGCTTTGCCGTGCGTGAAAATCTTTGCCGTGCGTTTTCTATCGGGCGCACGGCAAAGAACTTCTTTGCCGTGCGTTTTATATAAGGCGCACGGCAAAGAAAAAAAACGCACGGGAAAAATTGTTTGCCGTGCGTGTTTTTTGGGACGCACGGCAAACCCTTGAGTTTGCCGTGCGTTTTCTCATATCGCACGGCAAACGTTTTTTTCCTAACGTTCGTCGTCCCCGCGTTGACACCGAGGGGAAACCGTTAGCACCGGGGGGCGGGCAATTTTTTTCTCTCTCTTTGCCGTGCGCCTACATAAAACGCATGGCAAACATGAAACTTTGTCGTGCGCCTTAGCAAAACGCACGGCAAAGTTTTCTGTTTGCCGTGCGTTTTGTGTAGGCGCACGGCAAAGTTTCAAATTTTTTTTGAATTCTTGGCTTCTTTATATTTTTCCAGTCCAAATACATTACTTTGTAATATATATTTCAATTTGATACTCATTTCGATCATTTTGCTATTTTTAACGATTTTTTGCATTGAAAGGTTTTTTTCGAATAAGTCAAATTTGAACTACAAGTGCATAAAATTATATAGTAAAGTTCGTGGAAAAATGATATTCGTGTAAGTGAGTCCATTTTAAGATCTTATCCATGAATTTTTTTGAAATTTCAAACATTTTATTCACGAGAAATGGAAATATACATGATTAGGAAATGTTTTTTAATTGTATAAAATGCAAGTGATGTTTAAAAATCACGAGATTCGTTGAGACCTCATGATATACTATGGGAAGACTGTGAAAAATAGTAGTAAAGGTTTTGAGCAAATCTTCACACATAGTGTTTAGAAACCAAGACATCTCATGAGAAGGTTTAGATTGTTTAGAGTAACTTTATTGGGTTTGTGGTCTATAATAATGTTCATAATGTGTTTTTGACTTCAAAGCTTTTTCTCTAATGAACATACATCGTACATTGTCTCTTGTTAGTGTACGGTAATTTTTAGTATCGATTTGTTAATTTTTTTGTATTAACATTCACAAAAAGCTATATTTAACTAATTAATTTTATTTCAAATAATTTTGTGAAAGAAGTCAAGTTGAGTTTTGACTTGAAAACTTGTTTCTATAAGTAATACACAACATAACTTATTTGTGTTAGTTTTCTAATTCTTTTCAAATTTGTTTGATAATTCTTATAAATTATATAAAATTTAGAAAAATTGTTTGCCGTGCGTCTTTTTTTTTGCGCACGGCAAAGAAATTCTGCGTCAATTTGCAGATGGACCAAAGCCCACCTAGCCCAACAGCCCACCTCAGCCCAACACACTCCGATTATTTTGATCCGTAGATCTGACGATCTAACGGTCCAAATTAGATCAGGCACTCTATATAAAACGACACACTCAAACCCTAACTCCTCCCTCTCTATCTCTCTCACCCCTCATCCCCTGCGCCCCCGACCCGCGCGTTGCGGCGGCGTCGTCCTCCTCCGGCCCTCCTCCGGCGCCGGCCGTGCCCGCCCCGCGCGCCGCCGGGCGTCCTCCTCCGGCCCTCCTCCGGCGCCGGCCGCGCCCGCCCCCCTCCTCCCGGCCCCTCTCCTCCGGTTTCTATTGGTTGCGGTTTGTAGCAAAACCGGCGAATTGTTATCATGCTTAGATTTTTCTCGCTTATCGGCGGTGAATAGATTTCGAGTGATGGCTATGTTTCTATTGATGTAGCAGCTCCATGTGCTTTGCTAGTGCTTGAGCGAGCCATTCTCGGTTTAGTATTTTGGTGCGGGGAATGTCGTCTCGGAGTTCGTGGTTTGTGCTAGACTAGAATGGCAAAAATAGGTAAGCGTGGCGAGGTTGGAAATTGGAATTAACGAGACTACTTTAGGATCAAAATCGGACAAACAAGATATATGGTAACAACTTATTCACTTAAGTTATTAGTTGTAAGTTGTAACTGTGGAAAGAACTACCTCGGTATTGAGCGTGAATGTGTGGATATGTGGAGTATTCCCTATAAGTGCACATTGTGTTTGCGGATATTGCACCACTCAACCACTCAAGTTGTAGATAAAGTACTTGAATTTTTCATTGTACAAGCATGCCATTAGGAATAATTGATCGGGATTCTAGATTCTGCAATGATCCTCAAATTTGTTTATATGTTGCTCTGTCAAAATGCACATTAAAATTGTCGTTCATTTGCCATCCGACTTTGGGGATTAGGTAAATGAATCGGTGTTAGTTGTGATGTTGGGGTCCATGAAAGATTGGACAAAATTAAATAGATTGGACCTATGCATATTCTCCTATGGTGGTCATAATCATCTTAGTTAGGAACCCGGAATTGTGCAACACGTGGATGGGATGCTTACGCATTATTGTCTTTTCCTGGTGTGAAGGGAGGGCTTATGATATACCGGCATTGATTGGTTTCAATTTTTTTTCACTTTTTGCTAATCTTATTCTAGATATGCCGTGATATGCTATTATTTAATCTCTTTTAATAGTGCTTTGCCATTTACTTTGTCCGAAATAAGAATTATTGTGTATGTTATGATGTCCAAGCAACGCATAAGTAAAAGAAATTCCTTAGTTTGATCACAGGATGCTTATGGAGTCGGTGCATTTATGGTCCATAAACTTCATATTTGTGTTTCCTTTCTCTAGCGTCTAGACAATCCGTGTTCAAATGCATATCTCTCGATTGATGCTATTTTTATTGTGTTAGTATATTAATGTATCATAGCATGGTTATGAACCTTGTAATATCATACAAATGTTCGAAGTTTCCGAGAATTCATGCATTGGTGATAGCTTATGCCATGGTGTCAAATACCATTACTCTTTTTGTCATTTTAGCTATTTCGCTTGAGTTGTTATACTGCTATATACATGCTAACAGCTGAAAATATACTCCAAATTTCAAATTATGCCAGTTACCCTCAGATATAATCAAAATAGTACCTACCCGCCCAACAACTTTCACCTCGCTTTGCACCGACTTGCGTGTGCTCTTACCGGAATTTTCCATCGTCATATTTCTTGCCGGTGTCTTTATTACCGACGAATTGCATCTATCTCCATCTATTTGTATGCTTTATTAAACAATGGTGTTTGACTGTTAAGGTCCACATTAAATGCGGATGTGTAAACCAACTCCACTAATAATGTCGGTGTCATCATCGTTTCATATCAATGGGGCTCCCGATCCGTTTATTGGGTTCCCGATTGGTGTTACGGTTCCTTTTTTTCTCGAATGCCACTACACGGAGTGACACCGAAGGAATGTAGATTGGGGCTTACAGCGAAGCGAATCTGCAATTGATTACTCGCAATGATCCAACAATCCAATAGTTGTTGCTTTGTGCATGATATCGGAATATTGGATATGCTTGTGCTGTAGTAACTGTTCTGTCGTTGAATTCCTAACAGGGGCTTTGGTTCTTTTTTTATTTTTTAGAAAATGTTTGCCGTGCGTTTTTTATGGCGGCGCACGGCAAAGGGCAGTGATTGCCGTGCGCTTTCAATGGTGGCGCACGTCAAAGGCAAAAGATTGCCGTGCGTTTTTACCTACGGCGCACGGCAAAGGCAAAAGATTGTTGTGCGTTTTTGCCGCCGCACGGCAAAGGCCGTAACGTGCCGTTTGGAGTGGGCGCCGTCAGGTGCTTTTCTTTGCCGTGCGCCTCCCCATGACGCACGGCAAAGAAAGTTCACCGTGCGTTGTCAGAAGAGGCGCACGGCAATGGGAGTTTACCGTGCAAATTGCTACTGTGTGCTCTTTGCCGTGCGCCCTGATGAAAAACGCACGGCAAAAACTTTGCCGTCCGTTTTTGGGCCTTTGCCGTGCGCCACGGGCGCACGGCAAACCGCAAGTTTCCCCGTAGTGCCTCTACCTTCTTCTCATCTTCGACTATCATGTTGTGAAGTATGATGCAAGCTAGCACAACATCACGCAGTACATTTCGGTCATACAGACGAGCTGGTCGTTTTAAGATGCAAAAACGATGCTTCAATACACCAAAGGCTCTCTCAATATCCTTTCTTGCCCCTTCTTGTTTCTCTGCATACAACTTGTCCTTCTCGCTGATAGGGAGCTTTATTGACTTAACAAATACTGCCCATTCAGGGTATATTCCATCAGCAAGATACTACCCAATGTTGTGTTGCTTCCCATTGACCATGTCCTGAACTCTAGGAGCTTGTCCTTTAAGCTCATTGAGAAATAGAGTAGATTTCTTCAAAACATTAATATCATTGTTAGAACCAGCTACTCCAAAGAACGCATGCCAAATCCAAAGATCATGTGACGCCACAGCCTCAAGAATCAATGTCGGCACTTTTTGATCACCACGAATGAACTGACCCTTCCATGCATTTGGGCATCTTTCCCATTGCCGGTGCATGCGATCAATGTCGCCAAACATACCGGGAAAACCTCGCCGCTCACCAAGTTTGAGGAGACGCTCGGTATCTTCCACGGTGGGGCGCCTCAAATATTGTCCACCAAATTTTGCTATAACACCTTTCACAAAATTCTTCATCGACTCCATTGCAGTAGTCTCACCGATCTTCAAATATTCATCTAGTTCATCTGCAAAGACTACCGGTAGCCAATTGGCGAATTGCTGCAGTACACTTCTGTAGTGGACTAAGCCCTTGCCGATTAGCGGCATCCACCCTTTGAGTAAAATAGTCAGACCATTGGCCTAAGGCCTCAACGATGCGTAGAAAGAGTGGTCTAGACATACAAAATCTACGACGAAAAACATTGAGAGGATACAGGGGATTATCTGAAAAGTAGTCAGTTACTAGTTTTTGATGTGCTTCCTCTCGTGGCCTGTTGATGTGCTTCCTTGGACGGAATCGATGGTCAGATGCCTCTTGCTGAACAGCTTTGATGGTAGACTTCACAAATACCGCTGCTTCACTGATTACATCATCTAGGATCTCATCTTCAGCAATGAACTCGTCCAGTAGATTCTGACTTCGATCGGGGCTGTCAT
Source organism: Cenchrus americanus (assembly GCA_947561735.1). Taxonomy (NCBI): domain Eukaryota; kingdom Viridiplantae; phylum Streptophyta; class Magnoliopsida; order Poales; family Poaceae; genus Cenchrus; species Cenchrus americanus. The sequence goes on along the minus strand of OX387245.1, from coordinate 226,321,765 downwards.
GTTCATCAGACATGGTAGAGAGAGCAAGATGGTAGAGAGAACAAGATGGTAGAGGGAAGAAGAAGGCCTCTCGTGTGGGTGTGGGTGTGTGTATATAGGTGCACACGGCTGCAATACATAGTGCTGCATTCACACATAATTGTGCATTTGCACTAATAATGTGAAACTGAAATAGATAGTGCTGCATTCACACATAATTGTGCATTCACACTAATAATGTGAAACTGAAATAGATAGTGCTGCATTCACACATAATTGTGCATTCACCCATAATGTTAAACTGAAATAGATAGTGCTGCGAAATAACTAAGATATTTCAGTTCATAACTAACCTTAGTCCCCAAATAGCTTTTCTTCTAACTTGCGTATTGCCCTGTCTCGGTTAGCCTTTTGATCTTCAAACATTTGACTTGTGTCTTGATTTAGCAACGTATTGTAGACCTCAAACATCTTTGCCTCCTTTTGCTCCTTTGCAGCCTTCAAATTTGCATTTGATATTTCTCTCTGCGCTTCTGTAACCTTTTCACGCTCTACCTTGCGATCTTGATTGACCTTGACAATTTTCTCAACTGTGTCCCCAAGGTTGATAATTCCTTCCATAATGTTTTCCTTCTTGCTCTTACCATTGCGCTCGGCCTTTGCAGCTTCCCTACCCATGGGACGTGTTTGTTCATCTGGAACACCAACCACATTATCGTTCTTATCTCGCCTCCTCAAACCGTGCCTTCCATTTGGGCTCGTCTTTAAGAATCTTCCACCAATGCACCAATGAAAAGCGCTTTCCAAACCCCGACAATGTACATCTTCTCGTGCCTCTTCTTCATGCATGTCGTCGGAATATCCACTTGTATTCATTTGAGTTACCTTAGTCCAACAATCGTTGAAATCGTGATCGATGCCTTGAGGCGTGACCGGTGAATCTTCAATTGGTTTAATTCCCTAGTAGACTTTCCATTCCCTTTCTTGTTAAACTCTTCGGTGATTTCCTTCCAAAATGTATCACCTTTCTTGTCATTTCCCTTAATGGGGTCTTTAGAAGTATTCAACCAAGCACTAGCCTACGCACATAGAAAAGTAAAATAAGCAATAAGCAGATGTAATGTTCACACAACATAGTAGATCGGTGCTTACCAGTCTCTCCTCCTCTTCAGGTTGCCAATATCTAATCGTGCGTTGTTTCTTAGCTTGAGGTACTTCTGACTTGTGAGGTACTTCTGTTTCATCTGCACTTGGTGGTGGTGGTGGTGGAGATATGGGGCTCAATGGCATAGTCTGACCAACCAAGTGAAAATTTTCTGCTTGAACTTGTGGCTGCGGCGGATACTGTTGTTGGTGAATCATATTTAGAACACCACCTAGTGGATAGAGCCTGAAATTTCACACTCAAGCTGCATCAAAATCAAGTCACCATCTACTAAATTGTCACCATCTACTAAATTTTTATCAAGTTATCAAAATCAAGTCACGTTGTACAGCAGTACAGGAAGCAACTAAATGTTTTCTAGACTCTATCAGTGTGGAACATGTACAAATTAAATCACCGCTACACCTACACTGGATCCCCCATGCTTAAATTTAAGCTACAGCCAAGGGCCGGCCTAAACAAATGAATAGGTTTCAGTACAGTATATCTGTATACTATACTGAAAAGTATATACTGAAATGTATCTGGTATATCCATATCCATGGTGTATATACTAGCTAGTTGCCAACCTGAAAAAAATGTGTGGACACCCAAACAATCTTAACCTCGACTACCTGCTATTCAGGAAATTGCTTCAGCGGGAGTAGTACTAAACTTGTAGCACATGTTCTAGTTCTACAACAGACTAATAATGGGCTCGGGGAAGATGGTGCAGTAAATTGGAGAAATCTCCTGACATAATTAACTTTAGTAGCTAGATTTCGGTTTGGCCATCACAAAATGGCTTATACTCTGCATATCCTATCAGATTGCAAACATTGAGACTTGAATATCATTCATGCATGAACCGTCAATTCAGTGATGAAAAATAATTTCTAACTTATGTTTCCTTCTTGAGTAACTCAACCCTGAACGACATTGTGCAAAATTCTTCTGAACTACTTTGTAGTTGAAATTAAAGATGAACAAGAACGCTACTAGAATCAGAGTGCTAAATTAATTACCATGGATTTGGGCCTTGTTGGTTTGCACGAACAGATGCAAAATTTGGGGGAACGGCACCCCATCCTGCTCCTTGCCGTGGTACTTGTGGCATAGTGGATGCCGGCGCAGCAGGGGATGAACCAGGAATAGCAGGGACGGGAGTCCCCACGGTAGGGGTGGCAGTCGGCGCAGCTGGCGAAAGAACTGACGACGCCGGTGAGGAAGTCGGAGGCGGTGATGGCGCAGGCAGTGATACATTCTTCAAGCCCAGCCGCCCGTGTCCTTTTCCTCCTCTGTCGCCACCAACTCGCCTGGAATCGCCCTCTCCCGGCAGCGGATTCATGGCGCGCAGATCGTCGTGCCCTAGGGCTTGCGCACGCGGAGGACGTAGAGGAGGGGCTGGCGGACGCGGTGGATGGAGAAGGGGGCGGGAAAGCTAAGCCGGGGCGGGAGTATTGAGCGGGAGATCAAGCGCGGGGGGAGGAAGCTGGAAGACTTGCTGCGCGAGGAATTGCGAGGTGGGCGCACCGGATCTGCGTGGTGAAACGGATCCCCCTCAACGGGAGTTTCACCCGGTTTCCCAGGTGTGGGAAACAACGCCAACAAGTTTCACCATGGTGAAACTCCTGCCTTCTCTCTCCTCCGCATTTCATGCAAAGATTCCATTTTTGCTGATGTGGCGGTGCATTTAATGTGCATGAAACACTTCTGAAACACCCATTGAGACAGGCCTAAATGGGATTAGAACCCAACTTTTGTCTGTGCGGCATGGTTTTGACTGGCCTTGTTGACTACTGATATGTGGACCGCATGTCTTCTGAGCCGAGCGCCGCACCTAGCTAGCACGCAGAAATAAGCCTTCCCTCGCGCCCAAGGCGAGCTGCAGAGTCACGCCGCTCGATCCTCACTCGTGCAAAGGCCAAGGCGAATTCCAATCCAAGATTAATCTCCACTTGTTTTTTCTCGTCATTACAATTTTGATCTATTCCCACCATCCCCATCCATTTTTATAAAGCATAGTATAGTTTGACAGTGTCTTTCAAATAACACTTTGATCATCTATTTATCATATATTATATCTATTATAGTTATAAACTCATAATCATAGTTTTATTATGAATCAAATCATATGAAGTTTACGTTAAAAATAAAATGATAATAATAATAATAAACTTATATATTGATCAGATTGTAATGTTTGATTCTTGATATGCACGTGCACCTTATAAAGGTAGACGAAGAACATAGTATATGCTTACGATCAAGCACAACAGGTGAAAATTGGTTGTGGAAGAAGCTCATGGTTCACCTCTAAAGACCCGGACACAGAAGGTTTCCTTGATACATATTTATGGCAACATAAGTGTTGGGGGAGTGGCCGCCCATGTAAGGGTTAGTGGGCCTTTGTGTGGCTCGAGGAGCTTCTTGTAAATACCGCGTCCACCAGGGGCTCGGGAGAAAATAACCACTAGGGGCTTGGGGGAAAAATTGCCATCTACCCCCATCCCTATATATAGGAGGGTCTTTGTAATAAATGAAGGGGGGGCAATAAATGAGTAGAGAGCACCGAAGTTGCCACTTACTGTTTCTGCTACCTATCTTACTTTCTGCTTCGTAGTGGTAGAAGTAGTAGAGCTAGCTGCAATAGTAGTAGAGGTAGAAGTGGAGATAACAGTAGTAATGGAAGAGGTGTAGTCCTCCGAAGGGGCTCTTTGGTTCTTGCCCGTTCGGAGGGGAAGAGGACTGTGGTGTTGGTGCCCCCCTTCGGTACCAAATTTACACCAACAATAAGTTTGCCAAAGTGGCAAGATCACCCCACTTGTTTGCCATCGGATCAAATGCTCTCATCATGTGTGTTCGTTCCTCCCACATGACTATCCTCTCATCATTTAAAGGTCAGTTTGGAACAGAGGAATACAAAACAGAGAAATGATAGGAAACATAGGAAATAAACAATAGCCGAAGTGAGAAACAGAGGAATGATAAATATAGGAAGCACACAAGAAGTTGTGTTTTGGAACAAAGGTATTGAACCATAGGATTAGAGATATGTGAGCTAAATAAAATGTACAGTACGTACCAGCTTATCAAGGAGGCGATTAACAGTCTCCCCATGCTCAACTTACCTGGACAGCAAGGATAAGAGTACTTGTTAAGCACGAGATGCAAGAGCGCCACGATTCCCTTTGCTTGGATCTCATTTTTTGTTTCCTTTGAAAGTACAGACACTCCTGTCGGCGTAATGTTGATTTTACTCTCGCCCACACCTTTTTATCCCTGCTGTCGATGTGAACCACACAAATGTGGGCACCGCTACTCTCTCTCTCTCCCCATCTCTTTTCACCGTCACATCCATGCTCACGGGACACAACTCTCTCTTTCGGTAGAGCAGCGACGCGCTGCCGGTGGCGAGGTTCATTGGGGACAAGCAGTGTGCATGGCCTGGTTGGATTCCCCTCGGGGAGATCCGGGTAGGGCGCCGCCGAGAGGGGCTGCGACGGTGGCGAGCTGCCGGCCACACGAACTCTACTAAGGAGAAGCGGTGGGATTTTTTTCCTTTTTCTGATTTTTTTCCACACTTTTCTTCTTCAATAACTTTTTGTTCTTCTTTTTAAGCATTTTCTGGATTTTATTTCTCATTTTTTCAACAAAATTTCTCCAGAATCTTCTTTCTACAAAAGATTTTTCTTAACTTTCTTTCCACAAAATTTCTTCAAAACATTTTTTTACAAAGTTTATCACAAATGTTCTTTAAAATCTTTTTTCGGTAGAAGTTTTTTCCACAAAATTTCTTAATTTTTTCTAAATATTTTCACAAAATTTTTGTTATGGCAAGTTTTTTCAATTTTTTGAAAAAATATTTTGAGAAACTTTTGTTTCGGATTTTCTTGATATATTTTTTGTTTCATTTATAATTGAAATCTTTCGGACTACTTTTTTACAAAACTTTTTCCTTAATTTTTATTGCAATCTTTTGTAAAAAAACTTTATAAATTCTTTTTGCAACAACTATTTTCTCAGGTGTTTTTTTATTTTTTAAATTCTTTTGGGTCGCAGCCTCGCAGGTCATGTGGCCGCCTGGGCCCGCGCACCTGCGACCACGTGGGGTGATTGGAAATCGACCACACGGGCACTCCGGAGCGGGCGCCCGTAAACTTGACATGCCCTCCTGCCGGTCCTCTGGAATTGTTTTGGGCGTTTACTATGGTCTAGACACCATGTCATTTTTACATAACAAAATTGTCCAACATAAAGCAAATGCTCCAACCATGATTTTGTACATAAGCTTCTTATAAATCTAATTGGATGTTGTAAATGTCATTGTTTTCTCTACGTTTTATTTTCCATTTTCATTCAAATTATATTTTTCAGTTGATATACACAAACAAGTTGATATACACAAACAAAATACTGTAGGAAGTTCCTACCAGATGTGATCATCATTTGTCAAAGTTTCTACAAGAAGACTCGTAAGTGCTCTTGTCTAGTTAACCATGCTCTCCCTAGAGCGATTGATCAACACGTGAACATCAGATGGTGCCTTTGGCCTTGCAAAGGTTTTGCTATTTAAGAAGATATATACATATATTGTGCATTTGTGCTGACATGTTATTTTCTCATTGAATATTTTTTTGTGCATGCTCTGTATAAGATGAAATTAGAATGAAGTTGTTTTCCCTCTTATTAGAAATAAGAGAGTGGTGATAGTGGGCCTGACTTGTGAAAAATTGACAATTTAAAGGTCAAAATCGTGGCCCACTTATTTGGATCGGCGATGCCTGAGCAACACATATACCTACCTACGGGAATACTATATATCTTCCGGAAGGTAGGAAACAAATGAACTTCCACTGCTTTAAGATTGATGCGAGTCATTACATCCGTCGGATCTCGAAACCTAACCTCCCCACCTTCTCACTCCTGCCCCTCCCCCTCTCTCACCCTCACGCCACCGCCGCGACCGGGTGGGAGGTGGGGCAGCGGCCGGCGGCGAGGTCTCCACCGGCCGGGGTGGTGGTCGAGGTGGCGGCGGGTTAGGGTTAGGGTTTTGGGGTTCGGGTTCGGGGTCTGGGGCCATGGATGTTTGCCGGACCTTGAAGGGAGGAGGTAGGGAGCCGGAGGACTGACGGTGGCGGCGGTTTGGCCGGAGCCGAAGGGCGAGGCGGCGCGGGAGCACCGCCGACCGGGTAGGGCAAGATGGGCGGTGGGCTAGTGACCGGCGGCGGGGGCGGGGATGCGCACCGGGTTAGGTAGGGGCGGGGTCGCCGGCGGGGGGTGGGTTGCGGGCGGCGGCGCGGCGGCTGGGAGCCGCCGACCTGGGTGGTGGACGAGACGGCGGCGGTGACGGGAGGAAGAGAAAGGTGAGGAAGAAGATGAAGCTAGATGGCCTATAAATGGGCTGGAAGTTCTGATCACTGTGTATCTTCCGGAAGCTTGATAGGATCCCCCTATCTACCTATCCCATTCCCATATCTGCCTCCACCGATCCAAACGGGGGCCGCTAATTTGTGGGCGCCCGCACGGGAGTCAGCCAGCGGTCGATTTTCGACCGGGGCACCCACTCCCATGTGGAGGTGTACACGTGGAACACCCACGGTGAGGGGTCTGAGCCTCCTTTGAGGAGTCCACCCGGCAGGAAAAAAGTAGAAGTAAAAAAAATTACAAAAGAGTTGTAAAAACGAATTAAAACTTTTTGACAATATTTGGGGCACAAAAGTTTCAAAAAATTTTGGTAAAATGATTTAGCAAAAATTTACTCACTAATCTCTGAAGCGAAAAATATGAATAGGTTTTAAAAAAATATTCGCACAAAAATTAAAAATCAAAAGTTTTGAATAATCTAAAAAGAATTCTACAAAACTTTTTGCATAAAAGTTTGGTAAAAAGAGTTAAAAAAATTTGCTCACAAACCTTTGATGTGAAACTCTATGAACAGATTTTAAAAAAAATATTCTGCAAAAAAATTGAAACAGAAAAGTTTGGAAAAATCTAAAAAGTTTTCTACAAAACTTTTTGCATAAAAAACAAATGCTCAAAGTTTTCCAAAGTTTTTCGCTATAATAACTTTCTCTTTAAAATTTTGTTTTAATCTTTTCACTGTTTCCAAAAGTTTTTATATAAAGTTTTGTTTTGAATTTTTTCTTTCCAAGTTTTTTGCGACATTTTTTAAAAACTTTTTCATAACTTTTTCTCCTAACTTTCTCTTCGGATTTTGTTCCTAACATTTTCTTTTGATAGTTTTGTTAATATTTTCTCGAAATTTTTTGATAAAAAGTTAATAAATTTATGTATAAAGTTTTTTCACACAGTTTTTTAAAAAATTCCATAATATTTTCTCCTAAACTTTTTTTGCTTTATTTTGTACCTAACATTTTCTTCTGAAATTTTTTAAAAATTTTACGAAATGTTTTGTTAAAAAATTCAGAAAGTTTAGATGTAAAAGTTTTTCGCCAAAAAATTATAAAAGTTTTTGAAAAACTTTGTTTAAGATTTTGATAAACTTTTGTTCCAAATTTTTTGATAAATTTTTATTTCCTATTTTTCTTTCAAATTTTTTCGTTCAAAAATCTTGTGGATAAATTTTTTTTGCAAATGTTTGTTCATAAACTTTACAGCAAAATATTATGCGAATATTTTTGTTTTCCTGACTGATTCTAGGTGGAGGGACAAGAGAGATGAGTGGGAAGCAGGGGTCAGACGAGTGGGAAGCAGCCCACATGGGGTGTCAGCTGTTAGGACTAACGAATCGGGGCCCGTTCGCACCAGGGGCTTACAAGCAGATTTCCTTTCTCTCAAAAACAAAACAAACCACCAAAGAACTACCAAGAAGATCTTCTCTCGGAACAAACCAAAGACTACCATCACCCACCAAACAAGGATCAAACGTGAGCACCCAAGGTTCGGGTCACGTGCAAACTCAACATCCTGCATCCAAACCCCAAACCCGGCGAACCCCTTCCACGGCGCATCATCCCCCAGCGAACACGGCCGGGTAGTAGATCGCCGGCAGGCTACCTGGCTACGGTGTCGGAACCCATCGTAAATACTCCGGTCAGCAGTCGGCACCCTCCTCGCGTCCTCGAACTTCGATTCCTCCCCCTACTTTCGCCATCTATTTTATACCCGCACCGAATTGCATTGGAGCGATGGCCGGGACCAGTCCTCCGGTGCCGGAAGAAGCCAACCATGGACCTCACCAAGGAGGCAAGGACGGCGTGCTGCCCGCGGACGTGCTGTACGACGTCCTGCTCCGCCTCCCGGCCAACGACGTCTGCCGCCGCCGCGCCGTCTGCCGGTCTTGGCGGACGCTCACCTCCGACCCGGGGTTCGCCAGGGCCCACGCGTCCCGCCACCCCCTCCTCGCCGGCGTCCATATCTCCCGCGACGACGATCGCGAGATCCGCGTCGTCGACCTGTTCTCCGGCGACATCGTCAGGCGGATCACGCCCGTCGCCCGGCCCCGCTACGGCATGAACTCGCAGCTCGACATGGTCTGCGTCTCGGCGATGCACACCGGTGAACCGAGCCTGTGATGAACCTGCCCGACGGAGAGGTCATTGCCACCTTCCTCCCCAAAACACGCAGGAGGGAGCTCGACTGGTTGTCCCCGTTCTAGCTTGGGCACATCCCCTCCACGGGAGAGCTCAAGGTGTTCTACTCTCATTTGCATATGGAGGGAGGCGGCCAAGGAGGCTTGGTGCAGACATGCTACATCAAAACGCTCGGCGGCGGCGGCAGCCGGAGGTGGAGGGCGACGTCAAGGCGTCAAGCCCGCCAGCGATCCTGGATGTGGGCCTGCGGGACAGCGTGTTCATTGGAGGAGTTGCCTACATATTGTGCAGCCAGTATTTCAGCCAAAGATGCAATATCAATGACATCTTGGAGCCAGATGACATTGCCGTGTTTGACATGGCAGAGGAGGAGTAGAGACCGGAGCTGCTTTGGGGGCCACTGAGAGTCGCCGAAACGACGATGAGAGGTGCGTGCATCATGAGCACCAGCACGAAGTCCAGTTAGCTGTGGTGGACGATTGCCTGGTGACTGTCCACAACAATATCTCCTATCAAGATTGTTCAATTGATCTCTGGTTTTTGGTTGAGATGGACGTGGACAAGGGGCTTTGGACCAAGCGATTTTCGATACAGCGCACGACCCCTTGCAAGCAGTATGCATTTAATAATTCATATCCGCTGCTACTTTTGGATGACGGGAGGATGATCTTGTGGAAGGAAAATCAAGTTCTCAGAGTGTATGATCCAAGGACAAGCAAGAGGGATGATATTACCACTTTGGAAAATTATACTTCCGTGAACATGTAAGGTCTTCAGAGGTGAACCTTGAGCCTCCTCCAGCAAACAACAATTTTCTGCATGCGCTTTTGTAGCAGTAACCAGTAAGTAGGGAAGTCGCAATGATAACAAAATAAGAAATTAAGAATAAAGAGATTTCTGTAAATCACCTTAATTTGCCGGTGATGAAATCAACATTTTTTAATTGTGTATACAAGGGCAACATCAGATCTGTCAGCTCCGAATATGGGTGTTCCAACGGGGAATGCAAGGAATACATTTATCTGCTGCCTTCCTATTACAAGCATCAGGTCTTCATTTAGGATTTGAGTTGTTGAGCTTCTTCCTGTACAACTGTTGCTGCCCGCAAAGAGGTGGCGTCAGTGTACAATCTTCATGAATAATTATGCCGATAGAAAAATGAGATACTTTTTGGGGTGTGTCTCCTTGTCAAACGTTTGAGAATAAGATTTATTTCAATCACTATTCTTTTCAGCCTTAGATCTTGGATCCTACGGTACATAGCTTTGTACTAAATAAAAAAGTGTTTGATTTTTACTTTTTCATCGATCACTTTTCCAATTTCAATCACATTCCAGTAACGCAGAACCTGCGGCCCGTTTTGGGTTTTGTCGAGCCCGCTAGAACCTGCGGCCCATTTAAGGTCATTTTTTTACAGACCTGTTTGTTTTTTGGTAGGCCCACAAATGCACAGATTAGGGGCTTTAAAAACCAAAAAAAAGGCCAAATGCACAGATTAGGGGCTTTCACCTTTTGTGTCTGTTGGCCTAAAAAAAATTGTGTCCGTTAAACACTTCATCAGACTTACAATATTGAAACCTCAGGCACTGCCCGGTCTTTTATGTACAAATATTACACATATTTGTGGCACATAAAAAGTTGACAAAAAGTTCATGTCTCAGTGTGTAAATGCAATTTTTTGAGCCTCACTATCTGTGTCGGTCCGCCGGCAAGCGGAGCAGTGTCTCGCGACTCTGGTGTCATGGTCGACGATTAGGTCGAGGGGAGCCTAAGTGCTCGCGCCTCTCGCTACCGGCGGCTGCAATCAATGTTGCAGTTCATTTTGCTCTTCGTCGTCGATCGAGTCGGCATGCGGCAAAGCTTGGGGCGAAAGCCTAACCAGACCGCGTTATTAGGTCAGCGACGACGGCGTCTTCGGATGTAGAGTACCTCCTTGGAGGTGTTTGTTGGGAGGATCAAGTGCAAACCTTACTCTGACTCTTAAGAGGGGGTGGGGACGACGGCTTCGACGTCTTATCCTTCTTGAAGGCATCGCATTGGAAATTATATTGATCTGCTTCACCTATGGGGGAACGACTTGAGGAGCGTTTGAAGATTTGAAACATGGATGGAGAAGAGGAATGAAGCTTAGCCTTCTTCTTTCATGTGTCTTAGAGTTCTTTTTTGCTTATTTCTTTGTTTCGCTCGGTACGAGGTTTGGAGTGTAAGTACTCCGCTTCTATGTAACCTCTGAATTTTGATCCTTAATCTAAATCACTAATCCCTAACTTGGCTGATTGTGCATCTCCCACATCACGCATTCGTGGAGCAACTCAGGTGCTCATTATTCATTATAAAGTTAGGTGATCATTTTCACTGTATAGGCATTGGTGCCCAGGTGATCATTTCCATTCGTTTATTTGGGTGCTTCACCGAGACCAAGGCCAGCACGTCTCGCAACGTGAGCCTCTGCGAAGCAATTAAAATGGTCTTGCATGCGCATCTCGGATGTTTCGGTTCTGCTGAGGCTTGGTGTCCATGCCAATCATCTGCAACCGCGGTAGAGAAGGAAAGTGAATGGACATACATTAATGCTACAACGGGCATACGAACAGACGTATGCCTCCACCCAAGAAAAAAAGCATGCTTCAACTTCAAACACGTAGATCAAAACAGAACACTTTTCCCAGCCAAATACGTAGATGAAAAGCGAACGGAGGAAGCACATGTGACAATCTGACAATGGATCACAATATCTCCTATACTGTGTGTTATCACAAGTTGATCTTTCCAAGAGGATTTGTGGCTCATAACATTCTTTATATTTTTTGAAATTCTAGAGTTTGTAGTGACAAGAGCATCTCCAAGAGTTTGCCAAAATTTACTTGGCAAATCTTATGTTTTGCCAACTTTTAAAAAGCTATGCAAAGTAAAAAAAATAGTTCATCTCCAACAGTTTGACATAATTCATTTGCCAAATCCAGATCTAACTTATATCAGGAATCATGAGAGAAACAAAATTATGCTTGTGCCCTTCCACCTCTTGAAAAACTTACATTAGGAATTCTTCTCTATTCTTTATTTCTTTTTCACCCTCCCACCTAGAGGGAAACACCGATGGCAACCACGATCCGCGTGCCTATATGCATGTGGGGAGGTGAGTTTTGCCAAGTTTCTATTTTTGCCAAGTTGGTTTACCAAACTATTGGAGACCAATTTTTCTTATTTTGCCAAAATTAGATGGATGCCAAGTTGATTTGTCAAACAGAGGAGTTGCTCTAAGGTTCATTTTAGCTTTTGCTGTGGAGGTATTCAGAAGAAACAATTTTGTATGCATTTAAATTTGTTTAGGAAATTGTGACCATGATATTTCTTATTCGTTTAGCTAAACAAAACTAACACTTCAGATAATTCAACTACCTGTCAATTTTCATCTGAGTATTTGTCAAACTTTCTGTTGCATTTATTTTTCACTTTGACAATAATGGATGTTAACAAAGACCCGAAGCTGGGTCTCACATTCGGCTAATTGTGCTTGGGACATTCTCTAGCTTCTCATAAGTCATAACCCATCGTTCGATAGGGAAAAGAATGCACAAGCACATATCACGAGGAGAAAGCTCAACAAGACCTACGTTGCTGGTTTGCTGCTCATCAATGCAATCAAAAGCTGACAACGAAACTACAAAATGGGACCCAAAGCACAACAAATTGAAACACATTCTTTTTCAAATATATCTCCAGCATTTCTGATTACACAGAACGTAAAGAAAGTCAATAGATGCTTTAGCAAGAGCCACCTTAGACAAATAACTGAACTTCCAAGGCAAAGGAAGTATGTCCAGAAACATGTAAACACATGATGTCGATATTGTCGATAGCATCAGCCAATGTTCACGAGTGAGTAATTCCTGAGACCACTAAATATGCCTAACCATTATTTTTTGGGCTCTTTTACGGTGGACCATATCATCCCATACCACTGTTGGAAAAGGACCAGTATGAAAGGATTCAACGGCTAAGATTAATTTTATACCAACACAACTTGCACATGTGGTATAAGGTGGTATGCATAGGTGGTATGGGTAGTATACGGGTATTATTGGAAGTTTTATCTCGGTGGCATAAACGAAATATATGATTTCTTCATTTCAATTGTTTTTTCATTTCCATTTGGTGATATGGCCAAATTTTATAAAAAATTTTAAACAGAAATTTTCATTTCAAATTTCAAAAATGAAAAATTCCAAATTTAAAAAATGAAAACTTTCAGTTTTTTTCATTTCAAATTTTCGTGACATATTTCGAAATTTTCAAATTTCAATCCAAATTTCAAAATCGATTTTTTTTCAATTTTTTCCATTTCCTATGGCCAATTTTTTTTAAAAAATAAAATCAAAATTTTCAATTCAAATTTCAAAAATGATTTTTTTAAAAAAATTTCATTTCGAATTTTTCTTATGACATAAACAAAATTTTTTTTTAGCCCAAGGTTGCCAAATCTATTAAAAGATTGCAAAAATAGTCTTATACTGCATACCACCACTTGGTGATATGGTCTACTATAAAAGAGCTCTATTTTTCACATAATGCAAAATACTAGAATGATCGATTTTTATCTTGAGAGAAATCAATGCAGGCGTTGAAGTGATCTCAATGAAAAGCAAATATTAGAATGTTCCACGTGCAAGAACAAAAGATACAAATATAAGAACCAGATCTCAAACAAATTTGACAGATGATACATTTGTGCACCTTGCCATGGGAGCAATCGATGCATACTGAATCCTCAAATAATCTATACATTATTATTCATGCCTTAGTACTATTACTTAAATGTTGTGTCGAAACCAGGAATGCAGCACATATAAAAACCTAAAATCCCCATAATTTTTTCATCAATGTAGCCACAAATAATCTCCCTATCAACAGAGTACATTAAAAGAGTAAACAATGCTCACCTTTTATTGAGTAGCACCATTTGCTAAGCTCAACTGGTTTCCTGAATACAAACCAATTCCAAGACGGCTCCCCATCTCTACCACATCTGTATAAGTGCTGGTCCTTGGATTGTAGATCCTCATCAGCAATCCCCTAGATCCAATGTAAGTAACGACCCTCCCGTCATTACGTATCACCACAGGACGTGCGAGGAACTCATCACGTTGGACGCTAATACTGACTTGTACACTATGTTGTTTGACCCATGCATAAGCCCTTGTCAAAGTCCATCAGAAACCACAGGTCCATTTTAGAATTTAAAATGCGATGGACCAGAACTAAGGAACCACTAAGGGCAACCAGTGAAAGATTGGCATAATCAGCGTCATCTTCCTCAACAGTGATGGGTAAGGTCCTTGGAGAATCACCCTCCAATCTTCTGTCAAAAGGTCAAAGGAAGCTATGCGTTTCGGTCGGACATCTTGGCCCGCCACATCTATATCCTCATTCAAGAAGAAATACACAATTCCATCAGCAGCCACATTGCTCAGCCGGCGCATATCAACATGATTTGGAGGGGCATTCTTCCCTCTCCACCGAGCATTACTGCTGCCACCAACTGTGAAGGCCTCGCACAGCTGCTCATAAGGTTTGCTGAAAAAGCCGTCATCAATGACACGAAGCAACATGTACTCCCCTGTGTTGAGGGGACTTGCCCGAATGCAACTGAAGCCCTGTAACGCATGAAGTCCATCTTCTGTGGTGCGTGTTCTTCAGACATTGCTTCACGCAAGGAAAATACGTCTCCAGTGGCTAGGTTGAGATGTGTGGATAGGGAATATTTAACCTATTACCATCGTACGCGGGTGAGTGGCAACACATTTGCCACCCATGAGAGAGGAGTGAATGTGAGAGGGATTAATTGACCCTGGTTAAGAGTGGCAAATAGTTAAATATCCCTGTGGATAGCACCCAATCATTTTCTGTCGTGCGGATCTGCTTAATGACTTGCCCACAGAGGGCTAAGATGTCGCAAAGGACGCCCTCATCACGGTATGATTTGTCGTGGTCTAAGATGATGAGCGGCCTAGGGTGGTGGGCAGCACGCGCCGCGATGAACTGCGGATCGGAGAGGAGGGACCGCCACCGCCGGCAGACGACGCGGAGGCAGCAGAGATCCTTGGCCGGAAGTCGCAGCAGGATCTACGGGCAGCACGCCGGACCTGGGTTCCCGTTCTGGAGCGCAGGCTTGATGACGACATGGCTACGATGCCGGTGTGGGACCAAAGCAAGCTAGTGGTTCCAAAGTGGTAAGAGACAAACTATGTATGAATATAGGAAGAGAAGATCTAAAAGGGGGGAGTTTGATCTAGGGGGAGTTTGGATGATGGTAAGCATCCAAACATGTGTAAGTGGTTCTAATATTGCCAATTTTTGCAAATTTATGCTTGCTTTGCGTGTGTTGCCATAAATCGCCAAAAAAGGGGAGATTGTAGCGAACATGGCTTCATATGTCATTAGTTCGAGTTTGATTTTGGTGATTCATGACAACATGATCAATGAGACTAACCATATTGTTTAGCATGTCTTTGTAGACATTTCTAGGTCCTAAGGATGCAAAAATACCACATGTCATAGGTTAAGGTTTTAGTTTGCCTAATTCACCCCCTCCCCCTCTTAGGCTACAAGCATCCGATTCCTTACAGTCGGCAATAGACGATCTGCAACAACAGGAGGAAGATTTCCTCCACTGGTTATTGTACGGAACCAACACAACTATAAGGAAATGGAACCAACCCGCACAACGAGCTGGGGTGGAATTTGTGCAATCGGTGGTGGACGAAATGGGTTACCGGACACGCGCGGTGGAATCCAATGCAGGATCGAGCGCTGCCACCGCGGCCGGTAGTTAGGTTAGCTTGCCACCGCCGGCCCCTCTCTCTCGCTCCCTTAAACCTTTGACGTTCAACCCTTCGAAGCACTTCTGAATGAGGTATGTTTCTAAATTTAGTTCAGTTTGTTAGCGTAGTTAGCATGGTTAGTTAGTTTAGTTAACTTAGTTCAGTTTAGTTTAAAATTTAGTTTAGTTAACTTAGGTTAGTTAAATTGATATAAAATTCGTAGAAAATAGTTTAAATTCACATAATTTGTTTTAATTCATTTAAAATTTGTAGAAAATGGTACAATTGACATAATTAGATTAAATTGATATAAAAATTGTAGAAATTATTTAAATTCACATAATTCATTTAAATTTGTTTTAAACTTCTAGGAAATAGTTACAATTGACATAATTAGATTAAATTGTTATCAATTTTGTAAAAAATTATTTAAATTCACATAATTCGTTTAAATTTGTTTTAAACTTCAAGGAAATGGTTATAATTGACATAATTAGATTAAATTAAGATAAAATTTGTAACAAATTATTTAAATTTACATAATTCGTTTAAATTTGTTTTAAACTTATGGGAAATGGTTATAATTGACATAATTAGATTAAATTGATGTAAAATTCGTAGAAAATCATTTAAATTCACACAATTCATTTAAATTGGTTTTAAACTTCCAGGAAATTGTTATAATTCACATAATTAGATTAAATTTGTTGTAAAATTCGTAGAAAACAATTTAAATTCACATAATTTGTTTCAATTTATTAAAAATGGTTTAAATTCACATTATTCGTTTCAATTCATTTAAATTTCCTAGAAAATGGTTATACTTCGCATTAAATTGAAATAAAAATCGTAAAAAATGGTTTAGATTTAGAAAATTCATTTTTAATTAGTATAATTGGAAAAATTGATTCAATTATGTTTTTTGCAGTTATGGCTGCACCGCTGGAGTACGTACGGCCGGAGTTTTTCAACGAGGCGGTGGACCGGCACCATACGTTGCCGGACGACCCGCACGCTGATGCCGATACACCAGCGGTGGATTCTGAATTACGTAATTCATATTTATTATTTATTTTTTTACGACGTGCTAGTTGATATCGTGCGGCTCGCATCGGCCACGAGGGAGCAGTGCTTTACCTGGGGGCCTTTGGAGCACCAGAGCACGTACGATAGGATCATCGTTGCTGCCATGAGGTACTCCACCGCCGTGAACTACGCCGGGGCCATAGAGATTCCTCTCCTTCCGCACCACCCAGCGTCGTCCTCGAGCTCTACCTCGACAGCGGCTTCGCAGCCGACACCTGCCACCTTTGTCGGCGGCTTCTCGGCTCCGACAGCACAACATCAGCCACAGGCGCAGGGCCCGCACACCTACGTGCAGCTGCCGTTTGTCCCCCCGCTCAGGTACTTCCAGTGGACCTTATTTTCAATTAATGCACGCAATTATTGTGTGTTTGTAATTATACTGTATTCTAATTGTACAGGGTGACCGCCGCCTTTTCCGATAGCCGGGCCTCGACAGCAGGAGCCGTCGCCGATCTTTGCGCTAGGAGGTTCCATACCGCCGGCTCTTTCAGTTTCCAGCTGCAGACATTCCTTCCTCGTCCACTCGTCCTATGTTCTAGCCTACTTTCGACACAACCACCGAGGAACAACTGGGCTGGGATCAGATGGAGTTCGGTGACGTTCTCGCGACCCTAGATGCCCCGCAGCAGGCCGAGGAGGTTGTCCCATCACAGTTGACACATGCACTAGTTTGGACTTAGCCGACACAGCCGGGGGCCAGTGGAGGGACACCGGCAGGCGGAGGGACACAGTGGGCGGAGCGACACCAGCGGGCGGAGCGACACCAGCTGACGGTGGGACACCGGATGTTGTAGGCTCATCGCAGGAGGCCATGGCAACAACGTCTCTCCCGACCAGCTCGGACCGCGGATGGTCAGGGCACCTGACCCCTAGACGTACGACCGGGACCACACCTGGGCTGGCGTAGAGCTGTTAGGCCGAAGAGGGGCCAACGCATTTAGATGTAGTACTAATTTTACAATGATTTTGTATAAACTATTTGCATCTACTCGTTGATTATGATATTCCCTTGTGATTATGCTTACACGTATGAGTTTGTTGTTTTTAAAAAGGTTAAAAGTGTGTTAAAAATGGAAAATTTTAAAAAATATAAAGCGACCCAACGCCACGCGGCACGGTGGTAGGGACCTGCCACCGTGGCACTGAACGGCAGGGTCCTAGCGCCGTGTTGCGCCGCCCTGCCGCCTGAAGTGCTATCCTGTCGCCGTGTCCCCATGGCGGCAGGGACTTAACGCCGTGGAGCACGGCGGTAGGAACCTGCCACCGTGGGATATGGCGCTAGATTTATATGTCTGAAAATTTTTGGTTCGATCCCAAGTTGCCATTGTTATATTTTTGGCAAAAATAGAAAAACCTTCTCTGACAGTTCCCCATCTCAGGTTGCTATTTGTCCCGAGTTGGGAAAAACCGACTCCGCACGTGTATATATGCGCGCAACAATCCATGGTGCATCCTTCCGTACTAGAAAAGGTGGAAGGATATAGAAATAATTTTGTTTTTTCTCAAGATTCCTGATTTAAGTTTTCAGAAGGTGGAAGGTTAGAAACATAATTTTGTTTCTCTCAAGGTTAATGATGTAAGTTAGATCTGGCTCAGGCGCAGAGCCGTATCGCTGAGGCGGTCCATATTCCCGATGAGCTCTCAAGGGCGCTAGATGCCGCTAGAGGGGCTCTTCGCATTGTGGAGTAGGAGACGAATGAGGTCCGCCTTGCGGCATATGAGGTGGAGGTTCATCGCCTTTGTGCGCCTTATATTTGCGTCTTGAGGTTTTCACAATTCTTTGATGGGGGTTTTCTTTCTCATCTTGGTTTTCGTATTCTGCCAACCCTGGAATAGATGGTGGTTGCCCGTCTATTGACAGTGAATTTCCGTCAACCTAGCCATGAGTTTACCTTCGGTGTTGGTATTGATTTGATATCCTAACTAATGATCCTAACCGTCATGATATGTCATGTTCACACTCCCATGTGGTATTTAGAGTTTATTGTTTATGCAGGGTATTAACGCTAAAAGAGAGACTTCTCGGGAAAGTTCATCAAGCACTTTGTGAGAAGATCATGAAACCCGGCACAAGTCAATACACGAAGTGAACATGACTCCAAGTGGCCCAAGGACCAAAGCGTGAAGCAGTGAAACTCCAAGGATCTGAACAAAAAATGTTGAAGCTTGCGCGACAAGGAGCCCTATCCAAACCGCGGAGAAACTGACGCCAAGGGCCTACATGCAGGAAGTGGAAAGTTACAGAAGACACAAAAAGCAACCGGGAGGAAGCCGGGGCTGAACTGGGCCGAAACGAAACCTAGGCCGGTCGGCCCAACCCATTTCGGGCCTGGTTTGGCACCACATTTGACCTAGACGCCATTCGGACTATTTATAGCCCTCTCGCCAAGAGCCACACATCAATTCATTCGTCATTCGCCGCCGAGGAACAGAGAAGCTTGAGGACACCATCTCGGGGAGGGGGTTGTGCTAGTTGTCTAGGGTTTCCCTATCCTACGTGGGAACCTTGCATGGAAAATCACTTCAGAGCTCTGGAGCAAGGATCAAGATCAAGGTAGGATCCCGGTGGTGATCTTGTTCATGTAATCATTCATGGTGAAGTCTTTAAGTGCATCCGATTTCTAATGATCAAGTGCCTTCTCGATGATTTTGTTCTCCCTTGATTTTGTTTCTTCCTCAATATATACTTAAGATAGATTGCATATGGTGCTCTTGTAGTCGCGATGGCTAGAGGTGCATACCGGACCGACCAATTGTTTTCAACTTGTTCTTTTCAACCTCACCCTAGGCTAACCCGCACGAATTGGAGTGCGTTGTGACAGGACGTTGGCTCCAAAAGGCAGACGTCTTCGAAATCAGATCGGAGGCCATAGTTTAAAGATGCTTTTTAATGAGATTCGCTTTTCTATATTCATCTATCTTGTTTGGAGCTACAACATAAGCATGATCTAGACTCTCTAGATCAGTTATCTTTTTGCTTTCTATTGTTATCTATTTAGTAGATCAGATTAAATTAGATTAGATTAGATGTGTTTTCTTGATGATCTCTTAGATTAGATGCAACTTGATTCTTCAGAAGGAGTTTCTTTGCCTTACTAGATGGAATCCTTGTGTTGCACATTGTTCCACGGATTCTCACACTTAAGGGAAGAAGGTTCCCTTGACTACAACGGGGATTTGTCCGCTTGCAAATCCAAACAAACTTTTTGATACGACAATCAACCGTCAACACCGTCGTAGTAGGGTGGGGGACCTGACCCGCTGCTTGACTGACCTGGAGATCTGCCACGACGACCTTGCCCGCACGGCGCAGACTGCCATCGGGGTTGTGAGTTCGGAA
This sequence comes from Cenchrus americanus, assembly GCA_947561735.1. Classification (NCBI taxonomy): domain Eukaryota; kingdom Viridiplantae; phylum Streptophyta; class Magnoliopsida; order Poales; family Poaceae; genus Cenchrus; species Cenchrus americanus. The sequence goes on along the minus strand of OX387245.1, from coordinate 226,301,839 downwards.
CCCTACCGCTGCCTAACTGTCTCCGCTCATTTCCTGACCATGTCAGGGAGGCGGTGCGGGTGGTGTGGGCGAGGGAGATGCATGGGCGACGGTTTCTTTCAAGCCCCTTGTTGGGTCGGAGCCTGCCTTTTTCCATTTTTGCCCTCGGCGCCCAATGGGTGGTGTTGTTTGTCACTTCCCGACGTGCGGTCAAGGTTCGCGCTGTTGGTCATGACGATGTGTCGCGGGAAGAAAGAAGGAGAGAGAGATGTTGCGGGATTCTCGCGCTGTCCCATCGATTGCCGAGGTCACGCGGTGGTGCCGCGGCTGCGTGCCTTGGGGGGCGACCCAATTGCAGCATTCAATGTTGGCCTTTGTAGTCGTCATAACCACGGGGTTGCCTATCTTCCCTTTGGGCCGCACTCTCTGCTCCTACTATTCTCTTCTCCCCGTTCGTCGCCGAGATGGTTTTCCTTGCCGCCGCCGCCGCCGCCGCTGCTATAGTTAGCACCACTGTGGAGCGCATGTCGTACGATTCGTGGTATCGCTCGACTGTGTCGGAGGCACGGTTGCTGGGGTTCATCATATGCGGCTTCTGGGCTGAGGATGAAGGCCGGGGAGTGGGAGCTGCCAGTGCGGGATTTGGTGCCCTCACCGCCGGTTCAGCTACAACTTTTTCTACTTTTGTGTCCATGACGTTTTCAGTTAAAATCATTTAATGCTTCAAAATGTCGTTTCAAATTATCATTTTTGAAATTCAAATTTTCAATTGATAAAACAAAATCACATGAAAGTATGACAAAAATAATGGGGGGAGGGCACATGGCACATGAAAGTATGACAAATTTTGATTATCAATTTGCCTAGCTGTACGCTAGTGATGGTCAGGGCACATGGGGAGAGTGGCTTGCGGTAGACAGGCATCTGGTGCAACCGACGGACTCTGTTCAGCTAGTATTTGCACTTCACCGAGGGGTTGGAGAACTGCATATGCTGCCGGATCTGATCGATACAATAGAATGTTCCTAGCTGTAGTGATGGTCAGGGCACATGGGGAGCGCTGGTGCCGGCGCTGCTCATCAGCTAACACTACTCCTCAAACCAAAATGTTACACAATATGCAAGTCAAACGCACGACGCTAACAATAAGCTTCAGCGAATGTGAATATGATCGGGATCGATCTAATTCTCTACATTATCGTCTCAGTCGTTGCCGAAATGAAAAACGTTGGTGACGATTCCATTCGTCGCTGCAAGGAATAACGAATGATTCCGAGCCGTATTTGTTGGGGGATCGGAGTACTCCTAGGATTAAAAAGTTCCTCACGCCGAGTGAGTTTGCATTTGAAAATTCCCTCAGTTCAGGTATAAATGGGCCTATCCTAGCACTTGCCGCATCCAGCGGCAGCCTCGACCAACTGAGGACGACGGCGCTGTGGTCAGCTGATTTTCGAAGCAGAGGCCGGCGGGAATCACCTTGACTAGGTGCACAAGAGGTAACAGCAAGAAGCGTCTTCTAAACATTTTGATCATGTAGACACACTACCTTCAATAGGAATCCACATTTCGAAATTTCTACCTACCACAAATCATTTTTCGGACTTGCCACAACCAGTGTAGCGGAGCTTAGTGTAATCTAAAGTAGGCCATATGGCTCCCCTAGGTTTGGAAATTCCTTCGTAAGTTTTTTAGGCCAATTTCATTAGCGGACTAGGCACAAGATTTGCTTCGTCCACTACTGGAAATCGCAAGGCTGCCGTGAGCCTTCTCCTTGCCGTGAGCCAAACATCGGGCTCACGGCATACAGGCCTGTTTGCCGTGCGCTTCCAAGGTGGCTCACAGCAGACATAACACATACGGCGTCAAGTCTCTATGTTGTGAGCAGGTTGACCAGACTCACGGCAGATAAAAAGCACACGGCGAGGGCTGCTCTTTGCCGTGAGAAGGTTGACTATGCTCACGGCACACACAACACACACGACAAGGGCCACTCTTTACCATGAGCAGACAGACCTGGCTCACAGTACAGAAAAGACGCACATTGACAACCTGACCCGTCATGTCCATCGGCCTGGGCCATTAGTTTTGCCGTGAGCCAGATCCACCACTCACGGCACAGCGTGGGACACACGATGCACTTCACGCGTATGTCGTGAGTCAGATCTGCGGCTCATGGCAAACATGTAGCAGCCGCGTGGCAACCTTGTAACAACAACTTGGCAGCCTTGTAACTATCTGTGATGTTGTATCGAATGTGAGGTGCCATATAAGGTTCTGCGGAAAAATAAAAAGAAACAAAGAGGGTACTTTGCCGTGAGCTATTGCACCTATGCCACGTGTTGCTTCTTTGCCGTCACGTTCACAGCACAATGAGCCGTTAAGACGCCTCCTGTAAGTCTCGTTAAAGGCCTTTGCCGTGAGCTATTGACCACTCACGGCACACGTTTGCCATGAGTCAACCGGTAGGCTCACGGCAACTATGCTGTTTGCCGGCAGAACTTTGTCGTGAGCCTTTAACGACAAAGGTGTTGCCCAAAGGTGCTGCCGTCGGTAGACCGCCCTTTGCCGTGAGGATCCGACTCACGGCAACTAAGCTGAATCCGGTAGTATCCCTGGGCTCGCATGGATATAATCTGAGCATATCCTTGGCTGCATGACGAAGGTCGGACACCAGACAACATTTTTTTATATATGTATTGAAATTATTTAAGACTCGAAAGACTTGGATCGAGGGTTGCACTCGGACTAGGTTTTTGGACAACGAGGTCCGGGCAGACATTCGAATCCTTTTTTATTTAATTTATTCGGCTATGAATTGCAAATAAAATAGTCAAAATTAGTTTCTGATATTTATTTTCTTCAGATGCATTATTTAGGGAAACCGTTCTTTTAAAAACTTTGTGTGTTTTTTTTTACTTTTTGTAGTTCCAGTTATGCCTAATGAAATTATACTTATGGGTATATGTTTGGACATAATTTATAGTCCAACGAGCGCAAAAAAAAAAATCAGAAGGAAGGTCCATTGGTACTATACGGTTCTGGCTTCTCAAAAAAATATATACATGTACCTCATTCTGATTAAAGAGAACAAGCCTATTATTTCTGAATAGCGGAGGGGTAATACCATAATCCACCTGACTGCGTGTGGCACTACTGAAAAACATTTTCTTGAGGCACCCTCCTCCCACATTACTGCGTACATGGTCCTTATCAAAAAAACCGTTTGTGCAGAGCGCCAGATTGGTCCCATGTTATATGGACAATCTTTTTAAAACAAATAATAGAGATGAGAGGCTAAGATAACGACGTGTGGAAATCGCCTGCTAGCTATTTCTAGAGGCAATTGCTTAAAGGTTGTTGCTTAAATGCCTGTACAGAGGCCAATTTATTCGCTTTAAAAATTATTTTATGTATAGTGAAGGCTGGCAACAAGAGGGTGATAAAGATTAATTATTTTGTTGATCAATTTCAATCTTGGATATAGTGAATAAACATGGAAGGTACTTCAGAACTATGAAATTAAGTCTCATGCTATTTTATTTTTGTTTCATCTAGAACATCAAAGATAGTCTAAATATCTTCTAGTCCTAATAAGCATTTCTTTCGAAAACCAGAAATGCAACATGTTTAATATACAAGTAACACAATAGCAATTAAAAAAAAAACTCGACCTGCAGGGAGTAACATCACCCCCACAGTATTGTATTAAGAAAAAGACCTCACACAGGTTGAGAAAATCTCCAAACCCCTGTCCCACCCATACACAACAGCACCGCAACACACATGAGATTAGACTGGCCTTATAGCTGTGCTTAACGGTCGCTCTACCACCACACGTTTGTGTGTCTGTTGGGGAATAAATCCCCTGTGAGGAACGCAGGTGTCGATCCTAGGGATCGAACCTAGGTCTGGCAGCTCGCACACCGGCGGCTTACCAACCGAGCTAACCATTCATATAATAGTAACACGGGATTGTGTTTGACCTGGTATTCATGCTTATGAAAGATCTTGTTGTTTTTAAGGTGGATTATCATCACAAGGGGAATATGGAGCAGCAATTGGGAAATGCAACGTTAACAACTATCCTACATCAGCCGGGAAGTCTATGGAAGAGCCCTAGGGGGGCAATGCTCCGTATTGAGGCATCGGCACTAGTTGCCATTATCCTCACTTTCCTTACTGCTGTCTTTGGATCCTGGCGACGCTGGTCCAATCACTGGTTTATTCAAAAGGGTTTCTTGGCTATAAATGTGCTATCTCTATCCCTTGGAACCTACAGCATTGGATTGATGCAATCTTCATCAGTAAAAAGTGAGATGTATCCCATCTGGAGTGTGTCCTTATTCACCCTCTTTGGCTGTGTTGACTCAGTCACCTCCTACAATGGCCTTGACTATATGAGCCCACTCTTGAAGATTATATTTCAGCTTTGCCTCTACTGCGGATATGTCCTGCTGATGAGCATCTCAATCATCTCTGCTGACGTTGGTAACATAGCTGTTGGCATGTTGTCCGCCATCACTTTCATCAAGGGCTTCCATAGGGCACTGGCACTTGTGCTACAAAGTAGAACACGGAACATGGTAGAACAAACAATAGATTTTGGAGAAGTATTTGTGTTAACACATGACAAAGATTATTATATTATTGCGCGACAGCGTATTATTGTCGATTTCCCCCCTGAAATTGACGATATTTCATACAATCTAGATGACACAAGGTGGTCTAATGCAGTTACCATGGCTGATATAGATTTTATAGGCAATGAAAGGGATGAGCTACGGTCTCTTTATGATGTGTGTGCTGCCTTCTCTTTTTCTCATAAGTTGCAACGGCATATCCTTGGGTTGAGCGATCTTGTGACCAATGCTGGGAATGGTCTTCACCAAGACTTTAAAATTGACTACAGCCGAGCCCTGAAGGTGATTGATGTTGAGTTGGCTTTTCTCTATGAGACATTTTTCACTGGTAACACATTCCTTCACTACTATCATGCAAGAAGTGCTACTGTTTGTTCATTGGCTTCATTAATTGGGATATGTTTTGTCGGGGTAGCAGTTGTCATTCCTGGAACAATGACTAGCCGTGGTACTACATTTCCCGTTGCTGGAACCACCATTGTGGAAACCACAGCCGCAGACCTATTTATCACTCTTATCATATTGGTGTCCTTGGCTCTGTTGCAGTTGATGCAATTGATTTGGTGTTGGACCTCAAACTGGGCTAGAGTTGCCTTTGCTTGCGAGTGCGCCAGGCGGTACAGGAAGAGGAAGAAGGAGATAGAAGCCGAAGAAAGGAGAAGGGTAGTGGTGGAGGATGTGGAGCAACAAGCATGCCCCTCATCCTCACGCTGTGCCCCTATGCCCATCACTACCACAAACCAGAAGGGAATCAGACAACCAATATGCTGGTCATGGTGGATGAGCTTGAAATGGTTTGTGGTTTCCAGGACTAACTGGTTTGACAAGCACCTCTGGCAAGATAAGCTCGGCCAATGTTCAGTATTCCCTGAAGTGACCGTTAGCAGTACTAGGAGTAGGAGAAGCTGCAAGTTCATCAGTAGCATAACATCCAGAGGTGGCCATCTTCAGCAGAAATGTGCTCGCTTGCTTCTGATGCGTGGATTAAGGTCCATCAGACTGGTGGCCCGGGACTTGCTTGGCAGCGACATGAAGAAAGGAGATGCAATTAGGTTGGACGATGACGTGAAGGCATCCATCACAAAGTTTCTTGATAAGATCGGGAGCGACAAAATAGAGGGCTATTGGTTATCTTCCTTGTCTGAGAATGGAGTAGACTTAAGCGAACTTCCCTTCCACGTACAGAGAGAGGAGATTGGGAGTAAATTCTCATTCTGCTTCATATACGCACTGTGTATTATGATATGGCACGTTGCCACCTGCTACTGCGAATTAGCGGAACAGGAGCGGGAGAAGCAGGAAGCCACGTCGAGCTCGAGCCAGCAGGTGGAGGCGGATCGCATCGAACGAGAGAAGAATCGCCGCGTGGCCATTGCTTTGTCCAGGTATTGTACCCTTTCCGTTGTGGAGAAAAACAATACTTATTAATCACATCACAATACTTATATCCGGAAAATTATCCAGGTACTGCGTCTACTTGGTGGCATCAGCACCAGAGCTACTCCCTGAGCCAGCCGCAGATGCAAAGCGCGTGCACGTTATGTTCGGGATGCAGGTCAGGAAAGCCGTGGGCGACGGGGACATACGTAGGGTGCTCAAGGCGACGCCATTGTTGCCAGGCGAGAGGAAGACGGAATTCTGGAACGGCGTCGACATCGGGAAGAAGCTCATGGGGGAGATGCAACCGAACCGTGGCGTCAGGCGCTGCTCCGACCCCTGGAAGGCGCTGGCGCTCGTGTGGGTCCAGATTCTTGTCTTCGGCGCGCCGTACGGCAAACGGGAGGCGCATATGCGGCACCTCTCGCGGGGCGGCGAGTTCATCACCCACATCTGGGCCTTGCTCTACCACCTTGGCGTCCGCAAGTGGCAGCCGATCGGGGTCTCCGACTACTGGCGCTACAATAATCGTAGGATGCATGAAGGCGAGAGCCCGGAGGAGGATGGGGGGAGGCAAACCCAGGCCCGCGCCCGGGAAGAAATTAATGCTGAAGACATCGTATCGCTGTGTGCCAACCTCGCTTTCATGCTGCATCAAATCCACGAAGGGGAACCTTCTAGGGTGCACGAAGAGTAAGATCAAGAAACATGGCCGAGGAACCTGCTAGGGCTTCTGGCTTACCTATTTACTATTACTATGCTTGTGAGTTGTGACATGAGGTCCAGTCTGTTTTTTCCCCTTTTTTCCTCAAACAGCTCCAGTTTTTTTTCTTTCACTTGTGAACTGATGTGTGAACTGTCCAAGTTTGAATAAAGGATTTATTTCTCGAAATTTGCTACCAGTCTAAAGAGCATAAGGGCATGTATAACCCACAGTCGCCGGGTCGTCTGCAGAATCTCGACGCTTATTGGGGCAGCAGTGGTAGCCGGAGGTGGAGGGCGACATCAACCCCGCCGGCGATCCTGGAGTGGGGCCTGTGGGATAGCGTGGTCATTAAAGGAGTTGCCTGCATCTTGGTCAGCCAAAGAAAGAACCATGACTTCTTGGAGCCAGATGTCATGGCCGTGTTCGACTTGACAGCGGAGGAGTGGAGACCGGAGCTGCTTCGGGGGCCACTGAGCTTCGCCAACAACTATGAGAGGCGCGTGCAACATGAGCACAAGCATGTAGTCCAGTTAGCTGTGGTGGATGATTGCTTGGTGACTGTCCACAACAATAACTGCTATCAATAATATTGTCCAATTCATCTCTGGTTTTTGGTTGACATGGACGTGGACAAGGTGCTATGGACCAATCGATATTCGATACGGCGTTCATGTAATTGTTCATATCCGCTGTTACTTTTGGACGACGGGAGGATCATCATGTGGGAGGATATGTTTAAAGTTCTGAGAGTTTATGATCCAAGAACAAGCAAGTGGGATGATATTACCACTTTGGAAAATTATTCTTCCGTAAACTTGTATCCAGGGAACCTTCTGTGTCCAGGTCTTCAGAGGTGAACCTTGAGCCTTCTCCAACATATGCTTAATTTGTAGCAATGAGTAGGGGAAATTGCAATCGTAGTAAAATAAGAATAAAGATTACTGTAAATCGCATTCGCTGGTGATGAAATCAAGACACAAGTGGCGACATTGGCTCTGTCAGCGTCAAATATGCATGTTCCAGAATGCCAATGGGGAATGGAAGGAATACATTTATCTGCTGCCTTCCTATTACAAGCATCAGGCCTTCATTTTAGTATTCAAGTTTTTGAGCTTCTACCTGTATACAACTGCCGCTTCCCCCAAAGCCGTGGTGTCAGGGTGTATTGACACATGCACTTCTCATGAGTAATCCTGATCTCTACTCCTAAAAAGTTTAGAAACGAGAAAAAACTTTTTCCTCCCTACTCCCTCCGCTCCCGCGGGTCTGCCAACCCCCACGCGCGATGCCGCCCGTCCCTCGGAAAAAACTTTTGCACCGTGCGATCTGGACACCCTCGCATCCGCCTACCTCACCCTCGCATCAGCCCACACCGTCACCCATCCCATTCCATCCCTGCAGCCTCCTCAGTCCTCACTCTCAAACTCGGTGTCTACTCCATCGTCGTCGCAGCCGCCGCCGCCGCCGCAAATGTCCTTCCCCGCGCCCCCTCGCTCGAGCAGCTCTCACTCATGGAAGCCACGTCTGTGGACGCCGCCGCACCATCCCGGTCGGCTCAACAACCCTGTCCGTGCCCTCCGCCTCCGCCGATTGCGTCCCCAGATCCCCCACCCTAGCCATGGCAGCTGTGCGCAGCCTCCGCCTCCACGCCGCCGTCGTGGACGCTCGCACCCCCCCCACGCACTCTCCACGCCGTCGCCGCCATTGATATGATGCCCGCACCTGCCATCTTCATCTTCTCCGAGTGGTCTCACTTCCAATTTTTTCCAACCCTTTCCCCCGCGCGATCTCGCCATCCGCGCGTCGCTACTACCGTCGTGACTCCGTGTCCACGATCCTCTTGCCAGGTGAACCCCCCTGTGTGGCTGCGATCCATCCTCTCCTCCACTAAGCGCAGGAAGAACTGGATTAGCATACCTGCATCTGTGATCTGGGGTTCAAAATCTTGCGTGGTGCTTTCACACAAAATGGATCCACCCTGCCCTTTCCTGGATACATGAAGCCTGGTGCTAGGATAATATCTTGCTCTACCGCATCGTGAAGGTAATTCATCCTGATGATGTGTGATTAAAGAAGAACCTGGTGCTAGGATAGGATCTTGCTCTACGGGCACTACAGAATTCGGGGTCTTCGCCGAGAGCGGGGATCCTCTCGGCGAAGGCCCTTTCCCACTCGTCGAAGGCTTCGCTAAGAGGAAGCTCTCGGCGAAGGCCACCACTACAAGAAAACCAACCTTCTATGACAAAAATTCTCATGACAGGGAGGAATATCGTCATACAATGTGTCATAATATGACGCCATGATAAGAAGGGTCATAAATTTAGGAAGCTCTAAACTATATATGACGGTAGATTTTTGTTCGTCACATATAGGTAGCCAGAATCGTCATAAAATGTGGTTGTCAGGTATCCGACTGACAGTTGTGAATTTGTGACGGTAAGTGTTGTCTTAATGTGACGACAATGGAGCATCACTGAATGTTTTTGCAAATATGGTGACCCTTAGTGGGAATATTCCCTTCATGCCATATGGATCCAGCACCATGACCCCTTGAGCCGTTGACCAATTCATTTGTTCCCCGAAATCCCCCACTCCCACACGGCTGCGGCCGGCGGGCGGTGTCTGTCCTGGGTGAGCGGAGCGCGGCTGCCGGCGGGGGGCTGGCCGAGCGCAACGGGCAGCCTGGTGGAGTGCGGGCGGCAGATCTCGTCAGGCGGGTGGCCTCTTGGCGAGCGTCGGTCAGGGTGGTGGAACATATCTGCCGACGTGCAGCCTCTTGGCGACTCCAGCGAAGACAACGCCATGTCCAAGAGGGGAAGCTCAGCTAGTCAATCGAGGGCTACTGGTGCGTCCATCCATGGTGGGAGGCAGGTTCGGCGGCATCTGGAGCCAAGGTCAATGTGGGATGTGGTGCCGTATCCCCTTGGTAAGGAGACAGGGCTCCCCTTGACCCCCTGCCCTGATTGTGGGCACGAGACGGTGGTAGAGAGACGGTCAGGGAAGGTGACGACCGACAACTATCTGCGTGTGTTCTTCAAATGCCCAAGGAACTCGGTGAGCATCCACTTGTTTGAATTGAGTTGAGAATTTCTGCAACCCTATGTATCCAGTCATGGTGAATGCAATTGTTCTTTTATTTTTGTAGTTTCCTAAGCTTTGTGGGTTCTACAAATTCCAAAGGCAGTATTTGGATAAGCTGGAGGAGCTTGGCATTGTTGCAATCCAAAAATTCCCCAAGGCAGTGGACATTGGTGATGAAGCCAAAGAGGTAGAAGATGCATCATTTGGTGGGAGAATGATCATGAATATGCAGGCTGCTGAATTGAAGATTGAGGCCAAGGTGGACAATCTGATGAGGAAGTTTAACATTTTGGTGATTGTTTTAGCATTTTGTCTTGGCTGTGTGGTGATGTATGTTGGAAACCAGAAAGTTTTCAACACCTAATGTATCTTAGTCTTGGTAGCTTATGAAGTGTAGTATGAACAATATGCAATCCAGTGCAATTGGTCTAGGCTTTTGTAACATATGATGAATATGATGTTTTCTCAAGCAATGCAGTTTATACAATTGTGAAACATTATGTGCCAATATTGGATGGAAATTGTTGTCAACAATAAATGTTGGATGAAAATTTGGCAGAATGTTTGTTATTTGCAGCATATGCATTTTGTGGGAAATACTTGGTAGCAAAATATGTCAATTAAAATTTTGACAGCATGTAACATAGCCATTCTATACAATAAAATTTTATTTTAACAGAACCATTGCATACAAGGTAATGGTTCAAAATTTGAGACATAAATTCAGACATAAATTTCATATGCAAAGGTCTTGATACAATGCAGCTAGGCTTACAAATTTCATATGCAAATTCAGATACAAAGGTTCTTGGTTCACTAAAAGCTCTAGCAAGCTCAACATTCGGATACAAGGCAGCATGAATTAGGTACAAGGTCAGTCATCATCACTGTCATCATCTGATATACTCACTTCGTCAGGACTATGGTACTCAATGAAGGTATCATCCTCATCTTCACTCCATGTATCTTCACGTTCAGGTGTTCCTTGATTTGCACGGATGCTCTGAAGAAGACGTGCACTAACAGGGTTTCCTGGCTCATTATGTTGCAACAAATCTGTATCAGGACCAATGTCTTGGATAGTACAATTTTCAGGAGAAGTATTTTCCTCTTGGTATGCCTCCTGAGATCTCATCTGTACTTGTTCATGGATTTCTTGATTTTGGGCAGCCTCTTCAACATCATATATATGTCAGTGGCCAAAATCTTGTACAACTCGCCAACTATCACCCAATTTGGTATCTTCCAAGAAAAATACCTGCGATGCATCTGTGGCTAGAATGAATGGGTCATCCTTATACCATCGACCATCAATGTTAATGCTTTTGAAGTAACCATCATCTTTCATTTCGTATGTCTTTCCCTCAAGATTGTACCTTTCACAAATAAGCGAGAAGATAACGCATCTAGGTCCTCTGCTCGTTTTCGATGTAATTCAACTCAATAATTTCTTCCACTTTCCCATAGAAATCAATAATATGACCTTTGTGCTCACCTAAAGTCTTAATGGTGCAGTTCTGTGTTTTCCTTTGTGCCTCACGAGCCTTGGTGTGGTACCGTATCCCATTAATTATACACGCTGAGTATGATCGCACACGCCTATCAGGTCGACATGCTAGTGAGTACAGGTCTTCATCAACACTTGTGCCTTCATTTTTTAGTCTGGTAAGCTGCAGGAAACAAGAATAAAAATGTAAGCTGCAAGAAACTGAAGGACCGATACGGCGAACCAGAGAGGGGGGAGTGAATGGGAGCCGATAAAAATTCTTCTCGAAGGAGATGGAAACTCCAACAAGATGAACACGGCTTCCAACACACGTCTCCGACTCACTACCCAAATTGTCCAAGCCCACGTAGCCACTGGAGTGCCACTGGACCTAGGAACCAACACACAACCTTCCGACCCGAGAACGCAGCGGAACACCAAACCTCGAGTCTACAGACCAACACCGGCCGACCGGTGAGCACCACCCGCCGGACCGGTCCCTCGCTCGGTGAGAGTTGGGAACTTCCACTAAGTGGCTTCACACCGGTCGGTAGGTGTAACACACCGGTCGGACCGGTCCAAGCCTGAAAGCCCCCAAATCACCAAACAAAGCCTACCGACCTCCAAACTGACCCAAACTCGAAACAGCTGCAACACAGGACAACAGCGAACACACCCAGACGTTCACCCGAGCAAAAACCCACCGAGGGTTGCACCGGTCAGACCGGTCAAGAGCACCGGTCAAACCGGTGTAGCCTGGGCAGCTAGGGATGAACAGCACCCGCGGGTCAACTCCCCCAAATCCAAACCTCGATCTCCCGAATCGCTCCACGGACTTGAACAAGACTTTGGGGATAATAGGAACACCTCATGAGGAGTCCATAGCCAGGTTTAATCCCACCAAAACTTGTCCAAAAAGGAGGAATCGAAGAAATACCGCCAAGAACACCTCTAACCCTAGAACTCGGAAAACCCCAAAATCGAGCCCCTTTACTCACGGATTTGGGAGGGGAATCACAGCCCAAAGAACCACGAAGGGTTCCCATAAATTTTCCCCATCAAATCCCCAAGAGAAAGGTCCCGAAAACAACCCAAGAAAAACACCAAGAAAGGGCTCCGAGGAACCATCAAGAACAACCGGGAACAACACGACAAGGCCTTGAGGAACCACGCCGAATCATCTATACATGCCACAAAGGTTCATACAAGGTCTAGCTTGCCGCCCGATCATCCAACCCTCTCACAAGATCTCACCATGAAGCTCTCAAGCTAGTCCTATGGAAATCCTAACACTACAAGAAACTATTTAATCGGTGACGCATTCTCCGCGACGTTTTCAGAAAACGTCACGAATGTGCATTGCAGCCCAAAACACTGCGACGATTTCTTTAATTCGTCGCGATTCTACGACGTATTCCTTTTTTCGTCACGGATGTGCATTGAAGCCCAAAACACTGCGACGATTTGTTAAATTCGTCGCGATTCTACGACGTATTCCTTTTTTTCGTCACAAACACTGCGGCGATTTGTTTAGTTTGTCGCGATTCTACGACGTATTCATATTTTTCGTCACGGACGTGCATCAATGGATATTGAAGCCCAAACCATCACGACGATTTGTTAGATTCGTCGCAATACGGCCCACATCACTGTGACGTTTTAGCAGATTCGTCGCGATCCGTAAAAAAACAGCCACCTCACCAGCACCTAGGACCCACCCACACTGCCACGCAGGCGCCACCTCACCCAAGCGCCACATCACCACCACGTGAGCGCCCAGGGCCCACCTCACTGCCACGCAGGCGCCACCTCACCCAGGCGCCACCTCACCACCACGTGAGCGCCCATGGCCCACCTCACTGCCACGCAGGCGCCACCTCATCCAGGCGCCACCTCACCACCACGTGAGCGCCAAGGGCCCACCACACTGCCACGCAGGCGCCACCTCACCCAGGCGCCACGTCACCACCACGAGAGCGCCAGGGGCCCACCTCACCGTCACGCAGGCGCCACGTCACCACCACGAGAGCGCCGGGGGCCCACCTCACCGCCACGCGGCGCCACCTCACCACCACGTGAGCGCCGGGGCCCACCACACCGCCACGCGAGCGCCACCTCACCCGTGCGCCACCTCACCACCACGAGAGCGCCGGGGCCCACCTCACCGCCACGCGAGCGCCACGTCACCACCACGTGAGCGCCCGGGGCCCACCTCATCGCTACGCAGCGCCACCTCACCCAGGCGCCACCTCACCACCACGTGAGCGCCAAGGGCCCACCACACTTACACGCAGGCGCCACCTCATCACCCAGGCGCCACGTCACCACCACGTGAGCGCCCGGGGCCCACCTTACTGCCACACAGGCACCACCTCATCACCCAGGCGCCACGTCACCAACACGTGAGCGCTCGGGGCCCACCTCACCCAGGCGCCACCTCACCACCACGCGAGCGCCTGGGGCCCACCTCACTGCCACGCAGGCGCCACCTCACCCAGGCGCCACGTCACCACCACTTGAGCGCCCGGGGCCCACCTCACTACCACGTAAGCGCCCGGGGCCCACCTCACTGCCACGCATGCGCCACCTCACCCAGGCGCCACGTCACCACCACACGAGCGCCCGAGGCCCACCTCACTGCCACGCAGGTGCCACCTCACCCAGGCGCCACCTCACCACCACGTGAGCGCCAAGGGCCCACCACACTGCCACGCAGGTGCCACCTCACCCGGTGCGCCACGTCACCACCACGCGAGCGCCCGTGGCCCACCTCACTGCCACGCAGGCGCCACGTCACCACCACGTGAGCGCCCCGGGCCCACCACACTGCCACGCAGGCGCCACCTCACCACCACGCGAGCGCCAGGGGCCCACCTCTTTGCCACGCAGGCGCCACCTCACCACCACGTGGTAGAGAATGATTTTAGAAAATTTTAGAAAAAAGAATCATCGAATTTGGAGATAGTATGAGGCAGAAAAACTAGTTACAAGTTTTAGTCAAAGATTAAAAAGAGAATACACACTTGTTCATCTCAGTTCATAGCAATTGCAATTTCTGTTTTTAATCTTCGGATAAAACTTGTAAACTGTTTTTCTTCCTCATACGAACTCCAAATCGGTTGATTCTTTTTCCTAATTTTTTCTAAAATCGAGATGTTTTACTCAGTGCCATTTGTTTGTATCTTAATTACTATTTCTTGGTTGCTTTTCATACAACATAACTTTTCCAACTAAAAAGAGAATATAAAAAACAAGTTTTTTCATAATAATTGCTAATATAACTTAATATTCTCTAATGTTATGGTCAACATGAGATGGTGTCAAAAATTGAGGTGCATACAAGTTTGGTCACGTTATTAGTTGTTCAAATCTCAAAGTTTGTTTTCAATTGTATGAAACTATGTGAGTCTTGTGTCCTATTTGTGAACATCTATAATCTCACTTTATCAAAACCATATGAATTTTTTATAGGAGCATTATACGCTTAAAATATGGTTTCATGTCAATTTGTAGAATGTTTTGAACAAAATTAACTATTGTTATCATTATTTTACAACAAAATGACTAGTAGAAGTTCGAGTTTTCCCTACAAGTCAATTAAATTTTTCGTCAATCTCTTAGTTGTGGCCTAGAATGGAACATAGAAGCCTAAATATGATTTTTTATTTTTTTGAATCTTATTAGACGTACATATAAGTCAATTTGGAATTATTTTCAATAAAGATATACAAATTTGTTTAAACTATAAAAACAAGTAAATCGGTTGTATAACTATTAAGATTACTACAAAACAAATAAGATGTAGTATAGTACTTTTGAAAAATATATTTGAGTATACAAGATATATTATTTTGCAACTTATTTCAAAAGGTGCTTTCAAATGAAAAAAAAAGAAAACGAAAAATATTAATATGTGAAGTATATTGCAACAGGCCTGATTTCGGCCATAAATATTGATTTCGACCCATTTAACAACCACGGCCCAGAAAGACATATTAATTTTAGCCATTGGATCAAATTGAACGGTTCAGATGCTCTGTTTTTTTATAAATAATCATCACCACCTGAAACCCTACTTGCCTGTCACTCCTTGCCCCTCGCCTCTCTCCTCCCACCCGCCGCCCTTCCTCCCTTTCCCTTTCCTCTCCCTCCTCATTGCTCCTCTGCAGATCCACACCACCCCCAATCTCGCCGGCCGCCGCACTGCCCGCTCCATTCCCCTCTCCTCTCCCTTCCTTCCAACCGCAGCCCCATCGGCCGCTTTGCTTGCTTTCTTTTCCGCGGCGCGGCGGTGCACCACCACCCACCCTCGTGGCCTCGCCCCCTGCCCTGACGCAAAAGCGAGGCCCACCGGGACTCGCCGAGCCAAGCCAAGCATATTCACCAATGGAGCGCGCGTGGATCCGGCGGCGGGCGGCGCGGCGCGCACCGATGACTCGCAGCGGCCGGGGTTCCCGAGAAGCAACCTCCGAAGACGCGCCGCGCGTCCGTCCGTCCGCCGCCGGGTCGGTGGGGGCGGGGCGGGCCGTGTATAAATGGCGGTCGAGGAGGGTGGCAGCGGCGTCGCCGGAGTCGGAGGAGGGGAAGCACCGGCGCCCGCCGCTCCCAACGGAGACCGCTCCGGGAACAGCACCCCCGCCGTGGATTCGTCCTCTGCAGGTGATCTCCTGCATCCTCTGGAGGTACGCTCTCTCTCCCTTCCCACACCTTCGTGCTCCGCAGCTCTGGCAAGTGCGGCAGTTGCTTCGGGTTTCAGTATCGGTCATTGCTCGGTGGGTGATTTGCAGAGATCTAGTGTGTGGAGGTGCAGCTTTGATCCATCATCACCAGGCTAGGTTTCTGAGTCACTTTAGGATGTTTTTGTCGGGGGCAGTGCTGAAATCGTGCAGCTTATATGTGGCCACAGCTTTGTTAAGAATCACTTTGGTAGGGATTTGTATACGGCTAAATCAGAACTGTTGTCAAGCAATTGTTCCTGGCATTCTGCAGTGACGTTGAGTTGGCCTATTTGTATCCCATTTTCCCTAGGACCTTATGACTTATGGCCTTTGCTGTTAGATGCGTTGCCAATTCCCTAATTTAATTGTATGACAATTGTTCTATACTGTGATTAGATCTGCTTGGTTGCTCTTGAACGATTCAGACATAGAAAAATTGTTCTGAAGTGTGACTAGATCCGCTTTTCCACCCTCTGGTTGGTTACTCGATGTCGATCCATTCAAACATATATTGATAAAATGTGATTAGATCTGCTTGGCTACTCCTTGACCTCGCAGCCTATCCCGTGCAGACACCATACGTTGATGTTTGCGACGACGTCGATTATTCATGGAGAGCAAAAGGACTCCATGAACAGGCAAAAGCTAGTGGTGTTCCAGCTATTATCACTGTTGGCATATGTCCTGGAGTGAGCAATGGTATTCATTCACATCTCCCTTTATACTATACTACCTCAATTGTCATTCATTAGGTAGGGACGGGATGCAACACAAATAACCAAAGTGGATAGATAATGAGTTATTTTGTGCAATCGATTTAGTGATTTCTTTTTACATAGATGGTTGTGCATCTGCTTTGCTAAGTAGTACTAGCTGCTGAAATGTATAGCAGAGAGGTGAACATAATCAATTCTTTTGTTGCAAAAAGTAACAAGTCTTTTGTTGATTGTTCATGTATTGTATTCTCGCACTTGTGACGTTGATGGCTACCGAGCTTGTGCATGCCTTGCAAGGAGCCAAAAAAGCTTGCAAACTTGATATTGAAGTATTGGACCATGTAATAAACCGCACCATTAGCTTTACAAATCTATGTCCCGATCCTTATGTTTCCTTGATGTTTTTATTAGGGAAGACAATGGATGGACGGGCATCAAAATACAGGAGTTCGTAGTTGAGGGTTGGCATGAAACATCCGGTATTCTTCATTAAAGTTTATTTGAGTTAATTATTCTCATTCAAGGTATTCATATATTTGGTGGTGTTAATTATTGTTTTCCCCCGCCTTCTCCTAAATTTCAGGATACAATGCAAGTGACTCGACTCCGATGATGCAAATGATGGTGCCAATCAATAACACTCGCTTATAAATCAAGTCTAAATATGTTCTATTCTATCTCTACTCTAATTATATTTTCTTGTTTTCGGGAGAGCAAGAGGCACGCACATCAATAGCTGGGAACTCTCAACTACTGCAGCCTCTACTCTCGAGTGCAGGTGATTGTTGTGGCAGCTCAGTTCAGAGTAGCAAAGAGTCTCTTTCATGCTAATAGTGTTTTGTCTAGTTAACCTTTATTTATTCAATCTCTGAAACAATTTTTGCTAACTGTTGGGGTTCAAGTACCTCCAATCACTTTAATTGACATTGCCATTATAATCTTATTCCTTTTGCTTTGCATGTTATTATCAGTGAACTTGGTTGTGAAGATTAAAGCTGCAACATACATTTCTACTTTGATGTTTACTGTCAGACAATAAATGTAGAACTGGTGTGTGTATTTCTTCCTAGGGAGTATTTATTCCTTTCTTTGAGATGTAGTGAAATGACCAGCAATATTCATAATCTACTCCTAGATGATGGAATTTCATTTAATCGCTCCCCGGATGATGGAATTTCATTTATCGTTCATTTTCTCCTCATGTTTTTATCCATGTTAATTATGAATGCGAGACACCCGAAAATGTGATTGCTCATTTCAATTATTAATGTTCCTAAAACATGTGGAATTTAGAAGTCGTAGATGCCATGTCAAATAATGTCCGCTTACGTGCCTTCTCTTACCGAACTTGGTGTTTATTTCTACATGCAGTAGCTTTCGCTAGCTATCTCTCGATTCTTGTCTAGTAAAAAAATAGTAACTCGTACATTCTAATAGCTTCTTTTGGTTTTTGTCAAGTTACCAAATTTCTACTTAAGATAACAAACGGTTTGAACCTACCATTCATTTTTGTGTAGGTTTCAACTTTTGAAATGGTAAATGCTTACTTATTTCTGTTTTTTATTTTCCTATTATGCTTGCCAGAAAAACTAAATTTTGTCAATTTGTTGAAAATTAGGTGCAGGAAAACCGTCATGGATCAAAGAGCATGAGGAGATGAAAAGCTTATGTTGGTGCTGACCTTTCTTTTGTTTCTGGTGGCCTATTTGCCATATTGTATTTCACTAAAACATGTATGTGATTTAATATGTAAAACTGTATTGTTTGCCGTAATGTAATTATGGAAAAATGGCTGAACATCGGCCCTAATTTGGTGTATTGAATTTTTGGTGGGCTGTAATGATTCAGGTCTAGAATTTTTGTGAGCGGATTCTAAATTGTTTATGGGCTTAAATTTTGCAGATGAATTTCTATTGAAATTTAGTTTTATTCTAAAATCGGCCCATTAATAAATGGCCCATGACAGAAAAGTCAACGTCCATGTCAGTGGCCACATCATCGTCCACGTAGGATGCCACGTCATCCTCCACGTAGGATGCCTCGTCATCGTCCACGTAGGATGCCACACCATCGTCCACGTAGGATGTCACGTCATCGTCCACGTAGGATGCCACGTCATCGTCCACGTAGGATGCCACAGCTGCCATGTCTGTAGCAATCCGTGACGATTTTATTTTGTCACGCACAAGTGAGCCATGGGTTGGGCCGCATGGGCCTCGGCCGCTCCGTGACGATTCAGATACGTCACAAATCGCGACGTTTATTAAGGGAACGTCGAGAGATTTAATCAATGACGCTCATTCCACCACGAAAATGTAAATCGTCGCGGATGCTGATTTGCGACGAATTTTATTTAATCCGCGACAGAATGGTTACGTCACAGATTAAATAGTTTCTTGTAGTGTAAGAAAATAGGAAAGGAAAATAGGAAAGCAAATGAACTAGGGTTCCAAGAGCGTTGACTGCCATCCTCTCACCTCATGGGTTATATGGAGGCAACCGAAAGTCTAAAATACCCTTTCCTACTAACTAGGGATACAAGCCCCTCAAGGGCGGTTTTGGAAGTTATCAAGCTTTCTCCATCGGACGGATGCTCGGCGACCGCAACCTGCTTAGCTTCGACACAAGCCTTGCGATCCCGATGCGTGTCCTCCGCTTCGAAGATTCCGGACTGCGTCGTCGCACACCGGTCAGACCGGTGCTCCTCACCGGCCGGGGACCGGCACCCACCGGCGACCGGCCGACCCACCGGTCGGACCGGCTCGGCACCGCCGCAAAGACCGTCTTCGGTTCTTCGCCTTGGCTTTGTGGATCAACCAAGGAACCCGGTGGGTTTTCTCGGTGAACCACCGGAAACCCCGCGAACTCGGTGTAGCCTCCGCCAATCTCCACTCATGACTCAGCTCCCACGTAGTCCCGGCTCGACCCTAGTTTTCAGGCTCAACCAAGAAACCATACACGACTTCATCTTGCTGTTCATGCCACCATGCGGCCCGCACTTGACCCTACTGGCCACCGGGTCCCTCGAACGAAGCCTACTTGTCTTCTCCACACTTGGAGGCCTCACCGGCAACGACCTTTCGCGCTTGTCCTTCACCTGCACCAACACCAGTCAAGCCGCAACCTGCACCTGCAATACTTAGCCAAGAATCAGTTCACACAACGTTGTCAATCACTCATCACACAAGGAAGCGACCATCCACCGGTCCTCGAACCACACATGGTCCTCAATCTCCCCCTTGATGAGTGCATCGACAACACCCACACGAAAGTAACGAGAGAGAAAAGAAAAAGAAAAGAAACGAACAAAAAGAAACTCCAACAAGCGATCGAAGGGCAAACAAAGGCAAAGAGCAAGATCACTTGAAGAAGACAAGTCTCGGACCCCTTAGGCAAGGGCAACGGCTCGACACATCCGAGACAAAACAAAGCTCAAGCAAAGAGAGCAAACCACCAAACCAAAGCTCGAACAACCACAAAGAGCTCTCCCTGCACACATGCAAGCTCCCCCTGAACCAATGCACCTCCCCATGGACGAATGCAGGCAAACCACTTGAAAACAGGGCAGCTGCGACAACTTCAGCTCACACCGGTCAGACCAGTCACCACCATCGGTCAGACCGGTGCCCAACATGTGCACAAGACCAGCACTCTGACCGGTCAGACGGGTGACCTCGACCGGTCAGACCGGTGCACAACAGAGCCCAGAAATGGCTCGAAACTACCTGAAAACCTTCTAAATGCATCTAGCAAGCCATTTCAAGCTCAAACTTCTCCCCCTTGTTGGCAATGCATGAATCAAGCCAAAAATGCAAAACTTTCAACCTAGAGCTTCTCAAATAGACAAAATTCAACATAGGATGCTACACATGTCCAAATAAGCCAGTTAGATACTCTATAGCTTCGTATCGACATCAACTACAAGATCACGAAGTTTCACAACCATTGGACGAAGCTAAGATAGATTTGGGCAATTTTGCGGAAAACTTGCCTCTCATGAGCAAAGTCCTAAACATGATCAAAACATATTAAAATGGCAAAGCCACACAAACTTCATTCTAGAACAGCCATTCTAATCATAAGACCATCACAAACACCCACAAGCACCTCATGTCATGTCAAAGCCACCGAGCCATGTGCCTACTTCTATGTATGAGACTTCTCATTCGTAGGCATCATGCAACGGTTTAGCACCCAAAGCAAATTAAATTCAGCACATATGACATGTGAGCACATTTTCCAAGCATTTTACATTTCATTTTCAGATTTATAATTGGTACATGAAATATCTTTGCGACAAAAAGGAACTTATGCCCCTCCACAAGATAAAGCAAGAGGGCTAAACATTCATGATGGCAAATGAGCCTTTGGCCCCATATGATCAATAAACTAGCTATCCAACCACAAATTAAGCATAACCAAGCCACTAAAACATGTCAAGATCATATAAAGGCATTTACACATGAGAGAGCATATATATGAGACATTTTTCAAAAACATAGCCATCAACCATGGATTATTCATCAAGATTATCAAGAGCTAAGACAAACTAACCATAGCATACCAAACAAGCTCACAAAGACATAAATAGCATTCCATGGTGAACATTGTATATAGGAGAAGCTTTTCCTATCCAATGCATATGATACAGAATGCATGCAAACTAAGATACAAGGATGCCTATACATCATGTTACATATGCCATGCCAAATGCAAGAAATGCACAAAGGAAAGATATAAATATGCTACAAAGGAGCTCCCACACACCCAACTCAAGAAATCAAACACACACCAAGTTCCCCCCGCAAAGGAGTGAATTGATCTAGGGGTTTGGTGAAAATATCGGCTAGTTGGTCATGTGTGGGTACATGGATCAAAGCTATCTTTCCTTTCTCCACGTTGTCTCTCAGAAAATGATACCTCACTTCTATGTGCTTGGTTTTGGAATGGAGCACTGGGTTCTTTGCAACGCTTATGGCACTGGTGCTATCACATTGAAGTGGAACATGGGTATACTCCTCACCAAAGTCACTCATGGTGTATGAAATCCAAAGGAGCTGAGAGCAACAACTAGCAGCGGCAACGTACTCGGCCTCGGTAGTGGATTGAGGAACACTCGACTGTTTGCAGGAAGACCAAGAAACCAAAGAGGAACCCAAAAACTGGCAAGTCCCAGAAGTGGACTTCCTATCCAACCGACACCCGGCAAAATCCGCATCTGAAAAACCATGAAGCGCCAAAGAAGAGGACACGGAGTACCAAAGGCCGAAGTCGGGAGTGTGACGCAAGTACCTGAAAATTCGCTTCACGGCTTGCCGATGCGAAGTCCTTGGAGACGCTTGAAAACGAGCGCACAGACATACCGAGAACTGGATGTCCGGCCTTGTCGCCGTCAAGTAGAGGAGTGACCCGATCATGCTCCAGTACTCCTTCTGGTCCACATGTTCACCTTCCTCGTCTGCATCAAGAGCCGTAGTCGTACTCATCGGTGTCGTCATAGCCTTGGAATCCTCCATCTTGAACTTCTGCACAATGTCCTTGGTGTACTTAGCTTGGTGCACAAATGTTCCTTCCTTTGATTGCTTGATTTGTAGCCCGAGGAAGAACTGCAACTCGCCCATCATGCTCATCTCAAATTCCCTACTCATATCCTCCGCAAACCTTGCAACAAGAGAGTTAGACGAGCCACCAAAGACAATATCATCCACGTACACCTGCACAATCAGAATATCTCCCGCCCGCCCTCGCAAAAACAAGGTCTGATTGACCTTCCCCATCCAAAACCTCGCTCAAACAAGAACCCCCTCAACCTGCCATACCAAGCTCTAGGCGCCTACTTCAACCCATACAGCGCCTTCCTCAACTTGTATACCCGGTGGGGGTACTTCTCACTCTCAAACCCCGGAGGCTGCCTCACATACACTTCTTCCTCCAACACACCATTCAGGAAAGCACTCTTCGCATCCATTTGGTGCAACTTGAACCCTTTAGCCACGGAAAAGACTAGAAGGATCCTAATCGCCTCCAAACGGGCTACGGGAGCAAATGGTCTCCTCGTAGTCGATCCCCTCCTTCTGACTGAACCCTTGAGCAACAAGCCTCGACTTGTTTCTCACAACCTCACCTTTCTCTCCCTCTTTTTTCTTCCACACCCACTTTGTACCAATCGGCTTACACCCTGGGGGAGGGTCAACCAACTCCCAAACCTGATTTTTCTCAAAGTTCTCCAACTCCTCATGCATCGAATTAACCCAATTGTGATCAGATAGCGCGTGTCCAATGTCTTTGGGCTCAAAAGTAGCAACAAATGCAGCATGAGCGAAATGAGAATTGTTCCGAACCCTCGACTGTGTAGTGCGTTCATTCATGTCACCGATGATTCTCGAAGCTGGGTGATCCACTTGAACTCGCTGGGGAGGTTCTCGCCTCAATGCTACCTCCCCCTCAACAACAGCTTCTCCTCGTTCTTGATTTGTCGTCGTAGGTGTAGGAGAGGGTCCGTCCACCACCGTAGTCGAAGTAGTGGGTACATGTTCAGCCGGGGGCACCACACCGCCATCTTCATCGTCTCCATGTTCATGCTCCTCCTCCTGAAAGATCTCCTCGCCAAGCTCATCATCACCTCGCAAACTCAAAGACAAGCTGACTACGTGGCTGTGTCTCGTCGAAGGTTACCTCGCAAGTCTCCACGATTTGGTTAGTTTCAAGATTGAGCACACGATATGCTCTAGAATGAGATGCATAACCAAAGAAAATACCATCGACAGACCTAGCCTCAAACTTATCCAACTTCTTGCCTTTCTTCAGAATAAAGCATTTGCAACCATAGACATGGAAGTGACTCACCTTGGGTGTATGACCGTGCATCAGCTCATAGCAAGTTTTCTTCTTATGCACTCTAAGGTAGATCTCGTTCGACACATAGCATGCGGTATTCACCGCCTCAGCCCAATACCTCCTCGGAGTCCTATGCTCATCAAGCATCGTCCGAGCCATCTCCCACAAGGTCATGTTCTTCCTTTCCACAACACCATTCTGGGGAGGCGTATACAGACTCGAAAACTAGTGTTCAAGTCCCAAGTCATGGCAAAAGGTTTCAAAACGAGAGTTTCTGAATTCCGAGCCATTATCACTGCAGATTGCTCGTATGGCATCTCCGTGCCTCTCGTTCCTCAACCTCAAGACTAGATCTCGAATAAAACCAAACGTCTTCCCCTTATCCTCGAGAAAGAACACCCACGCATACCGAGAATAGTCGTCCACCACAACAAGGACATACCACTTCCCACCCGCAGATCGCACACGAGCTGGGCCAACAAGATCCATATGGAGCAGCTCACATGGACGCTCAATCATCACATCGGTGAGAGGCGGGTGAGAAGAGGCCACCATCTTGGCATGCCTACACGGCGCACAAACCAACTCTTTCTCAAGCGTCAACCGTGGCAATCCTCGGACCAAATTGAGTTTATTCAAGCGAGACAAAAGGTCAAAGCTCAAGTGACCCAACTTCCTATGCCACTTCCACAACTCACTCGAAGAACCAGCCAAGAAACAACACTCCACACCCGAAGACTGAGAAAAATCAGCACGAAACACTTGACCCTCGGGAACGACCATACAGACAATGTCCCCTCGAGAGTCCAAAATCCGAGAACCACCTGGCCGAAACAACACCTCAAAGCCCTCATCCAACAGCTGGGACACAGAAAGCAGATTGTACCCCAGCGATTGAACAAGAGCAACACGCCTGAGAGTGATCTTGTCACTCATCCTAATCTCACCTTCTGAAAGCACACGCCCACGCCCATTTTCCCCAAAAGTGATGTGCCTCTTTGTCACCACCGGGACGAGACATGAAAACCACCCCCTTTCTCCGGTCATATGCCTCGAGCAACCGGAGTCAATCAACCAAATGTTCTTCAAGTCTCCCACCTGAAATTCAAAAACGAGCACATGAGCGAACAAACGACTCAGCACTGGGGTTAGTACCAAAGGAGCAAAACCAGTGCCGAGCCATTTGCTCAAAAGTGGGGTTAGCACAAACCAATCCATCTCTCCTACCAAAGCTACCTCCACGAACACCACCACGGTAACCACCCTGAGGGAACCAACCCTCTCTTCCTAGAGGAGGACCAAAACCACGAAAGAAGACCCGTGGAACATCCCTCCTCTCCTTCTCAAAGCTACGACTCCTCCCATCCCTGTAGTGAACTCGAGGGGGAGAATGCCTAGCCACCTGACCACCTGTAAACTCTCCAGCCCAACCACCAGAACCACGACCTCCAGAAACAACCCTCGCACCTGTATGAGCACGAAACCCAAACTGCTGCATGTCCAGCCTCGCACCGGCCGACCGTGCCCCACACCGGCCTCGACCGGGTGTAGTCTCGGGCAAGCAAGACCTCCAACGGCCTTCCGCTCTCCCCAAGCTCGAACTGTCCTCACACTCGCCTTGGCCCTGGGCATCTGCACACGAGGCTCAAGTATACCATCGGAAGGGTGGTACTTGTCCTTGTTAGCTCACTCCTTTGCCATTCTGTCCTCTCACTTCCTCTTGAAGCAAAACTCATCCTTATGGCCATCTCTCCCACAAAATCCACAATGGAACCTCACAAGCTTAGGCTTAGGCTTGGGCTGTGGCTGCTCACTTGGTTTCTCTCCACTCAACTTCTCCACCGGTTTCTCCTCACTAGCCTTCTCACTCTCTTTCCCAAAGAACACTTTCCCGGAAGTGCTCACAAACTTGATAGGCTTTTGGAGATCATTTGATGGTATAGGAAACACGGGTGTAGTTGGGGTTGTGTCTAGTCGGTTCCTAAGATGGTTAGGTTTTGGGGGGAAATCATTTTTGTGGTGGGTTTTTGGTGGCTCTAGGATATTCTCTCCACTTCCCTCACCAACTTTGTTTGCCCCAAGTCCCTCACCATCCTGCCTCTTAAATTCCTCGATCATCATCCTCAACTGAGGCTCATGACCAGACAACCAACCCATCAACTTTCTCAGCTAATCATTCTAATCCTGCAAACGATCAACATAATGTGCAAGTTCCAAATTTTTCAAAGCATGCATTTCACAGGTAGAGCATGATGTAGGAATGGGTTCTTTCAGCTTGGCCTCAAGAGAATTAGTGTAAGCATGCATCTCATCAATTTTAGCATGTAAAACAGGGCAAGAAGTGCAAGCACCTAGCAAAGGAGATCTAGATTTAAGCTCAGCCACTTCAACCCTAAGCACATCTAGTTCCTCACACTTGGAGGCATGCTTTTCCTTGAACAAAGCAAGATCAGCAAGGAAAATGGAGCAATTAGCACAATCAACCTCATCTGAAACAATAGGGCTAGCCTTAGGGGAATCAATCTCAAGCTTGCTATCAAGCACCTGTGTTTCTAGCTCAGCCACTCTAGTCCTAGCATCCTCGAGTGAAGCCCTAAGCTCTTTTCTCATTTTCTTGGCCTCTCTAAGCATGTCATCACGGTTATCAAGCAAAGAGCCAAGCCTCTCATTCTCCTGGCGCAAGAAGGGAAGTTCATCATGTACCTCGTCGTCGGAATCGGAGTCCGAGTCGCTTTGTGTGCTCTTCTTGCTGCCGGAGCTCAGCGCCATGGTGCAGAAGCCGTCTCTCGCGAAGCAGCTCAGCCCACTCAGGTTCTTGGACGACTTCCTGCTCTTGCAACGATCACCTTCATCTTCACTGCTGCTCGAGCTCGAGGTGGAGTATGCGGAACTGGAGTCGACGTCGCTCGCTCCAACCATCGCTCGGGCCTTGCCTCGGCTCTCCTTCTTCCTCGATCGTCGCTCGTCCTTGT
The DNA here is from genome assembly GCA_947561735.1 of Cenchrus americanus. Classification (NCBI taxonomy): domain Eukaryota; kingdom Viridiplantae; phylum Streptophyta; class Magnoliopsida; order Poales; family Poaceae; genus Cenchrus; species Cenchrus americanus. The sequence continues at coordinate 226,275,327 of OX387245.1, read as the reverse complement.
ACTTGTTCTTGTGCTTGCTCTTGTGGTCACGCCTCGACCGGTACTTTCCATCCGTCCTCGACTTGTGCTTGTAGTCGTCCTTGTACTCGATCTTCTTCGGGCAGTCGGCGACAAAGTGTCCCGGCTTGCCGCACTGGAAGCATGTCCTCGTGTTCCTCCTCATGTTCACCCAGTTCTCGTGGAGCCTCTCGAACCTCCTCGTAAACAGCGCCAGCTTGTCCTCTCCAAGCACATCGAACTCCTCATCTGGCATAGACATCAGAGAGGACAAAGAGAACATCCTGGTGGATGGGTTAGTGTTAGCCTTTCCGTTCGTACCACCAACGAGGGCAAGACTATGGGAATCATTCGGACCCTCGAGCTTGTCAGTCATGCCCCTATCCACCTCAGCCGACTTGAGCTTCAAGAACAGGTCGTTCACCGTCAGAGTGTCATACTTCTCCGACTCGACAATGGCCTCAAACTTTCCGCCCCATATTGTACGATCCAAAGAGTGTAAGAGCTTGACGGCTCTATCATGATCATCGTACGGGAGCACATCCACATTGGCCCTCATGTTGTTCACAACCACCGTGAACCTCTGAAACAAGGCATTGATGGACTCACCGGGGAGATGAGTGAAGTTCTCGTACTCTCTCCGGTAGGTCGCATACATCCGTGCCTGAACCTGGGCATTCCCAACATGAGCCTCCTTCAGCACCGTCCAAATTCTACAAGCCAAGTTCTCAGTATGCACCCGATTGAACTCAGGCTGACACAAAGCACGAAACAAGTAGTCGACCGCCTTATTGTTGGCGTCGAACATGTCCCTCGATCCTGGAGCGAGGAAGTTCATCGGCGGGACATAAGCTGTGTCCACCGTGACATCCCAAAGGATATGACCCTTTCCTCTTAGAAACGCAGACATCCGCTTACTCCACATCTGGTAGTTCTTGCCATCGAAGTGTGGAGGACCCGAACCCCGTTCCTGGTACGCCATCCTTGGATCTTAGACTGGTTAGAGTCAATAAAGACCCGAACCGGCTCTGGTACCACTTGAAGGACCGATACAACGAACCAGAGAGGGGGGAGTGAATGGGAGCCGATAAAAATTCTTCTCGAAGGAGATGGAAACTCCAACAAGATGAACACGGCTTCCAACACACGTCTTCGACTCACTACCCAAATTGGCCAAGCCCACGTAGCCACTGGAGTGCCACTGGACCTAGGAACCAACACACAACCTTCCGACCCGAGAACGCAGCGGAACACCAAACCTCGAGTCTACAGACCAACACCGGTCAGACCGGTGAGCACCACCGGTCAGACCGGTCCCTGCTGGTGAGAGTTGGCAACTTCCACTAAGTGGCTTCACACCGGTCAGGCCGGTGTAACACACCGGTCAGACCGGTCCAAGCCTGAAAGCCCCCAAATCACCAAACAGCCTACCAACCTCCAAACTGACCCAAACTCGAAACGAATCGCAACACAGACAACAGCGAACACACCCAGACGTTCACCCGAGCAAAAACCCACCGAGGGTTGCACCGGTCAGACCGGTCAAGAGCACCGGTGTTGACGGATAAAACTCGTATCCACCTACGATCCGCAAGCGTACGGACCTACACCTTTTTCACCACGGGATTCCCAAGGTTCTTGTCAATCCGCGGAGCAAGGGGATTACTAGCGCTTAACCAAGTATTAATCTAGTTGACTAGGGAAACCTTTAAAGAGAGTATTAATCTAAAAGTAAAGACAGTCTAACCTAAGTTAATCTAAGTTAAGTTGATCAAACAAATCTAGGGTTAAACTAGATGGTAAAGGGGTGAACACAAGAGAGTGAGTAAGAAAGATAAGCGTTCCCTCCCTAGGATCTAGGATAACATGGTATGCATCTACTACACGAAAGCGGTAAACCAATCTACCGGGGGTTGTGACCACGGTTTCGCCCTTTCCCTCCTCTCGTACTGTCACTACGCGAAGGTATTCGTGACTAGACCTATGATGGAAACGGTATGTTGATGGAATCTATGGGAGTAGCGGGTATCATACGCCCGAAAAACACAGTGGCCTACCTTAATCATCAAAGCATCATCAACATGAAAACAATAGATTGAAACCACGAATCAAGTAGCGATCACATAGCATGTATCCATCTAATCCTAGGGATGAACGGAGACATTACCCCATCATCTTACACGGAATGAAGCACATAGGGGTGATGGAGACTCCGGAGAACGTCGTCGATGAAGATGGCGGCGATGGAGCTTGGGAACACCCCTAGGCCAGTGGCTTGGAGTCCTCCTCTTGCTTGCTTCTCTCCGCCGGCGTTGATCCTTGCGACGAGCTCATCTAGCTCTCTCCCTCATTTTGCGGCAGCGGTTTTCTGGTGATTGGCATCGGTAGGATGATTTGTTCGATGGGTAAACATCTTGGGGCACCTAGGGGGTTGTATTTATGTCCTTGGGGTGCCTTTGGGCGTGCTCCATCTTGCCTTGCACGAGATCCTCCTTGGGAGAGAAGCAAACTTAGTTTCCATAAAATCAGCCAGATTTTCCTGATTCGCAGTCCTTCATTGCCAGCGCCATATCTCCCACGTCCGGACTGCAAATAATGCAAATTCGGTGTCCAGGTTGTCTGCCACGAAATTATCTTCAACTTTGGTATTCATTTCTTTCCTTAAAAATGATGATAAGATCTCCAAATCGGCCTTGGAAGATAATCTGTTCTGATTACGGACTGACTGCGTAGCAGGGATTTCGGGGGCTATATCTCCTAGCTCCCTTATCCAAATTGGGCCTTCCACATGTCCAAATCGAAGGTATCGTCAAGGCCCACAACTTTGGTAGTCAAACTTTTGCCATTAAAGGCCGTTTAAGTCTCCGAATCTGCACCGAAATATCATGATGTCCTGGACTGCGAGAATATCTCTCGGGCTAAGTTGATCTCGTTGGTAAACATCCAAGTCCCCGGAATTTTGCGTGTTGATGCTTCGGTCCTTGGGTTGTTTGGAGTCTTGTTCACTTCGTGTCTTGACTTGTGATGGGCTTCATGATCTTCTCTTGAAGTGCTTGATGAATTTATCCCGAAAGTCTCCTCTTTAACGTTAATTTCCTGCGTAGACAACAAACTCCAAAATCGACATACAAGTGTGAACTTGTTACATCATTAGTATGCCTAGTGGCGGGTTAGTTGCAAATCATAATCGAAACCAATATATAACAAGTACTCTAGGTTGACGGAAATTCACCGTCAACATCTCCCCATGCTTAAACTTTGCTCGTCCTCGAGTAAGTAATCCTTGCTTAAAAGGGAGATCAGTGTTACCTTCCAACGTTGTCCCTGCACTTAGTCATTCATGACGAGACAAATTGCTCTCTCTTCAAAATTTATTTTTAAAGTTCAAGTTGTGACCGGCTTCTTTTTCATTATGGAAGATAGACTAACAATAAAGAACAAGCCACATTTAATAAACACGATGCTCTCAAACTTAAGTGAACTTCAAACCATTATCTTGTCACAAGGAAGATTTTCAAAAAGATGCATATCCAACATAGGTGAAAATCTCTTGCAAAAGCTCACGGAACACTCATCTCATCAAGTCACTCAAGCCTATACTAGATTATTTTCAACCTACTCTACTCATATGTGATAGTGGAAGGCTTATGTGGAGCTAGGAAGGTTAAAAACAATCCTAGCAAAACATACATCCGAAATATTATCAAATTAAGAGAGAGGTCTATTGGAATTACCGAGACTCGTCAAAAAGGCCATGGAAAATAAATGTTGGAAAGAGAGAAGGATGAAACACACACATTTAGATAAGTGGACATGTGCAAGTGGCAAATGGATGATCCCGAGGCATGAGTGAAGTCCTCGTTATCGGATTGCACATGGTTGGAAGATTTGAGTATGGATGTGTCATCAAGGCACTTGAGAACTTATGAAGCAAAAAGAACCGAGGAGCATCTTTATTTTTTTTCCTTTATTTTATTTCCTTCTCATTTTTCTCTCTTTCTTTTTTTCACTTTATTCTTCCTATTTTTCTTACTTTTTTTTCTTCTTATCATATTTTTTTCATTTTTCATTTTTATTCTTTTTTCTTTTGCTTCTCAAAACTTTTTGCAACATAATACTTACATAGCATTTATGTCAGAGAATGACTCCTCCCCCAGAACGATGCTCTTCCTCGAGCATAAAAGAGAGGGGAAATGACTGCTAAAGTAAGTATAAATTCCATAATATTGCAGAATATTTGAATCTCCATCAAGAATTTTACTCCATACTCAAATTGGGTTGTGGACAAGGAGGTGATCACAAAACGATGTTTTTGGTTTAGGGTGGATGCCCAGCGAAGTTTTTGAAATTTTCGATGTAAAAACCCACAATGCATGGACAAAAAGGCTAGCATGAAAAAGTTACACAAAGGAATGACCAGCTTCTTAGTCTCTAACCATAGAAATCAATCCTAATCCAACTCATCAAAACATATGTTTGCAATGTACGGGTTTTGTTATCATAAAACATATATGTATATGGCTTTGGTAGGTAGAACTTTGCAAGAGGATCACAAATATGTAGATAGCATAAAAGTTAAGTTTTCATAAAAACAACAAGTTATCCGGCTATCCATAAACTTAAATCAAAGAGCAAAGATATGTATGTGGGTCTAGAGCATAGCCATTTCACCTCCACAAATAAAAGAGCCAGTATTTAAATTAATTTCAGATCATATTATAGAGAGCAATTAGCCAAGACATGTATAACTTCATGTAGGTAAAACAAAGCGGCAACTTTCATCATCTTTCCGTAAGCATAGGCAATATAAAACATCGAGGTGAACACATGGTCATGCCTATCTATTGAAAGTAAAAATAAACCTAGGTTGTTCTCCTAGTAGCCATGTTATTGTTTGAAGAGAAAAACAAAAGGTTGCACCTAGTTGAGGTTGAAGGCATACTTACAAGCATTTGTGTTTGGAAAAGAGAAGGTCCATGGAGATGTTACCATCCTTTGTAATTCTTCGTTGCCTTCTTCTAACATCTCCATGTATCGATGTGGCTTTTGCTTTTGTCTTGATTTATTAATGCTCCTAAACTTCTGAATTTGATCTTGTATGCTTAATGGAGTCATTGGTCACCCTTCTCTTCAATGTTGTCATCACCATCTCCTCTTTCTTGTTCTCATCATCTCCTTGCTGTCTCTTTTTCATGGATTTCCCCCTCTGTCCAGAACAGAACATATATCGAAATATAGCTCTATTGAAAAGTTTATGAAATTACCTTTACAACGTGTGGTCATTCATCGAAAACAGAGTTCAAACAAGGGAGCTATGTCCGTTTTACTTCAGCTCTGCGTGCTGTCCAAAACTGATTTCAGGACGTGTTGCACTCGGTGATTCGGGCATAACCGCTTGTAGGAACCTCCGATTGTCTTGATTCTTGATTTGTTGGAATCGTAACTTCATGGGGCTTCTAAATATCCAAAAATATCCAGTGTTTTCCCTTTGAGACCATGCAGAATTTTGATGAGATCGGTGGCTTCTTGCACATTGATCCGGAGACGTTAATGATCTTGATCTAGAGCGTCATGTTGCACTTCCGTGTTGAAGATTCAGGGTCTCCCCCATGCTTAGCACTTTGCTAGTCATGGAAGAAGAAGACAAAGCATTTTTATCTTAGCCATCCATCAATTTCTTTGTAGTGAGAGTCTTTAGCTTGCCTGTAAGACGTTTTAAACGCACATTCTACCCCCAAGGTGACGGTTGGGAGTAGATAGAATTGCCAACAATCCAACAATGTCTCCTAAGATTCTTAACTTGTGGCATAATTAGTCTAATGAGGAATAAAAACCTAATGAGTGTACATGGTGCAAGGTGTGTATGCACATGAGAGGAAAGCATATAAACAAAGACAATGTTTTCACCTAGTTCTGAACACCATGTTTACAACTAGGTTGCCGAATTTCTCCATAGCCATAAAGGTTTATATATCTAGGGTTAAAACACCATGTCTATCCCTAAATCAATAACTCTTATAGCACAAGAAAAATTAAGCGCATTGCAAAGCTTATAAACTAACCAAAGCAACATGAAAACATATGAAAAGCCAGCTAGGTTTATCGAACTTAACGATGATGGTCCGCAATCATGTTTAAACACCACGTTGCATCGAGGCTAAGCAGGTTGCGGTCGCCGGGCATCCGTCCGATGAAGAAATTCCGAAGATTCCCAAATCCGCCCTTGAGGGACTTGTATCCCTAGTTATTAGGTGAGGGTAGTTTAGTCTTTTGGGTGCCTCCATATATACTCATTGAATCGGTGGATGGCAGCCAACTCTTGGAACCCTAGCTCATTTGTTTTTCCATTTCCGTTCTCCATTTTCCCTAGTTTTTCCTAGGACTAGCTTGAGAGCTTCATGTGAGATCTAGAGAGAGGGATGGATGTTTGGGTGGCAAGCTAGACCTTGTACGAACCTTCATGGTATGTATAGATGGTTCGGCGTTGTTCCTCAAGGTGGTTTTCCCGCTCTCTTTTGTGTTGATTTTCGGAGCTCTTTGTTGGTGGTGTTTTGAGGACGATCTCTTGGGGTTTTTGGTGGGTGTCACATATGAGGATCTTGTTCCTCTTTGACTGGTGACTTTGCCCCCAAATCTCCTTTGAATCGGACTCGATTTGGTGGTTTTACGAGTTGGGTGAGTTCTTGACCTAGAGAGGCGATTTCGTCGATTCCTCTTGATTGTGAGCGTTTCGGGTCGATTCCTTTGAGGTAGAGGTTGCCCAGGAGGTAACCCAGCTAATCCCGAAGTTTCGTTGCAATCTGTGGAGTGATTCAGGAGATTGGGCGCGAGAAAGTTAGGGTTTGACCCGCGGGCTGTTTTTCTGGAAGAGGCGGTCTAACCGCCTGGGGGGGCGGTCTAACCGCCCTGGGTGTTTCTAGGTCGAAGTTTTTTTTCGCCGGATTTTCCTCTGTGAGTTTGTTCGCCTTGATCAGAGAAGCGTCTCGGTGAAATTTTGGGTCGTTCTCGTGTCGTTTCCTAGGTGTTCTTGGTTGGAGTTCGTTCTTTCGGGTACGGAGGTTAGACCGCCCACGGTAGCCGGTCTAACCGCCCCTAGGCCCCCGGGTGGAGTTTTGGCTTTCACCAAGATTTTCTGGTAGCTAGCATGGCCTTGACCAGAGATCTTTGTTGGTGAAACCGTGGTGCGTTTTGGTGCTCGGAAGAGGTGTTTCGGAGGATTTCTTGGTTACCAGGTGGAGGCGGTCTAATCGCCCCTATACCCGGTCTAACCGCCCCCCTCTGGACAGCCGGCTTTCGAGGTGTTTCCGCTGTCGTGGGTGCGTGTGTTGTGAGGTTGCTAGTAGGGTTTGTTCCTAGGACTAGTAGCACTCCAGTGGCTACGTGGTATTGGCAAACGGAAGGTTGAAGTGCGGAGCGTGTGATTTTAGGGGTCCGACCGAGCGGGTTCATCTTGTCGGAGTTTCAATCTCCTTCGAGAAAAATTTTTATCGGCTCCCATTCACTTCCCCCTCTCTGGTCGCCTAATCGGTCCTTCATATAGGCATCCTTGTATCTTAGTTTGCATGCATTTTGTATCATATGCATTTTGTAGGAAAAGCTTCTCTCATATACATTGTTCACCATGATGTTCTATATATGATCTTGTGAGCTAGTTTGGTATGCTATGGTTAGTTTGGCTTAGCTCTTGATGATCCTGATTTATATCCATGGTTGATGGCTATGTTTGAAAAGAAAAAAGTCCATTTTTGACCATCCAACTTTTGTCTCGGTTTAGTTCTGGCTATCGAACTTCAAAACCGGACATCTTTGACCATCCAACTCTTAAAACCGTTCACAATTGGCCATCGGGCGGTTTTGATGGGTAGTTTTAACCATTTTTATTTACAATTTAGTCCTTAGAACTTGAAATGATCATTACTTTTTGCTTGTAGCTCCGATTTAGGTGATTCTTGCGGTCGCGTGTTCATAACGATGAGCTTTATCTTTTAGAAACTTTTATAACTATTAGTTATATTATTTTTTTGTTGTTGTGTAAAAATAATAATATAAGAAACGTAAAACAAACCGTTACAAAATAATATGAGCAACATTTTGAATGATAAAGTTCTCATATTATGAACACATGACCGCAAGAATCACTTAAATTGGAGATACGAGAAAAAATAGTAATCATTTTAAGGTACAAGGACTATTTTTAATCAGTTTATTTACAATTTAGTCCTTAGGTCTTGAAATGATTACTATTTTTTCTTGTCTTTCTAATTTAAATGATTCTTGTAATCATACATTAATAATGATGAGCTTTGTCTTTCAAAATGTGTTCATATTATTCTGTAACGGTTTGTTTTATTTTTCTTATATTGTTGTTTTACACAACAACATAAGGATAATGTGACAAATAGTGATAAAATAGTATAAAGAACATTTTAGAAGATAAAGCTCATTGTTATGAACACGTGACCACAAGAATCACCTAAATCGGAGCTACAAGAAAAAATTAATGATCATTTCAAGTTCTAATGACTAAGTTATAAATAAAAAAATGTTGAAACCACCCATCAAAACCGCTCGATGGTCAACTGTGAACGGTTTTAAGAGTTGAATGGTCAAAGATATCTGGTTTTGAAGTTCGATGGCCAAAACCAAACTTAGGCAAAAGTTGGATGGTCAAAAATGAACTTTTTCCTTTTGAAAAATGTCACATGCATGCGCTCTTGTGAGTAAATGCCTTTATATGATCTTGACATGTTCTAGTGGCTTGGCTATGCTTAATTTGCATGGTTGGATAGCTTATTTTGATCATATGGGGCCAAAGGCTCATTTGCCATCATGAATGGTTAGCCCTCATGCTTTATCTTGTGGAGGGGCATAAGTTCCTTTCTGTCGCAAAGACATTTCATGTACCAAATATGAATCTGAAAATGAAATGTAAATTACTTGGAAAATGTGCTCTCATGTCATATGTGCTAAATTTAATTTGCTTTGGGTGCTAAAGTGTTGCATGATTTCTACCAATGAGAAGTCTCATATATAGAAGTAGGCACATGGCTCGGTGGCTTTGTCATGACATGAGGTGCTTGTGGGTGTTTGTGATGGTCTTATGATTAGAATGGTAGTCCTAGCATGAAGTTTGTGTGACTTTGCTATTTTGACATGTTTTGCTCATGTTTAGGACTTTGCTCGTGAGAGGGTAATTTTTTGCAAAATTGCTCAATTCTATCATAGCTTCGTCCAATGGTTGTGAAACTTGGTAATCATTAAGTTGATGTAATTACGAAGCTGTAGAGTATCCAACTTGCTCATTTGGACATGTGTTGCATCTTGTGATGAATTTTGTATACTTGAGAAGCTCTAGGTTGCATATTTTCAAATTTGAGCCTTGATTCATGCATTGGCAACAAGGGGGAGAAAGAAAGGTGGAGAAAAGTTGCATTGCATCCCTAGAACCTATCCCAAGAGTCAAGGGGGAGCTTGTGCATTTCTTTTGCATTTTTGGCTTTTGCTGGGTGTGGTCTGCTGTACCAAATCGGTCTGACAAGTTTTGGCAACCGGCATGACCGGTTTTGGTAACCGGTCTGACCGGTTTTGGGAACCGGCCTGACCGGTTTGTGCCCAGAGTTGGTACTTGTTCAGGGGGAGTTTGCATATGTGAATATGCTTTGGTGGTTTGTGCTCTTTGCTTGAGCATGGTTTTGTCTCGGATGTGTCGAGCCGTTGCCCTTGCTTAAGGGCCGAGACTTGTCTTCTTCAAGTTATCTTGCTCTTTGTCTTTCTTTGGCTTTCGATCCCTTGTTGGAGTATCTTTTTATTCGTTTCTTTTCTTTTTCCTTTTCTCTCTAATTACCAAATGTGTGTGCTGTCAATGCACTCATCAAGGGGGAGATTGAGGACCATGTGTGATTCGAGGACCTGTGGATGGTCGCTTCCTGGTATGATGAGTGATTGACAATGTTGTGTGGACTGATTCTTGGCTAAGTATTGCAGGTGCAGGTTGCGGCTTGACTCGTGTTGGTGCAGGTGAAGGACTAGCGCGAAAGGTCGTTGCCGGTGAGGCCTCCAGGTGTGGAGAAGACAAGTAGGCTTGGTTCGAGGGACCCGGTGACCAGCGGGGTCAAGTACGGGCCGCATGGTGGCAAGAACGACAAGATGAAGTCGAGGATGGTTTCTTGGTTGAGCCACAAAACCAAGATCGAGCCGGGACTTCGTGGGAGCCAAGTCATGAGTGGTGATTGGCGGAGCCTACATGAAGTTCGCGGGGTTTGCGGTGGTTCACCAAAAAACCATCGGGTTACTCGGCTGAGCCACAAAGCCGAGGACGAAGACCGGGCGTGGCTGTCAAGCCAAAACCGGCCTAACCGGTTTGGAGAATCGGTATGGCCGGTTTGGGGTCGCAGGGCGCCGGAAGCTTCGAGGCGGAGGAACACGCGTCGGGATCGCAAGGCTTGCGTCGAGGCTACGCGAAGTGCGGTCGCTGGGCATCTGTCCGATGATGCTACAAAGACAAATTCCCAAAGTGCCCTTGGTGGGTGTGTATCCTAGTTTAGGCTTTAGGGGTATTTTAGTCTATCGGCTTGCCTCTATATAACCCAAGTGGTGAGAGGATGGCAGTCATCTCTTGGAACCCTAGCTAATTTGGTTTTCCTATTTTCCTTCGGATTTCGATAGGACTAGCTTGAGAGCTTCATGGTGAGATCTTGTGAGAGGGAAGGATGATCGGGTGGAAGCTAGACCTTGTATGATCCTTTCATTGTATGTATAGATGATTCGGCGTGGTTCCTCAAGGCTTAATTGTGTTCCTCCCGTTTTTCCATTTTGGTGATTTTCGGGGCTTTTTCTTGGAATTTCTGTAGGGAAGTTTTGGGGGCGTTTCTTTGAGGGATTCTTGTTGGATGTCACATATGAGGACCTTGTGTCTCTTTGTTTGGTGATCCAGCAAACCCTCCGAAACGGCTTCGATTTGGGAGTTTTCGGTAGTTCCCATGGGAAGGTGTTCTTGAGGGTTGACTTCCGATTCTTCTTGATTGATTGGGTTTTGGGGACCGAGCTTCTAGCCAAAGGTAGCCCACGAGGTACCCCAACTATCCCCAAAGTCTCACTTTGATCCGTGGAACGAATCACGAGATCGATCGCTTAGAGTTTTGAGATCGATCGCTTGGATTTTTGAATTTGGCCTGACCGGTTTTTCTCTGGCAGCAGGTGCTTGAGTTGTTTTCTGCTTCGAGTGGTTGTTGGTTGTGTCTTGCTCCTAGGTCCAGTACCACTCAAGTGGCTGCGTGGGCTTGGCAAAAGAAGCTTGTGGAGGTGCACGAGTGAACTAGGGTTCATAAGTCGAATTCTTGAATAGATTTTTTATCGGCTCCCATTCACTCCCCCTGTCTGGTTCGCCGCTTCGGTCCTTCAGATTTCAGCTCACGTCTTATGAACGAGAAGGGAGGGAGTACATCAAAAGCACATATTAGATGTGGTTTGACTCGCTCCTAGGTTGAAACATTGACAAGAAGAGTATGCTTTAACTTGATAAAATGTATCTTGAAATTGCTAAAATAGGTTTGTTTCATCCACGGCCTTATGAAACTCTTGAGTTTGAATTTGAAAGATTGCTAATCACGCGTTCCACGAAATTTTGAAGGAGAAGGCTGCGGTTCAGTAATTTGTTTTTGAAATGCAGTTCAGTAAATTCGGCCGCAGGTTCCGCCAGTTCCACCGCACGCCCGCTTCATCCCGACCTCGTCATTCCGACCGCGCCGTGCCGAATGCCGCAACTGGCGCGTCTTAGACGTTCGCCACGGCCGCGTCCTCCTCTATGGCTGGCCGCATTCTGATAATGCATTTGCTATATGGGATCCGATCATGGATGAGCGTGTAGAACTGCCCATTCTTCGAGAGCACCTGAATTCTCGCTGGAGCGCAGCTGTGCTCTGTGCCAGTGATGAGAAATGCGACCACGTCGACTGTTGCCAGGGACCTTTTCGAGTTGTCATTGTTGCATTCACCATGAGCAGTTCCATCTTTCATGCCTATGTTTACTCATTGGAGGCAGGTTCCTGCAGCCATCAAACATCTCAGTTGCCGCCGCTCAGTAACTGTTTTCATTTGGTGGTGCCCAGTGCCCTGGCGGAGAATGCACTCTACTTCACGACTGGGTGCGGCAGCGACCTCCTCATGTATGATTTGGCCACACAGGAAATTTCTGCGATCAACCCACCTGTATCCTTGGATGCAGAACGCTGTGCGATCATAACTATGGACACTGGCCGGTTGGGTTTCGCCACAGTAAGGGCTAGTTCGTTTCTACAGGATTGGATCCGGTCGGAATTGATAAATGTAACAAGAAAATCATGATATCTACTATAAGAGATCCGGATTTATTCCGGGTTGGAAACCAATTTACTCATGATATGGACATCAAGAGACTCGGAATTAATCCACTAGTCAAGAGGTGCGGAATCAATCCGGCTCTTTGGTTCCTTGTTGTGTTTATCATGATGAGTAAATTAGTTCTTGAACCGGAATAAATCCAGGTCTCTATATTATCTATATTGATTTTTTCTATAGCATCTATTATTTCCGTCCGGATTGAATCCCGTGGAAACGAACTAGCCGTAAAGGATTTCAAACTTTACTTGTGGTCGAGGGAAGTTGGCCCTGAAGGAGATGTTGGGTGGACACAAAGCAGAGTCACTGGTCTCAAGAAGTTGCTACCAATTTGTCCACACTCATACCAAAATAGATCTTACACCCTCCGTCCCAAAATATTTGCACCGTTTGACTTTTACAGATCACATTTGACTATTCGTCTTATTCAAAATATTTACGAAAATACAAAAATAATTATGATACACTTAAAATATATACTATGATAAACCATGTCATAGCAAAATAAATAACATTTTCACAATTTTTTCGAACAAGACGAATGGTCAAAAGTGAAGCGCAAAAGTCAACAAGTGCAAATATTTTTGAACGGAGGGAGTATGTGCTTGGCTATGCAAATGACATTGGTGTCTTTTTTGTGCTGACACATGATGGACTTTTCACCATTGATTTAAAGTCCAGCCAGGTCAATAAGCTCAATAAGCCAGGCAATGCCTGTATCAGAAGTATCATTTTTCCCTACATGAGCTTCTACACCCCAGATACTAGCTTCATAAGTCATATATTTACCTTTAACTTGAGCAATTGAGTTGTAAAGCAGAATATCACAATATCTCATGGGTTACCAATACCTACATATTAACCGTTATTTGAATTGGTTAGGCAATGCTAAAAATTATTTACCTGTCTGTCACTCTGTCAACTGTCAGGAGAGATTTTACTCCTGCTGCCCATATGTCAGCCTCATGATTGTCTTTAATCGTTTACATTACTTAGCTATGATCTAGCACTGTAAGTTGTCACTTGACTGTGAAAATGGTTGAACGAGATACCTCTCGGTGATCTCGGTTGCGTGTTAATATATGTGGGAACAGCCCCCACCGTGGCTTGTACAAGGAGTCTCGATTACAACAACCAACAACCTCATCTTAGCTATCCTAACTAACTTACTTGTACAACAGATCAGGATCACACCAAGCCAAACATATCCTATCGTCTAACACCCCTCCTCAATCTCAGCCACTATTAAGGTTGAGATTGTATCTAAACTGACGAAGATTTGCGATTGGCAATGGCTTGGTAAACCCATCAGCAACCTGATCACCAGAGTTAATAAACCTGATATCCAACAATTTTTGTGCAACTCTCTCTCGGACAACGTGGAAATCGATTTCAATATGTTTCGTCCTTTCATGGAAGACTGGATTGGCAGAAAGGTAAGTGGCACCCAAGTTGTCACACCATAACCGAGCCCTTGGAGGATGCTGAATCTTCAGCTCGGTTAAAAGTTTCTGCACCCAAAGTATTTCAGCAGTAGCGTTTGTCAAAGACTTGTACTCTGCCTCGGTTGACGACCGTGAAACTGTTGCTTGTTTGCGAGCTGTCCAAGAGATTAAGTTCTCTCCTAAATAAACAGCAAAACCACCAGTAGACCTCCTATCATCAATACACCCTACCCAATCTGCATCAGAGAAGGCACTAACCATTAATGAATTTGATTTCACAAGTTTGAGCCCCAAATTTATTGTCCCTTGTATCTAGCGCATAATCCTTTTAACTGTGCTCCAATGAGACGTTGTTGGTGCATGCAAAAACCGGCACACCTTGTTGACAGAGAAAGATATGTCAGGTCGTGTTAAAGTCAGGTATTGCAGCGCACCAACTATGCTTCTGTATCTGGTCACATCAACTGGTCCAAGCTTTTCTCCCGTATGTATGCTTAATTTTTCCACACTAGACATTGGTGTATCCACTGGTTTACAGTTATCCATACCTGACCTCTTTAGCACATCATGTGCATATCTTTCTTGTGTCATCAATAGTCCATCCTTCCCACGCTTTACATCTATTCCCAAAAAGTAATGGATATCACCCAAGTCCTTTAGGGCAAATTCCTCTTTTAAGTCTCCAAGCAAAGCATGTACTACCTCTGATGATGAACTAGCAACAATTATATCATCTACATATACTAGAACAAACATTGTATATCGTCCTTTGTTATAATAGAAAAGTGAGGTATCAGCTTTGGAAGGAACAAATCCGAGCGCCATCAACTTATTGCAGAGTCGTGCATACCAGGCTCGAGGTGCCTGTTTTAGGCCATAGAGTGCTTTATCCAATTCACAAACATAATCTAGATGTGCCTCATCAACATAACCAGCGGGTTGGCTCATGTATAGTTCTTCTTCAAGAATCCCATGAAGGAAACCATTTTGTACATCAAGTTGACGAAGACACCAATCCTTGGATACATCTAGAGACAAAATAAGGCGTATTGTAGCTGCCTTAACCACTGGACTAAAAGTGTCTTCATAATCAATTCCATACCTCTGCTTGTAACCCTTTGCAACCAACCTCCCTTTATATCTGTCAATGGAGCCATCTGATTTTCTCTTGATTTTAAAAACCCACTTGCACCCTATGATATTTTTCCCTTTCGGCTTTGGAACCAAGTGCCATGTTTTATTTTCAACAAGTGCCCGATATTCAGCATCCATTGCAGCAGCCCAATTCTTGTCGCCAAGAGCTTGCTCAACACTTGTTGGTTCCTCAGAGACGTGACTGGCACTCATACCCCAGTGTACAGTGTCGTCGGTGTATGTCTTAGGCTTGAAAATGCCGCGCTACCGCCTGGTTACCGGCCCTTGCTGCAAAACCGGTGGAGAAGCCGTAGGAGAGGCAGCTGATGGAGGTGACACACCAGATCCCGGCAGCACACTTGATCCCGTCGGCGCGTGAAGCGAAGCAGATCCGCTCCCGGGATCAGTCTGCGCGGCCACATGGGGGAAGCAGAGGCTACAGCATCCGTCTCAGCCACAGACGATCCCGCGACCAAGATTTCGTTAGACGGCGACGGGGGTTCACCAGCGCCCGAGGATGATGCGGCGGCGGTCGTCGCAGGTAAATCAGCTTCGGCTGCTGCGTTGCTCCCCGGCGGGGGACACATGAAATGTTGCCGGCTGTCCACCATTGTAGGCGCCCAATCTTCACAGTTTTCACCAGAATTTGCACCTGAAATCACATAATCTCGAGCAGAATTTTGTGAAGGGTTAGCTGGTAAGGAGGAATCAACAATATTGTCTGGTGAATACGTGTCACAGAATTGGAAGAGGAATGAAAAAGATCTGGAAGAAGTGCAAGTTCGGCTCGAAGTTGAGCTCCTGCATTAGGGTGCATGGAAGCAAAGGGAAAGGCATGTTCATCAAAGACAACTTCTCGGGATATGTAGATACGACCTACTGAAGGGTCAAGGCATTTGTATCCCTTGTGTTTCTGGCTATATCCCAAGAAAACACACTCTTTAGATCTAAATTCTAGTTTCCGAGTGTTGTAAGGCCTCATATTTGGCCAACATGTGCAACCAAAAGTCCTGAGGAAAGAGTAATCAGGATGTTTACCATAGATGCGAAGGAAGGGAGTTTCATTATTGATCACCCTGGATGGTAAACGATTGATGAGAAACACGGCAGCTAAGAATGCTTCGTCCCAAAATTTTAGGGGCATGCTAGCGTGAGCAAGAAGGGTTAGGCCGACCTCAACAATATGTCGATGCTTCCGTTCGGATGACCCATTTTGTTGATGTGAGTGAGGACATGAGACATGATGGGATATCCCCATGTTTGTAAAAAAGGAACTCAGGGCCTGGTATTCTCCCCCCCAATCTGATTGAATCACACGGATTTTGCGACCAAATTGTCGCTCGACAAGGGATTGGAACTCACGAAAGCATGAAAACACTTCAGACTTTTAACGCAGCAAATAAATCCACGTGAACTTACTATGATCATCAATAAAACTAACATAGTATTTATTTCGACCCACTGAGTTTGGAGCAGGACCCCATACATCTAAAAAATGAGATCTAAAACCAAGTTGATGCACTGGAGGATTGCGGGTATGGTAGCTGGTGACTCTTGCCTTGTTGACAAGCATCACAAACACCATCTTTATTGGACTCTTTGACAAAGGGAAGCTTGTGGAGGTTGAGCACACGCTGGACAATGGATGATGCAGGGTGCCCTAACCAATGATGCCACATCAACGCAGAAGGCTTGGTGACACCAAGCACACTTTTATTGATTTGCTTCACAGGATATAGGCCATCTTTACACGGCCCGGTGAGAAGAATTCTCCTCGTCTCCTGGTCCTTGACACAATAGTGTGTAGGATAAAATTCAAAGAAAACATTATTGTCATTGGCAATACGATTAACTGAAAGGAGATCTTTACTAGTAGAAGGGACATGCAAGATATTTTTAAGATGAAGATCTCTAGTTGGGGAATGTAAAACACCATGACCAATATGCTGAATCTCCATACCTGATCCACTTGCGGTGTGGACTTGATCACCTCCAAGGTACTTGTCGCGTGTTGTGAGCTTCTCCAGCTCTCCCGTGACGTGGTATGTGGCACCAGTATCCATGTACCAGTTTGTGTCCACACCATAGCCTGTCATTGCCGAGGAGGCTTGCTTCTGCGGTGGCCCGGTGTAGTTGCTGTCGAAGCGCTTGAAGCACCGTGGGGCAAGGTGCCCCTCCTTCCCGCAGATCTAACAGAAGACGTCGGGTTGAAAGGTGCTACGCCCTCCACCACCACGTCCAAATCCACCACGGCCACCACGCCCGCCATTGTTGTGACCGCCACCACCATGACGTCCTCCACGAGACGAGTTGGCGTCCTTGTTGCGGTTCCCACGGGTGGCAGAATTCACGGAGGACTGGTTGCCACCGTTGTTGCGCAGCTCCAGGCGTTGCTCGTGGCTGATGAGTTGAGTATACACCTCTCCCATGCGCGCCGCCACAGCTGACACGACCGGATCAAACTCCAGATCCAGGCCTGTCAGCACATAGGAGACAAGCTCCTCATCTTCAAGACGGCGTCCAGCTGCCGCCATCTCGTTTGCCAAGCTGATCATCTTGGCGAAGTACTCACTAATCGTAGATGTGCCCTTTGACGTCGTGGCAAGGGCCATCCGAGTACTGATGATCTTCGCACGGGACTAAGGCGCGAACATCGCCTCGATGGCAGCCCATGCACCTCTCGCCGTGATCTCCGTGTTGACGTGGCTGAGGATTTCCTTGGAGAGGTTGGTGAGGAGATAGCTCAGGACTGTGTGGTCCTTCGCTACCCAGATGGCATAATCAGGATTCGCCATGGGAACTTCAGCATCATCGTCAGGTTTCTTCTTAGGGAGATGCTTCGCCGGTGGTTGGGCATCGGCTTCCAGCCAGTCCGCCAGCTGAGCGCCCCTTAGCGCCGAGAGGATCTGCGCCTTCCACGATTGATGATTGGCGCGGCTCAACTTCTCTGTCACCGGTAGGAAAGTGGTGAGGGAGACGGCAGCCGAGAGAGCGGAGGAGGAAGAGGCGAACGCCATGGAAAACTCGATGGAGAAGAAGGCTCTTGATACCATGTGAAAATGGTTGAACGAGATACCTCTCGGTGATCTCGGTTGCGTGTTAATATAGGTGGGAACAGCCCCCACCGTGGCTTGTACAAGGAGTCACGATTACAACAACCAACAACCTCATCTTAGCTATCCTAACTAACTCACTTGTACAACAAATCAGGATCACACCAAGCCAAACATATCCTATCGTCTAACATTGACAACACAAAAATATGAACGATAATATTTATTACAGAAAATTTTCTTAATGATCAAATGTGTGGCTGTTAGCTGGTGCACCATTGGTTGTAGATTAATGCTGCTTGCCTGTTTGGTTAGCCAGCATTTGGTTGTGTGTCTTATTAAAAGCAAATGTTGACTGATGCCAATTTGTTTCTCAACCAGATCAAGTTATTTTTTAAAAGAAAATGTTGTATCTATGCTGCATTGATAGGTGGTGATGGACCAAGAGTGTGTGTAAGTGAAGTGCTAGGCAATCATAATATGCTCAGTTGTGGGTTTTGTTATCAAAGGGCCAACTGGATCGTTGCAGTGGTGAATAATGTAAGATTTATGGTGCGGATGATTGTTGAGTGCTAGCCGTTAGGAGATTAGTGGTGATCTTAGTATGTTGGCTTGCAGGGGCTATGCATTTTCTTGAAGGGATCGTGTAACTTACATTTGTTCCTTTTAAGATAACTGCCAAGTTCCTTCAGTTTTGCCTGCCATGTGTACTCCTGAACTTGCAGCATGTAATGAAAGCCTGCAATGAATATGTCCATGTGTAGTCTTGATCTTGGTATCATATCTGAATTTAGGCCAGTGGTAATTCAGGAGAGATCCCCCCTCCCCTTCTGCAGTCCATATATCAGCCACAGAATCGTCTTTCATCTTTTACATTACTGAAATAATGATATGTCAGTGTCAATTGACAACATAGAATATGAATGATGATAGTTATTATAAATTTCTCTTAATGATCAAGTGTGGGTGTGGCTGTTATGTGGTGGCGCAAGGGATATTAAATTGATGCTGCTTGCAGATTTCGCTATCCAGATACTTTCGGTTGTCTGGTTAAAATCAAACGTTCAGTTGTGTTCACTGATGTCAATTTGTTTCTTAATTAGCTCAAGTTATTCTCAAAACTTGTGTATTTATGCAGCATTGATGGAAGCCTAAAGGTGATGCACCAAAAGCAGGTGTGCAAGTGCAAGGCAACCATAAGATGCCCTGTTGTGACTTTCTGTAAGCGCTGGCCATGAAAAATATTTGGGCCCTACCTACAACAAGGCTGCAACACATGAATGTTGGCTTCGGCGAGTATGGCTCCATCATATTTCTGGTATCTTTAGTAATTCATTTGTAGAATAAAGCACATGGAAAGGCTGAAAGAAGAATTTTTTAAATTTGTTTCCGCATCATTCGCATTTTTTGAATCTTTTTGTATTTTGAAGTGAGAATTAACATAAGGCTTTTAAAAGTAACGAAAATTTACACGGGTCCTGCTTAGTAGTAGTCTGCACGGAAGCCATGCTCACTGATTCCGCGGCCCCACCTGCCAGAGTCCTCCTGGTTGAACTGGGAAATTTGCCCTGCCCCTTGGGACACTTAAAAAACGTGGCCTTTGCCACAGACTGTTAGATATTGTGTCGAATATTTGTACAGTCCGGTTACTATGGGACCTGAGTTGTATTTAGTAGTATAGGGTAGAGTTCGTGTCATACTCTGTAACCCGAGCTTCCTCATAAATATGAGAGGGGGCTGCTGTTGTAACCATGACGACATAGCGACAAGCTCGCAGGGGAAGACGGCGTATTGCCGGGATCCGGAGCGGCCGGTGTTGTGATTTGGGGAGGTGCGCCCGTAGTCATGCCCCGGGGATGTAGGCTTTGGCTGAACCTCGTTAACAAAGATCGTGTCTCCGTTGTCGTCCGTGATCATGCAAGTTCGTCTCGGTAGATCCGATCGTTGTTCCGCTGCGTGGAGATTAGCAGGCGGCTCGTTGTCGCGGAGGGCACACATTGGAAATTGATGGTGGGGGAGCACAACATATAGGTGGGGGCAGTCCTTAACCATTAGGCTAGTCTTTTGGGTTGAGTTAGGCCCAGGACCTGTTGTTGTGGGCTCCGGTGGACCTAAGGCCTGATGGGGCGCCGGCTCGTGGGTATAGCGGGCCGGGCCGGATTCCGCTGCGCCAATCTTACAATTGGTATCAAGAGCTATGGTTAGATTGGATCTAGTGGCACTGCGGAAGATCACCTGGAGATTCGAGGGTTATGCATCTACAAGGCGTCGTGCAACGTACGGTCGGTGCGGTGCGGATATGACGTAAGGTAGAGCATGGTTGTGGCTATGGTCACAACTGATCGACGTGAGTGTCGGTGGTGCTGGATGGTTCTCACCGGATGTGTTGTCGTCGAGGAGTTAGACTTGTCGTGGCGGAAAAGCTGTATGGTGCCCAATTCAGAGCGCACAGAACTGATCGACGTGAGTGTCGGTGGTGCTGGATGGTTCTCACCGGATGTGTTGTCGTCGAGGAGTTAGACTTGTCGTGGCGGAAAAGCTGTATGGTGCCCAATTCAGAGCGCACAGAACTGATCGACGTGAGTGTCGGTGGTGCTGGATGGTTCTCACCGGATGTGTTGTCGTCGAGGAGTTAGACTTGTCGTGGCGGAAAAGCTGTATGGTGCCCGATTCAGAGCGCACAGAAGCATGAGGCAGCGGCTCGTACGTCAAGGGTCATTGGCGCGTTCTGATGCTGGTTATAGTGGCTCGTATGATTCGAGCACGAGGCTGCATAGTTACGTGAAGGATCAGGACAGGCAGCGATGTTGCCATGTCGGAGAGCATGCGCAGGAGAAGCCGGGTTGGGCTTGGCACAAGAAATCGAGTTGGCAAGAAGAGTCCGAGTCTGGTTAGTTGTCTGATCAAAGCAATGATTGCATTATTAAAAATTCATGGAGCATTAGATGCACGCACTGTTTGCATGTAAATTATATGCTTGTGTACGTGTATGCGTGTGGCTTTCACGATGCAGGTTGTGAGTGCGTGATCAGTACAAGAAGACAATGGAATTTTTCAGTGGCCGGAAAGCTCGACGGGTCACCAGGAGTTCGCGTTGGATCTCAACGGTGGATGTGCACAAAACCGTAACGGCTCAGTAAAAGTGCATATATGCGATGTGATCAGTGATATTCCGACGCTCAAGATTACTCGATGACAACGGGTAAGTTCGGTGACCATGGACCTAGATGGTAGTCCAGCGATCAACAAGCCAAGTTGATCACATCAGTTTATAGTGATAATGTGTGCCGTGCAGGAGTTAGTAGGGTTGTGCGCACAACGGAGTTACAAGGCATGACAGGGTGTCACGAAAGTTGATGGAAGATTGCAACAAGCGATGAGGAGAGGTAGCAGTTGGCGGCCAGACCTCAGGTTGGTGTTGCGTGCTCGTTGACAACGAGCAGAAGCTATCGACGGTGTTCAGTTGTGGTGCACATGGTGACTGATAGGAGTTTGATGGCGGTTCAGGGAGTACTCATGGAGCGGCGGAGTCAGGTGGCAGGCTGACAGGGTCGAGGTGGAGCAGCTCACTGGTGGTCTACTTGTGATGGATAGACTGGGCCGAACAGTTCGCGGGGCACATGGCGGACAGTTCAGTATGGCTGGCGGACAGTTCACTTGGAGGGTGAACATACGGTGGTGCATGGCGGAGAGACTGGCGGCAACAGGCTGGCCAGACCGTGGTCAGAGGCGATAACAGGATCAACAATGACGACATAGGAGCGTGGCGGCTGATGGAGTTATTATTCTCTGTGGCATGGCGACATGTGGCGCAAGCTCAAGATGCAGGTTTGCATGGGAGAGTTTGCGTACTTCCAAATCAGCAAAGGCGCGGATCGATTCGAGTTGCACGTGCAGGGTACTGAAGCATGAATCGAAAGGCGCGAAGAAGCTTCAAGGGCTGAACTGGAAGGAAGTATAGACGGTGATATGTCTGTACTTGCAACTGGAGTAATCTGGTTGGACAAGGCTGCAAGAGACTACGATGTGAGACGTCCAGCGTATTATGGCAGCGGTCGGAAGAGCAATGCTAATGTGATAATTATGATATGTGACTTGTTGGCGGTTGTGAGGTTCTCAGTATCATGGGTGCAGTCTGGTAGAGCATGGTGTTAGATTCAGTTACTGTTTAGCTGGAGATGAATCTAATTTTGCTTGGCAGAGGTTGTGGTGACGGAAGAGAAGGGTGCACAGTTGCAGGTGGAGTCATGGAGTCGGAAGTTTGCAGGGATAGCAGTGTTTCTTCGGGCAGCTCTTGATAGAGCGGCAACGGTGACTCAAGTCTGGTGTACATGGAGGTTCGCACAAGACAAATTCAAGGTGGCGGAATATTCGCCAAGGTGGAGTTTGTTAGATATTGTGTCGAATATTTGTACAGTCCGGTTACGATGGGACTTGAGTTGTATTTAGCAGTATAGGGTAGAGTCCGTGTCATACTCTGTAACCCGAGCCTCCTCATAAATATGAGAGGGGGCTGCTGTTGTAACCATGACGACATAGCGACAGGCTCGCAGGGGGCGGCGTATTGCCGGGATCCGGAGCGGCCGGTGTTGTGATTTGGGGAGGTGCGCCCGTAGTCATGCCCCGGGATGTAGGCTTTGGCTGAACCTCGTTAACAACGATCGTGTCTCCGTTGTCGTCTGTGATCGTGCAAGTTCGTCTCGGTAAATCCGATCGTTGTTCCGCTGCGTGGAGATTAGCAGGCGGCTCGTCGTCGCGGAGGGCTAATTTCTTACACGGACTATTACAAAACTGTGTCTTTGCTAGAAACCACTACAATTCCGTGATCATTTGCTACAAGACATCATGACTCATATAATATCATTTTCACCTCAAAGAGGTAAGAAAACACGTGAATCTGGACAATAATACCCCTGCCTCTTCCTCCTCCTTCTCCGCGCCCAGCTTCCGCTTCACGGACCGCCGCCACGGCACAACCAGCGACGAGGAGGGGGAGCAGCACGGGCAACGCCCCTCGGTGGCGGTAGCGGGCGGCGAAGGCGGGTCGGAGTCTTGGTCGTGGTCGTCGTCCATCGCGATGGTGACGGGGGCGAGGGTTTCCAGGGGTCAATCAGAGCGCGGCGCGGCGGAGACGCAGGCAGAGCTTTGGAGGACGGCCGTCGCCGGTCCAGGAGGGCCGCGTCTGGGGCCGGGGGAGAACGGCTGCCGCCGCCTAGGACTGCCACCGGGGGAGAACTGCTGGCGCCGGGAGGAGCTCGTCTCCCTCCCTTGCCGGTCGAAAGATTGGTTCTGCGTGCGCGCATCCTAGGGGAAAGGATAAGGGAGCAGGAGTATTTGTGTCATTTCGCATTGCTCTCCAATTAAATTGAATATTATAGCAAATAATCATCATTTTGTAGTGTTACTGAGCAAAGACATGGTTTTATAATGATCTATGGCAAAAATCACGTTTTCTGAGTGTCCAGGGCAAAATTTCCCCTTTCCCTTCGTCGGTCACTCACATCACTTCTCCCTTCGCTCACCAAAGATTGCCACCAACCCGACCGATCCCTAGCTCCGCCGCCGCCGGGGTCCCGACCAAGCGGCGCGCCGCCGCCGCCGCCGCCGCCGCCGACCTCGCTCCCTCTTGCCGATCTGATGGACCAGATCTCCACCCCGACGACTAAGCCGCCGCCGTCCCGGCCTCCGCCGCAGCTGCCGGAAGAGCTCGTGGAGGAGGTTCTCCTCCGATTCCCTCCGGACGACCCGTCAAGCCAACTCCGCGCCGCCCTCGTCTGCAAGCCATGGTGCCGCCTCCTCTCCGCCCGGGGTTTCCGCCGCAGGTTCGCCCAGTTCCACCGCACGCCCCCTACACTGGGCTTCGTATGCAACCTCAGGGATGAGGACTTGGACAGCACCAGCAGAGTGTTCGCCGAATTCGTCCCCACCTCCTCGTTCCGCCCGCCCCGTGCCCTCAGCCGCGAGTGGCGCGCCGTCGACGCCCGCCACGGCCGTGTCCTCCTGCACAGGGAGCACTCGGAACTGGAGCGCTTCATTGGGGATACATTTGCCATATGGGACCCGATGTCGGACAAGTTGAGGGAACTGCCCATTCTCAAGGAGTACAAGGACCGTTTCAGCTGGAGCGCTGCGGTGCTCTGTGCCGGTGGCGACGCCTGCGATCACCTTGACTGCAACCGGGGACCTTTCCAAGTTGTTGTTGTTGCAGCCGACTTCAAGCATATTCGTGTCCGTATCTACTCATCAGAGGTTCGTGTGTGGAGCATGCCGACCAAGCCGTTGTGTCACTCTGGTGACTATCTCCATTTTGAATTCCCTAGTGTCCTGCTGGGGAATGTGCTCTACTTTGCGTTTGGGATTCAAACCAACATCCTCAAGTACAATTTGGCCACAGAGGAAATGTCTGTGATTGATGCACCTGTTTCCTTCTTTGGGCGACGCAGTATGCTTACAACTACAGAAGGTGGTTGTCTGGGTATCGCAATGGTAGCGTATTCCGTACTTTACTTGTGGACCAGAGAAGTTAGCGCCGAAAGAGATGCTGGGAGGTGGACACAGACCAGAGTCATTGAGCTGGTGAAGTTGTTACCAATCGGTCCTCTCTCAATCTCGCCTTGTGTGGTCAGGGCAGAAGGCACTGATGTCATTTTTGTTCTCACAGAAGATGCGCTATATACCATTGATGTAAATACTAGCCAGATCAAGAAAGTATGCGATGTTAGTGGCAGCCCCACCAGCATTTTTCCCTACATGAGCTTCTACACCCCAAGGTACTAACTTCACTTGACATCTCTATCTGTAACCAGTTACAAAATTTGTGAAAGACGGAAGTCACAATCTCACATGTTTCTCCAACCTACATGTTGATCATTTTATAAATTAGCTAGACATGTCTGTATGAATCTATTCATCTGTAACTGTTATGGGGGCGGTCTTAATATCTTATAAGATGCAAGGAGATATCTCTTTTTTCCATTTCCACAGTCCATAAATCAGCTACCCAATTTTATCTTTGACCCTTTACGTTGCTTAACTCTGATTTGTCAGTGCCACTAGACAAGTGTAAAATTATGAATGCTAGTTGTTATTACAGGATATATATATCTTAAGGATAGACTGTGGCTGTTACCTATTGGTTCTGTAGATGATAGATAGTAAATTAGTGCTGCTTTCCTGTTTGGTAGACAGCTTTTGTCATTTGTGTCTGGATATATAGAAGCAAATGTTAAATTTGCACATTGAGGGAACCAAATCATGTTGTTTGAAAATTTGTATATTTCTGCAGCATTGATAGCACCTCAACAGTAAAAGGACCAAGAGGTGCTTGACAAGCAGAAGATTCTCAATTGTGGAATTTTTTATCAAGGGTGAACAAGATCATGGTAGCTTAAATAATGTAAGTTTTATGCTGGGATGACTCGTAAGCATCAGGAGATTAGAGGTGGTCTTAGTTTGTTAGCCTTCTGTGGCTGTGCATGTTGTTTAAGGGGTCACATTTCTTACATTTGTTAGCTTAACCATCACTGCCAAGTTGCTTTGGGTCTGTCTGAGCTATTTTCATATGTATTCATGAACGTTTAGCATGTAATGGAAGCCTTCAATGAACATGTTTTGCTTTGTGTAAGATGTCTATGCTGGCATAAAATATACATTTGATAATTGAAATTAAGCACTGCAATGTGCTACGTTTATCTGACTGATTTTAGATTGTTTAACTTACATGTGCTACTCTTGATATGCTTTCACACCATGTTCCACAATTTGGTGGTGCTCAAATGCTCTCATCAACATTGATATTTCGTTAAGCACCCGTCATGAAAATATTTAGACCCCAGGCATTTGCATCATTTGAATCTTTCGCGTGATTCCTGGCAAGTGGAATAGAACACATCAAATTTTCTGTTTCACGAAATGGGCTCTAGCCATTTACGGAATACTGATGACTGGAGCACATCTCGATGGCATATATTTGGGTGCTGATGTATGATTAAGATGTTAAGATGCTGCTAGATCATGTATACTGTCTTGCTCAGGTTGTATACCATATTGCAGTGTGGTTGCCTGTTGAAATGAAATATAACTACCGTTACTGACAAATCAGCCGAATGGGTTTCATTTTTAAGTAAAACAATTTATGGCCAAAATCTGAGGCATTAGACACAGGTTGTTCAGTTTCGTTTCAAAAGGTGCAGGTGGATAACTACAGGCAAATACATAGTTCATGATCTGTCAATCTAAATTTTGTGACCTTCTGTTATGAACTGAGATGCGAGGGGAAGGTGATTGGAGGATTTGAGGCTGATTTGCGAGGGAACGAGGGTTGTGTGCTACAATACCCACAGTGCTACAGTACCATAGGTACTGTTCACGCCTAGGGTTGTGGCGGCGGCTAGGGTTGGAGGGGCGCAGGTAACGCCGGTCGCGGGGCTTCGCCCACGGCCGACAAGAGATGGTTTTCCTTCTAATCTCTTGCTTGATTAGATTGATACATCTCCTCTCTTTAAATAGAGAGGATTACTTGACCCCTAAGCAAAGACTCGATCTTATCCATAAACCTAACCCTAACGGGCTAATGGGCCTACGGAGCCGGCCCATTGGACCCTGCCCATTAGTCCCCTGGCACCTAACATTACCCCGCCCTTTTCCGAGAAGCTTGTCCTCGAGCTGCAACATGGGCACCTTGACATGACTCGACTCCACACAAACCTATGATCTAAAAATAAGCCTTTTACATCTCAGTTTATTTGATTATTCTTAATCTGAAATAGACTCAGATTTTTTATTGTGTGACTCCCTGACGGTAGGCACCATTCGCCACCTAGATCCCATGGAGACCATCTAAATGAGAGAGGCGCAGGGGCACAACCACCTGGAGGCAGTCGCGACGAAGACCAACGGAGACGTCCTCGCGGTGGTCGAAGACGGAAAGCTGAGGCGCTAGGCAGCGCGTCCCCGCTGGTGATAAGGAGCAACACACCTCCCCTTCCACTGTCTCCGAAGAGTCGGAATACGCCGTCTGCAAGAAACACACCATGCGCACCCTTGGACACAACAGCAGATTGGCACAATTACTGGTAGCCATCGAGGGATGCGACAACATCGAAGGCCAAGGTGACCGCTGCAAAGGCTGCCTCCCGATCCTGCATCAGCTTGTGCGTCTTTTGTAGCCGCCGTTGCGCTAGGAAGCCGCGCATCGCCGCCTGCAGCTGCAACACCACCTGAAGTTGCACTGTCGTGGTTGTCGCCTTTGCGTGGCGACGAACAGACTGAAGGAACTGCGACGGGGTGCGGGGCTGAATCAACTGCAGATCGAGTAGCCGCCCCACCCGCCGGCGCGTCAGAAGGCCGCGTGCTGCAGCCTGCAACCGCACTGCCACGGACACCTGTCGGGTAAGCATCTTCTCCGCCGTCTCCACTGCGAATGGTCCTGTAGATAGCGTCGGGAGTGCTGCCGCCGACGAGGCAAGGAGGGACGCACGCGGCGGCGGCAGCCTGCCCGTCAGGAGCTCGCGCAACAACGCTAACTCCTCGTGAATCCCGCGGATGACAACACCGTGGTTGAGGAGCATCAGCGTCACCTCCTCGGGTGTGAGGGTGTGGGGGAGCAGAGGAGGGCTCGGCGGCGCTACGGAGAATAGGGTCGACGCAGCCCAGGGATGTGCGCCGGCAGCGTGGAATCCAGCCATAGTCTCTCATACTAGATTGTTATGAACTGCAATGCGAGGGGAAGGTGATCGGAGGATTTGAGGCTGATTTGTGAGGGAATTAGGGTTGTGTGCTACAGTACCCGTGGGTACTGTTCACGCCTAGGGTTGTGGTGGCGGCTAGGGTTGGAGGGGCGCAGGAAACGCCGGCCGCGGGGCTTCGCCCACGGCCGACAAGAGAGAAGGGTTTTCCTTCTAATCACTTGCTTGATTAGATTGATACATCTCCTCTCTTTAAATAGAGAGGATTACTTGACCCCTAAGCAAGGACTCGATCTTATCCATAAACCTAACACTAACGGGCTAATGGGCCTACTGAGCCGGCCCATTGGACCCGGCCCATTAGTCCCCTGACAATGTTAAGGTGCACACTAGCTGATTGTAGCGATTGGGCTTGTAGTCCAATGGTAGGACGGTCCAGTGGGACGCTACCCACAAGGGTTCAAATCCTGGTGCTCGCACCTTTTCCTGGATTTTCCAGGATTTACCGGCGTTATGCGTTAAGTGGTAAGTGACGTTCCCGTCGACGACGAGGCGCCATTGGTGACTTCGGGAATCCCCAGATCTGTCGGTGCTCAGTACTTCGGAGGTGCTCATAGGGGTAGGGTTTGCGTACGTGTATTCATAGGGGTGAGTGTGCGTGTGTATTGTGAGCATCTGCGTAAGATGTTGGAGAACATCTAAACTTCGATTTATTTTGCACTCTGAAGATTTCAGTACTCCCTCCTGTTTGTTAAATCAAGTCGTTTAGGACAAAGGTCATCACTACCAAGGAGTGATTTATGGGGGTAAATTTTCTATATTTGCCCCTGATAAATAAAGTGAGAGGTGCATAAAAGTAATATCGTTGTATCTGCCAACTGGCTAGTGCAACAAGTCCCGAGGCGCCCTCGGTGTTCAGGTCGTCGGTTCGAGTCCCGTCTGCATTATATTTTTTGCCATTTTTCTTGCATGCTGTGCTGGACGTGCTGCCGCGTTTTGGTCCAATTTTTTGCGCGATCTTTTGGCGTCGTGGCGCCCATTATATCGGCGTTCTGATCGCGGTGGTTTGGCGTTTTTTTCCGAAGTCCAGCACAAATTCCGCCCGTTTCCATTCCTTGTTTCTTTTAAACGCCTGGAGTACTCCTACACCAAGCCATGAACTAGAGCAACACAGTCGCTACAATGGCCGGCTTCTGACTTGAATGCTCCATTAGAGGAAGAATCTGATGCGCTCGACCTCAACGTTCGACTAGAGTCTAGAGGAATGAAGACGAAGATGGTCCTCTCTGCGAGGACGACGGCGCTGGCACGCAGGAACGCGTCCCCAGCACGGAGGCCCGAGCAGGCGAAGCGGCGACGGAGTTCTGCAGCTGCATGAGAAGAACATGATGTTACTCCGGCGACTCGGACAGGACGTTATGCGAGCTAGACGGGGACGGGGAGTCGTCGGCCATGGCGAGCCGGAGTCCGGCGAGGCTACGGTGAGGCCACGGCAAGCACGAGCGGAAGTCGGATGAGGCCACGGCGAGCGGCACGCCGGAGTACGGCAGCCACGGCGAGCGACGAGCTGGAGTCTGGCGAGGCCATGACGAGCGGCGTGCCGGAGTCTGGCGAGGCCACGATGATGAAAGAACTCGTGCGGCGTGCGAGGCGTGTGCGTTAATACGAAGGTCTGGTGCGGCGTGCGAGATTTTTGCTATTTTGACCACGAAAGCGACGGGCCACTCTAAAATGTCCACCATACATTGAGCTTCTCTAAAATGATCATGAATCCGTTGTCTCATACGCTAGAATGAGCACAACAGTTGTTTAACAGTTTTTGCTGTTATTTAGAGCTATTTAGCTACGGGAAAAGACTAAAGTACTCCTAATTCTATTTGGCATCCCTCCACGCACTCGGGAAGGTAAAAAATTGCCAGACCATTGTCATGCACCAAAAAATCACCCATGCCATTGTTAGCTGCATGGATCTAGATCGGGGACGGGGGAGAGAAAGAAGATGAGAGATCAATTTTTTCGTCGGGAGTGATGTGGAAACGAATGGATTGGAGTCAAGGGTAGTTTGGTCCGTTCACGTAGAGAAAGGTTAACAAAAATTCTAAAACTCAGATTTTGTCATTCTAGCGTATGGAACAACATATTCATGGTTATTTTAGAGAAGCCCAGTGTATGGTGGTCATTTTACAGAAGCCCGTCACTTTCGTGGTCAAAATAGCAAAAATCTCACGTGCGACGGAGGCTAGAGACGTTGGTGTGCCAGGAAAACGAAGAGTGTTAGCGTCCTAATTAATTACCAGGGGCAAGGACGTCCAAAACACGGCTCCACATGCAGAACGACCTGTCTTTCGCAATCACGACCGAGCTCAGGACGGCTTGAATTACCGAACCCGGAGGGAGTACATGAGACACATAAAGAGCAAGAGTGCATCCGTAGCAGCAGCACATGTAGCAGCCCGAGTTCTTGCCAGTTGCCACAGCCCCGAGCTCGCAGAATTTAGGTTGCATTTTTTTAGAGAAGGTAATTCAAGTTGCATAGTGATGTGAGATTGGCAACCAGCAGTTGCTAATGCAATTCAGTTTCATCAGGGGTCAATTTCCAAATCTGAACTCTGGTTAATAATATTTGTACAAAAAAAGGTTTTATCCAATGCTGCACTCTTCAGCAGCAGCACGTCACACCAACAGAGGACGTACTCCGAGAACGACAAAGCTGCTTTCTTCTAAAAAACTTGAAGCTTGAATGTTGGTTTAAGCTGTTACAACTGCAAAATGCCTAGGATGCAATCAGGAACCAGGTTGCTCATGTTAGAATAAATGGACCTAGAGCCATTTATGATAATAATGAAAGATTAAAGTCTATTCATTTAATGCTAGCGAAAATAGAGAAATGGCCGCGCCGAGTGCTTCTGCAGCTGCGCCGAGTGCTTCTGTTACTCCGCCGAGTGCTTCTGCTACTCAGTCGAGTGCTTCAAGGCGCGTTTGCGCACCTGGCCCGACGGCCCGGCTGCGCCCTCCGCGTGCAAACTCTCGTGTTTGCGAGCCAGGGCCCACCAGCGAGCCAGGCTGCCGCGGTGCGCCATGCCTTCTCTCTCATGGCTCCCGAGATACGCTCAGGAAGTTTGTTACCCGCGGGCACGGCTGCTCGCCTATATAAGTCTCCCTCCTCCTCCTGCTCAAAAGGCAAATTCACATTAGGTATTCCTGTTCAGGAGACCTTTCCACCTCTGTTTGCTGCTTTCTTTTCGCATTCCCATCGCTTGCACAGCGCACGGTACAAGCGAGAGCAGAGCCTACAGAACCTCGCCCTGCTGCTGAGATCCTGCTCGGGATAGGCGGGCAATAAGGTTTTTGGAGAGCGTCTTCACGCGACTGCTCGCTCCCGTACGACTACTTCTACGTCGACTACGAGTGAACGACTACTTCATCTACAACGGGTCTGCACTGCGATCATCTGCCTGCATCGACTATGTACGACTACACCGATTGAGGTCACTCACAATGGGTGATAACGGAAAATTGGGTGACGCCGTCACCCAATCTTCCACAGGGTACTCTCTCAAACCAATGTTCGTGTTTATTAGTTGTATAATCATGAATATTGTTATATTTAATTGTTTAAACATACACAAAAGGACATGAATTGTTTCACTCACCGTAAAATTGAAATGTCAATTAAATTATGGAATTAAAATATACCAAAATGTTGCATATCATCTAACAGCTCCGATATTCTTGGACCAGCCTACACGGCTACACCACACACAAAAGCAGGCTATAAACATGAGTAAAGGGTGTTTTCCGTAATCTGAATTGTTTCCTCATCACGAAACAAAAATTCAGATTTGTCCTTGCACTACACCATGTGCACCTTTTCCCTACACTATGGTGTTGGGAAAGATTGCTTATCCTTGTCACCTTAAGCGTCGGCAAATATGTTGATGTTAGCCATTAGAAAAAGTGTTGGCGTTGGTTGCAAATGCTACATATTATGTGTCGGCGTTGATCCACCTAACAGAAAAACTGTCGGCAAGTCTACGTAGACAGTAAATATGTCGGCATAAGCTGTTTATTGACGCCTAAAGCGTCGGCAATACTATTAGCCCAGGCGCCAAAAAAAATCAACGTTTTCGTTTGGCGCGGCGCCGTCGCGCGTTTTTGTCCTGGCGCCTAAGTCCCAAAATTTTCCCCATCCCCTAGCCAACCCCTCCCAACCCTAAGGCCTGCGCCTCCCACCTTCCATCCAGCGCCGCCTCCCAACAACCGCGCCGCCCCTCCCACCCATCCTCTGCGCCCCTCCCACCTGAAAGTGCATCTAGGCCCCTAAGAGGATTTTGGTGAATTGAATGACAAGGCGATTAAAGGACTAATGCTTTTGTCTAAGATCGTGAGCAGGTTTTCATTATATATTCATTAGCTACTTTTGAAGTACTTTAAATATGAATGTATTTTATGGCTCACATCTACAAAGATAAGTATATGGTGCAAGACTTCATGAGTTTATTGAAAGAGAACAAGATGATGAGTATACATTTTATGGTTCTAAAAATGGAAGCTTGCATATCCGTTGTCAATCAAGATCAAGCATTTGAAGCGGGATTTTCAAATGAAGGTTAATTGCGTGTGAAGCAAAGTGGAACTCAAAGTGGATTGGATAAGTGATGAAGAGATCAACCGAGATGTCTAGGGTGAGGGACTAAGCAATCTTTGGGGCCGTAGCTAAGCCGCCATAGGTGTTTTGCTAGGGTGAAGGTCTAGCATCCGTGGGGTCTTCAAGTATCATATTCAAACCTTAACCGAGGGAAGCTTTGCAAGTCATCAACTCGTTAAGATTGGCAACATGGAGTGGCCATGGATCCAAGTGTGCATTCTTATGCTATATGGAAAGATCCTAAGTCACTAGCTCAAGTATGGATGTGCTTAAGTCAAAAGCTAGGTTGAAAGCCCTCAAGTGGTTGTTGATCAAGTATGGCAAGAATTGAAGCTATTCAAGCTCAAGAGGTCATCGAAGATCTTTTACTCTTTTCTTGAGTATAGGTACGCCGTACTATCAAGAGGGATGCAACTTAGCAAGTTGACCAAGTCAAAGTGCTCTTTAGTTGACCTAAGTGAGATCTGGCCTTTGAGTGAGCTAACAAACCCTCCTAACCTAACCTGGGTCATTTCATCTTGGTGGTGAAGTGCTAGTTTCTCTAAAAGAGGTTTTGGGGGCAACTCGGGCCTGACCGGTCTAACCGGTCAGAGGCACCGTCCGGCCGGTGCCGCTAGCCCAACGGCTAGTTTTTCGTACACCGGTCGTAGGTGTGTGGGGCACCGTCCGACCGGTGCCACCCGAGACTAACGGCTAGCTTTCTCCTTTGAGGGGTATAAATACCCCAAGCCCTCTTCAAGTGAGGGTTGCTTGTTTCTAGTGTTGTTGCTTTGAGATCCCAAGCCATTTCTAACTAGCTCTAAGCCTTAGTGGCTCTCCCCAACCATCTCTTTGTGAGATTTGTGGATTCAAGCCATCTTCTTTGTGTTGGGTTGAGGAAGTGAGCCTAGGAGTGACTTTGTGAGCTAACAAGAGCAGGTTCCATAGCTTGAGCACTTTGGTTTCGGGTCTACAAACTTTGGTGCATTTGTTACTCTTGGAGGTTTGCCTCCTAGACGGCTAGGTGTCCCCGGCTAGCTCCCAAGGTTGTGGTGAGCAGCGGGAAGTTTGTACGGGCTGCGATCTTGCCTCTTCGTGGAAAAGATCACCTTAGTGGAAAGGAGGAAAGTGGTTGAAAGAGACCCGGCTTGTTGTGGGAATTGTCCCTTACAAGCTCCTCAACGGAGACGTAGCCATTCCTCAGTGGGTGGTGAACTTCGGGAAACAAATCCTTGCTTCTCCATGTGGTTCGACTCTCTAAAGTTGTTTTTCTAGCATATTTCATTTGCTTCCGCTTCGATCTACTTGGGAGTGTTACTTGTGTGTGCAGGGCTCATCACTCTGCTTGTGATCATCTACAAAAGCCACACCCTGAGTTTGGTTCGTGCTAGAAGCCAAGAGGTGCTTGAAATTGTTTTTGCAGGTTCTCTGTGCTACACCGGTCTGACCGGTGAGACGCACCGGTCTGACCGGTGTAACTGTGAAGTCCAGTGCCCGACCGGCTCGACCGGTCACCACCACCGGTCGACCGGTGGAGCACTGTCAGCTCAAGTGTTTGGGGAGAAAAAGTTTAATTTGGTCGTCACGCCTATTCACCCCCCTCTAGGCGATATCAAGGTCCTTTCAATTGGTATCAGAGCAAGGTTCTCCTATTCGAGCTTAACCGCTTGGAGTTCTTCGATGTCGACAACTTGTGAGGTACCGTTTGAGCCTCTAGCTCTAGATGGCTCAAACTATTCTTCTTGGTGCTCTAATGTTCTCATTGCACTTAAGGTTTTGGGCCCTACCGCTGAGAGCATCATGGTTGCGAGTATCCTTCCAAAGGATGAGACATGTGTCTCGCTAATGGACTTGGAGAAGAAGCAACTCAATGCCGTTATTACTAACCTTTTGTGTAGCTGTGTATGTAGAGAACTAAAGTACATTATCTTGAAGAGCAAAAAGATTTCCGAAGATGCTCATCTCATTTGGAAATTACTACTTGAGTTGGTAAACACCAAATGGGATGAACTCGAGAGCGATGATGAAGATGAGTCAGTGGAGATGTGCCCTACCTCTACAACATCCACTGAGCATCAAGCATCAAACCTCAAGCAAGAAGAAGAGCAAAGAAGCGAAGACGCTGTCCCTCTGCAAGGACCGGTCAGACCGGTGACACCCACCGGTCGAGCCGGTGCCGGCGAGGCACACCAACTTGCTTGATGGCCAAGAAGGAGAAGAGAAGCAAGAAGAAGAGACAAGCCAAAGGGGCTAAGGACCAAAAGATTGAAGCTTCAAGCTCTTCGTCAAGAGAACTTGAGCTTCTCAAATCCGAACTTGCATCCTTGGTTTGTAAGTATGAAACATTGGCTAACAAATATGATCATGACATCAAACCCTTTGCTTGTAGAGCTAAATTAGAAGAAGATGCCAATGATGATCTAGAAGCCAAATTAGCGAAGCTCACTAGCGAGCATATGGTCCTACAAGCAAATCACAATGAACTTGAACTTTCCTTTGAGAAGCTTGTTGATTCTTATGCAACACTAGAGATAGCCCATGAGGTTGTGCTTTCATCGGTAAAATTTCTACAACCTCTATCTCACACATGCACATGCTCACAAGCTCAAATTGTTTTATCTAGCGCTAATGATTGTTTGTCTCAAGCAAGCCAATCTAGCATTGAGCATGTACTTGTAGAATCTTGTGATGACCTCATTGCTTTGAAGAAAATGATAAACTAAAGCAAGAGGTCGAAAAGCTCCAAAAGGACTTGTATGTGTTGAAGGAGAAGAGCAAAGTGCAACCTTCTCAAGATAACCGTGAAATCATGGGGAAGAAGCTTGGGAAGGGATCAACCGCCACTAGTTCAAACCCTCAACAACATACAAGGTCTCACAAGAACAAGATTCAAGAAAAGAGCGAGATTGGGCAAATCAAACCCCAATATCGCCCGATCAAGCACAAGGCACAAGAATCACTCTCCAAGAAGCCTAGGAGCTCCAACAAGTGGAGGGTGTGCTACAAGTGCAGAGAGAAGGGACACCTTGCCGACTCGTGCCCAAAAGCAACAACGGGCTGTGGCTCTGACCGCGACCGGTCAGACCGGTGCATACCACCGGTCAGACTGGTGCTGGCCAGGGCAGCCCCACTTCAAGCAAACAAGGCAAGGAAACCACCTTCTCCAAGAACAAGTCTCAGAAGCAAGTGTAGAAAAGAAATTGCAAGGAATGGGGTGACCAACAAGAACAAAAGTCGCATTTGCTACGAATGCCGTCAAAAGGGTCACATGGGCAAGGATTGCCCAAATGGTAACGTTCCTAAATCAAACCTTGTTCATTATGATTTCCATAAGCTTAGGAACGATAGGAATAGAACTTGTGCTATAAGGGAGATTAGTTCACCTCATTGTAGCATGAGGGCTATTTGGGTTCCTAAGCACCTTGTGACTAACCCAATAGGACCCAACAAGTGTTGGGTACCAAGAAATGCTTACTGAGCTTGCAGGTTGAAAGAGATGCATTGAGCACATGGTTGGAGGACTTAGAAATCTTGATGAATTCAATTAACCATGTGAAGAGCAAACTCATATAAATCGTGAAATCAATGACATCTCGGTAACCAATGCGCTAAATTGAGTCTAGGTCACTTTTGGTCCTTGGTGAACACTCATGTGAAGCTCTTCTTGCATGAGCAAAGCATGAGGTGGTGACTTTGACTGCTTTTATGAAGATTTACCTTCTCATGCCATTCGATGCCTTTAATGGCTCTCTAGTAGAGCAATGCCTTATCCTTGGTTGCAGGACTGAAATTAGTGATACATTCACTCAATCAAGGAAAAGGGAAGGAAAAATCACCAAAATGAGTCAGGTGGTGGTCACAGGTCTGACCGGTGACAGGCACCGGTCTGACCGGTGCCAACGCAACAAGTGCAACTTGTGCGGGTGACCCGGCACGGGTGCCCGGGTGACCCGTACGCCTCGTATCTTTGCGGGGTTACCGGCATGAGTGCCCGGGTGACCCGGGGTTGTCCAAACCCTCAAGAAGAAGGGTGATTTGGCGTCAAAGGTTATGAGGAGCTAAACACATGTCAATTATCAAATCATTCGTGTGTTATGAACAAGTTTTGGAATGAGCCTCAACATGTTCTTGATTGAGCAAAGTGCCTTGGTCGAGAAATTCAAATTCTCTAGCACTACTTAAGGGGGAGCTCATTACAAAACTTGAGTCACTTATGGGACTAACAATTTCTGCTAAGTGATCTTGTAGTCTCATTCGTTTGTGCATCTCAAAGGAAGCTCTCGATAAGCGTAACTTCCAAAAGAACAAGTAAGAGCTAACGCTTGTTTGAAAGTTAATATATGCACAAATGAAATGGTCTTAAGGCAAAGGTATGTTTTCACGAAACTCATTGAAATACCGTAATGCATCTAGGCCATAACATCATGCTAGTGTGCCATCCTTAGCATGTAATTGCTTCAAATGGACCTCTTGAGCTCCTCTCTAGATATTTGGTTGATATCTTTACTTCTACTCGTCTTTGTGTCTCGAGGATGAAGATATGAGCCAAATATGCTTGTTAGGGCATTCATTTGAAGTGGATGCATGCACTTTGTGATATAGGATAGATTTTTCGAAAAATCAACTAGCATGTGTAGGAAGTGTGCTTCCTTTGAAAAATATTTGGTTCTTGGTCTTAGTGACCCAATCAACTTAGTTGTGACTATAGTTCTCCTTGTTTGATTGATGGCTAGTCACAATTAAGAAGATTTTTCTCAAGTCCCTAAAATCCATTCTTATTTATCTCTCTCAATCTTGGAAGGATCAAGAATTCGCAAATAAATTGGTTAATCCTCCATTCTTCTATAAATTGATGGTTTTTGGATCAATATCATCTTAATATCTCATATCCAAAACATCTCTAAAGGTTGAAATGAAATTCTTTATTGTGGCTCAAATTTTGTTTCTCAAGGCCGCACCGGTCTGACCGGTGCAAGCCACCAGTCTGACCGGTGGTGACCTTGAAGTCACATAATCGTGTTTATGCAACCTAAGTGGATGAGAATTGTCCTATAACATATTTGGAGAAGTTTCAAGGAGCAAAATCTCAAAAAGGAGAAAAAGGGACGGTACTACCGAGGGCGTGTCGGTTCTACCGATAAGGACTCTCTGTTGAATTTTATCAGGATCTTCGGTTCTACCGAGGGGGGGCGGAAAAACCGATATGGCCTCTCTGGCTTGACCAGCGGCCGGCCACCGGTCGACCGGTGACGCCGGCGTCGGCCCCGTGGGGCCACAGTAAAAGGAATCCTTTTACCCCCCTTCCTTCTCTCTCCTCTATCATTCACCATCCCTCCACTGCCTCACACCGTGAACACCTCTCCTCCCTCTTCTCACTTTCACCTCTCTCAAAATCCATGGTGATTTGAAGATTCAACCAAGGAAAGGCCTCAAGATTGGAAGCAAAAGGATCTCCCAAGGCCCCTCTTCACTTTCCCCTTCAAGTTTCTCGGATTCAACTCGAGTTCATCTCTCCAAAGGTATTCAAACCTTTCTTTTGCCCGATCTCCTCACATGGTGCAAAGTTTTGAATTCCCTTTGGTAGAACATCTTCTGAGATCACCTAGAAGACATTCCTATAGATCCATAGCGTTTTGTTGGACACATTGTGAGAAATCACAAATTGGGGTCGGACGGCCTTCACCGGTCTGACCGGTGGCCGTCACCGGTCTGCCGGTGGCGCATGTCCAACGCCAAATTGTGTTTTCTTCTTGTTTTTCAACACATATCTATTCTAGGATGTCTTTTGTTCATCTAGACCAAATCTTAGATTAACAGCTGCTCAGATTGAATGTGGGAGCAATTGGCTCTGTTCTGGGTGGCACCGGTCTGACCGGTGCCCCTCACCGGTCTGACCGGTGTGGCCCAGAACAGACCCAATTGTTCTGAACTTTCAAGATTCAATTCCAATTCAATTCAATCTTTTTCCTAGAGTCTTATACACTCCTGTCATCCTTTGTGTGACTCAGGACAGCAGCTATGGTGCGGGAAAAGGAAGGGGCCAAGAAAAGAAGAGAAGAAGTCCTCACTCGCCGAGGAGCTATCCCCGGTGATTTTGGGGAAGGGGGCAACCTTGTCAACATCGGCGGCAAGAGATTGAGACGCCGCTCAACTCA
Organism: Cenchrus americanus; assembly: GCA_947561735.1. NCBI lineage: Eukaryota > Viridiplantae > Streptophyta > Magnoliopsida > Poales > Poaceae > Cenchrus > Cenchrus americanus. The sequence goes on along the minus strand of OX387245.1, from coordinate 226,236,855 downwards.
AGCAAGTGCCGAGGATCCTAATCTAGGAGGTGACACCGGAACGAGCGGCGATGACAATGTTGAAGATGAGACCTATCCGGTCGGTTTGAGTTGAGGAGGCACCGGAGGCCGGGGTCGGACGGCGATGGTGCTGATGATGAGGATGAGGATGAGGAGGATGAGGAGGAGGATGTAGATGCTATGGAAGAGGATGAAGATGATCAGGGTCGGTTGAGGATCATGCCACCTACTTACATTTACCCTGACCGGCCGGTGAAGTACCACGGGGCTGGCATGACCAAGGCCCTAAAGAAGCTGAGGGACAAGAACCCTTATGAGGAGGGAAAGACCGCATCAGACCCGAGGTTTTGGGCTAAATTTCAGCAAGACTACTATGCTACAGTGATTATAAAGAAGCCCAAAATCACACACAAGGCACAATATGTGGATTGGGGGCACATGGCTAGGAAAGGAGACCCTATTTTTGATGAAGTAATCAGCAATTGTGAGAGGCAAAGGGTCAAGACACTTATGGGGTTCCGACAAGATTGGAACAAGGAGATCATCGCCCGAGCTTCTTTGCCACGGTGCACTTTGGTCACATTGAGGCCGACGGGGCTATGACTTGGATGACTAACGGCCAAAAGTACTCCATTACATTCCACAAATTCTTGAGATGCTTTGGGATCATGGCGGGGAGATGGGGAGTTGAGGAAGCTCCATGATGAGGGGGAGCTAGAGAAGGATGCTTTGCACGTAATGTACCCTCGCGGTGAGCATGCCAACTTTGGGAAGGTGAAGAACCTTTATACCTACTTCACCGTCCTAAATAGGCTCCTTAGGGTATCTATCACACCTAGAGATGGAAACCCCTCGGAAATCACTAAATTCCGAGAAAAACTTGATGGTGGCTTTGAGGCCGGGAGCTCGGAGTTCGGTGTTGGGGACTTCATTTGGCAAGAGATCAAGCATCTATCCGAGGACCCCAAGAAGATGCAGCCTATAGCCCTTACATCATGTATATGATCGAAAAGGTTGCAAAGACGGAGTTTCCGAAGAATGTGACTCACAAGCCTCGAATCTAAACCCTAGCAAGAATCCACGGGTTCCATCTCCTAGAGTTGAGCATGTACCGGGTCGGGGAGGAAGAGATATTTGAGGAGGGAGCAGCTCGGCCGGATGTGCCTCGGGCGGGTGCTCGGACGGCACCGGTCCGACCGATGCCGAGCACCGGTCCGACCGGTGGGGTGGGCGCGGCCCGAGCGGGCCCCGCGGATCCACCTCTCCTTTGAAAAAGTTTCTCAACTTCATTTTTGGGATGTGTAGGAGCCGGCATGACATCCGGGTTGAGCGACGAAAGGTCAAGACGGGCAAACAAGCAAATGAGGGATACGATGAAGCTCATGCACAGTGCCCAAGGCTTTCAACCTCCTCGCTCTCCACCATCTCCAGAATCTCCTCAGGTTGAGATACCTTCCTTTGAAGAAAGGATGAGAGGATGGGCCAACTCGGACTTGCTTAACCAATATGGCCCCATGTTCTTCGAGTCCGAGCAAGGACAAGGATCATCTTCATCGGTTCCTCCTCCACCTCCACCATTTGTACCTCCTCCTCCGGACGTAGCAGGATCGTCTCACTTCATGGAAGAGGAGCAAGCACCCCCACCTCCTCCACCTCCCGAGCAAGTACAAGATTGGGGCGCTCGCTTCTCCGCCGAGATCTTTGGCTACAACCCGTACTTCTATGGTAAAAACTGTGCTCCCATAGCTCATCCATCTCAGATCAACGTCTCGGAATCGATTTACCTAAACTCTCCTTTGCACCGGATTCTTGACGACTCTCAAATAGGAGGGAGCTCTCACCCGGAGACGGATCTCAAGGATCGTGATCGGCGGTGCTTCTTCTCCGGGCCCTTCTTGGATGCTTGATGACAAAGGGGGAGAAGAATCGTGATTAAAGTCTCAAGCCTGCGCCGTCCGGGTTCTTTGTCCGTGTTGCACCGGCTCGACCGGTGCCATGCACCGATCGGCCGGTGCTCGCCGGGCCGGTGAGAGAAGCCGTGTAATAAGTTAGAACTTCATCTTAGTGGACTTGAGAACTTTTGTATGAATGCCACTGTGTGTTTTAAACCTTATTGTAATATTTAAGCGACCTTATTGATAGATTGTGATGCATGCTTTGAATGGTGTTTGTTTGTGTTGGCTAAATGGAGCAAGGTGATCTAAACCAGCTTGCAACCCTGGCATGATCACCTTGGACCAAATAGCACGCACTTCTGTTGCTTTGTGCGCTGACTGGACCTGACCGGTCTGACCGGTCAGGGGCACCGGTCTGACCGGTGCCGCCCGCCTTGAGCGAGCCGGGCCGGACTCGACCGGCTCGACCGGTCGGGTGCACCGGCTCGACCGGTGCTTTGCCTAGTCGCCTCACTTTCCTTTGCTTTGTGCATATCCTGTCATACGCATCACGGATTTTATTTTGTCGCTCACACATGTTGCACTCCACTGATTCTAAGATATAGGGGGAGCTCACACGTCTTTTCTTCCAAATTTGTGCTAATGGCATTTAAGGCCATTTTTTGAAATCTAACTCAAAGCACAAATTAAGGAGGAGCTCTAGCTATATCTAAGAATCTAAATGCGCTTTATTGTTTTATTTGTAAGCTTTAATCGAGTTGTCATCAATCACCAAAAAGGGGGAGATTGAAAGTGCATCTAGGCCCCTAAGTGGATTTTGGTGAATTGAATGACAAGGCGATTAAAGGACTAATGCTTTTGTCTAAGATCGTGAGCAGGTTTTCATTATATATTCATTAGCTACTTTTGAAGTACTTTAAATATGAATGTATTTTATGGCTCACATCTACAAAGATAAGTATATGGTGCAAGACTTCATGAGTTTATTGAAAGAGAACAAGATGATGAGTATACATTTTATGGTTCTAAAAATGGAAGCTTGCATATCCGTTGTCAATCAAGATCAAGCATTTGAAGCGGGATTTTCAAATGAAGGTTAATTGCGTGTGAAGCAAAGTGGAACTCAAAGTGGATTGGATAAGTGATGAAGAGATCAACCGAGATGTCTAGGGTGAGGGACTAAGCAATCTTTTGGGCCGTAGCTAAGCCGCCATAAGTGTTTTGCTAGGGTGAAGGTCTAGCATCCGTGGGGTCTTCAAGTATCATATTCAAACCTTAACCGAGGGAAGCTTTGCAAGTCATCAACTCGTTAAGATTGGCAACATGGAGTGGCCATGGATCCAAGTGTGCATTCTTATGCTATATGGAAAGATCCTAAGTCACTAGCTCAAGTATGGATGTGCTCAAGTCAAAAGCTAGGTTGAAAGCCCTCAAGTGGTTGTTGATCAAGTATGGCAAGAATTGAAGCTATTCAAGCTCAAGAGGTCATCGAAGATCTTTTACTCTTTTCTTGAGTATAGGTACGCCGTACTATCAAGAGGGATGCAACTTAGCAAGTTGACCAAGTCAAAGTGCTCTTTAGTTGACCTAAGTGAGATCTGGCCTTTGAGTGAGCTAACAAACCCTCCTAACCTAACCTGGGTCATTTCATCTTGGTGGTGAAGTGCTAGTTTCTCTAAAAGAGGTTTTGGGGGCAACTCGGGCCTGACCGGTCTAACCGGTCAGAGGCACCGGTCTGACCGGTGCCGCTAGCCCAACGGCTAGTTTTTCGTACATCGGTCTGACCGGTGTGGGGCACCGGTCTGACCGGTGCCACCCAGGGACTAACGCTAGTTTTCTCCTTTGAGGGGTATAAATACCCCAAGCCCTCTTCAAGTGAGGGTTGCTGCTTCTAGTGTTGTTGCTGAGATCCCAAGCCATTTCTAACTAGCTCTAAGCCTTAGTGGCTCTCCCCAACCATCTCTTTGTGAGATTTGTGGATTCAAGCCATCTTCTTTGTGTTGGGTTGAGGAAGTAAGCCTAGGAGTGACTTTGTAAGCTAACAAGAGCAGGTTCCATAGCTTGAGCACTTTGGTTTCGGGTCTACAAACTTTGGTGCATTTGTTACTCTTGGAGGTTTGCCTCCTAGACGGCTAGGTGTCGCCGGCTAGCTCCCAAGGTTGTGGTGAGCAGCGGGAAGTTTGTACGGGCTGCGATCTTGCCTCTTCGTGGAAAAGATCACCTTAGTGGAAAGGAGGAAAGTGGTTGAAAGAGACCCGGCTTGTTGTGGGAATCGTCCCTTACAAGCTCCTCAACGGAGACGTAGCCATTCCTCAGTGGGTGGTGAACTTCGGGAAACAAATCCTTGCTTCTCCGTGTGGTTCGACTCTCTAAAGTTGTTTTTCTAGCATATTTCATTTGCTTCCGCTTCGATCTACTTGGGTGTGTTACTTGTGTGTGCAGGGCTTATTACTCTGCTTGTGATCATCTACAAAAGCCACACCCTGAGTTTGGTTCGTGCTAGAAGCCAAGAGGTGCTTGAAATTGTTTTTGCAGGTTCTCTGTGCTACACCGGTCTGACCGGTGAGACGCACCGGTCTGACCGGTGTAACCTGTGAAGTCCAGTGCCCGACCGGTCTGACCGGTCACCACCACCGATCTGACCGGTGGAGCACTGTCAGCTCAAGTGTTTGGGGAGAAAAAGTTTAATTTGGTCGTCACGCCTATTCACCCCCCCTCTAGGCGACATCAAGGTCCTTTCACCACCAGCGCCGCCCCTCCCCCAAGCGCCGCCTCTCCCCCCCCCGCGCATCGCCTCCCCCGCCGCCGCCCCTCCCCCCGGCGCGGCCTTCCACCCGCGCCGCCTCCCCCGGCGTCGCCCCTCCCCCCCGCCGCCTCCCACCAAGCGCCGCCTCCCATCGGCCATCCGGGCGCCGGCGCGTGCGGGCGGGGCCGCGCGACGCCGGCGGCACATGCGGGGAGGGGCCACGCGACGCCGGCGGCGCGGGCCGTCGGGGGCGCCGGACCGTCGGGGGCTACTCGCTAGTAAGGTAATTACTCTTTTTTTTTCTTTGGATTTGTTGCACAAGGGCAAGGGAAAAGAGTGTGGAAATCGATTGCCTAGGCTCGGCTATACATATTCGTTCATTGGTAGCATTTTTTTCACAGAGAGACTACAATTCAGGAGATTTGAGTGAAGGAGTTGGATCGCTAATTGTGAGCAATTTGCTCTTTTTGATCCGAAGCTATAGTAAGTTTTCTTGTGCCAAGAGTACCTTTACATTTTTTTCTCACGGAGAGGAGTGTTGTATGTGCATACATGTCATGACAAATTAACTAATTTTCTATTTCATTCATGACCAAATTTGGTTAAACAAGGTTTCGGTTGTTCCTCTCCTCAAACTCAAGTAGAGAAAGGTTGATTGGAGGTTCTTGTGCCAACAACAATCACTCAACAGAAATTGGTATGGATTCTTTTACTCTAGGAACTATGATTATTTTCTTGGGATGCAATATTTATTGTGTGTGAACTGTGGTATGAAATTGTTTTGTGGTTTGAATGTGTGTCTTCCTGATCTTGAGCCTGTGACTGGCATGTAGGTGCATACCTGTGTTTTGTGTATTGTTCCATTGGAATTAGTTTTGGTTAAAGGCTCATCATGGACAAAAGGTGGATGAATCAACCTAGGTATATATAATAAATTGTAACATAGTGTTAGATACAAGTTTCGTATTAGTGTTGGGTCTAATATGCTATAATTGACTATATGTAGGCAAACCAATGAATATATGAAAGGAGTGAACATGTTTTTAGAGTTTGCTTTTAGTAATTCAGCTAAAGGAAACAAGATCTTATGTCCTTGCAAGATATGTCGAATTCATATTGGAGAGTTAGGGATGTTGTTCGTGAGCACTTGATATGTGATGGGTTTGCAGAAGGTTACCTAACATGGGTGAACCATGGGGAGCCAAGTTCGAGTGTTTTCCAAAATAGCATGCAGTATGATAGTGTAGAAGTGGAGAGTTCAAATGAAGAGGATGATATTACTGCATTACTTCAAGATTTAGCAAAGGGTATAGATGCCATGGGGGAATTAGAGGTAAATGAGGGGCAGCAGGAAGTGGGGCAGCAGAAAGAGGATGTGGAAACTTTTTTCAAGTTGGTAGATGATGCCGGTAAAGAACTATACCCAGGCTGTAGAAACTTCTCAAAGCTACGTTTCATGGTTAGATTACTTCATATCAAATTTCTCGGGGGATGGAGTAACAAAAGTTTTGACATGCTACTAGAGTTACTTAAGGATGTTTTGCCTGATGGTTCTTCCCTTCCGAAAAACTTCAATGCAGCCAAAAATACAGTAAAATACCTTGGTCTTGGGTACACCAATATTCATGCATGTGTGAATGATTGCATCCTCTTTTGGAAAGAACAATATAAAGATTTAAATGTGTGTCCAAGATGTAACACTTCAAGATGGAAATCTGAAAACACCAGCCCTAATGGGAAACGTGTGCATCAAGTTCCTAACAAAGTGCTTCGTTATTTTCCAATAAAAAAAGGCTGCAAAGATATTTTATGTCCTCCAAAACAGCAGATGATGCAAGGTGGCACGATGAAGGACGGACAAAGGATGGTTTGCTTAGGCATCCAGCAGATGCTCCTTTTTGGAAAGATTTTGATTCCAGATATCCTGAGTTTGCTGAAGATAGTCGTAATCTGAGGCTTGCTGTAGCTGCAGGTGGATTTAGTCCTTATAGAACAATGAATTTAAATTATAGCATATGGCCTGTCATTTTTATTCCATACAATGTTCCACCTTGGAAGTGTATGAAGCAGACTAACTTCATCCTATCTTTGTTAATTCCTGGCACTAAGGCAGCTGCATCTGATATGGATGTTTATCTCGAGCCGCTAATAGATGATATGAGAGATATGTTTGTTGATGGTGTATGTACAGTAGATGCTTCAACGGGGGAATGCTTCCAGCTGCGTGCTGCCATATTATGCACCATCACTGATCTACCAGGACTAGGCCATTTGCTTTCATGTTCTGTCTCTGGCAAACTTGCTTGTCCTGAATGCCACTCACATATATCTGCTGTCCAATTGAAAAAGGGAGGCAAGTACGTGTACATGGGCCATCGCAGGTTCTTAGATGCTGATCACATATTTAGGTCTAATGCAGATTCATTTGATGGCACAATAGAGGATAGGACTGCACCTAAACCACTTAGTGGAGAAGAAATTTTTAAACTGACAGAAAATATAGAATGGACTTTTGGGAAGGATCCAGTTACAAAGAAGCCAATCAAACAGCCACGAAGGGATGGCAACTCACCAAAAATTGTTTGGAAAAAGTGTTCTATCTGGTTCAAGTTGCCATATTGGAAATACTTGATGCTGCAACATAACTTTGATGTTATGCACATTGAAAAAAACGTGTGTGATTTCATTATTAACATACTTTTAGAGATTGATGGGAAATCAAAAGACAATTTGAATGCTCGCATGGACATGCAAAAATTTGGCATTAGAAATAACCTTCATCCCATTGAAGTAGATGACAGATTTTATTTACCTCCAGCCCTATACAATATGAGTCCCGATGAGAAGAAGTTGTTTTGCCAAATATTAAAGGGAGTGAAGTTTCCCGATGGTTATGCATCTGATATAAGCCGTAATGTGATAGTTGATGAGAAGAAGATAATTGGACTAAAGAGCCATGACAACCATGTTTTGTTACAAGATTTACTTCCACTGGCTGTACGAAACATATTGCCAACACAAACAATCGTCGCGCCGATTCGTGTGAGCAATTTCTTCAAGCAGATCTACTCACCTGTATTTCATGTTAGAGATATGGAAAAGCTAGAGGTTGAAATAGCTGAGACACTAAGTATTCTTGAGACCATATTTCCACCTGCCTTTTTTGATATGATGGTGCATCTAATGGTCCATCTTCCTACTCAAGCAAGAATTGCGGGTCCTGTTCGCATCGTAGCTTGTGGGCGGTAGAGAGGTATTCATTGAAAAACTACCTTGTAAAAGCAATACAATTTAGTTTACCAATATATTAAGTGAGGTAAATTAATGAAGTATATTTTCCTTAGGTTTTTGATGAGGTGCAAAGGCTATGTCCGCACAAAAAGTCATCCAGAGGGATCTATTTGTGAGGGTCATAAATTCGATGAGAGTCTTACATTTTGTTCACAATATTTAAATGGATGTGAGACGAGGTTTACTAGGCAAGCAAGAAATGGTGAGCCAATTGAAAATGAATCTTCCAATACCACTCTATTCTTCAGAAGTAATGGGAAAGCTTTGAGTGGCAAGTGCACCACATCATTAGACTACAAGACTTGGCTTCAGGAACATAGATATATATGTGTTGTCTAACTATGACAAAATTGAACCATACCTGAAGTAAGCTGGCTACCAATTTAGTTTTTTAATTTCTCTTTTTATTCTTTACCTTCCTCAAAAAGTTCAACTTATGAAACATTTGCAGCAAGCATATTGAATACCTGTCCTCAGCTGGTCATCGAAATCAACGAGAAATCAACCGTATTCATCATGAAATGTTTCATGAGTGGTTTAGAAAGCATGTAAGCCGGAACACAACCAACTATTTGTGCTCCAAACTGATGTTTTTAGATTAAAATGTAGTTTAATTAACTGTAACATTATATATCTACAGGTGGAAGGGTTGATTGAAAATGGTGAAGAAGTATCAGAAGAAATACAAATTTTGGCTAATGAGCCTTTCATGATTGCTACAATGTATAGCAGCTATACCATAAATGGATTCAATTTCCATACACATTATTATGATGAGGGCCGACCTATCCAAAGTAGTGGAGTAGCACTAGTTGCCCAAACCTCTTGCTTTGAGGATGGAAATGTGAACCCTGTAGTGCGAAACAAAATATATTATGGGGTCATTAAAGAAATCATTGAGCTGAATTATCACAACAAAGGAAATATAGTGCTTTTTAAGTGTGATTGGGTTGACAACCGTGTACAAGGAAGATGGGTCAAAACTGATCAGGTTGGGATCACATCTGTTAATATGAAGCATTTATTCAATACTGGAGAAAGGTTATTAGATGAACCTTTTATTTTTCCATCTCAGGCTATGCAAGTTTACTATGTTCCTGACCGTATCCATAAAGATTGGGCTAGTGTTGTGGAATCGAAACCACGTCACCTTTATGATATGGCTGCAGTAGATGATGAAAATGAGCAGCAGGAGAATGGGATATGGCACCGGAGGCCTGATCTGCATACAAATGTCGATCTTAATCTTTTTCTTAGTGGTGTTCATGTATGACAGATATAGATGGGATTATTGTGAATGAAAAAAAGAGGAAGTAAGTATGCTTCTAATTTCAGTTTGTGTTGTTTATTGTGTGTACTTTTATAATTTCAGTGGTGCTGTTTGTATAAGTATTTTCTAATTTCAGTGCATGCATGCTTCTTGTGTTTTGTAATCTAGCTTCTATCAACTATCATTTGCTGATTTATTTGCAATCATTTTTTCAGGATAAACAATGGTGGAGGTGGGAAGAAAAAGAAAAGGCGTGGTGCAGCCAGAAAAGGAAACTGAATATGAAATGCGGAGGAATGCTAACATTTTGGCCAATGAGAAGAGGATTCCAGAGTTAAATCTGCGAGCTCTATCACAAGAAGTTAACTCACCAATAAAGAAAAAGAAAAAGGTATCTGATCTAATCAAAGCAAGTAGCTAGTAAAATTGGCAATGAATATTGAAAGCAATACAACAACACATGACTCTATTGCGCATAATTGTAGGTTGCTGATCATGCTCGTGTTGTGGGAAGTGAAGATGTGATAGGGCGTAACGTACGGTCAAGCACAAGGTTGACTGCAGCACGTGTTGGTCTGCAGGCTGGGAATGCAAATGCTGAAGAACCTAATTTTGCTGCACATGATCCGTAGGCTGGGAATGCAAATGCTTTGAAGAACCTGTTGGAGGTATATTTTGGTTTACAACTTAATATTTTTCCACCACTTCTGAACTTGAACACTAGATGGATTGTTTTTCAGCTTTACCTGTGCAAGAAAAGAAGAAAGTTAGAGGACCTACAAAAAAGACCAATATATTTGCAAGGCAAAATAAGCCTAAACTGAAAGTGGAAATCAATGAATATGGTCGGCCATGTGGAGATTCAAGCACTGAATTTGCTAACTTCATTGGAGCACTTGTTAGAACCAAGGGTTTCCCATTGGCAGCAGATGATTGGAGGAAGGTTGAGGCACGACATAAATATAAGCTGTGGACAGATGCACAGGTACTGATTGTGTATGTGTGTGTTTTTTTTCAAAATGAGAGATACTTTTGTGTTATACTTTTGTGTTATACTTTTTCCTATGTAGGCTAGTTCTTTGACAGCTAGTATGTTAGTCTGGATGAGAAAGTTATCACTAAATCCTTTGTGTGATGGCTGGATATTTTTTCACTATGGAATTAGGAACAACGATCGACCCCTGTTTGTGTTGTGGGAATAGGCATCTTTGACCAATTTGATAGTGAATAATAAGTAAGGTCAATTGGTATTACATGTCATTTATTTATGATATCTACATCTATATCCGGATTGGATGTAGATGGCATAATTCAATGTTATTCGTCAGTTAACCAGAATAGTCATAATCGAAATAGGCAATTGGAGCATAGAGAGGGTTCGTTGGCTTTTCTCTCAAGCATAGCAAGAATTTGATGTTGGCTTTTGATATATAACAACCGCAATTCCATTCGAACTTGAGATTTTACCACCTGTTCTCCACAGATTGATTTAGTTAGAGCAACCATTGCTGCACATGCAGAAAAGGACATTTCAATCAGCATGGAAAAATATTCACCATAAAATGATAAGATTTAACCAAGGGTTTGAGGTTGTTGAATTGCAGTTCTCAATAGAGCCACAAACCATTCCAGTCATCCTGGTCTCTTTTTTCTTGACGATAGACAGGGGTTGCAGACCAAATAAAGTACCCTCCAGGCCTTAGCACTCTATTAAGCTCCAACAATGGTTTTCCACCTGCCGCCCAAAGGAGAAAATTAGTTAAACAAAAACTTTTCGATGAAAATAAAGAATTCATTATACAGCAGAAAAGAAAATATAGATACTACAGTAGTTTGGCTGCTTATGAATATTGTGAAGAAATAAAATACTTACCATTTGCATACCAATGGACCCCGCACCTTGCACAAGTGCACAACATCAAATGCATTATCGGGAAAAGGAAGCTTTTGTGTTCCAATCACTGCTAGAAATGCTGGAATTCCACGCTCTAATGCAAACTGTATCTGAGCTTCATGCTCATCTTTTGGGGCAAATGACATAGTAATGACATTCCTGTCAAGCAAGTATCCACCAAAGCTGGCAACACCACATCCAACATCCAAGACAGTTCTTGTGCGCATTCCCCACTGAATAGTCTATAGAGGGATTGTATCAAAATGAAGTTACAAAACAAAAAGAAAAAACCGCAAGTTGTTATGAAAACCGATGGCCCGGTACTTAATAAACCCCATCATAAGTAATTGTTTTTAAAAATGCAAGTGCACCCTTTATGTTCAACCCCGAACGGTGAAGATTTGATAGTGAAGATTCGTATAGCATCGACCCTTGCTGTTTGTTCCTATCGATGAGTTTGAGCACGTAGGTCATGGAAAACAATATTTTTCCTTGCATTGAATGGTAGTAAAGAACTTTTGTTTATAACTATGTGTGTTATACAGTTGTATTGGGATATAGATCGAGGTGTCTTCAGTTGGTTTATGGCGACAGCGGCTACAAAATGGAAGGAGTTTAAAGCAGAGCTAAAGAAAGCGTTTATAAAGAAGTACCATGATGACATGGAAGAGGATGAACTTCTCGCCTTGTGTGATGAGAGAGTGCACGATATTGATTGGAAGTGGCTAATTGATCATTGGAGGTCTTCGGAAGCAAATGTAAGCTACACATTAATTGATTGTCATTTACTCAATGCATTCTGAATATTAATACTGAAACACTTCATGATAGGCTCGTTCACTAAGGGGGAAATCAAGTCGTTCAAAGCTGACCCAAAACCATACGACTGGGAGTATGAGTCATGCACGTCTGGTTTCTGAAATGGTATGTACAGTGTTTTCCTTGCTGAAATAGTGATCTAATCCCTAGAACCTTTCTTAACCAAAAAGTAAAATGTTAATTTAGACCAAGGAGCTTGGGCGCCCCCCACGTAGAGATGAAGTGTTCATTAGAGGACACACACACAAGAATGGTGTGCCCCAAAAAGGATCTGAAACCACAATTGTAAGTTGTTCCAAAATGGATACACACAAAATACATAAGTCCGAAATCAGATCTCGAAACCATAATTATTTGTGTTATCTTTCTCGTTGTAGAATGAACTTAAAGATGCGAAGTTACAAATCATCCCGAACGAAAGAGAAGAGTATTCAGGAAGGGGATGTTTTTTCCATGTTTGTGGACCAGAGAAGAATGGATATGTTCGTTGTGTAGGTCTGGGGCCAACTCCAAACCGACTCCGGAAATGCCCGGGACGAAAAAATACACATCTACAAGACTTCAAATGGAAATTGAAGCCCGCCGACATGCTGACCAGAGAGTTGCACTTTTAGAGAATCGTCTAGACCAAGTAATGCAGATGTTGGAGAAATTACAACAGCAAGTTCCATCTCAAAATCGTAGCAAGACTCCACATGGATCTAACAATGAATTACTTGTGGTAATTGTTCATCTTTTTCTTTGTTGAAGTTTTCTTTTCCCTGCAATATTGTTCATTATTTGCACTTTGATTTAGAACTGAAACACTAGTTCACTATGTGCTTTTATTTAGAACTCAAGGATCAGATCAAGTCATGCTGATGAAGAACCAAACGACGATGAAGATGATGTGGAATCATTTGCTGGTGATGAGATGGAAAACGAGCATTTGACTGATTATGAAGACATGTTTATGCCTAGGCGAGTCGCCCGTTCAGAGGAAGAGCAACATGCAGAGGTAATTTTTGAACCATCTAAATTACCCTCTTACAGTGTAAACACATGTCCTAAATTCAATTCTGAAATATATTCTACTTTCTAGGGTGGAAGAGATGTTATCTTATATAGTGTAGTGAGACCATATGATGTCCCCGTGGCCAAAGCAACTGTCCAAACATCAAATCCAAGTGCGGTTGTCGGGGGTACTCGCCTTGGTGTTCAGTATAGTGAAGTTGTAGTCAATCATGTGTTTGCAAGAGAAGCTATATTGCCTCGCCCATATGGAGCGGTGACGACTATTGGTCAAGCTGTTGGGAAATGTATTGCATGGCCACGTGATAGGGTAATACCAACTTTACATCTCTGTATTTGTAGTGTATCCTTGGTCAGCTACTATTGATTAATTACCTATAATTTACTACAGATGAAGGATGATAAGAAGTCATCAAGGCAGTTGAAAACTTAGATTTTGCAACAAGGACATCCTGACTTGAAGGTACTTAATCTGAAATCTGATTTTTATGGAAATGTGCTTGCTGTCCAAACAAAGAGTTGATATTCTGCAATTATTCTGGTTCCAGTCTAGTCTGAAAACATTCTGTAATATTTTTTAAACCTTTCACACACTATATATCTTGTCATTTCTCATTTGTGCTGCTATGTCTGGTCTCTATGGTTCATTCACAGGTAGAATTAGCTTAGTTTAGGTGCATCATGTTGCTTAGGAAAGAGACTGTGGTGTCATCAAGGCTGGCCCATATTGATTAGTTTGATGATTGAAACTAATTTTTTGTACCACTCCATTAGTTTGATGATTGAAACTAATTTTGATGTTTGAAACTATTTTTTTTTATGATTTACCACTTGTCGAGTCATTTTGATTTACCATGTGGTGCCGACTATTTAGGCATGAGACTAATAATGATAATTCCTTTTGCATTAGGTGCATTGGCAACAAGGTGTTTGAAGCATTTTGAAGTGACAACTTTTGTGCGAGTATCTTTGAGAGGCACACCTTTTGTGCAGAAACAAGTGTGCTAGAGAGGCACACCTTTTGTGCAGTAACAAGTGTGCTGGAGAGGCACATCTTTTCTGCAAAGAAAACAGCCTTTGGGTAGCAATTAGAAGTGTTGTGTAATGGTAACCTTTTGTACTAGGGAGAAATAAATTAGATGCATATGTTAGGTTGGATCTAAACCAATATATTGTGACTTTACGCTTAATGGTCATGTGTCGAACTTATAATTGATTATTGATTTGGAAAATGCATGAAGCTTGTATATTTTTCCTTATGGCATTGGATTTTGAATTTATTTAGACGTACAAAAAATGATTCTTTTACTATTAATATTGTATTGTATTGTAAATGCAATACACCCTTTTGCCGACACTTAATTTGCAAGGATAGACAAATACAATGTGATGCGGAACGAGTGTAGGAACAGTATTGGCCAACATGCAAAGTGTCGGGAAATGTCTACGTCGGCAAAAACCATCTGTCGGCAAAGCAAATAAGTGTCGGCAAAAGTGTGATCAACAGCCACACATCAATCGTCGGCAAAGCAAATAAGTGTCGGCAAAGGTTTTCCCTACGGCTTCTACCCCGACTGTTTTAAAATTGTCATCGTAGCATATGCCGACGGTTTATATGCTGGCAATTGTGGCCTTCGCCAACTGTAGAAAGCATTGGGAAATGCTAGCCATGGTGTAGTGTTGACAACCTTGCAACCCCACTCTCGCTGCATCTAAGGGCCCACCTCGCAGAGCCACACCTTCACAACCTTGCCTGGTTGAACCAGACCCGGTGGCCTCAGTCAGTCCGCACTCGCGGTCTCGCCTCCGTCTCCCACTCTCTCGCTTCTTTTCCTTGACCAAACCCTCGTTCCCCGCCGCCGCTACCGTCGCCGCCGGCGGCCGAGTCGAACCAAATCAGCATGGTTGCGGCGTAGCTGGCGCCGATTCCGGCCCTGATGGAAGAGATCGTCGATGAGATCCTCATCCGCCTCCCCTCCAACCGAGCCCGAGAACCTTGTCCGCGCCGTACTCGTCTGCAAGCTCTGGTGCCGCCTCATCTCCGGCCGCAACTTCCGCCGCCGACTCCGTGAGTTCCACCGCGCGCCCCCATGCTCGGCCTCATCTGCAACCGCGCCGACGAGGATCTCCCCAGCATCTACCTGACCCGCTTCATCCCCACCTGCTCCTTCCGCCCGCTCCAGGCTGACCGCCGCGACTGGCGCGCGCTTGATGCCCGCCACGGCCGCGTCCTCCTCCGCGTCATGGGCGGCTGGCCTCGCCACCTCGCCGTCTGGGACCCCGTGACGGACGACTGGATCCAGCTGCCCACGGGGCCGGAGCTTGCCTACGACTGGAACGCGGTTGTGCTCTGCGTGACCTGTGGCACTGGCGCCTGTGACTGAAGGGATACGGGGTGGCTACGCTAGCGCAAAACAAAATTTTCCCCGCAAAACGAGAACCGCCGCCGTCGAGATCACGGGATTACCACTAGACGCGCGGATGCGGCGGAACCGTCTCGATGTAGACGAACGCGTCGAGGGTAGCCGGCCGGTGCGCTTGCTCACGTCCTTCTTGACTTGCACGTGCGGCTCGTCCGATCCAAGTGCTCCAGATGCAGCACCTCCAAGGTATCCACACGTACGGAGAAGGAAGCGACACACGCCGGACTGCTAGGTCCACGAGTGCGACGAGGATAGAGCGTTGGCAGCGCGGCTGCTACTTGAGAAAGTTGTGTCTTTTCAGGAGGGGTGTGGTCCATATTTATTGGGAGGAAACCCCCCCCCCCACACACACCATCGTCCATTAGTAATATGGGACTAATAGATGGTGTACCCCTTCCAACGCTAATGGGCTTTACAACATTTGTGGCCCATTAGGACTTTTACACCATAATGGATCAAATCCATCTGAGTCCACTAGTGGATCAAATCCAGTTGGCTCTAGGGAATATTTCCAACAGTCTCCCACTTGCACTAGAGTCAACTATGCAAGTATATTCATCCTCATTCGGCTTCCAACCCCTTAAGTGTGTGACCCTATAGGTTCACGTACACATAGACTTGACCCGAGTACACTACTCGATCAATTGTTGATAGCAGCCTCTAGCAAGACGTGTCAACGCCTATGCATACGTAAAGATCTTATCAGACAAACCATCACAACAATTCATACATGCTATTCCCTTTGCATCACGATATTTGGTCTAGCTCCAAACTAATCTCTCTTTCTCGACACTGTGATTCGGATCATCAAAAGGAGGTTAACCCTTAACCCAGCACGGCCATGCATTTCTTGATCCGATCACTCGAGGGGCCCCGAGATACTCTCTCAAGTAGAGGGGCAAATTCTATCTTGATTGACCATGCCTCACAGCATGCTTCCTGACAAACCCGAAAGCCATCTTTATGACTACCCAGTTACGGAGTAGCGGTTGATGGCCCCTAAGTAGGTCAATTCACATCTTGAGTACATGCGACAATCTCAAGTCTAAGGACATAGCGTATACGTTGTGTAAACAGAGAACAAGGTCTCAAATTGGGTCGGTCCAGCCCCATGTCATACATGTGCCCACATTATTAGTTATACATCTCCATGTTCATGACTTGTGAAACATAGTCATCAACTAATTCATGTGCTAGTCATTAACTCATACTAGGGACAACTTTTGAATAACCATACAAGTAAAAGAGTTTCACAAACAATTCACATAATTGCCAATCAAATACAAGTCGCCTTTCATGGATATTCAATAGAAGAACCAAGTGACATGGATATAATGAAATATAATCATCTCTATAATTCCTTATAGGACATATTTCTAACATTCTTCCACTTGCACTTGAGCTAATCTAGAATATATCTAATACCCATAGCTCTCATGTGCGCCTCATGCTTAGGCCGTGGAAGGGGTTTTGTCAAAGGATCCGCAACATTCAAATCCGTGTGTACTTCGCATATCTTGATATCACCTCGTCTAACGATCTCTCGTATCGATGAAATTTCCGCAAAGACATGTTTATTCTTTTGGTGGTTCCTTGGCTCCTTTGCTTGCGCAATAGCCCCATTGTTGTCACAATAAAGATCCAATGGGCTAGAGACACTCGGAAACACACCAAGTTCAGAAAGGAACTTCCTTATCCAAACACCCTCCTTTGCAGCTTCCGAAGCCGCGATGTACCCGGCTTCTATTGTAGAATCAGCCACTGTCTCCTGCTTGGAACTCTTCTAGCTCACAGCTCCACCATTTATTGTAAATATGTATCCTGATTGCGACTTTGAATCGTCTTGGTCAGTTTGGAAACTAGCATCGGTGTAACCCGTTACAACGAGCTCCTCCTCACCTCCATAGACCAGGAACATGCCTTTAGTCCTTCTCAAGTACTTAAAAACATTTTAACCGCTGTCCAGTGACCCTCACCTGGATCAGAATGGTATCTGCTTGTAACACTGTGTGCATACGAAATATCTGGACGTGTACATATCATTGCATACATAATAGATCCGATGGCCGAAGCATACGATATTCTACTCATGCGTTCCCGCTCATCAGTTGTCGAAGGACACTGAGTCTTGCTAAGATGTATGCCATGTGACATAGGCAAGAACCCTTTCTTCGCCTCTTCCATGTTGAACCTAACACTTTATCAATGTAAGTGTCTTGGCTTAATCCTATAAGCCTTTTTGATCTATCTCTATAGATTTTGATGCCCAAAATGTATGCCGCCTCAACTAAGTCCTTCATTGATAAACTATTTTTTAATGAGGTCTTACCGGCCTCAAGCATAGGAATGTCATTTCCAATCGGTAATATGTCATCCACATATAAGATTAGAAATACTACGAGCTCCCACTTGCCTTCTTGTAAACACAAGGCTCTTCTTCAATCCGAATGAAGCCAAACCCTTTTACCACCTCATCAAAGCGAAGGTTCCAACTCCGAGATGCTTGCTTCAATCCATAAATGGATTTTTGAAGTTTGCACACCTTTCCAAAGCATTGGTTCGATCAACAAATCCCTCAAAGTTGTGTCATATACACATCCTCGCCGATTTCCATTTAGGAAAGCCGTTTTGACATCCATCCGCCATATCTCATAATCGAAATATGCAGCAATAGCTAGAATGATCCGAATAGATTTAAGCATCACTACGGGTGAGAATGTCTCGTCGCAGTTAACTCCTTGAACTTGTCGAAAACCTTTTGCAACAAGTCGAGCTTTATGGATGTGAACATTTCCATCCATGTCCCTCTTCTTCTTATAGATCCATTTGCACTCTATGGGTTTAACACCATCTGGTGGGTCAACCAAGTTCCAAACTTGATTGTTATCCATGGAATCTATTTCGGATCTCATGGCACTTTGCCATTTCTCGGAATCTGGGTCCATCATTGCTTCCGCATATGTCATAGGTTCATCATTGTCTAACAACAATATGTCGCGCTCTCCCGCGATCATGAGATTGAGCTTATCAGTTGCGCGACGTGCCCTTTCAGACCTTCGTGGTTGTGGTGGTGCTTCTCTTGCCACAGGCATCTCAACTCGTGAGCTACATTAGCATCAATTGTGAAATCTTGCCCAACCGGCTCATCTTGAACTTCTTCAAGATACACCTTCTGTCTACATTTTTTCTCTTTTAAGAAACTATTTCTCTAAGAAAACGCCGTTCCGAGCGACAAACACTTTGCCTTCTGACCGGTTGTAGAAATAATATCCCAAGGTTTCCTTTGGATATCCCACGAATATGCACTTGTCCGATTTAGGTGTTAATTTATCTGATTGAAGTTTCTTCACATAAACCTCACAACCCCAAATTTTCAGAAAAGACAAACTGGGAGTCTTACCAGTCCACATCTCATATGGTGTCTTAACTACGGACTTAGAAGGTACCCTATTTCAAGTGGAAGCTGCGGTTTCTAGAGCATAACCCCAAAATGATAATGGTAGGTCTGACTGGCTCATCATTGATCGGACCATGTCCAACAAGGTTCGATTACGTCGCTCAGATACACCGTTTCTTTGAGGTGTTCCAGGTGGCGTAAGTTGTGGAACAATTCCGCAACTCTTTAGATGTCTGCTAAACTCATGGCTCAAATACTCACCTCCACGATCAGAACGCAAGGTCTTGATTTTCTTGCCACGTTGATTTTCTACTTCACTCTGAAATTCTTTGAACCTTTCAAAAGTTTCAGACTTGTGCTTCATTAAATAGACATAACCATATCTACTTAAATCATCAGTGACGTTATGAAGTATTGGTATCCACCTCTAGCTGTTGTACTCATTGGTCCGCACACATCCGTATGTATGAGTTCCAGTAAGTCTGAGGCTCTCTCAGGAAAACCTGAGAAAGGCATCTTGGTCATCTTGCCTAGCAAACAAGCTTCACATGTCTCGTAGGATTCAAAATCAAACGAAGTTAAAAGTCCATCGTTATGGAGCTTCTTCATGCGCTTTTCACTGATGTGACCCAAACGACAATGCCATATGTAGGTAGGACTTAAATCATTAGGTCGAGACCTTTTAGCACTTATGTTACAGATAGGTGAATCATCAAGATTTAAAACAAATAAGCCATTCACAATGGATGCACAAGCCACAAACATATTATCCTTAGAGATCACACATCCATTGTTTTCACTCGCAAATGAATAACCATTCTTCATCAAACATGAAGGGGATAAAATGTTTTGACTCAAACTAGGAACAAAATAACAATTATTCAACTCCATAATAAATCCTGACGGGAGGTGGAGTTGCATCATCCCGACGGTCAACGCAACAACTCTTGCATTATTGCCCACGCGGAAATCAACTTCTCCTTTTTCAATGCTTCTACTTCTTATCATTCCCTGTGTCGAATTGCAAATGTGAGCAACCGATCCGGTATCAATTACCCAAGAATTAATGACAGTATTAGCGAGGAAAATATGATCTGTAACATAAACATGAAGTGTACCTGAAGTGGAAGTACCCTTACTTCCCTTGTTCTTCAAAGAAGCTAGGTACAACTTGCAGTTTCTTTTCCAATGACCAATTTTCTTACAATGAAAACATTCAGCATTGGCAGCTGGACTAGCCTTGGGTGTTTGGTTTGGCATCGGGATCTTATCCTTGGCCTTGCCTTTCTTCTTCCAAGAATTGCCCTTCCTTTTAAAGGTCGGCTTGTTTTGGATCGCCATCACATGGCTGCTGCCAGCGTCTTTCTTGATGTCACTCTCTGCTGTCTTTAGCATACCACACGGTTCATTCAATCCCTTCTCCGCCCCATGCATATGGTAGTTCGAGATGAAGCCCCCATAGCTAGGCGGAAGAGATGTGAGAATGAAATCAGTGGACAACTCCTTGCCCAGTGGGAAGCCTAGCTTCTCCAACCTTTGAACGTAACCAACCATTTTGATTACATGTGGTCCTACTGGCGCGCCTTCTGCCAATTTGCACTCCACAAAGCCTTTAGAGACATTGAACCTTTCAGCCCTAGCCTGTGTGGCGAACATATCATTGAGTGCCATGACCATATCGTGCACATGGACTGACTCAAACTGCATTTGCAAGTCAGGTTCCATACACGCAAGCATAAGGCAACCCACTTCAAGATCGACATCCCATGCCTTCTTGTAAGCGTTCTTTACAGCGAGTGTTGCATTTTCATCAGGCTCATCGGGTAAAGGGGTGTCTAGAACCTCTTCCTTTTTCTTAGCCTCCAGAATAATTCTAAGGTTACGGACCCAATCCGTATAGTTCGTTCCATTCAACTTGTCCTTCTCAAGGATCGTACGCAAAGAAAATTCCTTACTAGGTGCCATCTACAACAAAATAATAAATGCAAAATACTAAGACAAAATATCCATGACTGAGTAAAATAAAATAATTTACTCCCACTAAAATCAATATCCCCACATTGATACTTAGTGATTCAGAATCCACAACTAACAAGTCTACTAGTGAGCTTTTGCATCACCGCTAGTAAACAAGGTAGATCGGTAAGCAACTCTTTGCTAATCATATCACATATGGCTTCTGTTGTTGGGTGGCATCTCTATGTCTAGTCTCCCAACCTTTATGCCCCAAAATCCTTAACCGTTAAGATGACTTTGATAAGTAAACCAACACTTCTGCGTGCAAGGATCCGATACAAACCCGTCTAGTCAAGGAAAACTACTGGCACCCTAATTTCATATACCCACCACTAATTGTACGAGACGTGGGACGGTGACAAGTGTTGGGAGGGCATGTTAACTTAAAATTTCAAAGGGATCGTTCTAGTCGTAACATCACATGCAAGAAAATAACATTGTCGCATGTAAAAGTAGAACGGTAAGAACGGCATTCACACAGTTGTAACACGGTATGGCCTATTGTCACATGGTGATCTCCATCTCCATTGACCTGTACATCATGTTGATCTCCATCTCCATGATCTGTGTGTGCCATCCTCCATGTGATGAGTCCTCCAAGAACTATCTAACGCGTGCTAGTAATGAAAGTTACATAATCGCGTATTAGATCATCACAAATTGGTACGCAGACCATTACATTAATTTTGACAATACATATGGCTCCAGCCGTATTGCCGTACACGTGACACGCAGGTCACGAATAAATTACACACATGCATCATATACACATATAGGCCATACCGATTACAAAACCTGCAAAACAGATTATCGCAATTCCGACGTCCAAACTTAAAACGCCTGAAAACCCATCTTGCAAGCCGAATTTGGCAAAACTAATTTCGCCGAGACCGGCAAAGTTGGTTTGTCACATGTGTAAAATTTTCTGTAGATCAATTTTTATATAGAAAACTTCTTCATCCGAGTTAACCACGAAAAGTTACGGCTGTTTTACCGAACAACATGTTTTCTGGTTTTCCCGGGCCGGTAGCAGATCCAATCTGCCGCCGCCACGCATCCCATGCGCCTGGAACTTGACCTAGCTTTGATTCGACCAATCCAATTGATCTCATTCTCGTTGTGACTGGATTTACGTGTATCACTTAACTCCGATGGCGGAATTCCGACCGGTAGGAGTAATTCGTTACACGACCATCACGTCAAGAACACGAAGCCGATCAAAACTTTGATCTACAACTGCTTATCTCCATATGCACACATCTCGAATCTAAAACTTAGCAGCTACGGCTCTGATACCACTGAAGGGATACGGGGTGGCTACGCTAGCGCAAAACAAAAATTTCCCCGCAAAACAGAACCGCCGCCGTCGAGATCACGGGATTACCGCTAGACGCGCAGATGCAGCGGAATCATCTCGATGTAGACGAACGCGTCGAGGGTAGCCGGCAGTGCAGTTGCTCACGTCCTTCTTGACTTGCACGTGCGGCTCGTCCGATCCAAGTGCTCCAGATGCAGCACCTCCAAGGTATCCACACGTACGGAGAAGGAAGCGACACACGCCAGACTGCTAGGTCCACGAGTGCGACGAGGATAGAGCGTTGGCAGCGTCTATCAGGAGGGGTGTGGTCCATATTTATTGGGAGGAAAACCCCCCACACCATCGTCCATTAGCAATATGGGACTAATAGATGGTGTACCCCTTCCAACGCTAATGAGCTTTACAACATTTGTGACCCATTAGGACTTTTACACCATAATGGATCAAATCCATCTGAGCCCACTAGTGGATCAAATCCAGTTGGCTCTAGGGCATATTTCCAACAGTGACCACCTCGACTGCCACCGCGGACACTTCCTCGTCGTCTTTTTGGGCATAGGCGACAATGCCGTCAAGCACATGACAATATGGGTCTACTCATCGGAGGCTGGAACCTGGAGTGAGCCAACCTCTGTCGTTCAGTTCCCCAAGTACTACATTGGGAATGTAGGTGATATGCCGCCCCCTGCCATTGTTGGGAACACACTCTACTTTGTGATTGACGTAAACAGGAGAATTCTCAATTATGATTTGGCCACACGGGAAATCAATGTGCTTCTCCAACCTCCTGGGTCCGATAGGTCCTCCTCCACAATCATGACACTGGAGGATGGCGGTCTGGGAGTCGCGAGAATCGAAGGGCCCAATCTCTTTCTATGGTCAATGGAGGAAAAACCTGATGGAGGCATTGGATGGGCACAAATCAGAATCATTGACCTCCCGAAGCTACTATTTGTCGATGCACATTGGATTTGTCCTGATTTTGTTGGCTTTGCACATGGTGCCGGAGTCATTTTTGTGGGTACAGGTTATGGGCTATTCAGTTATGATTTAAAGTCTGGCCAGGTCAGGAAAGTATGTGAGGGGGAATGCCATATCGATGGCATCCGTGGTGTTGTTCCCTTTATGAGCTTCCACACTCCAGGTACAGCTTTGCTTGAGTTATGATTTGTCAATGTTTAGGACTGCTAATGTTCCTGTTGGTAATATGAAAATGTGAAGGATATTATGATAGTACATATGTTCAAGATTAGTGTGTATATAAAGGTGGGATAGTTGAAACTGTGGTATGTCTACTTATACTTCTCGAGTTCTCGTTGGGGTTATTGACCATTTTCTACATTGCTAGAAATTCCAAGAAATTTATGCACCCATTACATGTTTTTTTGGGACAAATCAGGGTCTTGTCAAATTTCAAGCACAGTGAAGTCATTACTTTAGACACCAGCTGTTTATGGCCTATGTGGCTATGTTTAGTGCTGCACATTTCTTAGCACTTAGGTCTGATTCAGGTGATGTTAGTATCATTTAAGATAGGGATGGTGCTTTATCCGTTTAACAAAGAATTATGTTTGTTTTGAGTCCATCCTCACTTGATATTTTTGCAACTGTTGCTGTTGACTAGTGGATGTGTGGATAATAAGTTAGTGTTGTTGCTATTAGCAACAGCTGTTTGGTTGGTAGCAAATGTTCATTGAGAGAAAATCAGTTCCTCAATAAGCAAATGCCAAATATGTAAATTTATGAAAGTGGAATACCACAGTTATATGTAAAAACTGCAATATACTTCTATGCTTACATTTATGAACCATTTATGGAATTTAGTATATACCAGCAAGTCTTTCGGGGACCATCTTTACACCTATCTTCAAAATTGGTTTTAATTAGTGCTGGACCTTGATGGTATAGAATAGGGAAGAAAGCAAAAAAGGTCATTAAGACTCTGTTTTCTTTTGTTCTGGTCTCTGTCAAAATGAGTTAACGACGTATGATAATGCCAATTTAAACAATGAGGTGTATTTTTTCTTGAGTTATGAATTTAACTCTGGATCATAATTTAGTCCTGCTTCCCTGTTTGGTTGTCCAGCAACCCATTGGTTTTGTTGTTGTGGCTGGTTAGTTAGTTTCTGAACAGGCATGTGATATTTTCAAATTTTGTGTATGTCTGCAGCATTGGGAGCGGTCTCTACAGGTGATTGACCAAGGGTAGGTGCCTCAAGCTCTCAACTGACAAAAGATGTTCAATGACGGGTTTCTGCATTTCTGGGTTCGAGGTGAATTGGGTTGTGGTAATGGTGAAACAATGTAAGCCTCAAAGTGGAACAACTCTTTAGCAGCAGCAAGGAGTAGTGTAGTCGTCTTAGTCAAAGGTTCTGCTGCATTTTGAATTTGTTGCCTTCATCAATGCTGTGAAGTTTTTATGGACTTGTCTGTAAGCTAGTAACCTCTGATGCTGCCTAGTCAACGTGCACTCCTGAACCTTCTATGTTGCAATAGACTGTGGCTCTGCCTATTTTTGGATTGGTATCTTGAAAGGAGTAGTCCTTGCACCATGCAAGTCAAATGTGATCCGATCCCACTGATCTTTTGGTAAGCATGGGTCATCATGGAAATATTTCGGTTGCATTTGCAAGACAGATCGAAGTTGCGAAAGGGCCTGTAGCCTAGTGGTTACAAGAGCCCCGGTAGCACCTCAGGTCCTGGGTTCGACTCCTCGTGGGAGCGAATTTCTCAGGATTTAACGGCGTTTGTGCTTTCAGTGGTAGGCGACGTTCCCGTCGACAGCGAGGCGCCTGTGGTGACTTCGTCAATCTTGAGGATTTGCCGGCACAGTCTTCGAAGATGCTCCTAGGGGTAGGGTTTGCGTGCGTGTATTCATAGGGATGAGTGTGCGTGCGTTGTGAGTGTCTCCAATGTATTGTGTAATTCGCAGAAAAAAGACAGATCGAAGTTGAAGTAAGTGCAAATATCAATGTTGCAATAAGCATCAGTCATCATCTGAACGAAAATTTATGTTGTTTTCCTGTGGAGTCAGCTGATGCAGCACAACAGCGGTAGAGAAAAGCTGATGACGACGTTGTGTCGCTGCCTTCTTCTGTTTCCTTTGCTAGGTTTCTCATTTGTTAATTCTTTTTTGCTGTATATATGATTCTGCGCAGCGCATTCTCTGTCAACCACAAGGATAACAGTGTGAAATGCTGAATTGTGGTTTGAAAAACTCACACTTCAGTTCGCCATGGGAAACACTCTTGTCAACCTGTGGTCAAATGAAATTCAGTTCACTTTGTGAGGATGGCAGTTTGCAATCCAAATTTTCAAGGCCGTAAAAAGAATTTTTTTATATATATTTTAATTATTTGGGAAAATTATACGACCGTTTGAAAATTTATCAAATTTGTCCACCAACCGCCGTGGCCCACGGCGGTTGGTGGCCGTCCACGGTGGCTGGGGAAACTCCACGGCCTAGCCGCTGTGGGCACGACGAACAACGGCTAGGCTCAACCGTCGTGGACCACGGCGGCAAGGATAAAACTTTATTAAATCTAGTAGAAAATTAAACAAGGGAAATTAAGGACTACTGGTTCGATTATTACAACACAATCACAATAACATGCAGTTCAAATATTACAACACTACAGAAAATATTACAATATCTTAAAAAATGACAAACTTCAGCCATTCTTGCGATGTGACGACCAAGGTTTATCTTTCCTTGTACCTTTTTAGCTGGTGGATTAGCAACACAAGAGTCTGCTGGTGGAGCATAAAGACCACCCGAAGCATAAGACAACCATAAGGAGGTTCCTCTCCTCCTGCAATGGCATCTGCAGTTCTTCTTTGCAAATAATGATGCATGTCTGGTGGAGGATAAAGAGCGTCCCAAAGGAAGTTCTTCTGCTCTTGCAATGGCATCTACAATTACTCCTTACATATATCGAAGGATGTCTCTTTCGAACGTGCTCATTTTCTTCGGATCAGATGCCGCATTTGTGTTTTTCCCCTTCTGATGACCACCACCATTACCATCCTCACCCCCTCCGGCGGCAGAAGTAGACATCTCTAGTTACACAAAAACAGAGAGGGAGGCGGCGGCTGGGTCGGGCAGGACGGCTTGTGTCGCCGCCCTTTATGTAAGTGCGGCATCCGCCACCAACCGTCGTAGTCCACGGCGGTTGCGTTTTGACTTCAATGATGCTCGATCTCGAACCTACTGCTTACTGTACCGGCGCAATTGCTTTTCGGCAGGTTGTTTTTTCTTAATGATTAATTTTTTGTTTTTTAACTTTATGATTAAGAAACTAGATTGTAATAAAGAAAAGCAAAGTGACAAATTGAAAGTGAAAGGTAAGAAATTACCGTCCGAAGGCATCACAACGAGCCCATGGTGAAATGGTCACGCGGGTCGTGGCCCTCTGGCAGGCGGTCGTACGCGTAGAGGGGGACGACTGGCCGACCAATCACAAACCGCTTGTCCCTCCGGCGGGCGGTCGTACGCGTAGAGGGGGACGACTGGCCGACCAATCACAAACCGCTTGTGGCACCAGAGCTGGAGAAGGAGAGGACAACCGAGAAGGATCGGCTCCGCCGAACGACCCTTCAACATCCTCGAGCACAGGACCCTGTACATGCCCGCAAAAAACAGAGTTGCCCCAACTGATCTGGGGGCACAGCGTGCAATGGCGCGTCGGGGATCCTCCGAGCGTGGGGGATCAAGTACCTCACCACTGCGTCACCCTGCGAACTGTAGAACAAGACGAACCCAAAACAACCACAACAGGTACGACTCGAAGAACTTGTCGACTGTCTCCTCCTCGACGTCATCTGCTAGGTAATCAGTCTGCACAAACAAAATCAAACGTTAGTTACATTGTCTCCATATCTTCAAAAACAAAGAGAAATATGAGGTAAAGGTACATACCCTAAACTGTTGCAGCCAAGTCAAGGTGGGTCCATGAGCGTTCGCGAACTCCTGGTACGGGGCGAGGGCGCGATCGTTCCGAGGAACGTTCGTGAACCGAGCGAGGAACTCTGTACGCCACTCAGCGGAGATGTCCGCAGCCCCCAGCGGCTCGCCCTCACGAGGAAGGTCCATCAACAACGACATGTCCTGAAGAGTCATCGTCATCTCGCCGACGGTGAAGTGGAACGTGTGGGTCTCCGGCCTCCAGTGGTCCAGAAGCGCGCTAAGGAGGGAGAAGTCGTACTGGAAGCGTTCATGCGATGCTTTCGAGGAATCACATCGCACTGGCTGTCCCCTGGACTAACCGCGCTACAGGCAGGAGTCCTGCAGCGCATAGCCTGAAACAAATAAGGTAATTTATTAGTTACAACAAAAGGATAAATGAAGGTACAAACAATAACATGCCTTCAGTTCACGTACTTGGGAACCCAAAGGTCGTGGATCGGCAACAACATGCACATAGTGTGGGAACGCACGTGTCCAACAACTCAGGCGTCACGTACGCCTCAACCTCAGCATGAAGAGCAACAACTCAGGCGTCACGTACGCCTCAACCTCAGCACGAGGATCCCGAGCACCGAGCACGAGCCTCGGCCTCGGCCCTAAGCGTGGTACCGAGCCGCATCCATAGGCGCAAATTTCGCATACAAAAATTAAATATACAATTAAAAAACCAGATAAATAATTTTCTACAATTTCTAAAACAGATGAACTAATTTTCGGCATTTTCTAAAGGAGAAGAATTAATTTTCTAGAATTTCTAAACATGCTAAAGTAATTTCTACAATTTCTAGAACAGATAAACTAATTTTCTATATTTTCTAAACAAATTAAAATAGTTTCGATAATTTCTACAATATCTACAACAGATAAATTAATTTTCTTGAATTTATAAATTAATTAAAATATTTTCTATAAATTCTAAAACATATAAATTAATTTTCTACATTTTCTAAAGGAGATGAATTAATTTTCTAAAATTCCTAAACATGCTAAAGTATTTTTTACAATTTCTAGAACAGATAAACTATTTTTCTATATTATCTAAACTAAAAAACTAATTTTCTAAATCTAAAATAATTTCTAAATTTTCTAATCTAAAAACTAATTTTCTAAATCTAAATTAATTAATTTAACTAACTTCTAAATTTTCTAATCTAAAAACTAATTTTCTAAATCTAAATCTAATTATCTACACTAATTACACTAATTAAAATAATTAAAAACACATACATACCTGGAGGAAGAGATCGGCGGCAGGCATGGGGGATGGCGGCTGCCGTCGCCCTTTATATAGGCGCGACTGCTGCCGTCCGCCACGGCGGGAAGGATCTACCCCCGTGACCCACGGCGCCCGCACCTCTTACTGTCGTGGCCCACGACAGTAAGTTGCCGCGAGACCCACAAGTTGCAACGACCATGGGTGGTCACCTAACTGCCGTGGCCCATGGCGATAGGCCTTCTCCACCGTGACTTACGGTGGTTGATGTTTAGTTTTTTTGATAAATTTCGAAACAGTAGTATAATTTTTCGAAAATGATTAAAAAATATATTACAAAATCCCGCGTAGAGTTTGCACTTACGCTCACCAAATAAAATGCGCCAAGATAGGAAATTCGGCCCATCTTCATTCAAATTATGACTCAATTCGGCCCATCATAAGGACCTAAGCAGGCCGAATGGGTCTTTACAAGAGATCGAGGTCGTTACGACCCACGGCCACGGCCCTTCTTCCTATGGACCCTCTCGCTCTTGAGTCGCCCGAGACCGCCGCCGACCAAGGCCTCGTTCGGTTATTTGTGATTCATTCCTGAGCAGGAATGGTTCAGGGGGTGGATTGAGTGAATCCCCTTGTTTCACTTGATCCTTGTTTGTTTCAAATCCTATCTGGGAACCATTCCATCCTATACAAAGTGTGTTCGTTTGTACAGGGTTTATTCCTGAATCTTAACAGTTAACACATTCCCATACTCCATGAAGCAATTGAACTCATACAAATACTAAGTAGCAGCACATGTTATGGAAAGTCTGATTCGCGAGTCAAATAAATGACTTACAACTAGGTCATGTGCCTCAAACATTTTTTTTTCAAACTGCATGAACTACAAAATCCTCTTCCAAGAATTTAATTTAGCACAATAGACTATTAGAAAAATTGAAAGAAACTGTCATCCAAAGCTAGTCCCATCCTATAGAAAATTCACTTGCCAACACAAACACGCCATGCATCAGGCCTTCACCTCCCTAGAGTTGCCAGGCTGCCACACCATCTGTTTCCTGTGAACAAGAGTCATTACATTAACAGTTGATGAGACAAACACCAATATACAATTTTTTCAGACAATCAGACCAATTGATTGTACAATCTCATCAGAAATCAAACCAGGTACACATAAGAAAGAATATTGCAACCAAAAATTTGCATCAAGGTAAGATAATTTGTAGAACTAATTGAAGTGCAAACTGTTTGTGCCCTGTTCTTAATTATTTTTGGCAGTGCCTCCACTAAACAAGCAGTTTGACAGTGCAAACTACTTGTGCCCGGTGCTTAATTATTTTTCCTTTCCACGCTAACAAGACATAACACTGAAATTGAAACCACTAAAGTCCACAAATGCAAGATTCAAAACCATGTGACTGAAGTATAAGAAGAGAGGACTAGGAGTTTCACAAATCATGATCTGACAGAAGATCCAAGGCTCTCAAAAGCAAGAATAGTACTCATACAAGAAAATCACATCTGAAAAACACAAGCCATGCTATCATCAGAAGAACTATAAGCATTTGTTTTGTACAACAGTAAAATTCTCTGACCACACAAGCATCCATTTCAACATTCCCTAAATTAGAAATATTAAGTCAAAATAGGTTACTGGGATAGTTAAGTTATTGGTGAAATTAACATATGCCGAAATAAATGGCAAGTAGATCAAATAATTGTAAGTTTCAGTAAAACCATAACACATCTTTAGCTAGAGAGGACTATCATGCATAGATCATGTACTGCATGTGGAATAACAAATGCCTACAACACCATATGTGGAATAAATGAATAATGAGTCCAGAATAGGGAAGTATAAGAAGTTACACCACATGCACTCTGAAAAAACTGAAACTAATACATGCAACTGTAAACAAAAATGCTAATTACATAATTTTTATTATTTTGCTTAATAAAGAAATAAGCAGTATCAACATGCAATCTGCCCAAAGAAAAGCGCTAACAATATTTGGACCGCATTACAATTTGGAAAGTATAGGTTAGACGTGCACCTTTAGATTATATACAAAGACACACCTTACCCAGTGAGAACGAGATTACGGTCTGTACATGTGGCACTTGTGGCAGCACCATTCTGTCCTTCTATTTGTGTTCACGTTAACAGACACAAAAAGAGCAAGGTTACATTGCACATCTCAAGTTAAATAAGTGATTCAAGAATAGTGTGTCTTGTATGTTCCATTGCACTGTTAGATTAACCACCTATCACTGACCACATAATTTGTAAAGAGCATGCCTTGAGTTGGATGAAACAACCTATTCAACAAGCAATGCTTGTTACTGAACTTTCTACAAACATCAAGTAATGTGAAGAAATATAGTGATTCAGAGATCTATTTCATACATGATGATGATTCAGAGATGCAGTTCATACTTGCACCTACAGATTCAAAGATGCAACAATTCATCCATAAAGAAAATACTACGGAGATGCAGTACATATTGTCCAATGGCAGAATGGATTGAGCCCTTCATCCATTAATCAAAAACTAAAGAAAT
The DNA here is from genome assembly GCA_947561735.1 of Cenchrus americanus. Classification (NCBI taxonomy): domain Eukaryota; kingdom Viridiplantae; phylum Streptophyta; class Magnoliopsida; order Poales; family Poaceae; genus Cenchrus; species Cenchrus americanus. Next base: position 226,206,034 of record OX387245.1, on the reverse strand, counting down.
GAATTACTCAACATTGGATTGGGCCCTTCACTTTCTTTAATTAATTTGGAGTTTGGTGCTCACCTGCCGAACACTAGGCTCAGTCAGATCGAGTTACAAGCAAGTTGGTGTTGGATAGGTGACGCAAGAAATTGGAACCAGAAATAAAATAAATAAAGAACGAAAGCAAACTAGGGATTTGGCGCAGAAGAGCATATCAGAAGTCGATTTGGAGGAAGGTTTAGGCAACTTAGGAAGCGGTGGAGGCCATTTGCAGGGTGCCGGGGTAGACACAGGGGAAGGACGCGGCGGCTGTTGCGTTGACGGGCTGCAAGGTCGCGCACGCTCGATCTTGTTACCCACGCCGGCCGCCGGAGAGGGGAAAGGAGAGGGTGGGAGAGCGGAAGGTGGCTTACCGGAGAGAAACCGGCAGTGGAGATGGTGGACGCGGTAGGGGAGGTGCTCGTCGGCGAGGCTGCACGCCTGCAGGCCTCCACCTCACGACGCCGCTTGGTCGCGTCTCGCCATCCCGCGCCGCGGTCTTGGTCGCCTCCCGCGCCGTGTAGGGTTTCGATCCGGAGGGTCAGACACGGGGATTGGAGTTGGCCTGTGGATTGAGCTTTAGGAACCAAACCAGCTCTGTGTAGATTTCAAACCGGCCCAAACCGAACAGCGAATTTCGTGTGGCCTTGGTTTGGAGCCGGCCCACCTCGTTCCCCTCGGATTGAGCCCAATCCGGGGAAACCGAACGAGCCCCAATTCAAATTTCAAACCCCCCGCTCCCCTTCCGAGTTCCGCCGAGGTCTCTCAGACGCCATGCAGCATGGCGGCGCCGACAGGAGCTTGTTGAAGAGATACTCCTCCGCCTCCCGCCGGTCGACCCCGCGAGCCTCGTCCGCGCCGCACTTGTCTGCAGGCGCTGGCGCCGCCTCGTCGCCGGCCCCGGCTTCCGCCGCCGGTTGCGCGAGTTCCACCGCACGCCGCCGCCCTTCCTCGGCTTCCCCGCAACTTGAGCTCGGTATCCGGGTTCTTCCCCACCTCCTTCATCTTATCATCTACGCGCCCCCCCCCCCCGGAGACCGCGGCCGGCGCGCGCCCGACGCGTCGCGACGCCCGCCACGGCCGCGTGTCCTCCTCCACGGCGTGCCCCCCGCTCCCCGGATGGCCGGCGGAATCCCCTGGACAGCAGCCTCTTCGTGTGGGAAACGATCACACATGATTCGAGGGCGCTCCCGAAGCTGCCGCAGGAGGCGTACGCCGGGAGCCTGAGGAGCTGGAAACGCGGCTGTTCTCTGCGCGGGCGGCCCGAGCGGCGGCGCGCCGCCGCCTGTGACCGCCGCCATGGCTGCGGCCGCAAACCCTTCGTCGTTGTGGCAGTGAGCAGTCATCCGAGGCTGATTCGTAGAGCAACCGGACGTATGCCCTGGCAGATGTGCAGGGACCTTCTTGCTTTGCGGAGATGCGCTGTATTTCAAGGATCAATTCGGCAAAGGAATTAGCTTCTTGCTTTAGCTGGTTAGAAGCACACGTTCAGTACTAATAAAGTGTTTTCTCAACAGCTGATGCTATTTTCCATATTTTTATCAAAATTTCAAGTGTTTGATAAAACTGAATGTGCCATGTGAGGGTATTTTGGCCAGGGTAAAATTTAGTTTGGTAGTGGTGGTGGTGGCAGCAGCAGCAGCAGTTGCAGTGAATGAATCGCATATGCTTTATGGTGGACAATTTGTTAGCATCAGTGAGGAGGTCACTACATACTCACTAGTCACTAGACTCACTACTGCCTTGAGTTTTAGTCTTCACTGGTTGCACCTTTTATTTAAGGGGCCATACCTTTTCGATAGTTATTTTTTTCGATAAGCGAAACTTTTTTTCAATAGTTACCTTACCACTAGTACCAACAATCCTATTATATTGGGTTTGGGCTTGGGGCAAAGCTGGCAACCCCTGCATTTTCCTTATTTATGAATTTGAGTACTCCACAACTCCAGCAATGAATATAACTCATTAGTCATTTCTTCTGAAAACGTATAGGCTGAATAAAATGAGCATTTGAGAAGTAAAACACTACGCATGCACGCACCTTTCAAAAGCCTTTTCCCCTATATGGAAACAGAAATATATCTTGGGGTGGAACCCTTAACCATCGAACTCTTGTGAATTTATTCTATCTCAAGGTATAATGTAGTTTATTTAGTATTTTAAGATACATAACCATTAATTCGATTACTAGAATACTATAACTTGTATATTACCCATGCGTAGATAATGATATCTAGGGATGGATTCGGATCGGATACGCACGGATACAAATTCGGATGTCACCATTTACCACATTTTATTTTAAATTTGGATACGAATACTATCGAATACGAATACAAAGCGGATATTTCGAACGGATTCACATTCGAATACTTACTCGACTAGTAAAATGCACGTGTGGCATGCACGTGTTTGAAAGAAAACTTTTACTTGTTGTGAAATACTCCAATTATTTCAAGAACAGATGCTAGGCTATGCTACTACCAATAAAATACTTTAACAAATATATCACTTGCAAGTATTACAGATAATCTTGATGGACTAAATAATGAAATCCATTCAAGCCCTTGCATAATCTCCATAAGGATATACAGATGATATTTTCTTTATCCAATAATTGGTACAATTACCTTTGTTAATCTTCCCAATTCTGATTATTTACAAGATCATTTCCTTTGTCCTCTGTCCAGAATGAATCTTGTGTATAATCATCCTCGAATGTAAGAACAGTAATCTAACAATACAGTAGCTTTCATAGCTGGTGCATGAAGCACTATTCGGCAACCACATCACATGAGGATGGGACAAGGTAATGCTGATATTTTCCAGGGCCACAAGCTCATTGCAGATTAACAACTAATGTTCCATTGTAGCTATCTGAAAACCAAGAATAGACAGTTGAATATGTAAGATGGCAAGCTGTTTTGACAAAAGAAATAGACCTGATATTGTGACAACCGAATATAATAGGGTATCTAAATAAAGAGCATATCAACCTAGATATTGTGACGGATGAATAAAACATGGTCCGACTAGCTATAACAACCAATGACAACATAACTAAATTCATTTGTTATCATGTGTCAGTTGACAATAGCTTAAATTAATTTATTGTGAAACAAAGTCTTTCAAAGGTACGAAGGTTGATACTATGAGGTTGTATGTGCACATTAATCTAATGTTTCTGGAATATACCAGATCATAAGTATTAACGATTTCACTTGAATAGGCAACTGAATTCCAATATTATGCTTGAAACAAGTATTTTTCAAGCATTTCATTGAGTGGAAAAAACAACCACCCCACGTTCGTACAGAATGACATATGCATTTAGTAATGGGAAATCAAAGGAACCTACAATCTTATACAACAAAAAATGGAAGAAGCACAATCAGTTGCTTCTTTCCTAGGTAAGAAATCAAAGCATTAAGGTGGAAAAAGAGAATGGAAAGCACCGACAAGTGAGAAAATCTGAAGCGATTCTAGACACTCCAAGTGAGCTCCAACATCCACACAATGTGCCTGGAGTTTCTCCTTGTCAACAACCTTAAGCACAGCTAATCCACCAGCAAGTTGAACAGGAATTTTTGAGAGAGATGACTGTGATCTTAGGAATTGTTACAAGATCTCTAGTTTGTTTGATTGAATCCAAAAATTAAAAAAAAAATACGCAAACATGTGGCAGTCCATAACATAGAGACTTGAAAGGCATTAATTGCATACATAATGAATTCATCTACACTGTGACTACATGAAGAAAAGATAGAGATACACTATTTTACTTTGAGACTGGCATCCCTTTTGGAGGTGAGTGTCTCTCCAAAGTCCAAATAAACACAACTAATGTGTGATGCAAGCATGCTATGGTTGTCTGCGGGGGCAATGTGGTCTGCTTCAGCAAAGCATTGATAATATTCGGATGGACAGAACCTGTCATCATAGCCCAAAAGAAATTTAGGCCTCTCTTCCCTTGATCATCAGATTTTCTCTCCACAATGTTCAGATGTATCTACTGAACTCAGAAAGTTCTTCCTAAGATATAATTTTATAATCATTGTCCTAAAATATCACAAAGTTCTTCCTATGAATAATTCCATTGAGAAAATAGCTGATAGGATTGCGGATCCTACCAGGAATCTCCCTCAACGAGTAGGGATGCGAGCTGGCTGCGGGCGGCGGCGAGGACGGCGCTGGGGCGCCGTCGGGCTGGTGGGCGCGCGTGAGAGATGAGAGAAGAGGGCGTCTAGGGTTTGGCAATCTCCCGGCTCCCTCAGGGAAGCCGGAAACTATTAATATGTTTCTGACTGATTAAAATCAAGAGTTTACATGAGTATTTATGAGCGTACGGATTGCTAACGAACCCCCTAAGATTTCCTGAAAAATAAAAGACCAGGCCCTTGGCCCCTGCCCTAGCCGCGCGCGCCCCCTAGCCACGTCTAGGGCGCCGCCCAAAGGTCTTGCCGATCATAACATCTCACCCCGCCTGCGCAAACAGCTCGTCCTTGAGCTGGAAATCAGGGTAGTGGCTGCGAAACTCCTCCAGCTGCTCCCATGTGGCGTCCTCGTCAGGCAGCCCGCGCCACTTGATACGAACATACCACATGCCACGCTACAGCTCTTCGCGCACAGCAGCCTCCGGCTCTGGAAGAATGCGGCCATGGAGCAGTGGTGGCATGATCCCAGGCGCAGCCAGCGGCTCTCCGCGGTGGGGCTTGAGCAACCCCACGTGGAACACGTCATGGATCCTGGCGCCCTCTGGAAGTCGTAGGTGGTAGGCGACCTGACAGACACGTTCCAACACCTGGAATGGGCCAGCATATCGGGGACCCAGCTTGCGCCTAGCCTGGGGGTCGAGCGACTGCGCGGTCCGGTGGAGGAGGCGCGGCCCGGACCCGAGCGTCGACGTCGAGCTCCATGTCGCGATGGCTTGCGTCGTAGTACTTCTTGGAGAGCTGCTGAGCCTGTATAAGTCGCTGGCGCACCTCCGCCAACATCTCGTCGCGGCTGCGGAGGAGCGCAGCCTCCTCTGTCTTGGCCGAGCCGACTGTGTACGGCAGGATCGGCTGAGGCGGGCGCCCGTAGACGACCTCGAACGGGGTGGCGCGGAGCGCAGTGTGGAACGAGGTGTTGTAGCAGTACTCCGCCCACGAGAGCCAATCCACCCACGAACGCGGCCGATCACCTGTGACACAGTGCAAATACATAGCAATCACCTTGTTCACTACCTCAGACTGCCCATCCGTCTGTGGGTGAAATGTCGTGCTCATGCGGAGCTTAACTCCCGCCAAGCCAAACAAGTCGCGCCAGACGTGGCTAGTGAAGACAGGATCCCGGTCGCTGACGATGGACGAGGGAAACCTGTGCAGTCGAATGATGCCGTCGAAGAACGCTCGGGCCACTGATGCTGCAGTGTACGGGTGGCCAAGCGGGATGAAGTGGGCGTACTTGGAGAAGCGATCAACCACCGTCAGGATCACCGACTTGCCTGCCACCTTTGGCAGACCTTCGATGAAGTCGATGGCAATATCTGCCCACACCTGGGAAGGAACCTTGAGGGGCTGTAGGAGGCCGGCCGGCGGACGCGTTTCGGTCTTGTTATGCTGGCAAGTGGTGCACGTACGAACCCAGTCCTTGACCAAGGCCCGATCACCGAGGATGTAGAAATCGGAGCGCAGGCGATGCAGGGTCTTCTGAACTCCTTCATGGCTTGCGGAGTGAGCCAGCTGGAGCGCCTGGTGACGCAGGTCGTCGTGGTCGGGGAGGAACACGCGGCTACCGTGAAGGAGGAGGCCGTCGTCGAAACGCCAGGGCGCCTGGAGCTCACCGGCACCCAGGCGCTGCAGCATCTCCTGTGCGTCAGGCGCCCGTACTGTCGCCTGGCGCACTGTATCGAGGAATGCGAAGGTCGGGCTCGAGCGGATGCACATGGCGTCCAACTCCGTAGCGGCGTCCTGGGAGTGCTCTGCGTTGCGACGAGAGAGAGCGTCGGCCACCGTGTTAAGCCGTCCCGGGCGGTACTCCATGGTGAAGTCGAAGCCGAACAGCTTGCTGATCCACTGGTGCTGCGGCACTGTGGACAAGCGCTGGTCCAGCAGGTACTTCAGACTGAAGTGGTCGGTGTCGGTGCGGAATGTAGTCCCGACACTAATGTGACAACCCGCCCAGGAAAGTACCGTACTATCGCCTAAGACCGATCCACTTTGGCCATTAAGCAATAATAAAGTACCATCCTGTCGTAAGTCGCCGGGTTAACGCCCGGTAAATCACTTGAATAGCACAAGGATCGATAGATGCATTAAAACTCACTCGAAGGCGAGTCCAGAGATACAACAACATTAAACTTCAGATTCGTACCCCGAAGGGTTTAATTATTACAAACCATAGTTTTGGGTCATGACAGAATATTTCAGAGTTTTGAAAAGACACAGCGGAAATTAACTAGCGGAAGCAAGTCACCACGGGAGGCCATCCATGATGCTTCAGTAGTCGTCCTCCTCCCACTCCAGCTCCCAGCCGGGCGGGATCTCACCGGGCCACACATCACTGAAGGCATTACCTGGATCAACACATTATAGCAAAGCTGAGTATACTAATACTCAGCAAGACTTACCCGTCGGTGATACTACTTCACCAAAGCTAGACCATGAAAGGCTTTTTGGCTACTGGGTTGCTTTTGCTAAAAAGTAACAAAGAGTAGGTCCTTACTTTCAATATTTTAGCACAAGTTCTAGTGGTTTAATCTTTACTACATTAGCCAACTAGTACAAACAAGGTTGTACAATACAATTATTCAGACATCATCTTCATCAACTTCCATCATTAGGGATCACATGACTAGTGGAGTAAGTAGTCTCGGATAACGGTGAGAGGCCGACAATCGATTGATTAAAAACCTTGCAAGGTAGACCCAAACACACGGTCGATTGCCCCGCGAGGACAACTCCCCAGGCCGTCCCCATAAATCCTCGGGTTGGGATCGAATCTTACAGTCTTTGGTGCGAGCTATCCGCATACCCCGCGAGATACCCGGAGTCACCATACACCACCGGTAGCTAGCCGTGAGAGCGAATCCCAAGAGTAGTAATAGTAAGATCCCTCACCGCCTCATTAAGGTACTAGGCTTACCGGTCCCATACCCGGCATATGCTTGGTACGTTCAAAAACTTAACCCACATAACCACTGGACCGGAGCCCAGATCCCATGCTCTTACCACGTGAGCAATCCATTTAAGGATGTAGTATGATTCCTATCTAGGAACCTATTCTCGCGAGTGAGGTTATCACCCGACTTGTAACGGTCCTATAGCTTAGCAGCTATCGACCTATCACACTAGTAGGGACCAAAGGTACCTATAGATCATGCATCTAGGGTTTCATTCAACTCCTGAACGTAAATGCACAATCATTCATAGATAATTGAATAAAGAACTTTAAAAACTGGGTTAGATGCACCGGAGCTTGCCTTCGTCGACTAGGTTAACTTGGGCACCCTCGGTGTCGAGTCCGTCCACGTACTGCAGAGAACCTTCTGTCCCGCCTTCCTCGATTTCCGGGACCAGGGAGTAGTTTCCGTCCGGAAGATCTACACGGAATGCGATGCACTTTAGGTGATGTGATAGTTTGTTGTCCTATCCAACTCTAGTTGGTCATATTCACCTTAACAAGCATCTATCTAAGGTTTCTCTTTTAGGAAGGTTATTGGTTGTACATGGATTACTCTTTTATTCCTTATTTGAATAAGGTTTTTATTTAAGATTATCATTTCATGTGGAAGCTTCATTTCCTTTTTATCTTTATCATCAAAGGTGTACTTAATATCCTTTATTTATGAATTAAATTTCTTATCAGTAAGGTTACTTAAATTTCTTTTATTTGTATTAAGTACTATTACCAAAAGAAAAAGGATTTAATTAAGGATTTCTTTTTATTTTAATTTCCCTTTAGTATTAAAAGGGCATTTAAGCCATTTATTTTACCAATTAAATTACCAGAAATCAAATGAGTGCTTCTTAGGCCTAACAGTACCTATCCTGGTCCATTGGACCCACATGTACGTGATGGATGCTAGGAATTTAAATATTATTGAAAATAACAAAGGTTATCTAGTGGTTCAACTTAAATGCATATAAAAAAATAAATAAGCATCAAAATGGTCCAAACTTTCTGGTGCATGTTCTCTGGTCCTAAACAAGTCTAAAAAGCTAGCATGTTCACATGGAACCTCTACTGAACTTGGTTTATTAATTTACAAAGGAAAACATGCATTAAACAAGAATAATTATTTCTTGTACTCCTAAATTCATGATTAATTCACAAGATGTGCCTTTTGACATCTCAAGACAGTATGCAGAAGTTGAGCTCAAGAACATGAATATATTTAACATGAAAAATCACTTAAGCAGTTCTGCCAGAGATGGAAAAACATTTTTATAAAAAGATTCACATGATAACTTTGTGCAACGTTTGGCACAGCATCTAGTCTTAACCTAATTCACAACATATCTAAAGCTCAACTACAGAGAAGCTATACATTTCAAGTTATGACAGATTCAAGCATAACACATTTGAAATTTTTCTGCCAAAACTACTCTGAATCTAGCCACAAGTGTACCACACATGGGTGGGGTTTAACACCCTGAGACCTACAAAATTTGTTTGAGAATTTTTGATATTTTCTGTGATTTTCTAGGGATTTTCTAAGACTGTGGACTGATCTACAAATAAACTAAGTTAAGATTCCTTGCAAACAGGCCCTCGGATTCACATCCATGCCCCCGGCGGCGGCGGGAGGGCTCGCCGGCGGCGATGTGGGGCCCGACCATGACAACAAGCGGTGCCATGATGAAATTGAGCTCACCCCGGTCCTATTGGTGGTGGTGGCGAGGGTGGAACTCGCTCCGGCGCACGGCGGCGGCCGGCGGCGGCGCTCGGGGCGGCTCGGTGTCTTTGCGGCGTAGAGGCCAATTGGCGCAAACAAGCTCGCTTGCAAGCTTGCCCGAGTGCTAGGGAGGCTATCTAGGGGCTTGGACGGCGGCGAGCACGAGCGAGGCGAGCTAGCGGCGGCGGCGGCGGGATGGCGGCGGCAATGGCGCGGGCGGCTCGGTGCGGCGCGCGAGGAGAGGCGGGGGGCCTTTATACTCGGCTCGGGCGGCCTCGTGGGTGACGCACGGGTGACGGCGGAAGATGCGGCCGGTGCTACGCGCGCGTCGAGGCGCGCGCGTACGGCGGCGACGCCGCCGACGGACCGCCGGTCCGTGGCGCGTGCGCGCGTGCGGCGCGCGCGGACGCCAAGGCGCCTCGGGACGGGGCGCATCGGGCGCGGGGCATCGGGACGCGGCGTGACGCGGACGTCGAGGCCTCGGGCGGCGCGGGCACGGACGCCGGGGCAAGGCCGGCGGCGGGCGGGCGGCGGCGGCGCACGGGCGCGCACGACGTCGCGCGCGCGCGCTCTCCGGCTCGGCCGTGCCGCCGGTGCATGCTTTGACTCGATTTTTCTCAAAATTTTTCAACGGAACCGGACCAAGTGATGAATACCAAAGTTGTAGATCTAGGTACCAGCTACAACTTTTACAAAGACTGTATAGGGTTTTGTTGCCTAGATTTGAATCTGTGGGAGTGCCAACTTTGAATGTCAGCATGTGCTTGCCAACAGTGATCTCTGGCTTGCAAGGGCTTTTTCACAATTTTCCCCTCCAAACCAGCAATGCCACTATACATGAAAGTTGTGTCCCTCAACAAGATCTACAACTTTCCCAAAGGTAGAATTTTAAGTGTTTAGGTGAATTTCGGGGAACGCGGCAAAAGTTCCGGTAGACACTTGTGGACACTGGGTGGCAAGGGGGTTTGACCCACCCTTTGACCATGGGTTGGCCCCACAAGTGTTTTAACTATTCACTAGGGTCACTAGGGGTGTGTTAAGGAGTTTCCATGGGTGAGGGCCCAGGTTGACCTAGGGTTGACCATTTGACCGGCTAATCGTGTCATTAGCGTTAATGACGGTAATTAAAAACCTAGGGTGTCACAGCCTACCCCCCTTAGAAAGAATCTCGTCCCGAGATTCGACTTGACAACGAAGAGATGGGGAAAAAGGACTCACTGCTTCGGGATTGGAGGAAGCCCCGATACTTGGTGTCAAGATAATCCTCCGTCTCCCACGTGGCTTCTTCTTCCGTGTGATGGCTCCATTGGATCTTGTACATTCGCACGGTTTGCCTCCGGGTCTTTCGCTCTTTTTGGTCTAGTACCTTTAAGGGATGCTCGACGAGCGAGAAATCCGGCTCGATCCAAGCATTAGCTTCTGTGATGATCTCGTTCTCCGGAACAGGCATTCCTTTCTTCAACTGAGTTACATGGAACACATTGTGAACCGAGGAAAACCGTCCTGGCAATTGGATACGGTAGGCCACGGTTCCACATACTTCTATTACTTCATAGGGTCCAATGTAGCGCGGGGCTAACTTTCCTTTGACTCCGAACCTTTGCACACCTTTGGTGGGGGATACCTTCAAGTACACATGATCTCCCACTTCAAAGTGTCGAGGTGCGGTTCCCTTATCATGATAACTCTTTTGTCTCATCTGGGCCATCTTCAAATTTTCTCTTATCACTTGTACCTTCTCTTCGGCCTCTTTAACTAACTCGGTCCAAAGAGTGTTCTTTCTCCGACTTCGACCAATTCGGTGGGGTGCGGCATCTGCGTCCGTATAGAGCATCGAACGGTGCCATTCTCAAACTGGCCTGATAGCTGTTGTTGCAGGAGAACTCTGCCAAAGACAAGCACTTGTCCCAACTCTTGTCAAAGTGCAAGATGCTTGCTCTCAACATGTCTTCTAGAATCTGGTTTATCCTCTCCGTCTGACCATCAGTCTGGGGATGATAACTGGAACTACGGAGTAGCTGGGTTCCCAAACACTCATGCAATCGCTCCCAAAAACGGGCTACAAACCGAGTTCCTCTATCGAGATTATAGTCTTTGGGATTCCATGCGGACGAACTATGTGGTCCACGTACAACTCGCATCTGTTGTACCGAGTAAGTGGTGTGTACGGCAATGAAGTGAGCGAGTCCTTGGTAAGTCTATCCACGATCACCCAAATAGAATCCTTCTTCCTAGGGGTCGGGGGTAAACCTACAATAAAATCCATACTAATGTCATCCCATTTCCACATAGGTATCGACAGGGGTTGGAGTACTCCCCGCCGATTTCGGATGACTTGCTTTCATCCGGTGGCAAGTATCGCACTCGGCTACATACTTGGCTACATCCACCTTCATGTTAGACCACCAAAAGTTCTGCTTTAGATCTTGGTACATCTTGGTACTACAGGGATGGATAGAGAATTTGGACTTGTGAGCTTCATCTAGAATGATCTTCTTGATTTCCGGGCCAACGGGGACCACTAGACGTTTTCCAAACCGGACCACACCTTGGTGATCTTGCTGAAAACAAGTGTACTTTGGGTCTCCTTCCACTGGTTTCTGCCTGATGGTTTGGATATTCGCATCATTGCGCTGGGCCGTGACAATTCTGTCATAAAGGCTGGATTCTGCCGTCAAGGCATAAAGAATTCCCTGCGGTACCACTTCTAGGCTGAGCTTTCTCATTTCTTCACACAGGGGTTCGCTGACTGGCACCAACTCTAGGTGGTTGCAATGATCCTTGCGGCTAAGAGCATCCGCAACAACATTTGCTTTGCCAGGATGATAGTGCACTTCTAGATCATAATCCTTGATCAACTCAAGCCATCTTCTCCGCCTCATATTCAATTCGACCGGGTGAAGATATATTTGAGGCTCTTGTGATCGGTGAAGATATTGCAATGATTGCCCATTAGATAATGTCTCCATATCTTGAGGGCATGAACAATAGCGGCTAACTCAAGATCATGGGTAGGATAGTTGAGTTCATGGGGTCGAAGGGCTCGCGAAGCATAGGCAATGACTCGGCCTTCTTGCATAAGGACACGCCCAAGACCGGTGCCTCGATGCGTCACGTAAAAACTTCAAATGGCTTGGAGTTATCGGGCTGAGCTAGCACTGGGGCTGAAGTCAGATGTTGTCTAAGGGTGTGAAAAGCTTTCTCACATGCTTCACTCCACACGAATTTCACTCCCTTCTTGAGTAATTCGGTCATGGGTTTTGTGATTCTAGAAAAATCAGGAATGAATCGACGGTAATATCCTGCCAATCCTAGGAAACTGCGGATTTGATGTACGGATTTGGGTGGTTTCCAATCCATCACCTCCTGAACTTTACTAGGATCTACGGAGATACCATCGTGGGAAATGGTGTGCCCCAAGAATTTAACACTTTTCAACCAGAATTCGCATTTGGAGAATTTAGCATAAAGCTGATGATCTCGCAAACGCTGAAGGACAACTCGGAGATGGTTGGCGTGTTCTGCCTCGTTTTTAGAATAGATGAGGATATCATCGATAAAGACCACGACCAATTTGTCGAGCTCCGTCATTAATACGGAGTTCATGAGGTACATGAAGTAGGAAGTCGCATTAGTGAGTCCGAAGGACATGACTAAGAACTCGTAAAGACCATAACGAGTGGAAAAAGCGGTTTTAGGAATATCGCATGGTCGAATCTTGATTTGGTGGTAGCCAGAACGAAGGTCAATCTTAGAGAAGACTTTGGCACCAGCCAATTGATCGAACAGTACATCAATTCGAGGAAGTGGGTATTTGTTTTTGATAGTGACCGCATTTAGCGGTCGATAATCTACGCACACTCTCAAGCTACCATCTTTCTTTTTGACAAAAAGAGCAGGGCAACCCCAAGGAGAAGAGCTCGGGCGAATGTAACCCTTATCCAACAATTCTTGGAGTTGGGTTTTTAGCTCGGCTAACTCTTTGGGTGGCATGCGATAAGGTCTTTTGGAAATGGGTGCGGTACCGGGTTGGAGTTCAATCACAAACTCGACATCTCTGTCTGGTGGCATACCAGGCAACTCGTCAGGAAATACATCCGGGTACTCACACACTACTGGAATCTCATCAAGGGAGGAGATAATGGTCGCATAGGCACAAGAGTCGGTACCGTCCCAGAAAGGTAGGTACAAGGTAGTGTGCCCGACCGTAGGAGAGTGGATCTCTACGACCCTATCTGATATATCTAGAACCACCTTATGTTGATTCATCCATTCCATACCCAAAATAACATCCATGCTTCCTAACCGGATGACTATCAGATTAGATTGAACGACCCGACTTCCTAGTCTTAGGGGAACTCCAAAGATCACTAATTGAGACGTGATGTTTCCACCAGGTGTGGTAATTTTATAAGTAGATTTGGTTGGTACTCCTCTTAGACCCAATTTGTCTAGTAGACTCTCATTTATGAAACTATGGGTGGCTCCCGAATCAAATAAGACCTTGACCGGAGCGTTATTGATAGAGAATGTACCCGTGAGTACTGGAGCTCCTGCGGGAATGTCACTCATGGTGGTGAAGTTCAACTTGCCCTGGCGCACTTGCACCATGGGTTTCTTAGCCGGAGTGGCGGGCTTGTTTCCCGTATTCTGGTTCTGCGGGTTTGGCTTGATCTGCCTGGGCTTGGGACACTCATTGATGTAGTGCCCCGGGCGGCCGCGGTTGTAGCAACGGCGATCACCAACATCACGAGGGGGTGCATTGGGCTTTGGAGCCCCGTGGTCGGGCACGGCGGAACCGGAAGTTCCCGGTAGGTTTGCCCTGGAATGGCTTCATCGTCCAGCGTCCAGTTGAAGATTGCTGGGATGGGCCTGGAGCTTCCTTCTTCACAAAGCGAAACTTCTTGTGTGTTCCGCGGCCTGGGGTGAAACCGGACACTCTCTTGTTGTCCCCATGGGCTTTCTTCATAGCATCTTTTTGCGAGATAGCTTTATTCACGAGCTCATGGAAGTTGGCGGGCTCGAGCAGATTTAGGCGCTCATACAGCTTGCCATCAAGCCCGTCGCGGAACCTCTCCATCTTCTTGGCATCCGTATCAACATGATGCCCACCGTACTGGCATAAGCTATTGAATTTCTGGGCATAGCGGTACACGGAGTCAGATCCTTGACGAAGGGCTAGCAGCTCCCTCATCTTCCGGTCCATAAGACCCTTGGGGATGTGATGACTCTTGAAAGCTTGCTTGCATTCTTCCCAAGTCACCGCGTGATTTCGCCGCATGGACTTGAAATGGTCCCCACCACATCAAAGCTTCACCTCGCGGTTGCGGGGGCTGCGAAGTTCGCTTTGTTCTCCTCCGAGCAAGGCAGCACAAAGGCAGAGAATTTCGCCTCTATGGCCTTGACCCAAGCCTCGGCTTTCAGAGGGTCTTCGGCCTTCGCGAACGTTGGCGGCTTCATGGCGATGAACTGGGCATACGTGGTGACCTGGTTAGGTCCCTCGTGGTTGGCCCCATGTGGCGGCCCTCGGTTCATCTGCTGGGCGATCTGCTGCTGTGTCTGCAAGATCTGGCGCAGCACCTCAGTCTGGGTGGCCATGAAAGCCTCCGTCAGGTTCATGGGCGGGGGTGGTGGCAAGTCGCCACTACCACTTGCTCCAAAACCGTTGGGAGAGCTGCGCGTGGTTCCCACCATCTGAAAAGTGAGCGTTATTAGTGAGATAACCAAAAGCTTACTCCCAAATGATGACAAGCACGATCATGCATTATCACATCTCATTAGTAATAAGTAATGAGTACAGCAACAAGCACCATATTTTATAGCCACCAAGATTTATAGAATCGTTTCTCTTAACATGGTTAGGACGGTGATTGCACACTGCGCGGCTCCTAATCACTTCCGAACGATCGTCGTTATCCCGGATACCACAGAAGATGGTATACGAACGAGCACTTATATGCTGGCAACGAGTGACGTTCGCAAAGATGCTTTGTTTTACCTACGTTCATAGGAGATAAACAATGCATTCTTCGACAAGCGTGATCGTTCGCAATGAATTATCCAAGGATACGGCATTTAGCATAAAACAAATTCACTTTTAGAGACAACGAAATTCACTTAAAGCATACAAGCTTGAATATTCTTATTACAACATGACAGAACAAGGTTCAACGTCATTACAACTCGGTTTTGAAACATCAAGACAACACATGATACAATAGTTGCTCGGCACGAAAACGCGCTGTCAAGCCAACTACTCCAACATCTCTAATACAGCTCGATAAGATCGACATCCTGCTGCTCCCTGCTGTCGGCAACCTAGTTGCCCACTGAAGCACCACTGTACGAAGGCGAAGCTGGGGGAGTCGGTAGCGGTGGTCTCGCTCGGCTCGTCGATCCGGACCGGACACGGCCCCGCTCGCTCCTCCGGTGTGCTCATCGGGGGCGATGGGTCAGAAGGCCACTATAGCCTCGTAAGGCCGCCACCCGTACCTCGGCCTCCCCGCACCTCGCTGCCGCATATCGCAATGTTCCGCAACGGGGTCGGCCTCTCCAATCTCGTGTGCGTCGGCATCCTCCTCTAGTGCATTGTTCTCCGTCTCTAGGTCCACGATCCTCCGGAGGTTGTCACCTCTCTCAAGCTCCAACCGGAACCTCCTAGTACGCAACCCGTCGTTCTCCTCGCTGCACCCAGGGTAAGCGTGAAGTTCGACCGCCGGTGCGCGGCTGAAAGCGCTCCCAATCGCGCCTAGATGCCTCCAAGCGCCGTGCAATAATCGCTGCGGTGTTAAAACGCAGCCCCTGGAGTGTGAAAACCACGTTCAGACAACGGGCAAGTGTCTGAGTAACATCCAACGGCTCTGCTAGGGTCAGTAACTCCCGTAGATGGTCCAAACGGTCCAACCAAGCTGGGTCGTGAGGACTCACAGCTGGAAACAGTCCAAACGGTGAAAGAGCTACCACAGTAGGGTTGTGGTCACAAAAGTTTGTCAGCACTCTGAGGGCGGCTGACTCCACAGACTCGTGCGTGATAAATCCCCAGTAAATAAAACTCAGGTCAAACCAGTCGGCGTGGTCATGGTGCGGCAGCACAGTCACGATCACCCTGCAACGGGGAACACCAAAACGCTCAAACTCCTTCACCTCGTACGTCGGCGGGGTACGGTAGCCTGCGGCACTGAGTGCTTCCCACGCCAAGCGCGGAAAACCCTCCCGGTGCAACCCGTTGGTACGGATCGTACCGTCGGCGTTGAACTAGTGAAACACGGGGAAATCCATCCGTACACAAAGGTAACCCATGTCGGATCTCAAAGGAGAACGGCATGACAAATGGTGAAGTTACGGCGCTTGTGAACAAAATTTCATAACCAAAAGCCCAGAAACCTCAAAATTTTCCCAACTTTTAAATTAATCCTTTAATACTCATAATTGGGATTTTATGGTTGAATAACGATCAAGGAAACAAGATGGAGGGTTCTTAACTAGGATGTGCCTAAAGGAAAAGTGAACCAACCCAACAACTAGAATTGAGACTTGCTAATACAAGGTAATTAGTTGAGGAACAATTGTTTTTAACAATTTGGTTTAGTTAACCTAGCACAAGATAAACACAATTTTTCACAAAATTTCGGCAGCATGACGGCTAGGTATGAGGGGTACTTCTAATTTATAAAAAGCACACACTAGCATAATCTTCCTTAGAGAACATATGGAAATTCGATTTTTGGGGTCTATTTTAGTTGTTTCGATTTTTAACATGCATGCAAGACGTCCTATTCGACCTCACATGGCAATCAAGCCAAAAATCGAAGTTAGTGCCGGTGGCAAGGCTTTTATTCGTCTCTCCCTATAATATCTAGTCGAGAGCTATACGGTACTCGCTTAACAACTAACGAAGCGCTGTTATGTACCTGCAGAAAACGAACCTTTCGTGCCAGCACGTCACGAAAGCATCCACATACATTACCGTTCACTATAGAAACGGTATCCATGCGTTAAGCCACTGCATGGACAGCGTCCAACCTCGGACACCCTCCGTTTGAATGGAGTGTATCCTTGCCTCGCATGAGCGACATGCGGAATGCTCACGTATGAAACACGTGGCGACACACAACTCACAAACAGACGCGAAGATGGGATCCTTGGAAGGGATCACTCCATCGACCCTCGCAATTCCCGTGATGCGGAACAGCACACGTATAAAACACGTGGCTCCTAGTTTGGTTGTGCATAAAAGTAAGTCTGACATAAAGTAATGTGCTGGAAGTTAGAAAAAATAAACCATAAGTTATTTAAGCCACCTGAAAGAACCCAAAATTCCCTCTAGGGCCTCTCGGTCTAGTTTATCCTTAGCGGACCAACGTATTTTGGAAAATCAGACAATCTTGGCATATTTTATTCAAAAATCAGTGATTAAGGTTTATTAATTAATCTCTGGTGCATATAAGCTCTGATGCCAACTGTGACAACCCGCCCAGGAAAGTACCGTACTATCGCCTAAGACCGATCCACTTTGGCCATTAAGCAATAATAAAGTACCATCCTGTCGTAAGTCGCCGGGTTAACGCCCGGTAAATCACTTGAATAGCACAAGGATCGATATATGCATTAAAACTCACTCGAAGGCGAGTCCAGAGATACAACAACATTAAACTTCAGATTCGTACCCCGAAGGGTTTAATTATTACAAACCATAGTTTTGGGTCATGACAGAATATTTCAGAGTTTTGAAAAGACACAGCGGAAATTAACTAGCGGAAGCAAGTCACCACGGGAGGCCATCCATGATGCTTCAGTAGTCGTCCTCCTCCCACTCCGCTCCCGGCCCGGCGGGATCTCACCGGCCACACATCACCGAAGGCATTACCTGGATCAACACATTATAGCAAAGCTGAGTATACTAATACTCAGCAAGACTTACCCGTCGGTGATACTACTTCACCAAAGCTAGACCATGAAAGGCTTTTTGGCTACTGGGTTGCTTTTGCTAAAAAGTAACAAAGAGTAGGTCCTTACTTTCAATATTTTAGCACAAGTTCTAGTGGTTTAATCTTTACTACATTAGCCAACTAGTACAAACAAGGTTGTACAATACAATTATTCAAACATCATCTTCATCAACTTCCATCATTAGGGATCACATGACTAGTGGAGTAAGTAGTCTCGGGTAACGGTGAGAGGCCGACAATCGATTGATTAAAAACCTTGCAAGGTAGACCCAAACACACGGTCGGTTGCCCCCGCGAGGACAACTCCCCAGGCCGTCCCCATAAATCCTCGGGTTGGGATCGAATCTTACAGTCTTTGGTGCAGGCTATCCGGCATACCCCGCGAGATACCCGGAGTCACCATACACCACCGATAGCTAGCCGTGAGAGCGAATCCCAAGAGTAGTAATAGTAAGATCCCTCACCGCCTCATTAAGGTACTAGGCTTACCGGTCCCATACCCGGCATATGCTTGGTACGTTCAAAGACTTAACCCACATAACCACTGGACCGGAGCCCAGATCCCATGCTCTTACCACGTGAGCAATCCATTTAAGGATATAGTATGATACCTATCTAGGAACCTATTCTCGCGAGTGAGGTTATCACCCGACTTGTAACGGTCCTATAGCTTAGCAGCTATCGACCTATCACACTAGTAGGGACCAAAGGTACCTATAGATCATGCATCTAGGGTTTCATTCAACTCCTGAACGTAAATGCACAATCATTCATAGATAATTGAATAAAGAACTTTAAAAACTGGGTTAGATGCACCGGAGCTTGCCTTCGTCGACTAGGTTAACTTGGGCACCCTCGGTGTTGAGTCCGTCCACGTCTTTGCGAGAACCTTCGTCCCGCCTTCCTCGATTTCCGGGACCAGGGAGTAGTTTCCGTCCGGAAGATCTACACGGAATGCGATGCACTTTAGGTGATGTGATAGTTTGTTGTCCTATCCAACTCTAGTTGGTCATATTCACCTTAACAAGCATCTATCTAAGGTTTCTCTTTTAGGAAGGTTATTGGTTGTACATGGATTACTCTTTTATTCCTTATTTCAATAAGGTTTTTATTTAAGATTATCTTTTCATGTGGAAGCTTCATTTCCTTTTTATCTTTATCATCAAAGGTGTACTTAATATCCTTTATTTATGAATTAAATTTCTTATCAGTAAGGTTACTTAAATTTCTATGATTTGTATTAAGTACTATTACCAAAAGAAAAAGGATTTAATTAAGGATTTCTTTTTATTTTAATTTCCCTTTAGTATTAAAAGGGCATTTAAGCCATTTATTTAACTAATTAAATTACCAGAAATCAAATGAGTGCTTCTTAGGCCTAACAGTACCTATCCTGGTCCATTGGACCCACATGTATGTGATGGATGCTAGGAATTTAAATATTATTGAAAATAACAAAGGTTATCTAGTGGTTCAACTTAAATGCATATAAAAAAATAAATAAGCATCAAAATGGTCCAAAATTTCTGGTGCATGTTCTCTGGTCCTAAACAAGTCTAAAAAGCTAGCATGTTCACATGGAACCTCTACTGAACTTGGTTTATTAATTTACAAAGGAAAACATGCATTAAACAAGAATAATTATTTCTGGTACTCCTAAATTCATGATTAATTCACAAGATGTGCCTTTTGACATCTCAAGACAGTATGCACAAGTTGGGCTCAAGAACATGAATATATTTAACATGAAAAATCACTTAAGCAGTTCTGCCAGAGATGGAAAAACATTTTTATAAAAAGATTCACATGATAACTTTGTGCAATTTTTGGCACAGCATCTAGTCTTAACCTAATTCACAACATATCTAAAGCTCAACTACAGAGAAGCTATACATTTCAAGTTATGACAGATTCAAGCATAACACATTTGAAATTTTTCTGCCAAAACTACTCTGAATCTAGCCACAAGTGTACCACACATGAGTGGAGTTTAACACCCTGAGACCTACAAAATTTGTTTGAGAATTTTTGATATTTTCTGTGATTTTCTAGGGATTTTCTAAGACTGTGGACTGATCTACAAATAAACTAAGTTAAGATTCCTTGCAAACAGGCCCTCGGATTCACATCCATGCCCCCGGCGGCGGCGGGAGGGGCTCGCCGGCGGCGATGTGGGGCCCGACCACGACAACAAGCGGTGCCATGATGAAACCGAGCTCACCCCGGTCCTATTGGTGGTGGTGGCGTGGGTGGAACTCGCGCGGCGCACGGCGGCGGCCGGCGGCGGCGCTCGGGGCGGCTCGGTGTCTTTGCGGCGTAGAGGCCAATTGGCGCAAACAAGCGCGCTTGCAAGCTTGCCCGAGTGCTAGGGAGGCTATCTAGGGGCTTGGACGGCGGCGAGCACGAGCGAGGCGAGCTAGCACCGGTGGCGGTGGGATGGCGGCGGCAATGGCGCGGGCGGCTCGGTGCGCGCGCGCGAGGAGAGGCGGGGGGCCTTTATACTCGGCTCGGGCGGCCCGCGGGTGACGCACGGGTGACGGCGGAAGATGCGGCCGTGCTACGCGCGCGTCGAGGCGCGCGCGTGCGGCGGCGACGCCGCCGGTCCGTGCGCGCGCGCGCGTGCGCGCGGCGCGGACGCCAAGGCGCCTCGGGACGGGGCGCATCGGGGCGCGGGGCATCGGGACGCGGCGTGACACGGACGTCGAGGCCTCGGGCGGCGCGGGCACGGACGCCGGGGCAAGGCCGGCGGCGGGCGGCGACGGCGGCGCACCGGGCGCGCACGACGCGCGCGCGCGGCGCGCTCGGCTCGGCCGTGCTTTCGCCGGTGCATGCTTTGACTCGATTTTTCTCAAAATTTTTCAACGTAACCGGACCAAGTGATGAATACCAAAGTTGTAGATCTAGGTACCAGCTACAACTTTTACAAAGACTGTATAGGGTTTTGTTGCCTAGATTTGAATCTGTGGGAGTGCCAACTTTGAATGTCATCATGTGCTTGCCAACAGTGATCTCTGGCTTGCAAGGGCTTTTTCACAATTTTCCCCTCCAAACCAGCAATGCCACTCTACATGAAAGTTGTGTCCCTCAACAAGATCTACAACTTTCCCAAAGGTAGAATTTTAAGTATTTAGGTGAATTTTGGGGAACGCGGCAAAAGTTCCGGCAGACACTTGTGGACACTGGGTGGCAAGGGGGTTTGACCCACCCTTTGACCATGGTTTGGCCCCACAAGTGTTTTAACTATTCACTAGGGTCACTAGGGGTGTGTTAAGGAGTTTCCATGGGTGAGGGCCCAGGTTGACCTAGGGTTGACCATTTGACCGGCTAATCGTGTCATTAGCGTTAATGACGGTAATTAAAAACCTGGGGCGTCACAACTAACTAGTAGTAAGCGCCAAGGTCTATCCCTCAATGGTCGGTGCTAAGCAACTAGAGACACAGGATTTATCCTGGTTCCGGCCGGGTCGTACGTCCAGCAGTGGTGTGCTCGAGGCGCTGTACTGCTTTGCACCGGGGTGCCTGTAGTGGGGCGGCTACAAGCAAGGCGGGAGAGGAGGCGCGGCCTCCAAGTCCCTGGTGGAGTGATCGAAACGAGTTCTGATGTTGTGGGAGAATTGAGGAGCGTATGTGTGTTGTTCCCCTCTGTCCCCTGCGGCGAGGGGGTTCACCTACCTTTTATAGACCAAGGAGGGGGCGAATTACAGGCATGCCGCACTATTTAGCTACACGGGGAAGTATGGCGTGCAACGCCGCGGAGTTGGCGGCCGTCCAGGCAGTCCTTGCCACGGTCTCGTCTTCATGGCGTGTCCTGCACCCGAATAGTGGCGGCTTCGAAGGTAAGGGTGTAGTGGTTGGCCGTGGCGTCTTCGGACGGGCTCGAGGAAGCCGTTGACGGTGATCCGTATGGGATACAGTGGCAGGCGTGGCGGCGTCTCGTCCCCGTGCGCCCTACAGCGCCGGGGATGTTTTAGAAGTGCCCGGCATGGTGCTGCAGGCACGGGGGCGGCCGCACAGGATCAACAGTGACGAGGATGGCATTCCGCCGGCCTAACGTCTTGGCTTGCCCCTGCAGATTCATAAGAAAGTGGTTCGAGGGTGTGGCCGGCCCCCTTTCGAGGGCGCGGCGCGTTAGCCGTACGGGAGTAGGCGGCACAGTGCCACGGAGCTGACACTGGCCATGTCGCACAGTCCCCCACAGTGGCGGGGATGGGTTCCCCCCTAGGGAGTTGGCAGTACAGCGCCGGGGCGTGATTCCCAGCGCATGATGGCACGGCTCTGCTGTGTCAGAGCATTAAGTGCTCGTACCCGCGTGCGGGGGCGGGCGTGCTCGTGAGGGGGCCTCGAGCGAGGCGAAGATGAACCCTCGAGCGAGGCGGAACTCGCCCGAGGGAAGCATGAACCCTCGAGCGAGGCGGAGCCCGCTCGAAGGAGACGTGAACCCTCGAGTGAGGCGGAACCCGCTCGAGGGAGGTGTGAGCCCTCGAGCGAGGCGGAGCCTGCTCGAGGGAGCCCTTGACTGGGCCACTCCGGTGGGCCGTGGGGGCTACCGCGGTGTGGGTCGTGCCTTGCGTGTGCGCTTTAAGTGAGAGGTGTTTAGTTTTGGTTTTTTGCAGGTTTTAAGCAGGATTCCCCTGGTTGTTTTAGGGGACCCTCAGGGCTGTCCCCGACAGTCGGTGCGGACGAGAAATTGGCATCCCCACAAGTAGGGGCGCCAGTGGCGCACAACCTGCACCAGGCCGATGAGCTCCCGCTCGTAGGCCGCAAGCTTCAGATGTCGAGCGGCGAACGAGCGGCTGAAGAACACGACAGGGCCGGCGCCCTGGTGTAGCACCGCACCGAACCCGACGCCGGACGCGTCGCAGTCGACGATGAAGAGCTTGTCGAAGTCCGGCATCTGTAGAACGGGTCCCGTCGTGAGGGCGCGTTTAAGCGCCTGGAACGTGTCCTCCGCCTCCTTGTCCCATGAGAAGGCGTCTTGGCGCAGGAGGCGGGTGAGTGGCGCCGCGATCAGGCCAAAGTCGCGGATGAACTTCCTGTAGTATCCTGCAAGCCCCAGGAAGCCGCGAAGGCCTCGGGCGGATCGAGGCCGCGGCCAGGTGGAGACTGCCGCAACCTTGTCCGCGTCCATGGCGACGCCCGCCTCGGAGATGACGTGGCCCAGTTAGGCCACCGAAGGCGCCCCGAACAAGCCCTTCGAGCGCTTAAGATGTAGCTGGTGCGCCCGAAGTTCGTTGAGGACGATGCTGATGTGCTGGAGATGCTCTGCCCACGACGAACTGTAGATGAGAATATCATCGAAAAATACCAGGACGAACCTCCGTAGAACGTCGTTCATCAGAGCCTGGAACGTGGCTGGGGCGTTGGAGATACCAAACGGCATGACAAGGAACTCATAGTGGCTGTGATGGGTGCGAAACGCCGTCTTGTCGATGTCTCCTATGAACATGCGCACCTGATGGTAGCCCGAGCGCAGGTCGAGCTTGGTGAAGTAGCGGGCGCCATGCAGCTCGTCGAGAAGCTCGTCGACCACAAGAATGGGGAACTTGTCCTTTGACGTCCGCGCGTTGAGGGCTCTGTAGTCGATGCAGAAACGCCAGTAGCCGTCTGGCTTAAGAAAGAGGAGAACCGGAGCGGAGAACGGGGACGTGCTCGGGCGGATGATGCCCTGCGCGAGCATGCCCGCGACCTGGCGTTCCAGCTCGTCCTTCTGCAGCTGGGGGTAGCGGTACGGCCTGAAGGCGACGGGTGCGGTGCCCGGCAGCAGATGGATGCGGTGGTCGTACGGGCGGGCTGGTGGCAGTCCCTGTGGCTCCTCGAAGATGGCGGCGTGGTGCTCGAGCAGCCTGTCGAGCATGGGCTGCTCGGCGGCGTCCGCGGCCGCGACTACCGCCGCGGGCCGAGGTGCGCCCGGCCCCAGGGCTGCGTGCCACACGACGGACCGTTCGTCGCGCTGGAAGGCGAGTGTCCATGCGTCGAAGTCCCAGGTGATGGGGCCCAACGTGCGCAGGAAGTCGACGCCGAGGATGAAGTCGAAGCAGCCCAGGTCGATCCCGACGCACGTGATGGTGTAGGGCGCGCCCGCGATGGAGACCTCCACGCCCTGGGCGATGCCGGCGCACGGCAGACGGTCGCCGTTGGCCACCGTGACCCGAAGCTGGTCGCCTTCCGACAACGGAAGACCAAGTCGTCGTAACGTAGCCCCCTGGATGAAGTTATGCGTCGAGCCCGTGTCCAGGAGGGCGAGCAAGGCCGAGGACCATGTGTGGTTCGAGGACCGGTGGATGGTCGCTTCCTTGTGTGATGAGTGATTGACAACGTTGTGTGGACCGATTCTTGGCTAAGTATTGCGAGGTGCGAGGTTGCGGCTTGACTCGTGTTGGTGCGGGTGAAGAACAAGCGCGAAAGGTCGTCGCCGGTGAGGCCTCCGGTGTGGAGAAGACAAGTAGGCTTCGTTCGAGGGACCGGTGGCCGGCGGGGGTCAAGTGCGGGCCGCATGGTGGCATGAACGGCAAGATGAAGTCGTGGACGGTTTCTTGGTTGAGCCTCAAAACCAAGGTCGAGCCGGGACTACGTGGGAGCCAAGTCATGAGTGGAGATTGGCGGAGGCTACACCGAGTTCGCGGGGTTTCCGGTGGTTCACCGAGAAAACCACCGGGTTCCTTGGTTGATCCACAAAGCCAAGACCGGAGAACCAAAGACGGAGGTGCGGCGGCACCGGACCGGTCCGACCGGTGGGTCCGCCGGTCGACCGGTGGGGAGCACCGGTCGACCGGTGTGCGACGACGCGGTCCGGAATCTTCGAAGCGGAGGACACGCGTCGGGATCGCATGGCTTGCGTCGAGGCTACGCGAGGTGCGGTCGCGGGCATCCGTCCGATGGTGAAGACATCAAGAATTCCATATCCGCCCTTGAGGGGCATGTATCCCTAGTTAGTAGAGAAGGGCATTTTAGACATTCGGTTGCCGCCTATATAACCCAAGAGGTGAGAGGATGGCAGCCAACTCTTGGAACCCTAGCTCATTAGTTTTCCTATTTTCCACCTATTTTCTCTAGGTTTTCCTTAGGACTAGCAAGAGAGCTTCACGGAGAGATCTTGTAGAGAGGGATGGATGATCGGGCGGCTTGCTAGACCTTGTACGAACCTTTGTTTCATGTATAGATGATTCGGCGTGGTTCCTCAAGGTTTGGATGTGTTTTCCCCGGTTGTTCTTGGTGGTGATTTTCGGAGCCCTCTCTCGGTGATTTCCTTGGGTTGTTTTCGGGGCTTTTCTCTTGGGGATTTGATGGGGGGGAAATTTGTGGGAACCCTTCGTGGTTCTTTGGGCTATGATTCCCCTCCCAAATCCGTGAGTAAAAGTGCTCGATTTTGGGGTTTCTTGAGTTCTTGGGTTGGAAGTGCTTTCGGCGGGATTTCTTCGATTCCTCCTTTTTGGACGAGATTTGGTGGGATTAAACTTGGCTACGAACTCCTCATGAGGTGTTCATGATATCCCCAAAGTCTTGTTCAAGTCCGTGGAGCAATTCGGGAGATCGAGATTTGGATTTGGGGGAGTTGACCCGCGGGTGCTGTTCATCCCGAGCTGCCCAGGCTACACCGGTCGACCGGTGCTCTTGACCGGTCGGCCGGTGCAAGCCCTTGTGGGTTTTTGCTCGGGTGACGTCTTGGTGAGTTCGTTGTTGTCCCGTGTTGCTTTCTTGTTTCGAGTTTGGGTCCGTTTGGTGGTCGGTTGGCCTTGTTTGGTGCCTTGAGGGCTTTCGGCCGCCATCGGTCCCGACCGGTGTGTCTCACCGGTCGGCCCGTGTAGAGCCACTTAGTGAAAGTTGCTCGGTTTCACCGAGCGGGGACCGGTCGGCCGGTGGTGCTCACCGGTCGACCGGTGTGGGTCTGTAGACTCGAGGTTTGGTTTTTCCGCTGCGTTTCTCGGGTCGGAAGGTGGTGTGTTGGTTCCTAGGTCCGGTGGCACTCCGGTGGCTACGTGGGCTTGACCAACCTTGGTAGTGAGTCGGAGACGTGTGTTTGGAAGCCGCGTTCGTCTTGTTGGAGTTTTCATCTCCTTCGAGAAGAATTTTTATCGGCTCCCATTCACTCCCCCCCCCTCTCGGTTCGCCGTATCGGTCCTTCAAGTGGTATCGAGCCGGTTCGGGTCTTTGTTGACTCTAACCGGTCTAAGATCCAAGGATGGCGTACCGGGAACGGGGTTCGGGTTCTCCACACTTCGATGGCAAGAACTACCGGATGTGGAGCAAGCGGATGGGTGCGTTCCTCCGCGGAAAGGGTCGAGCTGCCTTTGGGATGTCACGGTGGACACGAGGCTATGTCCAGCCGATGGATTTCCTTGCTCCGGGGTCGAGGGACGGATTCGACGCCAACAATAAGGCGGTCGACTACTTGTTTCGTGCTTTGTGTCGGCTGAGTTCGATCGGGTGCACACCGAGCACTTGGCTTGTAGGATTTGGGCGGTGTTGAAGGAGGCTCATGTTGGGAACGCCCGAGTTCGAGGCACGGTTGTATGCGACCTACGGAGAGAGTACGAGAACTTCACTCATCTCCCCGGTGAGTCCATCGATGCCTTGTTTCGCAGGTTCACGGTGGTGGTGAACAACATGAGGGCCAATGTGGACGTGCTCCCGTACGATGATCATGATAGAGCGGTCAAGCTCTTACACTCTTTGGATCGTACGATATGGGGGCGGAAAGTTCGAGGCCATAGTCGAGTCGGAGAGGTATGATACTGCGACGGTGAACGAGCCGTTCTCGAAGCTCAAGTCGGGCCGAGGTGGATAGGGGCATGACTTGCCAAGCTCGAGGGACCGATCGATTCCCATAGTCTTGCCCTTGTTGGTGGTTCCAAAGGAAAGACTAACTCTAACCCATCCACCAGGATGTTCTCGTTTTCCTCTTTGATGTCTATGCCAGATGAGGAGTTTGATGACCTTGGAGAGGACAAGGCGGCGCCGTTGACGAGGCGGTTCGAGAGGCCGCACGAGAACCGCGTGAACATGAGGAGGAACACGAGGACTTGCTTCCGGTGCGGCAAGCGGGACACTTCGTCGCCGACCGCGCCGGAGAAGGCCGAGAACAAGGACAGCTACAAGCACAAGCCGAGGATGAACGATGGCAAGTACCGTTCGAGGCGCGACCACAAGAGCAAGCACAAGAACAAGTACAAGGACGAGCGAAGATCGAGGAAGAAGGAGAGCCGAGGCAAGGCCCGAGCGATGGTTGGAGCGAGCGACGTCGACTCCAGTTCCGCGTACTCCACCTCGAGCTCGAGCGGCGGCGACGACGAGGGAGATCGCCGCAAGAACAAGAAGTCGTCCAAGAACCCGAGCGGGGGTGAGCCGCTTCGCGAGAGATGGCTTCGCACCATGGCGTTGAGCTCCGGCGGCAAGAAGAGCACACGGAGCGACTCGGACTGCGAGTCCGACGACGAGGTGCGTGATGAGCTTCCCTTCTTGCGCCGGAGAATGAGAGGCTTGGCTCTTTGCTTGATAACCGTGATGACATGCTTAGAGAGGCCAAGAAAATGAGGAAAGAGCTTAGGGCTTCACTCGAGGATGCTAGGACTAGAGTGGGTGAGCTAGAGACACGGGTGCTTGATAGCAAGCTTGAGATTGATTCGCTTAAGGCTAGCCCTGTTGTTTCGATGAGAATGATTGTCTTGCCGATTGCTCCATATTCCTTGCGATCTTGCTTTGTTTAAGGAGAAGCATGCCTCCAAGTGTGAGGAACTAGATGTGCTTAGGGTTGAAGTGGGCGAGCTTAAGTCTAGACTCGCTTTGCTAGGTGCTTGCACTTCTTGCCCCGTTTTGCATGCTAAAATTGATGAGATGCATGCTTACACTAGTTCGCTCGAGGCTAAATTGAAGGAACCCATGCCTACATCTTGCTCTACACCGTGAAATGCATGCATTGAAAAATTTGGAGCTTGCACATTATGTTGATCGTTTGCAGGATGAGAATGATGATTTGAGGAAGTTGATGGGTTGGTTGTCCGGTCACGAGCCTCAGTTGAGGATGATGATCGAGGCCTTTAAGAGGCAAGATGGTGAGGGGCTTGGGGCAAACAAGGTTGGTGAGGGAAGTGGAGAGAATATCCCGGAGCCACCAAAAACCCACCACAAGAATGAGTTCCCACCAAAACCTAACCATCTAAGGAATCGGCTAGACACAACCCCGGCTCCCACCCGTGTTTCCTACACCCACAAATGACCTACAAAAGCCTATCAAGTTTGTGAGCACTTCGGGGAAAGTGTTCTTTGGGAAGGAGAATGAGAAGGCAAGTGGTGAGAAACCGGTGGAGGGTTTGAGTGGAGAGAAACCAAGTGAGCAGCCACATCCCAAGCCAAAGCCTAAGCTTGTGAGGTTCCATTGTGGCTATTGTGGGAGAGATGGCCATAAGGAGGAGTTTTGCTTCAAGAGGAAGCGAGAGGAGAGAATGAGGAAGGAGTGGGCAAACAAGGACAAGTACCACCCTTCCGATGGTGTACTTGAGCCTCGTATGCGGATGCCCGTGGGGCAAGGCGATTGTGAGGACGGTTCGGGCTTGGGGAGAGAAGAAGGCTGCAGGTGGTGTTGCTTGTCCCGGGTCACACCGGTCGGACCGGTGTGGGGCACCGGTCGGACCGGTGCGGGCCCGGACGGACGGATGTTCGGGTTTCGAGCTCGTACGGGTGCGAGGGTTGTTTCGGTGGTCGTGGTTTTGGTGGTTGGGGCGTGGAAAGAGTGCGGGTGGTCGGTTGCTAGGCGTTCTCCTCCTCGTGCTCAATACGGGGATTGGAGGAGTCGTGGCGTTGAGTTGGAGAGGAAGGACGTTCCACGGGCTTTCTTGCGTGGTTTTGGTCCTCCTCCAGGCAGAGAGGGGTGGCTCCCTCAGGGTGGTTACCGTGGTGGTGTTCGTGGAGGTAGCTTTGGTAGGAGAGATGCTTTGGTTGGTGCTAACCCCACTTTCGAGCAAATGGCTCGGCACTGGTTTTCCTCTTTTGGTACTAACCCCAGTGCTGAGTCGTTTGTTCGCTCACGTGCCTATTTTTGATTTTCAGGTGGGAGACTTGAAGAACATTTGGTTGATTGACTCCGGTTGTTCAAGGCATATGACCGGAGACAGGGGGTGGTTCTCAAGTCTCGTCCCGGTGGTGACGAAGAGGTACATCACTTTTGGGGACAATGGGCGTGGGCGTGTGCTTTCGAGAAGGTGAGATAAAAGTGAGTGACAAGATCACTGCGAGCCGTGTTGCTCTTGTTCAATCGCTGGGGGTACAATTTGCTTTCCGTGTCTCAGTTGTTGGATGAGGGTTTTGAGGTGTTGTTTCGGCCTGGTGGTTCTCGGATTGTGGACTCTCGAGGGGACCTTGTTTGTATGGTCGTTCCCGAGGGTCAGGTGTTTCGTGCTTGATTTTTCTCAGTCTTCGGGTGTTGAGCGTTGTTTCTTGGCTGGTTCTTCGAGTGAGTTGTGGAAGTGGCATAGGAAGTTGGGTCACTTGAGCTTTGACCTTTTGTCTCGCTTGAGTAAACTCAATTTGGTCCGAGGATTGCCACGGTTGAAGCTTGAGAAAGAGTTGGTTTGTGCTCCGTGTAGGCATGCCAAGATGGTGGCCTCTTCTCACCCGCCTCTCACCGATGTGATGACTGAGCGTCCATGCGAGCTGCTCCATATGGACCTTGTTGGCCCAGCTCGTGTGCGATCTGCGGGTGGGAAGTGGTATGTCCTTGTTGTGGTGGATGACTATTCTCGGTATGCGTGGGTGTTCTTTCTCGAGGATAAGGGGGAGACGTTTGGTTTTGTTCGAGATCTAGTCTTGAGGTTGAGGAACGAGAGGCACGGAGATGCCATACGAGCTATCCGCAGTGATAATGGCTCGGAATTCAGGAACTCTCGTTTTGAAACCTTTTGTCATGACTTGGGTCTTGAGCACCAGTTTTCGAGTCCGTATACGCCTCCTCGGAATGGTGTTGTGGAAAGGAAGAACGGGACCTTGTGCGAGATGGCTCGGACGATGCTTGATGAGCATAGGACTCCGAGGAGGTATTGGGCCGAGGCGGTGAATACCGCATGCTATGTGTCGAACGGGATATACCTCGAGTGCACAAGAAGAAGACATGCTATGAGTTGATGCATGGCCGCACACCCAAGGTGAGTCACTTCCATGTCTTTGGTTGCAAGTGTTTCATTCGAAGAAAGGCGGGAAGTTGGATAAGTTTGAGGCTAGGTCCGTCGATGGCATTTTCTTTGGTTATGCATCTCATTCTAGAGCATATCGTGTACTCAATCTTGAAACTAACCAAATCGTGGAGACTTGCGAGGTAACCTTCGACGAGACGAGCCACGTAGTCGGCTTGTCTTTGAGTGTGCGGTGATGATGAGCTTGGCGAGGAGATCTTTCGGGAACGAGGAGAAGCAGCGATGTTGAGGGGGAGGTAGCTTCGAGGCGAGAACCTCCCCGGCGAGTTCAAGTGGATCACCTAGCTTCGAGGATCATCGGCGACATGAATGAACGCACTACACGGTCGAGGGTTCGAAACAATTCCCATTTTGCTCATGCTGCATTTGTTGCTTCTTTCGAGCCCAAAGACATTGGACACGTGCTATCTGATCACAATTGGGTTAACTCGATGCATGAGGAGTTGGAGAACTTTGAGAGGAATCAGGTGTGGGAGTTGGTTGACCCTCCCCCAGGGTGTAAGCCGATTGGTACAAAGTGGGTGTGGAAAAACAAAGAGGGAGAGAAGGGTGAGGTTGTGAGGAACAAGTCGAGACTTGTTGCTCAAGGGTTCAGTCAGAAGGAGGGGATTGACTACGAGGAGACCTTTGCTCCCGTAGCCCGTTTGGAGGCGATTAGGATCCTTCTAGCCTTTTATGTGGCTAAAGGGTTCAAGTTGCACCAAATGGATGTGAAGAGTGCTTTTCGAATGGTGTGTTGGAGGAAGAAGTGTATGTGAGGCGACCTCGGGGTTTGAGAGTGAGAGGTACCCCCACCGGGTGTACAAGTTGAGGAAGGCGTTGTATGGGTTGAAGCGGCGCCTAGAGCTTGGTATGGCGAGGTTGAGGGGGTTCTTGTTTGCGAGAGGCTTTGAGATGGGGAAGGTTGATCGAGACCTTGTTTTTTCCGAGGCGAGGGCGAGAGATATCCCGATTGTGCGGGTGTACGTGGATGATATTGTCTTTGGTGGCTCGTCTAACTCTCTTGTTGCGAGGTTTGCGGATGATATGAGCGGGGAGTTTGAGATGAGCATGATGGGCGAGTTGCGGTTCTTCCTCGGGCTACAAATCAAGCAATCAAAGGAAGGAACATTTGTGCACCGAGCTAAGTACACCAAGGACATTATGAGGAAGTTCAAGATGGAGGACTCCAAGGCTATGACGACGCCGATGAGTACGACTACGGCTCTTGATGCGGATGAGGAAGGTGAACACGTGGACCGGAAGGAGTACGGAGCATGATCGGGTCACTCCTCTACTTGACGGCGACGAGGCCGGACATACGATTCTCGGTGTGTCCGTGCGCTCGTTTTCAAGCGTCTCCGAGGACTTCGCATTGGCAAGCGAGTGAAGCGAATTTTCGGTACTTGCGTCACACTCCCGACTTTGGCCTTTGGTACTCCGCGTCTTCTTCTTTGGCGCTTCATGGTTTTTCAGACGCGGATTTTGCCGGGTGTCGGTTGGATAGGAAGTCCACTTCTGGGACTTGCCAGTTTTTGGGTTCTTCGTTGGTGTCTTGGTCTTCTCGTAAGCAGTCGAATGTTGCTCAATCCACGACCGAAGCCGAGTATGTTGCCGCTGCTAGTTGTTGCTCTCAGCTCCTTTGGATCACCTACACCATGAGTGACTTTGGTGAGGAGTATACCCATGTCCCACTTCAATGTGATAGCACCAGTGCCATAAGCGTTGCAAAGAACCCAGTGCTCCATTCCAAAACCAAGCACATAGAAGTGAGGTACCATTTTCGAGAGACAACGTTGAGAAAGGAAAGATAGCATTGATCCATGTACCCACACATCACCAACTAGCCGATATTTTCACCAAACCCCTAGACCAAGTAACTTTCACTCGTTTGCGGGGGGAACTTGGTGTGTGTTTGATTTCTTGAGTTGGGTGTGTGGGAGCTTTCTTTTGCCGGTGGTGTCGAGCCCGTTTTGCCTCCCCTCGAGGAGCCGGTTTGTAGCATATGTATAGCTTTCCTTTGTGCATTTCTTGCATTTGACATGGCATATGTAACATGATGTATAGGCATCCTTGTATCTTAGATTGCATGCATTTTGTATCATATGCATTGGTTAGGAAAGCTTCTCTCGTATACATTGTTCACCATGGAATGAGATATATGTCTTTGTGAGCTTGTTTGGTATGATATGGTTAGTTTGGCTTAGCTCTTGATGATCTTGATGAATAATCCATGGTTGATAGCTATGCTTTTGAAAATTGTCACATGTATGCTCTCTCATGTGTAAATGCCTTTACATGCTCTTGACATGTTTTTGTGGCTTTGCTATGCTTAATTTGTGGTTGGATGGCTAGCTTATTGATCATATGGGGCCAAAGGCTCTTTTGCCATCATGAATGTTTAGCCCTCTAGATTTATCTTGTGGAGGAGCATAAGTTCCTTTCTGTCGCAAAGACATTTCATGTACCATTTACAAATCTGAAAATGAAATGAAAAATGCTTGGAAAATATGCTCCCATGTCTTATGTGCTGAATTTAATTTGCTTTGGGTGCTAAACCGTTGCATGATGCCTACCAATGAGAAGTCTCATAAATAGAAGTAGGCATATGGCTCGGTGGCTTTGACATGACATGAGGTGCTTGTGGGTGTTTGTGATGGTCTTATGATTAGAATGGCTGTCCTAGCATGAAGTTTGTGTGGCTTTGCCATTTTGATATGTTTTGATCATGTTTAGGACTTTGCTCATGAGAGGCAAGTTTTTCGCAAAATTGCCAAAATCCATCTTAGCTTCGTCCAATGGTTGTGAAACTTGGTGATCATGTAGTTGAGATCGATACGAAGCCGTAGAGTACCTAACTTGCTCATTTGGACATGTGTAGCATTCTTTGTTGAATTTTGCATATTTGAGAAGCTCTAGGTTGCAAGTTTTGCATTTTTGGCTTGATTCATGCATTGCCAACAAGGGGGAGAAGTTTGAGCTTGAAATGGCTTGTTGGACGCGTTTGGAAGGTTTTCAGGTGGTTTCGAGCCATTTACGGGCTCTCGTTGTACACCGGTCCGACCGGTGATGAGCACCGGTCCGACCGGTGTGAGTGCTGGTCCCGTACATATGTTGGGCACCGGTCGACCGGTGGTGATGACCGTCCGACCGGTGTAAGGCTGTAAGTGCTTTGCGGTCTGTTTTCAAGTGGTGTCTTGCATGCATTCGTCCGGGGGAGTTGCATTGGTTCGGGGGAGCTTGCATGTGTGCGCGGGGGAGCTCTTTGAGAGTTTTCGAGCTTTGTTTCGGTGGTTTGTGCTCTTTGCTTGAGCTTTGCTTTGTCTCGATGTGTCGAGCCGTTGCTCTTGCCTAAGGGGTCCGAGACTTGTCTTCTTCAAGTGATCTTGCTCTTTGCCTTTGTTTGGCTTTCGATCGCTTGTTGGAGTTTCTTTTTGTTCGTTTCTTTTCTTTTTCTTTTCTCTCTTGTTACTTCCGTGTGGGTGTTGTCAATGCACTCATCAAGGGGGAGATTGAGGACCATGTGTGGTTCGAGGACCGGTGGATGGTCGCTTCCTTGTGTGATGAGTGATTGACAACGTTGTGTGGACTGATTCTTGGCTAAGTATTGCGGGTGCGGGTTGCGGCTTGACTCGTGTTGGTGCGGGTGAAGAACAAGCGCGAAAGGTCGTCGCCGGTGAGGCCTCCGGGTGTGGAGAAGACAAGTAGGCTTCGTTCGAGGGACCCGTGGGCCGGCGGGGGTCAAGTGCGGGCCGCATGGTGGCATGAACAGCAAGATGAAGTCGTGGACGGTTTCTTGGTTGAGCCTCAAAACCAAGGTCGAGCCGGGACTACGTGGGAGCCAAGTCATGAGTGGAGATTGGCGGAGGCTACACCGAGTTCGCGGGGTTTCCGGTGGTTCACCAGAAAACCACTGGGTTCCTTGGTTGATCCACAAAGCCAAGACCGGAGAACCGAAGACGGAGGTGCAGCAGCACCAGACCGGTCTGACCGGTGGGTCTGACCGGTCTGACCGGTGGGGACCGGTCTGACCGGTGAGGAGCACCGGTCTGACCGGTGTGCGACGACGCAGTCGGAATCTTCGAAGCGGAGGACACGCGTCGGGATCGCATGGCTTGCGTCGAGGCTACGCGAGGGTGCGGTCGCCGGCATCCGTCCGATGGTGAAGACATCAAGAATTCCATATCCGCCCTTGAGGGGCATGTATCCCTAGTTAGTAGAGAAGGGCATTTTAGACATTCGGTTGCCGCCTATATAACCCAAGAGGTGAGAGGATGGCAGCCAACTCTTGGAACCCTAGCTCATTAGTTTTCCTATTTTCCACCTATTTTCTCTAGGTTTTCCTTAGGACTAGCAAGAGAGCTTCACGGAGAGATCTTGTAGAGAGGGATGGATGATCGGGCGGCTTGCTAGACCTTGTACGAACCTTTGTTTCATGTATAGATGATTCGGCGTGGTTCCTCAAGGTTTGGATGTGTTTTCCCCGGTTGTTCTTGGTGGTGATTTTCGGAGCCCTCTCTCGGTGATTTCCTTGGGTTGTTTTCGGGGCTTTTCTCTTGGGGATTTGATGGGGGAAATTTGTGGGAACCCTTCGTGGTTCTTTGGGCTGTGATTCCCCTCCCAAATCCGTGAGTAAAAGTGCTCGATTTTGGGGTTTCTTGAGTTCTTGGGTTGGAAGTGCTTTCGGCGGGATTTCTTCGATTCCTCCTTTTTGGACGAGATTTGGTGGGATTAAACTTGGCTACGAACTCCTCATGAGGTGTTCATGATATCCCCAAAGTCTTGTTCAAGTCCGTGGAGCAATTCGGGAGATCGAGATTTGGATTTGGGGGAGTTGACCCGCGGGTGCTTTGTTCATCCCGAGTCGCCCCGAGCTACACCGGTCGACCGGTGCTCTTGACCGGTCCGACCGGTGCAAGCCCTTGTGGGTTTTTGCTCGGGTGACGTCTTGGTGAGTTCGTTGTTGTCCCGTGTTGCTGCTTGTTTCGAGTTTGGGTCCGTTTGGTGGTCGGTTGGCTTGTTTGGTGCCTTGAGGGCTTTCGGTCGCCATCGATCGACCGGTGTGTCTCACCGGTCGACCGGTGTAGAGCCACTTAGTGAAAGTTGCTCGGTTTCACCGGCGGGGACCGGTCGGCCCGGTGGTGCTCACCGGTCCGACCGGTGTGGGTCTCGGAGACTCGAGGTTTGGTTTTTCCGCTGCGTTTCTCGGGTCGGAAGGTGGTGTGTTGGTTCCTAGGTCCAGTGGCACTCCAGTGGCTACGTGGGCTTGACCAACCTTGGTAGTGAGTCGGAGACGTGTGTTTGGAAGCCGCGTTCGTCTTGTTGGAGTTTTCATCTCCTTCGAGAAGAATTTTTATCGGCTCCCATTCACTCCCCCCCCCTCTCGGTTCGCCGTATCGGTCCTTCACAAGCGTTCGCCCTTGATGGTGACGTATATCACCATACTGTTCTCCGTCTGTAAACCTGCTACAGCATGTAGGGAGACCACCAATGCATTAGCCGACGCGTCCAGTAGGGCCCTCGTGTCTTCTGCGGTCGCCTCATGGTCCGGGGGAGTGTTGTCGTCGTCCGTGTAGTTGTCGGACTCTAGGTAAAACAGCCGCTTGCACTGGTGGCCGCGAACGAAAGGCTCGTCGCAGTTGTAGCACAAGCCCTGGCGTCGGCGCTCCAATTGTTCCGCCGGTGAGAGGCGGCGGAACTGTCGTATCGGCGGCGGCGGAACAGCAGCGGCTAGGGCACGTGGGGCGCCCCCTGCGGGGTGTCCCTCGCCGGCGGTGGCGGCGCCGGGCGCGCGGCCGGCGCCTGCCGGAAGCGCTGCGTCGCGCCGGCGCGGGGAGCTCGGGTGGGCGCAGTGACGCCATGGCCGAGGCGCGGAGCTCGAAGGCGCGGGCCAGGTGCATCGCCGTCGGCAAGTCTTGCGGTGCCCGCAGCTTGACGTCCACCCTGATGTGATCCGGTAGGCCGCCCACGAACAACTCAGCTTTCTGGACGGTGTCGAGGTTCCGCGCATGGCACAGCACCGCGTTGAAGCGGTCGGCGTAGTCCTGGATGGTCGACGTGAACTGGAGTCGTCCGAGCTCCGCCAGGCGCGAGCCACGCACGGGTGGACCAAACTGGAGATGGCACAACTCCTTGAACCGATCCAGTGCGGCATCCCCTCGTCCTGCTCGATGGCGAATTACCAAGTCTGGTCCGCCCCAGTGAGGTGGTATGACGCCAGCCACGTCCTGTCGGATGCGAGGGTGCGCTGCCCGCGGAAAAACTGCTCGCACTGATTGAGCCAGTTCAGCGGGTCAACCGTGCCGTCGTACGTCGGGAACTCCAGCTTGTTGAATCCCGGGGTGGTCTGGCTCGGCGGCACCTCAAATGCCGCCCCTCCGGCGGACGACTCCGCGCCCTCCCTGGCGGCGGCGGAGGCCGCCGTGAAAAGGGTCCTGTCGACCCCACCGTACAGGACGCCCAGGGAAGTTCCGGCCCCGCGGGACGCCATGGGGGCGTGGTGTGGTCGCAGTTGCCGCTCCGGGGTGGGCGCGGTGGCGGCGAGGAGAAGGTGGCGGCCATCGTCGACCCTAACACCCACGGAGGGAGCTGCGAGGGGGAGGACGGAAACGGCAGGCAGTGAATCGGCACCCCGGAGGACGTCGGCGCCGTGGCTGGGGTGCCCCCTCCTCCCGCGGCCGGCGCGCCGTGATCGGCGGCGCCGAGGTGTGGTAGGGGCGGCGGCGGTGGGGGCCCCAGAAGGAAGGCACGAACTTCCATCGGTCGCGACCTAGGGCATCCATGCCCCGGCACGGCCTTGAGGACGGCGGCCGTCAGCTGTTCGTTCGTCATGGTGGGCATGGCGAACGGGTCGGAGATCGAGGTCGAGACGGTGGTGGAGGCCGCCGGGCGTGTGGAGATGGCTGACGGCGCCGTCGTGGACGGCGGCGGCGCCTTCGAAGAAGGCGACAGCGGAGCGATGGGAGGAGCGCCTGACATCACTGGTACCAGGTTGATAGGATTGCGGATCCTACCAGGAATCTCCCTCAACGAGTAGGGATGCGAAGCTGGCTACGGGCGTCGGCGGCGAGGACGGTGCTGGGGCGCCGTTGGGCTGGTGGGCGCGCGTGAGAGATGAGAGAAGAGGGCGGCTAGGGTTTGGCAATCTCTCGGCTCCCTCGATGAAGCCGGAACCAATTAATATGTTTCTGCCTGATTAAAACCAAGAGTTTACATGAGTATTTATGAGCGTACGAATTGCTAACGAACCCCCTAAGATTTCCTGAAAAATAAAAGACCAGGCCCTTGGCCCCTGCCATAGCCGTGCGCGCCCCCTAGCCACGTCTAGGGCGCCGCCCAAAGGTCTTGCCGACCATAACAATAGCACTCACGACACAATTATTTCAATGGGTAACTTCATCAAGCACATGTTATTCACAGAGAGGTGTCGATCCCGCGGCGTAGTCGAAGAGCGCGGCCCTGACGTTGCAGAGTGCGGCCGCGTGCCCCGCTTGCGCCCCAGCCAGTACAGTAGGCGTCTTCCCCACGTATTATCTCTCCCCTCGGCCCCTCAGTCACGAGCTCCACCAAGGATCTCATTCTCACAGATCCTCACCGTCGGCACTGCTGGACCGAATGGTACTGGAGACCATCAAAACAGATTGCACAGAGGTTAAATTTGCTGGGGGACTTATCAATTTTGTGGATAGAGTGTGG
Source organism: Cenchrus americanus (assembly GCA_947561735.1). NCBI lineage: Eukaryota > Viridiplantae > Streptophyta > Magnoliopsida > Poales > Poaceae > Cenchrus > Cenchrus americanus. The sequence goes on along the minus strand of OX387245.1, from coordinate 226,168,331 downwards.
TTTCAGTGGCTAATTTCGAATTGAGCATCAAAGAACTGGTGACAGTGCGCATGGCTGCCTACGGAGAGTCCGACCTCGTGGTCAGGTCGACAGAGATGAAGGGTGAGGGTGAGTAGAAGGGCAGCAAGGGCGGCGAGGAGGAGCGCAGGGTGGACCCACAGGCGTGGCCGCCCGAGGCGGCGAGCGGCCCTCACTCGCCGCGCGTCGTCCAGGAGAAGCACGAGCGCTGGCCGCTTGAGCATCGTGAGGGAGTCGAGGACGTACCTCCTGAGCACGTCGAGGACGAGGAGCGATTGGGTCCTCCGCCGGCTCGTCCTCTGCGGTGGTAGGAGGCAGGAGGCGGCGGTGGGTGCAGACTGCAGAGAGGGAAAGTCAGCAGTGGCGCGAGAATCTTGGCAGTTGCGCCTCCCGCTCGGATAAGAGGCCAGAGCCGGCGACGACCTCCTCCCCGGCTGGCGTGCGACCTCCTTCCCGGCGGGTAAGCCGGCCGTTGGGGAGTGGCCCAGACCATGTAAGGGTTAGTGGGCGCTTGTGTGGGCTCGAGGAGTTTTTTTTTTTTTATTTACCGCGTCCACGAGGGGGCTCGGAAGAAAATAACCACTAGGGGCTGGGGGAAAAATTGCCATCTACCCCCATCCCTATATATAGGAGGGTCATTGTAATTGATGAAGAGAGCAATAAATGAGTAGAGAGCTCCGAAGTCGCAACTTAATGTTTCGCTACCTATCTTACTTTACGCTTCGTAGTGGTAGAAGTAGTAGAGCTAGGCTGTGATAGTAGTAGAGGTAGAAGTGGAGTTAACGGGAGTGATGGAAGAGGTGTAGTCCTCCGAAGGGGCTCTTTGGTTCTTGCCCCTTCGGAGGAGAAGAGCACTTGTGGTGTTGGTGCCCCCCCCCCCTTCGGTACCAAATTTACACCAACAGTTTGGCGCCCACCTCGTGGAAGGACTCACAGCTACAAGGTACCTTCGGTCACGAAGGGGTCAAGTCATGCAGCAATGGTGGCTCGCGTTGGCAAGGGAAAGGATTACAGGACCCTTCGGAGTGGAGCAAGTTTAAGCCGGTTTTTCCTTCTGTTTGCGTGTGTTCCTTCCAAGAAGAAGCTAAGTGCCCCTACTTTACTTATTTATTTTGCAAAATATTGCTCCGAAGCAAGCTGGAAGATGAAAATTTTATTTTGAACCCTTCGTCCACTAAGACAACCACATACTTTTTTGCTATCACGATATGTTGGACCATTTTGCTTTGTATCTCTATTCTCTTGCCGGGATAGCCCTTTTTACGAGCTGCCTTTGACCTTCGGTGACGAAGCCCAAGTTACTGACTCCTTTGTGACCGTTGCGCTTGCGGCCTCCTCCTCCCGGCCCCGTTCCCTCCACTTTCCTATTGGGCACGGGCGCGGAGGATCCTATCCTCCTACCTCCCCGACCACCCACCGCATCGCCACGCGACGGCCGACGCCCCGCCCCGCCACCGGATCCCCGCGGACGCCGACGGCCGGGCTGCCCGCCGCCCGTCTCGTCGGGGGCGGCGGGTCCCGGTACCCGGAGGCCGGGGGCTGCTCGCTCGCTCGCTCGCTCGCTCTAGAAGAGTTGTTGCGCGGGCGCCGGGCGCGGCGGCCGTTGGATCCGTGCCGGTGCCGCCCGCCGCCTCCTCGCCTAGCGTCCCCCCTCATTGCCGCCGCCTCGTCGTCCGCCGACCGGTCGGCTTTGCTTCGCGATCGCTTCGCTTCGGATGGCACCGGCGGTGCGGGGCCGAGCGGCCGCGAGCTTGACCCCCGGCGCGCGCGGGTTCCCTCCCAACCCGGCCATGTCGGCGCCCTCGCGCGGAGGGGGCCGTGGCGGGCTTCCGCGAGGAGCGCGGGCTCGAGCGCGCGCGGCGTAGCCTCCACCGCCTTCGGGGCCGCCGAGTTCGCCTCCGGTTTCGATGACCCCCGGCTCCCCGCCGCCGCGGCCGCGCGCCTCGTGCGGTGGCGGTGCGATCGCCGGCCCGTGCTCCGGCTCCTCCTCCGATGCCTTCGTCGGCATGAGCTCCACGCCCTCGGAAGAGATATTATACTTGTTGGGACTCTTCGTCATGACATTTTACATCGGGGATTCAACTACTCCTTCGGAAGCACGGTCCTCTCCTCCCCTCTCGCCGTCGCCTTTTCGGTGCAAAAGATTTCCTCCTCGGGGAGCGCGGCGCGCATTTTCCTCCGCGGTCGGCGTGGCAACGGTGGGAAAAAGCCCCAACTCTAATCCCATGGCTGGCGTAAAGCGACGGCGGCGGCGCGGTAAAGAGCGCGAAAGCCGCCATGGCGACGGGGGTGGCCGCGGCTCCTCCTCCTTTGCGCGTCGGACCGCATTCCTTCGATCTTGGTACTAGTACTACTACTAGCGGCGGCCCGGCGGCAAGCGGTCCCCCCGCCCGCGCCTTTTCTTTAGCGGTTGTTGCTTTCTTCTTTGGGCTCCCCGCACCTTGTCCTCCTTCGCACGCAAAGAACCACCCGTCTTCTCCTTCTCCGGCGTGTCCTCGACGGCTCCCCTCTTCGCCGGCCTCTCGCTTGGACCCGTTCCTTGTTCCGCTTTTGAGTGGAGACGTGGAGTAGCGGCGGAGCGGAGTGAATCGGTGAGGTGAAGAGGTCGGTTTCTTGGGACGAGACAGGGGAGGAGGAGGATGGCCGGAGGAAGAGGCGGCGCCGCCGCCGAAGCGGGAGGAGCTGCAACCGCACCCGATAAAGGACCGGCGCCCGGCGTGTCGAAGCAAGAGGAGCTATGCTCCGAAGCCCATCTCCGAACAAAAGTACCCTTCGGAGACGAAGGGGCCACAGTACCCGCCGGCCCCGCGCGGCGTGCCGACGGTCGACGACGACGAGGCGGTGGACGACGGCGACCGGCGCCCGCGGCCGCCGCCGTGCTTGGTGCGTGGTGGTGGCGCCGGCCGCGCTGCATCATCTCCTCCGGGTAGCCCGGCACCGTGTCCGGCCGGTCCACCCGCGCCATCATGCTCGTGGCCGGCGGCACCGCCGCCGCCGCCGCCACTGCCGCCGCGCAACCGAAGCCGACATGCCTAGCCGTCGTCGTCCTAGCTTGGACGAGATCTCGATCCCCGTCGTACGTAGTAGCCGATCTCGTTGGTGATTGATGGCGACGACGGAGAGGGCTAGCTCCGAATTGATCGAGTTTATAGCCTACCACCGTGCGTGCGTGCACGCGGCGTGCGTGCCGATGATCGACCCGACCGGCCGGCGAGGAAAGGACACACGACGCCGCAACACACGCGTCCGTGAGCGCCGACGCGTGGCGCCCGGGCCATGGAGGCGTGCCGCATGTGCGTAGCACGCGCGACGGCCCGAGCAAGCAAAGCAGCGGCCCGCACACGTGTCCGCCTCGGCGTTGCGCGAGTCGGACGCCGCCGAGTAGTGACGCGCCACGCCGCCGCTTCCTTCGTTCGGAAGCATCCGGAGCGGCGACATCTAATGGAGTAATTCAACAAATTAACAACCCAACCCGGCTTATTAATGACGACCGGCCGGCCTCCTCTCCGGATTATTATCATTTTTACACCCGTTTATTTTTAAAGCAGCATCTTCTTTGGAAATATTGAAGTATTTACCTTCTTTGCTTTTAGCACCAATCATAGCTTCTTACCCTTCGGTCCGAACCTCATGCTTGTTATACGGGTGCTCGCTTTTTTTTCGGCATATAGAAAATAGAGTATGCATTAGGAAATTTTGATATATTGCTATCCCTTGCTTACTAGCACTGTCTGCAGTCTACTTGCTCAACCTTCGTTTTAGCAGCCACCGGAGGGGCATTATGTTGTTTTTTTATTATACAACTTTACCACCGTCCTGAGGTAGTGCTTGGTGTGGTCGACGTTTTGTTTTTTGGCTGCTGATAAAACCGTTTTCAGTACGGTGACGAAGAACCCTTCGTCTCTGGTTTTAGCAGACCAATCCTCATGTTTACAGCAAGTACTTAGCGTTAGTCACATGTTGATGCTCATCGCAAGACGTTTTTTCCTGAAAGTTTCGTGCATTTATCCGTTCGCACGTTTCCGAAGCAACATCCCCCCTCCATGGTGCGGGGGGTGTAGTCTTCGGAGTTTATATTTTGTGGGTAAGTAACAGCGCCCCTCGGAGGCCGTTGGACGCATCCAAGGGCCGCCCGTCACTTACATCGTATAACGAAATTGTGTCGGTCCCGTTACGACCGAAGCTCGGCTTCACGAAAGTGATTGTGTCGAATTGACTGAAATTTGCTGCACCTTCTTAATCTAACCCTTCATATGAAGTATTTATATCTCTTGAATGCAGGGTCAACTACCATATGCAAGTATGTGCCCTCCTCTCTCATAACCTGCGTTCCATTTTTAACTGGCACTCTAACCCTTCGTATATCACATGTTGTCGCACCTTCATCTCAAATATGCTAAGCGCATGTTCTTAGTTATACTTCGTACCCTGTTCACAATAATAGGGTGTATGCAGCTATTATGTTTTGTGTGGGCACTTCGCCACGTCTATTGCAGGTTATGGCCTTTGAGTTCTCGGTTTTCACCCCGAAGATAGTGACTCTATTATTGATTTGGGAATGGCTAGGCCATATCAATTGGTTTCAATGTCTACTTAACTTCATCGGGGAGGTTCTTGGGATTTCCATATGGACTTCGGTTTTATCGGATTCCAGTCATCTCATGGTTTCACCACTGAAGGTGAGAATTTGACCAATAGACGCATTGTGCGTTATTTTGGCTAGCATTTTCGTCCTAGCCTTCATGCAACAGCATACTTTCATGCACGCTTTTATACATATACACGTGCATAACACCGAAGTGTGGAGCCGGGAGCGCTCGCCCCGAAGGCCCGAGTGGGGTCAAAAGCTCCGTTTGCATGAGGCAAACGACCGGTCCCGTGATGACCGGAGTAGAACTTGCAAAGGCAAGTATCTGGCTTTGTTATAGCCGAGGTTCCGTTTGCAGGAGGCAAACGACCGGTCGTGTGATGACCGGAGTTGAGCTGAGATACCCCGAAGGCCCAAGAGTGGCTTCGGAGCTGAGATACCCCGAAGGCCCAAGAGTGGCTTCGGAGCTGAGATACCCCGAAGGCCCAAGAGTGGCTTCGGAGCTGAGATACCCCGAAGGCCCAAGAGTGGCTTCGGAGGCCGAGATACCCCGAAGGCCCAAGAGTGGCTTCGGAGCTGAGATACCCCGAAGGCCCAAGAGTGGCTTCGGAGCTGAGATACCCCGAAGGCCCAAGAGTGGCTTCGGAGCTGAGATACCCCGAAGGCCCAAGAGTGGCTTCGGAGCTGAGATACCCCGAAGGCCCGAGAGTGGCTTCGGATCTGAGATACCCCGAAGGCCCGAGAGTGGCTTCGGAGCTGAGATACCCCGAAGGCCCGAGAGTGGCTTCGGATTCCGTTGCGGGAGGCAAACGACCGGTCGTGTGATGACCGGAGTTGAGTTGAGACACCCCGAAGGCCTGAGAGTGGCTTCGGATTTGTTTGTGCGATGCAAATTGAGCTAGATTGTTTCTTGTCTAACAAGTTCTTGAGTTTCTTGAATAAAAATGATTCGCCTCGAATGAAGTGTTGAACAGGAAAGCATGGACTTCGCCTATATTGTCTACTTCGTCACCGACAGGTTCAACTCGGCGAATATCTAGCACGAGGGGCTTCCTCGTGTACTTCATCAACGTTATTTGACTACCTCAACAACTACACCACCACTTTCGTCGACATGGTTCGGCATGAGGAGCTTCTTCAGCTACCTCTTCGTCGACATGTGTTCGGCTCGAGGGGCTTCCTCATCTACCTCGGCAACATCGACATCGACTTGGTCGACATCGACTTTCGACTTCGTCTTCGGCATCTACTACACCGACGCCGACTGGGCCGTGGCTCAAGGGGCTTGATCGTCTACCTCACCGACGTCGACTCCAGCTTCGTCTTCATCAACACGTACTTCGTCGCATGCGTTGCACAGGACCAGGGCCTTCGTCACAATCACCGGACAAGAGGGGCTAGTGGCATCGGGATGAGCGGCATCACCCCGAAGCATGAAGTCTTGCCCGGTGATCGTGACCGAAGGGGAAGAGGCGGCTAATCATCATTCGACAGCGTCTGAAAGAACAAGAGCGAAAATGCATGAAGGCCCCGAAGGCAAGGCCAAAGCAAATGGAGGAGAAGCATTGAGGAAAAAAGCCATCTTAGCGACAACGCCGAAGCCGACATCATCACCGAAGACGCCCTTCACCGTTGAAGCGAGTCCGAAGACGATCATTAGCAAGGTCGGCGTGTGTGTAAATCCGCTAGGCGTACGTGCTATTTTCTCCACTCCGGTTTTTCCCACTGGGTTTTTCGGAATGGAGTTTTTAGTGAGGCGTACGAGCGGAGGGTCCTGAGGGAGTTCCTCATGGCCGAAGGTGTAGGAAGGGCTGGACCAATCCATATGTATTCAGCTACTCCGCTTTGTTGTGCCAGCCAAACCGAAGTAGCTGAGGGGCTACTGTTGGGGGAGTGGCCCAGCCCATGTAAGGATTAGTGGGCCTTTGTGTGGGCTCGAGGAGCTTCTTGTAAATATCGCGTCCACCAGGGGCTCGGAAGAAAATAACCATTAGGGGCTTGGGGGAAAAATTGTCATCTGCCCCCGTCCCTATATATAGGAGGGTCTTTGTAATTGATGGAGAGAGAGCAATAAAATGAGAAGAGAGATCCGAAGTTGCAACTTACTTGTTTCTCGCTACCTATCTTGCTTTCTGCTTCGTGGTGGTAGAAGTAGTAGAGCTAGGCGTGATAGTAGTAGAGGTAGAAGTGGAGTTAACGGGAGTGATGGAAGAGGTGTAGTCCTCCGAAGGGGCTCTTTGGTTCTTGCCCCTTCGGGAGGAGAAGAGCACCTTGTGGTGTTGGTGCCCCCCCCCTTCGGTACCAAATTTACACCAACACCGGCCCGCTCCCTGGCGGGTGCGATGTACTCCTCCCTGACGACGCGGTCAAGGCTTGTCGGCTCCTCCTCCCCGGCGGCCGCGCCGCGCGGGCCTCACCGCACAAGAGGACGGTGCGCGGGGGGCACTGAATCCGTGTTCATGGCGCGACAACGCGTTGGGGAGCGCGACACAGGTTGGGTTGCGGGGGTCGCGCGGGGGTGGGTGGCCAGGTGCATCCAACGCGGGAACGCGGTGGATGGGTGGAGCTCGGGGCATCGACGGCGGCGGGCTCTAGCGCGAGGGGAGGAGGTCCCTGCCTCGACGGACTCGGTGCGTCGGCTCCCTGCTCGACAACGGTGGTGGCTCCGCAGCGGCGAGGATCCGCATCGCGCGGGCGTCGGCTGCGGGCCGGTGGGTGCACGAAACAGATTATTTTTTTGGATGCCAGATGTCATATGCAAACTTGGGTGGGCCCGGTGGGCATAAGGGGTGGGTACACAAGCCATGGGTGAGAAAATTTTTTCGTTTTCGGTAGAAACGCTCTCCAAATTGTAATTTTTTTTTACTTCATAGTCCTTCCACCCTATCCACTTAAAAAAACATATGACGGGTGGGTCCGGCGTGAGGGGTACGGTGGGTCAGATTTTGGTGAGAGAAGATTTCAATTGTCTTCGCTCCTTTATAGTATAGATAGATAGATATAATAGATTTACAGCATAAAGTCATAATGACTATCAATTTCATTTGTCAATGGTTTTATAATTGATCAAATCATGTCTTCGCTCCTTTATAGTATAGATAGATAGATATAATAGATTTACAGCATAGAGTCATAATGACTATCAATTTCATTTGTCAATGGTTTTATAATTGATCAAATCATGTTAGAAGTAGAGAGTAAATTATGATCATTATACATAATAGATATCTTATTGAAAACAACATATTAATTAGTTAGTTAGTTAATTAATATATGACAATAAATATAAAATAAGTAATTTTGTAGCTATATAAACATCTTTTATAAGTAAAAATAAGTACATAAATACATTTAAATATAATTTATTTATTTGCTAAATAATATAATGTATTTAAAATCACTATATTAGACACATCAAAATTAATTAAAAATATCATTATATAATTTAGTAATATTAAGTTAGCTTAATTAGTTAGTTGTCATATATGTAATTTTCAATAGTTAAATGTAAATAATTTTATCACTAGCAATATTTAAATTAACATCATTTGTAATTAATATTTAGTAATATAAATAAATTTTAGATGTTTTCTATGGATACTTTACTTTTGCGGATACGAATAATTTCGGATATGTCGGATATTTCGGATAATGTCGAATTCGGATAATATTGAAAATCGGATTCGAATACATCCATCTGACATCCATATTAAAAACGAATACGAATACGGATATCCATATTAACGTTTTTAGTGGATACGAATACGGATAATTCGTATTTCTAGACATCCGAATCCATCCCTAATAATATCTTAAATTCTCTAAGATTTATGGATTTTTAAGCTCGGTAGACGAAAAGTTTATAACCATTCCATTTTGTTTCCCAACTCATGCTCTCATACGATGTTGTCGATTTACCCAAAGATTATAACTTATAAAATATTAAATCAGGGTTGTAAAGATTATATACCAAACCTCTTAAAAGGTTAATAAGCATTTATTTGTGCTCAGCGCTCTATTTCTAATGCAATGTTTTTGTATTTGTCCATGTATTCGAGAACATTTATTTTTGTACTTCAAATTTATTAAAGTGGCGTCTCTTTGGAAAAAATGATATATCATAGCTGGATGAGGGTTATTAGTGTTTAAATAGTAAATACTACCTATTTATGGACATGATAAAAATATTTTTGTGATAAGACTCTTCGTTTATGATTTCCTTTCATTTAGAATTCAAAGATATAATAAGAAACTGGATCCACTAATGATGTGCCTACCACCTTAATAATTACTATATTCAAAATTTGTCCCCAAATACAAGGTGTTCCAGTAAATTCGAGATAAGATTGGCTGTTCGGTTCGTTACCACGTTATCCATCCTTTTGTTTTATTTCGGCGCAAAGATTTATTTTTTGTTCGGAGTAAGGGGATGTTTGGTTCCCCCATAGTTTGCCACCACACAGTATTTCTCGCCACAGATTCTCCTGCCACACTATAGTCAACAGCTAAAGCAGCCACCAGCTGTGGTGAGCGTTTCCCTCGCCACGGGCTGTGGCGCAGCCACATGTGGCGTGGCAATTCATGGCTGGCTACCAAACAGCCCCTAAATGCCGAAACTTTTTTAAACGGCAAAGCAGCGAACCAACTACTAGATGGGGTCGATCCCTGATTTTTTCGCCGACCAAAACAGACTCCCCGGCCTGCAAACTAAAGGGCACATGCGTCATTTGTCCTTCTCCTTAATTTGTCCTAAAATTGTTAGAATGTCTTGTATTTCAGAACGGAGGGAGCATGTTGTTGTTGTCAATTTTCAGTCCATATATCACTGTTTAAGGTCAAGGGTCAGTACTAATTTTAAGCACAACCTTGCCTTGTGGAGATGTTATTTTTATCCCTGGAGTAATAATTATTACTCACACAGACAACCAAAATCAAGTGCTAATCAAAATATATAGTTTCCTCTGTACTTTTCATTAACTTTAGAGAATTTTGAGCAAAAATTAACCATTCTATTACAACTTGCAGGTGTACACTAAAAAGGTTTGCGTGTGTTAACTAGAATAAAAGAACAGAAGGGCAATTGGAGGGTGTGTTTACATAGTTCTTCATTGTTGGGCAGCCAGTGAAAGCAGAATCCGTGGTGGGAGGCTACCTTATTTGATCCAACGTGTTTTCAGCATGGAGGGTCTGAGCCGTCGAGTAATAGCAAGTACACTTTGGACAAATTATAGTTAAATTATGGGCACAAGTTTAGTGTAATTAGCCACGATGTTACTTTTTCATTTGTATCTGCTGAACTTGATCATAACATGTATTTATTATTTTGCATGATGCTTTTGAAAAAAATTATTATTTTTGTGACATCCCGGCCCAAGGCTTAATAGGATTGATAAGGATACTCATACCAACAAGTTGCAATTTTTTTCCGGAAGCTTATCAATAAAAAAACTCCAAAGTTAAGCGTGCTTGGCTTGGAGCGATGGGTGACCGACCGAGAAGTCCTTCCCGGGTGCGCATGAGTGAGGACAAAGTGCGCAGGAAAGACATGTGTTGGTCTGTGGGGATATTCTTGGGGTCAGAGCTGCCAGGTGTAGGCGGGCCCGGCCTCGGGGAGGCGGGTCGTTACAATTTTCATTAAAATTTCATACGCCAACATATGTTCTTATTGTTTTGCATGATGCTTTTAAAATAATAACTATTTTCATTAAAATTCCTATATTTGTACATATTTTATATTAATGAATTAGCATAAAGTTCATTCGAAGATTCTAACAATTAAATATCTTGTCATTCAAATCGTTGTACCAAAGCTAGGATGTAGGATATAGGATACTTGACCATTTGAATTGGACTGAATTGGAATTGGTTTGCGGCTGCAGGTTGGATTGTTTAAATCATTTAAATCAAATTGAGTTTGCTAGTTTGTACCAATATGACATTTTAAATAAATAGTGGTGACGACTATGAGTACTAAAACATTTGAAACAAAAAAAGATCCAAATAATCCAGCTAGAGCATCAACCGTTTGATGGTCAAATATACCAAGTTAGGCCCCCTTTGGGAGGGCTCCAAAAGGAGCTCCAGCTCCGCCTCCGCGCAGAGCCCTCCCAAACGGGGTGGAGGGAGGCGGCTCCGGGGATGGAGCCCCGAAAATCCTACTCTCTGGAGCCATTTTGCTTGTGCAGAGCCACAAAACTGTGGCTCCGTCCGGCTCCAGTAGCTCCAGGCCACGATTTGCCGGCCCTGCTCCCAGGCGGGCACGCGGCCCGCGAGGAGGAAGGCAGCCGGTGGGAGGCTGGGAGGTTGCCGTGGTGGTGGGAGGCTGGGAGGTCGCCGCGGCGGAGGGAGACGGTCGTCACCGTCAGATCTCTGTGAAGTCCGCATCCGCCGCGGCGGATTGGCCGACAAGGGGAAGCTAGGAGGCGGTGGTGTCGAGCGCCCCGCGGCGGATTGGCTGGCGAGGGGGAGCTGGGAGGTGGCGGTGTCGGGTGCGCCGCAACGGATTGGCCGACGAGGGGAGGGCGGGAGCCGACGGGGTCGGGGCATCGCGAGGAGGTGGCCGACGGTGGGCTCCAGGGCGCAGAGGAGGCGGCCGCGCGGGGAGCTCAGGGGGTGCGGGTGGATGTGGCCGGGGCGGCGATCTGGTGTCGAGGGGAGCTCGGGAAGATCCAGAGAAGATAAGGAAGAAGAGAAAAAAATAAGGAAAAAGGAAGAGAATAGAAGAGATAAAGAAAAAAAGAAGGGCATTATAGACATTTCAACTCTCTTATCCACCTTACACAGCCAGGAGAACCTTTTTGCCAAACGTTTTCTTAAAACGGCTCAGAGGATCCGCTCCACCAAAGAAGCCAGAGCCAGAGCCGTTTTGAGTGGAGTTGGAGCCCTTCCAAACAGACTCTTAGGGCCTGTTTGGGAGGGCTTCTCACATGGCTCCGGCCCCGGCTTCACAAGGGAGCCCTGCCAAAGAGGTTGAGGTGAGGTGCTCCATGGGTGGCTCCGGCTCCAAGTCCCGGAAACCCCGGTGACTGGAGCTGTTCGGGCGAGGCGGAGCCACAAAAACGTGGCTCCGTCCGGCTCCACCTCGCCCTTGGGTGGGCCCGCTGGAGGAATACGCCGCTGAGGCAGGGAGGCGGCCGAGGAGCACCCGACCGAGGCGGGGAGGCGGCTGAGGAGCCGGCGGTTGGGGCGGGCGGGATGCCGACGCGGTGGGCGGGAGCTTCGTGGGAGAGCGGGGCACCGGCCGCGGCCGGCGGAGCTCGGCGGGCGGACCACCGACGCGGCGGGAGGGAGCTTCGCGAGCGGGCAGGCGGGTCGGGGCGTGGGGCGTGATGAAGATGAATGTATAAGGGAGTCAGAGAGAGGAAGGGGGGAAAGAGAGGAAGATAAAGTGGAAAATGGAGAATAAAGAGAAGGAGACAAGAAAAAGAAAAAAGGGGCAATTTAGACATTTTACCACCTCAATCCAACCGATGAAGCCGTTTTGTTAAACGTTTTCCAAAACCGCTTCAACTTCATCAGAAAAGCCGCTCCATCGAAGGAGCCAGAGCCCTGCCAAACAGGCGTTAGTTTTTTATTTCAATGACCCACGTTGAAAACAGAGTTCTTTCTTTTCCTTTTTTTATTTATTATTTCCAAAAGAATTTCTTTTTCCTTTCCGCAGCTCAAGCTATGAGGCTCTCTGCTTCAGAAGTCAGAACGGTCAAAAGGAAAGTAACCATGAGTCATGTCGTTGTCGGGCGTGTTTGGACAAATAGCCTAGAGCTATTGAGGGTTAAAGTTTAGCAAAAAAATAGCTCCCTAATAAAATAGCCCTTGAGTTGTTTGGATCCAAAGGCTATTTGAGCTATTTGACCTTCCCCCTCTCTCTTCCCCCTCTCTCCCTTACCCTTAGAAAAAATAACCCAATTAACATGTATTTTGGGGCTAATTTTTTTTGGGTGAGCTAGTTGCAAATAGCCCTAAAATAGCCCACCTGTTTGGTTGCTATTTGAGCTATTTAGGCTAAAAAGGGGTGGGCTAAAAATAACTCACGGATTCGAACACCCACATCGTTTGGATCTGAAGTATGCGGTCCGGATCTTCTCAATGGTAAAGCAACTAGATGGCTACTCTCTAGCCCCCACTTGGGAGAACAACTCCACTAGCCAAGCCCACACCAGCCTCGCAGTCGCAATTCCCCATCCACTCCCCGATCAAACTTGCTCCGCCGGCCGCCGCGGCACGACCATGGCTCCGCCACAGCCGGCGCATCTGGTGGACGAGCTCGTCGAGGAGGTCCTCCTCCGCATCTCGGTGTCCGAATCCGCGAACCTCGTCCGTGCCACCCTAGTCTGCAAGCTCTGGTGCCGCCTCATCACCGGGCACACGTCCCACCGCACGTTCCGAGCGCCCCCACGCTCAGCTTCCTTCACCGGCGCTCGCGCGGCACCTGCGTCGTGCCGATCTCCTTCCTCCCGCCCGGACGCCATCTGCGATTCCTGGCGCGTGCTCCACGGCCGCGTGCTGACGCTCGATGTGCTACCGTGTGGATGGTGCCAATGCCGCGGTTCGGCCACTCGTCCCGGAGCACGGTGGTGCTCTGCGCGACGGCGCGCTGCTGCCACCTCAGATGCGGCCGATGCCCCTTCGTCTTCGTGAGTTCGTGGTCACTGACGTGTTGGGGCCGGGGGAGAAGTTCAAGTTCACCCATCATGTATAGTCATCTGGAGCAAGGCTGCAAGGTGCGTGGAGCGAACCGATCTCTGTGCAAGTGTGCAACACTAGGATGACTGAATCATGATAGGGCGACGTGGCCTTGTTGGAATGCACTCTACTTCACCTACGACTACGAGGAGAACGCTGCATTGCACACTGTAATCCTCATTCCGGGATCGGAGTATGATTTGATCCAGGGAGGCTGGTCTGATTAGATGTTGCAGATGGGCAAAAAGATGAGTCATCCAGCTCGATAAGGCGCTACAAGTTTCAGTTTGTAACTACGTGGTCAAGCCTTATGTGTATATTGCCATTGCGGACGGTGCCGGTGCCATTTTCATGTGGACTGTGTAAAGAATAGGAGAACGTGGCTTCCTATCTTGGATAGTCCACGGTTGCGTGTTAATATATAGGGGTGAATCACCCAAGATTACATTGGTTGTTTTGATATGGCTTGATCTCCAAATACAACAAGACTCTATCTCTACAAGAGACCAAACCGTATACTAACAACCATAGGACACGTACAACAAGTTGATATACACGCAAACATTTAACACCCCCCTCAATCTAAACCTGTCTTTTGCTCAAGGTTGAGATTGTACTTGAAATCTTCAAATTTGAGAACCGGTAAAGCCTTTGTAAAACCATCTGCTATCTGATCTTTTGATGAGATGAACCGCACTTGCAATTGTCTGGCAACTCGTTCTCTAACAAACTGAAAATCAATCTCTATGTGTTTAGCTCTTGCATGAAACATAGGATTGGCTGACAGATACGCAGCACCAAGATTATCACACCACAAGCACGGAGATTCTCTAAGCTTCACTCCCAGTTCTACCAATAATGTCTGCAACCATATTACCTCTGTTGTGCATTTGCCATGGATTTATACTCAGCTTCAGTACTTGATCTGGACACCGTCGCTTGTTTTCTCGCACTCCATGAAACAAGATTATCCCCATAATAGATAGCAAAACCTCCTGTAGATCTCCTATCATCTATACTACCGGCCCAATCAGCATCTAAGAAGGCACTAATTAGCATAGACAATGATCGAGTAATTCTAAGACCAATATCATAAGTAAGTCTTACATATCTGAGGATCCTTTTAACTGCTGACCAATGTACTGAAGTAGGAGCATGTAAAACTGACAAACCTTATTTACTAAGAAAGCCAGACCAGGTCTTGTGAGGGTAAGATATTGCAAAGCTCCAACAATACTTCTATACCGTGAACTATCCTCCAAATTCAAAGGATTGACTTCATATCTAGACAGTTTTTCTGCAGTAGATAATGGTGTAGGTGATGTTTTGCAATTTTTCATACCTACACGAGAGATAATATCAAGTGCATATTTCTCTTGAGATAGTACTATCCCCTTTTTATCTTTTCTTACTTCTATCCCTAGAAAATAATGCAATTCACCAAGGTCTTTGAGAGCAAAGTCCTGCTTAAGATCTTGTAACAATGCTGCAATTGCTTCCATTGAATTTCCAGTGACAATGATATCATCAACATAGATCAGCATATATATCATAATACCTCCCCTGGAATAGATAAATAACGACATATTTGACTTGGAAGCTTTAAAATCAAGATCAATAAGCTTAGAACTTAACCTTGAATACCACGCTCTAGGCGCTTGCTTCAAACCATAAATGGCTTTATCAAGCTTGCATACAAAACTTGGATTAGTCTTGCTCTCAAACCATGGAGGTTGTCTCATATAAACCTCTTCTTCTAGAACACCATGCAAGAACGCATTCTGCACATCTAATTGTCTCGTAGTCCATCCTCGAGATACAACAACAGAGAGAACCAACCTGATAGTAGCAATTTTAACTATTGGACTGAAGGTATCTTCATAATCAAGCCATACCTTTGCTTATAGCCTTTTGCTACTAATCTGCCCTTGTATCTATCAATTGTACCATCTGACCTTCTCTTGATCTTCTGCACCCATTTGCAATCAATAAGATTAATGCTTTGTTTATAGGGTACCAAGTGCCAAGTACCATTACAGATCGGTGCATCATATTCATCTTGCATCGCTTGCCTCCAACAAGAATCACGTAGAGCTTCTTGGACAGTAGCTGGTTCTCTTGCTTCACCTGTAACACATGAATTGCACCATCAAACATTACCATCAGTAAATTTCTTGGGCTTAACTACACCACTTTGAAGCCTTGTCTTTGGTCTTGATGGAGTAAGCACATAAGATCTGCCACCTGCATCATCGTGATCCGCCAGCAGAACCTGCTCCTGGGCTGCCGTGCGCTCACCGAGTGTCGTCGTGGGATCGGAGACGGGTGAGACGGGTGAAGCTGCGGTCGGGAGCGCGCCAGATGGCGCGGTAGCAGTCGGCATGTCGTGTTTTGTCGCTGGGTTGGTGGCTGCCCCCCACGTGGCCTTGGAAGAACCTTGGACGCCTGATCGCCCGTAGCCAGTGAATCACCATCGGATCCAGCGCTCCAGGTCTCCAGAGGATCAGCATCGAATCCTGCATCCGGATTGTTTGCGTCTTCATGTGGCTGCAGTTCTTCTTGGCTTTGTTTTTCCTGTATCAAACTTGCTCCAATGGCATTATTAGTAGCATTTAAATCAGTACAGCCTACACCCCCACATTCTGAGTTTAAAAGACAATCAGGAAGAAGAAGAATTTCCTTTCTAAGCCTGTCGGTGTTTAAACCTGTCGAACTCCATAGGAGGTACCCGCAACAAGGTAGAAGGTGGGGATCGCCATGATCTGGAACCCGAAGGTCTGCGCGAGGAAACAAGACACAAGATTATACAGGTTCGGGTAGCCATAGTAGCTACCCTACGTCCTGTTTGGAGTAGTATATCGCGCCCTGCGCTTGGTGTTGTCCGCGGAGGGATTGTTGATGTTCGGCTAGGTACCCGGCCCTCCTTTATATAGTCCAGGGGGAGGGTGCCCAGTCGGTTACAAGGTAGGAGTCCTAGTAGGATTACACGGTATGAGTCCTAGTAGGATTACAGGGGAATTCTACTAGGAGTCCGTCTTCATCCTTCCTCGTATGGTACCCGGGGAGTATGCCCGACAAGCCCCCGAGCACATTGTAGTCGAGAGTAGTAGTTCGAGTAGTCTTGAAGCCTCTTCGAGTAGTTCTTGAGTGTCCTCGAATACTGCTTGGAGAAGTCTTCAATAGTACTTGAACTGCCACGAGGCTGGAAGGTGGTCTAGCTCATTTGTCTTGAAGTCGAGATTATATGGAAGTGCGATTGCAAAATCGCACTCCATATGGAGTAGCCCCCGAGCCTTAGGTTGAGTTGTAGACTCTGGCTGAGGGTCAATCTTGATTCTGCTTCCGTCTTGAAAAAATCAACTGATGGGTGTAGCCTAGTAGCCCCCGAGCCTTGGAACGATTGACGAATCAATCCAAGGGTCTTCAGTGTTTGCGGAAGTCATCTCCGAGTACTCTTGTAGCGTTCAACCCCCGAGCTCGTCACCAGGAGAGCCGTAGGAGCCACATCAAGTAGTTGTTGGTGCTGAGCCCCCGAGCTAGAGAGCTAGCAGAGACTACTCGAGTTGTTGTCGAGTAGTGATTTGGTGCGTAGCCCCTGAGTTTGGGAACTAGCCGCGCTAGTGGAGGTACATGGAGCGTACTGGAAAGTCGTCACTGGAGCTTGACCTGAAAGTATAGATGCGTACATTATGTAGCATTTTTGTAGAAATTGAATCTACTAATGACAAATACAAATATAAATGTAAATGTCATGTGTCATTCTCTTGTTGTGGTCGTTAGGCGTCTAGTAGTTAGCCTGATGCTGTTTAGTGCCCTGTCTCTTTGGTCGCTGTTTAGCCATAGCCGCTGGGGGCGTGGAGGCATGACAGGAGAGCTAGTTTAAGCGACCGGTCTCTGAGGAGCCTGTTTAGCCATAGCCGCTGCGGACGTGGAGGCATGACAGGAGAGCCGAGGCTTTGCGCGGATCAAGGCGTGTGCTACTGGAGCGAGACCATTAAGAGGTAGACAAAAGTAGTCGGCATGGCGACAAGAGAGAGCGCGATTGCTCGTTGTTCCGCATGGCGGAGAGCAAGATTGCGCGATGCCTCCTCAGGGTGTGGCCGTTGTGCGCCTCCAGCACTCAGTACACGAAACATCGTGGCAAGAGCCTCCTAATTTGGTGCACCAAGCCTATGGCAGTCAGTCAACAGTCCCCAAGGAATAATTGGCACGGTGTAGCTCTGCTGGCAGGTAGTCGTCGAGAGGCGTACACGAAGTAGTCTTCAACGTTGGTTCCTGTATGCGGAAAACAAGCTGAAGAAAAAAATAATTATTAAAATAAGTGACTTAACTTGATTTGTGGACGAGTGTCGACGAAGCCGTGGCGGTCGACGATGGAGCCACGACGGTTGTGGCTGAAGTCGACTAGTCGGAGGTGGATCCGACTAGTTGTTGATGGCACATAAGCCGTCCTCGACTAGTTTTCTAGTCGAAATTAGTCGAGATGAGTAGTTGAAGTAGTCGTACTCGTGTGATGCAGCTGGAAGTCAATGAAGGAGTACTCGTGTACATTGCTTGTGTGAACCAAACAATGATCTTGAACCTTGCTGATGAAGCTTCCGTGTGCACTTAGCAGGAGCATTGAATTCTTTTCGGTAGCCCTTTGTGTACACGTAGATGATTTTTCAATCAAGTAGCATAGCATAGCACCAGCATCTGGATGAAGTTTCTCAAAGGGATAAACAGACTCATCAAAGACTACGTCTCTAGAATATAGACTCGCCCATCTTTGGTTCAAGACATTTGAACCCTTTGTGATATTGGCTATGGCCAAGGAAAACACACTGTATGGATCTAAAAGAAAGCTTTCGATTATTATATGGCCTTAAATTAGGCCAACAAGCACATCCAAACGTGCAAAGGCCATTATAATCAGGAGTTTCTTTGAGGAGGCATTGAGCAGGAGTATCAAAATTTATCACCTTGCTAGGGAGAAGATTAATTAGAAACATACCAGTAAGGAATGCCTCATCTCAAAACTTCAGAGGCATAGATGCGTTTGCAAGAAATGTTACGCCAACTTCAACAATATGACAGTGCTTTCTTTCGGCTGAGCCATTTTGTTGGTGAGCATGTGGACAAGAGATCTGATGCGTGATGCCAATGCGTTGGAAGAAAGAATGCAACTTTTCATACTCCCCACCCCAATCACTTTGGACTGTTAATAATCTTTTTATTGAATTTTCTTTCAACTAATTTCTGGAAATCATGGAATACTTGAAAGACATCAGACTTGTTCTTAATCAAGTAAATCCATGTATACTTACTGAAGTCATCTATAAAACTAACATAATATGTGTATCTCCCAACTGAGACAGGCGCAGGGCCCCAGACATCTGAGAAAATTAGATCAAGAGGTGCATGAGAGGCACTGGTAGACTTTGGATAGGGGAGCTGATGACTTTTAGCTCGCAAACATGAATGACACACTGAATTTGAACTTTAATCACTAACACAAGGGAGAGTATTATCTCTAATGACACGCTCAACTATAGAAAAAGAGGGGTGGCCTAAACGACTATGTCATCTTGATGTAGACGACTTTATTGCACCAAGAACTTTCTTCCTTGACTCAGCTCCTGAAGATTGCGCACCTAGGGGGTACAATCCATCTCTACATCTTCCTTGATGAATTACCCTCTTCATGGCCTGATCCTTTATAACAAAAGAATTTGGATGAAATTCAATAAGGGCATTATTATCAGATGTTAGGCGATGAACAGATAACAAACTTTTGTTGGCACTAGGAACATGAAGAATATTTTTAAGGTGTAGATCTTTATGCAGGGTATGTAAAACTATATGACCAATGGTACTAATTTTCATACCTGAGCCACTAGCTGTGTAGACTTGATCCTGTCCGTGATACTTGTCACGAACCATGAGCTTCTCAAGCTCGCTGGTGATGTGATCAGAGGCACCGCTGTCAACATACCAGTTCGTGTCCACCCCATAGCTTGTGGTGGCCGAGATGACTACTTTGGTGTTGTGCTGGCCCTAAAAAGATTCATCAAAATGATGCCAAGAATCTACAACTTCATGGTTGCCTTTTCCACAGATCTGACACAAGGTCTTGTTGTTGTTGCTGCCACCTTGGCGTTGTTGCTTGGGTGCTCCATTGCCACGGCCATTGTAGCCGCGACCACCACAACCACTGCGGCCACCATTGTCACTGCCACGGCCACGAAAATTGCCTCAACCTCTAGACGCTGAGTTTGCAGATGACTGATAGCCACCACCACTATTGTTTTCTTGGAGCAACTCAAGCCTTGGATCAAATGCTAGGAGCTGTGAATACGGTTCACTCACCGAGATTGGATCCGTGCGGCCAACAATAGACGACACAAGCGGGTTGTAGTCGAATTCGAGGCCTGCGAGGATGAGCGTCACCATCTCGTCGTCTTCCATCACCTTGCCGGCGGCTGCCAGCTCATCTCCTAGCTTCTTCATCTTGGAGAAGTAAGCATCGACAGTCAATCCGCCCTTCTTATAGTTCACCATCTGCATACGGAGATTGGTGATCCGCGCACGAGACTGTGCGGAGAACATTATCTTTAATGCTTCCCAGGCCGGTGCTGAAGACCCCAGGGTTGCGACTTGCGCAAGAAACTTCAGCGGAGAGCGAATTGAAGATGTACACAAGGAAATGCTGGTCCTGCGCCATCCATATTTCGTACTCCGGGTTGGACACGATCCGCTTCGACTTGTCGTCCTTGATGACCTCCATAGTTGGTGCTGGGGCCGGCGACTTCTCGGTGAGGATGAGAACCAAGTTGGCTCCTCTAATTGCCAGCATGACTTGAGCCTTCCAAAGGATGAAGTTTTCTCGAGTGAGCTTTTTGGTCACGGGAGGACCGAGCGTCTTGAGGGAATTCATGAGGGAGGAAGAGGATGTCGCCATGGACATTGCTTAGATGTGTTTTTGGAAGGTAGGCTACCATGTAAAAAATAGGAGAACATGACTTCCTATCTTGGATAGTCCACGGTTGCGTGTTAATATATAGGGGTGTATCACCCAAGATTACATTGGTTGTTTTGATATGGCTTGATCTCCAAATACAACAAGTCTCTATCTCTACAAGAGACCAAACCATATACTAACAACCATAGGACACGTACAACAAGTTGATATACACGCATACATTTAATAGACTGATGAAGGCCTAGTCAATGTTCATCTAAAGTCCAACCAGTGGAGAAGGTGGGCGTGGACATTTTAAAACTTGTTGTTCCCTGCAGGCTACAAGAATTCTGCGTTCCACATACTACTAGCCTTGTAGTCTTATCTTATATCCTTTGTAGCACATACAACTTTATCTAGTTGGGATTTGTTGATTTTCTGATTCTGTTATTCGTTATTATTTTATTACATGGAAATGAAACCAATGTTTATGTGCAAAAAACAATAGGTTTATGGAAGCAACCTTCCACAATTTGCTATAAACTTATGTTACAAATAGCTTTTTTCTTTTCGTTTATGGATCATTCTTAGAATTGGGTAGGCATACACATACTTCATATCTTGGAATTTATTGATGTATACCCCTATTATGGATGGGTGGATTACTGGGTTTGAAAACCGGTGTGTATAAAGTTAGCACTGGGGTGCTGGACCAGGAAGGTTTCCAGCATCAATTCAGGAAAAGAATGTATCAATCAGGAGAGAAACAAGGAATGACATCACCTACATGAGTTTCTAGTGTATTAACTTAGATTCTAAATACCTACATCAGGTAGCACTTAGCTATGGTCTATCAATGACACTTAATAACATTAACATGGAAATGTGGTTGGTTATCTGTGTTGCATGAAGTTAGATGTTTTTCTTAAGTCTGGTGTCCAACTTTACTCAATGATCAATTGTGTCTGTTAACTGCTGATGCTTCCGCTGTTTAATGCTTGCATTGAAGCTTTGAATCTAAGAGAGTTGGCACTTACTAGGAGAAGATTCACACGGGCAAGTTCAACAGAGATACCAACTTTTGAGAAACTTGATAGAATTTTAGTCAGTACAGATTGGGAGCAAAAATTTCCAGTTTCAATGGTTGAAGCTTTAACTAGACAGCTCTCAGATCATACACCGCTTTTGCTTGATACCGGAGACGCGGCTCACAGGGGCAACACTCACCAACTTAAATTTGAATTGGGATGGTTGACTAGAGATGGTTTCCATGATATGGTAGCTAAGGTATGTCAAAGATCTTCCAGGGGAAACTCTCCCATGCAAAGGCAGAATAACATTAGATTTGTTAGAAGGTGGTTGAGGGGTTGGGCAAAAAATTAGTAGGAGAAAATAAAAGAAAAAAATCCTTCTTGCTGGCCAATTAGATTTTCTTGATAGGAAAGCAGAGGACAATGTGTTATCTCTACAAGAAGTTGATTATAAAAGTTGTCTTCATGCTGAGTTAACCAAGTTGCTTAGAGAAGAGGAGTAATATTGGCTCCAAAGAACTAAATCAACTAGGTTGATGCACGGTGATGATAATACAACATATTTTCAGCTACTTGAAAATGGTAGATATCGCAAAACAAGAATCTACCAATTAGAGCAGGAGGAAGGTGTTATAGTGGGAGAGGAAAACTTAAAAACTTACATTACAAATTATTATAAGGGATTGTTTGGATCTCCTGAAAGTAATCAATTTACTTTAGATGAGACTCACATTGAGGATATTCCCCAGGTCTCTGATTTAGAAAATGAGATTCTTTCAGATGCTTTTAGTGAGAATGAGATTAAAGAGGCAATTTTTCAAATGGAACACAATAAGGCACCTGGGCCGGATGGCTTCCCAGCTGAATTTTATCAGCACTTTTGGGACATAATAAAGCCTGACCTTATGGCACTGTTTAACGAGTTTCATCAAGGAACTTTGCCGCTACACTGTCTCAATTTTGGCGTAATTACATTACTGCCTACAAAAACTGAGCAACCATGATTCAACAATATAGGCCTATTTTTTGTTAAATGTAAGTTTTAAGATTTTTACAAAGGTTATTACGAATAGAATTAATCTGGTAGCTGAAAAAGTAATTGGGTCATCTCAAACGACGTTCTTACCTGGTAGAAACATTATGGAAGGGGTTGTTGTTCTTCATGAAACAATTCATGAGTTGCATAGAAAAAGAAAGATGGGGTTATTCTTAAGTTAGACTTTGAAAAAGCCTATGACAAGGTAAAGTGGCCTTTTCTACAACAGGTGTTGCACATGAAGGGCTTTACACATAGGTGGGCTGCTTGGATACAACAAGTTACGTCGAAAGGGTCCTTAGGAATTAAGGTGAATTACAGCGTAGGACATTACTTTCAAACAAAAAAAGGTGTTAGGCAAGGCGATCCTTTATCACCTATTCTTTTCAATATTGTAGTAGATGTCCTTGCTATCTTAATTGCACGGGCGAAGGATAATGGCTTGTTCAGAGGTTTAGTCCCAAACCTAGTAGACGACGGTTTTTCTACTTTGCAGTATGCAGATGATACAATTCTTTTTATGGAAAATGATCTAGAAGAGGCCAAGAATATGAAGCTCTTGCTATGCGCTTTTGAGCAATTGTCGGGCCTCAAGATTAATTTTCATAAAAGTGAGATATTCTGCTATGGTAACGCTAGAGAGCTAGGGAGGGAGTACTCAGAAATCTTTGGTTGTGATATGGGGAATCTCTCTTTTAGATACCTTGGCATACCAATGCATCATAGAAAGCTTCGAAACTCAGATTGGAAAGAAGCAGAGGAGAGGTTTCAGAAGAGATTAAGTGGATGGAAAGGAAAAGTGCTTTCTGTTGGGGGTTGGTTGGTCCTTATTAACTTTGTTTTTAGCAATTTGTCAATGTTTATGCTATCTTTCTTCGAGGTCCCTCGTGGTGTTCTTGAAAGACTAGCGCCCTGTTCGCTTGGCGTATCAGCCACCAGCCAGCAGTACTTTTCTCTCAGAACAAACCAGCCACCAGCAATCAGCCAGCAATACTTTTCTCTCAGAACAAACCAGCACCAGCCATCAGCCACCAGCCAAACGAACAGGTACTAGATTATTATAGATCTAGATTCTTTTGGTAGAGCGATAGACATAAGAAAAAATATAGATTGACAAAATGGACTGTGTACACCTAAGGACCAAGGTGGGTTAGGAGTCCTAGACCTAAATTTGCAGAATAGATGTCTACTGAGTAAATGGGTGTTTAAACTTATTAATGAGGATTTCATTTGGCAAAAACTCCTTAGGAACAAGTATTTGCGTCATAAAACCATCACTCAAGTTGAATACATGCCAGAAGATTCTCACTTTTGGTCAGGTCTTATGAAGATAAAAAATGACCTATTGAGGATGGGCAAATTCACAGTGGGTGATGGGTCACAAACACGCTTTTGGGAGGATGCCTGGCTGGACAACACTCCTTTCAAAAGTCAATATCCATCCTTATATAACATTGTACGAAATAAGAGTGCAATTGTAGTGACATTTCTTAGATCGAATCCTTTGAATGTGGCCTTTAGGAGATCCTTAATTGGCAATAATTTACAAGCTTGGCACCATTTGGTTTCTAAACCTGTGAATGTCCAATTAACCGATCAGAGAGACCATTTTATTTGGACTCTAAACCAAAATGGTCAGTTTACTGTTCGATCTATGTATACTTCACTCATTGCTCGGTTGCCCGCACCTCGCAAAAGTGTGATATGGAAATTAAAATTGCCCTTAAAAGTTAAAATTTTTTCTGGTACTTGCAAAAAGGAGTAGTTCCAACTAAAGATAATTTAGCTCGTCGACAATGGAAGGGAAGTTTAAAATGTTGTTTCTGTAATCTGGAAGAAACAATCCAACACCTTTTCTTTGATTGTCAAATGGCTAGAATTATGTGGAGAATTGTACAAGTTTCTTTTAATATAACACCTCCTATGAACATTGCACATATGTTTACTGGGTGGCTAAATGGGGTTAATAAGAAGCTTATGTACGAAATCCTGGTTGGAGCATCCACTTTATGTTGGGCAATTTTGTTAAGTAGAAATGATATGGTTTTTAACAATACTCGAGCTGTTACTCCTATGCAGGTTATCTTCCGAGGGTCTCCTTGGATCTGTTTTTGGGCGTTGCTGCAGAAAGAGGACGAGCGGCCTCACATTATTCGGGGGTGTCGTGTGCTTGAGACCACGTCGATGAAGATCTTTGCATCTAATGGATGGTCTTTTAACAACAGAATTTCTTTTACATAATGTTTGACATTGTTCCAGAGATCAACTTTCTTGTTCTTTTTGTGTCGTCCGTGCTTGTAATAAGAAACAACTATATGCATAGTTTTATGCAGAGGCTGGAATATTGAAATATATTCCCTTTTTTAAACAAACTGCTGACGTTTCCGATGGTAAGGTAGTCTTTTTTGCATGTTTGCTTATCTATTATTAGCAACTTTGGTTAAATGTAAAAGTTTGAGAGCAAACAATTTCCTCAATCAGTTTATGTTATTTTGCAAATTTCTGCAGCACTGAGCCTACCCTCTATGGGTGATATAAGGGACCAAGAGCGGATGCTTCAATTGCTTCTCATGTTAATTTTTTTCGATGGCGGGTGGGTGTGGGTGGGGGGGGGGGGATTTGTTAGTAGGAGTGCCAAATAGTACGGGTACTATGCAGTGGCCTTCAGTGTTTTTGCATTTTGTTTGAGGGTCTTTTTCTCTAAATTTTGTTGGCTTGATAGTTGCTGTGAACTGTGAAGTTTGTAACTGGTTTTAGTAGTGCTAGTTTGTTTTATCTTCTAACCCTGTTAATCTGCCTATATTCAGGGTTTGTGCGATTTATTTGAGAATCTGTTTCTCTTGATTTTGTTTGCTTGATCGTTGATGTGAAATGTTAAGTTCATAATTTTTCTTAGCAGTGGTAATTTATTTCATGTTCTAACCCTGTATAACCTTTTACAGTTGTGATTTGCCAATACTCAGATTTAGTACTATTTCAGAAATTCAGATATAAACCTATGTTAGAAATACTTTTACTTTTTTGCGATGTACCATTCTACGAATCAGGTAGATGCAGTTGTGAATATATTCTTTTATTGCAAATGTTATGGACATTTAGAATAGGATGGGTTGCTGGGTAAGGGAGGTTTCTGGAACCATTCAAGAGGCAAAAAAAAAGTCTCCAGCTGGAGAGAAACCAAGAATGCACTTTAAGTTCAGTCACAAGCATAGTGCCTATCTTTAAACTTGTACATTCATTACCGTACGGATGATTATTGACTTATTGTTAGACAAAGGCTAATGTTTTTTGTCCCTTTTTTTTCAGTGACGAGGTTTTTCAAGTGTGTCAGTTGACTTGTGGAGCTGGGGATGATGAGTTAGTGTTGTACTGTTATTTAGCTGTTTGATACAGATGAGACCTCTCAGTTATCACCTTGAGTTCATCATGTCAACGACAGTAGTATGATTTATCCTGCAAGAGATATGTCGGGCGATGGTGAATCTGGCTATGCATGGTGAAGCTTCTTCCTCAGTGTTGGAGACTGACAACTTAGCAGCAGAGCACAGGGTTTGGCGGGGACAGTTGTACTCTTTGTGCTCAACACATCAAGATCCTCAACCATCCATGTCTACCCGTCAGAGGCTAATACATAGAGTTAGCCGCCCTCTTCCCACTTCCCCACTAGAGATTAGAGAACTAGGGACGCTTCTGAAATGGTGTCAAGTGAAATACACTTCATGTTTCAGACTGGAGACCGGAATCCTGAAGCTTTGATGGCAAATGTCTGTCATGCACCTACCACCTACTAGAATCTGATGTGTTCATGCATGTGAAGTGCAGCGGGCTGGGATTTGCCACGGTAAGCGAGTTCAAACTATTGCTATGATCGATGGATACTGGTTGTGACAAATAAATTTGTGGGATGGGTTCAAACTTATAAGTGCGCTGAAGACGCTTCTGCCCTTCAATAGCTGCATAGACTTACTTGATGGGTTAGATTTGTGGATGGCACAGAATTCATTTTCTTATCGGCAATGCTCACGAACGGACGTCCGGAGGACGCGCACCGCTCCGGACGGATGAGCTGCGACGCAGTCAAAAAAATCGGAGGTGGGTTCCACTCATGATCTTATCCCCCCACCTCACACGGACACCCCCCCACCACTCATTCCTTTTCCATCCACCCCCATCAGTAACCTCTCCGTCGGCGGGAGCGGCGGCAATGGCAACGGCGCGAGAGGCCCCAGCGAGGGCCGCGCCGGCTCGAGGACGACGAGCAGCCGGAGGAGGGGGCTCTCCGTTGCCCGACGGCGACGCAACTCTCTCGCGTCGGCGAGCCACGGAAGGAGGTGCTACTCCCGCGCGACCGCCGGTCCCCTGTACTAGGGGCAAGTCGCGCCATGCCGGCCAGGGGCGGGGCTCGACGTCGGGGAGGGCTGCGCCACCGCGGGTGAAGGCGTGCTTCCTCGCGACCGCGCGCTCCGGCGACCGCGCCACCTGCTGCTTCCTCCTCGGTGTGCGGAGGAGCTCTGGGCGGCCGACACCCAGCTATATCTACGGCTTGGACCTCCTCCTCTTCCTTTGATTTTTGTTTGCCTCTCTCTACAAGTTTTTTGGATGTTTCAATGTTTGATTTTGCATGTTGCAAAAATTAATTTGAGATGTTGAGGTGCGGATTCATTTTGCAATGGGGCATGTTCGGCTCGCGCCACTGATTTTGTAAAGGCAACACTCTTTTTGTCATGTTGCAGCTACATCAATTTGATGTTGCAGCAGCCTCGTTCTAATGTTGCAACAAGTTGTTAACTATTTCAACAGGCAGAGCCTGAGCCTGCAGCTCCTCGGCGTCTCCGCCATGCTCGTCGCCTCGTAAGCACTCGATCTGTCGATTGCCTCCCACATTTTTGTGTCCCCTTACGTTCTTAGCTTCGAGTAGTTCGGGAATCGAGAGTTTCGCTTCGGTTCTGATGCTTTAGGCTCCAATCGATTGCAGCAAGTATGAGGAGCTCCCGGGCGGCGCTGCAGGCGAGCAGCACACTAGTATTTGTGTATGTTGCAAGAGTACCTTTTGGATGTCCTAGAGGTTACGAAAAAATGTCGAAAGTGTTTCATTTTTGATGTTGCAAAAGTAGATCTCGATGTTGCAATGTTACAAAAGTAGATCTCGATGTTGCGGATGTTATTTTCGAATGTTGCGAATGTTTTTTTCGAATGTTGCGGATGTTATTCTTGATATGTTGCAATCGTTCGTCTTCAGGATGTAACCGTTTCTCATTTATGTTTGCAAATCGTTGTACACATGTTGCATCTGTGTTCTTGAGATGTTTGCAAGTGCTCCATGCGAATGTTTTAAAAAAAAGTGTCGTGTTATTGGGTGTTGCAAACATTAAATTTTAATGTTGCGGATGTTGAGTTTCGATGTCACAGACATGTGGTGTTGGGTGTTATGTTGAGGAGAAGGGAGAAGAGGCTCCTGATGTTGGATGTTGCACGCAATACGGGGTCGCAACATGGCCGTAATATAGTCGCAACATGGTCGCAACATGAGGAGGAGAGAAGAAAGACTCCTGATGTTGGATGTTGCAAGCAACCGCGTTCGCAACATTGTCATAACACATTCGCAACACGCTCACAACATTTACCTGGTAGTCTTTAGATCTAACAGCTGACGATTGAGGATCCTAAGATCTAACGGCTGCGGACCCGTCCGATCCTGGCGCCCGGACCGGACGTCCGGGCGCTAGCAGTGCCGTTTTCTTATTCACCAAAGTTGTACTTCACTGTTGATCTAAAATACAGATTGGTTTGGAAGGTTGGTCAGGTGAAGGCAGTGGCTTCTATGTAATTTCCCCCCTCGAGAGCTTCTACATTCCAGGAGTGTGATTGGCTTCTACAGTCCAGGAGTGTGTTTGGCCAATATTCAAAATGAAAAGACAGAAGATTTCAGTTTGTAAAATGAAAATTTTTACCACCCTATGTCCTCAACAATGGATCTTTCATAGACCCTCTATAAAATTCCTATCCTGTTTTATGAGCCATCCTTAAAATAAGCACATACGTGTTTATCCATGTAATATCCATGTTTAAGATGGACCAGGAGAGAAAAGTCATTACCAACATGAGCTTCCACACTGTTGATAGATGTCTGTGTGGCTATCTCTAACATTGTACATTCATGAGCTGTGGTTGTTCATTATCACCTGATAACATAGAAATGTTGATGATACCTTGTTAATCAAGGAGATGTATCTCTGTGGACTGGAGTTCAAGTCCATTTATGCAAGTGTAGCCAATGATGTTTGATTCATCAAGCAGCTGTTGTTGCTTTGAAACATTGTGTGTTTATGCAGTACTTGGAGCAGCCTCGACGTGTGATGCAATGAACAAGGTGCTTGTGTGCAGGCTTCAGTCGGTGGGAAGTTGTGTAGTGGCACCGGAAATTAAAATAGCATGGCTTGTTTGTTTGACGACCCTTTAGCATTGTAGGATCTAGTCACATAGAAGGGGGGTTGAATATGGGACTTGTTTTCAAGCTCTAAAGGAAAAACGAAAACCTTAACCTATCAACTAGTGTTGCCCATACTAAAAAGGTTCTTCTCTACTTCTAGAGCACACTAACACAAGTTTCCTTAGCAAATAACACACTAGGAGGCAATATGACAACCTAGGCAAGATATGAAGCACACAAGCGAAACAAGCTAGAACAAAGACAAAGAAACTTGAGAGCGAAATTGAAATGCGAAAGTAAGTGCTAGAAGTAAATAAGATGGACAAGAGGCGATCGGATTTTTTTTCCCGTCGTATCGGGAAGTTGACGCTTCCCCCTAGTCCACGTTGGAGCACTCACTTAGAGTATCGCTCCCCCTTGAGTCACTAAGACACAAGTGCTCACTAAGAGTACTGTTCTCCATCTCCGGAACGGTGGGCCTCGAACCACGTACACCAAGCTTGTCTTGAGGCTCCCACAATCTCCAAGAGCTCACCAAGAACCCCCAAGTCACCTAGACCGCCTAGGAGCCGTCAAACTCCAAGAGTAACAAGCCCGCAAACCTTCACTTGACCTGAGCACTCAGCTAATCCATGGATGCACCTTGAAACTCTTGCTCACTAAGAAAGAACACCTCAATGAAGAGGAAGAGAAATCCCAATAAGCAAGAACACGAGTCTCCTTCTCTCCTAGGCTGCAGGTAGATCTTCGAGTGGCAAAGGTAGCTCTAGAGAGGCGGGGGGGCTTATATATAGGCCTAGCAAAGATGGCTAGCTGTTGGAAAAGTCCCATGAAAAAGTTGTACCGTCGGATGAACCGATGGTGCCCCCCCGCAAAGCGTCGGATCATCCAGGTCACTCACAGCGCCCAATATAGCCGTTGAACCTTGAAACCCAGACAATACACTGACGCTATACACCGACGCCCCGTCGGATCATCCGGTGCTGAAGGCACCCCGCTCGGGGCGGTACTGTATGATTTGAAACACACCGTCGGATGAACCGTTGTGAACACCATCCAAGCGTCGGATCATCCGGTGCTGAAGCATTAGGCTTGGCGCGTCTCTGTTGAATTTAAATGCAACCGTCGGATGAACCGATGATCAAGGCGTCGGATCGTCCGATGCTTGAGCCCAGACCCTTGACCAGAACTGTAGCCAAACCCTAAGGCGTCGGATGAACCGATGCACGTACCGTCGGTTCACTACAAGGTTTTGTATCAAATTCAACGCCTCTGTATTGCAACGCTGAAAATTTGGTTGGTATAGATGGTTGTTTTGCAACCATTCTTAGAATCTGTAGCTATACATGTTGTTAATACAACGGTTTTGCAAGCGTTGCAAAGCTTTGTTGCATTTGGGTGTCGATATTGCAATGGTGCCAAATGGTTACACTAGAATTGAATGTGGTTGCAATTGTGTTGTAGTACTGCAACCACATTTGTGTTAGTTGCATTTAGATGTGAATATTGCTACGCTGGTGTGGTGTTGCATAAATTTTCAGGAGCGTTGCAAATTATTGATGGTTAATGCAACGTGAAATCTTTTAGGCGAAGCAAAAGTGAGATTCAAATGCAACCTATGTTTATAGTTGCAATTAAAATCCTTGTTGTTGAAAATGCTAAACTTTGTTGCAACAAGATGTTTGGTCCCGAAGCGAAAATTGTGTTCAAGCGCAACGCCTAATTATGGTGGCAATATGTACTTGGAGTGTTG
The DNA here is from genome assembly GCA_947561735.1 of Cenchrus americanus. Taxonomy (NCBI): domain Eukaryota; kingdom Viridiplantae; phylum Streptophyta; class Magnoliopsida; order Poales; family Poaceae; genus Cenchrus; species Cenchrus americanus. The sequence goes on along the minus strand of OX387245.1, from coordinate 226,137,853 downwards.
CAACAACTAAGCCGAGTCGATTTGGATTGGGCCTTATCACCGGGCGGGGGGCGATCAAGGGTATTTTGACGAGAGTCCCCACGACGCCGCGCACGGGAGGAGGGCGACGACGGGCGCCGCCCGGCGCCGCTCCCACACGACGCCGGTTGCTTTGCGCAAGGCGGTCGGGGGGCGTCGCCGCCGCCGCGCTCGGCATCTCGACTCTTCGAGGCCTTGGACGTCAGCTTGCTGCGCACGCTCCGCCCCGCTCGGCATCTGCCCTCCTCCGACGGGTTCTTTGCACGGGGGGGTGATTTCTGCCCTAATCGCTGGCTGCGGCACGCCCTCCATCATCCACGTCGATTGATCGATCAGACTAGACATCCTCGAGTCGCGTCGAAATTAAAGGTACGAGCGAGATCATCATGCGAAGCACATATATTTGAATTATATGTATGTAAATACGCCGTTTTAAATTGGGGATCGTTCATGTTCGTCACGCAGATGTCAGGTGATGATAAGAGTTGGATGCGCTTGCCTCGTGGTTCATCTGAGTGGAAGAAGAAATTCCCGGAGTTTATGGACAGGACATTCAGTGGCACATCGAGTGGTGGAACTGCTGCATGTCCGTGCACTAGATGTCTGCGCAATGCACACAAAACCCGGCTTTGCTTCGAGTCATGTCCTTTTAAGAGGGTTTGCTGAATCTTTTATCAAGGAAGGGGGAGGTTCGGGTGATGTGGTATTTCACAATGATGATGCGGGACCTAGTGATGTTCAAGTACACAACGACGACGACCCGGCGGGTGTAGATGTACAAGTACGAACGATGATGAAGGTGCACCACATGATTCAGGAGTAGTCGGTGAAGAAGGCGACGCACCGAGTGAAGATGATGGGGCCAGTCATTTGATTAAAGCGCTAATCAGAGGTGAAATACGAGGAGAGATCAGTGATGAAGATGAGACAACGAACGACCAAGCCAAGGTCTTCTTCAAGTTACTACAGGAGGCTAAAAAGGAATTATATCCAGGTTGCGAAGATGGTACGAAGATATCTTTTATTGTGGAACTTTTCCAGCTGAAGTGCATGTATGGGATAAGTAACAAAGCATTGGAGGGGGTACTGTTTCTGATATCAAAGTTTCTCCCTAAAGGTCATTGTGTGCCAAACACAATGGAGAAAGTGCAAAGGGTGGTTCGTGATGCGGGCTTGGACTATATCAAGATAGATGCATGCGAGAATCATTGTGTGTTATTTTGGAAGGAATACGAGAAGGCTTTGGATATATGCCCCAAATGTAAAGCCTCTAGGTGGAAAACGGATGATCGGGGATAAGAACCATGGTGGTGGCCATTTGGAGGATGGTCAGGATAAGAACCGTCGTCGTGTTCCTGCCAAAATCCTTCGGTATTTCCCTCTCACACCTCGGCTGCGCGGTTGTACATGTCGGAGAGGACATCTTCAGAAATGCGTTGGCATGAGGAGGGAAGAATAAAAGATGGGAAACTACGTCATCCTGGCGACTCCGGTGCATGGAAGCATGTGGACAATACTTTTCCGAAATTTAAACAAATATGTAACGTTCGGTTTGGGTCTTGCTTCGATGGCTTCAACCCATTCGGTATGCAAAATGTTACTTACAGTTGTTGGCTTGTTATCCTAATACCTTATAATTTGCCGCCTTGGTTGTATGAGAAACAATCTTATTGGATCATGTCGATGTTGATACCTGGCAAGAAAAGTCCTGGAATGAATATTGATGTTTTCCTGAGGCCCCTCATTGAAGAGTTGAAGGAGTTGTGGAATGCTTGGGGTTGATTGTAGGGATGTAAAGGAGAAAGAAAATTTTACACTACGTGCTATCTTTGCTTTGGACGATCAATGACTTCCCTGCATATGCGATCTTTGTCGGGTTGGAGCACAAAAGGAAAATTTGCATGTCCTTATTGTCACAAGGATACGGATTATCTATGGTTGAAACATGGGAAGAAGTACTTGCTACATGGGACATCGTCGGTTTTTGCCCTTAGACCATCCATGGCGAATGAACAAGATGAGTTTCAACAATGAGGAGGAAACCGGGGAGGCTCCGGTTCAACTTTGTACGGTCAAGCTTTGTATTAGTCCATTATGCAACTTTTGATCAAGCGAAATTTGGAAAGGACATATCGAAAAAGAGGAAGCGTGATGAAGATGCAAGATGGCACAATTGGAGGAAGAAGAGTATTTTTTTTGAGCTCCCCCTCTTGGTCTTCTTTGCTCATAAGGCATAATTTGGACGTGATGCATATTGAGAAAAACATATGCGAGAGCATATTAGGGACTTTGCTTCAAATTGAAGGGAAATGTAAGGACGGCGAGAATGCACGCCTTGACATGGAACATCTTGGGATCGGGGAAGATCAACATCCTGTGATTGAAGATGACGAGTACACCTTGCCGGCGGCGTTGTACTCTCTGGACCGGATGACAAGAGGATTTTATGCCAATTTCTTCAAGGCGTGAAGATGCACGATGGGTTACTGCTCCAATTTGAAGAGATGTGTGGATGGTAATACATCTAAGGTGTCCGGACTCAAAACTCATGACTACCATATTATTCTACAAAAATTGTTGCCCTTGGTCATTAGAAGGATTTTGCCGAGAAGATGTTGTCAGGCCATTGATTGAGCTCAGTAGGTTCTTCAGTGCACTTTGTTCAAATGAGTTGGTGCCATCCGATCTTGACAAACTAAGCAGTTCAATTAAAGAGACTATTTGTCGGCTTGAGATGGTTTTTCCACCTGCATTTTTTGATATAATGATTCATTTGCCGGTCCACCTAGTTGAAGAGGCTAAACTAGGAGGGCACGTGTGTTACGGATGGATGTATCCGGTAGAGAGGTATCTACGTCTTTGTTAAAGGATATGTCCGAAACAAGGCACAACCGGAAGGGTCAATAGCCGAGGCATACATAGGCGAGGAGTGTCTTATATTTTGCTCTCGATTCTTCGACATTGACACCAAGGCGAGTCGAGCTGATCGTCATGAAAATACGGTTGTGAACGAGCCTCCAAATGGGCTAAGCATATTTAGTGAAATTGATTACAAGAGGAGAGGAAATAAGATTAAGAATTTGGAGAATCTGAACTTCATAATATGAGGCACTACATAATTACTAATTGCGATGAAGCCAACAAATGGGTAGAGTAAGTCGCAATTTGTACCACTAAATTTATCTATTATGTCCTTTTTTGTTGTGCCAACTACTAATTAATTTGGTTGACTATCATGCGGGGAGCACAAGGAAGAACTAAAAAGGGTTAGTCAAGTTAACCTTAAAAAACGACACAAGGATCATTTGGTCGGATGGTTTGAAATCGAGGTATGGAGTAATATTTCATTTTTTAATATTCCACTTTATGATCGGACCGAGATGTAGTAATTAATTACACGGTAGTTGTCTAAGTATATTACAAAATTGCGGATAGCAAAACTATACGAGAAAGGGGAAGTATGCAAGGCGATGCATGGGCTTTCTCAAGGACCGGACCCTCGAGCTTGTGTGTTGAATAGAGTGCACATCAATAATTGGCTATTTCGGACATACGCCACGAGAGAAAAGTCTCGTCACACAAAACTACGGTGTGCTTGTGAAGTACGAGAATAGCGACATGACCTGGTATGGAGTCATTAGAAATATAATATCACCTGGAATTCCCACATGAAAAAGAAGTTATCTTGTTTCAATGCGATTGGTATGATGCGCCGACTACCGGTACCGGCGAAGCAAAGGGTACTCTAGGGATAAATATGGTATTATTGACATTGCTACTTCCATGTTCGGATATTCGAGATGAACCTTACATTCTTGCTTCAAACGCCGAACCGGTGTTTTATGCCCCTATCGTGGACAAGCGGGATGGTCTCTTGTTGTTTCGGTCGGACCAAGAAATTTGTTTTCCATGCCGAAGCTGGAAATGACGCGGATGCACTCGATGTGGGAATCCAACAAATGATTGAATCAGGGCGAGGTCAGGAATTATCAAGCTGGTCCAGACATGATGGGCCGGCACAACCGGTTCGGCCGCCATTATTAATCAAGTGCGTAGCGAAGCAATTCCCGAACCTGCTGATGACTACATTGGTCATGACGATTGTGACGACGAGGACACCTACATTGACGATGGGGTTATTGCACCAGTCATGGAAGAAAATATAGAAGATGATTTCTTTGTTTGAAGACAATTTTTTTTGTTGCACCAATCTTAATTATTTCATTCTTATGGTAGTTAACAGATAAGTGGATTAGCATTACAGATAACATAAAGTAGTTAACAGCAACTTTAATTAACATCCATGACCACATAACATGAAGTACTAAACAGCACGATTTGTTTAACATCCAGCAGAAGTACTTAACATAAAGTAGCCATAGTTCACACACGAGGTACTAATTAACATAGTTCATTTGGTTCTACTTAACAGCCAGCACTAATTGACACACGAGGTACTACTTAACATCCACCCTAAGATTTCCAGCATCACATCTCAGAATCGGACTCCAGGCTCAGTTCATGCCAAATTTCTTCACGCAGCCTCTTCATCCTCTTATCAATGAACTTGTTGAGCCTATCTTTCATGCCCCCATGTAGTCACTGATATCAGTTTGTGCTATTTCTATGTGGAACTGAACAAGTCCACGTATCCCAGTTACCACTTTCTGTTAACATGAACATAAATGATCGGTTAGCAAGGGAAGAAATTTGGCATTCTGTTAAATGACAAGGAATGCACCAAGGGCTCTACCCTAATATGCTACCTGTTTGAACATGTCAAATTGATTACCACACCTTGACAGTAATTTGTTAAGGTTTTAATAAATCACAACACATGTACTAAAAGCAATATGGTTTGTAAATGTGATACATAGCTAGATGTAGTAAAATAATGTTATCAGTCAAGGGTTCAAAAAAAAGAGACATTTGGTGTTTAATAGGCATTACAACACATAATCTTTAGACTTCAATTTACATGTTTTTGAAGTTTTAACTTGCATGCCCAAAAAGTTGCAACACAGAGTCAACTAAATTTGGTTTATTAAGGAACTTGGTGAAAATTAACCACCTAAAAATAGAGTCATCTAAAAATAGCACAACCCCCATGCAGGATTTCGTGAACATACAACCAACCAAGGCAAATGATATGGATCATCCATTACCAGATCAATCATACAACCAAACATTCCATGAACATCCATTACGAGCACAAGTAAACCCTAACTCTACTGATAGGCATGAGCATTCACCTTCTTCCTGGCACGAGTCGACGTAGAACCTGCGCAGCTACCTGGGGTGGGGGGTCGCCGTCTTCTTCTTGGCCGCGGCGGAGTCCGTTGCTTTCCCCTTCCCCTTGTCGACGGCGGCGAGCCTCTGACTGCAAAGCCTGGATGCGGATGGCCCACCGACGGCACACCTTGACAGCCCGAGATCCTCCGCCGAGGGCTTGATGTCCTCCTCCACGTCGAGATTGTACTCGACGGCGGTATGCGGCGCCGCTGGCGAAGAAGGGCCGCCCCGCGCAAACCGCCCCTTGATCCGGAACTGGCTCCGCGCCTGCTCGCTGCGCCTGCTCCGATCCTCGCTGGAGTAGCCGCCCCCCTACCGCGGCCGCCGGTCATCGCCGCCGGGGGTGAGGTGGGGGCGACGGCGAGAAGGCGAGATGGGGGCGTCGGCGAGATGGCGAAGGGGGCGATATAGATGGGAATACGGAGAGGCCGAGGTGGGGGGAGGAAGGAGGGGCCGAGATGGGGCCGGGGGTTACGGTGTTTTATAACTTGTACTCTACATTGGTGTTAAATACGGTAGAAACCGGAGAGCAAAATCAAACTCACATACATAGCGTAGTGGTAGAGAAGGTTTTATCTAAACCCGAGGTCCATGGTTCGAGTCTCCGGGGAGAGGCCATTTTTTTCTTTCCTACTTTATTTTTAAAATTTTTTATTTTGTTCTGTATGTACCTGCAATTTATTTTTTAGACTTGACAATCTTCAAAATCACAATAATAGGTAAACTTTAGGATTGGTTTTGACGAATTGGTACTATACGCGTCTGGCACGAGGATGAACATCTCTCCGGGATCTATAGGGGCATGTGTGGCGGCTCATATGACTTTGTGAAGATGTGCTTGACCGATTTCTCCGAATTACTTCAAATTTTTTTGGGAACACTTATGCATCCAAAGGATGCGTCCCTCCTTGTTTATATGGTATTTATTGGCACTTTAGGATTTTTTAACATTTAGCTTTAATATTATTATAAATAAATAACAATAATAGGAAAACTTGGTCAGAAAATTTGCATAAATGCACACAAATTTATAGTTTGGGTCTTTAAACATCTCGGTGGAGTTTGGATTGGTTTTGACGAATTGGTACTATACGCGTCTGGCACGAGGATGAACATCTCTCCGGGATCTATAGGGGCATGTGTGGCGGCTCATATGACTTTGTGAAGATGTGCTTGACCGATTTCTCCGAATTACTTCAAATTTTTTTATGGCACTTTTCAGTTTTGTACTTTCACTAGTCGTCCTTGCTATTAGGGTGTAGCAGGGTTGCTTGTGGTTGAATTCTTGCATCAGTAGGGGAAACACAAATGAATATGCTAACAAGGTGTAGGTCTAATGCAATGAAAAGGATGGACGAAGAGAGACATAAATTCATGGATGATATGAACAACACACAACTATATGTGAACACACACAACCATACGTAGATTAAGTAATCTTGCTACAACTTGCTTATTGAAGTTCGACTACGGTCATTACTTAGATCTTGCCACTAATTACAAGTAGCCAACACCGAGTCCATGGCAAAAGACACCACCATACTTAACCTAGGTACTTGGTTATGCAAAGTAGTAAGCATTTAGTACTACTTGCGGCCGACTTTGGCGTACGGCTTGGAGATCTTGTTATCCATGGCTTCTAACTTGCTAGCGACACCGTCCATGAACTCCTCCCGGTTCATTTCCATGTCTTCCTCGGCTCCATCAACTTGCGGGGCTAGGCTCTCAATGCGCTCACGCATATCGTCGTAGCGATCCTTGATTGCTCCACTGTGGCGCAAGGTCACCTTCTGCGGCAGCTCAACAAGATTAAGTTATTAACATGAAATGAATCGGATAATCATTGTACAAGGTTAATTTATTTATAGTACTCACCTTTGTTTTCGATGATCCCGCATCTGTCTGTTTGGGTAAGGGCGACGGAATGTTGCTGTTGGGTTCTTCATCATCCGAGTCAGGAATGATGATTTGCACCTTACTCACATATTTGCCGACCACTTTGTCCTGGTTCCAATCGCAGCTAGTACATACAAATGTAGAAAGCACTTTCACATAATGGAAGCAGAAACAGAAACAGAAATGGAAAAGTTATCTTAATCACAGAAACAGAAATAACCAGAAATGGAAGCTATCTTAATTACTTGTCCCCTGACAACCATATCAGACTTGAGTATTTAGCAACGCTACACGTGGAAAAGTTATGTCGAAATTGAGTTTGCATACAACTGTAATATCAACAGATGAGGCTCAACAAATAACACACACAACCGTGAAGGTCATAAATCGGATGTATGCTTTGTAAGAAAAAACAACATGTGAAAAATGAGTGTTCATGATATATATACACACAACCGGCCATCCGATACAATTTGGGATCCGATGTGCACCAATTCTATGTCGAAGATTGTCTTGGGTACAAATTGGCATCCGATGCATTGAACCCTACCTCTTAAGTTATATTATATACTAGCATGATTAATATAAGTGCATCCATTTTTAATGAGTGTCACGATCCACTTGTCTACTTATGCAAATTTCAAATTTCGGTCGTAGGAGACCAATTCCATAACCTACAATGGTTTACTCCACTAAAACATCCTACATCGGTCTTGGTATGCTACAAATTCTAAATTCACGACTAGCAAAGTATTGGTAATTAGCGACCGTAAATTAGCACCCAACATTCCACAAGCAACCACATGGAAATTAGCACCCAAATTATTGGTACCCTGCATTCCACAAGCAATCACACGGAAACAAGCAACCAAATTCAGCAGCTCAAGTGGAGATTAATGAAAAAACGGAGATGCCAATTTACCTAACTTCACGGCGCGTGCGCTTGCACCCCACTATGACCTCGTTCCCCTTACCCGACGGTGCAACCTCGCGATGCGGCCCGTCGGACGACGAGGAGGAGGTCCCGGAGTCGTATGAACCGGAGATCGTCGAGGTAGGGTTCCTGTCGTAGACACCGGAGGAAGACGAGGTTGGGGAGCGCGTCGGTGTAGGAGCCTTGAATCGCCCGCGTGCATCGCGCAACTGCGTCGCGGCATTGTGGCCCCCTCCTCCCGTCGCCGCCGCATCCGTCGACGGCGCCCCTCCGACCACTCACGCCGCCGCGACTACATCCCTCGATGCGGCCCCTCCTCCCTCGCTCCGCCGCTCGATCCCGCGATGGCGCCCCGCCTTCCTCCCGCGCCGCTCGCTGCGCGAGGCCCCCCCGCGCCCTCCCCGGCCGCTCGCCATGGCGAAGGAGAACCGTCGGAGCCACCGAGGGGACGTGGGGAACGGAGGGGAGGTGGGGAACCGATGGGGTCAACGGGGGTCGGGGAACTGTGAGAGGGTGCCGGTGCTAAAGATATATACATGACGGGCCGGCCCATTTAGATATCCTACTATCGGCCCGATTACAAGAAGTGTGCGGCGGCCGCCTACGCACCCTTTAGTACCACATCGGAGAACAAGAAGGGCGCGACCACCGCTTAAAAGTGAAGGCGTGCGCACCATCCCGAACTCCTAATTACTAAACATCCTACACTCGCTTGCTCGCTACATCGCTAAGGGGCTTAGTGGGCCTGCCCGGCCCAATCGGGCTCCCGCTCGCCGGAGGGCGAGGGTGGTGGCCCGGGCTTGGCCCTAGAGCCCCTTAGCAATTTTTTTTGTTTTTTAAATTCATTTTTTCTTATTAACATTTAACCAATTAAATATCATTTTTTTGTTTTTTAAATTCATTTTTTCTTATTAACATTTAACCAATTAAATATCATTCAAAAATTCGATTGACCTTACTAAACAGGCAAAGCTCTCATTGTCAACACCTCATATACATGATGCATCCTCCTTCGCGTGTCTAGATAGGTACCGGTGCATGTAGCTAGGCACTCGTGCCCGGCAATGGTGTCAACCTAGGCTAGTAACACCATATGTGTGCGTGTGTACCTTAATTTGCTTCGTCCACACATGCTTTTTGGCTCCCTGCCTGAGCCACCTTACTAAACAGGCAAAGCTCTCATTGTCAACACCTCGTATACATGATGCATCCTCCTTCGCGTGTCTAGATAGGTACCGGTGCATATAGCTAGGCACCCGTGTGCCGGCAACTCGTGTCAACCTAGGCTAGTAACACCATATGTGTGCGTGTGTACCTTAATTTGCTCGTCCACACACGCTTTTTGGCTCCCTCGCCCGAGCCACCTTACTAAACGAGCAAAGCTCTCATTGTCAACACCTTATATACATGATGCATCCTCCTTCGCGTGTCTAGATAGGTACCGGTGCATATAGCTAGGCACCTATGCCCGTGCAACGGTGTCAACCTAGGCTAGTAACACCATATGTGTGCGTGTGTACCTTAATTTGCCTGTCCACATGCTTTTTGGCTCCCTGCCTGAGCCACCTTACTAAACGAGCAAAGCTCTCATTGTCAACACCTCATATACATGATGCATCCTCCTTCGCGTGTCTAGATAGGTACCGGTGCATGTAGCTTGGCACCTCCCGGGCAACGGCCACGGTGTCAACCTAGGCTAGCTAGTAACACCATATGTGTGCGTGTGTACCTTAATTTGCCCGTCCACATGCTTTTTGGCTCCCCGCCCGAGCCACCTTACTAAACGAGCAAAGCTCTCATTGTCAACACCTCATATACATGATGCATCCTCCTTCGCGTGTCTAGATAGGTACCGGTGCATGTAGCTTGGCACTCGTGCCCGGCAACGGTGTCAACCTAGGCTAGTAACACCATATGTGTGCGTGTGTACCTTAATTTGCTCGTCCACATGCTTTTTGGCTCCCTGCCCGAGCCACCTTACTAAACGAGCAAAGCTCTCATTGTCAACACCTCATAGACATGATGCATCCTCCTTCGCGTGTCTAGATAGGTACGGTTGCATGTAGCTTGGCACTTCGTGCCGGGCAACGGTGTCAACCTAGGCTAGTAACACCATATGTGTGCGTGTGTACCTTAATTTGCTCGTCCACATGCTTTTTAGCTAGCTAGGTAACGATGCATGAGCTCATCCACGAATCTCGCTCTACTTGTCGTGTCCCACATTTAAATTGCACAATGATATTCGACACGCTAACATATTTTGTAATTTTGCGAAAAAAGTTCATGAAACTTTATAGTTCATCTTGTACATAAACCAAGTCTGGCTTTCCTTGTTTTTTTCCCAGCCCGCCTATGCATCGAATAGATGCCCCCAAAATTTGGCGCCCTGCCGCGTAACACCCACGTACCGCGCGGAGTTGTGGGCCTATTTTTTTGGCTCTACCCTAATATGCTACCTGTTTGAACACCACTTTCTGTTAACATGAACCTATTCAATCTACACGCGCGCCCACCCCTCCCCCCACGCCGCCAAAAAAGTTTCCAAAAAATTTCCTCCCCCCACGTCGCCCTTTTTCTCGTAACTTTCTAATCTACACGGGCTACCGAACTAGCCCACGCCGCCGACTCCTCGTCTCCAAGAATTAGGGTTTCTCGGTTTCGACCTTGGAGAACTAGACCATGGCGACTTCTTCTCCAACGAGTGGAACACCACTCACGGCGTCTATGCGCACACCTTCGGGATGCCGGGACGCCAACAACTCCGGCGGCGGCGGAGCCGGCAACTTCATCGAGACCCAACATCACCATGTCTCTTTTCGGGGCAACACGCTCCGGGTCGACAGGACTGGGGACGCCATCAACTCCGGCGGCGGCGGCATCCACGCCGGCAAGTTCATCCGAGCCCATCTTGACCATGTCCGGGCGACGGGAGTTGCTGCTGCTCGACAACAAAGCTCCCTGCTTATCGACGACACTACGAGCGGTAACGGTTCTTGGCTTCGTATCTTTGCCTTCATCATCTCGGCTTTAGGGTTCTAGTAAAGATGACCGCTTCGTATTTTTTTATTCATCACATCGGTGCGCCATGGGACAAATGATACGTATGCTACCTATATTATTGGATTCATCACACCATCTCGGGTTTAGGGTTCTAGCAAAAATGATATGCTTGTGTGAATTTCTCTACTCTAACGAGCGGATCAAGCTGTTTTAATTAGTTCTTTAGCTGATTAGTGTAGTAATAATCGGTAAAGATCTACTCCAAATATTTAGTGACAATGGGATGGTGTGTGCGGTTTTCTGAAATTTCAATCTATCTTTTGCATAGTGAGACAATTGGTCCCGAAATTATGCACACTATTGTAGTAATAATCGATAAAGGAAAAATATTTGCTGCTTTACCTTAAATTCGGGGTTTACATATAGGCGAGTTAAAATAAGTGGCACTAAGTTTTAATTACTTTCACTATCCGTACACAACTATATGTACACTCTTTTCCTTTTAACTAAATTGATTTATCATCACTAGTGCTTAAGTTTGATACTATTGTAATATTTGACGACGAGGATGATACGTGGACTCTCTACTTCACTTGCGAGGGTGCGTGGGGGGGGATGCAAGAATCTTCCACAATTAGAATCGGTAGGTCCGAGCTCACCATGAGCAACTTGATTGCAATGAAGTTACAAATGGGGTATAGGGTAAGGGACTATTTGTACTACAAGAGGAGATGCGGTAATGCAAAGCAACACTACAAGAACTCGAAGAAGAAGACCATGTACATGCTATGATAGCGTGTAACGAGGTGGAGAAAGAGGTAAGGCTATTGCTGTCCAAGGACCAAAAAATAGACCAAAATGTTAGCATAACACCCTTGAAAGTACATAGAAGCGGACCCATTAGGGATATGAATTTAGATGAAGATGAGGAGCCAATTGATGCTTACAAGGACTGGCCGGCCAACATGCATAGGCAAAACCGATTCACCGGTAAGTGTTATGTTCTAATATTTTCTATATATTCGAGAAGCCTTTGTACTAATATTTGCTTGATTAACCCGATTTGAAAGATATCGAGAGGGATGACACCACCAAAACTTACAAAGAATGGTTAAGGGTGGAACGAATACTTTGGATGATATTAGTAATTTAACATCTCTCCCTATTTGTCTATTACTTAGTCATCCTTCACAATCATATTATATCCGACACAAGTGATTTATATTTTCTGCGTGGCATATGCAAACAAGACTCGGCCTACGAAGTTGAACTTTCAAGTCAAGATAGCACCCCCACACCACCAGAAGCGAGACCATCCCATGCGCGGCGTTTCATTCCACGGGGAGAGGGAACTAGTAGTAAGTACTGCGAATATTTTCCGTTTTTTAGTGAGATTCAAGTAATTTTGTACTACGTGACCACTTTCTTAATTCTATTGTTCCGTATATATTTCTTTTTCATGGACAAGACTCCAACAAGAGGAAGCCAAGAGGTAACTTGAAAGGATGGACGGCAACAAAGTAGAGAACCAGGGAGGCATCTCGGAAGCTTAGCATCCGGTTCTCCGGGCTTGGAGGACTCGTAGGTGCAAACAAACGAACATTTATTGATGAAATAACACTGTTCACAAGGAAAAGAGACCTCTCATTGGAGTAAGAACGTGGAGAGATATCCATGTGGACGTCAAAATTGCAATAGTAAATGATGTGCTTTGGTAAGCTTATGTTGTCCATGTGTTTTTCAAATTTGCACTATTAAAAAAATGTATAAGAAGTAATTTATTTGTGATTTAATTTGAGCGAGGCTAAGTGGGACCTTGAGGATAATGAGGCTAACGAAATCAAGATTTGGACCGTGGCTAATGACCGTTACAAAGGATGGCGATCTACATTGAGCGCTACCTACAAGGCGTACACCACCTATGATGAGAAAATGAGACATAGGCCGGAAGAATTAGACATTGTTGAGTGGCACTATATGGTGTTGTATTTTGGCACCGAAGAATTCCAGGTTCTTTGCCAATTTTTAAAAATACTTGCCAAATCCACTTGCATCAATGTTTACGTAAAGTGCACTGCTGATTTTGTAAAAATAATATCTTTGCTGATTGTGTGCAGAAAATTAGCAATAAGAATTCTCGAAATCGACTTTGAATCGAAAGATGCACCATAATACCGGATCAAAGGGTTTTTCTCAAGTGAGCTATGAGAAGGTAACAAATTATGCAACAAGGTTTACGTTCAGGCAAATTTTATGGTTTGTTCTTCTGCCCCCCAATGACTATGACATGATATGGTTGCAACCTCTATATGCTTTGTATTTGATAGACATATATAATTAGCCCAACGCCCACTAAAGCAATATAGATTTTCCATGCTGCTAAACAGATAGCTGAAAACTACCCAAACTAATTAAGTGTTCAAAAAATAAAACATTGGATTCCTTTAGTTATTCAATAGCAATAAATATTTCTGTTTACCTTTTCTTTTCCTGGTGAATATCTTTCTCATATTTACAGTGAACAAAAACTTGTACATTACCCTACATTATGAAATATGGAGCTTTTTATGATCACCCACCAACAAAATGGAGAATGGACAAGCGAGGAATCTAAGGAAATCTATGTGAGTATTTCTTTTGTACAACCCTTATTAAGTGATGCAACTGTCCTCGCTTAGAATTACATATATAATTAACTAAATGTATGTACTTTGTTAGGACAATACAAACGGGAAGATTATGGAGTTGGAGTCCGGGCACGACGCAAATGTCGTATCGGACTTGGAGCGGAACCGCATTTTCCAATCGACCTACAAGGAAACGAGGAAATCCAAGTCAAACAAGATGTATGCCAATGGATACCTAGCAAGGTACCCAACTAGGAAGGAGCTACCGTCCGAGGACTACCGGCGCGAGAGTCCAACGGAGGAGGCACTCATTGAATCGTTTAGACAGTACCGCAAGATAGACTAGACGCTCAAGATGATGAAAGGGAAGCGAGAGAGGCAAGAACATAAGCGTCGGCTTGAACGGATCAACAAGGAAAGGGAGGCCGATAGAGAAGCACTTAGGCAAGCAACGTTGTCGTTGCAAGCGCCCAAAAACGAAGGCTTCGGTACAAACGGTAATATTAACAACATCTATTTTTTAATAGTTCATTTGCTGAAAATCATGATCTTCAACCCAATTCAAAAATGCGAGCTCTTTGCTGCTGCTTCTTGCAATGGTTGTGGAATCACCTGGAAATGTTGTCGCCGCTTTGCAACAATTGAGGGGTCACAAAATCCGACTACGGAGGGTCAACAAATGATGCATAATGAGCGAGGTAGTGGCATGATAATTAAAGGATGTTAAATTTTAACATACATGTCATATTCTTATCAACGTGTGTGTTGACGGTTAATAGTTGTATCAAAGTTCGTTTGTGACTTGCAAGCGGACAAGTCTCCCGTCGTAGTCAAGGGACCCTTCTTCCCTCGGCCGGTGAACCCAAGGTTTCGAATCCGTGGAACAATGTGCAACGCAAGGATTTAATCTAGTAAAGCAAGGTAAGCTATCTTATGAAAGTAAGTTACATCTAATCTACTAACTCATAAAGAAAACGAATCTAATCTAATCTACTAAAGAGGTAGCAAGAGAAAGCAAGAGATAACCGATCTAGAGAATCTAGATCATGCTTATGTTGTAGCTCCAAACAAGATAGATGAAGATAGAAAAGCGAATCTCATTAAAAGCATCTTTAAATCGTGGCCTTCCCATTCGACTCCGAAAACATCCGCCTTTCGAGACCCCCGATTCGTCACAACGTATCCCTATTCATGCGGGTAGTCTAGGGCGAGTTCGATAGAACAAGTTGAAATCACTTGGCCGGTCCGGTATGCACCTCTAGCCACCACGGCTACAAGAGCACCCTATGTAATCTAGCTATAGACTAGATCGTAGAAGAAGCAAAACCAAGAAGAAATCAAAATCATCGAGAAGGCACTTAATCGCTAGAAATCGGATTCACTTACAAACTTCACCATGAATGATTACATGAACAAGATCACCACCGGGGCCCTCCCTCGATCTTGATCCTCGCTCCGAGCTCCGACGTGGTCTTCCATGCAAGGTTCCCACGTCGGCCGGGGAAACCCTAGACAACTAGCACGACCCTCATCTCCAAGTTGGTGTCCCTCAAGCTTCTCTCGCTCCTCGGCGGCGGATTACGACTTCGGTTCTGCGTGGCTCTCGGTCGGGGGGCTATTTATAGCCCGAGAAGCAATTAGGTCAAAGGAGAGGCCGATTGGGCCCCGAATTGGGCCGGGCCGGCCGGCTGGGCCGGCCGGCCGGGCCCACTCGTCCCATCTCGCGGCTCGCTTTGCCCGGTGTTGCTTCCCACGTCTTCTAGATGTTCTCCCCTTTTGCATGTGGGCCCTTGACGTCGGTTTCTCTCCGAATTGGACTCAACTCCTTGTCTTGCAAGATTCGGCACTTTTCTCGGTTCGGTCCTCGGAGTTTATCATCTTCTCGGGCTTGGTCCTTGGGCTCTTGGAGTCATGTTCACTTCATTGCTTGACTTGTATCGGGCTTCAAGGTCTTGTCATGAGGTGCTTAATGAACTTATCCCGGAAGTCTTGCTTTCAACGTTAAAACCCCCGCGTAAACACATAACTCCAAAACCGACATGCACAAGTGAACTTGTTATACCACGGGGGTTAGTACCAATGAATAAGATACAAAAGTAATGCCAACACCGAAGGTAAACTCATGGCTAGGTTGACGGATTTTCACCGTCAACATCTCCCCCATGCTTAAACCTTGCTCGTCCTCGAGTAAGCCTTCGATGGATATCATCATTGCCAAACAATGTTTAAACCTTGCACTTGATCATACATGAAAAAAAAACATAATGCTCTCAAAAGTTTAATTCGTTAAAGTTCCATAATGTACTAGCCTTCACCTCTACGGAGGGTAGATTCTTATTAAGCTTATCCCACAAGTATTAACATGCTCACAAAGTTTAAATAGATCTCGAATTTTTGAAATAAAGAACAAGATAAAGAAAAGAGCTAAACCAAGTTCACAAATTTAAATCACCTTGCATGTTGCTCATGAACTCTCATCTCACTTGCCTCTCAAGCCTATATATTCTACTCCTTTCCCTCTCATAACATATATGTGTGGTAGGCTTTATATGGAGCTTTGGGAAAGTTTAGTCCTAACAAGATTTTATAAATGAGGTGTTGTCAAAACAAGACAAGCTTCTCATGGTCTTACCGAGACTCGTCAAAAAGGTCATTGGAAAATAATGTTAAATCAAGGAGGGGAAAGAGAAAAGTACACACGCTTTTAGATGAGTGGACATGTGCAAATGGCAAAGAGTGATCCCGAGGCACAAAGGAAGTCCTCGTTATCGGATTGCACATGGTTGGAAAATGAGAATGGATCTTTTAAACTTGAAGCCTTGATTGCACCTGTTAGAGAGCCGGGGAGTTCACTTTACGCACATATATTTTTTCTCTTTCTCATATTTCTCATTCTTTTCTTTCATTCATTCATTCATTTTTTTTCTTGTCATATATTCAGTCCATGACTTTCACAATGAAGTTTTGATTTTTTTATACCTTGAAAGTCATGAGTATCGCTGGATTTTTTTCTTTCATCATTTTTTTAAAATATTCCCCTTTGAACTCTAAAACTGCACCGTGCCTACCTCCTCCCCCATGCTTAGACGTTGCTCGTCCTCGAGCAAAGAGGCGAAAAATAAGGTAGGTACCGGGGTATTTTTCCATGGAGAGATACTTGAAATCTTCAATGTTGGCACCGTCTTGTGATCTTCCTTGAATTGATGATCCATTCTCAACGATAGGTTGTGGTCAAGGAGGTAATCACAAAAAATGATATTTGGTTTAAGGGTGGATATCCGGCGAGGTTTGTGAGATCTCCGATGTGGGGATACACAATGTACGGATAAAAGGCTAGCAAAAAGATAGATACGCAAAAACGGAATGACCAACTTCTTATTCTTGGGCCAGAGAAATCATGGCCTGCAATAACTCACTCAAAAATGAATCTTGTACACTAAGGTTTATGCACTCAAATATATATTAGGCTCTGGATAGGTTGAGCAACACACAAGTGATATTTATGACAAAGTTAGCAATATTTTTGAGCATAAAAGACATCTTTAATCTATTTATAACTTGAGAGCACATAAAACACTATGGGTCTTTATTTTAATCATAACCTCCGCTGAAGATTAAGCTAGCATTTAGATAATTTCAGATTTGTATTTTTAAGAGAGCACTAGTTCAAACATGCATAAGTCAATTACAAAGATAAACAAAGCGGCAATTATAATCATATATCATCATGGCACAAACTTTGTAACTTTACCAAAGGTAAAAACTTGGTGGTGACATTATTCATGATGAAAATAAACACTAAGATACACGCTGAAAAATTAAACTAACACTAAAAATTAAAGCAAAGCTGAAAATACTACGCAAACATAGGCGCAAACAAGCTGAAAATTAAAGAAAAGGGGGTAAAGGAAAGATAACTAAAGCTCCTCCTCTCTCTAATCTTCCGCCGATGGTTGATATTGATAGTCTTGGTTGTTGTACCCTTACTTGCAATAGGAATGCACCACTCCTCCTATGAATTGTCCGACGGTGCTAGGTGAAGGTGTCAAAGCTCATAAGCGAATGTTGCATTACCTTCACCCATTTGGTTTGCATTGGTTTGGATGGCTGCAATATTTTGCATGTTTCTTGCAGCGTATCCTCCAATGGTGGCCACATTTTGTTGTGGTCGAGGAAGGTGTGCATATGGCTCCGCAAAGGCTACGTTGGGCACCACAAAAATGGTGGGGGTATGGCTGCACCACTCCCCCATGCTTGCATTGGTACACCACCGTAGTAATTTGGCGATGCCGGAATTTCTCCGAATGGTGGAACATAATTTTGTTGTGCACCTCCTTCTTGGGCCATAGAAGATCCTTCTCCTATAATTCTTTTCTTTTATTATTTTTTTTTCTTCGCCGGCACAAGAAGTCCTTCCTCTAACCGATCTTCTTCCCCTCAAGAAAAGTCTTAATCTTCAATCCGGAAGGGGCAAATTCACCTAGGCCACTTGTAAGCCTCCTCTCTCATCTTCACTCTTATATTTTCCTTTCTTCATATATTCCTAGGGAAGTCCCGGGTAGGAGATGATTTGGGTTCCTTGTAATACTCGGTTTTAAAGAGATAGTCAACATGGAGAGGCAACACCCCGAACCAATATCTTCCGAACTCGATGTTGCTTAACAACACCACCGGTTGATCATAGGTGAGTGGGGTCTATTGGCCACTTGGGAATCAAAGCTGAGTAAAGCCAATTCAACTCCGTGTTTGGTTATCTTTGTCTCTCTTGTTCTCCCAAAAATCCATTTGCACAAAAGTGACACACTTGGATGATGGGTTCCGGATAGTATTTCTTCGTTGATGGTCTCTTCCCGTGATCATACTCCAAAAACCTTCCCATGTGCCTTCATGCACATACTTGTTCCGGAGCTCCCTTTTGAAAATAGGAGACACTCGCCCATGGGTCTACGATACTAGAACATGCAATCGTTTCGAACATGAAAGCCAATCTAATCTATCGGGGATTGTGTTGAATGGATCCAAGGAAGCATTGAGGCCTTACTCCCTTTGCGGCATGGTTGCTAGCCTTAAGCATTAAAGTATTTCCAACAAAAGACGATAGATAGATAATCCAACAAAGTGTGATTACATCTCAAGATCGATTGCAACCCATGGATGAAAGGAGATTACCCCATCAAGGTGCTAGAAATAGCATCATTGATCAAGGTTACCCTTCGACGGTGTCTTCCTTCTTCTCCACTTGTGGGCTCCTTCCAACGGAATGAGAGACTCAGCACTCCTTCATCAAGGGTATGCGCCATGGTCATGAAAATTTCCTAGGCGAATTCCTTGTGGGTGTTTGCCGACACTCCGTTAGAGAATTGCACCGGTGTCCCGTGTGAAACCCAATATGTGGAGAGCTTGGTCGTCGATGTCGACGTTCACTACAAGCCTCTACTTAAGGCGAGCGAGCTTCTTCTCCTCCTCCGTCATGATGACATACCCCTCGGAATACCGCGAGCATATGGAGGTGGAGCGGATGATCGTGTCAAGTGGCGAGGTTGGACGAGCGGCTCCTCCATATGTTATTGAAGTTTGGTAAACCTAATAAACGAGTTTTGTGTGGCCCTCATGCCACCAAGGAGAAGAGTGGTTCCTCCTCGGTGGTGTCGTGTCCTACCCCATACTCCAAGGAGACTCGGAAACCGAGCGCCTCCTCGAAGAGGTTGTCGATGATGGCTTAGACGACGATGATCCCTTCTTCTTCGGTGAAAAGACTTGTAGTTTTCTTCCATGATTGCAGCACTCTCCCTCACAAATATATATCCGGGGTTTTCACCCGGTAACAAGGTACACAAATATTATTTTGGAGTCTGGACTTTGAGTGGATTAAGGATGTGATTTGTTGCATGAAACAAACGCGGTGGATGGCTGAGTCTAAGGTGATTCCGGCCTACAAACTAGAGCACACGAACAAAGAGTTGGATGAAAGACTTACCCCTCTCCTCCTCTTGGCTCGGTTCTTCTCTAGTGCATGTTGCTTCGTGATCGTGTACACCTTCCAAACGTTCCCGTCCACTCCTTCGCTTGCATTATTGCTCCTTCCACTTGATGTTTTCGCTTTGACTCACTTCCATACTCCCTTGCCTCACATGCATCCATGATATTCCCACAAAACAAAGCCTTGGCTGCCCCCCATGCTTGTACTTTGCATGTGGTTTAAATATGTTGGAGGGGCATCCCGTGATGTATCATGGTGCATGCATGGTTAGGTTGACTATATTGCCTCCCTTTAAGCGTGTTTAAGGCTAAGCACTACTCTAATTTCGAAATTTAAAAATATTTTTCAGAGCCATGCAAGAGCTCAAGCATAAATTTAGAGAAGTTTTTAACCCATTAAAAACAAATGTAAATCGAAAATATTTTTCGACTACGTCGATTTCGGTCTCACCGGTATAGTTTGCCTTCATTAGTTGAGAGCAAACTTTTCCCGGCTTTATCATGGGGGCATAGGTTTAGGTCCTAATTTTGATTAGATGAGAGAGATTTTGAATGAAATTAAATTAAGTGAGGCTTAGAAAAATTCTAATCTTAGAGAAACCAAGTATATGGATTTTTAAACCAACCAAAAATCAAGATTCTAGGTTCACGCGAGTCCTACCACGTGCTGAAATTTAAATAACATCTAGATACAAGTCGTGGATCTACTCGAGTGTTTTTAGCATGAAAAACAAGTCAACCACAACATCATAAAGAGGATGAAAGGTTGAGTTAGGTTCTAAATTTTTTTGGTTTTGGTTTTTCGAAAAAGAAGCAAACAATCACATAGGATGGTTCATGTAAAGGGTTTATGATCAAGCAAAATATTCAACCAAGAATCATGTCCCTAATATTGTTCAACCATTCTAAGTCTAAGGTTTTGCGTAGTAAAATTCAGAACTGAATTATATTTAAAAAGACTTGAAAAACCTGGAATCGGGTTGTCCTCCCGGTAGCTTATTCTTGACTCGACGAAACGGGTTGCCTCCCGCCTAGCGCTTCGTTTATAGTCCATGGCTAGACTTCTTCACTTGATTACTTCGGATCAACGCTCTTTGCGGGTGTTGCAATCTTGGGTACCCACTTTGGCTTAGTCAATTTTTTGGTCTTCACAGGCTGGCTTTGTCCTTTGGTCTTGACGGATGCAACAACTTCCTTGTGGCTCGGCATCTCGAACTCCGGTCCTTCGGTCGTGATCTTCATGGTCTCTAGTGTGATCCTTCATCTCTCCCGAATGAGTTTGAGTAGCCTTCGCCGTCTTGGGACCTTGGAGTTGTCTCGGATATTCTTCTATGTTACCCATAGGGCGCCCGGCAAGTTGTCCCACTTGTGTCTAGCATCTTCATCACGATGAACACTTCACACTCCTAGCATGTGGATCTTGCTTTGGCGGCCTTTAGGTGTTGAGCTTCTTTCTCCATCTCCATCTTCTCCATCCTCCTCTTGATTTGAAAGGCCTTACGACGTCTTGACTTGGAGGTGGTGATTCCCTTGGAGATTTCGACGGTCCTTCGACTTCAACTTTTGAATCTAGTGTTTCCACCCCTTTAGCATGTGTTGCACGTCACCTTTGCCTCGTAAAGTTTTCCGGATCATCCACAAAAAAGTTTTGGGTTTCTTGGAGAGGTAGCCAACCATCTCCGGTTAGGGTTAGTGATAAAACAAAAATCTAAACATAAAAACTAGGGTTAATCAAAACTAGATTAGATTGATTTTTTTTTCTTTTTGCGGATGATCAAACATAAGAGATGCAAAAGAAAATCAAAAGAAAAACTGAAAGATAAGCGATACTAGATCGGATCTTGATTGCTTGTTCCCCGGCAACGGCGCCAGAAAAAGGGGCTTGTTGACGGTTAATAGTTGTATCAAAGTTCGTTTGTGACTTGCAAGCGGACAAGTCTCCCGTCGTAGTCAAGGGACCCTTCTTCCCTCGAGTGGTGAACCCAAGGTATCGAATCCGTGGAACAATGTGCAACGCAAGGATTCAATCTAGTAAAGCAAGGTAAGCTATCTTATGAAAGTAAGTTACATCTAATCTACTAACTCATAAAGAAAACGAATCTAATCTAATCTACTAAAGAGGTAGCAAGAGAAAGCAAGAGATATCCGATCTAGAGAATCTAGATCATGCTTATGTTGTAGCTCCAAACAAGATAGATGAAGATAGAAAAGCGAATCTCATTAAAAGCATCTTTAAATCGTGGCCTTCCCATCCGACTCCGAAAACATCCGCCTTTCGAGACCCCCGTTCTGTCACAACATATCCCTATTCATGCGGGTAGTCTAGGGCGAGTTCGATAGAACAAGTTGAAATCACTTGGCCGGTCCGGTATGCACCTCTAGCCACCACGGCTACAAGAGCACCCTATGTAATCTAGCTATAGACTAGATCGTAGAAGAAGCAAAACCAAGAAGAAATCAAAATCATCGAGAAGGCACTTAATCGCTAGAAATCGGATTCACTTACAAACTTCACCATGAATGATTACATGAACAAGATCACCACCGGGCCCTCCCTCGATCTTGATCCTCGCTCCGAGCTCCGACGTGGTCTTCCATGCAAGGTTCCCACGTCGGCCGGGGGAAACCCTAGACAACTAGCACGACCCTCATCTCCAAGTTGGTGTCCCTCAAGCTTCTCTTGCTCCTCGGCGGCGGATTACGACTTCGGTTCCGCGTGGCTCTCGGTCGGGGGGCTATTTATAGCCCGAGAAGCAATTAGCTCAAAGGAGAGGCCGATTGGGCCCCGAATGGGCCGGGCCGGCCGGCCTGGGCCGGCCGGCCCGGGCCCACCCGGCCCATCTCGCGGCCGCTTTTGCCCGTGTTGCTTCCCACGTCTTCTAGATGTTCTCCCCTTTTGCATGTGGGCCCTTGACGTCGGTTTCTCTCCGAATTGGACTCAACTCCTTGTCTTGCAAGATTCAAGCACTTTTCCGGTTCGGTCCTCGGAGTTTATCATCTTCTCGGGCTTGGTCCTTGGGCTCTTGGAGTCATGTTCACTTCATTGCTTGACTTGTATCGGGCTTCAAGGTCTTGTCATGAGGTGCTTAATGAACTTATCCCGAAGTCTTGCTTTCAACGTTAAAACCCCGCGTAAACACATAACTCCAAAACCGACATGCACAAGTGAACTTGT
The DNA here is from genome assembly GCA_947561735.1 of Cenchrus americanus. Classification (NCBI taxonomy): domain Eukaryota; kingdom Viridiplantae; phylum Streptophyta; class Magnoliopsida; order Poales; family Poaceae; genus Cenchrus; species Cenchrus americanus. Next base: position 226,114,932 of record OX387245.1, on the reverse strand, counting down.
TATACCACGGGGGTTAGTACCAATGAATAAGATACAAAAGTAATGCCAACACCGAAGGTAAACTCATGGCTAGGTTGACGGATTTTCACCGTCAACGGTGTGTAATTTTATCCACCAACCATTTTTTCCAGGTTAACCAAGACGTAAGCCTATCGTAACAGCAACCCACTAATCCCGCAGCTCGAAGAACGTCCTACGTGGCGCGCGACTAGAAGTAATTCAGCAGCCCAAAACAAAGGAGCGAATTCGGGTGCTGTTTACACTACAACAAAGCAATTGAAGGAAGCTGCAGCTAGGAAAAGATCAATGTCCAAAAAGAATGCACAGTACTATGTCAAACCTTTTATCTCTCTTTGCATTGAAATGGAACATGTAGTCCTTTTGGAGAAGGTTCATATTTGCCTTTTGCATATAATTGATTTTTATTTCTACAATTTTTGTTTAACTAATGCATGTCAATGATTTTTTTCAGGAGGATTCTTGAGCTTAAGAAGGAGCATGCGAATGGTGGGAAGATGGCCAACATATATATCAATGGAACCGTCGCTGCTACAACATTAGTCTTTTTGTTACAATATGTTCAAACAATTGTGTGTGGTGGACGCATTATTATGTGTTAAGCTATGGACTTGTGTTCTCATTTATCTTGACACTCCATGTCTTTCGTTTGATTATGTATGAACGAATGATATTTCGGTTTAATGGATGTTGATGCCTCATTCATTATGTTTTTGTGGTTTTGTGATTAATTTTTCAATAGAACAAACAAAGCAACGTATTTTATTCTTAATATATATGAATCGTGGGTTGCAATATAACATGGACATCAAACCATATTGGGTTGCAATAGACTCACATATAACAACCACATTAAGTCATGGAAATAGGTACAATTATCGTGGCAATACACATACATTCTCTTGCAACAAAAACAATGCGACGGTTGCAATAGAGAACCCACTTATAGCAACCATTAAATATCATGGCAATAGATAACCTAACTGTCGCAACTAACCTAATGACCGTGGCAATAGCATATGTCTCCTATAGCAACCATTCGCAAATGTGGTAATAGAGGACCTCTCTCGTAGCAACCAACCACCCATAACGTTGCAATATCCAAAGACAGCCTATAGCAACCATTTAGGTGATGTGGTAATAGAGAACCTCTATTGCAATGATTTCTATGCGTAGCAAAAATATCTATTGCAACACCTATGTTCGATTGCGATCGCATTTTCTTGCTACACAACCAACGTGTCGCAATATGTATCACTAGCAACGTCTCGTTCGTTGCAATTGGTTCCATTGCAACACCCATACCGGTTGCAATGTCGTATGTTACAACGCTCCCAACATGTTGCAAAAGCGTCAAAACTGTTGCAATAGATGGGTTCCGTATCGCTACTAAAACGTAAACTCGTTGCATTACGCTATTGCTATGGTTACAAGTGCAACGACTTTTAACCAAAAAAAGGTAGCAAAACTACTATTACTACCATTTTTGGGTCTATTGCAACACTTTTTCGGTGTTGATTTTGATACAAAACCTTGTAGTGGTTCATCCGACGGTCCGTTTTGAACCGGTTGGCTGCAAAACTCATCCGACGCGTGTTAAATGTTGGGCGTCGGATCATCCGACGCTATGAAGTTGATTTCAACTCATCCAATTCAGCGCAATTTGAGTTTTCCATCGATTATTTTGCTTCAACCTTGCTTCCATGAACTCTCTGAGCTAGATAGGATCCAAGGAACATGAGTGTGCATAAATTATGGCTTTCGAGTGCATGGTCAAGCTACCAAGTGTGCGAACCCCTCTTAATAGTACGGTCGAAACTACAAACTAGTAATCCAAGTGTCCTTCATCTCCTTTGCGACACTTGAAACTAACAAAGTCCTTAGCCTTGCGATCTTCGACCAAATTGAGCTCATAAATTCAAATTGAGGGGTCTCAATCCATTCAATACTCGTGACAATAACCCAAATAGAAATCCGCTTCAAAACAAAGGTTAGTCACAAGCATATGGTTGTCATTTATCACCGAAACACACCCTTACCAAAGGTGCGAAAGGGCCTAGATCGCTACAATCTCCCCCTTTTTGGTGATAGATGACAACACGAGTAGTGATATACGAAAATTTGAATTAAAACATATAAATTCTACTTCTAATGCATGAAATAGAATAAGCGGTAAACACACATGCATTAAGTAAACACACAAGCATGAGAAGACATGTAAGCCATCGACATACACAAGATCCAAATACATGTCTCATCATGAAAAACCACAAAAGCGAGAGAGAGAGAGGCTACAAAAACTCCAAAACCTGCACTCTCCCCTAACTCCCCCTATCTCTACTCCCCCTATCTATCTCCCCCTTTGGCAACAAGCACCAAAAAGGAGACTAAGCCTGAGGCGGAGAGGAAGGATCCGGCGGCGAAGTGGAGACGACTCGCGAAGGTCGCACAGAGAAGCCGGAAGCATCGTCGTCGTCCTCCTCGCTGAGAAGAGACCAAGCCGGAGAGGTAGAGCCCGGAGCCGGAGGAGGTCGTGCTGGAGGAGCTGTAGTCGTCCCGGCGCCTGAAGTCGGAGTCGGAGTGGACGCGGGAGCTAGAGTAGCCTCGGGAGCAGGAGGAACGGTGTCGGAGGCAAGTGCTGCTGAGATCTGCTCCGTGATCGCTCGAAGGTAGTGGTCCTCCTGTCCCAAACCCTCTGTCCTCGGCGTAGTGAACGTCGGAAGTGGTGTAGACGCCAGTGGGCTGGGCAGAGTGGTGCGAGCTGGTGTCTCGAAGACGAGTGCTCCTGTGGTAAGCGGAGACACCAGCTGTGACGTCGTAGGCGGGGTCATCTGGAGCTGAGCCAGGAAGGAGGAAGTGACCGCAGCCTGTGGTGTCGTGGTCTAAGGTACCGCGAACGCCCCTGTCTGAAGTAGTGGTGACTGTGGGAAAGTCGCCAGGGGAACGTTCACGAACCCGCCTGCTGGAGGAAAAGGAGCTGTCGGGTCAGCCCGAAGCTCGGCAGTGGTAGGTGGCTGAGGTGGTTGAAGTCCTGACTGCTGGAAGAGCTGACCAAGGCAACCAGACATGAACGTGAACATCCGCGAAGTCAACATCCGGTGCCGTAGCATCCGCTACCTCTAAGCCTCCCGCCGCTCGTCGGATCCCCTCGAGGATCACCCGCCGTGACTCCCGGTACCGCCGGAACCGAGCCCGCATCCGCCGCCGTACGTGGAGGGTCGCCCGAGTCCGAGCGCCCATAGCCGTGAGCAAGGAAGTGATCCCGGTCCGGCCGGGTCACCGCAGCCGGCCGAGATCGTGGGAACCGGTGACTCGGCCTCTCGCCGGCCCGGCAAGGTGGAGCCTCCCGCCTAGTCATTGTGGGACCGACGGACTCTAAAAACTCGGCTCGTCTCTCGGAGCAGGTGCGAAGTCCTCGTCGTCACTGGAGGACTCGTCGTCGCGGGCGAAGTACTACGGGAGAGGTGCCTCGGCCGCGGCAAGAAGGGTGGCATCCTCGTCGTGCCGCCTCGTCCATAGCTGCCTCTGCTGCTGCCCGAGCCTGAAGTGTCTCCTCGGCTCTCCTCATGCCTCTCGGGCCTCTCCTCCCCGTCACCCGGCATCGGAGGCCGGTAGGTCGGGAACACGAACTTCGATGCCTCAAGCATCCCAACGTACCTCCGAGCCTCGAGCGGGACATCGCCCAACCGATCCGAAGTGAGCGAAGGGCCGCCGTCGTGTCATCCCCATGCCATCCATAATAGCATCTCGATCTCGCCTAGCATGATATCCACGAGGTCAAAGGGGCGCTTCGCCATCACGTACATCGTGAGCCACCGCCGCACCCCCCGTCAAAGACTCGCGTTCCCCATCCTATATAGCACAGACCTCCTGAGAGCGTAGTGAACAACGTACGCCTCACGGATCAGACGGTCAGGTGTCCTGGGTGTACCGGGGAAGAACGGTGGCTGGAACAGAAAGCTGATCTCCTCGTTAGAAGGTAGAACTGGTGAGTGTGCACGACGAGGAGGCTCGACGTCGGGGTACGCCAGGTAGTGGATAGAGTCGTCGTGGAGATCCACCTGAAGTAGCTCTGCTATCCCCTCTCGAGTAAGCCGCCGCCGACCCATGAACATAAACCTGATAGCGACCCGGCCGGCGTCGACATAGACAAGGGCGTAGAAAACCCCCGACCCGGTCGGGGACGTAACGTGACCTCTCGAGTCACTAAGTCCACCGCTCCCCGCCGGTAGTCGAAGAAGGGGAGTATCGCCTCTCACCGCTGCAGCTTGCCCTCAAAGCCGTGAACCGTAGCATACGGTGCCGGCTAAGCCGCGACCCTCTCGTGAGTGTAGGAGGCGTAGAAACTCTCTCGGGAGAATCGTCCCGTAACCGGGGGTCACACTCCTCTCCGGCCCCGGGGAACCACTAGTCCTCCGGCACGCTCCTCAACCGCCGGATCTTCGGCCCCGCAAGTGACGGAGGTCACGGAGATAAACTCCGAAAGCCTCTCGCTCGTGGACCTTAGGGGAGCCGGGGGTCGAGAGCCCGCTCGCTCTCTCTCTCTCTGCGTGAGCTCCTCTCGCCGCAGCCTCTCCTCTCGTCGCGGTGTCGGCCGTGGCCGTGTGTGACCACCGCGTGTCCGAGGTCCGACTCGGCCGTGAGGGAGGTGTCTCCCCGACCGCTTCCGTGGTCCGGTGCCCTCTCGCCCGACCGACGTGGCCGCTACCGCCGCCGAGTCCGCCGCTCTACCCGCTGCCGCCGCTGCTCACCCTGGGGGTGCTCCCCCTGACTCCGTGTGCCCTCTGAAATGCGAATGCCCCTCTGAGGCTGTCCCTGAGTGTCGGGCACTGCTAGCACACGCTCCCACTCCTTCTGCTGCTTGCTCTTCTTCTTCTGCTCAGCAACTGCCTTACCCTTCCGTTTATCACCTGCCATCTGTGAGAGAAAATGGTAGATGATTATGGAATGGCTAGAGACGAGAATAAACATGATAAATAACTAGAGGTAAGAGTCCTTAAGCATAGCATATGAGTAGATATGAGCCTAAATATGAGAATTTTAGGGGAATGTGACCACAAAAAGAAAATGCTAATGAAGTCCTTAGGTGAGCAAGATGTGTGGGTGTGGATATTTAGGAGATAAAGCGTGCAAGTGTGTGTGTGATTTCAAGTGTAGAACCTGCTGATCCAAGGGATATGCACGTGAATTACATGAACTTTTGGCAAAAACTTTTAGCAATTTCATGAGCAAGCTACAACAATTTGATCAAAAATTCAAGGAAACAGTAGCTACAGTGCTCAGTGCAGCTCTACTTGGGCCAAAACAGTGCACAGAGGAGGGAGATCAGCGCGATTCCTCACCACAGCGGAGGATTGATGCAGAGATGCAGCTGTGGACGGAGATGTGACCCTTGCGCGCCTCCTTGTGGACGCTGGCGAGCAGCCGCGGCGGCGCACGGTCGGGAAGGGCGGCGAACAGGCGAAACCCTAGGAGGGCGGCATCCTGCGCGCGTGGGATTGGCCACGGGGTGGAGCGGCGCGGCGGCCGGCGGCGGGCGGCGGCGGGCACGGAGGGCTCACGTGCGCGCGGCATGGGTGGCCGGAGGCTAGCAGGACGGCGCTCGGGCACACACGGCGGCGAACGGTTGCGGGCGGCGGCGACGAAGAGTTAGGGTTGAGATTTGGATGACTCGTGCCGAACCGTTATGACGGGTGGGACCAACGCGTCAGTGTAGCGTCGGATGAACCGACGGTTCAAAAATACGATCGTCGGTCAAACCGTCGGTGCACTTGTGCTCCTAGGTTAAAGCAACCATCGGATGGTCCGACGACCTAAAAATACAACGCGTCAGAGCAGTTGTGTGCGGGTCTGGGAGGAGGGGCGAAAATCTTCAGCACCGGATGAACCGATGGTCAAAAGACGCGAGGCGTTGGTTCATCCGATGGTGCGAAAATTTCTAACAGTAAGCAACTGAGCTCCCAGACCCCTTCACCGGATGTTCCGACGCCGGAACCTACAGGGCGTCGGTTCATCTGACGGTGACAATTCGATTTTGTTGAACTATTTCTCATTTTTGATCCGTCGAATGTCACACACAAGCCAACACAAGCACATCTTTGGATCAATCCTGAGTGACAACCTCACCCCTCAAGCACTCCTTTATAAAATACTTATAATACACAATTAGCTCCCTAAAAAGGGATAAACCATAGATAAAAATAGGCAAAATAAGAACCAAAGTAGGGAGGGAGCTCCAAAAAGGGAATGTATGAGTTAATTGCCTTTGAACTTAGAGATTGACACCATAAGCTCGCTAGGACTTAACTCAATAGGCATTAATCATTTGTCTCATCACACCTTAAGAGTTGTTGATTTGCATTGAGCGCTAAGCAACTTTCTCATAGTGTGAGTTTCCTTTGTGACTTCTCTCACGCAATGCTATGCAAGAACAAATGCATGAAAATAAATATGAGTGCATCTACATGACAAGCATAAATGCAAAGCGAGAAGGTAAACTATCTTGCCAAGTTTGAACCCTTAATGAGCTTATTCATGATGAGCCTTTCTTCATGCCTTGAGCGAAACAAGAGAACCACCGGTTCAAGCAAAACCCATACTCATCACTATCTCATCAAGGTTAGACAAGCCCCTAACATGTACATATGCAAATGCAAACTATATGACAAGCATTACATGATGTTGGATGCATCAAGCACATTTAATTCACTCCGAAGCCTACAAAAGGTGTTTTCATCAAGAGGCTTGGTGAATATATCCGCCAATTGCTCCTCGGAGCGAACACCACAAAGGACAATGTCCCCTTTTGCAACGTGGTCGCGCAAGAAGTGATGACGGATATCAATGTGCTTGGTGCGAGAGTGTTGAACCGGGTTGTTAGCAATTTTTACGGCACTCTCATTGTCACAAAGGAGGGGAACCCTATCTAGAACCACACCATAATCCAAGAGGCTTTGCTTCATATAGAGGATTTGAGCACAACAAGCCCTCGCAGAAATGTATTCCGCCTCTGCGGTGGATAAGGCCACAGAGTTTTGCTTCTTAGAGGACCAAGCAACCAAAGAGCGACCTAGCAAATGGCACCCACCCGAAGTACTCTTACGGTCTACTCGACATCCGGCAAAGTCCGAATCCGAATAACCCAAGAGCTCATAACAAGCACCATGGGGGTACCACAAGCCAATGATAGGTGTGTATTTTAAATATCTAAGGATTCTTTTTAAAGCACTTAGGTGAGATTCTTTAGGGTTGGCTTGAAACCGAGCACACATACAAACACTAAACATGATATCGGGCCTAGATGCGGTAAGATAAAGAAGAGAACCGATCATAGAACAGTAAAGCTTTTGGTGAACCGATTTACCTCCCTCATCTAGTTCTAGATGTCCATTAGTAGGCATTGGGGTCTTGATCGGCTTACAATTGTCCATCTTGAACTTCTTGAGAATATCATTAGTGTACTTCTCTTGATGAATGAAAGTCCCTTCCTTCAATTGCTTGATTTGAAACCCAAGGAAGAAGTTGAGTTCTCCGATCATTGACATCTCGAATTTCCTAGTCATGAGTTCACTAAAATCCTTGCACACTTTGAGATTAGTAGAGCCAAAGATAATATCATCAACATAAATTTGACAAATGAAGAGTTCTTTGTTGATTATCTTTGTGAAAAGAGTGTTGTCCACTCTACCAATCTTGAATCTGGCTTCAATAAGAAAATCCCGGAGCCTCTCATACCATGCCCTAGGAGCTTGCTTGAGTCCATACAACGCCTTGTGCAACCTATAGACATGGTTAGGATATGTAATATCTTCAAAACCGGGAGGTTGCTCCACATAGACTTCTTCATTGATGAAGCCATTCAAGAAAGCACTCTTTACATCCATTTGAAATAATTTCATTTTATGACTAGATGCATATGCAAGTAGGATACGAATAGCTTCAAGGCGTGCCATCGGAGCGAAGGTCTCTCCATAGTCCAAGCCTTCTACTTGAGAGTACCCTTTGGCGACAAGTCTTGCCTTGTTCTTCACCACAATGCCATGTTCATCTTGCTTGTTCCGGTAGACCCACTTGGTGCCAATCACATTCTTGTTCTTGGGGCGCTCGACCAACTCCCACACTTGATTTCTTGTGAAGTTGTTGAGCTCGTCTTGCATAGCCAAGATCCAATCCGAATCCCCAAGAGCTTCATCTATAGTTGTGGGTTCTACAAAAGAGACAAAAGCATGATGTTTGCAAAATGAGGCATATTGCTTGCGGCGAGTCCTTGTACCCCCTTGAGGATCACCCAACACAAGATCAATTGGATGATTTGTTGAGGTTCTTGTGTGTCTTCCAAATATTGTAGAGGTGGGATCATCTTGAGATTGAACTTCGCCCGTGTCCTCTACTTGATCTTGAGTGTCTTGTGAGATAGGAGGTGGTTCTTGTGAGGAAGATGGACTATCTTGTCTTGTAGGCGATGTAGGTGGATGCCTTGGTGGATTATCATTATCATCTTCCTCGGAGGATGAGTCTTCAAGAATGGAGTGAGGGTTATCATCCTCCCTTGGCTTGATGTCACCAATGGCCATCTTCTTCATTGCTTCTCGAAGAGGTTCTTTTCCTACATCATCACAACAAAAACCATCTCCTTGGGAGCCACTAGATTCATCAAACTCCACATCACATGTTTCTTCAATTACTCGTGTAGAGTTATTGAATACTCTATATGCTTTGGAGTTAGCTGCATAACCAACAAATATGCCCTCATCTACTCTACTTTCAAACTTCCCTAGATGCTTCTTCTTCTTGAAAATGAAACACTTACAACCAAACACCCGGAAGTAAGAGATGTTGGGCTTTCTCCCAATGAGTAGCTCATATGGTGTCTTCATCATGAGTCGGTGGAGATACACTCTATTTGAAGCGTGACATGCCGTGTTGATAGCTTCCGCCCAAAACCTTTGCGAGACTCCATAGTCATCCAACATAGCTCTAGCAAGAGTGATGAGTGTCTTGTTCTTCCTCTCAACCACACCATTTTGTTGGGGTGTATAGGTTGAGGAGAATTCATGCTTGATGCCTTCACCATCACAATACTCTTCCACCTTAGTGTTGCGGAATTCCAACCCATTGTCACTCCTTATCTTCACCATGGATGACCCAAATTCATTTTGGGCTCTAGTAGCGAACTTCTTGAAGATGTCAAATGTCTTGCTCTTGTCCTCCAAAAAGAAAGTCCAAGTATAGCGTGAGAAATCATCAACAATGACAAGACAATAGAGATTACCACCAAGACTCTTGTACGTAGTTGGTCCGAAGAGGTCCATGTGAATAAGCTCCAATGGTCTTGTGGTAGATACATAAGCCTTCATGGGATGATGACTTGCAACTTGCTTGCCGGCTTGACATGCACTACACAACTTGTCGTTCTCGAATGTAACATCCTTCACACCAAGGACCATGCCTTTCTTGAAAGCTTTCTTGAGTTGGCTCATGCCTATGTGTGCAATGCGACGATGCCATAGCCAACCCTTGGATGTAGTCGAGATGAGGCAAGTAGTCAAGTTTGCTTCACGGGATGTAAAATCTACAAGATAAAGATTGCCATAGCGGAATCCCTTGAAAACAACTTCATTAGTTTTCTTGTTAGTAATTGTGACCCCTTCATCATCAAATGTGCAAGAAAGACCAAGGTCACAAAATTGTGCAATGGAAAGAAAGTTATAACTACAAGAATCCACAAAGAGAACATTGGAAAGGGATAAGTCATTAGTTAGAGAGATTTCACCCAATCCAGAGATCCTTCCTTTAGAGTTATCACCAAATGAAACTTGTTCATGATCTCCCGCATCATCCACTAGTGAGGTGAACATTTTTACTTGGCCGGTCATGTGTTGAGTGCAACCACTATCAAGTATCCAATGACTCCCTCCGGCCTTGTAGTTCACCTTGGAGTGCTTTGCCATGAATCACATAGGTGGAGGTGGAAGTGGAGGCTCATCATCCATGATAGCAATGCCGGCGATCTTCTTGTTCTTGTCCTCTTCACTTTCACTTGACTCACTTGAAGTCTCACCCCCGGTCACCCATTCATTGACCAAGAGAGAATGATGTTCACCCTTCTTCTTGTGGTAGGGCTTGGTTGATGACTTTTTCTTGGATGAGTTCTTCTTGTAGTACTTGGCATCCTTGTGATCTTCATCATTCTTCTTGCTTGAGTTTGACACTCTCTTGTCGGGCTTGGGGCAATCATATGAGAGATGATCATAGCTACCACAATTGTAGCACTTCCGATTGCTTCCCTCACCACTTCTTCTTGATGACCGGAACTTTTGCTTCTTAGGATCATAGTTGTAGCCCTTCTTGCCAATCTTGGAGAGCATTCCTGTGGTCTTCCTCATGAGAAGAGCAAGCTTAGCATCATCGCTCTCCACTTCACTTGAATCACTTGGATCATCACTTTCACTTGAGGAAGAAGGAGCTTTTCCTTGATCTTCTTGGACTTCCCCTTTTCACTAGCCTTGAGTGCAAGATCTTTCTTGGCGCATGAGTGTGAGGTAGATGATTCCATGTCTTCCATCATGAACATCTCGTGGGAGCGAATCTTGCTCACAACCTCGGTGATGGTGAGGGTGGTGAAGCCCTTCTCAAAGAGAAGTGCCTTGACGATGTTGTATTTTGGCTTGGGAAGCATTTGAAGGATTTTTCGGATGATTTCTCGCTCGGAAAGGTTAGCAACATCGAGAGCATTGATACTTTGAATAAGAACCCCCATCCTAGAGTACATTTGCTCTACCCCCTCATCATCTTTCATTTTGAACTCATTGAGTTCCACCTTGAGCAACTCATATTTTTCCTCACGGATCTTTTTGTTACCCACATGAATTTCTTTGAGTTCCTTCCACACCTCATGGGCGGTGGGCTTAGCAAAGACCCGATCAAACAACTCCTCATCTAGCGCCTCAAAGATGTGATTCCTAGCACGTGCATTCCACTTAGCCTCACTCTCGGTGGGAACCGAAGGCAACGGATACATGGTAGTGCGCCACACATCATGATGTTGAGCTTGAAGATAGCTAGCCATTCTATGCGCCCAAAAGGTGAAGCGCTTCCCCGCCAACCTTGGGGGGGCCATTGCCGCTTCCCTTCCCCATCTCCCTAGGCGGTTAAGCCAAGCAAAAGGGAGCCTAGCTCTGATACCACTTGTAGGATCTAGTCACATAGAAGGGGGGGTTGAATATGGGACTTGTTTGAAAGCTCTAAAAGAAAAACGAAAACCTTAACCTATCAACTAGTGTTGCCCATACTAAAAAGATTCTTCTCTACTTCTAGAGCACACTAACACAAGTTTCCTTAGCAAATAACACACTAGGAGGCAATATGACAACCTAGGCAAGATATGAAGCACACAAGCGAAACAAGCTAGAACAGAGACAAAGAAACTTGAGAGCGGAATTGAAATGCTAAAAGTAAGTGCTAGAAGTAAATAAGATGGACAAGAGGCGATCAGATTTTTTCCCGTGGTATCGGGAAGTTGACGCTTCCCCCTAGTCCACGTTGGAGCACTCACTTAGAGTATCACTCCCCCTTGAGTCACTAAGACACAAGTGCTCACTAAGAGTACCCGTTCTCCATCTCCGGAACGGTGGGTCTCGAACCGTGTACACCAAGCTTGTCTTGAGGCTCCCACAATCACCAAGAGCTCACCAAGAACCCCCAAGTCACCTAGACCGTCTAGGAGCCGTCCAATTCCAAGAGTGACAAGCTCGCAAACTTTCACTTGACTCGAGCACTCAGCTAAGCCATGGATGCACCTTGAAACTCTTGCTCACTAAGAAAGAACACCTCAATGAAGAGGAAGAGAAATCCCAATAAGCAAGAACACACTCTCCTTCTCTCCTAGGCTGGTAGATCTTCGAGTGGCAAAGGCAGCTCTAGAGAGGCGGGGGGCTTATATATAGGCCTAGCAAAGATGGCTAGCCGTTGGAAAAGTCCCCCCGAAAAAGTTGTCTTGTCGGATGAACCGATGGTGCCCCCCTGCAAAGCGTCGGATCATCCGGTCACTCACAGCGCCCAATATAGCCGTTGAACCTTGAAACCCAGACAATACACTGACGCTATACACCGACGCCCCGTCGGATCATCCGGTGCTGAAGGCACCCCGCTCGGGGCGGTACTGTATGATTTGAAACACACCGTCGGATGAACCGTTGTGAACACCATCCAAGCGTCGGATCATCCGGTGCTGAAGCATTAGGCTTGGCGCGTCTCTGTTGAATTTAAATGCAACCGTCGGATGAACCGATGATCAAGGCGTCGGATCGTCCGATGCTTGAGCCCAGACCCTTGACCAGAACTGTAGCCAAACCCTAAGGCATCGGATGAACCGATGCCTGTACCATCGGTTCATCCGACGGTCCATTTTGAACCAGTTGGCTGCAGAACTCATCCGACGCGTGTTAAATGTTGGGCGTCGGATCATCCGACGCTATGAAGTTGATTTCAACTCATCCAATTCAGCGCTTTTGAGTTTTCCGTCGATTCTTTTGCTTCAACCTTGCTTCCATGAACTCTCTGAGCTAGATAGGATCCAAGGAACATGAGTGTGCATAAATTATGGCTTTCGAGTGCATGGTCAAGCTACCAGTGTGCGAACCCCTCTTAATAGTAAGGTCGAAACTACAAACTAGTAATCCAAGTGTCCTTCATCTCCTTTGCGACACTTGAAACTAACAAAGTCCTTAGCCTTGCAGTCTTCGACCAAATTGAGCCCATAAATTCAAATTGAGGGGTCTCATTCCATTCTGTACTCGTGACAACAACCCAAATAAAAATCCGCTTCAAAACAAAGGTTAGTCACAAGCATATGGTTGCCATTTATCACCGAAACACACCCTTACCAGAGGTGCGAAAGGGCCTAGATCGTTACAACCATCCCTGAGGTAATGCTGACTTCTTTGCTTAACGAATCCTACCTCCCTACTAAATCTTTTTAGGTTGATCATTGGTGTCAAGTTTTATTACGTTTGTCTCGAAGCTGATAAATCTTGTTTGACCCTATTTGAAATTTACTCCAAAATATGAACTTAAAATCTAGATATGGTTCTCTCCGAGGGTGGAAAGTAGTACCTAGATGTCTGAATTAGCCGATATTTGTACCCACTAAAACGTGAATATGCATATTTGCATCTGCATTCGATGATTCAAGTTTGTTTTTCATGATTCAAATTTGAATTTATATTCAAAATAATGTAGAATAAACACCTCTGTAAACGATATTATAAATGTATTATTTTCGTTTAGCAAGAAATCAATATATTTAGTGATGTTAATTACTTAAATCATTTAATTAATTAAATATTTAATTTGCAATATTATATATACATTACTTGTATTTATTTATTAAATCTAAAATAGTTTGTATGCTTATATTAATTGTTTGAAATGTTTTTTATAAAATATTTTTCACGAGTGATTTTTTTATTTTGTTTTGTGATTTTGTTAACTTTGCCTGACGCTCACGGGAAATCATCAGCAATATAAATCAACAACGGCAAGGCCTTCCCTCCCAAATCCCAAAGCCCAAACATCTTCTCTGCTTCCTCCTCCGCCGGCCTCCTCCCCGTTGCCCATTGCCTCGCCGCCGTAGTCGCCCAATCCGACATTCCGCCCCAATCGCACCGCCCCTTCTCCCAAGATTCCCCTCGCCGCCGTCCACCTCTCGCCGCACGCCGCTCCCACCGCTGAACTCCGACGTTGCGCAACGGTTCTTGGCCGCCGCTGAACTCCGACGTTGCGCAACGGTTCTTGGCCGAGCCAAGAACTGAGCCAAGAACCTCCGCGCTCGCTCATCTCTCCCCGCTGACGTCCGCTGCTCCGAGCTCCGGCAAGCCGCAACGCGAAGAACCGAGCCACAAGCGCCCAAGAACCACCGTCCAGAAGCTGCTCCGACCACCGCGGCACCGCCCCGCTCTCCTACCTCGGCCGACACCGTTCTCTCCTCTGAAGTGCCGCTCCGAAGTCCGACAAGCCGACCGACCCGCCCGCCCTCCAACCTGTCGCCGACGCCGCCGGCCGCTCTGAAGTGCCCCTCCGCCGCAACCGCAACCGTTCTTTCGTCGGCCAAGAACCAACCGGGACCGCGCCATGAGGACCAAGGGCGGCAGGAAGAGGCGCGGGTCCCCTCTGCTGCGTCAGCGCGACGGGGATGAAGCTGGGCCAGTGCGGGGTCAGGGCGAGGCGCGAGCCCGCCGCGCTGCCGCAGGACAACGGGGAGGAAGCGGCGCCCGTGCGGGGCCAGGGCGAAGTGGCCGCGCCGGAGCGGCGGGCTCGCTTTGCCGCTGTGATCGAGATGCTGCGTCGCTTCTTGGCGCGGCTGCGACGCATCGGTCAGATGCACGTCTGGCGACGCAGTGTCAGCGGCGAGGCAGTGCGTCCTCGTCGTCAGCATCAAGCGTGGCTACATAAACTGGTACCTGATGCAATGCAGTAGATATTAGTATTTTTGGAGTTTCCCATATTTCTTTTCTGCCTCACTCCCACAGTGATTGCGATATGGCTTGTTGCAGTTCAAGAAAGTCGACGAGTTGCCGGTTGAGGGCGACGAGTTGCCGCCGCTCGAGGTGCCACGGGGTCGTCCTCGTCGCCGTCGTTATCGTCGTCCTCGTCGGCGTCAGAATCAAGCGGAGATGTCACTGGAACCAGAGGAGAAGCCGTCTCGCCCTCTGCTGGTATGATGTTTGTTCTCCATTATATTTTCTGCTATCTCATCTGAATCAGATGATCTGATGCAGTAGATATGATTTGTTTAGGACTTCCCCAATCTTCTTTTTGTTCCATAATAGTTGCAATTTGCTTATTGCAAATTAGTAATAAACTGTGTTCTAGATGGTGGATGACCTGCCAGTTTCAGAGGACCAGAAATTACAGTACATGGAGTATTGCAGAGTACCCTGAAAACGTCACATTTTGTCACTTGTGTTTTTTCCACAAGGTGAAATACGACGGTGGCAAGTTTCCTAATAGCAAAGTGAGTCAGTGAGACATAAACATCTGTTAGTATACAATTTAGTTTATCTTCTAATATCTTAGGCTAATACTAATGTGCAAATGCAGGGTTTTCTTCACTATATGAAACATGAAGGTAACCAACTTTTGTGCCAAAGGCTGGGTTGTCTGGTTAGAGTAAGCACACTCAGGGAGCAGCAATTGCATAACCACTTTTGCCATATTAAGCCTGCAGGTGATTTATCATTAAACAAAAGGCCACTGAAATTTTGCGATTTTTCTGCGTTCTTTTTATTTTAAAGTAAATGATCTTTCATATTCTGATATTTTCATTTTAGGTTGGTGGAATTGCTAAAGAGGTTAAGCACAATGCAAAGGGAAACGATTTTCACATCTTGTAAAAAAGATCGACCAGAAATTCTACATAACTGCCTGGCAAAAAAGCTGTGATACATTCTAATGTCGTCTTTGGTTTTACTCAAGGGGGCCACTGTAGGATGAGTCGCTCCTTGAATTTGTTGGACCCTGTTTCTGGTCCTACTAACAAACTAATGACTTGTCTCCTGGAGTTGAATATGTTATACTTTTTTTTTTGCAACTCCAATTTTCGTATATTATACTATGTTGATATGGTACATCCTATTTCGTATATGTTTAAGGACAAGACTTTTGCCCCTGCTTTATTGATTGCAAATGTATCCTGGACAATGACCTGGACTTGGTCCACACAACCAGGTTCGATCCGACCAGAATGTATACAAGCTAAAAAAATCTGGGCAAAGACAGGTGCAGGCAGCTAGGCAGCCTGACTCTGAACAGACTCGGGTAACTAAAAGACTAATAAAGCTTGTCCAGGAAATTCATGCATGAAAACAATAACATAATTCAGCAAGAATGGGCCAGCTGCCTCCATGTTAAGAGATATATAGCCAATCGTTGTTTCAGCTTCTTCTCTTCTTTCTTCTTCTTGAACTAAAGAGTATCTAAAATGAGCTTTTGACAACAATCCCACATTATACAAATACAAATATTTAATCATCCTGCCTGTCATATTTGTCATCAACAGGAAATGCACCAAACTGCAAATTAGGGAACTTCAGAGAACCACCAGTTGACTTACTTGAAAAACACAGGAATTTCCAGCATTAGAATTTGAGGAGTCATGGCCCATGGGCTATCCTCTCCTTCCGTAACACCTGCCAGATAGTATAAACCCATCCACATTTTAGCAAATACAAATGCCACAGGAAACATATTGAAGATTATAAACTGGGAGTAACACCTTCATGATATTTCCAAAAGGAACCACACTGATGTGTTTGTAGGATCCTAGTCACATAGAAGGGGGCATTGAATATGAGACTTCTTTTCAAAATCTACACCAAGAAGAAACCTTAGCCTATCAACTAGTGTTGCCCATCTAAAAATAGTTTTTCTCTACTACTTAAGCACACAAACAAAAGTTTTCTTAGCAAACAACACACTAGGAGATAAGAAACAACCTAGGCAAGATATGAAGCACACAAGCAAAAGACAAGAGCAAAGACAAGGAAACTTAAGTGCGGAAATTAGGTGCTGAATTTAAATGCTAGAAAGTAAATGGAGAGGCACAAGAGACGACCGAATTTTTCCCGTGGTATCGAGAAGTTGACGCTTTCTCCTAATCCACGTTGGAGCACTCACTTAGAGTATTGCTCCCCCCTTGAGTCACCAAGACACAAGTGCTCACTAAGAGTACCCGTTCTCCATCTCCGGAACGGTGGGTCTCGAGCCGTGTACACCAAGCTTGTCTTGAGGCTCCCACAATCTCCAAGAGCTCAACAAGAACCCTTCAAACACCGAGACCGTCTAGGAGCTGTCAAACTCCAAGAGTAACAAGCCCGCACACCATCACTTGACCTGAGCACTCAGCTAAGCCATGTATGCACCTTGAAACTCTTGATCACTAAGAAAGAAGGCCCTCAAACAAGAGGAAGAGAATCCCAAATGGCAAGAACACACTCTCCTTCTCTCCTTGGCTGCAATGGATCTTCAGAATGGCAAAGACAGCTCAAGAGAGGCAGGGGGTCATATTTATAGCCCTAGCAAGGGAGGCTAGCCGTTAGAAAAGGTTTCCTGAAAAAGTAGTACCGTCGGATGAACAGATGGTCTCCCCCTGCAAAGCATCGGATCATCCAGTCACTAATAGCGTCAAATATAGCCGTTGAACCGAGAAACACAGACAATGCACCGACGCTATACACCGACGCCTCATCGGATCATCCGGTGCTGAAGACTCCACACTCGTGGCGATACTGTATGATTTGAATATAACCGTCGAATGAACCGCTGAGTCCTCTATCCAAGCGTCGGTTCATCCGGTGCTGAAGCAATTGAGTTGGCGCGTCTCTATCTGATTTAAATGTAACCGTCGGATGAACCGATGGTCAAGGCGTCGGATCGTCCGGTGCTTAAGCGCTGAGCCTTGACCCATACTGTAGCCAAACCCTAAGGTGTCGGATGAACCGATGCCTGTACCGTCAGTTCATCCAACGGTTCATTTTGAATCCAGTGGCCACAGAACTCATCCGACACATCTAGAAATCAGGGCGTCAGATCATCTGACACTATGAACTTCATTTCAACTCGTCCAATTCAACGCCTTTGAGTTTTCCGTCGATTCTTTTACTTCAACCTTGCTTCCATGAACTCTCTGAGCTAGTTGACAACAAGGGAACTTGAGTTGCATATTTTTGTAGCTTTTGAGTGCATGGTCAAGCTACTACTGTACGAACCCCTCTTAATAGTACAGTCGAACACTACAAACTAGCAATCCAAGTGTCCTTCATCTCCGTGTGACACTTGGAACTAACAAAGTCCTTAGCCTTGTAGTATTCATCCATTTTTATTCCTTGAATTCAAATTGAGGGGTCTCATTGCATTCAACACTTGTGACAATAACCCAATATGAAATCCGCTACAAAACAAAGTTTAGTCACAAGCATATGGTTGTCATTTATCACTGAAACACACCCTTACCAAAAGTGCGAAGGGACCTAGATGGTTACAATCTCCTCCTTTTTGGTGATAGATGACAACACGAGTAGAGATATACGAAAAATTTGAATTTGAAAACATATAAACTCTACTTCTAATGCATGAAACAAGATAGGCTATAAACACACATGCATTAAGGAAAACAAGCACCACAAACATGAGTAGACATGTAAACCAACGACAAGCACAAGATCCAAATACATGTCTCATCATGAAACTCCACAAAACGAGAGAGGCTACAAAACTCAAAATCCTGCATTCTCCCCTAACTCCCCCTATCTATCTCCCCCTTTGGCAACAAGCACCAAAAAGGAGTCTAAGGCTGAGGCGGAGAGGAAGGATCCGGCGGCAAGGTAGAGACGGTCCTCGAAGGTCGAACGGAGAAGCCGGAGGTGTCGTCGTTGTCGGAGTCCTCGCTGAGAAGTGACCAAGTCAAAGAGGAGGAACCCGGAGTCGGAGGAGGTGGAGCTGGTGGAGCTGTAGTCGTCCCGGTACCTGAAGTCGGAGCCTGAGTGGCCTCGGGACCTGGAAGCTCTGGGTCGGAGGCGATCGCTGAAGAGATCTGCTCGGTGATAGAACGCAGGTAGTAATCCTCCTGACCCAAACCCTCTGCCCGTGGTGTAGTGAAGCTCGGAAGAGGTGAAGACACCTGTGGACTGGGCACAGTGGTGCGAGCTGGCGTCTCAAAGACAAGTGCTCCTATGGTGAGTGGAGACGACAGCTGTGACGACATCGCAGTGGTCATCTGAAGCTGGTCAAGAAAGGTAGAAGTCACCGCTGCTTGTGGTGTCGTCGTCTGGGGTACCGTGAACATCCCCGTCTGAAGGAGTGGTGACTGTGGAAAGGTCGCGAGAGGGACATTCACGAACCCACCCGCGGGAGGTAAAGGTGTAGTCGGGTCAGCCTGGAGCTGCTGAGCGGTCGGTGGCTGTGGTAGCTTCAACCCTGACTGCTGGAAAAGCTGACCGAGGCATCCAAACATGAACGTGAACATCTGAGAAGCCATCATCTGGTGCTGGAGTATCTGCTGCCTCTGTGCCTCCTGCTACTGACGGATCCCCTCAAAGATCACCTGCTGAGACTCCTGGTACTGCTGAAACTGTGCCTGCATCTGCCGCTGTACCTGGAGTGTAGCCTGAGACTGAGCAGCCATAGCCTGGATCAGTGTAGTGAGCTGGTCTGGCTGGGTCACCTGAGCAGCTGTGATCGTGGGAACCGGTGACTCAACCTCTCTCTAGCCTAGCAAAGTGGAGCCTCCTGCCTCATCGTTGTGAGTACGATGGACTCGGAACACGGGCTCAGAAGCTGGCACAAAGTCCTCGTCGTCACTGGAGGACTCGTCGTCTGTGGCGAAGTACAGTGGGGGAGGTGCCTCAGCTGCTGCTAGTGTCGTGTCCTGTCGAGCTGCCTCGTCCATCACAGCCTCAGCTGCTGCTCGTGCCTAGAGGGTCTCCTCTGCTCTCCTCAGGCTTCTCGGGCCTCTCCTCCTGTAACCTGGCATTGGAGGACGGTAGGTCGGGAACATGAACTTCGACGACTCAAGCATCCCGACGTACCTGTGCCTCTAGACGGGACAACAAGCAGCTGATTCAGTGCGCGAAGGGCTACTGATGTGTCATCCCCATGCCATCCATAATAGCATACTCGATCTCAGCAAGCATGATATCAACTTTGTCAAAGGGGCACTTCGCCATCACGTACATTAGTAGCCACTGCTACACCCCTGTCAACGACTCAGCGTTCCCCATCCTGTAGAGAACGGACCTCCGGAGAGCGTAGTGAACGACGTACGCCTCGCGGATCAGACGATCCAGTATCCTGGGAGTACCGGGAAGGAACGGCTGCAGGAACAGGAAGCTGATCTCCTCGTCTGATGGAAGTACTGGAGAGTGAGCACGACGAGGAGGCTCGACGTCAGGGTAAGCCAGGTAGTGAATAGAGTCGTCGTGAAGGT
The DNA here is from genome assembly GCA_947561735.1 of Cenchrus americanus. Taxonomy (NCBI): domain Eukaryota; kingdom Viridiplantae; phylum Streptophyta; class Magnoliopsida; order Poales; family Poaceae; genus Cenchrus; species Cenchrus americanus. The sequence goes on along the minus strand of OX387245.1, from coordinate 226,094,933 downwards.
CAACCTGGAGCAACTCTGCGATCCCCTCTCTAGTGAGCCTCTGCTGCTGACCCATGAACATAAACCTGATAGACAGCCAGTCATCCTCAATGTACACTGTGGCGTAGAAGACGCGTACCTAGTCGGGGACGTAAGGCGACCTCCTGGTCACCAAGTACACTAAGCCCCGCTGGTAGTCAAAGAACGGCAAAATGGCCTCTCCAGCTGCAGCTTCCCTGAGTGCTGTGAACTGTAGCATCCTATGCTGACTCAACTAGGAACCCCTGTGAACGTAGGAGGTGTAGAAGCTCTCCTGCAGTATCGTCCAGAACCTAGGGTCACAGTCCTCTCGCCCACGCGGGAACCACTGCTCCTCGGGCACACTCTACAAGCACTGAATCTTCGGCCCAGGCAAGTGACGGAGGTCACGGAGGTAGACACCGAAGGCCTCTGCTCGTGGACCTCTGGGGATCTGTGGGTTGTGTGCCTGCTGCTCTCGCTCAGTAAGCTCCTCAACTGCAGCTCTCCTCTATCGTGGTGTCGGCTGTGGCTGGGTGTGTCCTCCACGAGTCTGAGGTCCGGACCTGGCCAGTGAAGGAGGTGACTCAGTCTGCTCTACTGGCTGACCTCTGCCTGACCGACGTAACTGTTGCTGCTACTGAGTCTGCTGCTGCTACTCACCCTGGGGCTGCTTCCCCTGACTCTGTGCATTCTCTCCGATCTTGATACCCCTCTGCGGCTAACCCTGTGTATCTGGCACTGAAAGAACACGGTCCCACTCCTTCTCCTGACGAGTCTTCTTCTTCTTCGGCTCGGCTACCGCCTTACCCTTCCTCTTGTCACCTGCCATCTGTGAGAGAAAAGATAGAAGATTATAGAATGGCGAGATACCAATAAATGTGATATGTATCTAAGGGTAAGAGATCCTTAAGCAAAGCAAATGAATAGATATGAGCCTAATTATGAAAAATCTAGAGGAATAACTGCCACAAAAGAGAAAGGAAATGCTAAGCAGGTCCTTAGGTGAACAAGATGTGTGTGGTTGTGTGGACAATGGAATGAAACTTGTACATGCTATGTTAAAGGTGCTCAAAAACATGAATGTAGCAGTGGCTAACACAGTGAGCATGTAGAAGCATGGCAAAGGTGCTACTGAGTCAAGTGCTCAAGGATTAATGGCATGAAACAGTCAAATTACCCTTAAGAGCATGTTCAGTAGCCAGATTTCTCCCTAAATTGAAGATGAACAGTGACATTCAAAGGAGAAATCAAAGGATTCCTCACCACAGCGCAAGATGGATGGGGACGAGCGACTAAGGATGAGGGAGAGGTCCTGGCGCACCTCCTGGTGAGCGCCGTCGAGCCGAGACGGCGGCGCCTGGCCGGAAATGGCGGTGGCGGCCAAACCCTAGGATGGGTGGCAGCGGCGCGCGCGCAAGGAAATCTGCGTGACGGAGAGGCGCGGCTGGCCGGCGGCGAGCACAGGTGGACGGTGGAGGGGTGCGGGAGCGCACGTACGCGTAGGAGTCACTGGAGGTGAGAGAAACGGCGGCGTACGACCGAAACAGCCACGGGTGGCAGTGGTTTGATTAGATTAGTGTTAGGTGATGACTACCATGCCGAACCGTTATGACGGGTGGGACCAACGCGTCAGTGTAGCGTCGGATGAACCGTCGGTGGAAAAATGAATGCATTGGTCGAACCGTCGGTGGAAAAATGAAGGCGTTGGTTGAACCGTCAGTGCAACTCTGCTCCTGGGTGAAACCCACCATCGGATGGTCTGACAGCCTAGAAATATAACGCGTCGGAGCAGTTGTGTGCGGGTCTGTGAAATTTTGAAAATTCCTTCAGCACCGGATGAACCGATGGTATAAATCGTGTAGGCGTCGGTTCATCTGACGGTAGGAAATTTTCTAATAAGGAGCAACTGAGCGCACAGACCCCTTCACCGGATGATCCGACACTAGAACCTACTGGGCATCGGTTCATCCGACGGTGACATTTTGATTTTGGTTGAACTATTTCTCATTTTTGATCCGTCGAATGTCACACACAAGCCAACACAAGCACATCCTTGGATCAATCCTGATTGACAACCTCACCCCTTAAGCACTCCTTTATAAAATACTTATAGATACACAATTAGCTCCCTAAAAAGGGATAAACCATAGATAAAATAAACAAAGTAAGAACCAAAGGAGGGAGGGAACTCCAAAAAGGGAATGTATGAGTTAATTGCCTTTGAACTTAGAGATTGACGCCATAAGCTCGTTAGGACTTAACTCAATAGTCATTAAGCACAAACATTTGTCTCATCACACCTTAAGAGTTGTTGATTTGCATTTAACGCTAAGAAATTTTCTCATAGTGTGAGTTTCCTCTGTGACTTCTCTCATGCAATGCTATGCAAGAACAAATGCATGAAATTAAACATGAATGCATCCTATATGACAAGCATAAGTGCAAAGTGAAAAGGTAAATTATCTTGCCAAGTTGGAACCCTTGATAAGCTTATTCATGGTGAGCCATTCAACATGCCTTGAGCGAAACAAGAGAACCACCGGCTCAAGCAAGACCCATACTCATCACTATCTCATCAAGGTTAGACAAGCCCCTAATCATGTACATATGCAAATGCAAACTATATGACAAGCATTACATGATGTTGGACGCATCAAGCACATTTAATTCACTCTGAAGCCTACAAAAGGTGTTTTCATCAAGAGGCTTGGTGAATATATCCGCCAATTGCTCCTCGGAGCGAACACCACAAAGGACAATGTCCCCTTAGCAACATGGTCTCGCAAGAAGTGATGACGGATATCAATGTGCTTGGTACATGAATGTTGAACCGGGTTGCTAGCAATTTTTACGGCACTTTCATTGTCACAAAGGAGGGGAACTCTATCTAGAACCACACCATAATCCAAGAGGCTTTGCTTCATATCGAGGATTTGAGCACAACAAGCCCCCACGGAAATGTATTCCGCCTCCGCGGTGGATAAGGCCACGGAGTTTTGCTTCTTAGAGGACCAAGCAACCAAAGAGCGACCTAGCAAATGGCACCCAACTGAAGTACTCTTACGATCTACTCGACATCCGGCAAAGTCCGAATCCGAATAACCCAAAAGCTCAAAACAAGTACCATGGAGGTACCACAAGCCAATGCTAGGTGTATATTTTAAATATCTAAGGATCCTTCAAAGCACTTAGGTGAGATTCTTTAGGGTTGGCTTGAAATTGAGCACACATGCAAACACTAAACATGATATCGGGCCTAGATGCGGTAAGATAAAGAAGAGAACCGATCATAGAACAGTAAAGCTTTTGGTCAACCGGTTTACCTCCCTCATCTAGGTCGAGATGTCCATTGGTAGGCATTGGAGTCTTGATCGGCTTACAATCATCCATCTTGAACTTCTTGGGGATATCATTAGTGTACTTCTCTTGATGAATGAAAGTCCCTTCCATCAATTGCTTGATTTGAAACCCAAGGAAGAAGTTGAGCTCTCCGATCATTGACATCTCGAATCCCTAGTCATGAGTTCACTAAAATCCTTGCACACTTTGAGATTAGTAGAGCCAAAGATAATATCATCAACATAAATTTGACAAATGAAAAGTTCTTTGTTGATTATCTTTGTGAATAGCGTGTTGTCCACTCTACCAATCTTGAATCCCGCTTCAATGAGAAAATCCTGGAGCCTCTCATACCATGCCCTAGGAGCTTGCTTGAGTCCATACAAAGCCTTGTGCAACCTATAGACATGGTTAGGATATGTAGCATCCTCAAAACTGGGAGGTTGCTCCACATGGACTTCTTCATTGATGAAGCCATTCAAGAAAGCATTCTTAACATCCATTTGAAATAATTTCATTTTATGACTAGATGCATATGCAAGTAGGATATAGATAGCTTCAAGATGTGCCACCGGAGTGAAGGTCTCTCCATAGTCCAAGCCTTCTACTTGAGAGTACCCTTTGGCGACAAGTCTTGCCTTGTTCTTCACCACAATGCCATGTTCATCTTGCTTGTTCCGGTAGACCCACTTAGTGCCAATAACATTCTTGTTCTTGGGGCGCTCTACCAACTCCCACACTTGATTTCTTGTGAAGTTGTTGAGCTCATCTTGCATAGCCAAGATCCAATCCGCTTCCCCAAGAGCTTCATCTATAGTAGTGGGTTCTACAAAAGAGACAAAAGCATGATGTTTACAAAATGATGCATATTGCTTGCGCGAGTCCTTGTACCCCCTTTGGGATCACCCAACACAAGATCAATTGGATGGTTTGTTGAAGTCCTTGTGCACCTTCCAGATATTGTAGAGGTGGGATCATCTTGAGATTGAACTTCTCCCGTGTCCTCTACTTGATCTTGAGTGTCTTGTGATATAGGAGGTGGTTCTTGTGAGGAAGATGGACTATCTTGTCTTGTGGGAGATGTAGGTGGACGCCTTGGTTGATCATCATCATCATCATCATCGGAGGAGGAGTCTTCATGAATGGAGTGAGAGTCATCATCCTCCTTTGGCTTGATGTCACCAATGGCCATCTTCTTCATTGCTTCTCGGAGCGGTTCTTTTCCTACATCATCACAACAAAAACCATCTCCTTGGGAGCCATTAGATTCATCAAACTCCACGTCACATGTTTCTTCAATCACTCGTGTGGAGTTATTGAATACTCTATATGCCTTGGAGTTAGATGCATAACCAACAAATATGCCCTCATCTACTCTACTCTCAAACTTCCCTAGATGCTTCCTCTTCTTGAATATGAAACACTTACAACCAAACACCCGGAAGTAAGAGATGTTGGGCTTTCTTCCAATGAGTAGCTCATATGGTGTCTTCATCATTAGTCGGTGGAGATACACTCTATTTGAAGCATGGCATGCCGTGTTGATAGCTTCCGCCCAAAACCTTTGCGAAACCCCATAGTCATCCAACATAGCTGAAACAAACCGAATTTCCGCGAACGGAAACCCGACTCTCTGCACCTCTGTGATAGTCCTAGGAAGAGGCTATCACATGCAATCCCTGACTCAAGTGGTACAAATCCATACAACACGGGAATAAAAGAAGAATTACATTATATTATTACAACATCAGAGTACAACTCTTCGACACAAGCCGGGTACAAGTCTGATAGGACTGAATCAAGAAAGGTAAAACAACTACACAGCGGATCTATCGAACCGAAGCGTCTCCAGCTCCATAGGCAAACTCGAGCATAGGACCAGCTCTAGTCTTCACACCTTCGTCGTTGAAGTTGTAGTCGTAGACGGTTACCAAGTCTGAAATGCCAGCATCTACCCGATAAGTGGGTAGGTCATGTCAACTTCCCAACAAAGAGCAAAAGCGGTGGTTGAATCTAATATGCATGGATATAACCTACATTTGGCTGTAGAAAGCTATTCATGCAGCAGCGCGAAAGCAACAATCAAGGTATGCAAAATAAGCAGCGAGGTCCACACCTCCGGGAGGTCCACACCTATGGGGTCCACACCCCTAAACAAAGGAAGTCAACACCAAAGCACTTAATCACACCCGCGATCCAGCTCCCAACTCTCATATGCGATGTGGGGGCCCACCTGCTCTTATCCCCACATCTCAACTGCCTCAGGCCGGGCTCACTCACTCACTCACGGGAGAGAAGAAGCACAAGAAAAGAGTCTAGCCAGAATAACAGATCTTAAGACTGTACATAACCTGTGGACACAGACTATAGCTGTAGGTTTAAACACTCTGCAGAGGTTGTACAACTGTACCCACCCGAATAGAGCCCGGATGGTAGCGAACCACCTGAAACCCTACCATACGGCTGGAGTCCAAGTAAGTGGATAGTACCCTCCCGCGTCTCCGAGTCTGGCGTAGCCTTTGCTGTAGATCTTGTACTGCCAGCGAGAGGTCCCTCGAAGCTGTGGAACCCTTCCCCGGCCTCGCCAGGGCGAAGTCTTATAAGGAGGAACGTCGTGCTATCCACTACGAGTCTCACCCCGCACCCCACCCATAACAAGGCAGGCGGTTTGTACGGTGAGAGTCCAAAGAAGCATGGTTAGAATAATGATTAATGTGGTGAAGGGGCACAATGTCGGGTTCATAGTAAACCTTAAGCCGTTGACCATTCACCATAAATTGATCACCTTTCACATCCATAATGGTTACCGCTCCGTTGGAGAGCACCGAATGCACAACATAAGGTCCGTCCCACTTGCTTTGCAATTTCCCCATTCCGAAGGTTTTAAACCTCGAATTGTAGAGGAGGACCTTATCTCCTTCTTTAAACTCTTTTTTCTTTAACCTTTTATCATACCATCTTTTGATTCTCTCTTTGTATATGCTTGCATTTTCATATGCTTTCAACCTCATCTCCTCTAGCTCGCTTATTTGAATTCTTCGTTTCACCACCTCAACATCGAGATCAAAGTTCATCTCTTTAATCGCCCAATAGGCTTTATGTTCCAACTCAACCAGAAGATGGCAAGTTTTTCCATAGACGAATTGATAAGGGGTCATACCTATCAGTGTCTTGAACGCCGTTCGATAAGCCCACAAAGCTCCGTCTAATTTCTTTGACCAATCTTTGCCTCCCTTCTCTATGGTTTTGTTGAGAATGCTTTTTAATTGCCTATTCTATGTTTCCGCTTGTCCATTGGTTTGTGGATGATAGGCCGTAGAGACCCTATGTTCTATTCCCAATTTGGACAAGCACTTTTTGAAATTCTTCCCGGTGAAGTGAGTTCCTCCATCGCTTATCAAGATTCTCAGTGTACCGAAACGAGGAAAAATCACGTTCTTGATCATAGTAATGGACTCCTCCATGGAAGCTTTACGAAATGGCATGGCCTCTACCCACTTGGATACATAATCAACCATGACTAGAATATACTCATATCCGTGTGAGTTTTTGAAAGGCCCCATGAAGTCTATACCCCACACATCGAATAAATCGATTTGTAGATTGTATTTCAAAGGCATAGAATTTCTTTGAGAGATGTTTCCGGTTCTTTGGCATTCGGAGCATGAGGCAACATATCTTTTAGTATCTTCATGCATCTCCGGCCAATAGAATCCGCTCGACCACACTTTTGCTTGGGTCCTAAAATGGCTATAGTGTCCACCATACTCCGCCGAGTGGCACTTTCTCAAGATTTCTAGCCTCTCTTCTCTTGGCACACATCTTCTCATGACTCCATCATTGCCAAGTTTGAAGAGGTATGGTGCATCCCAAAAGTACTTCTTACTTTTGGAGATTATCTTCTTTTATGAGTTTTTATCTAGATGATCGAGAGGCATCTTCCGAATCGCTCGAATGATATCAATCATCCAAGTGTCTTTATCGAGCACTCGATAGAGGTAGTCATCTCTCATCTTATCTTCTATGGGCTCTTTATCATCTAGTCCACGATTCATCCTAGACAAATGATCGGCCACAACATTCTCCACCCCCTTCTTATCACGAGTTTCGACATCAAATTCTTGGAGAAGAAGGATCCAACGGATCAAACGTGGTTTAGCATCCTTCTTAGCCAAGAGATACTTGATGGCTGCGTGATCGGTGTAAACAATGACCTTCGAGTTCACAATGTAAGATCTGAATTTTTCGAATGCGAATACCACCGCTAGCAACTCCTTTTCCGTAGTGGCATAGTTTAATTGTGCCCCATTAAGAGTTTTGCTAGCGTAGTAAACAGCGTGAACTTGGCCTTCCTTTCTTTGATCCAAAACCGCGCCTACGGCGTAGTCACTTGCATCACACATGATCTCGAAAGGTTGGCTACAATCCGGAGGTTGAATAATGGGAGCACTCACCAACGCACTTTTCAAGGTCCAGAATGCCGCTAGGCACTTCTCATCAAAGTCGAAAGACACATCCTTTTGAAGGAGATGCGTTAAAGGCTTAGTGATCTTTGAGAAGTCCTTAATAAATCTTCTATAAAATCCGACATGACCTTGAAAGCTCCTCAAGGACTTAACATCCGTCGGAGGTGGGAGTTGCTCAACCGTCTCTACCTTAGCCTTGTCCACTTCAATGCCCCTCTCGGATATAACATGTCCGAGCACTATGCCTTGCTTAACCATGAAGTGACACTTTTCCCAATTCAACACCAAGTCTACCTCTGCGCACCTTGTGAGGACCTTATCCAAGTTTGCCAAGCAATCCACGAACGTCTTCCCATAAACAGAAAAATCATCCATGAATACCTCGACAATTTATTCGATGAATTCCGAGAATACGGCTATCATGGAACGTTGAAAAGATACCGGAGCGTTTCATAGACCGAAGGGCATCCTTCTATATGCAAACATTCCATAAGGGCATGTAAACGTTGTTTTGTGTGATCGTCTGGGTGAATGGGAATTTGCATGAACCCCGAGTATCCGTCGAGAAAGCAAAAATAAGCGTGGTTTGCTAACCTCTCGAGCATCTCGTCAATGAACGGTAGGGGGAAGTGATCTTTCTTCGTCGCTTTGTTAAGCTTACGATAATCGATACACCTTCACCACCCGGTCACGGTTCTTTGTGGTATCAATTCGTTCTTCTTATTCTTCACCACGGTTAAACCTCCTTTTTTTTGGTATACAATGTACCGGGCTCACCCATTCGCTATGCGGAACCGGGTAGATGATTCCAGCATCAAGTAACTTGATGACCTCTTTCTTTACTACCTCTCGCATGGCATGAGTTAACCTCCTTTGGTGGTCCACTACGGGCTTACATTGGTCTTCCATTGGTATGCGATGAGTGCAAAAGGCTGGCTAAGACCTTTGAGATCATTAATCAAATATCCAATCACCTTCCTATGTTTTTTCAATAAATTAGCAACTTCTCATTTTCTTTGGGACTCAACTCGTCGCTCACAATGACTGGATAAGTTTTGTCTAGGCCCAAAAATTCATACTTTAATCCTTTGGGCAAAGGTTTAAGGTCTACCTCGGGCACTTGTGGCTCCTCGGGGTCCTCGAATCTTTCTTCCTCCACGCTTCCATCTCGTGGTTCTAAGCCTTTTGTTGCTTCTTCTAGCTCTCATCTTGTTAATCATTAACTTGATTTTCCATCGCTCTTTGCAGCGGGTCTCTAAGGGTTTCAACAAAACAAAGACTATCTACCTCCTCTACTTCTTCGTCTTCGGGAGGAAAAGGTGTAGGGTGTTTAGAAACGCGAAGAAAGTTATATGTGTACTTCATTCCATTAAGGTTCATTGTTACTTTGCCTTTTCCGGCGTCCAACACGACATCAACCAACTTAAGAAAGGGTCTACCTAGAATTATATGATCATGATTACTATGGTAAGCATCAATAACAAAGAAATCGGTTGGTATACATTTTCCAGAGATTTTTACATTCATGTTGCAAGAAATACCTAGAGGTCTAATAGTTCTACCATCTCCCATAATTAATTTCGTTGATGTCGGAGCTAAGTCTAGGTTGTGGTCTTGAACTTTATCATAAATTTTAGAAGATAGAACACTTACTTGGGCTCCGATGTCGCATAAAGCTTTGCATTGAACTCCGTTGATCTCACAACTCAAGTGCGGTGTCATCTTCTCTTCTTCTTCGGATCCTATTGCGTAAACTTCGGCAAGGCGAGCATATGGCGATGCTTCGGGCTTGATCTCCACGATTCTCTTCACCCCGGCTTTGTGTTCCGGATCCACTTCATCATCTCCAAAGAGCTTTTAAAAGATCTCACCGGTGGTTTCAAGGTCGTATGAATCTCCCTCTTTCTTCTCCGGTGGGAAATCCACTTCCAATGCTCTTGCCATCCCCTTTTGATTAGGGAACGGTCTTCTTTTATCGAAACTTCTCCGTAATCGATTGGAACCCAATCCATTGGTTCGAACTCCCTCAGTGGCTTCGCGCTCGTCATGCTTCTCTTGTTTGTTTCATTTGGTATGGCGAAGTCAACGCTCGGGGTAGTTCTTGACTTAATGTGCTCTTCTTCAAGCTTTTCCGGGATTGGCCCCTCTTTTGTGACTTCCGGGGTTGCCTCTTTAGAAAATTCAGCACACTTCTTCTTCCTTGAATTATATTCCGGCTCTTCTGCAAGTCTTGTTTCCCAATCTCTTCGCATGGCAGCCGCTTTACTAATTTTTTGTAGAAGTTGGGTGGCTTCCGTGAGTGTTTTCTCCATGAGATCCCCACTTGCACACATTTGGACGTGTTGCATGCAACTAGGGGTTAGGTAAAAGAAAAATGTATGCAACAGTACGTCACCGGAGAAGCCGAGTCTTGGTCCTTGTTCGATCAACTCATTAAACCTATTCCAAGCTTGGTCTATCCCTTCCTCTTCTCCTTGCGTGAAAGTGATCACTTGCCTCCTTAGATGTTGAACCTTGCTAATTGGAAAGAACTTCTCGCAAAACTTCTTTTTCAACTTGTTCCAATTGCCTTCAACTTCAAAGGACGCAAACGAGTACCATGTTTTTGTTTCGCCGGCAAGTGAGTAGGGAAAGAGATTCCATTTGAACCATTCATCGGGAACTCCTTCTTGACGCACCGTGTTGCATAGCGTCATGAAATGCCTTATATGTCTATATGGGTTCTCTGTAACCATCCCTTCAATTGGGTTTGCCGCCACCATCTCGATGATCTTGGATTTTATCTCATACTTGGTCGCTTCGAGCTTCGAATCTGACTCTTATACTCTTATGTATTCACATCGAGGGCTAGCGTAATCCCTTAGTGATTTCTCCGATTCTTCCACGGGTTGATTGATGAACGCCATCTAGACAACAAGATAAAAACAAAAACAAAAAAACAAACAAAGTGGTTTTCTAGATAATATGTGTTAGATATAGCAAATAAAAGATAAACTAAATATAAACTAAGTTAAATGCAAACCAAACGATGTAAACTAGCTTGCTCCCCGGCAACGGCGCTAGAAAAAGGGGCTTGTTGATGGATAAAAGACGTATCCACCTACGATCGGCAAGCGTACGGACCTACACCTTTTTCACCACAGGATTCCCAAGGTTCTTGTCAATCCACAGAACAAGGGGATTATAAGCGTTTGATCTACCTCTACACACTAGCTACTCAAACCCTAACTATGATTAAACTAGAAAACAACTAAACTACACTAGAGAGAACGATTAAGCAATCAAGATAAAAGACACTCGCTCATGGGTCTACGATACTAGAGCATGCAATCGCTTTAAACAAGAAAACCAATCTAATGTATCGGTGGTTGTGACCACGGTTTTGCCCTTTCCCTCCTCTCGTACTGTCACTACGCGAAGGTATTCGTGACTAGACCTATGATGGACACAGCGTATTGAATGGATCCAAGAAAGCATTGGAGCTCTACTCCCTTTACGGCATGGTATCTAACCTTAAGCATTAAAGTATATTCAACACAAGATGATAAATAGATAATCCAACAAAGTATGATTACATCTCAAGATCGATTACAACCCATGGACGAATAAGGAGATTACTCCATCAAGGTGCTAGACATAGCACCGTTGATCATGGTCACCCTTCCGACGGTGTCTTCCTTCTTCTCCACTTGTGGGTGCTTCCTTCGAGGTGGTCGATCCCCCTCCGGAGATCTCCCTCCTCTTTCTATAGCTTGTGATTGGCCTCCTAGTGCGAATGACCCTCCCATCTGCGAATGGCGGCACCTCCAGGGTTTTAGGGTTGAAGATCCTTCGGGTGCAAGGAAAGGGGGGGGGGGGGGGGCGAACCGACACCGGAAGTGGGCTGGGCCGGCCGGCCTGTGCCGACCGGCCCAGGCCCATCTCGGCTCGGTTCGGTCGCCCCTTCGCTCCCATGGGTCCTCAGGTGATTATGAACTTTGCCCCTTCCACTTGCATGATTTTGATGATGTCATCCTCGCGTCCAAGATGGAGGTTCTCTATGCATGAAGTTCGGTCTTTTACGCTTCAATCCCCGGGGTGTTTCTACGTAGCACTTCGGTCCTTGTCCCCATTGGAAGTGATTTCATCAAGCTCATGAACACGACAAGACTCTGTAAATGCTCCTTTGAACTTGTTGTGAATCCGTCCTTTATGTTCATGTTTTCCTACATAAACACAGCACTTCCAAATGATGCACATAGATCAACTTGTTATATGATTAGTCTACCTATTGGCGATTTAGTTCCATAATCAAATCCAAACCAAAGTGTAATGAACATGTTTAGTGTACCAAAATACACTGTCAACATCTGCCGAAAGGAAACACTTTCGGATTTTGTCAAGCTCATGCAACACCTCTTTCGGTGGTTTAATGACGGTCATCAAGTAGACAGGTTGGGAGGAGAGCACCAATTTGGTCAGGCAAGCTCGACCATCCCGATTTAAGTTCCTACCATGCCAAGCTGAAAGACGTCAGACCGCTTTGTCAATTAAAGGCTGGAAATCTAGTTTCCAAAGTCGTCTCGGGGTGAGGGGGAGGCCCAGATATTTGAGGGGAAAAGTTGCATGTGATACTGGCAAGTTGGCGAGGATGCTGTCGAGGTCTATGCCATTGCAGCTGATTGAAGTAACACTAGTTTTGTGTAGATTTGTTTGTAGCCTAGTTACCGTACCGAAGTTTAGAAGAATGGATTTAAGATCATTGACGTCCGTGGTCATGGGTTTCAGGAAGATGACCGCATCATCTGCATACATCGATGCTCTGAATCTAGCAGCTCTCCCGTTCATCTTGCTAAGGAGTTCCCGCTCTATGGTTATTTGTAGAAGACGCTGTAGTGGGTCAATAGCCAGGATGAAAAGCAAGGGGGACAGGGGGTCTCCTTGTCGCAGTCCTCTTCCATGTAGGATCGAGTCAAGGGGGATGCCGTTCAACATGACCTGTGAAGTGGAGGTCACAAGCAGGGCAGAGATCCAGTTTTGCCAGCTAGTTTCAGAATTAACACTAGAACAGGAGTTGAGACGTCTACATAAAGTTGCCTCCACTGCCTCAAGCTAGTTTCAATGTGTCATATCACAACAAGCTCACCAACTCATTTGCATACAACACATACCTCCAGGTTAGAGCTACTTCCCAACAAACAACCAATGGTGTCCCAAATTGAGAGCCACCGCTCCGGTGCAGGTGTTGTCACTGGAGACGCCATCTGCAGGAAGAAGTCCGTCGAGCTACTAGAAGAGCTTGGCCTCCCCAAAGGCCTCTTGCCAATGGAGAACATCGAGGAGTTTGGGTACAACTGCGCCATGGGGTTCATGTGGCTGGTGCAGGGAAATAAGAAGGTGGAGCACACCTTCAAGAAGATCAAACATATTGTGTCCTACGCCACTGAGGTGACATCATTTGCTAAGAAGGGTGAGCTGCGGAAGATCACCGGCGTCAAGACCAAGGAGCTCATGCTTTGGCTCAGCATTGTTGAGGTCTATGTCCCTGAGGCATCGTCGGAGAAGGTCACCTTCGAGACTGGCACTGACCTCTCTGATAGCTTCGAGGCTACTGCATTTGCGCTCGGGGAGTAGACACGGAGTCAGATTGATCAGAAGTGATGCAATATGTATGGGAGCTAGACTCGGTGCAGTAAGTCACATGACTTACCAGTTACTGATGTGTGGGCCCCACATTCTATGGTCCCACACGTTAGTGACTGGTAGTCATATTACGTACGACACTGAATCCCTACCCGTATGTATGGGCTTGTATCTTGAAGTTTCATTGCAAACTGAATTCAGTTCCTATGAATGTTTATTTCTCTGAGTACAAATTAAATGTCTCACCAAATCTTGCCCATGTGGATGTTGCCTTTTCTTAGCTTATTTAATGCTTATACGCGGATTATGTGTATGTTGGGGTCGGGAGGAGTGGTCCTGTATACACTCCTTGCCAATTATATTTGTCAACTTGTTCGGACGATACCCGTCAACTACGAATGAATTTGGGCCTGAGACCAATGCCATTGGAAGCGTAATGAAATTATCTTTCCAACCATTAAAGAACACCGAAAATCGAGCCCATATGCAACTTGGGCGCCCGTTTTAGTGAACGCTGCTCCTGGACTTCGAGACGGACTCGAAAACGACTTGATTGGGCCTCCAACATGGTTTGGACACCCTTGCTGTCTTCCTAAGGTGGTGGCCAAAGTGGAGGACGTCTTGCACCATTCTTAAAGTGTTCTCAACATTCTTGAAGCATGCTCCTACTTAGACCGGGATCCCAAGGGTGAATATCTTGATCATGATGACGACGTCGCTTCCGAATGTTGGTATTTGATGAGCTAGCACTTTGAAACACACCATCAATTAAATAAAGACATGTACATGTGGAACCAAGTGAGTTGTATCAAGAGTTACTATGCAAATATTGAAACGACCTCACCATATAATCAATGGTCGTATCCGAAGATGTCATGTCCTCATCACCCAACATCATGGTGGGCCACCCCAGGGCCCATTCAGAAGGGCCCACCCACGTTGCAGTATTGAAGGTATGACACCCCTCCAGGTGTCGTGCAGAGAGAAGAGGCACCAAAGGTGCAGACGAGACGGAGGATCTTCGCGCGGGGAAGGCCGGGAGATCATCAGGACGGAAGACGAAGCCGAGGGAGGTTCCAGAAGGGGGTGAGGAGGGGACCACTCGTCGCTGTAGCATCACGCGGGCAGAGGACCCACATCGGGAATAGACCGTCTTGCCCTCGGTCTAGGGTTTAGGCTCAGAGGTCCGTACCAGGGGTAATTTAGACATTGTACCGAGACCGTACCAAGAGTAAAACGGACATTGTACCGGAGGTGACTCACGCCTATAAAAAGAGGGGGCTAACCCCATGTAATGTTTCTTAAGTTGCAATATACTCACTCTACTAGCCACTCAGTCCCCTAGTAGCTCTCCTGGGCCGCTCCACGCGGACTAAGAGGCCACTCCTTTACTATTTGGGCTATTGAAACCACCAACAGTGTAAGGATTGTCTTAGATTGTTCGTGCCAAGTTCAACGGCTTGTCTGGAAGCTGTACTACTCCTTTCTCCTACTCGATCAGTACTGAATGAGCTAGTATAGATATTGAAGAAGATAAGGATTTGTTCCATATATCCATCCAAGGGTGTTTTCCTTTCAAAATCTCTATACACAATGAAGCTTGTGAATTTATCAAGAGCCTCTTTGGTACAGCTTTTCAAATAGCTTCTTCACCAATTTTTGGTGAAGTCCTACCAAAGGGCAACTTCAAAGTGGCTTTAACACTGAAGTCGGGGGAGAGGCCACACAATGGTTTACACTAAAGAGGGGAGACAAAAAAAGTGGCTTGTCCAGCTTCGCCTCCCCTTGAGAAGCTGTTTTGCAACACTTTCAAAAAGCTTCAGCTCCATCAGTTAAACTATACACTTCACCCTAGCAGACAACTAGTCTCATTTCAGCTACAACCACAATCATGCCAAACGAGCCACATGGTAGGACAACATGCTTATGAAAGATAAAACATGGCCAGTGGAGTGCTTCGTGCAATGAATTTGTGAAGTAGACAAGTGCGAACAGAAAAATAGTGATGTCGGTACAAACTTTCCTTTGTGTCACCCTTTTTGTGAACACTAAGGATGGAAACCAATCGGATTCGTATGGAATCAGATTTGAATAACACTTTTTACCACATTTTTACTCGAATATGAATATAGATTTGAATGCTCTTGAATACAAAACAGACGTCTTGAATTCGGAAACACATTCAGATATTTACTCAATTTGGAAGACAACATTTACCAATTTTCTTTCTTGTAATTTACAATTAAAAATTCATGTAAATACTAAAATATTAGTACATAACAGAGATCACTTATTTAGAATATCACATTCATACACATTTATTTTAATTAATTAATCATATAATAAATAAAAATATTAATACATATTTTTAATATATATATACATTTATCAAACAAATAATAAAAAATACATGGAAAATATTTTCATCAACGCATAAATAAACTAGAGTAGTTAAAAATAAACTTTATAATAATGTATTTTGACTATTAAAATTAATTATACTGGTCAATAAATTTAAATATAACTATTAAATTGTTTTATGGACGCAGCATTTTAATATTAAAATTAATGTCATAATAATTAATATGGATCTAATTTTTGCAATTATACACTATCATTATTAGTATTCTGTTGATCAAAATTTGCCATATAACTTAAAGTTTTGTATAGTCGAATACAGATAGTGCTGGATATTGCCGAATACGGATGGAATCAAATAGAAAAAATTGACAAAAAGGAATTCGGATGTATCCACTTTACTACGACATTTGAATTCGAATACGGATACAAATATTCATATTTATATTTTAGTGATACAGACATCAAATAATTCAGATTCCATTTCCATATTTCCATCCCTAGTGAAGTTCAACAATTGATGTAGCTTGGGGCAAGTATTAAATTTGAACATCAGTTGCTGCCTGTTGGGGCCTCTCTACATTTTTTCAGTCTATTTGCCTCTAACAACCCTATAGAATGATTTGCGAACCCTTTGTTACAACAGTAGTTGTTTCTTTACGAGAGGGATTACATGTGTCAGTGCTAGACACCAACTTTGAAAACAGTGAATAATCCTCGAGATGGGTTCGACTCCCTTATGAGAATGTGGGCTTGGAATTCAAACTTCTAGGACTGGGCGTGCTTCTGTTTTCTTTACTGATTGTCTAGCATAGGAAGCGCCATAAGAACCTTTCCTAAATCAAACCCCAGGGATAACGGAATAACCACCCTCCAATAAGGAACACCACATTCCGTGGCAAGATAAGGCCATAGACTTGAGTGACAACGGACAACAAGGCGCAGATTGTGGTTGCTCCTCCGAAAGAGTCGCCTCAGCTAGGTGGAAGACACCACTAGGTGAATCCTAGGGGGTTCGTCATGCGATAGTGAAATGACGCGACGCTATACGGGAAAGGGCTCCTACGGGGTGCCATTTGTAAGGTAAGTGTCGTATGGACCTCCCTAGGCCCACTACCTCGGTGGGTACCAGGACCGACTACTCGGTGGGCCCCTAGGACTACCTGACTTGCGCTGCACGGTACCTGATGGTGTGAAGCACAAGGACTACAGAGGAGAAGTACTCGGTTAGGAAGCTGTACATGTCCCGCACTGTATAGAAGACTCCTAGTCGTACTCGACTAGTACTCTCTCCCTATTCCGACTTGTAACCCTACCTCTCGGACTATATAAGGCGAGACAGGGACCCCTCTCTCATCATCTCATCTCACGTCATAAGAATGCACCATCTTGTAATCATACCAAATCAATCCAGAGCTACACAGCATACAGGACGTAGGGTATTACGCACCTCGCGGCCTGAACCTGTCTAAATTGTGTGCCACGTGTCTCTTCCTTCGAGTTACCGATCTCGGCGAGGCCACATTCATCTACTTCGGGTACTCCCCTTAGTAGGTTGCCGGTCTAAAACACCGACAGCTGGCGCGCCAGGTAGGGGCTCTCGCTCGAGATCACACGGCGAACTCGACGACTCCTGTCTACATCAAGCCAACTGCCGCCTTCAACCGCGGCGACAACTTCGTCTTCGGTGCCTGGGTCTACACTGCTGACGGCGTTGGGTCCTTCCAGCGCCGCCTCACCATGCCGCCCAACCCAGAGACCGGCTTCGTGACGCTTCCCGAAGTAGTCACGGGCGAACTCGCCGGCAAGTTCGGCGAAATTTCGCTTTTCGACCAACACGCCGACTTCGAGCTCGGATCCGCCTCCAACTCGAACTCGACGTCCCCGTGGGCTACCGTATGCGAGCCGGCTGCTCAGCCATTACATGTGGTCCCCCACCCCGCGAGCGCTCCACGCGTGGCCCCCGCAACCTCTGCAGGGCCCGCACAGAGGCTCCCCCCTCTCGCCGGGCCGGCAAGGAGCCCGTACCCGAGTACAACTCGGACTCCGACACCGCCCCCGGCCACGCTTCGGACTCCAACCCCCTCTCCGGCTTCTACTCGGACTCCGCGTACGAGTTCGACTTCGGGTCGGACCCTGAGGATCCCGAGTCCGAAGACAACACTACTGAGCAACCCTTGTCAGGGCTGGCTTCCGGGCTGGTTATAACGTCCACACTGGCCGGGAGATTCGTCTACTGGCCAGACCGCAAGCCCGCCGACCTGATAAGAGGGGACTCACGCTACGTCGCCTACCTCGACTCGCTCCCGTTCTAGGAGGGAACACCACTTACACGAGCTGACTCGTACACTCCAACTGAGGTGGCGAGCTCTGACTCCAGTCTTGGCAACCCCGATCGCCAAGTCTTCATGGCTGCTGGCGACACGCCAGGACCTTCAAGGACGGCTATAGACAAGTACCTTGAAGACATCTCCGCAGACGAGCTGTCTGCTGAAGCACCCGCGGATGAGACCGACGCCAATAGGGACGCTCGACGTGAGCGTAACAGAAAGCGCAACAAACGGCGCCGACGTCTCCGAGAAAACCTTCCCATCCGCAACCTCGCAGAAGCTCTCGAGGCCGTCGAGAGAAGGGTACACACCACCCTCGAGCAATGCCTCATGTCGATCACAACGATCGCACGCCAAGCTCAGGGGATACGCGCTGGAGAAGTCATCGCCAAGCTCGCTGAAGACGCTTACTTCATGCGGGTCGACAACAGGGTCACCCAGCCTCCCCCCGCCAGGAACCGCGACAACGAAGCTACAAGTCGCAGTGCTGACCTCGGCCGCAACCGTACTCGAGCCGAGCTGCTGGCTCAGCCCAACAGTACTCGCGCAAACGCCGGCGGACCCTCACAGGGTGGTAACAGCAATCGTGAGGTCGTCCCTCACCGTGGCCCTGACGGCAGGGGCCGTGACCCTGACGGTGGCGGCAGCGACGGCGGAAGCTCCAACCACGGAGCCAACAGGAGGGCCAGCGGCGGCGGCAATCGCGGCGGTCGAGACCACGCGAACAGCCACGCCTCCGGAGCCTCACAGGGCGGCTACGACGCCCGTCAGAAGATTGAAGAGCTGCGGCGGAAGAAGTCCGCCACTGTAGGAGACAACGACGGCTTCCTCGCCTTCTCACCTCGGCTTCGCAACTTCCTCCTCCCCGACAAGTTCAAACCTTTGGGGATCACCAAGTACGACGTGAAGCAGGATCCCATCCAGTGGCTCAGGTGCTACACCGTCTCCATCGAGAACGCTGGCGGCAACAACGACACCAAGTGCCTCTACTTCCCCTTCTGCCTGGACCAAGCTCCACTCACATGGCTCGAGTCACTGGACAAGCACTCGATCGACAAGTGGGACCGAGTCCGATGGAACAGCTTCACCGGCAACTTCGCGGGCGCCATGGGCCGATCAGGTACTCGCATGGACCTGGTCATGGTCAAGCAGGAACAAGGCGAGACCCTCCGCAAGTACATGCGCCGCTTCTTCGACAAGCGCGCCACAGTAGTCGACGTCACTGACAAGGAGTTCATCGACCTCTTCCAAGACGGCCTCTACCACCGCCGCACCTTTGAAGACTTCGGTCGCCATCGCCCCAAGTCCATCCCCCACCTCAAGGATATGATCACGTCCGGGCGGATGAAGAAGACAAAGCTAACGCCAAGTACGACGCCATCCGTGGCAAAAGCAAGCAGAACGCGGGCGGCGGTAGTGGCAACAACGGGAACCAAGGTGGTCGCAACAACAACAACAACTACTCGGGTCCCAACCGCAAGCGCAAGCCAGACAACACTGTCGCGGCTATCCAGCGCCCTGCGAAGGAGAACTCGAAGAAGACCTCCGGCGGCTTCAAAGACTTGCTGAAAGAGAAGTGCCCGTGGCATCTGGACGGCAACCACACCACCGAGCAGTGCTACCAACTCAGGCGAGCACTCAAGAGTACTCCAGAGCCACCACACCCTCATGACAAAAAAGGCAAGAAGAAGAACGACGGAGGCAACGACGACTTCCAGGAACCCGACAAGACTGTCAACGTCCTCTTCGGCAGACTACCCAGCAGACGGGAGCAAAAGGCTACTCGTCGAGAAGTCATGAGCATTGAACTAGCGGTGCCGACCCCTCTCTGGTGGTCGGAGGTTGTTGACGGTGAATTTCCGTCAACCTAGAGTACTTGTTATACATTGGTTTCAATTATGATTTGCAACTAACCTGCTACTAGGCATACTAATGATGTAACAAGTGCACACTTGCATGTCGATTTTGGAGTTTGTTGTTTACGCAGGAAATCTACACTAAAGAGGAGACTTTCGGGATAAGTTCATCAAGCACTTCAAGAGAAGATCATGAAGCCCGTCACAAGTCAAGACACGAAGTGAACAAGACTCCAAACAACTCAAGGACCGAAGCATCAACACGCAAAACTCCGGGGACTTGGATGTTTACCAACGGGATCAACTCAGCCCGAGAGATATTCTCACGACTCAGGACAGCATGATCTTTCGGTACAGATTCGGAGACATAAACGGTCTTTAATGGCAAAAGTTTGACTACCAAAGTTGTGGGCCTTGACGATACCTTCGATTTGGACATGTGGAAGGCCCAATTTGGATAAGGGAGCTAGGAGATATGGCCCCCAAAATCCCTGCTGTGCAGTCAGTCCGAAAACAGAACAGATTATCTTCCAAGGCCGATTTGGAGATCTTCTCTTCGTTTTTAAGGAAAGAAATGAATACCAAATTTGAACATAATTTCGTGGCACACAACCTGGACACCGAATTTGCATTATTTGGAGTCCGGACGTGGGAGATATGGCGCTGGCAAGGAAGGACTGCGAATCAGGAAAATCTGGCTGATTTTATGGAAACCAAGTTTGCTTCTCTCCCAAGGAGGATCTCGTGCAAGGAAAGGTGGAGCACGCCCAAAGGCACCCCAAGGACATAAATACAACCCCATATGCGCCCCAAGATGGTTACCCATCGAACAAATCATCCTACCGACGCCAATCACCAGAAAACCGCCGCCGCAAGATGAGGGAGAGAGTTAGATGAGCTCGTCGCAAGGATCAACGCCGGCGGAGAGAAGGAAGCAAGAGGAGGACTCCAAGCCGCTGACCTAGGGGTGTTCCCAAGCTCCATCGCCGCCATCTTCATCGACGACGTTCTCCGGAGTCTCCATCACCCCTATGTGCTTCAATCCGTGTAAGATGATGGGGTAATGTCTCCGTTCATCCCTAGGATTAGACGGATACATGCTATCCGATCGCTACTTGATTCGTGGTTTCAATCTATTGTTTTCATGTTGATGATGCTTTGATGATTAAGGTAGGCCACCGTGTTTTTCGGGCGTATGATATCCGCTACTCCCATAGATTCCATCAACATACCGTGTCCATCATAGGTCTAGTCACGAATACCTTCGCGTAGTGACAGTACGAGAGGAGGGAAAGGGCAAAACCGTGGTCACAACCCCCGGTAGATTGGTTTACCACTCTCGTGTAGTAGATGCATACCATGTTATCCTAGATCCTAGGGAGGGAACGCTTATCTTTCTTAATCACTCTCTTGTGTTTACCCCTTTACCATGTAGTTTAACCCTAGATTTGTTTGATCAACTTAACTTAGATTAACTTAGATTAGATTGTCTTTACCTTTAGATTAATACTCTCTTTAAAGGTTTCCTTAGTCAACTAGATTAGTACTTGGTTAAGCGCTAGTAATCCCCTTGCTCCGCGGATTGACAAGAACCTTGGTAATCCCGTGGTGAAAAAGGTGTGGGGTCCGTACGCTTGCGGATCGTAGAGGGATACGTCTTTTATCCGTCAACAAGCCCCTTTTTCTGGCGCCGTTGCTTGGGGAGCAAGCCGATTTGCTACGTTTAATCTAGTATTAATTTTGTTGATTACTAACACCTAACCCTTATTTTCTAAAAAAAGGAAAAAAATCTTTTTTGTTTTTCTTTCTACTTTTCTTGTGCCTAGATGGATTTGTTCACCTCACCATTGGAAGACGAAGAGCCGTCGCTAAGGGAGCTAGCAATGCCGTCAATGGAAGACATTGAGATGCAAAAATCAGATTTGACGTTTGCTACAACCCACTACGAAGTGAAGCCCGGAATCATCGAGTTAGTGGCGACAAAATCATTTAGAGGATTGGAGGATGACAACCCATATAGACACATTAAGGAATTCACGATGTTATGCAACACGGTGCAACAAAAAGGAGTTCCGGCCGCTTGGTTCAAGTGGAATCTTTTTCCATTCTCTCTCGAAGATGAAGCGCGAAGATGGTACACACTTGCGTCCGTTGAAGCAAAAGGAAATTGGGATGAGCTAGTGAAGAAGTTTCTTTTGAAGTTCTTTCCCATAAGCAAGGTCCAAGACTTAAGGAGGCAAGTGCTCACTTTCAAGCAAGGAGAGGATGAAGGAATTGATGAAGCATGGGACCGTTTTAATGAACTACTTGAGCGAGGCCCGAACTTGGGATTTTCCGGTGACTTGATGTTGCATACCTTTTATTTTTCACTAACCCCTAACTCATCTCGTTTTGTAAGCATGTGTGCAGGCGGTGATATATTGGATAAAACAATTAGTGAAGCCGCACAAATCCTACAAAGGATAAGCAATGGACAAAGAACAATACGAGATTGGCAAAGATGTTGTCGAGATGAGCAAAATGACAAAAGCAAACCCAAGGTGCTTGCTGAAATTTCTGAAAAAGATGAACCGAGGGTCAAGGAAGATGAACCGACAATACAAGAAAGTGAAGATCCACTTCCCAAGGTAAGAGAAGTCATTTCGGATGTTAAAAATGTTGAAACTAACATGAATGTAGGCCGAAGTATGTGGAATGCTAGACCATTGGCGGAGTTCATTCAATCCGGTTGGGTTCAAGTTGATTTCGCCCCACTAATTAACTACCGAAGGAAGGAGGAACGCCGACACGTCGCCGGACTAGTTGAAGATATATTTGATCAAGAGATGAGTGGAGAGTCGATCCAAAAGATGTTTGAAGAAGAAAGAGAAGAAGGAGATGAAGGAGGGATCGACCGGTTTGACAACTCAAAGATTTATGATGAAGGAAGAGAAGAGTACAACCGTGATGAGCCTAGTGACTCAAAGGATAAATGGGAGGAGATAGGACTCAAGCTAGATGATAGCTTGTGTGCTATTGAAGCCTACACACTAGCAAATCAAGACATGGAAGTACTCAAGGATGAAGGAAAGAGTGAATCAACAATGAGCGATCTTGACGACATGTGGTGCATGGAAGATAAAGAAAGCAACACACAAGTCTTTGAAGATGAAGATTTGGTTGATAAAGAAGACTTCAAAGAAGAGATGAATGTGTACATAGTTGAAGGATTACATGTTCCACATGATGAGTTGAAGAAATTGCAAGATGGTGATGAAGAGGTAACTACACTTGTTGAGATCGATTCGCCTTCAACACCGCTTGATGAACCAAATATCACTCTTGTTGAAAAATCTCTAAGGCCAAGGTACGCGCTGAAATCTCAAGATATTATTGGTATTGATGTTGATAAATTCAAATACTCATGCTCAACCAATAGTATGAATGATAGTTTAATGTCTATGCCTTGTTCCAATAGTGATCATGTTGATAGGCTAGATTTTCTTGAGAATGAAAAAGAGGAAACATTTATTTTTGATCCAATTAATCTCACACCTAAACAACCTTTGCCTAATGATAAGCTAAGCGCTATGCATGAAACATATGCTTCTTTTATTTACACCTTGACTTGTTGCTACAATTCACATGTGGTGTTAATTATGGACGCGTATGTTTACAATAAGTTTTGTAAATCTCGATCATGCTTTGCGCTTGGTCAAGCTAATGACCTTAAAGAAGAACATGTCGCGGGAAAGGCCCGATTTTCACTAACCATGTAGACAAGGCTTGAATAATGAAAAAAAAGAAGTCATGCCTAAAAGAGTTGCAAGATAAATCATCAACCTCTCCGAATCCCGCGATGGATGCTACTGTCTTCATCAATTTGAGAGCTTGTTCAGAGGTGTACAAATGAAGAAAATGAGATATTCAGAAGATCCATCAAATTACCATTCCAACGCATCAAGAACCAACAAGTTTGAAGACCCGTGCAAGGAGTTATGGAGGAAACATTGAGCGTTGCGCGTTCTGAAATTTCAGGACAGATTTCATCGCCGAAGTAAAACGGACGTAACTCTCTTGTCCGGAGTCCGATTTGAGCAAATAAAGACTCGTTGGAAAGGAAATTTTGTGCACTGTGCAATGGAGTAGAGCTTGAGTATACTCTCTGTTCTGGACATTAAAAAAATTCATGGAGTGAAGGCAGCACCGAAGGATGATAAAGAAGGAGATAACGATGAAACAAAAGGATGCTTTGGGCAAGTCTTCTATAAGTGATCAAGCACAACATGGGAAGTAAATTAAAGCTGCATTGGTACCTTTTATTCTTGCATGAAGGGCCATGGCTATGCAACGAAAATAAGGTATGTGAGAAAGTCCAGCTCTATGACTTTAAATGAAGCGCTTTTTGGGAGGCAACACGTTTCTTTATATTTTTACTACTTTCTTAAAGAAAATAAAGAATGGCACTATCTTATGATGATCTACTTGTGGTTATTAATCTAAGTTTAGTTTTCTTTTTAGAACCACCATCATGTTCATGCTCATATTTATTTATTTGCATGCATTGCATTTTGTTATCAACATGATGTTTCTTTGCATGTACATGTTTTGCATATAGTTGGCTTGGTTGTTTTAAGGCTCAATGATGTATGCTTTCATATCCATGTTAATGCTCCAGCTGGGCATTTTCCTTTTGTGATCTTGCGTAAACGTGGTGTTTAAACATGATTTCGGACCATCATCATTAAGTTCGATAAACCTTGCTAGCTTTTCATATGTTTTCATGTTGCATTGGTTAGTTTATAAGCTCTGCAATGCGCTTAATTTTTCTTGTGCTATAAGAGTTATTGATTTAGGGATAGACATGGTGTTTTAACCCTAGATATATAAACCTTTATGGCTATGGAGAAATTCAGCAATCTAGTTGTAAACATGGTGTTTAGACCTAGGTGAAAACATTGTCTTTGTTTATATGCTTTCCTATCATGTGCATACACCTTGCACCATGTACACTCATTAGTTTTTTATTCCTCATTAGACTAATTATGCCACAAGTTAAGAATCTTAGGAGACATTGTTGGATTGTTGGCAATTCTATCTACTCCCAACCGTCACCTTGGGGGTAGAATGTGCGTTTAGAACGTCTTACAGGCAAGATAAAGACTCTCACTACAAGGAAATTGAAGGATGGCTAAGAAGTGCTTTGTCTTCTATGACTACCAAAATGATAAGCATGGGGGAGACCCTGAATCTTCAACACGGAAGTGCAACATGACACTCTAGAAGATAGAATGATAAAGATCGTTAACATCTCCGGATCAATGCGCAAGAAGCCACCAATCTCATCAAAATTCTGCATGGTCTCAAAGGGAAAACACTGGATATTTTTGGATATTTAGAAGCCCCATGAAGTTACGATTCCAACAAATCAAGAATCAAGACAATCGGAGGTTCCTACAAGCGGTTATGCCCGAATCACCGAGTGCAACACGTCCTGAAATCAGTTTTGGACAGCACGCAGCGCTGAAGTAAAACGGACATAGCCCCCTTGTTTGAACTCCGTTTTTGATGAATGACCACACGTTGGAAAGGCAATTTCATAAAATTTTCAATAGAGCTATATTTCGATATATGTTCTGTTCTGGACAGAGGGGGAAATCCATGAAAAAGAGACAGCACGGAGATGATGAGAACAAGAAAGAGGAGATGGTGATGACAACATTGAAGAGAAGGGTGACCAATGACTCCATTAAGCATACAAGATCATATTCAGAAGTTTAGGAGCATTAATAAATCAAGACAAAAGCAAAAGCCACATCGATACATGGAGATGTCGGAAGAAGGCAACGAAGAATTACAAAGGATGGTAACATCTCCATGGACCTTCTCTTTTCCAAACACAAATGCTTGTAAGTATGCCTTCAACCTCAACTAGGTGCAACCTTTTGTTTTTCTCTTCAAACAATAACATGGCTACTAGGAGGACAACCTAGGTTTCTTTTTACTTTCAATAGATAAGCATGACCATGTGTTCACCTTGATGTTCTATATTGCCTATGCTTACGGAAAGATGATGAAAGTTGCCGCTTTGTTTTACCTACATGAAGTTATACATGTCTTGGCTAATTGCTCTCTATAATATGATCTGAAATTAATTAAAATACCGGCTCTTTTATTTGTGGAGGTGAAATGACTATGCTCTATACCCACATACATATCTTTGCTCTTTGATTTAAGTTTATAGATAGCCGGATAACTTGTTGTTTTTATGAAAACTTAACTTTTATGCTATCTACATATTTCTGATGCTCTTGCAAAGTTCTACCTACCAAAGCCATATACAGATATGTTTTATGATAACAAAACCCGTAGATTGCAAATATATGTTTTGATGAGTTGGATTAGGATTGATTTCTATGGTTCGAGACTAAGAAGCTGGTCATTTCTTTGTGTAACTTTTTCATGCTAGCCTTTTTGTCCATGCATTGTGGGTTTTCACATCGAAAATTCCACAAACTTCGCTGGGCATCCACCCTAAACCAAAAACATCTTTTTGTGATCACCTCCTTGTCCACAACCCAATTTGAGTATGGAGTAAAATTCTCGATGGAGATTCAAATATTCCGCAATATTATGGAATTTATACTTACTTTAGCAGTCATTTCCCCTCTCTTTTATGCTCGAGGATGAGCATCGTTCAAGCATGGGGGAGGAGTCATTCTCTGACACAAATGCTCTGTAAGTATTATGTTGCAAAAAGTTTTGAGGAGCAAAAGAAAAAAAAAGAATAAAAATGAAAAAAAATGAAAAAATATGATAAAAAAGAAAAGAAAAGTAAGAAAAATAGGAAGAATAAAGTGAAAAAAAGAAAGAGAGAAAAATGAGAAGGAAATAGAATAAAAGTAAAAAAATAAAGATGCTCCTCGGTTCTTTTTGCTTCATAAGTTCTCATGTGCCTTGTTGACAAATCCATACTCAAATCTTCCAACCATGTGCAATCCGATAACGAGGACTTCACTCGTGCCTCGGGATCATCCATTTGCCACTTGCACATGTCCACTTATCTAAATGTGTGTGTTTCGTCCCTCTCTCTTTCCAACATTTATTTTCCATGGCCTTTTTGACGAGTCTCGGTAATTCCAATAGACCTCTCTCTTAATTTGATAATATTTCGGATGTATGTTTTGCTAGGATTGTTTTTAACCTTCCAAGCTCCACATAAGCCTTCCACTATCACATATGAGTAGAGTAGGTTGAAAATAATCTAGTATAGGCTTGAGTGACTTGATGAGATGAGTGTTCCATGAGCTCTTGCAAGAGATTTTCACTTATGTTGGATATGCATCTTTTTGAAAATCTCCCATGTGACAAGGTAATGGTTTAAACTTCACTTAAGTTTGAGAGCATCGTGTTAAATGTGGCTTGTTCTTTATTATTAGTCTATCTTCCATAATGAAAAAGAAGCCGGTCACAACTTGAACTTTAAAAATAAATTCTTAAGAGAGAGCCATTTGCCTCGTCATGAATGACTAAGTGCAGGGACAACATTGGAAGGCAACACTGATTTCCCTTTTAAGCAAGGATTACTTACTCGAGGACGAGCAAGGTTTAAGCATGGGGGAGATGTTGACGGTGAATTTCCGTCAACCTAGAGTACTTGTTATACATTGGTTTCGATTATGATTTGCAACTAACCTGCCACTAGGCATACTAATGATGTAACAAGTTCACACTTGCATGTCGATTTTGGAGTTTGTTGTTTACGCAGGAAATCTACACTAAAGAGGAGACTTTCGGGATAAGTTCATCAAGCACTTCAAGAGAAGATCATGAAGCCCGTCACAAGTCAAGACACGAAGTGAACAAGACTCCAAACAACTCAAGGACCGAAGCATCAACACGCAAAACTCCGGGGACTTGGATGTTTACCAACGGGATCAACTCAGCCCGAGAGATATTCTCGCAGCTCAGGACAGCATGATCTTTCGGTACAGATTCGGAGACTTAAACGGTCTTTAATGGCAAAAGTTTGACTACCAAAGTTGTGGGCCTTGACGATACCTTCGATTTGGACATGTGGAAGGCCCAATTTAGATAAGGGAGCTAGGAGATATGGCCCCCAAAATCCCTGCTGCGCAGTCAGTCCGAAAACAGAACAGATTATCTTCCAAGGCCGATTTGGAGATCTTCTCTTCGTTTTTAAGGAAAGAAATGAATACCAAAGTTGAACATAATTTCGTGGCACACAACCTGGACACCGAATTTGCATTATTTGGAGTCCGGACGTGGGAGATATGGCGCTGGAAAGGAAGGACTGCGAATCAGGAAAATCTGGCTGATTTTATGGAAACCAAGTTTGTTTCTCTCCCAAAGAGGATCTCATGCAAGGCAAGGTGGAGCACGCCCAAAGGCACCCCAAGGACATAAATACAACCCCCTAGGCGCCCAAGATGGTTACCCATCGAACAAATCATTCTACCGACGCCAATCACCGAAAACCGCCGCCGCAAGATGAGGGAGAGAGTTAGATGAGCTCGTCGCAAGGATCAACGCCGGTGGAGAGAAGGAAGCAAGAGGAGGACTCCAAGCCGCTGACCTAGGGGTGTTCCCAAGCTCCATCGCCGCCATCTTCATCGACGACGTTCTCCGGAGTCTCCATCACCCCTATGTGCTTCAATCTCGTGTAAGATGATGGGGTAATGTCTCCGTTCATCCCTAGGATTAGACGGATACATGCTATCCGATCGCTACTTGATTCGTGGTTTCAATCTATTGTTTTCATGTTGATGATGCTTTGATGATTAAGGTAGGCCACCGTGTTTTTCGGGCGTATGATATCCGCTACTCCCATAGATTCCATCAACATACCGTGTCCATCATAGGTCTAGTCACGAATACCTTCGCGTAGTGACGATACGAGAGGAGGGAAGGGCGAAACCGTGGTCACAACCCCCGTAGATTGGTTTACCACTCTCGTGTAGTAGATGCATACCATGTTAACCTAGATCCTAGGGAGGGAACGCTTATCTTTCTTACTCACTCTCTTGTGTTTACCCCTTTACCATCTAGTTTAACCCTAGATTTGTTTGATCAACTTAACTTAGATTAACTTAGATTAGATTGTCTTTACCTTTAGATTAATACTCTCTTTAAAGGTTTCCTTAGTCAACTAGATTAGTACTTGGTTAAGCGCTAGTAATCCCCTTGCTCCGCGGATTGACAAGAACCTTGGTAATCCCGTGGTGAAAAAGGTGTGGGGTCCGTACGCTTGCGGATCGTAGAGGGATACGTCTTTTATCCGTCAACGGAGGTACCCATCACCTTCTCCCGCGCGGATCAATGGGCCAGCTTCTCCGAACCAGGGTGGTTCCCTCTCGTCCTGAAGCCGGTGGTCGCGAGCATCGACGGTGGAAGCGGGCTCAATGTGCTTTTCACCAAGACCTTGAAGAAGATGAAGCTCGACATCACCCACATGCTCACCAAGAGCGCCTCGCCCTTCTACGGCATCGTCCCCGGGAACGCGGCTATCCCACTGGGCTCAGTGGTCCTGCAAGTTACCTTTGGGCAATCTCGGGACAGTTACCGTACCGAGTACATCAAGTTCTAAGCCGCGGACTTCAAGACGTCCTACCATGCCATCCTCGGCAGACCGGCTATCGCCAAGTTCATGGCGGTACCCCACTACACCTACTTGGTACTCAAGATGCCAAGCCCAGCAGGTGTACTCTCGCTCCAAGGGGACTTGAAGATCCCGCACGACTGCGACACGAAAGCCGTGGAGATCGCCTCCACAAACCAAGTACCGAACACAATGATGGAGGTCTACGTCGCGTCGAAGAAGCTTGCCCCAAGTGAACTCGACATCTCTGAGAAGTCCGACAAAGCCAACAAGCCTCAGCCAGCTGAGGAGGTTCTGGTCAAGACGATCGACCTCGGGACAGGCGACAACAACAAGACCACCACCATCGGGGCCGGCCTCAACCCCAAATAGGAAGCCAGCGGACATGCCAGGTGTGCCCATGGAGTTGATCGAGCACTGCCTTAACGTCAACCCTAAAGCTACCCCCAAGCGACAACACCTCCGCCGTTTCACCGACGACAGACGGGATGCCATCAAGAAGGAACTCGCCAAACTACTCGCGGCTGGCTTCATCAGAGAAGTCTTCCATCCTGAGTGGCTCGCCAACCCCGTCCTCGTCCGCAAGAACTCGAACGAGTGGAGGATGTGCGTCGACTACACCGACCTCAACAAGCACCGCCCCAAGGACCCCTTCGGGTTGCCACGGATTGACCAAGTCATCGACTCCACGGCGGGCCGCGACTCGCTCTGCTTCCTCGATCGCTACTCCGGTACCACCGGATCGCGATCAAGGAAGAAGACCAAGAGAAGACCGCGTTCATCACCCCGTTTGGTGCCCTCTTGCTACACGACCATGTCCTTTGGGTTGAAGAACGCCGGCGCCACATATCAACGAGCTATCCAGGCCTGCTTCAAGAGGCAACTCAACAAGAACGTCGAAGCCTACGTGGATGACGTGGTCGTCAAGACCAGAAACTCCAGTACCCTCATCGACGATCTTGAAGAGACTTTCGCATCCTTGCGCGAGTACCGCTGGAAGCTCAACCCGAACAAGTGCGTCTTCGGCGTACCTTCGGGCAAACTACTCGGCTTCATCATCAGCCAGCGCGGCATCGAAGCCAATCCTGAGAAGATCTCCGCCATCACCAGCATGAAAGCTCCCATGTCCATGAAAGACGTCCAGAAGCTGACCAGGTGCATGGCGGCCTTGAACAGATTCATCTCGAAGCTTGGAGAACGGGGGCTCCCCTTCTTCAAACTACTCAAGCACCAAGAGAAGTTTGTGTGGACTACAGAGGCGGACCAAGCCCTTGCCCAGCTCAAGGACTTCCTATCGAAGCCACCTGTCCTCACGGCTCCTCACAAAGGCGAGCAGCTACTGCTCTGCCTCACTGCGACTACTCATGTGGTCAGTACTACCATCATCGTTGAGCGGCAGGAAGACGGCCATGCCTATCCAGTCCAGTGCCCAGTCTACTTCGTCAGCGAGGTCCAGTCAGAGTCCAAGGCACGCTATCAGCCTGTGCAGAAACTTTTGTACGCAATGCTCATCACCTCGCGGAAGCTACGACACTACTTCCAGGAGTACTCGATCTCCGTCGTCACCGACTACCCGCTCGGCGACATCCTGCGGAACCAAGATGCTACTGGAAGAATCTCCAAGTGGGTAGTCGAACTCGGCGCCCTCACCATCGACTTCAAGCCACGCACGGCCATCAAGTCGCGAGGCACTAGTCGATTTCATGGCGAGAGTGGCGGGAGAATCGGCTACCTACTCCAACCGAGTGACCGAGCACCGGGTGATGTACTTCGACGGCTCACTCAACCTCGAGGGCGCGGTGCGGGGGTACTCTTGATCTCTCCAACGGGCGAACAACTCAAGTACGTCCTACGGATCTTCTCGGAAGGTCTCAAAGAACGAAGCCGAGTACGAAGCACTCCTACATGGGCTCCGCCTCACGGCTTCACCGGGCATCAAGCGGCTACTAGTCTACGGCGACTCCGCGGTGATCATCAACCAAGTCCGAAGCTCGAGAACAAGTTCTACGGTCTCGAGTTCCACCACATCGTCTGCGACAACAACGTTGCAGCGGACGTCCTGTCGAAGCTTGGTTCTACTCGCGCTCAAGTACCAGCGGGTGCCTTCGTCCACGAGCTTCACGCGCCATCCATCCCGGAGCCGGCGCCACCGGCCACTGTCCCAGGGCATCCGCCGGCTGGCCAGGCGGTCATGATGATCAACGTGGACTGGAGGCAACCCTTCATCGACTACCTCAGCGAGCAGAAGATTCCCTCGGACAAGAACTTGGCCGAGCAGCTCATCCGCCGTGCCAAGTCCTACGTCCTTGTCGGAGACAAGCTCTACAGGCGGGGCGCATCTTCTGGAGTACTCATGAAGTGCGTCCCCAGACAAGAAGGCAAGGACATCTTGGAGGAGATCCACAAGGGTGTCTGCGGCAACCACACGTCCTCTCGCACGCTGGTCAGCAAGGCCTTCCGACGAGCTTTCTACTGGCCCACAGCTCTAGGCGACGCCGAAGAACTCGTCAGAAGGTGCCAAGGGTGCCAGTACTTCGCCAAGCGAGAACACGTCCCGGCCTACAAGCCGGTCACCATACCGCCAACCCGGCCCTTCGCTTGCCGGGGGCTCGACATGATTGGGCCACCGCCAACCGCCCCGGTGGATTCAACGAGTATTGGTGGCCATCGACAAGTTCACCAAGTGGATCGAGGTCAAGCCGGTCACATGCCCCAAGGCCGACAGAGTACTCGACTTCCCGGATGAACTCGTGCATCGCTACGGACTACCCCATCGCATCATCACGGACACGGGCTCCAACTTCAACAACCACCGGTTCGGGAGTACTACGAGAACAGCGGGATTGACGTCCGATACGTCTCAGTTGCCCATCCTCGGGCCAACGGACAATTTGAGCGCGCCAACGGGATGGTGCTCGACGCTCTCAAGAAGCGGCTACACGACGCTGCTAACTCTAAAGGAGGCAAGTGGATCAAGGAACTACCCAATGCACTCTGGGGGCTACGCACTCAGCCCTCCAAGCCAACGGGGCAATCCCCTTACTTCGTGGTCTACGGCTCCGAAGCAATCCTCTCTGCTGATGTCACATGGGATTCACCAGTAGTGGAGCACTACGACGAAGGCATCTCTGAAGATAGCAGATGAGTTGACATCGACGGACTCGAAGAAGCTCGCTGCGCCGCCCTCGTCCAATCAGCAAGGTACCTAGAGGGTATCTGACGCTACCACGACCACAACGTCAAGGAACGCTCCTTCAACGATGGTGATCTCGTCCTCTGTCGCATCCAGAACACGGAAGGACTACACAAGCTCAGCTCCCCCTGGAAAGGTCCCTTCACAATCGCAAAAGTGACCGGACCGGGCTCCTACCGCCTAGACACTTGAAGGCGAAGATGTCAACAACTCGTGGAATGTCGACCAGCTCTGTCGGTTCTACGCCTAGTCTACATGACTACCCTGGGGCTCAAGTCTACGCGACTACATCAAGACCCCTCCGCCGTAAGCGGCCTCCGGGTCCAGGCTCCAGTCTTCGGACTACTTCTTCGCTGTAAGCGGCCTCCGGGTCCAGGCACCAGTCTCCGGACTACTACCCTCCATAATCCAGCCCATGCGGCTACCTACGGATCCTGGGATGCGACGAGCGACAATGGACTCTAGCAGCGGCCTACTGAGAGACCATGTACTTCTAGATCCAGCCTATACGGCTACCTACGGATCTACTGCTGTAAGCGGCTACTCGCCCTAGCACTACTTAGCCGTAGGCGGCCTCCGGGTCCTGGCGACTACTCTGTAACTACGGCCCTAGCCATCTAGGTGTACTTCGTCAGTAATAAAGTTTGATTGTTCATCAACTGCTTTACTGTCTTCTTCCCTGTGTGGGACTACTGCCGAGTACGACTACTCGCGACAACTCCACGATGGGACTCCGCACTCTGAGATCGCGACTACGAGTACTCATTGATGGAACTTTTCTTCATTAATACTTAAAAAATTACCATTGTTTTTGTACATCTATTGCTACGAGCTAACTATTACAGGACTATTGGAGATTAAGTTTGTCGGCGACTTGATCTGCAATGGGCGCCATCTGCTCCAGCAGCTCCGCATACTGCTCGTCGCTACAGTTGGCGGCTAGTCCACTAGCGACTACGTCTACGGGAGCCTTCGGGAAGTACGACTTCATGAAGGCTAGCACCTGGTTCGGGATCGACTTCGCCAGATGCTTCACGTAGGCCGCCAGCCGGCTGGGGGCTTCCTTCAACCGATCCACCAGTGGCGCTATCTTGGGATCGCCAGGATGAGGCACCAGCAGCCTCGTGATGGGGAGCGCGGCTTCTTCAAGCTCCTTGAGTTGGGACCGCAGCTTCTCGCAATCCTCGTTCAGCTTCTGCAATGATTTATAGCAGTTGACAAGGTCAGGGTCGGATGCAATACGGAGCTCCATGTGCTTGTCGCACTCGTAAGCAAGCTCCTTATAATCTAACTCCAGTACATGGCGGGCCTCCTGCTCCCGGTAGAAGAGATTCTTCAGATCCGTCTTTGAAGTCTTCAGCTGCTCTACCCGAGTCTCAAGCTCTGCAAACAACAAGGCATAGCGGGTTAGACTACCTCTCGACCTCCAACAAGTACTCAACAAGACAAGTGGTGTACCTTTGTTCTTGTTGCGGAGCGACTTGTTCTTCCGCACCAAGTCGTTGCCCTTCGCCTGCATCTCCTGGATGTCATTGTGGTACTTGGCGAAGGCGGCATCCAGCTTTGACTGCATGGCGGCGGCGTGCTTCCGGGACTTCACAAGTTGGTCCTCCAGCGTCTCGGCCCGAAGCATAGCGTCGCTGTATCCCTGAAGCATCTCCGACTTCAGGCGGGACCTTTCAGCGACGTCCTGCACAGACAACTCGCATCAAATGGGTACTCAACGCTAAAGGATTGACTACTCAAGGGTGATGAATACTCACCTTCATCCACTGTTCGGCTTGTCGCACCGCTTCTAAGTGTCGAGCCACCGTTGCCGGATTGACCAAGTCGTCCGCCAACAACTCGATTTCGCCACGACTACTCGTAGCGGCTTCGGTCATCGGCGCCAAGCGGATTGGCTCCGCGTCTTGGATCTCCAGCGAGCGGACGACCACCTCCAGAGCGGGTTCTGGTAGCGTGGCGGCCTCCTCTCCTTCAGTTGTCGCGGCGGCTTCTCCGACGGTCACCTCCATCGGCTCGGAGGTTTCTACGGCTGCCTCCTAAGTCTCCGGTGCCACGTCCTCCACAGGCACCGCCGACGGAATATCGTTCCTTTCGGCCTCAGCACCTGTCGACAAGAAGAGAAGTGTATCAGTCAACATGCGACTACGACTACTCTACTAGGCACTTCGACTTCGGCAGAGTACTCACATTCAACCACGCTGGCCTCGGGCAGCGTAGCCTCAGCGGATAGCGCCTCGGGATCCGCCTGAGAGGCGGGAGCGGACTCCTCAGCGGGCGGCACGGCTTCTTCTTTTGCCACCACTGAGGCGGGTTCATCCTCCTCCCAGGTCAGGTCCGTCGATTTCCTGCAAAGTACACAAGCCGGTTGTCTATCAAGTATGACTACCACATCAAGTACTGCTCGGGAAGATTCAACACTTACAAGCTTGACCGGACCACCGTCACGGTCGGGGCGCCGAGGATGCTGGCGATGTCGACCAGTCCACCCTCGGCGGGCGCCTCCTCTTGCGCCTCTGTGGCCTCTACCTCTTCCGCAGTAGCCGCAGCGGGTATAGCGCTCTCCTGCGCAGCAAGGGGCTGGCGCTCCATCTGCGCCAAGAGTTCTTCGACAGTGGGGGCTGGGCTACGACTCCCAGCGGCCTCCCCCGCCGTGTCCCACTCGCCTTCGTCTCCCTGATCAACGGGCTCTGTAGGCGGCAACTCCTGCAAGCAAGGAAACTTCTTCATCAACAAGTGAACTCGAGACACCAGCACTCAACTACACTACTCAGGACGGCTTACCTCCTGGGACGTGGTCTCTGTGACCTTCAATTTCTTCGCCACGCGCTTGGGAGCCGGATTGCGCGGCCTCCTCGGCGGCGCGGCCAAACTAGCCTCTAGGCTAGCCGGCTGATCCTGAACGAGAGGGACATGAGGTAGGCCAGGACGGCTGAACCTCGACCGCAGTTGGAAGAGGTCCTGCAGCGTCTCCTCGTCGTCGTCCTCGTCGGACGTGTCCTCCACGACTACGGTGTCATCTCCTTCGCCGACTTCACGCCGCTCCTTGGCCTTGGTTTTTCCCTCCTCTGGGACCTCGACTTCCTGAGGGGGCGGCGGCGGCTCAGAGACGAACTTCTTCAAGTCATCCTGCAAAAACAACTCATCAGTGCGACTACTCACATGGAATGGGTACTCGACTATGGGTGCAGCTACTTACCTCCTTTGGTGGGCGCGCATCAGAGTACTCCGGTACGGGGCACACCGTGTACGGCGGCATATCCTTGAAGATCCGGGCCAGCCTGTCAACAATATCGTTCGTCGACTTCGTCTCCAGGCATCCGCGACGTGTCGTCGTCCCCGGTGTACTCGTACCCCAGGGTGTCGCGAGCCATCAGCGGCTGCACCCTGCGCTTCATGAAGCTGAAGGCCACGTGCTCGGCCCTCAGCTCGGCTTCCCTCAGCGCCTTGATCCGCGCCAACAACTCGGGCAGCTGCATCCCTTCCTGCATCATCGGCTCAGTGTTCCACCAAGGGCGGTGCTTGGGCTACTTCCCACTCGGCTTCGGCAGCCCCGGATGGTGGTTCGTGACGTAGAACCACTTGGCCTTCCAGTCTTGGTTGGAGTCTATAAGCTTGTATGAGAGGTACTGCTCGGCGGCATCCTCCCGCATCTGGATCCCCGCTCCTCCGACTACTCACGGGTTGCTGGCGCTGGGTTGCGGCTTCACCCGGAAGAACTTCCGGAACAAGTTCCAATGGGGCTTGATCCCCAGAAAAGCTTCGCAGAAATGTACGGAGACAGCAGTGTGGAAAATACCGTTGGGGTTGAGGTTGAGGTACTCGATGCCGTAGTACCCCATGAGCCCCTTGAAGAAGTCGCTCGCGGGAAGAGATAGTCCACGCTCCGCGAACCGCGCGAACATTGGGATCTCATCTTCATTCTTCTCCATCGGGTACGGATCCCCGGCGGCGGCCCTCCACATGTCCACCTCCTTCTCGCGCAGGAAACCACTGTTGAGGAGAGCGAGCAAGTCCTCGGTCTTTGCCTTGGATTTCTTCCACTCACGATTTGGATCTGGCCGCGGCGGGGACACCGGCGGTGATGTCCCTGCGGCAGATTCGGTGGCCTCCTCATGGCCCCTCTTCTTCCCGCCGGCGGCTTTCGTGGTCTTGGACGGAGATGGCTTCATCCTCCAAGTAGGGATGGCAGTCCGACCCGTGGGTGCGGGTGCCCGCGGGTGCCAGACCCATTGGGTGCGGGTGTGGGTGTCAAATCGCACTCGTGGGTGCACCCACACCCGCACCCGTAGTAAACCGGGTCGGGGCCGGGTGTGGATTTCCACCCGTGGGTGACCCATGGGGCCCATAAAATAGCAAATCTCCACAGTTACACCTATTGAATGTATTCCCAATCTACTTTTTGATTGTCTTGTACTGAGTGTTGATGACCTTTTATTCTGCATGATGATGTATTGATGTACTATAATCTACTTGGATTGTCTTGTACTGAGTGTTGATGACTTTTTATTCGCTTGATTATGTACTTGGTGTACTATGACTATGATGAAAGTTTGGTTTGCTACCATTATATTTATACATTGATGTTGTATTGTCGGGCCCAACGGGTGCCCAGCACCCGGCGGGTGACCCGAGGGTGTGGGTGTGGGTGTGAAAATCCACCCTTTAACATGATGGGTGCGGGTGTGAATTTCTTTGACGGGTGTGGGTGTGGGTGTGATTTTGCTACACCCGACCCACACCCACCCATTGCCATCCCTACCTGCAAGTGCACGGTGTCTTCACGCGCATTCGCTCGGGGGCTACTGCAGTGGCTCTCTACGGCGGCGCACTCGGATCTACACTTCACTCAGCGGTGGCGGTGTGCGCTGATGGTGATTTCTAGCCAAGATCTGCTCAGAATGGCTACAACTGCGTAGGGTGAAAACCCCTAAGGGTTTCAGCTTCTATTTGTAAGTCAAAACGGCCCTCCAATGGCCGGATGGATAAGTCTGCGCTCGGCTGACTCAGCGGCCGCGCGTGACTCTTCAACTTCAACTAGTCGACGCGCCTCACCTCGGGGGCTCGGCTACTTCTACTCGACTTCCTGGGAAGCAGCAAGATTCAAGAGCATCTTAGGACACATTCTACAAGATGACCCTTCAATTCGAGAGGAAGTACTTGACTCAAGGCTCGGGGGCTCCGTGCCACGTGTCCTTCGGTTTTTTCTCTGGATTTTTTGGGATATTCTTGCCAAAACATCAGATGGACCCTCAGCCAGAGTCTACAACTCAACCTAAGGCTCGGGGGCTACTCCATATGGAGTGCGATTTTGCAATCGCACTTCCATATCAGCTTCGGCTTCAAGACAACACGGGCATTGTTGAAGACCTTCAAGGGCAGCACTCGAGGACGCTTGAGACTACTCGAGAAGACTTCAGGATTGCTCAAACATCAGCTGGAGTACATTCCAGCCTCGGGATGCTTCGACTATTCTTGAGGACTTTTGACTTGTAGTACTCGGGGACACTTGAGGACTACTCTTTAAGGCCGTCAAGACTACTTGAAGCTATCCTTCTCGACTACAAAGTACTCGGGGGCTCGTCGTATGGACCTCCCTGGGCCCACTACCTCGGTGCGTACCAGGACCGACTACTCGGTGGGCCCCTGGGACTACCTGACTTACGCTGCACGGTACCTGATGGCGTGAAGCACAAGGACTACGGAGGAGAAGTACTCGGTTAGGAAGCTGTACATGTCCCGCACTGTATAGAAGACTCCTAGTCGTACTCGACTAGTACTCTCTCCCTATTCCAACTTGCAACCCTGCCTGTCAGACTATATAAGGCGAGGCAGGGACCCCTCTCTCATCATCTCATCTCACGGCGTAAGATTGCACCATCTTGTAATCATACCCAATCAATCCAGAGCTATGCAGCATACAGGACGTAGGGTATTACGCACCTCGCGGCCCGAACCTGTCTAAATTGTGTGCCACGTGTCTCTTCCTTCGAGTTACCGATCCCGGCGAGGCCACATTCATCTACTTCGGGTACTCCCCTTAGTAGGTTGCCGGTCTAAAACACCGACATTAAGGAAGACCAAAAATCGTGAATCTTTTTTCAAAAAACTTTCTGATGAAATGTTCAGTTTTTCAAAACAGGAAATTCACTTAGTTCGGAGGATCCAAAAAGGTTCTCCCTGCAATCCCCTCCAAAAGTTGTGGAATATCTGAGCTGCTATCAAAAGATTTGAAGGCTTAATCCACCACTTCTCTCTAAACATTGCTACCGACAACCCCCAAGCGACCTGGGGCACCCCCAACAACAAAGGGATTTTCTCGTCTTTCTTTGCCTTCGGGACCAGAACTCACCCCTCATTCCCCTCGAGGGGATGGTGTTTTAGGTAGTATTTGTATTCAGAAAAGGATGAGGTGCTTTGCTCTGGGAAATCCGGACTAGAGAACATTATACTTCCTTTTCCCGGAAGCAGAGCAGAGTGAGCCAAGCCGTCGCCTCAGAGGGGGGATAGTTCTTTGCTTGATTATTCCATTTATTCTCTGAAACATACTATAGTCTAAGACAACAATCTGATATTGTATTTACCCCCTTATCTGAAAGGGCATCCCTTAGGGATGTATTATCTTCCCTCGAGTCCGATCTCGGAAAGGCGCTTCTTAGGCAAGGGCAGTGTTCGCCTAACATGCCTAAATAGCCATTTAAATAACATTTAAACAGTAAACGATGATCATCAACTGTTTTGCTTAGGTTGTAAACGCTCCATTAAATGAAAACGGTTTTAAACAGTCAAAAAAACAGGATTAAACAGGCTAAACGGACTAAACAAAACGGATTTAAACCCTATTATATGGGCTAAACGGGCATTTAACACATTGTTTAGGTGAACACTATCAATTCCACTTGCATTCCTACTAGATAAATATATATACTTAAGTTTTTCCATAGATAAATATTTATATTTGGTTTTTTGCATGTATAAGCATGTATACTTCTTAGAATATTTGATGATTTATGAGCATGATTATGTATAATTTAGTGACAAAGTACAAAAGTGCTTAGACCTTTCAATTCGGTCTAAACACCGTTTAAACCGTCTAAACACTAAATGAAGGGTGACCGACTGTTTACCGTTTAGCGTTTAGGATAACATTGGGCAAGGGGCCCATACCAATGGGGTATTGTATTCGATTTATTGAGGGAAATCCCTCGATCAATCATGTTGGCACCCCAGAGGGATGGTTTGTATTAAGTGGAATTCTTCCAAAAGGGAAGGTATTAGGATCATTTATTTTAGTGGTGCCTTTGGTCACCTCTAAAATTATAGGATTTGCAAGGAGAATAAGAAAATTGGATTTCTCGGGATGATGAGGTCATTGCTCTATTTTCTTCTTTGTTTAGGTTGTAAACCCTTTTAGCCTGATCATTGTCCGCAACGTTAGCAGTTCGGTCTTTTAATGATGATGAGGTCTTTTATGATGCATAGTGCTACCTTATATATTTTTTGATGAAACAGGAGGGGCAAGGCCCCTACTGAATATATATAGACACACACGGTAGCGCTAATCTACACCCTAGGTGTAGAATCCTATTCTACACCCAACAGTAATTACTAAGCAAACTGCTTAAGAATTACTGAACCAAATCGCGAGATTACTGAACCGGTGAGCATGGTTCAGTAATCCCAGGACTTAGTTCAGTAATTGTTAATCAGTTTGGTCAGTAATTTTTACTCAGTTTGGTCAGTAATTACTGCTGGGTGTAGAATTTCTTTCTACACCCAGGGTGTAGATTAGCACGTGTGTATATATATATATATATATAGGATACATATATTCTATACCCTGGGTATGGAATAATATTCCATACCCGAGCTGACCAGTGACCACACCACGCGCCATCCCGGTGAGCCGCACCCCCTATGGTTTTTCTTCAACTAGGTTTTTCTTCCACCAGTCCTACCCACGTCGCTACAAATCGTGCATCCATTCTAAAAAACACATCGTGCATCCCACATCGAACTACATCGATCTGCATCCCACTCCATCTCCCACCACCACCGCCGCCGCCCACGGCGCCCGTCCTCCCGCGCCCTGTTCTGCCACCGCCGCCGTGCACGCCCCCGTCCTCCTGCTACCCGGACCCTCGCCTGCTCTCCACCTTGTTCTGTCGCTGCGCCCCCGATCATCCTCCAGCTCGGTGCGGCGACAAACGCGCAAATCCTCACCATCGGCCTCCGCCATCTCCAGCTCTGGTCGATGGAGAACACGTAGCTCATTGCCGTCGGCCAGCGCCTCCTCCAGCTGCATGAGGTGCCCCCTCTGATTCGACCTTCCTAGGTTTCTGACCCTCTATCGTACCCCTCGCCGTTCCCGGATGCGCTTGCCCCCTTCTAGGCGGCATCGGACAGTCGTTGCTTCGGCATTTTTCTGCGTTGCAGCAGGGGCATCCTCATCGACTTCTTGGTATCGGCCATCCTGCATTTTTCTGCGACTCAGATGGTCTGCTGATGCTGCGGGTATCAATTGTTCGTTGGAATGTTCATGTGGAGATGGTGATGCATGCACGGTTCCAGCCCGTGGGTCATTTTATTCATTCCTATGCTGTTTTGAGGTAGTTGTGTGTCTGCCATCGAAAACTGTTTTTATGTGTTCCTGTTGCTATCTTGTATCCTCAATTCGGTCATCACCATTCATTTTGTGTTTTGTTTCTAGGGGAATTTCTCAGAGGAGTTGGATGTTGAGTTCAATGAGGAATTGATATTGAGTTAAATTAGCAAGCACAATTAGTGAGGCAAATTCCAGTTCACTTCTGCACGTAACATTGTGGTTTAATCATTATTGTTCTGAACTTTAATCACTTTAGCTTAAATAATTTGTCATCGACGCTAATTGCTCAGGTGACAACAAAGTACATATCCTTGAGTTTCTCTACTTTGGGTATGCTATATCTTTCAAATTTATTTGCTTTCACACATGTTCTTTTGACTTTGTGTGCACTTGGATGCATTCCCAGTTTCGTGAGGCATCTCTACACAGTTGAGCACTGTAAGCTCTAGTGCACTTTAAGCCCAAGTTTTGAGATGTTTCCTGTCTGCAGGATTTTTCTGTAACCACGTTAACTTATACAAGTGGAGTAGTGCAGTTTAGACTTTTAATTATCTAATGAAAACTGCAAGGAAATAAAATAATTGAAGCTTCTACGCATTTGGATTGAATACGAACTTGGAGTGCAGGTTCTTTCACTACTCTGTCCTTCTGAGTCCAACCATGGTGCTTTTAAATCACATCAAGTTGGAATGGACTAATGATTATTCTCACAGGTGAGATTGTATAAAAGTATCTGAAAGTATAAATTATTTGCAATTTCGAACATGTATGCTGATCTATGAACCTTGTATCATATGATCAGAATGCGATATTGTTTCTTTTGATATTGTCATTTGCCATGGCTGCCTGAGACACTAAACTATAGTAATTGCAATGCTTTCAGCACAATTTTGTGTTCTAATCTGTATAAAAAGCAAATGTATTCCAAGTCTGAACCTGAATCTTCTTAAGTTTTTGTTAGATTAATAGTTGCTGTCTTGGTGGCGAACCTACCTGCATGTGTAATTGTTTGATTGTGTGCGGAGATAAGCCATGGATCGGGAGAGATCAGGCAGTGAGTTTCTATCACCATGAAATGCATGTTTTCTTAATTGCATTGTCCATTAACTTTGTATGGATATAAGTCTTCCACTCATTTCCTGAACTTGTTGTAGAAACATAGGAAATTGTTCTTTTTTTTACAAGGTTATCCGCAGTTTGTAACAATCCCATGTTCACTAACACCTAGCAGGGTTAAGCCTATTTTCAGTCTTCTGTTAGTAATATTATCATAACTCGTGTTAGCAAAAAAACACAATCAGGCTGTTATTGGTCTATGTTGCTTCGGGACATAGTTGCCTCCCT
Organism: Cenchrus americanus; assembly: GCA_947561735.1. Taxonomy (NCBI): domain Eukaryota; kingdom Viridiplantae; phylum Streptophyta; class Magnoliopsida; order Poales; family Poaceae; genus Cenchrus; species Cenchrus americanus. Next base: position 226,052,219 of record OX387245.1, on the reverse strand, counting down.
TTTTGCTCCCGATTGTCTCCTCAACTAAGCAATTTATTACCAATGATCATTTTTCTGTAGAGTGTTTGCCTTGGGGGTGGGTTCGTGGTGGGGTGTGGGTCTGTCGGCAGATCTGCTGGTGTTTTCAGTCAATTAGCATACAATCCCCCTGCTTTTCTTGTCTGCCTTGCCTGAGTTGATGGCCATGATTGTTTAAGTCCATTAGTACTTTAACAGTACCAAAATTCAGTGACATCTAGATACACAAGCAACCAATACAGTTCTATATACACACACTTAAAATAAAAATGTAAGCATTTCTAATTATGTACCTAAACAAGTGATTTTCTAGCTAGCCTGGCATGGTAAAAAAATTGCTTATACGTATGATAGTGGGAATATACATCACAAGCCGTAGATAATGATAACAGTTCTAGAGACAAGAATGCCTGGGATAGCACACTTTTTAATTAACGGCACCTATAAAAGGATGTTATCTGCAGATGGTCTCCGGAAAACAGTTACCATCTTTTACAAGTGTAGTAGGTTATAGCCCTGTCTGTATCTAAAAATCCTTCCTCGAAATAATAAATGCTTATTACATGCTGATGAAATGAAAGATTATTGCAGGTGGTCATCCAAAGCTACCTGAGGCTAGAAGTATAAGAAGCCCAAGTAATACTGATGCTAAAGTGGTTGACAACACAAATGGTATACTCATATTGAACCTTACAGTATCTTGAAAGATGATTGTGGTTGACATGTGCGTGAGATAGTAACTTAGATTCAACTTTATAGTATTTTTTTGCAGCTCAATGTTTTTCCAGGTCTGAACAAAATTGCACTTACCCTATTCATGTGCGTTTCTGAAATGGATTCATGTTCAACAGATAAAGACTACATCGTTCATGACTAATTCCTGATGAAGTTGTTTGTTTCGTCTTTCCTTGCAGACTCATACACAGGTGTGAGTGCTCCTTTTAATGCTAGATGGATGATCAGACTTCAGAATAAAGCATGATGGCAGTACAGGTTCATCCTAATTTCCAGTCGCATGTCCTCACCAGCACCCAGCCAGCAGAGATAATGTTGTTGCTCCTCACTGCCCTGCGCTCACCCAAGATATAATGATCAGGTTGTGCAACGCTAATTTTAATTTTGGACTTGCCATTGTGCTTTGTCATACTATGGGTTGCCTGATCTATATGCCTTGGTTTTATCTTAAATGCTTATGGTGTGTCTGTATGTTTTGCCAATTTCGTTAAAAAGCCAGTTCTTCATTGATGATTGATATTGGCTATGTCACAACTAACAATACAAAGGGAGTGGAATCTTACTGAAAAATTGAGCAAATCTAACTACATAATGAAATTACTTAATCTTTAGCAGGAACACTTCATATTGTTCATTTTGATGATGCTCTATGCTTAAAATACCTTAGAAAAATGGCTAGCTTTAGATATACAGTTTTTCTTCAGCGCTCCTTTGTCTGCAAAAATGCATGATGGCTATATGCTAAAAGTCATGATGTTGCACATTTGTAATCATGTTTCTGTACTGCATGCAGATGTAACTAATCACTTAATCTGCACACTCATTCTGCAGTTGGTTCTAGATTGTGATCAGAAGAACATCCCTGGTCTTCGGAAATGGATAGTCACTCAACAAAGAAGCCGACATTGAGGTTAGATTTGAAGGCAGCTTCCTCTAAACCAAAACAGAGAATGGTCAAACATTACCTTTGTGTGTGCTCAGCTGAACTCTTATTACATTCATGAAATGCATAATTCATTTTAGGGATAGTATCAAAGGGGAGGATTGGAATTAAGTTTAATGTCAATCATGTTTGTATTTTGTGTAGAGGGCAGGTCGTGAGGACTGCTTGCTGGTTATTGCACATGTTGGAGTTCCTTACTTGCCGGAAATCGCACCCACAGGAATGCTTGAGTCCCGAAGAAGTGCTACTGGCCGGAGAGTGCACGTGCTGGAGCCTGGAGTCATGTTCGAAGATCATTGCTTGGTTGCCGGAGGCTGCTTTTGAATTTCAATTTGCCTGCGTGTGAGTTTATGCCGGGTGCATGATTAAATTTAGAGGCGCTATGAGAGGGTTCTTGGAGATGTAGGTTGCTAAAAATGCGTCTCCAATGACTAAGGAGACGAAAAAATATTAATGTGAAAATAACAGTGTCTCCTTAGCTGACTTCTTGCATAGTGTCTAGTGAGCGGTCGAAGTTATCTTTTGTTGGTTTTGTTAATCTCTCGCGCAATGTACATAACAAACAATAATTTGTACTTTGGTGCCTCATTGTTTGTAAAAAATGAAGAACTCGGTTACTAATTATGCTCATATTTAGCTACATTTGTACTGTTGGCCATGGGTGAGAAAGGACATAGGACCGGGCATGAGATTTTTTATTAAAAAAATTCTCTATAGGCACGACTAGTACTAAATTTATTTCGTATAAGGCAATCTCCGTCACATGTCCGGCAAATACCAAGATAAAAAAACTGAACGGCACAGACACGTGCACTGCGAAACCGGTCGGGCGGACTTGAGAATAAACCAGAGAGCTGAAAACGGGTCTCGGGGAGATGGTGAATCTGTGAACCAGACCCAGGGTGGTTGCGCGGAGGGGAAAATCGGGATACGGGGAATGGACAGCCAGAGCGAGGCGACGCGACGGGTGCGAATGGCTGCCTCGGATATGGAATAATATTCCATACCCTGGGTATTGAATAGCACTTATATATATATATATATATATATATATATATATATATATATATATATATATATATATATATATATATATATATATATATATATATATATATATATATATATATATATATATATATATCACGCGCGCGCTATAGCTAGCCCGTTCCACAAAAAAAACAGAGCCGGCCAGCCTACCCGCCGCGGCCAAACCACCCGCATGTTGCCCATACCCTAGCCCTCCGGCGGCGGTTCGTGGGCGCCGGCAGGGCATCGCGGCGATTCCCACGGCTCCGATAGGGATTCATGGTGAGTACCCAACGACTGCTCTCGAGCTTCGCAGGACTGCTTGCCCTAGAGGCGGCGGGTTCTCTCAAGGAGGATTCTGCAGTAGTTCTAGTGGGGCGCGGTAGGGCGAGAGGACCTTCTGCCAGCGCGGTTCCGGTAGAAGGCAAAGCCGGCGTTCCACGTTGAGGTGAAGATGCCCCCTTCCTCCCTTCTTCCCATTTTGTTTTGGGGTTAATTTTCAGTGGTTCATGTTCGTCCTTTTGTTCCATCATTAGATCTACGGTCCTCCCTATGTGCTGTTATGTTTGTTGTGCTAGGCCAGCTAGGGTATGTGGTTCGATGTTGATTTTTTGCGTCAATTTCTCCAAATGATGGTGGCATGTTTAGCTCTCCCTCCGCCCATCAGCATCAGCACAAAGATTTTTCAAGGTTAGTTTTTGGATTTCAGTGGTCATTGAACACCTAGCTTCAGTAATTGGATACAATAGCTTTTAATTAAGCAGTATTTTTGCAGTTTGTCTGATACAGTAATTACCTTTTTTATTTTCTCTGATACTACATATCTCAGTAACAGGATATTTCTATGTGCAAGGATTTCCTCTGTTCTGCTTTTTTCTTTTCACTGGACATTTGATATAGATTTAGTAATATATCTCCCTAACCCTACCATTGCAATTTCCCTTTACTTTGCCTTCAACTATGTTCAGTAATCCATAGCTTTCCGTTTTATTTAGTAAAATGTAGGCCCAGTAAATCCCACTTTTTTGGCGATCTGGTGATTTTCATAATTCAGTAACCATGGAGACTTTTTTATATATGTTGTGTTTTTGGCCAGCAATACAATTCTAGTAGTTTTCAGTTTCATACGGCTTCCAGCGCAGATAAACAAAATCATGTTTTTAATTCAGCAATTAAAGTGGTAGAAAACTGCATGTCCATAATTTTGATGTTCAGCAATTGAAAGCCCCCTACACTTGTCTCGTCCTTGCAGCTTTTGTCTGTAATAAACATTTGCTTAGTTTCAGTAGTACCAACAAATTTATACGTTATGCACCGTAATCTAAAGCTTCATTTTTATTTAGTAATATGTAGACCCAGTAAATCTCAATATTTGTTACTGAAAATGTATATGGAGTTACTGAAAAATGAGTATACAGTTTGGGGGTTCAGTAATATTGTTCTTCAGTTTTCTAGTTCAATAATCCATCACCTTCTTTTTGGTAAATCCTTATAGTACTTCCCTAGTTCATTTGCTTCAGCGGAACTTTTGCTTCAGTAGTTTTAACTCAGTTACTTTAATTTAGTAGCATTCCCTAAGCATTCAACGATAAAGATCGAGAATCTATCATACTACTAAGATGAATATATGGTAGCTTGCATCAGGCTTTTTTTCTTTAGAAGTACAATTTTTGTTTGCACCACCGGTTGATTAGGCAAGAGACCTTTTCCCACTTGATCTTGATGAGCTTAGCCACCTGATAGGCCCAAGAAAGCTTCAGGAGTTTATGTATCAGTAATTTTCACCATGTGGTAAGTAGTACTCTCACGTCATAATTGTCTGTATTTCAGAAGTCCTAATGCTTTGTTGGTAATTTTTCTATTGTACCCTACCGCCTGGGATGTTCCCAGATGCAACAAGTGAAAATCGCCGCGCTTTGCCTGTCTAATGCACACAATAATGGAAGTGTGCAACTGTTGATTTGTAACAAATACGTTTGTGTATATATAGACATGCTAAATCTCCCCCATTTTAATGTCCGCATGTATGCTTGTGGGTTCTGTTTTTCCAACCATTGCACTGATATTTTCGTAAATTGCAGCACTTTTGTGTCTCCACAAGGACGTGAGATGCAGCAGCATACCAGTTTCCGCGAGCTAGAGGAACGGACGAGCAGTCTAGGAAATCATGTTGACTCCCATGTGCCATTGACTTTGTGGATGTTATGTTTAAACAAACGGCACTGCTAACGCCCGGACGTTCGACCCGGGCGCTAGCGTCGGACGGGTGCTACGCCGCAGGATCTGGATGAAGGCCTCTATCAGCCGTCGATCGGGGAGCGACGTGCGTGCAATGTTGTGAAAAACTTTTACGATGTTGCGAAAGAGAGTGTTTAATGTTGCGAACCGTCGTCCGTGCAACGTCCAACGAGAGAAGTTTGCATCGATGTTGCGAGTTTGTGTGTGGCACGTTGCGAGCAGCAGGGTTTGCAACATTCGGTGTTTCGGAAAAAGTGCCCAGGGGCGCACGGGCTCTCTTCCTCCCCCGGCTCGTGGCTCTCGCGGGGGGTGAGGGCATGGCGCCCAAACTTTTGATCCGCTCACCGTGAGGAGTGGGTATGGCGCATATCCTCCAGGGAATCGAGTGCCCCCCATCGGATGAAGCCTTCTTCGACCGCCCTGAAGCCATTGTTGGACGCATTGTTGGAAGGCGATCTTCAGATCCGGTGATGATGTCCATCGCTACACGCCTAGGTTCGTCGAGCGGCTTCCATGGGGGCGCTACGACAACTGCGCCCAACACCGCGGGGCCAGTGCTCCCGGAATCGTTAGCTGGGCAGGTTGGATCCGCCTGCATCCCCGCATACACCTCCCCCCTTCAATGTTTGCCGCGAGAAAAGTTTTTGCGATGTTGGTAGGCGAGGATACCCATGTTCTGCGTGATGTTGGAATTTTGGCGACTTTTGCTACTTGTTTTGGATCATATTGCTGCAACTTTTGATGTTGCAAAGTGTTTGCATCATCGAAACATTTTTGTATGTCGCTTGCAACACGTGATTGACCCTGTTGCGACATAATATTCTGTAGGTGCGTGATTGGAATCTGCTGCCCTGGACTGCAACAAGCTCGAGCGGCAACAGCGCGCCTGCACCCTACAACACGGTGTCAGTGCCTCCGTCGTCATCCGCGAAGCAGGTTAGGTCCGCCGCTGCCGTACAATGTTGTTACGCAAAAAAAAGGAACAAGTTGAGGATGTTGGTGCTGCGAGGAACAACATATAGTGTCTGATGTTGGACTACTGGTTTGATATTTTTGCTAGTTGTTTTAGATCCTTTTGCTGCAACTTTTGATGTTTCAAACTTTTGATGTTGCGTAGCGATGTTGCTGGTTTTTTGATGATCGAAACATTTTGGTATGTCATTTGCAACATGTGATTAACCCTGATGCAACATCAATTTCTGTAGGTGCGTGATTTGAATCTGCTGCCCCCAAGCTCGAGCGGCAACAGTGTGGGCAATACAAATGTTTCGGCTAACTCAACTTGAGCATGTGCAAGTAATGGTTGGAGAAGATGAGGTCTATTATGAGGATGAGGATGTTGTGTGCTCACAACCAGTGCAGCCGTGTATTGGTATGGAGTTTGACACAATAGAAGAAGCACAAAGAGTGTACAACGACTATGCTTTCAAAATGGGTTTTAGCATCAGGGTGGCTTCGAGCAGAATCAGCGGTAAAAGAGGTAGCAAGGAACTGATCAGAAAAGAATGGGAATGCTCCCATGCTAGGATGCCAACTCAGGATACAGAGGAGGAAACCAACTCGGGAGCTTCGACAAATAACACAACTAAATCGGATGGTACAAAAAAGAGGGCAGCGAACGCTGTATTAACCACGTCAACAAGGAAGCGCAACACCATCAAAAAGTTTAATTGCAAAGCTCATATGGCAGTTGGGCAAAGGGATGGGAAGTGGGGAGTAATTTTAATGCAGCCTGAGCATAGCCACCCTCTTGTGAATGGGGTTGGGGTGAGGAAACATTTGAGGTCCCACCGGAGCATATCGTGGGCTGACTATGAGTTGCTGAAAATATTACATCACAGAAACATCAGCACCATGCAAATAATGGGGATTCTTGGTGATTTCCATGGTGGGATTGCCAACCTTACTTTTAGAAGCAAGGATGTATCGAACATGAGGACGCGCTTGAGGGGAGTTCCGAGCTATAGAGACATGGATGCGACATTGGAGTATTTCCAGAAGCAGCAAGCTGAAAGTCCTTCCTTCTACTATGCACCAATGATTGATGCAGATAATGCTGTGCGGGGGCTATTTTGGGTTGATGGCAGGACAAGGGAGCTGTACAAGAGTTTTGGTGATTGCATATTCCTGGACACAACATTTTGCACGAATAGATATAGCATTCCATTTGCGCCTATTGTTGGGATAAACAACCACCTACAAAGCATATTGCTTGGGTGTGCGTTGCTGCCTGATGAAACAACTGAAACATTTGTTTGGATGTTGGAGAGGTTGAAGGAAGCGATGGGTGGAAGAGAGCCAACCAACATAATGACAGACCAGGATAAGGCAATGAAAGCGGCAATAGCTATAGTCTTCCCAAAGGCAGTCCACAGATGTTGCAAGTGGCACGTGCTGAGCAAAGCTACCGAGAAGTTTGCGTGGTTGATCAGTCACGAGAAGGACTTCGCAAAAGAGTTCGATTATTGTGTGAACCGCACTGAATCACCAGAAGAGTATGAGGGTTGGTGGGCAGTGTTGGGGGAAAAGTACAAGCTGCAAGACAATGAGTTCTTCCAAAGCATTTCAGCAACACGAAGCATGTGGGCCCCTGCATACTTCAGAAGGAACTTCTTTCCTTTCACGGGCACAACAGGAAGGTCTGAAAGCATGAATTCATTGTTCAAAAAAGTCATCCACCCTCGGGACTCGGTGCTGCGAGTTCGTGACACAATATGACTACATCATGGACACCGTAGCCGAAAGAGAAAACAAAGAGCAATGCAAAGGGGGCAATTTCGGACCCCCCACTATGGGGGAGGTACTCTTTCGAGAAGCAGGCAGCGCAATTCTACACTGGTGAAGTGTTTGGTAAATTTCAAGAGTTGCTACGTGATTCAACAAGATTCAAGATAGGAGGTGTTACTGCTGATGACCAAGGTTGGTCCTTTCAAGTTGTGCACCTGACGTCCGTCAGAGTTCGCACGGTGTCAGCTGATAAACATGCAACAAAGTATATGTGCTCGTGCAACATGTTTGATCGTGATGGTCTGCTCTGCCCACACATACTGAAAGTGTTCACGAATAGGGATGTTGATGCAATTCCAGAGAGGTATCTACTTCAAAGGTGGTCAAAGGAAGCGACAAGAAAGGTGCCAGAACGCCTCTCAGGTCCTGAACCAACATTTGGTGTCCCGACAACAAACAAGTTGAGGTACAATGCATTGTGTAGGAAGATGACCTCGTTGGCAGCAGAAGCTTGTTTGGGTATTGAGAAGTACACCATTGTTTTGGCTGGTATAGATAAGTTGTTTGAAACAGTGAGGGCGGCAAGGGACTCATCGGCGATTCAACTTGAAGTTGAGGTTGGTGTTGCGGTCAATGTTACGGCAAATCAAAAACCCATTTCGAAGGTGAAGAATCCACCAAGAACAAACAGCAAAGGGCGCCCAAAGGAGAAGGTGGACAGGTTCAAGTCTATAGTGATGCAAGCTAGGGAGAAAGCGATGAAAAAGAAGGGCAAGCCTAAGAGTGCAGCGAAGAAACCATGCTCCTATTGCTACGAAGTTGGTCATAGTGTACAGACCCGTGAGTACATGGCCAAAGCAGAGGCGCTTGGGGCGGAGCTGAGGCAAACGGAACTAAAGCTTTGAAGTAAATTATTTTATATCTTTGTGTCCATTTGAGTTGATCTTGTGAAACAATAGAATGTATATGCTGCAACATTTCATTTTATCAAACTTAAACATTTTTGTGTTTGCAGAAGCAAAACAAAAACGTACTTGATGTCATGTAAAAAATCACTTCATGTTGTGTTTGTTATTATAAGAAGTTTCAGAAGGTGTTAGCTAATGTTGGGGGTAGTAAAGGTGGAAAGTGGATAATTAAATCACTTCATGTTGTGTTTGTTATTATAAGATGTTTCAAAAGGTGTTAGCTAAAAATGTTGGGGGTGAAAAGGTGGAAAGGGGATAATTAAATAACTTCATGTTGTGTTTGTTATTATAAGATGTTTCAGGAGGTGTTAGCTGATGTTTGGGGACCAAATATGGGAAACAGGATAATGCAACATCTTCGAAAGTGATGTGCAACAATCAGGACATGCTGCAGCAACATCATGAAACGTATGTTTTACATAGAGTAGAGCAAATAACTGGAATCTCTGAAAAAAGGTTCACAAGTCTGAAAAGTCCCTAAAAAACTACTGGCACAGAAGGTATTCTACTACACAAAGGTGTGAGCCATTTCTACTTGTTCTTGCAATGCTTTTCCACAAACTCGCTCAACTTGACTTCGTTGCTTGAGGAAAGAAGAAGTACGGCTGCACTAACTTTCCTGTAATCGCCCATCATGTGCTGAAAAAAAGAAAGGACATCAGTTCATGTATAAAAAAACATCATTCATTTTAAAAAAATGAAGGCTGATGAAAGCCTAAATGAAAAGGAAAAAAGAGATGATTAGTATGTTGCAGCTATTACCGGCTGCAATGCCGTTTCCGTCTTCTTCCCATTCCAAGACTCGATATAAAGCATGGTGTACACTCCGCAATCATGCCTATGAGAACAGAAAAAAATATTGAGACATTGATTCTAAAACATTGATTCTGAAAACATTTATAATTTGCCTTTGAAACATGTGGAAGCAACTGCTGCAACATGAATTGGGAGAACTAAAAAAACTGAAACATTTAGCATTTATTATATCAACATGCATAACAAAAAAGTTTGAAACATTTTCATTTTTAGCCTGAAACATTGGTTGTTTGGAAAAAATTGTTCTGGAACATTTCTAATTCAAGTTTGAAACATTTTCATTTTTAGCCTGAAACATTGGTTGACTGGAATAAAATTGTTCTAGAACATTTCTAATTCAAGTTTGGAACATTTCTAATCTGGGCTCACAACATCTAACATAAAAAAGGTTTGTTTATTTTTCAGTGAAACTTACAAATTATCTTGCTGAGGGTAGTCCTTGGGGTAATTCCAAACAAACCGAGACACATCTTTCTTCAAAACGTTGGAGTTCAGGCAAGCTCTAGAGAAGTTAGTGACCTAGTTATAAAAAAACAAAAATGAATGTTAATTATTGAAATTGGCTGAACGGGAAAAGCAATTATGTAAAAAAAGGGATAAAAAATGATGACCAAAGGCATGTTAAAAAAGTTGGATTACAGACCAGGTTCTGCGCGCAACCAAAACATATTGTGTCTTGAGATGCAATTAATGGGTTGAACCAGGAAATTTGTTGAAGAAACATATTAATGCAGACAAGTACCCAATGACGTTCTTGGACAATGGGGAAGAAAAGCTAAAAAGAAACATGAAGCTATAATCAAATGTTTGCGAAAAACAAAAAATGAAAAAACAAAAAAGGGGATTTGGTTTAGCAACACAGTACCAGGTCCATCTTAGAAAAATCCCATGTCTTGTCCAGCATGTTTAGCATCCTGTTGCAGCTATCATCAATGAATTTGTCGGGGTCGATGATCAGCTTATCCTTAATAGAGGGAAAAGAAGCAAAAAAGGTTAGAAAAAACTAAAAACTAAAGTAGAGAAATAGTGGTGCTTGAAAAAAGATAGAGATAACAAAAAAGGATACTAACAGTGAGTACGGCTGAGAAAGCATATTTCTTGACAATATTATTGTCCTTTATACGAAGTTCAGCTTCTTCAATGTTGAACTGATTGGTCCAAAGGGTCATGACCTCGTTGTCAATTAAGCCCTTTGGCTTAAACGACTTGTAGAACTCCTCATAGCACACATGGAAACCGCCTATTTTAACAAAAACAGGGCTGTGTGGAACCAACATGAGTAGAATGAGTGTCAAACAAAAAACAAATCTGATTGTGAAACATCTACACAGTACTGCTGCAACATGTATTTAACAAGTGTGAAACATTTTAAATCTAAGGCTGCAACATCTAAACACTACTACTGCAACATGTGTTCAAATTGGTGGCTAAAAAATGCCTGAAACAATTTAAATCTAGGCCTACAACATCTACTAATCACTGCTGTAACATGTGTTTTGAAAAAAGGAAGAACTAATCAGTATAACAGGTCTGAAACATTTAAAGTCGAAGCCTACAACATCTACTCACCACTTTTGTAACATGTAGAAACATTTTAAAAAAAACTTACAACATCTACCGACCAATTTAAAAACTAAGTCTGAGCAGTATTTATACAATCTGAAACATTTTATATCTAAGGTTGCAACATCTAAGCACAACTACTGCAACATGAGTTAAAAAAATGATGGTATGGCTGAAACATTTTAAAACTAAGACTACAACATCTACAAAACATTGCTGTAACATGTATTGTAAAAAAAGGTAAAACTGAGCAGTAGTTGACAGGTCTGAAACATTTTAAAACTAAGCCTACAACATCTACTGTGTGCTGCTGCAACATGTAAAAACTGGAAGTTGGGAGCTAGAATGAAGGTGAATTTTAAGAGTTAGCTTACGCTTCTAAGATCTCTTCTTTGGTCACCGGCTTCTTCAAAAATCTTTTGCTGATGTACTTCTCATACACAGATTTTGTTTCTTCGTCCAACTTCAATTTCTTCAATTTCTTTCCTTGATTCAAATTGATGGCAGCCCACTTCCTCCTGTTTTTCTTGTCATTTATGCTTGAGCCGGGCTTGTTTGCTTCCCTATCTTGGACAATTGTTACAGCTGAAAAGAAAAAAGAAAAAAACGAAATACATAAAAATTGTTGAATCTGCAAAAAAAGGAGAACTAGCAGAAAAAGCAGGAAAAATAGATAGGTAAGGAGGAGGGGGCACCTTTGCATGTGATTTCTGGTGGGGTCGAGCAATCATCATCAATCCCGTCGGAGTTCAACAGATCAAATGAAGGGAGGTCGTCATACAGGCTAGAATCATTGCTTTTCTTCTAGCCAGGAGAGCTAGCACCACTGGTTGATGTGTTGGCATTGCTGGTGCCTCCTTCGGCTCCAGCAGAAGCACTTTTGCTGGTGTCTCCTTCAGCTGCACCGGTACCGCTTTTGCTGGTGTCTCGTACAGGTGCACCAGTGGTGCTTTTGCTCGTACCTCCTTCAGCTGCAACCCTAGCACTTGTTTTGCCAACATCACCATCGGTGGCTGATGGTCCTGCACCATCAACACTTGTCCTGGCCCTACTAGCTAACTCAGCCATCTTGGCCAACAACTCCCCTTGACGCTGCCTAAGCCTCGCCGAAATCTGATCATTAAATGATTTCGATACAACAGCAGCGATTTCGCGGACATCTTCATCCATAACCTTGGAAAAGTGTGCAGCAACATGCTGTTACTCAGCTGGTATCTGCGGAAAAACAACAAATCATGTTACACAGGTGTTAGCAGTTTTTGCAAAAAACAACAACAGGGTGTGGTGGCTGTAAAAAAAAACTGAAAAACATTTATAATTTATTGCAGCAACGTGTGCTAACTGTGTGTGGATGGGTTTTTTTACAGCAACAATCCATGTTGTAAAAATGATGTTGCATATGTTATTCTTTTATGTTACCGGTATGTGTGCAAATGACGTAATAAATGTATTTTGCAAAAAACATAAAAAACATGAGGGTTTTGCTATACCTCATGTATATCAATTTGAGCAGGTTGCTTCAGCCATTCATCAAGAGAGCTGACGATGGGGACTTCTTCAGATGCCTCAAGTCCGTGTGCGTGACCAGGGTCAGTAGATCCAGTCGCAGGGGCTGAGGCAGGGGCAGCAGCAGGGGCATGGGCAGGGGCAGGGGCAGGGACGGGGGCATACGGAGTGAGAGAGAAGTCGCGGAACTGCAGCAAAAAAATAGTGAACAATATAAGTGCCATAAAGTAGTAGAAAAAAGGAAATAGCAAAGCAAAACGAACATGAGTATAATGAGTGTCAATCAAAAAAATCTAATTGTGAAAACATCTACACAGTGCTGCTACAACATGTATTTAACAAGTATGAAACATTTTACATCTAAGGCTGCAACATCTAAACACTACTGCTGCAACATGTGTTCTATTGGTGGATATAAAAATGCTGAAAAACAAATTAAATCTAGACCTACAACATGTACTATGGCTGTAGAACTAAGCAGTATAACAGGTCTGACAACATTTCAAAGTCTAAGCCTACAACATGTACTGACCACTTTTGTAACAAGTGCTGTGAAAAAAACAAAGCTGAGCAGTATTTACACAGATGGGACATTTTTTATCTGAGGTTGTAACATCTAAACAATACTACTGCAACATGTGTTAAAAAAATGATGAATATGTGACTGAAAGCATTTTAAATTTAGGACTACAACATCTACAAAAGTGAAAATGTAATGTTGCACATACCGGTAGCCTCCCCAATGAATTCCCAAGTGACAACTTATTCTTGTCAACAGCCATCACAAAGTTGAAGTCCGCATTCCTGACATGGCAAATGCGGGGTAGACTGTAGTTGATTTAGTGGCCTCTGTCGGTTGGCAGATCAAGGTGGCCCATGTAGGCGATCTGTATGGAAAAAAACAGAAAAAACAAATGATTCACAAATTTATACAAAATTCTTGAAACAGTAGCATATGACTCTTTGCAACATTTTGAGCAAACGACATAAAGAAATAGAACACAGCGATGAGATATCATGGGGAAAAAAGAAAAGGGTAACCCATACCGCTAAAATGATGAGGCATGATCCAATCTGATGATCCTTCTCAAGACGTTCAGGGGAGAATTTCTGGCATTTCTTCACTTCATCCATTAATTCTTTCAAAATGTGTCCAGCCCAATCGAAGGTGCTCATCAGCTCAACATTTTCTAAGCTGTTGAGGTACTTTAGGCTCACATCGTTACCCGTGCCAGGGTTGTACACGCTCCCTAAAGCCAATAGGGCGAACGACCTCATGAAGGTCTCCCTGTCCTTGCTCTCTGTAGCAATGGAAATGCACTTCCCGATTTTGGCTCTATCTCCATCCCTATACAACTCTTTCAGTTTCATCACCTCATCTGAATCACCAGAAATCCTCACGGCTCTGGCATTGTTTTCCAAACCGAGAATCTTGCAGATAAGATCACGGTTGAAGACGATGACTCTGTTCTTGTATCTGAATTCACTAAGAAGTGGGTCTACGCGTTTCATCATCCACTTGACAAGTTTGATAGGGACAGAAAATTCATGCATCGACAAAAGGGCGCCAAAACCAACGTCGATCACCCATTCCTTTTGCTGGTTGGAAAGCTGTGGTACAAGCGAACAAATCCTGCGGGCACAGAAACAACACTTGAAATGCTCTTCATTTACGCTGATGTTTGTCTTCTCTGAAAAAATAGTGAATAATGTGAGAGTTTGAAACATAACAAATGAATGCTTGCAACATGGGTGTCTGAGGGGTAAAAACAGCACAGAGTGGTTTAGGGGGGAGGGGGCACCACTGTTTTTTCCCAACACTGAAACTATGTAAGTTTGAAACGTAACAAAAAGAATGAATGCTACATAACAAAATAAATGAATGCAAAATTGGGGGTGTTTATATAGCCAAAAAAAGCAACAAAACATTACTGTTCATCAGTCAGCGATTGATGAGCATATTCTCCAATACAGAAAAAGTGGATGGTGCGGATACTAAAAAGATTGATACTAAAAGATTGAGCAGCATATTACACATGAACCAAGTTACAGTGATCATATGCGCATATATGCAGGCAAAGTTCATCTAGTATTCCGCGTTTTTGCTCATGTACACTCTTGATTCAGCGCTAAGTACAGATTGCGGTAACTGAAACACTATCTAAATCGCTGCAATGCGAGAGGACAAAAAAACAGAGGATAAAACTGGAGGAATTTAGTTCAGTTCCCTGCAACACTTGCATTGTGTAGAGTCAACCTGCAGCAAAAGTGCCCACTACTGCATCCATGGAACTGTGTAGTGTGGGAACTCGTCAAGCAACTCCCTGTAAATTTTGGTCGTTGCCCTAACCCTAACCATAGCATCGAGTGATATTTGGCGCACAAAAATGCCGCAAACCGATTCGAGGAGAGGGGAGATGAGCGAGGGATGAACTTACTGGGTTGCCTCCTGCGGTTGTTCGCCTGGATGCCATCGCGGGTCTCGCTCGGCGCGTGCTCATGGTCCGCGGGGGGGCCTGCGCCGTCTGCGCCGCCGCCGGCCGAGCACGAGCGGCGACCCCGCGTCCGCGAGAAGACCCCGCAACCCTCCCCAACATCTCCATCCGTCGCCGCCCTCGTACGGCGCGGCCGCGACGTCCGCTTCGCATCAACAGACGCCTCCGCGCCACCTGGATCGCCACCGGACGAAGGGGAACGAGAGCGCGTACACGGGGGGAGTCGCCTTCCTCGCCGTCGCTAGGCTCCCAATCGGAGTCTTCGGCCGCCGTCCCCGCCCGAACCGGCCGTGGCGACCCCATCACCGCCGCCGTGGGTCGCTCGCCGGATGCAGGGGGCAGCGCGGTGTGTGTGGTTGTGAAAAGTGGGGGAGTGGGCGCGTGGTGGGGCCGACGGGGGATGGAGAAGAAATGAGAAAGAGAAAGGAGCGGTTGTGGCTAATACGTGGCCGTCAGATGCATCCAGATGGACGGTGGGGGGGGGCGTCCGTTACTTCCACACGGATCGGATGTCCGCTCCTGAGCATTACCGTTAAACAAATATGGACATATGCCGTCACATCTTTCTGAATATAGACACAAGCTATGTTCAGTAATTTTTTGTTTTGTATCAATCCTTTGTTAGTTGAATCACTGTTTGGTAACCTCAATATACAGACACAAGTTGTCGAGCTGCTGATATCCCTGTTCAGTAATTCGATGTTGACCCTTACCCCTCTAGTAATTGATCCCTAGTTTATTTGCTTCAACAACACTTTTGCTTTAGTAGTTTTAACTTAGTTACTCTAATTTAGTAGCATTCCCTATGCATTCAATGATAATGATCAGGAATCTATTGTACTACTAAGATGAATATATGGTAGCTTGCGTCATGCTTTTTTTCCTTTAGTAGTACAATTTTTGTTTGCACCACCGGTTGATTAAGCATGCTGAAATGGTTGCCTTCACTGGTTGCAGCACGGACCGCTCTAAAAAATGAAAGAGCACACATGTATACCAATTTACAGACACACCTTTTCATTTTGGAATACAGATCCCAAGATACAAACACAAGAGAAACGGATAGAGGCCCTTGCTAACATTGAAGAGATAGTCTGCATCAGATTCAAACTATATCGCAACAAGTGGAAATCGTTGTGCTTTTTCTGCCCCTGTCTAATGCACACAATAATGCAAGTAGTGGACGCATATAGAATGGACAAAATCATGCTGATTTTTTGTTCAGCGAATACAGCGGCTGCTTGTGCAACTATTGATTTGAACAAATGTGTTTGTGTATATATAGTCATGTTAAAAATCTCTCTCATTTTGATGTCTGCTGTATACTTTTTTGCGTTCTATTTATTTCAACCATTGCACTGATATTTTGTAAATTGTAGCACTTTGGTGTCTCCACGAGGACCCGATAGATCGAGAAGGGGGGGGGGTGTGCATGGTGAGATGCAGCAACCTACCAGTCTCTACGAGCTAGAGGAACGGACGAGCAGTCTAGAAAACCATGTTGATCCCATGTGCCATTGATTTTGTGGATATTATGTTGAAACAAATATGTATATATGTCGTCACCTCTTTCTGAATGTTAAGATATGGACACAAGCTATGTTCAGTATTTTTTGGTTTTGTGTCAATCCTTTGTTAGTTGAATCACTGTTTGGTAACCTCAATATACAGACACAAGTTGTCGAGCTGCTGATGTCCCTGTTGAGTAATTCGATGTTGACCCTTAACCCCTAAGTAATTGATCTCTAGATTTTTTTCTCTTACATAAGTTCTGTAACTGATTTTTGCATAGTAGTAAGTGATTCGGATCTCCCGATTAGTGATTACTGACAACCGAGATTACCGATTGCAATTCAATATTTTTCAAATGCTAAGATTATTGATTACTAACCATTTTTTTAGTATTCATGTAATTGTAATTCAGTAACTCCGTATTCCTCAGTAATTTGCAGAGCTCGACAGTGAGTATACTCTGAACCACCAGCATTCGGTCAAAGCATAAACTCTCTGGGATATTTGAAATTTTTAATTGATCAAGCGATGTTAGTATTTCTAGTGATTCTGTATCAATATTGGTAATTTTAGGGATTCATTTATCCAGGAATGTTGTAAACCCATTCATTATTGAGTTTCGGTAATCGTTACAAGCACATCCTATCTTTAATTTCAGTAATCAACCAATATCAGTAATTTAGTAATCACATATCAGCATTGGTAATTCAATAATTCGTTGATTCAGTAATCCTGCAACTATTTTGTTGTTTAAAATTTCAGTAATCCACAATAATTCAGTAACCAACATCACAGTATACTTAGTAATATATGCTCAGTAATATATACTCAGTACTATATACTTAGTAACTGGTCGACATGTGTTCGGTAATATATCCTCAGTAATACATCAACATGTGTTCAGTAATATATCACCAACAATAATTCAAATACTTCACCCCATTAACTCAGTAATCACAAACATATCTACAATGAGATTTGTGCTAGGCAATCGTCACTTTTGAGTCCTCAACAAAGCCCCATTGGCAAGGCCACTACAGAAATACATCAAAATGTGTTCAGTAATATATACACAGTAATATATCGACATTTACTTACCACAGTTTCATGAGCTTATTAAGACATCCTATGCGCATCAGTATCTCTGTAATTTGGTATCCAAAATGTCAAGCATATATCCTAGCAATTACGACCACACCAGTGAAACGGAGAGAATTTTTTGATGCAATTACTGAGAGAGTATTAAGTTGTTCCAAGCATACTAACTGCATTTCAGTAATCTAGTACCCAAAACAGTAATCATATTTCCCCCTAGCAAATCATGTGTACAAATACTGAGATTGTGACAACCCGCCCAGGAAAATACCGTACTATCGCCTAATACCAATCTACTTTGGTCATTAAGCAATAGTAAGGTATCATCCTGTCGTTAGTTGCCGGGTTAACGCCCGGTAAATTACTTGGAATTCATACAGAGGATCGACATATGCATTGAAACTCATGCGAAGGCGAGTCTAGAGTACAACACGAGTTAAAAACAATTTATTGCAAACCATTGTTCATGACATGGAGTAAATGTTCAGAGTTCGAAGACAGCGGAAATAAATGAAACTAGCGCAACGATACACATCACAGGAGGCCGTCCGTGATGCCATCACTTGTCGTCATCCACCCGGTCAATCAACACCTACACAACAGTTTAAAGCAAGGCTGAGTATACTAATACTTAGCAAGACTTAACCATCGAGTGATGACTACATCACCAAACTCTAGACATGGATGGCTTTTGGCCGGTGGAGTTTCTTTTGCTGAAAGGCAACAAAGAGTATGTCCTTACTTTCAATATTTTAGCACAAGTTCTAGTTGATTACCATTTCTAAGTGTCCCAGCCAATTCAATCAAGAATTGTACAAGCAATTAATCCATACAACAATATTCACACAGTTCCATCATTACGAATTTCATGGCTAGTTGATTAAGTAGTCTCGGATAACGGTGAGAGGTAGACAATCGATTGATTAAACCTTGCAAGGTAAACCTAAGCACACGGTAGGGTGCCCCCGTGAGGACAACCATCCAGGCAGTTCCCAAAAATCCTCGGGTTGGGATCAAATCTTACAATCCTGGGTACAAGGCTAACTGGCACACCCCGCGAGGCATCCAGTCTCACACATGCACCCCCATTCCCGGTAGCTAGCCGGTTAGGTGATTCCTCAGGAGTAGTAATAGTAAGTTCCCGCACCGTCTCATTAAGGTACTAGGCTTACCGGTCCCATTCCCGACAATTGCTTAGTATGTTCAAAATCTTAGCCTACGAAAGCCACTGGACCGGAGCCCAAATCCCATGCTCTTACCACATGAGCAATCCATTTATAGAGATCTTATGATTCCAATATAAGAACCTATTCTCGCGAGTGACGAACATCACTCGACTTGTACCGGTCCTATAGCATAGTAGCTATCGACCTAGCATACTAGTGATAGAGCATAGGTACCTAGGGATCATGCATCTAGGGTTTCAAACAACTCCTGAAACGTAAATGCACAAGCATAGCATAGAACAATTGCATAATTTTTAAAAGACAGGGTTAATGATCCGGGGCTTGCCTTCGATGGCAAGGTTGGCCTTGGGCCCTTCTGGACTTGATCCAGGTCTTGAGCTACATCCACGCACTGCAGCTCTTCGTCAGCACATTCGTCTCCTCCCTCCGGCACAAGTGTATATCTACCGTCAGGAAGATCTACACGAAGATGCAAATGCAAGATTTCATTGTCGATTCTTAATTTAATTAATTACAAAAAACAAATGAAAACCATGGGGTGCATGGTTGACCACATTCACCTAGATAAGAATACATTCAGCATACTCTTCCAAAAAGAACAATATGCAGCTTTATTAATTATTCTTTTTGATAGTGACTGTGTACATATATATGGAAATAATTTAAATTAAATTCACAAACAGACATGGGTTGGTAACATTTAGCTTTTTATTAGGATTCACATACACACACAAGGTCATTCACGGTGGGTTGATGATTTCCCATTTAATTGACTATTGACTCTTTAATTGCTTCCATAGCTTTTATTCATAAAATAAATTATTAAAATCCAGGGGAAGGGTTTATTAAACACTAAACAACTATAACGAGCCACTGGGCACACATGCATGCTTAGGATAGCTAGTAAAATAATTATTTTGAAAATAACAAAAGCTAGCTAGTAAAACAAGGTAAATGCACACAAAAATAAATACTCATCAAATGATCCTAACTTTCTCACACATGTTATATGGTCCAGAACTAACCTAGGGATGCAGCATTCACACCTAGAACTATTATGAATTTAGACTTATGCAATTATCAAGAAAAATAGGCATATTTCAAGAATAAATAATTCTGGAAATTATAAAATTGTGATTAATTCGCCAGAGGTGTAATTTGTCATAACATGACAACATGCAGAAGTTGGTCACAAGAATCTAATTATTTTTAGCAGACAAAATCATTTGGACAGATTCAGCAGAAATGGAAAACAATTTTTATAAACAGATTTACAAAAAAAAATTGTTCAAATTTTGGTACAGGAGCTAGTCATAACATAACACACAACATATCCAAAAATTATCTACAGAAGAGATGTAGATTTTGAGATACAACTGATCTAGGTTTTTCACATTTCTATTTTTCATGCCAAAAATATTAGGAAACATCTCAGGAAAGAATGACAAAAGTTGTATTAATTTTCACCAGGAATACAACAAAACTGGGTTTGCATTTTTCTGATTTTTTCTTTGATTGTCTACGGAATTTAAAAGATTCAGCAAATCACATATACTTTTGAAGTTACAGCCTTTCACTAAGGCCCCTGGAACTTTCTGCAGGATCAAAACCATGCCCTTACTTTGCGGTTAAGACCTCAGAAAGTTTCCTAACCTCGCAATGTAGCCCTTGGGGCGGTGGCTGGTGCGGTTCGCCGGAATCTGGCGAGCTCGCCCGCGTCCGCCGCCGAGAGAGGGCGGGGAAAGGGTCCCCACTCCCCAAGGGTTCGATTCTGGGGCTCGGCCGGGTCCAGGAGAGGGCCGGCGAGGGGGCGCACCGGCGGCCGACGGTGGTGGCCGCCGCGAGCCGTGCCGGGTGCAGCAGGGGCTCGACTGGGCTGGCGAGGGGGCGCTGTAGTGGCCCTAGGGAGTCATGGCTAGGCTCGTGTGCCACTTGGTCGCGGTCCGCTTGGAGAGAGGAGCTCGTCGGGCGCTGTCCAGGGAGGACGATGGTGCGCGGCGAGGTCCGTTCCTCCTCGGGCAGAGCACCGACCCTTTTATAGGCACAGCGGCCTCCCGAAGCGCGCCCACGACTACAGAGGCGGGCATGGGGTCCAAGACATCGGCCGGCGCGCTCGACAGGGGAGGGCGCGGACGGACCAGTGGGTATCGCGGTGCGTGGCCGACGACGAACACGGGAGCTCCACGTGGCGGTCCGGACTACGAGGGCGGCCTCGGTGCGCGCAATGCCTTGGGAAGGCGCGGTACCTCAGCCGGCGCGCGGCCCGGACGGCGAGACAGAGGCAATCCCATTGAACTTTTCCAGCAGTCTCAAGTTATCCCGCCACCAAAAAGAGCCCTTCAAAATATGAGTTGGTATCTTACCATTACTATAATGCTTTTCCCAGACCGGCTGAACCCACGGAACTGCAGGTAGAGATTAATTGTATGCATGAGTATGTATCTAGTATGATAGTATAGAAGTATAATTGGAAATATGTAAAATGATATTGTTCAAATTTATCAAGTATTCCTTAATTAAGCAAGGAGAAAAGGGAAGAAAATTGAAATAATATAATTTGTGTAGATTATAATTTTATCCATATAAAAAACCGATTATATTCCATACTATCATCCGGTTGTATTGTGTACTGTAAAAAACATCGTGATGTAATATTGCTTCGATTGATTGGAAGGAACCTCAGCCAGCTGTTGATTTCAAAAACAAAAGCAACAAGAAAAAGAAATCGTTGTTTATATGCTCCTTCTTATCCCTACATAATCTTATAAAAAATCTTGTTCGCGAAATTGGTTGTTCAACGAAATATCTCACGTCATTATAATTGTCTAACTTGTACGTAGCATTCCAACAATATAATTACAATTCCATAAGAAGCAGCATGGAATTTTTCACCTCGACTCAGAGCTGGCTCAGAGGAGCCAATGTGTCCGACGGTCAACTCTGGCTGCCCAGTGATAGACTTGAGACTCGGTCGCCGTGTGCTAACGCCTAACTGTGAAATAGTTGTGCGTCTCTTGACTTGGTCAGTGATTTTGTGCGTCATATCATGCTTTCTGGTCACATGTCAACTATGGCTACCTGTGCAGCTGTGCTATTGACAATCAGGCTCAGGAGTCCATTTCTTAACTTTACCTCTGAATTTTTGTCACCACATCCAGCCAACTTTCAGACCTCTATATAAACTTGTCTTCATTGCCTCAGGTTTCATCACCAACGAGTTCAACTCATTTGCAACCAAGACAGTAGGTACCATTTGATAGAAATTAGCAAAACTCCAATGGCGTCCCTAATTGAGAGCCACCGCTCGGGCGCAGAAGTTGTCAGTGGAGACACCATCTGCAGGAAGAAGTCCGTCGAGCTGCTGGAAGAACTCGGGCTACCCAAGGGCCTCCTGCCAATGGAGGACATTCAGGAGTTTGGTTACAACCGTGCCACGGGGTTCATGTGGCTGATCCAAGGGAAGAAGAAGGTTGAGCACACGTTCAAGAAGATCAAACAGACTGTGTCCTATGCCACTGAGGTCACGGCATTTGCTGAGAAGGGGAAGCTGCGGAAGATCACAGGCGTCAAAACCAAGGAGCTGATGCTCTGGCTCAGTGTTGTTGAGGTCTATGTTCCTGAAGCCTCACCAGAAAAGGTCACCTTCAAGACTGGCACTGGCCTCTCTGACAGCTTTGACGCCACCGCCTTTGCACTCGGGGAGTAAATTTGAATCAGATTGATTAACCAGAAAGGATGCAATATCTGTTGGTCTTTTTTTTTGTGTTTCAAAGATGCATGTATAAGTGTGCTCCTACAGCGTGTGAGCTTGTATCTTGAAGCTTTATTGCAAACTGAATTCAGTTCATATTATTGTTTTTTCTCTTATTACAAATGTCTCTACAGATCTTGCCTATCTTGAGTGTTGAGTTTTAGAGCTCTTTTATGGTGCATAATACCATGTTATACCAGTGTTAAAAAAGAACTAGTATAAAAATTAAACATTCTACGGTTACGGTGCCATTTTTTTGGTGGGCGCAGGGGTTCCTGAGGCCACTAAGGCGCAGATCAGAGCGAGTCTGAGGCTTCAGCGGTCCAAGGACGAGCACACCCTTGCTAAGGCCGAGGGGAGGGTGGCCAGGAGGAACTTGGAGCTTTCTAAAGGTATTTCCTCTTCTGCTCCTTTGTTTACTGTTAATAGGGACCTAGCAATGAATTGTTTGCAACAACTAGGGTTCAACCTAGGTGATTCTAGTGTAGAGAAAGACAATAATCTGAATGATTTGCTGGGTGTCAGGATAGGGGGTAGTAGGGGGGTGGATTGCGATGAGAGTGGGGGTGGTTTTGAGAGTGAGGATGAGAGTGTGAGGATTTTGAACGGAAAGCTTTAAAAAGCTTATGTGGTGAGTTGATGGAGGAGGTTTTTGATGAATCAAGCTTCCCCGTAAATGGGGAACTTGAGAACATCACGCGGAAAGGCAAGTTTCACGCTAAGTCGTGTTTGAGGAGAACTTGCAAATTGAGGAGGGCCTTTTTCTCTAACAAAGGTGCAAAATGAAACGAGTCTTTTGGAATAGAAGAGGTCTTAGTGACTTGGCTAAAACAAGATTTCTAAGAGAGACCTCCAAGGAGCAAGACCTAGTGTTTATTGCTCCTTTGGAGACGGGCAGAAAAGATTTCTCTCAAGACACACTAGATAATTTTAGTGGGGGGAGGAATTATGTGTGGCACTGGATGGCGCCCCGTGGGCGTTCCGGGGGCATCCTTATGGGTGTGAATCTGGATGTGCTGGATGTTTGTAGTATAGATGATGGGGAGTTTTTTGTGAAATTCAGAGTGAGGGATAAGGAGAGGGATTTTAAGTGGGTTCTGGTGGCTGTGTACGGGGCAGCTCAACCAGAATTCAAGGAATTTTTCCTTACCGAGCTTGTTCACTCATGTAATCATGAGAAGTAGCTTTGCGTCGGGGGATATTTTAACATCATTCGAAATAGTAACGAGAAGAACAATGACAGATTTGAAGAGAGATGGCCTTTCTTGTTCAATGCGGTCATTGACAGCTTGGACTTGAGGGAGATCGATTTATCGGGTCGAAAGTTCACTTGGGCTAATTCTCGTAGGGTACCTACATATGAGAAGTTGGATTGGGTGCTAGTTAGCACTGAGTGGGAGCAGAATTTCCCTCTTGCGACCGTGGAGGCCCTTAATAGGGACATCTGTGACCATACTCCTCTCTTGCTGAGTACGGGAGATGGAGTCAAGCTCAAGAAGCCGCCTCCATTTAAGTTCGAGTTGGGCTGGTTGTTGAAGGAGGGGTTCTTTGAGATGGTTTCAGAGGTTTGGACCAAAGAGAGAAAGGGTACTTCACCGATGCAACGGTGGAAAAATAAGATTAGAAGGCTAAGACAATTTTTGAGAGGATGGGCCAAAAATATAAATGGAGCTTATAGAAAGGAAAAGCAAGAGCTATTGACGAAGGCCGAGGAGTTGGACAAGAAAGCGGAGTCCCAACTGCTAAGTCAACAAGAGTGGGATTTAAAACAGTGTGTTCGTGTGAGACTCACACAGTTGCTAAGAGAGGAAGAGTTAAAGTGGTTTCAAAGGGCTAAAACAACCAAAATTTTAAAGGGAGATAGTAACACAAAGTATTTTCACATGGTAGCTAATGGAAAAAGGAGGAAGACTAGAATCTTCCGACTTGAACAAGAAGATGGAATTGTAGAAGGGGAGGAGCAACTTAAGTGTTACATCACGAATTATTACAAAAAAACTCTTTGGCTGCCCGGATAGGGGCAGGCTATCACTCAATGAGTCATCGGTGGAGGATATCCCTCAAGTCACCGGGGAGGAGAGTGAGAGGCTTATAAAAGAGTTTTCGGAAAAGGAGGTCCGAGATGTTATTTTCCAAATGAAACATAATAAGGCACCGGGACCTGATGGGTTTCCGGCAGAGTTCTATCAAGTTTTTTGGAGTCTCATAAAAGATAATTTACCTAAAAGATGGCCTTGTTTCGAGACTTCCATAGAGGTAATTTACCTCTGTTTTCTCTAAACTTTGGAATAATAACACTGCTACCTAAATAGAAGGAAGTAAAGAAAATACAGCAATATAGGCCCATATGCATGCTTAATGTTAGCTTTAAGATCTTTACAAAGGTCTTGGCAAACAGGCTCATGTCGGTGGCTTGTAGGATTACAATGCCTTCGCAATCGGCATTCTTGCCTGGAAGGTATATTTTGGATGGGGTGGTGGTCTTACATGATACCATCCATGAATTGAAAAGGAGGAAGCAAAATGGCGTTATTCTCAAACTAGACTTTGAGAAAGCCTACGATAAGGTTAATTGGGAGTTTTTGTTGCAAGTTCTAAGGATGAGGGGCTTTCCTACTGTTTGGTGTCAGTGGATGGAGAAGGTTGTCTCGAAAGGAAGTGTGTGTGTGCAGGTGAATGGTGAGCAAGGTGGTTTCTTCCAAACTAAGAAGGGTTTAAGGCAGGGTGACCCTCTTTGCCCCATCCTTTTCAACATCGTTGTGGATATGCTAGCAGTGTTAATCGAGAGCTCTAAAGGATTGGGTTTCTTTGATGGACTTGTACCCCACTTAGTGGAGGATGGTCTCTCGATCTTACAGTATGCGGATGACACAATCCTCTTTTTGGAGGATGATCTGGTGAAGGCCAGGGGATTGAGAAGGTGCTTAATGCCTTTGAAAGGCTTTCTGGGCTCAAAATCAATTTTCACAAAAGCGAGCTTTACCCGTTTGAGGAGACAAAGGAGAGAGAGGTGGAGTATGTGGAGCTGTTTGGATGTAGGGAGGGGAAGTTTCCTTTTAGGTACTTGGGCATCCCTATGAGTACTAGTAGACTCTCTAACAGGGATTGGAGAGTAGTAGAAGAGAGGTTTCAAAAAAAGCTTAGTAGTTGGAAAGGTAAGCTCTTGTCCTTCGGGGGCGTTTAGTGCTTATCAACTCGGTGTTGTCCAGTTTGCCCATGTTTATGTTGTCTTTCTTCAGAATACCTAAAGGTATTTTGGAAAGGATGGACTATTATAGATCCAGATTTTTCTGGCAATGTAATGAGCACAAGAAGTACAGGCTTGCCAGATGGTCGATTCTTCATAAACCTATAAGTGTGGGGGGGAATGAGCATTATTGACCTGGATATTCGGAACAAATGCTTGCTAAGTAAGTGGGTGTCAGATGGTGAGATCTGGATAGCCCACAGGGGTGTTAATCCCTGTGGTTTATTTGTTCGGCGGGGAGGAGTCTAAGGCTAAGAACTCGAAGGTCGCACACGAGTACACGGAACACAGAGAACACGGCGAGTTTACACTGGCTCAGGCCTCCGGAGAGTAATACCCTACGTCCAGTTGACGGTGTAGATTTCTAGAGGGTTGGTCGACATGATGTTACAAGGGGATCGCCTCGTCCGCCTTATATTGGCCAGCGGATGAGGTCGGTTCCCAGACTCCTGGTCGGTTACGACCAGGAGACCTAGGTTTACGTTACACATCTTGCCATATCCCGTCGATCTGCTCTAGACGAAGTCCACCGAGGTTTGTCTTGTCTTGTACGCCAAGTCTTGAGGTCGTGATAGATCAGGTCATCTGGGGGATCTTCTGGAAGGTCTTCAAGAGGTCGTGTGGGCCACCAACTAGGTCGGTTGGGCATCAGCGGGTCTTCTGGTAGGCCGGGCCCACTTGTCGGGGACGGTCGTGAGCTTGGTCGGTGGGGACCAGGGGTACCCATGTCTCACAAGCCCCCGAGCGAGGTATAGGCGCAACGACCTTAGAAAGGTCATGACGAAGTCGTAGAGCTATCGACAGGTCGAATAACATGCACGTCGGTAAAAAGAAAAAAGGAACAAATCGACTTGGCAGCCGACCTGTTTGTAGTCTTGCCGAATGAAGAGAGGTCGAGTGACGACCTATAGGAAGCAGGCTTCCAAAAGATCGAAATGACGATGAAAAAATTCAGAGGGCATCAGAGATGCACTCATGAGTAGTATCCGAGCATCATGGCGGACAAGATGGCTGGTATGCATGATGGTCCAAAATAGAAGAAGAGAAGAAAATGTAGGTCGAGTAACGTCGTGATGAGAAACGTGTTTCCCATCAGGTTGGTACGACGAGGAAAACAAGAGGGCGTCGAAGACGCACTCGTAGAGTAGTCCCCGAGCATTGAAGCAGACAGCATGGCTGGTTTGATGCTCCAAAAAGAGAAGAAAAACTAAGTCATGGTCTTGATGGAACAAAGTGTAGAGACACCCAGATCTCCAAGCATGGCTGCAAAGAGTCTGGCAGGACCGACCTCGAGGAGGCCTTGAAGGCGTGCCGGCCTCAAAGAGGCCTCAAATCAACAATGCCCAGTATCTGAGGATACCCAGCAAGGTCTTGGAAGGTATGTCAAATGAAGAAGTCGTTGATTACGTCATAGCTGAGGTTGCGATGTCTGGGTTTGGTCGACGATGAAGCCAAAAAACTGTTGATCTTGAACGTATGGAGTGTAGAGACACCCAGATATCCTGCATGGCTGCAAGGAGTCTGGCAGAGCCACTCGAGGCATGCCGACCTAAGGAAGGTCTCAAAACACAAGCGCCCAGGCACCCGGAAGTACTTGGCATGGCCATTAGGCGCGCACCCCACGAAGAGGCCTTCATTCCTGACGTAAAATCCATGGTGTCCAGAGCAGGTTGGCAGGGCTACGATAGCACACTGACCTCAGAAGGTCACGCATCCGGGGCGCCCAACTAGGTTGGCAGAGCCATAGTTATACCAAGATATTGCAAGATCTCGGTATTAAGGCGCGCCGACCTCGAGGAGGCCGTTTTGGTGTCCAGATGACCAACATAGCTGCTGGCCATCCAACGGAGCCGTGATACTAAGGTATTGGCGACCTTAGCAATAGGCACACCGACCACGGAGGCCCGACGAAAATTGTAGATTTCCTTTAACGCTTCTGATCTCCATGGCACTATTCATCTCTAGGCGCCCAGAAGGATCTGGCAGAGCAGCGAGGCACGCCTACCTCAGAAGGTCTTCAATCGAACCTACGACTGTTCTGCTCAGGAAACAGAAATATAGGCTGATTGGAGTAGGTCTGTTTACGTGCAGAGCCATAGCGGGTGCACTAGGACGTAGAGCCTAGCGGGTGCATTCATCAGGTCGTAGAAAAAGGTCGTGGAGTCATCGTCGAAGCGGGGTTAAGGTAGGCGCGGAGCCCTCTGCCACAAGGTCAGGTTTTGTCTTGTAGCGTAGACTGCAGGGTCACGGGTCAACAGTGGTCGGAGATGCTCTTGCCACCCAGAAAATGACAAACTGCTCACTGACCAAGGAGTTACTGTAGCCATGTGACCTCTGCGGCGGGGCTCAGGCATCATTGATGCACAAACGACAAAGGCGTCGTGAGTCAGGAAAAGTAATGTTGTTGCCTTTAATGATGCACAGGCTACAGGTCCCCTCGTCATGTGGAGACAGTGTCATTACTTCGCCAACTGCCCGAGGCGCGGCGGCGGCTATAAATAGCACCGTGAAGCTGAAGGAGGCAAGCACCAAGCATTGTTGAGCTATGAAGTCGCAGGGTAGTTGTTCGGCCATACCATGGGCATGCGACCGTCCACCGGAATGTAGAGATGTGTTTTTGTAGATGCTTGAAGCTAGGAGAATTCTTGCGAAGTGCAGGCAACATCTCTATCTACTGGGGCCAGCCTCTGCGTGGTACCAGGCAGAGTTTGGAGGTGCTCCTGTTCGAGCTGGAGCTATATCGGGACATCTCTGGTGAGCATCGGGAGTTCACCGGAGCTTGGCGTTCCGCACCGAAGAGCAAGCTCGTGTCTCCATTCCAGTAGTTGGAGCCGAGCATGCCTTAGATTGCGTGCTGTCCTAAAGTAGCCTCCCACTCGTCCACCATCAAGGTCCTGATGCTAGGAGAAGTCTCGCGACGTGGTCTGCTTCAGTGGAGTAGGTCGTGGTGACCGCTCTGGGTGGCTCAGGATTGTGGTATATTTATCTTGTGTGTCGGGTTATGGACTCAATGAGGTCACAGGCGACTTGTGTACCTTCGGATTTAGAATCCAGTAAGGTCGTTGGTGGCTTGTACCCTCGGGTTCTGGATCCGATAAGGTTGTAGGCTGATACGCCGCCTTGGATTCTAGATCCAGTGAGGTCGTAGATGGCTTGTAACTTTAGGTGGTCCATGTAACGTTCGCTCTCTTCTGTCATATGTTTGGTCGTTTTGGCAAAATGATTCACCAAAGACCTGATTTTATATGATGTGGGGGCTTGCAAATCGTGTTTGCCATCAGGACGACCTGATTTTATCTTCTTGTTTGGCTGACGACCTAAATTCAGGTTTAGGTCGTAGCACTTGGTCTGTTGGCAAAAAATCTGCCTTAATCTTCTTGCTAACTCCTCGGGATAGAGCCGTTGGGGCGTGTTGTACGGAGCAAGGAGTCGCAATGGATAGATTGGGTAGACCCCTCTATAAATAGAGTGAGCCGGGGCGGGGTTGACCCCATTCCCCTCGTCTTCTTTCTCTCGCTCCCGTCACCCTCGCTCCCGTCGCTCTCGCCTTTCTTTGTGCTACAGCGACCTTGCGGCCGCCGTTCTCCCGCGCCCGCGTGCCCATCCTCCTCCTCCGGCTAAGCTCGTGCTAGCGCCGCCGCTCCCCACCGTGCTCCTCCAGCGCATGCGCATCAAGACCCTCTGCCACATTAGATCCACCGCGAACCCTAGCAGTGAGATGGCGGCGGAGGCGGCGTGCATCTCAGACCCTTAGGTGGCGTGGGTCCGGTCGATGATGACCGAGGCCAAGATCCAGGCGCTGGTGGACCGGGGGCTGCTCCAGCCAAAGACAGAGGTGGAGTGGAGGGCCGCCGCTGGGGAAGAGTTCCTGAGCGAGGACGTGAAGGAGCAGGTCGTCTTCGGTTCCTTCTTCGAGCGCGGCTTCAACCTACCGGCGGGAGATTTCTCTTGCGGCCTTCTGTACTACTACAGATTGGAGTTGGTACACCTCGTTCTTAACTCCATTACTGTAGTGTCGACTTTCATTCATTTCTGTGAGGTGTATCTGGGGATACCGCCTCACTTCGCGTTGTGGAGACATTTCTTCTGTGTCAAGAGCACTGGCAAAAGGTCGGGGCCAGTGGGGGCTGTGATGTTCAACTTGAGGTCAGGCCTCAAGGCTGAGTGGATAGACACCGACCTCCCCGACAACACCGCCGGGTGGAGGTCGGAGTAGTTCTATATTGCGGATCAGATCCCGGGTCTGCCACGGCGAACTGGCCACAAACTAGTGAAGATTAGGGAGTGGGATCTAGGATTGTCCACCCGCGAACTTGAGGACTTGAAGGGGGTGCTGGAGCTGGTCAGTGACATGAAGAGCCGAGGAGTGACAGGAGCGGTGTTGGCTAGGTCGTTCTGCCGGCAGATGATCCAGCCGATCAAGGATCGGGTCCACCCGGCGTATGAATACTGTGGGCAATCGGATCCCACACGCGAGATGAACCGCAAGGTCTCCAGGGAGGAGATGGCAGCTAGAGTTTCCCACATATATTCTAGGAAGGTCAAGGTGAAGAAGTGCCCAAGGGCACACTTGTTGAAGAGGCCGGCTGATCTGGTAAGATCCTGAGATCTGTCTTTAGGTCATTGTGCTTTGCTTTCTTGATTCTCTTAGGTCGTATAGCGTTTACGTCATCTGTTTCGCAAGTGCGCGAGCTCCAGATGTGGTGTACAACGGAGGAAGCTGAGGTCGGACAAATATAAGCCTCCAGCAGGTCGTCTACTAGAGAATTATGAGTCAGACTCATCGGTGGAGGCCGACGACGACACTGACGCGGAGGCTGGGGCGAATCCAGTCGTCGGTGTCGCGAAGTCCCGGCGCAGGACCAGGTCGACGGTGGCGAAGAAGTTTGCTTTGGCCGTCGCCACTGCTATCTCTGCGGTGAAGGCCGCAGAGAAGAAGAATAAGAGGAAGAGGAGGGATGCCTCCCCTCCGGCCGTCGCGACTCCAACTATTATGATGCCTCGCTCTCGTGAGGTCGGGTCGGAAGATGAGGAGGAGGAGAAGGAGCAAGAGAAAGAGCAGAAGAAGGATGAGGCCATCGAAGAGTTGCCGGTCCCTGAAGACCAGGCAACGGAGAGGCCGGAGAGTCCTGCCGCCAAGAGGCAGCGGGAGCTGGTGCAGAAGATGTCGGAGAAGGCTCTCCGACGTGGTTTAGAGGTGCAGCGCAGTGCTGCAACAGCGCGGGCGAAGATACTTGTGGCTATTAAGCCTCGGGTGTTTTGGCCAAAGGCTCGGCTTCCGGTTGTGCTAAGGTATGGACATGGGGCTGATGCGATCTTTATGCTTTTTATCTGAACAAGATTTTGACGTATTATTTACTTCATGCAGGCCATTGGCAGGACCAGAGGGGGTGTCGGTTGCGCCATCGTCGCCCTCCCGCACGAGGTCGCATGAGCCACAGGCCGCGGGGGGGGCTTGTAGATGATGCCCGTACCGCTACCCCGACACGAGGGGTGGCGGAGGGGCGACGACTTCACCGCCCGTGACTGACACGAGGGCGGGTTCTTCCCTGCACGCCGCTGAGGCTGTTGAGACCTCAGCTGGGGGAGTCGGAGCAACGACCTCCCCAACAGTCATAGATGTCGACCCTATCAGGGTTGTACCTGATGGGGCGAGGGACGTGTCCGAAGACCAGCCTCAGATCGACCTGGCGCCGGGAGCTCCAGAAGTGTCTGGCGCATAGGTACCTCCATCTTCAACTTCGAGCCTGAGGTTGCCACGTCGATCAATTAATTGGGATCACACCCCTTGGCAGGATGATTGGTTTGAGGACAATGAGGACATGCGGGCTTTGCAGACCAGCATTGTCACCATCAACAACGCAATCATTGTGAGTTGCCTGTGATGTATTGTTACTGCTTGATTATTTTGCTCTTGAAGCATCGCTGACGACCTTGTGGTTTTGTAATAGTCACTAGCGGAGAGGGCCAAGGGTCGGGCCGACCAGCTGCGGCATGCCGAGGAGAAAGAACAACGTATTACTGACCTTGAGCGAGAGCTCAGGGAGGTTCATGAGGCAGCGGCCACCGACAAGACGAGGCTCAAGGACGAGCTTGCTGAGGAAAGGCGCAAGGCCGTGGAGGCCACTGCGCAGTTTAATGCTGCGGCTACTAGTGAGTTTTTTAGTCTTCGTCCCTTTTTGAACATAAGGTCATTAGCTATAAGCTAACTATTGTGTGTGCAGATTTCCGTAACCGCGAAGAAGAGTTGAAGAATGCTCTAGCGACCTCCAGGAGCAAGATTCATGGCCTAGAGGGCAAGGTCCGGGAGATCGCGGCTGGAGGCCTGGAACTCAAACAGGCGATGAAGGAGGCCACCAAGAGTGAGTACGCCGTATCTCAAAAGCTGGCTTATGAGACCGCAGCTCGTCGGGCCCTTGAGGTCGAGTTCGAGGTTGTTTTGAAGTCATTGTAGAGTGACCAAATCACCATTGCAGAGTATGAGGTGGAGCTGAGCGACCTCAAGGGTGCTGCCAATTATGCAATGTCTTGCATACCTGTTCCGGAGGAAGGGGGTCAGTAGCAGTTCATCGTTGATCGCCTGGTAGATGTTCCTAACAGGCTGTTGACCTTGTTGAGGGAAACCGGCTTGGCGGCTGCGACTGATGCGTTGGTGAGAGTCAAGTCCCACTGTCCTGAGGTCGACATAACCAAGATCAAGGGCGGTGCTGACACCACGAAGGACCTTCACGCCCTGGAGCTTGAAGTTGGTGAAGCCGCCACCGAGGTGGCAGAGAGCATCAACTTTGAAGGTGATGACGAAGCCGGTGGCGAAGGTGGCGATGGTGGCAACCACTAGTAGCTAGGAGCTGTACCTCCCCCTCCTCTCTTGACTTGTAAAAAACTTTGAAGAGATCTGTGACGAAGTACTTGCCTTTTGCCTGCACGAGTTCTGGTTGATGTTGCAGATGACGACATTTGAATTCTTGGCTCGCTAACCACTACTCACGGAGAGGCTGGCTTACCAACCTCTACAGCTCGGCGTGGAGGCTTACGAGAGGTCGGCGCGCGAGGGAGGAGCCTAGGGCTCAGGTCTGGCGACCTTTCTTGATCAAGCATTACCCGTGGTGGCAGGAGGCTTCGTACTCGTTAAGGCTGGTGCCCTTAGGTCGTGCGACCTTTAGGTTGGCTTTAGCCAAGCCCCTGAGCATGTCGAGGGAAAGGACGGAGAAGAGTTAGGACCCCCCAGGTCGTGCAACCTAGATGTTGGCTTTAGCCAAGCCCCCGAGCATGTCGAGGGGGGTTATGGTATGAGGAAGGAGGAGGTAGTGCTCGACTCATAGCAGAGGACTGCTTGAAATGCTTTCTATTTAATATGAAAAAGAGGAATACAAAAGGGAAAATACATAGCTTTAAAAAGAAACTAAACTACGGATAGAATCGTTGTAGATGCTCCACGTTCCAAGGGTTGGGTACTCCTTGCCCATCGCCCCACTGAAGTCGATAGGTCGACGGGCTGATTACTTCCATGACGATGAAGGGTCCCTCCCATGGGGCAGAGAGCTTGTGCATGCCGTTAGTCTTTTGGATGCGTCTGAGGATGAGGTCGCCAACGTTGAAGGAGGTCTCCTTAACATTGCGATCGTGGTAGCGACGTAGCTGCTAGTCGTGACGGGCTTGCCTCATGACAGCGGTGAGTCTTTGTTCTTCAAGACTGTCGAGGTCGATGCGACGTGTTTGCTCGGCCTCTCCTTCCTCGTAGAACTGAATTCGTGGAGCTCCGAAGGTGACGTCGGTAGGAAGTATAGATTCTGATCCGTAGACCAGAAAGAAGGGCGAAAAGCCTGTCGCGGAGCTGACTTGAGTCCTGAGGCCCCAGACTACATGAGGCAGCTCGGCTAGCCATCTAGCACCATGCCATTGGCTCTTTCGACCTGGCCGTTGCACCGTGGGTGGGCAACCGAGGAATAGTAGACGACAATGAGGTTATCTTGGCAGAAGTCCCAGAAGACCGAGCCAGTGAAAGTTGTGCCTAGGTCTGTGATGATCCTGTTGGGCACACCGAAGCGGTGTTTGATGTCTCCGATGAATTTGACTACTTCCAACGTTACTTTCGCAACAGGTCGGACCTCAATCCACTTAGTGAATTTGTCTACAGCTACTAGGATATGCTTGTAGCCACCTGGAGCGGTATGAAACGGTCCTACCGCGTCGAGACCCTATATAGAGAAGGGAAAGATGGAGGGATAGTGTGCAGAGCCTGAGCTGGCAGGTGCTGCTGTTTGGCAAAGAACTGGCATCCTTTGCACCTCTCGACGAGGTCTTTTGCATCGGTTACGGCCGTGGGCAAGTAGAATACAGATCGGTATGCTTTACCGACCAAGTTCATGGATGCAGCGTGGCAGCCGCACTCACCACTATGTATTTCGGCTAAGAGTTGTAGACCCTCCGATCGTAGGATGCACTTCATCAGGATGCCCGTGGAGGCAGCTTTCCTGTATAGGTCGGAACCAATCACGACGTAGTTAGCGCTTCGCCACGTGATGCGTTCTCGCTCCGTTTTGTCATCTGGGACAAGCTGGTCGAGTATGAAGTCTATGAAGGGCTTGCGACAGTCGTCCTCTTTTTCAGTCATGAGCACGTCATGGGGAGGTGCTGGATTTTGGTCGTTTGAAGGTGGCTCTGGATTATCAGGATCCAGGAGCTTGATTGAAGGCTTGTGTAGGTCTTGGACGAATAAGCCTGCAGGAACTAGGGCTCGACGAGAGCCTAGTTTGGAGAGTACGTCGGCGGCGATGTTGTTGTTGCGTGGGACGTGCTGGAATTCGATCCCCTCGAAGTGGCCTTCGAGTTTTCGAATTTCAGCGCGGTAAGCATCCATCGTGTCTTTGACGCAATCCCACTCTTTGTTGACTTGCTCGATGACAACCATGCAATCACCGAAAGCTAGTAGTCGCTTGATGCCATGGAACACTGCTATTCGGAGGCCGTGGATTAGGGCTTCGTATTCTGCTCCATTGTTGGAGGCCTTGTAATGAATCTGCAGGACGTACTTGAGCTGTTCTCCCTGGGAAGAGATGAGTAACACGCCTGCGCCTGCCCCTTCGAGGTTGAGGGCGCCGTCAAAGTACATAATCCAGTGTTCAGGCCGCTCCTTGGGAGGGGGCATCTGGAATTCTGTCCATTCAGACATGAAGTCTGCGAGGATCTGCGACTTGATCGCTTGTCTGGGACAAAACTCGATCTCAAACTCTCCAAGCTCGACCGACCACATGACGATGCAGCCATTGGCGTCGCGGTTGCGGATGATCTCTCCCAAGGGGAACGAAAACGGGACCACGATCTTGTGAGCTTGGAAGTAGTGTCGAAGAAGTGATCAGGAGCACATAGAGCAGCTTCTGAGGTTGTGTGTAACGTGTTTTAGCATGGGCCAGAACCTCGCTCACGTAATATATAGGTCGTTGAACAGGATAGGCCTACCCTTCTTCTTCTCGTTCGGCGATGAGAACCGTGCTAACCACATTAGTGGTGGCAGAGATGTAGAGTAAGAGTGTTTCCTTCGGTATTGGAGGTGTCATAACTGGTGGTGTTGTCAAGGACTCTTTGAGAGACTCTTTGTCATCCCATATGAACTTGTCAGCCTTCTTTAGTAGCTTGAAGAAAGGAAGTCCCTTTTCACCGAGCTTGCTGATGAAACGACCTAGAGCCACCATCATGCCGGTGAGCTTCATGACGTCTTTCTTGTTGGATGGCTTGGCCATCTTGCATATGGCGTCGATCTTTGCTGGGTTGGCCTCGATGCCCCGGTGCCCCACCATGAAGCCCGGGAGCAATCCAAAAGAGACACCAAAGACACACTTTGTTGGGTTGAGCTTCCATTGGAACTTTCGTAGATTGGCGAAGGTTTCTGTCAGGTCGGCGATGAGCTTGTCTTCCTCTGTAGTCTTAACGACCACATAGTCTACGTAGCCTTCGATGTTCTTCCCAATTTGGGTCTTCAAGCACTTCTGAATTGCTTTTTGGTAGGCTGCTCCGGCGTTTTTCAGGCCAAATGTCATGACCTTATAGCAGTAGATGCCATGGGGCGTTATGAACGCTGTCTTGTCTGCGTCGTCAGAATGTAGGGCTATCTGATGATACCCTGAGTAGCAGTCGAGGAAGCAGAGTAGGACGCTGCCGGCCGTGGAGTCCACAACCTGGTCGATACGAATTAGAGGGAACGAATCCTTTGGGCAGTGCTTGTTAAGATCAGTGTAATCGATACACATTCTTAATCCACCAGTTTTCTTTGGTATAAGAACCGGGTTTGCGAGCCAAACCGAGTGTTGACACTCTCTAATAAATCCTGGAGCTAAGAGCTTACAGACTTCAACTTCTATAGCTTGTTTTCTATCTTTTGCAAATCACCAGACCTTTTGCTTGATAGGTCGAGCGGTCTTGTTGACTTCGAATCTGTGCTCAGCCAGCTCCCTAGGGACTCCGGGCATGTCGGACGGGCTCCATGCAAAGATGTCAGCGTTGTCCCTGAGGAAGCTGGTGAGCGCGAGTTCCTATTTGGGGTCGAGGTCAGCCCCGATGACGACTTCCTTGGATGCATCAGGCAGGCCGAGGCAAACCTTCTTGACAGCTGGACTTGGGTCTAAAGCTGTACTCGTACGCTTCTGCTCTGGTACTTCAAGGGTAGTTTGATCGATCTTGGCTGCCTGAGCGACCATGACCGTTGCAGCGGCTTTGATTGCTGAATCTTTGGAGAGCTCAACGGTAGCGCTCTCGCAATTGCAGGAGACCATGATGTCCCCAAGGACGGAAAGGATTCCGTTTGGCGTCAGCATCTTCATGATGAGGTAGGTGTAGTGTGGTATAGCCATGAACTTGGCGAGCATAGGTCATCCGAAGATGGCGTGGTATGAAGAGCCGAAGTCTGCGACTTCGAATGTTAGGTACTCCGTTCTGAAGTTCTCGTCCGTGCTGAAGGTGACCGGCAGGCATACACGACCTATGGGGTATGCAGCCTTGCCGGGCACGACCCCGTAGAAGGGTTCATTACAATCGGTCATTTTGGAGAAGTCGAACTCCATCTTGCGTAGGGTCTCCGTGAAGATGATGTTTAGGCTGCTGCCTCCATCAATGAGGGTCTTAGGCAACCAGGCCCCGTTAACTATGGGGTTAACGACCAGCGGATAGGTTCCAGGGTCGGGAATGTGAACCCAATGATCTTTCCTGGAGATAGTGATTGGGAATTCGGACCATCGTAGAGGTCGTGGATTTTCAGTGTTGATGTGTCCGATCTCCCTGGCGTTCGATCAAGTCTGCCGGTTGGTTTTGATCGCTTGGCGACCACCAACAATGAAGTTGATCTCGCGGTTCGCCTTCTGGAATGCACCATTGGGGTTGCCTCCTTTGGGCGGTGACGGAGGTGTCCGCTCCTTGTGGTTGTTGTCTTGGCGGTTATGGTCATCCTGGCGACGTCTATCGTCGCGTCGGTCGTTGTGACGATCATCGTGGCGATCATCACGACGATCACTTCTATCGTGCTTACCAACGCGGTCGTCACGACGGTAGTCGTCGCGTCTGTCATCGCGGCGGTAGTCGCGGCGGTAATCACGTCGATCCCTATCGTCATTGCGAGGATAGGGTCTGCGGTCACGGTAATCTCGTCGATGAGGTCGACGGTTACGATTCTCAAAGCGTTGGCCACCATTGCAGTCGTCGTTGCTGTTACTCCTGGTCTTCTTGGAGGTAGATGGTACCCCAAGGGCACACTGTAACTGCTCGCACTCCCTCATGGTATGCTTGGCATCGCGGTGGAACTGGCATTGGTCGTCCATGACCATATTGAAGTCACCTGGTCTTGGCGGATCTGTTATGTAGGCTTCGCCGGATCGCTTGCGCGACCTGGTGCCTCCGTCGTCGTGGTCTTCTCCATTGAAGTCATGCATTACCGCGTCTTGAGTGTCGACCAGTTTGTCGACGTAGGCCATGAGGTCGCCAATGGTTTTGGCATCGGCTTCGTGGATCTTCTCGAACAACTTGATGTTAGTGATTCCCTTCTTGTAGTATGCAATGACGTCGTCGTCTTTGACACCTGCGAGAGTGTTGCGGTTCTCAAAGTAGCAGTTGGTGTACTCACGGAGAGTTTCGTCTCTTCTCATCCGTACTCTGGCGAGGTGATGAGTATTGCCAGGACAATTGTAGGTCGCCTGGTAATTGGTTGTGAATAGGCGGGACAAAGTCGCCCAGGAGGTGATGCACTCTGCTGGGAGATTGTCGAGCCATAGAAGTGGCGCCTTGCCCATCACGAGAGGAGAGGAAAGTATCCGGCCATGTGGTCTTCATTGCCTCCCGAGGCACGCGCAGCTATACTGTACATCTTGAGCCATATACTCGGTTCGGAGCGATCGTCGTACTTCTCAATTGAAGGCTTGAAGTCTTTGGGATATCTGATCGTCCGGAGACGTCGTGAGAAAGCTGGGAAATTGTTGACCGCTCCCGGACTTGCTGATGGAGCATGATCAGCAGGGATAACGTAGAGGTCGTCGGGAGGGCCATTGTCTTGGTCGTACTGGGCACGTCGCAGGAGTTCCTGGTCGTGCATGATCCGGAGATCTGTAGCTTGGATGGGGTTGTTGGCGTCGAGGGGGTCAGGTGCCCCATGCTCGCGGTCGTAGTTTGGACGCCGAGCTATCTCGACTTCATCTCCTATGCGGTGGCGTCGGCTTCCTTCTGCATGATCAGGCTGGACCGGAGGAGGCTGAGCTCCTACGTTGCGTCTTGGATTTGGGGCGGGGTTCCCCTGGATGTTGGCAGCGTTGGCTGCATTGTTGGCGGTGTTGCCAGCATTAGCTGGGGCGTTTGCTGGAGCATTAGCCGCTGGGTTGGTTGGAGCGTTGTCTGCAGCGTTAGCAGCGGGATTAGACGGCTGCATTACTTCGTTTTCACCTCTCCCTTCTTCAGCCACTGGGTCGAGAGGACCCTAGCTACGACGTCGCTGTCGAGGACGCTCCGATCTGCTTCTGGAATAGGAACTTGCCGCGGATCTGCTGTATCCAGGGCCTCTTTCTTCGATCTGAGCAGCTGCAACACGGACATTGGCTTGGAGGCGCCGGATTGCTGGAGAATCTTCAAGGTGGTTTAGGACAGCGAGGGCAGCTCCCAAGTTGTTCTGCGGTGAGTTGTAGACTTCATGTCCGTCGCGCTCGAAGTCCCTGAGGAGATCTCGCGCACGCAGTCTATTGGCGCGAGGTGGATCGTCGTGGCGCGCTGCTGTGGGGCCGCTGGTACCACGAGTGCTTGTTGCTCGGGGTTGGCGTTGACCTGTCCGGCGTTAGCCGGTTGAAGGCCTGTAGCTGGGGCAGAGGCTGCGATCTCTTGTTGTCATCGAACAGCTCGGGCAGCATTGGCGTTTTCTCGCTCTTAACGCTGCGCGTCTGTCTCTCCGTCTTGCGGTGGTACATCTGCAGAGACGACCAAGATCTGGCAATCTAGGGTCTCGAATTCTTCTCCCGGATAATTCGGGGAGATCATTGTGTGGGCGACCTGGAACTCGAGGCGATCTGGAGACGATTCTTGGTTCAACCGGCGGCGATGAGCCGCGGTAAGAGGTCGACGAAACTTATTGAGGACACGACACTGGCGTGCGGTGTGCTTGGGGTTTTCGTGGATAGGGCAGGGCTCATCGAGGTGATTCCTGCACCTTCCATGATCTTGATGGTAGAGTCCAGATTCGATCTAGATCTTGCGCTTCATGTAGCATGATGCTATGCGAGAAGCATTGCGCAGGCCGAGAGGCATGCTAGAGGTTGAAGGAGTCATGAGAGGACGCTTGGCGTGCTCACAAATTTTGACTGTGTTGGAGATCGTATCCCCGGCGCGACCGATCCCAGCGATCAGGTCGCTAGGAGTGGGTGGGTGGGTTTTCTACGACAGATCTGTTTCGATCTGTTGGTTGGTGGTGACCGCGTTGCCTTCGTTGACAAGGCAGGCGGCTGGAGTGGTGGAAGTCGCAGGCATCGAGCCAAAGCAGATGTCGACGGGGTTGGCGAGGAAGTCCGCCATGCTCTCCGGGAAGATGACGTCGTTGGTCGAAGCCATCGAGTTGCACGAAGAACCTTGACTCGACCCCTACCTGGCGCGCCAACTGTCAGATGGTGAGATCTGGACAGCCAACAGGGTTGTTAATCCTTGTGGTTTATTTGTTCGGCGGGGAGGAGTCTAAGGCTCAGAACTCGAAGGTCGCACACAAGTACACGGAACACAGAGAACACGGCGAGTTTACACTGGTTCGGGCCTCCGGAGAGTAATACCCTATGTCCAATTGTCAGTGTAGATTGCTAGAGGGTTGGTCGAGATGATGTTACAAGGGGATTGCCTCGTCCACCTTATATTGGCCAGCGGATGAGGTCGGTTTCCAGACTCCTGGTCGGTTACGTCCAGGAGACCTAGGTCTACGTTACACATCTTGCCATATCCCATCGATCTACTCTAGACGAAGTCCACCGAGGTCTTGTCTTGTACGCCAAGTCTTGAGGTCGTAATAGATCAGGTCGTCTGCGGGATCTTCTGGAAGGTCTTCAGGAGGTCGTGTGGGCCACCAACTAGGTCGGTTGGGCCCACAGACAGGTCGGCAGGTCTTCTGGTAGGCCAGACCCACTTGTCGGGGACGGCCGTGAGCCTAGTCGGTGGGGACCCAGGGGTACCCATGTCTCACAGTGGGTTATCAAGTTTTTGAATGAGGATGGTCTATGGCAGCAAATCCTCAAGAAAAAGTATCTAAAGGGGAAAACTCTTTCACAAGTGGTCAAAAAGGCCGGGGACTCACATTTCTGGTCAGGCTTAATGGAGGTTAAAGATTTAGTGCTCTTGAGGGGTAGGTTTAAAGTTCAGGATGGTACCCAGGCTAGGTTCTGGGAGGACTCGTGGTTAGGGAAGGATCCCTTGATGTCGGTGTATCCTAATCTTTATAAAATTGTCAGGAGGAAGAATGTGTCAGTGGCCCAGGTACTAAGTACCACTCCACTGAACGTCTCTTTTAGACGTGCACTAGTGGGAGAGATTTCGGAGGATTGTCTTGATCTTGTGGGCAAGGTCATGACGGTGTCTCTTACGAAGCACAGGGATTGTTTCCTTTGGACGGCCAATAAGACGTTCTCGGTTAAGAACTTGTATAATGACATAATTGTAAGTGCGGGGGCACGGGCTAATTGTTGGGCTTGGAAAGCTAAGTTACCTCTGAAGATTAAAATTTTCCTCTGGTTTCTTAAAAATGGGG
The DNA here is from genome assembly GCA_947561735.1 of Cenchrus americanus. Taxonomy (NCBI): domain Eukaryota; kingdom Viridiplantae; phylum Streptophyta; class Magnoliopsida; order Poales; family Poaceae; genus Cenchrus; species Cenchrus americanus. Next base: position 226,011,142 of record OX387245.1, on the reverse strand, counting down.
TGGTACTTACTAAAGATAACTTAGTGCAGCGAAGGTGGAAGGGGTGTACAAAGTGTGGCTTTTGCGCGCAGCAGGAAACAGTCCAACACCTCTTTTTGGATTGCCCTATGGCTAGGCTTGTGTGGGGTTGCGTTGCCGTTGCGTTTGGGATTAACAAACTCACTAATGTGCAACACCTTTTTGGTCCTTGGCTTAAAAGTTTTTCGAAAAAGCAAAGGAACCTCGTTTTGATTGGAATGGCAGCCCTATGTTGGGCTATCTGGATCAGTAGGAATGATCTGGTTTTTAACAAATCACAATATGTATCTATTTTGCAGGTGATCTTTGGGGGAGTTTTCTGGATCAAAGGTTGGTCTATCCTCTCTAAAGAAGATGGGAGAAACATTTTAGAGGCTAGAGGTCTTATGTTGCAGTCCATCGCTCTGGCGTTCTTCCATGGGTCTGGTTGGAACACTCTTAAGCGCATTGTGGACTAGTCGTTGATGTTTGTATTGTTTTGGGTCTCCCCGTGGTTTTCTTGCGTCCTTGTTAGGCGTATTGCGGTTTTGTGGTTTGGACCTTTGTTGCGGTCCTTAGTGTCAGGGAGAGTGTTTACTCTTGCAGTTTGAGTGCTGCTCGGTTTTGTAACTTGGCTGTAGATGGTTCAGATTACCGTCGAGGCCGGAACTCGCCTCCTTAATCTAAAAAATGCTACTGATGAAACTTTAACCTATGGTTTGGGTGATTACATGAGTAGTAAAAGTATTATAAGGGTATCGTGGTAAAAAAACTCAAATGGCAGAACCATAATTTTTTACACTAGCGTAAATATTCTACGATTAAATTTAATTGTATGCTACTGATGAAAACTTTACCTATGGTTTGGGTAATATACATGAGTAGTATAAGTATTATAAGGGTACCGTGGTTAAAAAAAACACAAATGTCCTAACTATAATTTCTTACACTAGCATAAATTCTATAAGACCATTCCATTTGAAATATCAAATTTTACAATGTAATACTTACTAAGTTATCAATAATATTATATATACTATGTACCACTAAGTAGAAGTAGAATTGTGTCCGTAAAAGGGCTTGAGTTTTATTAGTTTACTCACAAGGATTATGTTTGTGCCAAGTTCAATGGCTTGACTGTAAGCTGTTACTTCTCCCTTGTCCTACTGGATCAATAACATTTACTTGCAATAAGAAACTAATGAAGTGAATATGATTTGGTCCTTTTAAAAATTTGTATACACAATGAGGATTGTGTTTGAAACATGGCAGAGGGCCCTGGGCGAGTGGAATGCATTCTGCAATTGAGTTATGAAGTCAGACAGGAGTGAACAAAAACATTCAGCTGTGTTGGAAAGCTTCCTCAGCGGAGGAACCATCACCCTGCTAGTGAACACAGTTGATGTTGCTAGCTTGGGCCAAGTTTCAATGCTCCAATTTTAAGATTAGTGCTGCCTCTTATCACTGTCAGGTAACTTTTGTCAGGTGCGATCATGTAATATGGCCCTGATGAAATGAAATGTTCAGCTGGGCTTACTCAGCCCACCGTTCATTAATTTGGACAACCAAAAATGTCGTTTTATACTCCATGTTTTCTCTGCATAATATTTTAATATTATTATGGGTCAACATTTTGTTTTGAAAAATTGCTTCGGTAACCTGAAATTTGGTAAGCTATTGTTGTGTATATCCTTTGGGGGTAATCTTGTACTGTGTCTCTCATTCGACAAACTAGAAACTTACAGCACCATAAGATGATTTCGCAAAAAGAAGATCTGTCATCTAATATTCTAAAAATATAATTACAATTCCATATGACACAGCACGGAATATTTCATGGTCATCTCTGATAGACTGGTTATAGACTCTTGACTCTGTCGTCGTGGTTTGCTAACTGTAAGACTTGTTTCGTCTAGACACTTTGTGCTTCTATTGACTTGGTCAGTGACTTTGTGCGTCAGAGTATGCTTGCTAGTCAGAAGTCAGCTATGGCTACCTGTGCAGAGATGTGATATTGCCTATGAGGGTCAGGTGTCTATTTCTTTGCTTTGCCTCTGAACTAGAGTCACCTCTATATAAACGTGACTCCACTGCATCAAGTTTCATCACACAAGTTCAAGTTCAACTCCTTTGCATCCAACACAGTACATCTCAGGTCACACCCTTTGCTAGCAACTAGCAAAGCCCCAATGGCGTCCCAAATTGAGAGCCACCGCGCCCGCGCAGAGGTTGTCAGTGGAGATGCCATCTGCAAGAAGAAGTCTGTCGAGCTGCTAGAAGAGCTCGGCCTCCCCAAGGGCCTCCTGCCAATGGAGGACATCCAGGAGTTTGGTTACAACCACGCCACGGGGTTCATGTGGCTGGTGCAAGGAAAGAAGAAGGTCGAGCACACGTTCAAGAAGATCAAACAGACTGTGTCCTATGCCGCTGAGGTCACGGCGTTTGCTGAGAAGGGGAAGCTGCGGAAGATCACAGGCGTCAAGACCAAGGAGCTGATGCTGTGGCTCAGTGTCGTTGAGGTCTATGTTCCCGAGGCATCGCCGGAGAAGGTCACCTTCAAGACTGGCACAGGCCTCTCTGATAGCTTTGAGGCTACTGCCTTTGCGCTCGGGGAGTAGAGACACGGGATCAGTTGATTAACTAGAAATGATGCCAGTTCTATAATGATACTTTCTGTGGTGATGGTGCTTATTATGTATACGATGCTCTTTCTTTCTCCCGTTCTGTGTTGGAATGATGTATGAATATACAAGTATGTTCCTATTGCCCCTACGAGTTTGTATCTTGCAGTTTTACGTTTTATTGGTAACCAATTTTGTTAGTACGAAATCTGTTCCTCTTATTATAAACGCCTCTTCAAACTAATTGGAGTGATACGGAATTTCGTCGTTATCGGGATTATATCGTTCGTCGGAGGATATATATTTGTATAATTGCTTATGTTGTCATATATTAATGCAGCATAGTGACGAGATGATGCCACAAGTTACACCATGGTGGTAATGTGGTACTTCTTTTAAAGGAGATGTGGTGCTACCTTGTCAAGAGTAGAATGTTCAATATCAACAGAATTATGCACTACGGCAGCCACATGCTTCCCCCGAGTGCTAAATGCACTCGGGGAAGAGACATTGTTAGATAATTGATGAAAATCATATTCCAGTCTATAGATTTGGAGGTCTACAAAGGTGTCCAACTGTTGACATCAAATAGATTGTTTATCATGCCGTATCAGATGGAATCTCGGCACAGTCAACGCATGTATTTTCATAAGGGTGTAATGATTTTATTGCTTGTCCAGCGGCGGATCTAGCCTTGTTTATCGGGTCAGCTGACCTCAACGAATTTTATAAATCCTTCACTAAATTACTAAGAAAATAGAGGAAAAACTCTATCACACACTGAACTTAACCCTAATGACCCCAATGAAGTTCTCAGCTACATTCGCGCCTGTGCTTGTCACTGGTGTTAACCCAGATATCACACCTGGTATCAAGTGATCTTTTTATAATGATCAAGGAAGTTTTTGTTGAAATGGAAACACTTTATTCGCTTTTATTTGCTTGCAATCAAACTGATGAAATGAAAAAAATATTCGGTTTAAAAATATCTATAGACAAAGAAACCTAACAAATTAAATAAACATAGTGTATATGTGGTATGGACCATAAAAAAGACCCTTGCGCCCCGTTCGTTTGTCTTATCAGCTAGCAGCCAAGAGTACTCAGTATTTTTCTCTCAGAACAAATCAGCATCAACCACCAGTCACCAACCAAATGAACAAGCTGTTGGTGGTGGAATCTTTTCCGGAACTGCCCTTTAGTGTATGAGGTTTTTTACGACGCACAATACGACTTGTACTACCGATCTGAAAGGACTCGTATGTAATAGAAAATGACCTATTTATCCGACGGTTGAGATTCATTCTATACTACCGGTTTTTAGCTGTAGTATGACAGTATTCATCAGGGTTCAAATTACCATTGCTACAGGACCGGAATTCTACAGTAACCGGTAGAACCGGTCCGGTCTGGTAGCAAAATCGCTCGGTTGACCGGGGTTTTACTGCGTATGACCGAACCTAAAAAACCCTACCTCGGTTAACCGATCGGTTTTGCCGATTAATCAGGCTGGTTTTTCGGGTTCGAAAAACCAATTCATAGCGGTTTTTTAACCCTGGTATTCATAGGTCGTATGGGTAGTATAAGAGTACTATCAGAAATGTAAAATGATATTGTTGTAATATAGGAAAAGAAATATATGAATCGGGTGCGTCTCGGCTGAACTAGCAGCAGGGAAAAATTTACTCATAGTAAAAAACCGATAATACTACCGTACTACGGCCCGTAGGGTTTAGGGTCGTATTATGCGCTGTAAAAGACCTTATGCACCATGTTGTTTCATAAAATTGGTACCATAACATGCGGATAAAAATAATTTCCAAGCACACAGCCAGCATTCAGCGACAGCACAACAGGAGTCATCAGCAGCCAGCAGCGGTGCCGTTCGCTGGCTCTCAACCCCTCGTTTCCCTTTATGTTTTGCTCACCATCGCAGGCTGCATCTTCATCTGTAGGAAAGCAGCTATTCACTCCCAGTTCCTGCTCTTAGTAGCTTTACTGTTGCTGATACAGTGTACATGGATGACAATTACAAGTCTGAACTTTGTCACTTGGTTTCAGAGGAACCAAAGCGTCAGTAGGTCGGTCATCTCTGGCTGCTTCCCAGTTATATACAGATTGTTGACCCGGTCTTGGCGTGCTGACAAACTGTTTTTTGTTTTAAACGTTGGTGTGCTAAGAGCAACTCTAGCAAGGGCCTTTATATGGGCCTCTACTAATTAGGAGGTTTGGTGCAAAAACACAACTCCAGCAGGGCCTCTAAACGAGCCTCTATTTTGCATACCCCTCCAAAGTTCCCCTCCAAGCCTCCATTTCTGGAGGACCTCCATTTCCTCCTCCAAACGTGGGTCCCACCACTTTTCTTTTCTTTTCCTATTTTTTCCCTTTTTCTCTCCCTGTCCCTTCGCTTCGCATCGCAAGGTATGTGTAGTCGCCGCTTCCTTTTCTCCCCTTTCCCCGGCGGGCCCCGACGGCTGGAGCAGCCGGTGGCGGCGTTCCTAGACGAGCTCGGTCTTCCGCCGGCTGGGACGTCCTCCTCGTCGGAAGACGCCAGCGGTGCCACGGGGGAGGACCGGGCGACATGGCCGCCGGGCTCGACGGCCAGATCTAGGGGTTCGACCTCTGCATTGCTTCGAGAGAGCCGCACCGCGAACATCTCTACAGTCGAGGCCACCGTCCGGGACCGTGCGTTCGAGCTCAGGGGATGCGGCCGGCAGCGCGCGTGCAAGAGCGTGAGCAGGCGCAGTGGTAGCAGGGAGCTGGGAGCGGAGCTTGCCGGCCACGCCCCCGCGACGAGCTCTCGCACGCGTGGCCGGCACGGGTGGAGCTCCCCTTGAGCTCTCGCACGCGCCGCGGCCGAACGGTGGCCTTGACGAGGAGGGCGCAGCGGCGGCCGACGACTAGGGGATCTTCAAGAGCCGGCGGCCCACACGGCGGCTCCGGTGGGCGTCGGCGTCATTAGCGTTAAGGGGCGCGCGGCCGTCGTTGCCCACCCCGGACAACGACACGCCCGGCGCCACGGCGTCGACGACCGCCGCGAGGGTGCTCACGATGCGCCCCGGGCCGATCGGCGAGGTGCCCCGCGCGCGGCCGCCGCCGCAACAGCTTGTACCTCATGACGGCGTCTCCGTAGTGGGTTGTACCTCATGACGGCGTCTCCGCAGTAGCTGGCCTTGCCTGAGGGGCCATTGACGTTGACGTCTAGGGACTCCACACCAGCGGCTTCGCCTTCTTGGCTTCACCGAAGCAGCTGTTGACCTCGCCACGACATCGTTCGTCTTTTCGACCTCGCGACCACTGACTCCGCCGAGCGCCGAGCCCGGCGTCCCTATCTTCCGCGGGCGGTGTGGCCAGTGCGGCGACAATGAGTTGTTGCCGTTGCTCGTCACCGGAGATGGCGATGCGGGCGGAGGCTCCTCGTGGCTCCACCCCTGCTCGCCGTGCTCGCCGGGCACACGGGCCGCGACCTCCTACTCCCCGAAGGTACCTCTGGCTGACTCACGGGGTCCACAAAAATAGAGGCATGAATTGATATTGTTGCTGGAGTTGAGTGCTAATTTTGAGCCTCTATTTTTTGCAGTTGGACCTCCAAATATGTTTTGAAGGCCTTAATTCGGAGGCCCCCACTGGAGTTGCTTTAACTGTATCCGTACCATAAAACTTTGAGTTATTTGAATGTTGGTGCAGGCTCCTTTACGGTGGACCATACCACCTTATATCACTGTTAAAAAGGACTAGTATGGAAGATCCAACGGTTGAAATTAATTGTATACCACCACGGTTTAACATGTGGTATAGGGTGACACATAGGTGGTATAGGAGTATTATTGGTAGTTTTTTGGTGGCATAAACGAAATATATGATTTCTTTATTTCAAATTTTTTTCATTTCCCTCTGGTGGTATGGCCAAATTTTTTTCAAATTTCAAAAATGAAAATTTTCATTTCAAAATTCAAAAATGATTTTTTTCCAAATATTCTTCATTTCAAAGTTTTCTTGATGGCACAAACGAAACATTTTATTTTTTTCATTTCTCTCTAGTGGTATGGCCGGTTCTTTTCAAATTTCAAGGTGCAAAATTTCATTTCAAATTTCAAAAATGAAAATTCAAAAAATTTCATTTTCATGTGGTGGTATGACCAATTTTCTTTTCAAATTTCAAAACAAAAAATCATTTCAAATTTCAAAAACAATTTTTTTTCCAAATTTGTCATGGTGGAATAAACGGATTTTTTTCTCGATCCGAGATTGCCAAATTTATTTAAAATTTACAAAAATTAACTATTTAAGCTTACAAAAATAGAAATATATTACATACCACCACGTCATGGTGGGATCTACCGTAAAAGAGTCATTTGCTCATTGCGAGTCTGCTAGTAAGAGCAACTCCAGCAAGACCCCGCAAATTGAGGCCTCCAAAACTCATTCGCAAGCCTAACTCTAAAAAATAAAGGCCCAAAATTACATCTCAACTCCAGCAACGAAATCAATCCGGGCCTCTATTTGTCTGTGGGCCCCATATGTCAGTGAGGTGCAACCTTATTATCCTCTCCCTCCTTCTGCCACCTATCCGGTCTTCCCTGTGATGGACAGCAGCTTATAGCGGCAACAAATGCGGCCTCGAGCTCGAGCTCTTGGCGGCGGCGGACGGGATGCTCGATCTCTTGGCGGTGAGCGGGGATCGTCGTGCTCAGGCTCCCGCTCCTGGAGCTCCTCACCTCCCCCGCCCACCTGCCTCGGGCGCGCCGCAGCGTTAGGACACCTCTCCCTCGTCGCTGTCAACCAGTCTAAGGGCACGTTGTTGGCGCCCCTGCGCACGACACCTACCAAGGCCTCGCAGCACAACAGGTTGGGCTTGGGAAGCGCTGACGCTGAGGACTGGCGACCACCGCAGAAGAGCTCCATCTAGCCGGCGAGGACCGCCGTCGCGCGGCCGGATCTGTTCACAGGCGCACCGGCAGGGTCCTCGTGCAGGCAGCAGAGCACCGCCATCCACCGTCACCTCTTGTGCCAGCAATCAATCTCATGTATGCTCTCCACTGCCACCGTCGTTGCTCTAAGCCCGCCGAGGCCACGAACCTTGTTTTCTCCTCGCCGACGACAGAACAGTCGAGAAGGATGTCGCTGACCCCTGACTCCCGCCGGCGCAAGAGCGGGTGCGGGCGGTGGCGGCGGTGAGGCGTGCGCGTGCGCGTGCCAGCCGTTGCTCGGCCTCGGCCTCGAGTCGTGCTCTCTCCCTACGTCGTGTGGCTGAGGTGCGCGGCAGCCCTGTAGCGTGCCCCGGCGCAGGCGGCTCCGGCGCGGGGCTTGTGCGTGACGGGTATCGATGCCCATCTTGGCGAGGCGCTTCTTGAGGTGCGTATTGACCCAGACAGAGCCGGTGCTGCCCTACCCTGGCGGCGTTCCCGGGCGCAGGAGGCTCCAGCCCGGGGCTTGTGCGTGACGGGTATCGATGCCCATCTTGGCAAGGCGCTTCTTGAGGTGCGTATTGACCTAGACAGAGCCGGCGCTGCCCTACACTGCGACGTTCCCCTCGAGCCTGAGCCCTGTAGGGCGGTGGGGGAGGAGATGGTGGCCGGGAGGGTGCCGGCGAGACTGGGGGGCGCAAGCGTCGTCGTCGGCCGGCGCATCGAGCTCTCCCCAACCTACCTCCTCTCCATGCTGCTCGCCTACCTCAATCTCACCGAGGACGACCTCAGTGCCGCGGCCGCCGTGGACTCAAATGCCGACGTGTGGCGCTGCCGTGGCTGACCAGACGTTCTTCTCCTCCTGCACCAGGTGCTCGTCCCGTGCAACAGCCTCGGCGCCCGGGCGAGCTCCCCGGCCAGCGGGCGAGAGAGCGAGAAGCGCGGTGGTGTGCGGGTGGTCTGGGTCCGAATTGGAGGATGGACGACGACGGCGGGCGGGCGGGGTCCGAGAGAAAAGGGGGAGTTCCAGAGTAAAAGAAAATAAAAATTGTAGGACCCATGGTTTGGAGGGAGATTTGGAGGCCCTACAAGAATGTAGATTGAGAAGGGAAATTTGGAGGGGCTTGCAAAATGGAGGTCTATTTGGAGGTCCTACTGGAGTTGATCTTTTTTACAAAACCTCGAGGCCCATATGGAGGCCCTTGCTGGAGTTGTTCTTATGGGTCTCTTGACTTGGTCAGTGATTTTGAGCGTTCACGGTATGCATGCTGATCAATTAGAAGTCAGATATGGCTAGAGTCATGACTCCAGGCTTTAATGTTGTTGCAACAGATTACAGATAGCATTTGGCCCCCTTTTGAATTTGCCTCACGCTCCGCCAGACCGCGACTACTGACATGCAACATGTGAATATCCCAATGATACGGTGTATATTTTTTTAGAAATTGGATAATTAAATCCGGCCTCTACATCCGAAGATGTACACAGCCCATTATTACAGAGTTTAAAGAAACCGCCCACAAAAGGAAAGCAGAAACAGGCAACAAGCCCCGACTAAGGTAAACGGTAAAAATTGTTCCATCCTCTATTAGCAATGTGAAGAGCAACGACTTCTAAATTTCTGCTCATGGCGATGAGGGTATCCTTAGCCTGCTCCTTATGCTGCAGCTGGGCCCAGAAGCGTAGCCAGTAAGCTCCCCTGAAAATAACCTGCAAAAGCGAATTAAACTTCACCTTTTTAAAAATAATATCATTCCGACATTTCCAAATAGCCCAGCAAATGGCAGCGACACCAACCCATATCAGGGGCTTATAGAATTTATGTTGATTATTAAGCAACGTACCAAACATATGGCTAATAGATCTAGGGCCGGGACAAATTAGTAGCATAGAAAATAATCCTCCAAATCATTTTTGCGGAAGGGCAATCTAAAAACAAAAATCTTTGAATGGTCTCATTAGAATTACGAGAGACACATTGCCGACTCCCTTTCCAATTTTTCTTAGCAAGGTTATCTTTTGTCAAAACGGCCCCCTTCGAAGAAACCAAAGGAAAATTTTGATCTTTAGAGGTATTTTCCACTTCCAGATCTTCCTATGCTGAAAAGGTGGATGAGTATCTATGTCATGTAGATACAGTGACCGAATAGTGAAAAAACCACTTGTTGTCAGCCTCCATTTAAAATAGTCATTATTATCCACCAGAACAACATTAGAGACCCGAGCTACTAGGTGAAGCCAAAGGATCAGGTTATTACCCACCAAAGACCGCCTGAAAGAAATGTTAAGGGGCCTAGAGGACAAAACCTTAGAAGCCGTGACATGCTTATCTCGCGCAATAAGGTATAAGGATGGGTATGTATCCTTGAGCGGCTTATCACCTATCCACGTATCATCCCAAAATCTCGTGTTGGTTCCATCTTTAATAACAAAAGAACCGTTAGACAAGACCTCATCTTTAATACGCATGAGTCCTCTCCAAAAGTGAGACTCATTAGGTTTAGATGATACTTGCGTGAGGGTTTTGGTTCTCAAGTACTTGTTCCTTAGCAAAGATTGCCGAGTCCCTTCGGTGTTCAAAAGGTTCACTAACCACTTAGCCAACAGCACTTGTTTTGTAGCCGTAAGTTCAAAATCCCAAGGCCACCCCGATCCGTGGGGCGACACAAGATGTCCCATTTGGCAAGCCTATACTTATGTTTAATAGCGAGCCTTGCCAAAAAAAAAATCTGGATCCGAAATGATCCAGGTTTTTAAGAACTCCCTTAGGAACTTCGAAGAAGGACATCATGAACATGGGTAGGCTACTTAACACTGAATTGAGCAGAACCAACCTCCCCCCATAGGATAGATATTTTGCTTTCCAACACGAGAGTTTTTGCTGAAAGCGTTCTTCGACTTTACTCCATTCGGAATTTAGAAGTTGTCTATGGTGCATCGGAATACCTAAATATCTGAAAGGGTAATGTCCCGAATTACAACCAAAGAGAGAGGTATATGAAGCTTCCATCTCTCTGGCCGCACATAACAGAAGACTTCACTCTTGTGGAAGTTAATCTTCAGTCCCGAAAGCTGCTCAAAAGCACATAAAAGGAGCTTAAGATTTTTAGCTTGCTCAAGATCATGGTATAGAAAGATTATGGTGTCGTCTGCGTATTGTAAGATAGACAAACCATTATCAACTAGATGGGGAATCACCCCTTTAATCTGCCCATCTGTTTTGGCTCTATTAATGAGCAGGGCTAGCATGTCAGGGATGATGTTAAATAAGATAGGAGACATAGGATATCCTTGTCTGAGCCCCCGTTTCGTTTGGAAGTATGGTCCAATGTCATCATTAACTTTGATTCCCACACTCCCTCCCAAAACCATATTTCGAATCCATCTACACCATTTAGGTGAGAAACCTTTCATGCGTAAAGTTTGCTGGAGAAATGACCACTTAACCTTATCATAGGCCTTTTCAAAGTCAATCTTAAAAATAACTCCATTAGATTTTTTGGTATGAAGCTCATGAATGGTCTCGTGTAGAATGACAACACCTTCCATGATATTCCTGCCAGGCATGAAGGCAGATTGTGTTGGGCTCACCACCGTCCTTGCTACTTTATTCAGTCTGTTAGTTCCAACTTTAGTAAAAATCTTGAAACTAACGTTGAGGACACAAATCGGTCAATATTGCTGAATCTTAGTGGCATTCTCATTTTTTGGAATTAAAGTAATGATCCCAAAATTGAGGCTAAAAAGGTCAAGACTGTCCTTATGGAAATCGTGGAACATAGCCATAAGGTCATCTTTAATCACCCCCCAGAACACCTGATAGAATTCAGCTGGGAAGCCATCTAGTCCAGGAGACTTGTTATGCTCCATTTGGAAAACCACCTCTCTCACCTCACTTTCAGTGAAATCCGCAATGAGGATCTCATTTTCCTCATCGGATACTTGCGGAATATCATGAATCTGATCCTCCATCAAGGTGATATCCGTCTGCTCTGGGAACCGAATAGATTTTTGTAATAATTCGTGATGTGGCATTTAAGACGGTCAGAACTAACAGCAACACCATTGTCATCCTCGAGCCTATAAATAAGCTGCTTACGGTGTTTGCCATTGGCAACAAGGTGAAAGAACCTTGTATTAGCGTCCCCTTCCAAGAGGGTTTTGACCTTAGCTCTTTCATACCACTTAATCTCTTCCTCCCTCAAAAGCGAAACGAGCCACTCTTTAAGATAGTGCTTTAGATCGATTTCATGATCATAAACTCTATCAAATTTCAGCTTTTTTTATCAAGATCCTGCAGTAGGGCCAAAAGAGTAGTTTTCTCCTTTTTATAGGAGCCGACCAAATTCGACGCCCAGCCTCTAAGATGCTGCCTAAGTCTACAGATCTTGGACTGCCACCTCTGTAGGGGAAAAGATCCAGAGTTTTCTGATCGCCAAATATTTGCAACCATGTCGTAAAAACCCTCCTTTAGGAGCCATCCCCTCTCAAATCGAAAGGGTCTGGATCCGGACTAGTGAGTGGAAGCACCTGTGGACACAACTAGTTGAGTATGATCTGAAATGTTCCGGTCCCTAGCTTCGACCTTGGCCAGGGGGAAATTTAACTCCCACTCCGTACTAGCTAAAACTCTGTCCAACTTCTCATAAGTCGGATTATCCCCCGCACCCGCCCAAGTAAACTGGCGACTTGTCATGGCAATTTCTCTAAGATCAAGGGACTCAATTACAGCATTAAAAAGGGAGGGCCATTTAGTATCAAAAATTCCACAGCTTTTGTCCTCAGGTTTTCGCATAATATTAAAATCCCCACCAACAAGATAATGAAGGTTCTCCTTTGAGCAGGTATTAGCGAGTTCAGTAAGAAACGCGGCCTTGTTTTGTGATTGTGCCGGTCCATAAATAGAATAAAGGACAAACTTGAAGTCAGTTAACTTGTATCTTAGGGTAAATTTAACATAAAAATCCCCCTCATCAATAGCACCAATATCAAACACACTAAGATCGACCCCCAGCAAGATCCCACCTGATCTGCCATGGGGAGCCATAGCGTGCCAAAGAAAATCACGTCCAGCTCATAAATTTTCGAGGACATGATCGGGAAAGGACTCACGACCAGTTTCAGAGAGAGCAATGAAATTAATCTGCTCTTCTCTAACTAGTTCAGCCAAAAATCTGTGTTTAGCCAAGTCAGCAAGACCTCTGCTATTCCAGAATATCCCTTTCATTTTATAATAATCTTTGAAGGGGTTTTTGGCGTCTTGGGAAAATTGCCAGTCTTTTGTGTCTTGGCTTTATTAAATTTTTCTTTCGACTGACAGGAGAGAGATCTAGAATATGATCACTCTCTACATCAAACAAGCTCTCGTTTAGGAAACCACCTGCAAGCCTATCTCCCCGTTCATCATCACTTAATAGATCATTAGCGTTAACATTATTATTTTTGTTAGCGCAGACAACAAATCTATCTACCTCTAAGTTCTTAAGACGAGTGACTCCAGAGGTATTTGTGTTGATGGCTAGCCTACCAAGGTTTGAAATAATGCGCGAATCCGAAAAAGTATAAAAATAATTACCTTCGAGGTTCTTTTTCTTCGCAAGGCGCTTCGCCTTGAGTAGGGTATGTTCGTCAGCCCTACCCGCGTTCCTGCTGCTCCGACATAGTGTCCTGGGGGCATCCTTCCCCACCGTAGGTGCCTCCTCCTGTGAAGTAGGTGCGGGTGCCATCACCCGCAGCGGCACTGCACAGGTGATCAGCTCCGCAGCGGTGTCCTCTACCTCCACTGCAGCCACCGCCTCAGTAGCAGCGGAGAGGGAGGTGTCCCCCCGGTCGTCGGGGGCGGCCGTCCAAAGCGGGCTGCGGCGACCACTTGTCACCTCGGTGGTAGTGGAGTGGGAAGCAACCCCCCTGCCGTGGGGAGAGTCGGCCTGTCCGAAGTGGTCGAGTCCTCATCTTCCGATCCCCCTTCGTTGGAAAAGGGAGGGGCAGCCCCCAACGGAGACCCGGCCCCTTGTGATAGAACAGGGGTGGGCAAGTCTCCATCCTCCCCCACAGCGGGAAGAGTCGTAGACGCCGGGTAGAAGAGTGTCGGTGTTCCCCCGGCCGAAGATAGGTGAGTTACACTAGCCTGCTCAAACACATCGGAGATAAAAGGGTGAGGGTTAACAGGAGATGACACCATAGCATTGTATAGCCTCCGCTGTTCATCAGTCAATGGGCTGTAAGTTTTCCACCCCACAGGATCTTTCTCCAGCATGACCTTAATGCTAATTTCATCCAATAGCTGTTCGCAAGCCATATCAATTGCCTCTTGGATCAAAGTAGCCTATCTGTGAGATTTCCCGCTCTGGGGTGCCGAAGACTGGGGGTTTGCAAAAGAAGCCTCTTTATGACCACCCTGTGGGTTCCGAGCGGGGTTAGCATCCCTCATGTTTCGGTCCCCATCCGCATCATTACCCTTGTCATCATCTGTGAGCAGGTCCTCCTCATCATCCTGATCTGCACCTTTCGCTACCTCCTCATCGGGCTTGAAGTAAAGGCGGTACATGCATCCCTTCACACAAATATCAGCGAATTTTGGTATTTTTATGTCCAAAACAGCCACAAGGATCCGTACCTCCCTCGTACGCCGAAGGTGGTGGATGTCCACCTTCTGAGTAGCTCCAATCATATTGCCAACTGCCCACAAAGGAAGGAAGGAACGACGTGCACGCGGTACCTTGGTGATAGTCACCCAAACCTGATCCAGGACTTTAATTGGCTGAACATCATCAACAAATTCTTCAATTGAGAAGGTACCTTCCTTATTCTTTGTCGTGATAGTGCCAATAGCCACCATACGTGTCAGCTCCTCCATGCTCGGGAAAGGCACAATAAAGCACTTGTGCCCCTCCTCATGCGCCTCCCAGCGCCAGGTGACCGGAACGATCCGTGCCAGTGTAGCCAACAGCAGCCGTTGAGATACTTCACCAGACTCCACCTTGATGAGGGCGGTGGCAGGAGAGACATCGGCCGCAACTATGTCATGCTCATTTGCAGCCTGAATATGGAAAAAACCACCATTGTCGTCCGAAGCAGCACAGTACGCCACGAACGGCTTCAGACCACGGAGGAGAGAGCACTGATTGGTGTAGTGGTCAGCCGTGCAAATCACACACTCCACCGTTCGTTTCCGCTTTCCTTTTCCCCCATCTGCTGCTGCAATTTCCGTCTTTGCCCCAACCTCAGAGGCGTTGGGGACAGTATCCTCGCCACGACCACGGCGTGGCTGCTCTCGCTCGGCACCGGCGCCGTGCGCTCCTCCACCAGCAGCATTGTCCCGAGCACCGCGACCGCGAACACGGCCCTGCCCGGCACCTTGCGCAGTTGCACCGCGCTCACCCGCTGGCTTGCGGTCGCTGTGACCCAAAGGTTGGGCAGCCGCCCCACGGCCACGCGGCACCCCGCGGCCACGCACCTGGTCAGCCCTGTCGCCGGCGGCCTGATGTTGGGCAGCAGCACCCCGGCCTTCCAACCCTCTGCGGCGAAACCGTCCCCTCCCCGCCATTAGAGCATCGCGGTACGGCGTGGTGGAGAGGAGGTGCAGCGGGACAGTAGTGTTGACCAAGCGCCGGCGGCGTCCGGGAGGAGGAACAGGAGCAGCCGCCGGCGGAGTGCTGGGCGGTGCAGACGGCCACGACGCGGTTTCTCCCCCCGGCGGCGGCGTCCGGGAGGAGGAACAGGAGCAGCCGCCGGCGGAGTGCTGGGCGGTGCAGACGGCCACGACGCGGTTTCTCCTGGCGGCGGCTCCCTCGAAGGACCAGTCCAAAGTAACGAACCAAATCCTCATATGGCTAACAAAAGTCTGACCTTCGTCACTTGGTTTCAGAGGAACCAAGGCGTCTGCAGTTATATACAGATTGTTGACTCGGTCGGTCGGTCCTGGCGTGCTGACTAACTGTTTTTGTTTTAAACGTTGTTGTGCTAACTGTTTCCGTACTATAAGTCTTGGGTCATTTGCACACTCTGCCACAGTGCCAGTTATGCGTCTCTTGACTTGGTCAGTGATTTTGTGCGTCAGAGTATGCATGCTGATCAATCAGAAGTCAGATAAGGCTAGAGTCATGACTCATGG
Source organism: Cenchrus americanus (assembly GCA_947561735.1). NCBI lineage: Eukaryota > Viridiplantae > Streptophyta > Magnoliopsida > Poales > Poaceae > Cenchrus > Cenchrus americanus. The sequence continues at coordinate 225,995,504 of OX387245.1, read as the reverse complement.
CCTCATTCCTTAGCCGTTGAATTACTTTTTGCGGATTCCAATCTGTTTCAGAATCGAGCAGCACAGGGGTAAGGCTTCAGACTTCAGCTATCTATATAAACTTGCTTCTGCAACCTCTGTACCACAACAGCCAGCCTAACTCATTTTCGCATACAACACATTCCAAGCATAGAGCCACTTAGCAGAAAATTAAGTGCCAATGGCGTCGTAGGCCATCGAGAGCAACCGTCCTGCCGCAGAGGTCTTCGCTGGAGACGCCATCTGCAAGAAGAAGTCGGTCGAGCTGCTTGAACAGCTTGGGCTCCCCAAGGGCCTCCTTCCAATGGAGGACATCCAGGAGTTTGATGTAAGGAATCGGATGCTCGTTAGCCGAAGAGGGGAAGGGTGAATTAGGCAACTTAAAATCTTAACCTATGGTTTCACTAATTTACTTCAAATCTTAACCTATGGTTTCACTAATTTTGCACAAAGATAAACTAGAACATACTATCTAGATGTGCAACTAGGGTTGTTCTAGTGTGATACTCCCATCCCAAAACAAGGTTTGCAAGCTATAGTCATTCCTAGCATGATATTACTCTAGGAAAGTAAAGGCAAACAAAGATTGCAATAGAGTAAATGCAGAAATGTAAAGGGGATGAGAGAAACCAAACTCTTGACACGCGATTTATCCCGTGGTATCGGTAGGCACTAAGCCACCCCTAGTGCACGTTGTTGAAGCACTCACACAAGAGTATTGCTTCTCGGTCACCAAGTCTCTCCCAAGAGCACCACTTGACTCGCCACAAAAGCTAGTCACTTAGGCAATTGTCAAGCTCCCTTGGTCACCTTGATGCCGCCTCCACTAAGGAGCTTCTCCACCAAGGAAGGGGGTCTCCACGTCCCCTGCACAAAGTGTCCTCGCCGCTCCACACCAAGCCAGAGGGTCGATGACGATTCCCGGTGAGCCACTTAGGCCCCAGGCTTCCGGCGAACCTTGCACACCTTGATTCACTCAAGAATCACCTCACAAGGTTGGCACAACATTGCACTCACTCAGCTCTAAGCTAAGCCTAGCACTAAGCACATACACAAAGCATATGCAAGTCTAAGGATGAGCAATTAAGTACTTGGATGGATTGGATATGATGTTGTAGGTGTCTTGCACTCTCCTGCACTTCCACACAATCCAGCAACCTCAAATGGGTGAGTGGAGGGGTATATATAGCCCAAGGCATCAAACTAGCCATTGGCTAAAAGCCACTAAAAAAGTAAGCGTCGGATGAACCGATGCTATCTTTTCAAGGCGTCGGTTCATCCGACGCCCCTCCTACATCACTTGGCCATTGAGATTCTCTGACATAACTGCTCCGACGCTATACACCGACGGTGTGTCGGTTCATCCGGTGCTGAAGACCCCGCGGCCAAGTCGTCTCTGTTAGCTTTCACGCGACCGTCGGATAGATCGACGCTTCCCCTTGACCAAGGCGTCGGATCATCCGGTGCTTAAGACTTCATCTTGGCGCATCTCTGTCTTGATTCCAACTGAGCGTCGGATAGACCGACACTGTCCTCGCTCAGACCGTCGGATCATCCGGTGCTACTGTCTTCGCTGCTCCTCCTCTGCAACTCTTCCGACGCTACTAGGAAATGCACTGTCGGTTCATCCCATGGTGCCTAGGGTTTCACCCAGTATACCAACTCGTCCGACGATTGCACCGACGCTTTCTATATTGGTACCGTCGGTTCATCCGACGGTGTCCTTTCTCTTTCTTTTCTTTCTCGTTCTTGACCCTTGAAAAATACACTATCTTCTCAATTTGGCATGTGGTATTTTGGCATCCTTGGGACCTAGAAATGTCTACAAAGACATGCTAAACAATATGGTTAGTCCTATTGATCATGTTGTCATGAATCACCAAAATCAAACTCGAACTAATGGCAAATGGGGCCATGTTCGCTACAATCTCCCCCTTTTTTGTGATTTATGACAACACAACCAAAGCAAGCATAAATTTGCAAAAATTGACAAAATTAGAACCACTTACACTTGCTTGGATGCTTATCATCATCCAAACTCCCCCTAGATCAAACTTCCCCTTTTTGATCTTCTCTTCCTATGTTCACTCATAACTTGCCTCTTCCCACTTTGGAACCACTAGCTTGCTTTGGTCTCACATTCTCCCCCTTTGAAATAAAATCTCCAAAAAGTCCAAAACAAAAGTGCTCTAAGGAAAATAGCAAGTCCTAGCAAACATAGCTCAAAGAGAAATGTTAAATACAAGGGAGAAAGCTGCATGAACCATGATCCATATGTATGATATCAATGAAGATACCACATGTGAGAATAACTAAGGTAGATCATAAGCTCATGAGACTAGCATGATACAAACTTAGCTCCCCCTAAATGTGTGCACAAAAAGATAGTGTGAAAACAAGTGCATAACTACCAACTTGTAAGACAAGGAAGCTTAGAGCATATCATGCAAGGAAGTAGCTTAAAGGACAAGAGATAAGACAAATGGGCTCTTGTTACATTACCACTTGTAGATATCACTTGTAGTCTTTTGATCATTGTATACCTCCGGGGGATGACCCTCTCTACCTTGTTGGCACCACATTGAGATGAACCACTTGGAAATAATATCACTAGGTGACACCACTTGAAAGAAGCTTGTATAAAAGACACTTGGGGTACCACAAGGATCAGGAATGTATGAGTACATTGCCTTTTAACTTATATAGAGACATAAGCTCGCAAGGACATGAATCAATAGCATGAAGATCATATTGCTATATTCACTCTTTTAGGGATGTTAGATCACATTGAGAGTGAAATAGCATTCTCTTAGAATGAAGTACCACACCGGAACGCGTCGTCAAGGGACTACATAAGATGAGCTTGAAACAATGTTAGTCCCATAACCAAGCCATAGGATGAGCTCCCCCTACATGTGTGCATTTAGTGTTTGAATCACCAACCAAATGTATGCACATTGTTTATGACAACAAAAGGGAAGATAACCCTATAGCTTGCTCATGATGCAAAGAGATATATATGAAAACATGCACTATGGAAGAACAAGTGTAGCTTTCCTACACACTAATCAAACCATGTAGGTTGCTCATGGATTAGCACATGACACAAGCAACCTACCATATGTAAACATAGCAACAAATGCAACCTAAACAAGACAATGGAGCTACAATGATACAAGAGATAGGTACTAGTTTCCATTACCTCGATCGGGGAACTTGGGCAACACATGTCCAACTTGCAAGCTTGGCTTATAGGCTTGAATCTTCTCATCTTCTTTGTGCCAAGCCTCCCAAGTCCCCGTTCTCAAGTCCTTCAAGTGGCCTTTGGAACCCAAACCATTGAGGCCCCTTCATGTTGCTGATGACTTCCTTGGGCAGCCAAATGGGTTGGTTCCAACCCCACTCCTCCTTCATCGTGCCAACCTTGTGTGCAACCACCTTGCCATTAGCCTTCTTCTTGATGACGTAGGTGTTTCTTTTGGTCTTGTTCTTGCGGTTGGGCTTGGTGCAGATGAGTGAGCTCTTGATGGTGGGGTCAACTTCTTCTTTGCGCCCTTGTCCATCTTCTTGACAAATTGAGGACATTTGTAGAACTTGTGCCCTTATCCATGACACTTCTAGCAAGTCACGATTGCACCCTTCTCAAGATTCTTCACCATGGAATCACGGTTATCTAGAGAAGGTTGGACTTTGCTCTTCATGTCTTAAGAGATGTCCACTTGTTCTTCATCGTTTTTGCCCTTGCCCATCAAGCTTGCCAACCTCTCTCGGAGCCATTTCACTTATTGTTTGAGCTCATCATTTTTCTTTCCTATGAGACAATCACATGTTTCTACAACAACATTCTCATTGCAAGATGGTGAGCAAGATTCATCAATTAAATCAATGCAATAAGTTGAAGCATCTACCTTGGAGATAGGAATTGCACAAGGGATAGATGATTCGTCAAGCTCAAAGGAATTACTTGTTTTAGTCTCATTGATCTCAAGCTTAGATTTTAGCTCATCACACTCCTTGCTAAGCAATTTGAATTTGCACAACAAATGTTCATAATTTGTAGCAAGGGTTGCACTAAGATCATTGAGATATTGATTCTTTAATTTCATTAGTTTGTTTCTTAAGCATTCCTTTTTGCTCATGGACTAGCTCAACAAGATCATCAAAAGAGGTGGTGTCGGATTTGTCATCACTTACATTGCTTTCCATACCTTTGGCCATAAGGCACATGTGTAGTGATGATGAAGGACCTTGCATGAAGCGGGTGGTGAAGTTCTTTCTTGATTGATCACTTGAGCTAGAAGAATTTGATTCTCCACCACTTGTCCACTCACGGACAGCAATAGTTGCTTTTTGCCTTGGTCTCTTCTCCTTGACCACCTTCTTCTTGGTCTTGTGCTCGATCTTGGTGAACTTGATGTGTTGATGATGACGTCCTTCTCTCAAGTGGACGTTGTAGCCGTACATGTTGACTTTCTTCACATACTTGAAGATCTTCTTCACGTACTCGGCCACCATGGATTCAACCTCTTCATCACTTGAGGAATCTTCATCGTCATCATCATCACCATCATCCTCACTTGAGCTTCCATGAGTAGCCATCCTACTCAACACCTTCTCTTGTTGGCTTGAGAGGGCATGACTTGTGGTTGGAGAAGATGGTTCTTGGGGCGCCTTCTTGGACTTGGGCATGATTTGAAGCTCATGTGTCATGATCTTGCTCAAGATGTGAGATGTCTTCAATTCTTCTAGCTTCTTCTCATAGATGATAGCTTTCGCCAAGTCATAATCGGGCTTCCGGAGACTTTGAAGGATCTTCCGGTTGATGTTCAAGTCTGTGGTGTTCTTCACACCTAAAGCATTGATCTCATTGACAAACACATTTAGGTGTGAGTACATAGATTCAGCATTTTCATTTGCAAGTTTCTTAAAGCTATTGAATTCCTCAAGGAGACAACCGTAGCGTTCATTAGCAACTTCTTTTGAACCCTCATTTTCCTCCTTGATGGTTTTCCATAGCTCATCAGCATTTTCACAATTAAAAACTCTATTGAAAATGCCTACATCTAGTGAGGACAAAATGATACTCTTAGCAATCACATCAAATTGCTTTTCCTTCTTAGTACCTTTTTTCATGCCCTCATCGGTGACTCTCCAAACATCAAGGTCCTTTGCTTGGAGATAGGCCTCCATGAGAACCTTCCACCGAGGATAGCCCGTGCCATCGAAATGTGGAGCCAAACCTAAGGTATCCACCCCTTTCATTCCTCTATAGAGCAAGTCACTAGGTGGTGAAGCCTAACCGTTCCAATGAGCCGGTTTTCACTATTTACCAATCGAATTGGCGTTTCCTTGTGAAGGAAGTGAGTCCCGGCTTTGATACCACTTGTAAGGAATCGGATGCTCGTTAGCCTAAGAGGGGGAGGGGGTGAATTAGGCAACTTAAAACCTTAACCTATGGCTTCACTAATTTTGCACAAAGATAAACTAGAACATACTATCATGTGCAACTAGGGTTGTTCTAGTGTGAAACTCCCATCCCAAAACAAGGTTTGCAGCCTATAGCCATTCCTAGCATGATACTACTCTAGGAAAGTAAAGGCAAGTAAAGATTGCAATAGAGTAAATGCGGAAACGTAAAGGGGATGAGAGGAAGCAAACTCTTAACACGTGATTTATCCCGTGGTATCGGTCGGCACTAAGCCACCCCTAGTCCACGTTGTTGAAGCACTCACACAAGAGGAATGCTTCCCGGTCACCAAGTCTCTCCCAAGAGCACCACTGGACTCGCCGCAAAGGCTAGCCACTTAGGCACTTGCCAAGCTCCCTTGGTCACCTTGATGTCGCCTCCACTAAGGAGCTTCTCTACCAAGGAAGGGGGTCTCCACGTCCCCCGCACAGAGTGTCCTCGCCGCTCCACACCAAGACGGAGGGTCGATGACGATTGCTGGTGAGCCACTTAGGCCCCAAGGCTTCCAGCGAACCTTGTACACCTTGATTCACTCAAAAATCACCTCACAAGGTTGGCACAACCTTGAACTCACTCAGCTCTAAGCTAAGCCTAGCACTAAGCACATACACAAAGCATATGCAAGTCTAAGGATGAGCAATTAAGCACTTGGATGGATTGGATATGATGTTGTAGGTGTCTTGTACTCTCCTGCACTTCCACACAATCCAGCAACCTCAAATGGGTGTGTGGAGGGGGTATAAATAGCCCAAGGCATCAAACTAGTCGTTGGCTAAAAGCCACTGAAAAAGTATGCGTCGGATGAACTGATGCTATCTTTTTCAAGGCGTCAGTTCATTCGATGCCCCTCCCACGTCACTTAGCTGTTGAGGTTCTCTGACACAACTGCTCCGACGCTATACACCGACGGTGTGTCGGTTCATCCGGTGTTGAAGACCCCGTGGCCTAGTCGTCTCTGTTAGCTTTCATGTGACCGTCGGATAGACCGACGCTTCCCCTTGACCAAGGCGTCGGATCATCCGGTGCTGAAGACTTTGTCTTGGCGCGTCTCTGTCTTGATTCCAACTGAGCATCGGATAGACCGACAGTGTCCTCACTTAGACCGTCGGATCATCCGGTGCTACTGTCTTCGCTGCTCCTCCTCTGCAACTCGTCCGACGCTACTAGGAAATGGACTGTCAGTTCATCCGACGGTGCCTAGGGTTTCACCTTGTATACCAACTCGTCCAACGATTGCACCGACACTTGCTATATTGGTACCGTCGGTTCATCTGACGGTGTCCTTTCTCTTTCTTTTCTTTCTCATTCTTAACCCTTGAAAAATACACTATCTTCTCCATTTGGCATGTGGTATTTTGGCATCCTTGGGACCTAGAAATGTCTACAAAGACATGCTAAACAATATGGTTAGTCCTATTGATCATGTTGTCATGAATCACCAAAATCAAACTCGAACTAATGGCAAATGGGGCCATGTTCGCTACAGGGGATGTGTGGCTGGTGCAGGGGAAGAAGAAGGTCGAGCACACATTCAAGAAGATCAAACAGATCGTGTCCTACGCGGCTGAGGTGACCGCATTTGCTGAGAAGGGGAAGTTGCGGAAGATCACCGGCATCAAGACCAAGGAGCTCATGCTTTGGCTTAGCGTTGTTGAGGTCTATGTTCCTGAGGCCTCACCGGAGAAGGTCACCTTCAAGACTGGCACAAGACTCTCTGATAGCTTCGAGGCTACTGCCTTTGCGCTCGGGGAGTAATCTACTAGGAGACTGTCGAGGTATATGATGCCCAGCACACAACTATATTATAATACATATATGATATATACACAAATATTTACATGTATCAGTCTACCTTCTATCGGATGTCGCTGCCAATATGCGTGTATATTTGTATCATACTTCCATTTCTTGATTAAGTTAGGAAGTATGGACTGACGGTGAAACTTATAAAGACAAAGATGGATTGGAAAATACAAGAAAGGGTGAAGACAATGATAAAATGAGAGATATTTTTAGATGAAGGATCAAAATCCAGCCTCTATATCCACAAGTGGATATACACGGCCAAAGATTACACAAGAGCACTTGGACTCTAAACCTCGCACCGAGCAAAAGAAAGAAACAAAAAAAGAAAACACTACGACAAAGAAAATGAAGACTAAGCTTCAAACTTCTTCTCCAACCGAGCTTCAAATCTTCCTAGTCAAGCCAAACCGCCACAAGTGAAGCAAGTCACATGACTTCCAAAGCGACGTTCACAGGAAGGAAATGACGTTGGAGCCGTCGTCGTCGCTCCTCCGAAGAACCGGAGAAATGTTTTCACCTGGAAGACAAAGACCAAACAGGAAGCATCGCAACAAAACGCCTCCAAGAAGGAACACGACACTCTAAGACACCATCGTTGTTGACACCGACACCATAGTCGGGAAGGCTTTCGCCCGAAGCTTCGTCAAATGCTGACCCGACAACGAAAAAAGATGAACCGCAACACCAGCCGCGACCATCAGAAATGCGAGGGGCGAGCGCTTAGGCTCCCCTCAACCAAACCGACGACCAATGACACGCGAGTCGCGACACCTTCCCAACTCATCGTAGGACCGACACTGACTGGAAGGGCCCAGATCCTTGTCAGGGGACGCCGAAAGATGGAAGCCTCCCACACCAGCCGCCAACCGCCACCGACACTGCTACACAACGGCAAACCTCCGTTGCACTTAGGCCACGAGATAGGTTCGCATATAGGCGCGAGGCCGGCCGAGGTCACCAACCGCCACGAGCCACCACAAAACTCACATAGTAGGCGGTTCGAGCAAGGTAGGCTGCGAGGACCGACACCCATCGGCAAGGCAATGTCGCGGCCCACCGGGATGCGAGGCCACGAGCCCGCCAATTCGAGAAGCCCAACCACCGCCTTCTCCACCCATGAGACGATCGCCAAGCGCCGGAGGCCACCAAACCCCGCTCGTCGGCAACCGCCCAACCACGTCGTCGCGATAGCCGTGATGCGGCCGCCGCCGATTGTCCCTTCCATGAGGAACAATTTCGCAAGGATCACCCCCCGATGCGAACGCCGCCCGCCGGCCACCGAGACCCATCACGGGAAGCCACCACCGGCCGTCGAGCCACCACCACGGGGACCGCGTCGCGAGCCTAAGGCCAATGACCGCCCTTAACCGGCCGCGCCACCGCCACACCATTCCATCGCTTTCGCTCGGATCCGGCTATATTTATCGAAAGTAGAAAAAAAGGTTTCGACATGGCGAGTGTAGGATTGTCCCGAGGAGGGAAGATGATACTCACGGAGTCGTGCCTCAGCTCAATTCCTATGTACTCAATGGGAATTTACCGCTTACAAGACGAGATACACCAGAAAATGGACTCAGCTAGGGCAAATTTCTTCTGGCATGGCCTGAACTTGAAGAGAAAATATCACATGGCCAAATGGGATCTAATGGCAACACCTAAGAGTCTTTGGAGGGGCCGGATTTACCAATACTAGAGTAATGAATAGATATTTGTTAGCAAAATGGCTAGTAAATATTGAGGGCGGGGAAGACACTTTGTCTTGCCATCTCTTCAAAAACAAGTATCTAGGAGAGAATGGGATTTTCAGCTACAAAAAGAAGAATGGTTCTCAATTCTGGAAGGGCCTGATGTCAGTGAGAGATGATATAGTCAGAGGGATGAGTTATGTAATTGGGGATGGTAAAAGGCAAGGTTTTGGAGGGATGTTTGGATAGGCAATTGTGCATAGAGGGTATGTTTCCCAAAACTTTTTGAAATATGCAATCAACAAGAATGGACTGTTCACAAGGTGCTGCGAGACAGGGGCCTGAACTTAACCTTCAGAAGGAACTTCAGAATGAGTCATGCAACTGAGTGGGAGGACCTTGTAGTGCTAGTAGAGGGAATCAGTCTCTCACAGACACCAGATACTGTCAAATGGATTCTTGAGAAATCGGATTATTCTCTCCGACATCGCTATATAGAGAACTAATATTCCCCGGGGTGGTGAATAAATGGATGATGTGCATATGGAGAGCTAAACTCCCTTTGAAGGTTAAAATCTTTTTATGGCAAGTTTGTAATGATAATATACGATCGAATTTGAACAACTTAAAGCAAAAAATTGGAATGGGCCCTTAGAGCGCAAAGTGTGTGGAGAGATTGAAAGCACAAGCCACATTTTCTTGGAGTGTGCGGTAGCAATGTTTTCCTGGAGACTAATTAGTGATGTTGTTGAGTGGAGCTCCCCCCCAAGTAATATGATGGACCTACTTTGCAAACGGTAGAGGGTTCTAATAGAGAAAATAACTCTTTTGTGTTTCTATTTGGTCGCTTAGCGTGGAGGCTTTGGCTCACTAGAAATGATCCGATCTTCAATAACATAGTTGCATCAACCCCCGACGTGGGTGATCTTCGGATGATCTCTTTTATGCGAAATGGAGCGTGCCGCACAAAGAGAAGGTGCAACGCCGGATAGGTTCGGTGATATACAAGCCGAGACTTCAACTATCTTTGTTAAACTCGAAGACCGAAGCTGGAAACATGAAGACCGGCGTCATCTTCACGAACCCGAAGATCTTTGTCTTTTGTAGTGCTAAATGCTCTCTGGAAAACCAGTTCTGTTAAGTTCTTTTTCCTTTTCGGTTTGTCTCTAGTATGCTCTAAGTTGTTGTTTAGATTAGAGGGAGTTAGAGGGAGTGAGCTCCCAAGCTGCTGCCCTGTTGTTGCTTATAATTTTGGCTTGTCATGCTCTTGGTCGAGTCTTGTAAAACTGACAATCCGAGTACTCCTTGCTTTTTAACTAAAGTCGGGCCTAAGGGCCTTTCATCTAAAAAAACGTAGTGCCTCCTCCGTGCAGACCACATATCCGGCCATGGCACAGGCGGATCCTGGGGCTCCACCACTCACCGCCACGGAGGACGTCCCGCCCCGGCGAGCCACGCGTTGAGCCTAGGCGGTCGTGCCCATCCCAACCCTCCGGCGAGAAGAGGAGAAGAGGCCACACCGCCACCTCCATATTTTAGATTGTATTCCATTTGCCGCAATTAACTAGCAGCAATGGCCCGCATACATCAGGGGAGTAAGTTAACTGCCACAGTCTTGAGATGTAATGCAGCATACATATAGGATACATAACTAGCAAAGCCCAACTTAATTACAAATAACATTCATTTTAAAGAAGAAATACCATATGGCTTCCTGGGACCTTCTAGCCTCCCCTATGTGTGTTGGGGGTCTGGGATTTACCAATACTAGAGTGATGAACCATTGTCTCTTAGCTAAATGGATTTTTAAAATAGAGAACAATGAAGATAACATCTGTTGCAATCTCCTTAGAAGAAAATACTTAGGTGAGAGAGGCTTCTTTAGTTACAAGAATACCAACTGCTCCCAGTTCTGGAAAGGCCTATTGGAGGTCAAGGAACAGTGTGGGAGAGGACTTGTCTATGTGCTGGGTAATGGTAAGAAAATTCGGTTTTGGCATGATGTCTGGATAGAGGGTTGTCCCTTGAAAATCTCCTTTCATAACCTCTTTGAAATATGTAATCAACAAGACTGGTCCGTCCACCGCGTTTTGGTAGATGGCTGCCCCAAACTATCCTTCGGACGTATCTTCGGTCTTAGAGAGGAAAAAGAATGGTTAGAGCTGTCACAAATTCTTGAGGCTATTTCTTTGACTGGTGATAAAGATTCGCGTTAGATGGGTTTTGGAAAAAGCTAAGACTTTCTCCACTTGCTTCCTTGTATAGAGAGCTGACCTTCTCTGGCTTCACTAATAAATGGCTGCTATGTGTGTGGCACTCAAAACTCCCACTTAAGATAAGAGTGTTTTTATGGCAGGTCTTTAACGACAAAATTCAATCAGCTGTACAACTTAAAAAAGGGAATTGGTCGGGCCCAATTGAATGCAAACTGTGTGGCAGTGAAGAATCCATTGTCCATCTTTTTTCCGTTGTGTGGTCTCACAATTTTGTTGGTGTATTTGTAGAGATATTTTAGGTTGGGATTTTGTCCCCTCCCACTCTGATGATCTAACTATCCTTTGTAGAGAGTTGTCGATGAAACAAACTCAGAAACTTATGTTCCTGTTTGGCTGCGTTTTGTGGAGCATTTGGCTGACCCGCAATTATTATGTTTTTCGTGATATAGTGATTTGCTCGCCTAACTCAAGGATCTGTCGTGCTATATCACTTATGCGAGAGATGGAAGATTTTACACAAAGAGAAGGGGCAATGATAGATCGACGCGGTGACACTAAAGTTACAAGCTCGACTGTCATCCTTAAGGCTTGAAAGGTGACTGAAGTCTCAAGAATGGAGCTGGAGGCGCGAAGTAGCTATCTGTCTGGTCCTAGAGGACTTTTTTCTCTTGCCCATCCAGAACTTCCTTTGCTCTTGCTTTGTAAAACCCTGCTGGAATGTTTATCCTTTCTTTTCTGTTGTTAGAGGGGTTTGTAGAGTGTGTCGTCTCGAACCTGAATAGTTTGTGTGCTTGCGCTCTTCTTGTAAAACTGGTACCCCCGGTCTTATTTTGGCTTTAATCAAAGCTAGGCCTTGAGGCCTTTTTCTAATAAAATTAAAAAAAAAAGATTACAATCACCAATATCCATAAGACAAGTGTCGTTGGCTGGATGCGGTCGTAGAGCCCCGAGATAATTTCATTTTCTAAAAATATATTAGATAAGTGCCTTTCGGAAAGGAATATGAATATATAATCATTATGCAAGTCGAGAACCGCACACACTACTACAACCATTGTCAAATCAAATCAAGACAGATGGAACGAAACTGACCATGACTCCATGAGACAAGCATGTAGCGGTGGATCACACCCTGACTTCGGTAGAAGACCAAGCAGCTGCGCCGTCGCCGCTTGGCCCGGTCCCGGCGTGCATTAGCAACGCCCAAAGGAGTGTGACCAGTTCGCCACCACGGGCCACGGCCTCCGCGTGCTCGTTGAGCCGACCCGACGGAGCGACGCTCAGGATCAACGCCGACCAGAAGTCGGCGAGTAGTCTCCACACCATCTCCTCCTGCTGCTGCTCACTTTCTGCCACCAGCTGCTTGCCGAGCCTCACGCCCTTCTTCAGAACCTCATGCTCTGATTCCTTTCTTTTCTGTTGTTAGAGGGGTTTGTAGAGTGTGTCGTCTCGAACCTTAGTAGTTTGTGTGCTTGCGCTCTTCTTGTAAAACTGGTACCCCCGGTCTTATTTTGGCTTTAATCAAAGCTAGGCCTTGAGGCCTTTTTCTAATAAAATTAAAAAAAAAAGATTACAATCACCAATATCCATAAGACAAGTGTCGTTGGCTGGATGCGGTCGTAGAGCCCCGAGATAATTTCATTTTCTAAAAATATATTAGATAAGTGCCTTTCGGAAAGGAATATGAATATATAATCATTATGCAAGTCAGAACCGCACACACTACTACAACCATTGTCAAATCAAATCAAGACAGATGGAACGAAACTGACCATGACTCCATGAGACAAGCATGTAGCGGTGGATCACACCCTGACTTCGGTAGAAGACCAAGCAGCTGCGCCGTCGCCGCTTGGCCCGGTCCCGGCGTGCATTAGCAACGCCCAAAGGAGTGTGACCAGTTCGCCACCACGGGCCACGGCCTCCGCGTGCTCGTTGAGCCGACCCGACGGAGCGACGCTCAGGATCAACGCCGACCAGAAGTCGGCGAGTAGTCTCCACACCATCTCCTCCTGCTGCTGCTCACTTTCTGCCACCAGCTGCTTGCCGAGCCTCACGCCCTTCTTCAGAACCTCATGCTCTGATTCCTTTCTTTTCTGTTGTTAGAGGGGTTTGTAGAGTGTGTCGTCTCGAACCTTAGTAGTTTGTGTGCTTGCGCTCTTCTTGTAAAACTGGTACCCCCAGTCTTATTTTGGCTTTAATCAAAGCTAGGCCTTGAGGCCTTTTTCTAATAAAATTAAAAAAAAAGATTACAATCACCAATATCCATAAGACAAGTGTCGTTGGCTGGATGCGGTCGTAGAGCCCCGAGATAATTTCATTTTCTAAAAATATATTAGATAAGTGCCTTTCGGAAAGGAATATGAATATATAATCATTATGCAAGTCAGAACCGCACACACTACTACAACCATTGTCAAATCAAATCAAGACAGATGGAACGAAACTGACCATGACTCCATGAGACAAGCATGTAGCGGTGGATCACACCCTGACTTCGGTAGAAGACCAAGCAGCTGCGCCGTCGCCGCTTGGCCCGGTCCCGGCGTGCATTAGCAACGCCCAAAGGAGTGTGACCAGTTCGCCACCACGGGCCACGGCCTCCGCGTGCTCGTTGAGCCGACCCGACGGAGCGACGCTCAGGATCAACACCGACCAGAAGTCGGCGAGTAGTCTCCACACCATCTCCTCCTGCTGCTGCTCACTTTCTGCCACCAGCTGCTTGCCGAGCCTCACGCCCTTCTTCAGAACCTCATGCTCTGATTTTTCACTTAACAGAGCCACCAGCTGCTCATACTCAGTTGGCGCCGCAGTGCCGCCAGCGAGCACTTGTGTCAAATCCTCCTTGACGGCCTCGTGTAGCTTCTTGCACCATGGGTCATCATCTGGGAGAAGCCCAGGCACAAACGCCACCAAATATGCACAATACTGCGACAGGTGAGTGGCGACAATCTTGTTGTCACAAGGCAGCTGAACAGGGTGATGATGTGGATGCCTGATCTCAACAATGGTTGTGGCTATGTGCCAGATGAGTATAATGTCAGCCGTTCCTTCCCCACTGCAAGCCCACAGAAACTTGTCGCCGCTGTCCGGCATGCCTCGGCGCAGAATGTTCGAATAGTTGGTGGCCTGGATACCCTTGCTTCTTTTCAGGGATTCAACAATGGCAACCTTCACCACTCTTGGTACCTTCACATTCTTCTTCTGCTGGTCGGGTAGACGGAGAAGGCGCTTGAGAAGAACGACAGGTGTTTTTCTTTGATGGAGCAAGAACAGTGAACTCTGGTTCATCTTGTCATCCCAATGCTTCATGAACTTGAATCTGCATTGCAACAAACGGCTGACCCATCTTTGCATTGTAGCAGATGATCCCAGCCGAGTTTCATGGTGTACAACATGGCGGCAAATGAGGGTCACTTTGGTCCAGTTACAAAAAATGTAGGAAACGGTATCCTTTATCTCAGATAGAATAACTACGGCAAGAAGTAAAAATACTGGCACTAGGTCGACGAATATGTTCCCTATTTCAAGTATGTCCGTGTTGTCGGTAGTAGATTGAAGATCTCTAGACTCAACAAAATTATTGCACCATACAAAGCAAGTGATCTGACCATCTTTGATTGAACGGAGATAGGTATGTATAAGTAACAAATAAATCCCCAGACCAAGAAGTAAACAATAAATTATAGTCAGAAGTGAAGTAAGGACGTTTGAAATGGGAAGCCAGCTCTTTGAATAGGATATTGGGAGGGATAAATAGTAATAATCATGAAGAAATGAGAGCTCATGTTCAAACACACCAAACAGTCTTTCGGCATCACTATCCTTGAGCAACACATGCCAAAAGAAGTTATGGGATTCCTTCAATCCTGCCTCAGCAGCTGTGTAACCTGCGAACAGACACCGTAACATTTTGAACAGTGCGAATGAAAAGCATATATCCTTGATCCGTGGTACCGATCCCAAAAGCATGTCATCCAATTGCCAAATTTTATCAATTGTGACCAAGTTATTGTTCTTTACCTTGGTGTTGCCATTTTTGTCGGGCATCCATTTCATGCGGTAACCACGAGGGTGTTTCTCTACCAATTGTCTATCTTCTCCCATAACTATAAGTGGAGGTAAATGCTCAATTATTGTTGCAGCAAGCTGGCTTTCCTCTCGTAGTTGCTCCATGTACCCAACGATAAGACGAGGATTGCGTCCAAGAGCAAAGGAGTGCTTTGCCTTTTGGAATGCAAAGTATTTCAACACCATTTTTGTGAACACAAGAGCCAAGACCAATAGAAAACTGTACACAGACCAGTAGCCAATTTGTATTGCATTGTAGACCGCAAGATAGGATGTCCAAAGTACTTGCATAGACAACACCATTGGAAGGCCAATGTTTCGACCTTCTCTATCATCAGCAGCTACTATTGCACAAGTATTGATCTCAACAATTTGAACAAGGTTTGCCCATAATAAGACTAGCCCCAAGTGTGCAAATGCATAGCAGGAGGATTGCAGGGTCTCAAGGCGATGCTCACTTTTTAAAAAGAAGTTGTATGTATGCAGCTGACCAAGGGTTCCAAGAGATGAGGCAATTGTAGAGCCATTGGAGACGACATAGGACAAGATTGGAAGGAACAAGGTGCTAGCCCCCTGAAACAGGAAGCGAATCAAGTCATGGTGTCGATAGCGTGGCCCATAGACGACTATCCCAACCATGATTGGGGCCAATATGGCGTTGATGATGATTAGCACATCTACTCGAAACATTTGTGAATTTTTCTCCAACCAAAAAGCATGCAGTGTAGAACTGGAACAATTCCCACGAGAGCGTTGTTCCATGATCTATAGGTCCAGAATTTGAACATTACATCAGCATAAGTGTGTGCCCGTGCTCCATGTCAAGCATCTGCAATTCCTTGGTGTTTCTGGGTGCACATCCTATTTAAAAAGGGATTGTTGTTAATGTGTTAGTACAAGAAAACAAAGTGTTAATAAGAAAACTTTCAAAGAAAGAAAATTTAGGTGGCACGTAGTAGTAAATGGTGATCGATCATTCAGCTTGATTAGAAAGAAAACATTAGGTAAGAGGTCTTTTACAACACAAGATAATACGACCCTGTTGTAGTACAGTAGTATTACCGGTTTTTCCTATGGGTAAAATGGTAATTTTTCTCAAAATATATTATCTAAAAAATTTCCTCCAGCTGCTCATTAAGTCGAGACGCACTCAATTATATTCGTATATTTCATTTCCTATATTACAACAATACCATTTTACATTTCCGATAATACCCTTATACTACTCATACGATCTATGAATACTACCGTACTACAGCTAAAAAACCTGTAGTATAGAATTAATCTCAACCGTCGGATCCTTACATATATGTCCTTTTCTATTACATACGAGTCCTTTTTCAATCAGTAGTACACGTCGTATTGTGCGTCGTAAAATACCTCTAAGGTAATACTAGCTAACCAAGTACTCAGTTCTTGTAGATTTAATATGTAACAAACTAACAACATTCATAGAGTACGAAGTGTAGGCTAATAAGCGGCCATTTATCTACTGGGTGCGCCACATTCCATCAAATAGCGTTTTTTACAACACTGAAAAAAGTTCATTTATTTGACCTTTTCCTTATCACGGTACTAAAGATACATACTCCATATGTACAAAATTATAATTTATGTGACTTTTTTACTCCAAATTTAACCATTCATATTATTCAAAAAATGCAAAATATCTCATCTTTTATTGTGGTTTTGTTTATTAATAAAATTTCTTAAGATAACTGAAATTTGACTATATTTGTAAGTAAAATTGAAAGAAGATGTGATTGGTGAATAATGAATTGTAGTCCAAATTTGTGCAACTAAATAGGTTCGAACATAGGTATTACGTATGGGCTTGACTTTGGTCATCAAAGAGAGTGACGGACACCCAAAAATGAATGGCCCAGCTAGACAGATCAACTTGGAACCACTAGCTAGGCCGATCATCGTAGCCCATTCGGTCCCCGATGGACATGACAATTTGTCAAGTTCTACAAATGCCCTCAATTTGTCAAGAAGATGGACAAAGGCGCAAAGAAGAAGTTGAACCCCACCATCAAGAGCTCCCTCATCTACACCAAGCCCAACCGCAAGAACAAGACCAAGAGCAACACCTACGTCATCAAGAAGAAGGCTAATGGCAAGGTGGTTGCACACACGGTTGGAAAGATGAAGGAGGAGCGGGGTTGGAACTAACCCATTTGGGTGCCCAAGGAAGTCATCACCAACATGAAGGGGCCTCAAATGGTTTGGGTTCCAAAGGCCACTTGAAGGTCTTGAGATCGGGACTTGGGAGGCTTGGCACAAAGAAGATGTGAAGGTTCAAGCCTAAAAGCCAAGCTTGCAAGTTGGACATGTGTTGCCCAAGTTCCTCGGTTGAGGTATTGGAAACTAGAACCAATCTTATGTATCATTGTAGCTCCATTGCCTTGTTTAGGTTGCATTTGTTGCAATTCTTACATATGGTAGGTTGCTTGTGTCATGTACTAACCCATGAGCAACCTACATGGTTTGATTAGTGTGTAGGAAAGCTACACTTGTTCTTTCATGGTGCATGTTTTCAATTATATCTCTTTGCATCATGAGCAAGCTATAGGGTTAGCTTCCCTTTTGTTGTCATAAACAATGTGCATACATTTGGTTGGTGATTCAAACACTAAATGCACACATTTAGGGGGAGCTTATCATATGGTTTGGTTATGGGACTAACATTGTTTCAAGCTTATCTTATGTAATCCCTTGGTGATGCGTTCCAGTGTGGTGTTTCATTTTAAGAGAATGCTATTTCACTCTCAATGTGATCTAACATCTCTAAAAGAGTGAATATAGCAATATGAGCTTCATGCTATTAAGTCATGTCCTTGCAAGTTTATGTCTCTATATAAGTTCAAAGGCAATGTACTCATACATTCCTAATCCTTGTGGTACCCCAAGTGTCTTCTTAGCAAGCTTCTTTCAAGTGGTGTCACCTCTAGTGATATCATTTCCAAGTGTCTCATCTCAATGTTGTGCCAACAAGGTAGAGAGGAACATCCCCCAGAGGTATGCAATGATCAAAAGATTACAAGTGATATCTACAAGTGGTAATGTAGCAAGAACCCATTTGTCTTATCTCTTGTCCTTTAAGCTACCTCCTTGCATGATATGCTCTAAGCTTCCTTGCCTTACAAGTTTGTAGTTGTGCACTTGATTTTCACATTATCTTTTTGTGTACACACTTAGGGGGAGCTTAGTTTGTATCATGCTAGTCTCATGGTTCATGCGGCTTTCTCCCTTGTATTTAACATTTCTCTTTGAGCTATGTTTGCTAGGACTTCCTAGTTTCCATGGAGACATTTTGTTTTGGGATCTTTTTGGAGATTTTATTCCAAAGGGGGAGAATGTGGGACCAAAGCAAGCTAGTGTTTCCAAAGTGGGAAGAGGCAAGCTATGTGTGAACATAGGAAGAGAAGATCAAAAAGGGGGAAGTTTGATCTAGGGGGGAGTTTGGATGACGGTAAGCATCCAAGCAAGTGTAAGTGGTACTAACTTTGTAAATTTTTGAACAATTATGCTTGCTTTGCTTGTGTTGTCATAAATCACCAAAACGGGGGAGATTGTAGCGAACATGGCCCCATATGCCATTAGTTCGAGTTTGATTTTGGTGATTCATGATAACATGATCAATGGGACTAACATATTGTTTAGCATGTCTTTGTAGACATTTCTAGCTCCCAAGGATGTAAAAATACCACATGCCAAATTGAGAAGATAGTCTATTTTTCAAAGGTCAAAATCAAAAAAGAAAAGAAAAAGAAAGGACATCGTCGGATGAACCGACGGTACCTAGATAGCAAGCGTCGGTGCAATCGTCGGACGAGTTGGTACACTGGGTGAAAACTGAGGCACTGTCGGATGAACCGGCAGTCTATTTCTAGTTGCGTCGGACGAGTTGTAGAGAAGAAGAAGCGAAGATAGTAGCACCGGATGATCCAACGGTCTACCGTCGGTCTATCTGACGCTTAGTTTGAATCAATACAGAGACGCGCCAAGACGAGGCCTTCAGCACCGGATGAACCGATGTCATGATCAGAGGAAGCGTCGGTCTATCCGACGGTTACGAAGATGCATATAGCAAGGGTTTGGCGAAGCGTCCTTCAGCGCCGGATGAACCGACGCACTGTCGGTGCATAGCGTCGGAGAAGTTCTGCCAGAGAACCTCAACGGCTAAGTGACATGGGAGGGGCACCGGATCAACCGATGCTCCTGAAAAGTAGGCGTTGGTTCATCCGACGGTCAACTTTTCAAAGAGTCGTTAGTCAACGGCTAGCTGAGTGCCTTGGGCTATTTATACCCCCTCCACTCACCCATTTGAGGTTGCTGGATTGTGTGGAAGTGCAGAGGAGTTCAAGACACCTAGAAGATCATATCCAATCCATCCAAGTGCTTAATTGCTCATCCTTGGACTTGCATACGCTTAGTGTATGTGCTTAGTGCTAGGCTTAGCTTATAGCTGAGTGAGTGCAAGGTTGTGCCAACCTTGTGAGGTGATTTTTGAGTGAATCAAGGTGTACAAGGTTCGTCGGAAGCCTTGGGGCCTAAGTGGCTCACCGGCAATCGTCATCGACCCTCCGTCTTGGTGTGGAGTGGCGAGGACACTTTGTGCGGGGACGTGGAGACACCCTTCCTTGGTGGAGAAGCTCCTTAGTGGAGGCGGCATCAAGGTGACCAAGGGAGCTTGGCAAGTGCCTAAGTGGCTAGCCTTTGTGGCGAGTCAAGTGGTGCTCTTGGGAGAGACTTGGTGACCGGGAAGCAATACTCTTATGTGAGTGCTTCAACAACGTGGACTAGGGGTGGCTTGGTGCCTACCGATACCACGGGACAAATTGCGTGTCAAGAGTTTGCATCCTCTCATCCCCTTTACATTTCCGCATTTACTCTATTGCAATCTTTGCTTGCCTTTACTTTTCTAGAGTAGTATCATGCTAGGATTGGCTATAGGTTGCAAACCTTGTTTTGGGATGGGAGTTTCACACTAGAACAACCCTAGTTGCGCATCTAGATAATATGTTCTAGTTTA
Source organism: Cenchrus americanus (assembly GCA_947561735.1). Taxonomy (NCBI): domain Eukaryota; kingdom Viridiplantae; phylum Streptophyta; class Magnoliopsida; order Poales; family Poaceae; genus Cenchrus; species Cenchrus americanus. Next base: position 225,975,203 of record OX387245.1, on the reverse strand, counting down.
TCTTTGTGTAAAATTAGTGAAGCCATAGGTAAAGGTTTTTAGTTTGCCTAATTCACCCTCCCCCCTCTTAGGCTACGAGCATCCGATTCCTTATACGAGGACGTGGTGGTGTGATATTTCATCATCTCTGTTGGTGTGACTGATCTCCAGCGTTTTTCAACTCCTATATTTGCAAATCAAGACGAGTAAGATCATGGGGAGAAGTATATACTTATCCCAAAGGGTCAAAGTATGATCTTGATATGTAATCACTGTCTCGTGATCCTAACATTGTCGAAAAAAGGAATAGGTTGGCCTTGCCTTGGATGAAGTCCTAGAAAAGAAATCCCTTGAACACTAGCACTTTAGGTTCCAGATTGCATATTGGTGTCTAAGCTACTCCTCCGATCCCTGCTGATCATTCAGTCGGCTACAGCAACAAACAAGCACCAAACAGTACAAAATGAGCTCCAATAAGGATGAAACTAGCTGAAATGAATATATTACGATTTTAAAACAGCTTATGAAGAAATCATTGATACTCAAAGTTGAAACAGAAGAGATATGGAGTTGAAATTTTAGAAGATAGCTTTCGATGATTTGGTTTTTTTTTTATGTTTGAAAAATGAATGAGTCGTTAATGTGTGTCGGTGTGGGGTTAGGTGAACGACCAACAATTGACTTGCTCGACTAGTCTGTCAGCTACTGACATGGTGTTGTACTGTTTCGTGGGCTCGCGGTTTTGGGGGTCTTTTTAGTGATGTGGTTGTAGCTGAAACGGTTGCGGCTTTGTTGATTAAGTGGAATGGCTTATATAGTGGAGCTGAGGTCGTTTTAGAAAATGTTTTGACAAAATGACTTCTCGATAACAATATGGGTAATTTTATTGTCAATTAATACTTGAAAGGGGAGGAAAAGCCACTTTTTTGCTTCTTGTTTTTTGTTGTAAACCGTTTTGTGGCTTTCTTGGCTTTGTTGGTGAAACAGTTTTTTAAAGTTGCCTATTTGGTAGGGTTTCAAAAACTAGTGGAGAAACCCTGCCAAAAAGCACCCTCGGAGTGGTGGAAGAGTTTGTGAAACTGCTAAGGAGGGGAGTTAATGGAAGGGCAGGGAAGGTCACGGTGGAGCTCGGCCTTTGGCTTACCTCGCGCAGAAGCAGCTGGCTCGCGGAGAAACAGCAAGTGAGTAGTACGGAGTAGGGGAGCCCTGGGCAGCTCTATGTGGTCTTGCTAACATAAGGCTGTCAACGCTATTTATAGCAGTCTGAGTGTTGGTAATAATAAGGCAGCGACCTGAGCACTGAGCTGGGCGGTCAGGTAGGGCAGCAGAATCGTGTTCTCTCTTTTTTCCCCCCTTTAGCCACTGAAGAATCATATTCGACTCCGCATGGATGGCAGGTGAGACGAATAATTTGGCTTCGCAGCGCACGTTACCTATAACAAAAGGCCGCGACAGAGTGCGTGAAGTATGGAGGCACAGAAGTGCATTTGTGTATCCGGTAGCAGGATGGTAATGTATTTATTTCCTTCGTTCATTCTTCACAATCCAACTCAATTCTAATTGGTATTAGCTTACAATAATATATAGTACCCCTCTTTATCGAAATATTTGTCGCTACTGACTTTTTTTACCACTATCATTGGTCTTATTCCGTAAGGTATTGTAAATATGGGTAAGCCAAGCTTAAATTAATAAAGCATGTAGCAAAATAAATAGATGATACTTGCATAATTTTTTGAATAGAACCAATAGTCAAAGATTTAAAAAAAAGTCAATAGCGACAAGGATTTCGATACAAAGAGAGTATTACGGTTCAATTTTTATTGAGTCCGACCTTTAATTTTGATAGGTTAAATTACAGGGTCATTTGCTTGCCACCCCACGGTAGCCCCAGCTAAGTTAACGCAGACGCACATATTATGGTGCATTGGCGAGATCATCTTTACAAGACCTAAAGTGGGGGGATTTTTGCCCCCACATTGAGCCACGTCATCAACAAAACGAGAGCCGTCGGATCGTGCGTGGATGGCTCGGATCATCCACAGTGCTTCGTTTCATGCGGGACCCACAATATGTTTAGGTGGGACCCACGTGCGGGACCCACATGGATTCATGAGATATTCGTATGGGACCCACATTAGGTGGGACCCACACATTTTTATTTTGTGGGACCCACAATTTTATTGTGGGATTCATGATTAAAAATTTATGTTAACTTATTCCTGATCCCATTTTAAATTATATTATTCATTATTTTCCATCAGATTTTGTTAATTAACAAATGACTTCTCAAATTATATTATTCAATCAATATTTCCATCGAACTCGGTGTTCTAACTTATTTAAGAACAAGTGCTCTCAAAACCATATATTTACATAATTATATATAATATTTTACGAACTTCTTATTTATTTTATTTACACAAAATTATGATGTGTGAGCCTATGTAGTATGTAATTCGGCCATCACCCGGGTAATTTTACAAAGACCCCCTCGAACTTTGTGAAAATATTATTTGAAAAACCACCTCTCGGGTTTTGTGGAAATCACCTTGAGTTTTGAAGGAATGCCAACGGGGTTGTCACTTTTACAAAGACACCCTAAAACTTTATCAAAATTAATATGTAGTTCGGCCCACAAAGATAATTTTATGGAAACCCCCTCAAACTTTGCAAAAATATATTTTCATTCTAACCGCCTCTCAAACAACTCCTTTACGAAACCCCCTATAGAGCTTTGAAGGAATGCTAAGAGGGTCGCTAATTATATAGAACCCACTCAAACTTTATCGAAAATAAACAAGTAGTCCAACCACATTTTAATTAAGCCCCTCAAATTTAAAAAACTAACATTTCTTTAAGCCACCTATTAGAAAATTTGACGACATCAACCTCGCTCAAACCACCTCTCATGTAATTTTATTATAATAATTAACCCGCGATCCATGCATCTCCAACAAACTTGAACTTTACAGAAGTAATATATGGTCCACACACTTTTATGGAAAAGAACATAAATTATCTACAAATCTAACCACAACTCCAAATTTTGCAGAAAAGTCCCCTAACTCTATCATAATGAATCCATAGTCCCTTCTTTTTAACTAAGAAATAGCATAAACTCTTAAGGAGTTAGCCGAGAACCTAAAATGTTGTAAAATATCCACAACCTTCCTACCAATCACTCGGGCTACATGTCATGGAGCGGCAACGCCGCGCCGCCTTTCTAGTTTATCCCATTCTTTTGTATGTTGGGTGTATTTTTTCACATGCGTATCTGCACCCATGGTACATAACGCAGTGTAGAAAAACACGACTGAAAATGTTCTTAGTACCGTTGCATTCTCCCTCGTGTGCTCTATTTAAAAATACTTTAATTGTCTGATATTTTTATAGTCATTACCTAATTTTAATTTAACTTTCGTAAGCAAGAAAATTATGGTAATAATTGAAATGGGTAGTACAGCCTAAGTATCAGCTTCTCAATACCGAGTACCACCACCTCACACACTCAGTAGTCAATACCATAAAGTGATACATCTTTTTTCCTCAATAATTTACGCAAGGTTTAAGCCGATATTTATGTGCTGTAGAGCTCGACGGAGAAGGTGCTCGTGAACATGCTGCATCGCTGACATTTGCTTGCTAGATCTAATGAGAACACGGTGCACCGCTGCGATTTTGTTTTGTACATCTAGATTTATCCCAAATAGTTTGTACACTGCTCTCTGATTTGTATACAAAGTATCATGTATATTATCAGAAAGAATTCGAGTCTCTTTATACAATGTAGGAATCTCTAATAAATGTAGTAATAGGCAAAACATAGGAATTGGGTTGCATGGCGTGTGCAATCCTATAGGATTTGAGAGTTATAGTAAAGTTTGTAATAGAGAGTGATTGGATGCACACAGAAAAAAATTTCTCCAAATAAAAATTTTCAAATCCTATAGGGTAGAGAATATAGGAGAAGAGAGATATACACCAAGAAATATTTCCAAGAGATTGGACCTCTTGTTAGATTTCCTCCAAAAATCTTATGGAACACGCCATTCCTTAGGCATTTCACAGGATCGGTAGGAATGCAGTCCTAATGTGGTCTTTGGTTCGGGAATAAAAAATTTTGCACACACTTTTGAGCACTAACTAGGAGTATTAAATAAAGTTTGTTCACAAAACTACCTGCACAACCCCTGAGCTAATTCGCGCGACGAATCTAATGAGATCTTGGACCCATGTAGATGATTGTTACTATAACATTAGTATAGCAAATCATGGATTAATTAGGCTCATCAGATTTGTCACGCAAAGTTGTACTCATCTATGAATTTTTTTTTTTGCAAATAGACTTTACTTACTACTCTATACATGCAAGATTCCCTGGGTGAAAAAAATTGCACCTAGGGAATGAACCAAACATGTTGTTTATTGCAAAGGCCTTGAAAGGTTTATTTTTTTTAAAAAAAAGACCTTGAAAGGAAAGTTTCCTGCTGGATCCAAATCCGCTAAAATTCCTACACTTTTCCTTTGTTCCAAAGGGGGCTTCACCGCTTCATCAATGAGAAAACGTGTGAAGAAAAGGGAAGAAGCATCAACCCAGAAATATGATGGCCACCCTGATGGCTTCGTTGTGGAGGAAAAGTGAGAGGCTTAAGACTGCCTCCAACAATCACCCTATCCCCTGCTGCATCTGCAAAATGAGGCACCACTAATCCCCTCAACCCCATCTGCATTTTCAGTAAAGGCCTCCTCGTTCCCCTCCCACGGGGATTCTCTCTCCTTTCCCCTTTGCAACCGTCTGCGGGCCCCTCCACCTCTGCCTCTCCTCCGCTCGGGCTAGTGACGCCCCTCCCCTGCTCCCTCCCTCCTCGCTGCGAATGCGCCGCCTCCCGGCTCCCCAGCCCATCGGAGGAGAGCAGAGGCCCGCGAGCAGATCCGAGGCAGCAGCGCGGCCTCCACCCGCCGACGGCGCGGGTGGAGTTCGTAGATCGAGGATGCCCCGCGGTGGAACTCCACCGATCCGGAGCAACGACGCGGAGGAGGTGCCCCAGGTCCGGTCTGACGTCGAGCTCGAGCTGGCCCCTCCCGGTCCGGTGATGCCCAGGCGGCGGAGAAGGGGTTGAGGAGGTGCGGATGGCGACGCACGCAACCTCCTTGAGCTCTTCCCGCGACAACGACGCCTCCTGCTCCGTCCGACGGCCTCTGTCTCCTCCTCCGACACCTTGCCACCGCGGTGGGTCCCGGCGAGTGGCGGCCGCCCGGCGAGGGCACGCGCACGCCTCCTTCTCCACCCCCGCCGGCGGCCCTGAGGAGGAAGGGACGCGATGTGGGGAGAGCTTGGGCGGTGGCGGTAGGACTCCTCGCCGCACCGTTTACCTCGCCTCGCCACCGGTAGCTGGGAAGCGGAGGGAGGCACTGGATCTGGTCAGGGAAGCGGCGGCGACGAGAGGAGCGCGGCAGCCAACTGCTAGCCGCGATGCGCGAAGGGAACTGCAACCTCCGCTAGAAGCAGGTCTCATTTGCGGTGGATTTTTTCTCTCTCTTTGGCGCAGATGGAGTCTTTGGGATGCAGATTCGCATTGCTTGCTGGAGACAGTCTAACAGCATGAGATCCACAGGCCTCCCCCGTGGGGGATCTAAGTTTACGGGCGCCCGTTAGGATGCCTGCGTCCGGTCGATCTCCCCGACAGGGTTAAACTTTCCTTTTTTCTTATCCCTGCACGGCCGCGCCCCATTCCTTTTTCAACAATGGACGGTTGGTCCCGACCGGCACGGGGTTCCCACTCGCACGCCCACGTGCCATGGCATGGTCGCGGAAAAAATTGAACAAAAAGTACAAAAACAAAAAAGTAACAACACAATTATAATAAAATTTGTAAAAAGTTATTTAGAAAAAATCTTGAAAAAAATTTCTGGAAAAACGTATGCATAAAACGTTTCAAAAAATTAAGCGCAAAAACTGTAAAGAAACGTTTTGAAAAAAATTTACTTTCAACAAAAAAAGTTTTGAAAAAAATGAATAAAAATTTGTTCATAATATTTTATGAAAGTTTAAGGATAAGTTTTTATGAAATTAAATAAATTTATATAAAAATGAGAAAAGAAAAGGGAAAGTTTTTGAAAACAAACATTTTCAGATAAAATTTTGAGGAAACATTGCCGAAAAAATATGAAAAATTTTGCATGAAATTTTTTATGAAAGTTTAAGGATAACTTTTCATAAATTCTTTTATAAATTAATTTACAGAAAAATATGAGAAAAGAAAAGGGAAAGTTTTTAAAAACATTAGGGACAAAATTTTGAGAAAATGTAGCCCAAAAAGAATATGAAAAAATTGCAAGAAAAAAGAAATAGAAATTTTGTGGTAAGATTTTTGCTGACTCGCGGCTGGGCTTGGCTCCTACGACTGCGAGGGGGAGGCCGCCGCTCGCCTTTGCCCGGCGCCGCCGCTCCCGCTAGGGAGCTCGCCGTGGTCCGGCCCAGCCCGCTCCCCGCGGGTACATCGTCGTTGCCTGGTATGTCGCCGCCAGGGCCCCTGCTCACCGCCTCGCCGGGGCACCTTCCTGCTGGTCTGCAGCGGCTGCCGCACGCGGATCTCCCCCGCCAGGGAAGCTAGGAAGGTGCCTCTGTTGGATTTGAGGGAGGATGAATGGAGAGAGAAGTACCGGAGTGAAGGAAGCATGCATTTGACCGCGAGGTGAGGAGTAGGTACGCATTATTACAGCAGGGTCCACCCACGTGAAGTGAGTGCCGCGATCGACCGTGCAGCCGTGAACTTCCGGATGGCTGCAAACTCAACATTGCACTCCCCCGTACCGTGCTTCACGCCGGATTCGCCAGTGTGTGCAAAGGGTACTGCATCTGCAAAATGAGCAACTGGCGCATGCGCGCGGCTCCGGCAAGAATCGCCGCGGCCCCCGTTCGCATTTTGCGCGTGCCGCAGCCGCCGCGTACCCCCATATCTGGTGGTTCTCTCTCCTTTCTTCATCCCTCTCCCACCCGTCATCCTCGCTCGCGCCATCCCACAGAAGGGGTAGGACGGAGCGCCGACGAGGAGCAAGCTCAGCAGGAGGCCGGAGGAGTCCGAGGAGGAAGACCTGCCGCCCGCTCAGCACAGCCTTGACCTCACTGCCGCCCGGCGAGACTCCACCGCCACGGCCTCGACCTCACCTCTTCTCTGCCCGACACGCCGCACAGAGGACACGGAAGGAGGAGCTCGCGCCCGCGCCCGCCGAGCTCCACCTCTGTCGCGTGCCCTTCCTCAATGGCCCCAGGCTCGAAGTCGCGCGGGATCCAACTCCTGACGCCGCCGGGGAGGACGAGCATGGGAGGTCAACGCCGCCGTCCCCCGCTGTGCTCGCCATGGAGTCGTCGTCGATCCGCCATGGAGGCCTCGCCGTCTTCGTCGATCCGCCGCGGGGCCTGTTGTCAAGGCCCGCTGCCGTGGAGGCCTCTTCATCGATCCGCCGCGGGGCACTAAAGAGCAGGGAGGTGGAGCCCGAGGTGTCGATGCGCCGGCAACGCCCCTCGCCCGAGGACAACAACAATCCGCCGGAAGGGGCCCTACCTGGCTGCCTCCTTCGGTCCTGCACCGCCTCTTCGCCAAGCTCCACCTCGCCGCCCCTGATTCAAGCTCGTGGCCTCTTGAGCGCGGTCGTCGGGGTCGATTCGTGACCTCTGGAGCGCAGCGGCCGCCGACGAGGAGCTCAAGGCCGGATCTCGCGCCTGGCCGGAGCTCGAGGCTCGAGAGGAGAAGACGACGGCCCGAGAGGAGGAGGAGGCGGCAGGCGGGGGAGGAAGCGGGCAGAGGAAGAGGGAGCAGGGGGTGGCGCGGTGGTTGTTGGGATGCGGGAGAGATGCGCGAAACCGCTGGAAGGGGTGATTTTTTTGCGTGTGACTTCCTTCTCTCTCCTTTTCTCACATGACGATTTTGCTGATGGGGATGCCCTCTATTGCTTGAGACAGTCTGACATCGCACCTCATGCCATGGGGTCACTGCGGCACCATGCATGGACCAGGCCTCCCAGATCATATTCTTGCTAGATGCTCATCAGCTTCCTGATCGATCATATGGCGCGCGCGTGCTCTTCTTCCTGGACAGGTGATGGGCGCAGCTCTGCTGGCCGGCCCGGGTCCAGCAGCCGGAAGCGGTAGCTCAGTTCGATGATCGCCTTCACCATGTCGCCGTCGTCCTCCCCCCATCATCTCCTTGACGATCCGCCCCGACGGTGTGTCCAGGATGTCGACGAGGCCTTCACACCCCACCCCAAACCGTCGGCGCGCGGCAGGCGATGACGTAGGTTTCCTGGCTGTGGTGGTGGGCGGCGTGCGGGGCGACAAACCACGGTCGGAAATGAAGGACCGCCACGCCCGGCACACGACGCGGAGGCGGCAGAGCGGCCTGCCGGGGAGGAGCAGCACGGCAGCACGGCCTGACGTGGTGAAGAACTGCGGCGACGGAGGCGGCGAGATGGGCCGCGTGGGTGTTTCGCCCTTCTTTTATCAGCTGGCCCATACAAATGGACATGTTAGTCCAGCGTGCTTCTGGCCCAATTATAGCGCTTCATCTGCTTCCAAAGCACATGTATTGCATTTTCCTATCCTCTGCTATATGTGACACTATATGTGAGATGGTGGATGAAACAATCTTTTTTGGCCACATGGCTAGATCAAAATTTACATTCAGACAAGCAGCAGTAGGGGCAGATGTCCACAAAAAAGAATATGCGCAAGTGACCAATTTTGGAATGAAATGTGCACAATCTGAAGCTCAAACTGACAGCATTAAGACAAAATACATTACAACCTTAAGCTCAAACTATATTGATGGTGCAGAGGTGCTACTATGCTAATAGAGTAATAGGCAATAGCATTACAAAATAGTGAGAGTTTATTAGAGTGATAGAGAATATAAAACTAACATAGGACAACATTTTCACCAAGGACCGTCTTTGATTGTAAATTGTGACTGCAAAGTCGATCTTGTTAACTACTGGCACCATTTGCCAAGCTCAATACGCTTCCGGCGTACAAACCAACTGCAACACAAGGTCCAAGCTCCGCCACATCTGTAGAACTGCTTGTCCTGGGATCGTAAATTTTCAGCGATCCCCTGTTTCCGAGATGAACAAGCACTATCCTGCCGTCATCCAACACCAGCAAAGGGCGAACCGTGTGTTCGCCATGCTGGTAACTGATACTGAGCTGCAAGACATGCTTCTTGACCCATAACCCCTTCTCTTCATCCATCAGGAACCACAGGTCCATGGAGGAGGGGAATACGCGATGTGTCATGACTAAGCTGCCGTTCATGGCAGCCAGTGAGAACTCACCCCAATCCAAGTGGTTGATGGGGTGCCCGCCGACATCGTCGGCGAGGCTACTACTTACCGGCCCCCTGATCGTCGGCCTCCATTGCTCTGTCCCGAGGTCGAATGATGCTATGCGGTCAGGCATGACATCCTGGCCCTGAACGAACTCGCTTGAGAAGAAGTACACCATCTGGTCGATGGCCGTCCATGTGCCGAACCCGACGATGTGTGCAGGAGCCATCGCCTTGCGCCACCGGCCACGGCCGCTGTTGCAGCCGCCGTCGAGAGTGATGATCTCGTAGAGCTGGCGAGCCATGCCGGGGAATAAGTCGAGCACGCGGAGCACCTTGCGCTCGCCCGTGGAGGCGACCTGCCCGAGCGCGATCATGGCCGTGTGGTGGCTGACGTCCCGCTCGTGCGCCGCGTGCTCCTCCGCCAGTCCCCGAGGCAGGGCGCGTGCGGCAGCGCCGGCGGCGGCGGCAGACGGGTCCAGCAGCCGGCAGTTCACGCCGGCGCCTTCCGCGACGCAGACGAGGCCGATCCCCGTGGACGCCACCCACTCGTTCCCCGTCGTCGGCGTCGTCGTCTCGCCGACGCCGGGCGCCGGAGCTGGAGCGCGGACGCGCCAGACGACGCGGCCGGAGAGGTCGAGGATTTCGCAGAGGACGCCGTTGCTGCTCGTGTGCGTCGCGTAGCCGGCGACGACGAGGGGCTCGGCGTGGCGCGCGGCGTGCGCGACGACGAAGGCCGGGTCGGAGAGGAGGGAGCGCCACGGCCGGCACACGGCGCGCAGGCGGCAGAGATCCCTGCCCGGGACGCGGAGCAGGATCTCGTATACGGCGTCCGGGGGCAGGTCGCCGCCGGCCAGGGTGAGGACGACGCGCGCTTCTGCAACAAACCGCCCGGCGCCGGCGCACAGCTTCGACGACGCCATGATTCCTTGGAGACTGGAAAGGAAAGAAGAGCAGAGGTGGCGGCAGCCGGCAGGACTGGGGTGGAGTGGACCGGCACCGGCTTGGGTTTGTCATTTGTGTGGACGACGACGCTGCCTGTCAACTGTCATCCACATCTCGGAAGGTACTACGAAATGGGTATACCACATAAAAGATCACGTGCTACATTTTCTGCTAAGAGAACACAGAGTTTCGAGAAATTTGTTTAGGTACGTTTCGAAGTATATTAGAGATATCAAATGTAAATTAATTACAAAATAACTTACACGAACAGACGGGAAATCGCGAGATCAGGGGCGGAGCTAGCCTTTGTCATTGGGGCCCGGCGACCCCAAAGAAATTCTGTAAAACCAGTAAAAAGCTACTGTTCACCATTGTTCGCCCCTGCGCGAGATGAATTCATTAAGGCTGAATATGTTATTAGAAATTATTTACTGTAGCACAGTGTTGTCTAATCATAACAAAATTATACTTGTTAGATTCATGTCGAAAAATTAGGAGGGTTATGAGCGAAAGGGCATGTAGCCTAGTGGTTACAAGAGCCCCGGTAGCACCTCATGTCATGGGTTCGACTCCCCGTGGGAGCGAATTTCTCAGGATTTAACGGTGTTTGTCCTTTCAGTGGTAGGCGACGTTCCCGTCGACAGCGAGGTGCCTCTGGTGACTTCGTCAATCTTGAGGATTTGCCGGCGCAGTCTTCGAAGATGCTCTTAGGGGTAGGGTTTGCGTGCGTGTATTCATAGGGATGAGTGTGTGTATGTCGTGAGTGTCTCCGATGTATTGTGTAATTTGCAACAAAAATTAGGAGGGTTATGAAATATGTTTTGTCAGCAACTCTCATTTAATACTTCTAATTACTGTCCGAAATTGATGGAGAAATTTTTGGGAACTAAACAGTGTAGCTTGCAAAAAAATTTAGGTGGGTTATGAAATATGTTTCATCAGCAACTCTCATTTAATATTTCTAATTAGTGTCCGAAAATTGATGGAGAAATTTTTGGGAACTAAACAGTGTAGCAGCTTTGTTTAGTTCTCTAAAAATTCACCAACTACCCATCACATCGATCTTCGAATACTAGTTACGAGTTTTAAATGTGGATTAGTGACAAAACACATTCCACAACACACCAACCTTATTTTTCAAGATGAATCTAACTAGTCCAATTATGTCATGATTAGATAAGAGTGTCAATGTTTTTCTAAACGCTAAACGGTAAACAGTCAGTCACCCTCTGTTTAGCGTTTAGACCGTTTAAACGGTGTTTAAATGGCCTAAACGGTTTTGCGTATCAATAATAAAAAAATATATATTTATGTACACAAAATTCAAATATGCTAGGTGGTGTACATATTTGCAATGTAAAAAGTAAGTATTCTACAAAATATTTTTTTGAAAGGAATCTATATTGTACAACACTTCATATACTTACGATTTTAATTGTTTCAATGTTGATTAAATGTTAGGTAGTTGTAATCCTTCTTTGGCTAAACTATGAATTAAATGGCCATTTAATGCATATAATCATGATGAACTTAATTTTGTTTACACAATTTAGACGGTTTTGAACGGTTTAAATGGGTTTAAACAGGTGTTGATAGGTAAAACTCATATGAAGTTTCGATCCGCAAGCGTACGGATCTCCTATGCCCTTCTTCACCTATGGGAGATCCCAAGGTTCTTGTCAACCCAAGGAGCAAGGGGATTAATAGCGTTTAACCCTACACTAATCTAGTTGATTGAAGACTTATGATAGAAAGATTAATCTATAAAGTAAAGACAAACTAACCCTAGATTATGTTAAAGGGAGATTAAAGGTGCATGGATCCTTACTTTCAATATTTTAGCTCAATTTCTAGTGAAATTATCATTACTATGATGGGCAACTAATACAATCAAGAAGTGTACGATACAATTAATTCATGCGAGAAGATTTCACATAGTTCCATCAATAAGGGATATCATGGCCGCTGATTAAGCGATCTCGGATAACGGTGAGAGGCCGACAATCGATTGATTCATAAACCTTGCAAGGTAAACCTAAACACACGGAGCGGTGCCCCACGAGCCGACACCGACCAAACGGTTCCCAAAAATCCTCGGGTTGGGATGATAGCCTACGATCCGGGTACAAGGCTATCCGGAATGCCCCACTCGGTACATCCGGCCTCACACAAGTACCCTCCTCCGGGTTGCAAGCCGGGCAGGAGACGAATCGAGAGTAGTAGTAGTAAAATCCCGTACCGTCTCATTAAGGTACTAGGCTTACCGGTCCCATTCCCGACAAGTGTCTAGTACATTCAAAAGCTTAGCCCACGAAGCCACTGGACCGGAGCCCAAATCCCATGCTCTTACCACATGAGCAATCCATTTAAACATAGGGTGGCTCCATAAAGGAAATCCTATTCTCGCGAGTGACGAACATCACTCGACTTTTACCGGGTCCTTAGAGCATAGCATCTATGACCTAGCATACTAGTAAAGAACATAGGCACCTAAGGATCATGCAACTAAGGTTTCATTCAATTCCTGAACGTAAATGCACATAGAATAACAAAGATAGTTGCATAAATTTAAATAAAACATGGATTAATGAATAAAACCGGGGCTTGCCTTCGTTAGCACAAGCAGTTAATCGATCTTCCGGACTTTGGCCCGGGTCTTGCTCTACGGTGACGTAGTGCACGTCTCCTCCAGCTCCCTCGTTCACGTCCTCTGGCAAGAGCGTGTAACTACCGTCGTGAATTTCTACACGCAGGATGCAAATGCAAGACTTGAGTGACCAATTGACTTAATTAATCCCAAAACAACTTGTGACAACCCTGGGGTGCATGTTTGAACACATTCACCTAGATAATAAATACATTCAGCATACTCTTCCTATAAAGGGACAATATGCAATGCTTTCTTATCTAGACTTTTCAATAGTGACTGTGTACATATATATAAATAAATAAATGTAATTCACATAATAAACAGTAGCAACAGCTACAAGTGGCACAGGGTTGGTCATCTTCACTTTTAAAGTAGCATTTAAACATCACTCACTTAAAGTAAACACAAAAGACTATATGACACTTCTCATGATGGTGAATACCTGCACATCTATAAAAGAATATTACATTTAATTACCAACAGCAAGGAAATTTACTCTTGATACCATCATTTTACTTCCCTAGCTCATTCCCTTGACTTATACACAAAGGATGCATTTTTCCTATTTTTCCCTTTACTAGATTAATCTGATTTGCACTCTTTTAATCCATTAAATCTAGATCAAACTGATCCAGCAGCACCCACTGGTTCTAATGACCAGGAGCACTCTCTTGGACAGCAAGGAAATGATTTATGTACCACTGAATTTAATATACAAGAATTAAAGACATTACTAGCTAGCAATTAGAGGATGAACCCATATTAAAATAAATGTAACAGAATTGAGTCCAAGCTTTCTCCTACACAGGCTTTGGTCCAAAACAAGCCCAAAGAACTAACAAACACACATATAGCCCTTATGAAACATGCTACACATATTTATGATTAAAAACAGGCATAAATGAGGAAATAATATTTCTAACAGAGATAAAATCATGGTGAATTCACCAAGGATGCTTTTTAGCATAACATGACTATAGCCAGAAGTTAGGCTCAAAAACTAATTATATTTTAAGCTACAAAAATCCTCTAGGCAGATTTTTCAATTTCACCAAATGATTTTTATAAAAAGATTCCTTCAGTAACTTTGTGCAATTTTTGACACAGGTTCTACACACACTAGTACTCACAACATATCCAAAGTCTAGCTCAAGAACTTGTGTGGATTTTGCGAATCACGGATCTAGGTATTTTACATTTCTATTTTTCAAGCAAAACGTGTAGCTCAAACGTATATACATATTTGGCGAAAGTTGTAGGTCTTGTTACACTGGGCACAATAAAATTAGGTTTTCTATTTTTGGATTTTCGTATGATTTTATAAGCATTTTACAAGTTCCAGCTGAGAAGCACAAAAGGATAAGAATCTATTTGCTGAAAGCCCCCTGGACTTTTTGGAACCTCACAGTTCTACCCTTGCTTTTAGCCGTTAGGTCCTCGAGTCTACAAATCCCCACAGGGGTGCCCTCGACGGCGGAGGGGGACTCACCGCCGGCGAGGTAGGCTCCGGCCTGGCGAACAAATGACACCCACGGGCGATTCAGCTTACCAGTGACCGATTCGTGTGCTTGGTGGGACCGAAGGCATCGACGGTGAGCGGCGACGGCGAAGCAGGGGTGGCGCTGCCGAGGTCGCTCGAAGTTCGGCGAGGAAAAGGGCGCGGCTGAGCAATGTGCGTCTCACAGGGCTTCAGTGTGACCCAGGGGAGGTGCTACGTGTACCCACTGGCTTGGGGAGCAGGCGGGTGCACGAGCGCGGCGAGGGTTGCCCGGCGGCGGTCGCGGGGGCTCAAATTCCGGCGAGCTAGCGGCTCGGCCTGAGCAACAAACGAAGGGAGGTGCTACTAGGGACCCTAGTGGAGTTAGGAGCAGCACGCGCTTGCGGTGAAAGACGGCCGGAGATAGAGTTCACCGCGGTGGCTTCTATGGCGGACGGCGGTGGCTCGGAGCCCGTGGCGTCGCGCGCGGCGGCGGTCTTGGCTCCATTTATAAACATTCGTGCTTTGGGGAGGGGTTCACAACCTACACGCACGTCAGCCAAGGGTCAAGGCATGGGCACCGAGGGCAGCACGACGAGGCGGAGTACGGCGCCGACGCCATAGGTCGGGCGGCGCAGGTCGGTGCGGCCGGCCGCGCGCGTGAGGCGCGTGGCGCGAGGGGAGTGGGCACGGATGGCGGTTCGCAAGGGTGGTCCCACCACGCGCGGACCGATGGGTGCCGGCCGGCCTCGGCGTGCGTGTACGGCGGCGTGCGGCGGGGAGCCGGCAGGACCGAGCGCGACGTCGCGCGTGCCCGCGTTCCCGCGCGTTCCGATGCCACACAATTCGGGGTAGTCTAGTTCAGGAGGATTTTTCTCGACTTTTTTGAATTGTAGTAGGCAAACCTTTGAATACCAAAGTTGTAGATCTTGCATTTCTCTACAACTTTCATAAAAGGCATAGGGCCTTTTTCTCAACCACTGGTGCACAAATTGGATGCCAAGATGCTGAAATTCTCGGCTCCACTGAACAGTGCCTACAGGCGTTGACCTGCATTTTTCACACATTTCCACTCCAAATTTCAAATGCCACTCAACATGAAAGTTGTGTCCCTCGACAAAACGCACAACTTTTGTATTGGGAGAATTTGAAGTGTTTAGGTGAAATTTGGAGAACGCGGCAAAAGTACCGGTTGACACTGGTGGGTCAAAAGGAGTCAAGGGGTTTTTGAATGGGGTTTTGACCAAGGTTGACTATGGTAGACCAAAAGGGGTCATCAGGGTTTGTCAGTGATGTTTTTGAGGTGATGGCCCAGGCGGACCGTTGTTTGACCAAAGTCAACACTGTTGCTTGGATCATTAGGGTTAGTTTCCCGGCCGAAAACCTGGGGCGTCACAGCCTACCCCCTTAAACAGAATCTCGACCCGAGATTCGACAACAAGATTAGAGTAACTCTTTCTAACAAGATAAGGGTCACAAGATGGAAATATGTACTCACTTACACTTCTAGGTAGCGAGAATTCATATAAGGCAAAAGATACACGGTGCTCTCCTCACTGCCTCAACGCAGTTCATGAGGGAGCGGACGATGGATGTGTACATGGAAAACTAAAAGAAGATAAACTCCGCCGACGATGCAGAGGTACATCGCTACAAGCGTCCAACGGAGGGACTCGAACATCTCCACGAACTGAGGCATGGTCAACGATGGAGTTGGGGTTCTTCTTTCGGTCTTCTTCGAACTTCTTCTGGAGGCGGTCGACGAAGACGGCTAACAGCGTGCTCGGCGGGTGGGCGGAGCAACGGCAGAGATGAGCTAGTAGCGGGTTGGCCAAAACTAGCCGGAGGGAAAAACAAGTGTGGCGACACTGCCGAGCTCAAAAGCAGGCGAGACTTGGCAATGGCAACACCACGGAAGGGTTTTTCCTTTATATATCCCAACGGAACGCAACGGTCAGCCCAACCGACTGAGGTAGGGACTAGCGGAGCGATCCGACGGTTGCCACATGGGGCTTGATACCGGTCGGCCCGTGAGGTCTCGACGACGTGATCGTGGTCGCGGGAAAAGAGATGGCAGGGTGACGCTACGGCGTCGTACCATTGTGGCACTGAAATGAATGGGGTCCAACGGTCCGAAGATCTGACCGTGATTTCTCGAGAAATCTTTGATCCTACCCCTTCAACTTAGCTGGTCACTTGATTTGAATCTAAGAGGCTTGGAGATTAGGCGGAAAGACCAAGTTGAGAAAGAGATGATTACCTTAAAGATTTCTGTGAAGAAAGGGAAGGCTAGTAAACAAATGTGCCATTACATTTGTTCACCAAGATTCCTGAGCTTAGTTCTTAAAGCAACTAAAAAGTGAGGATGGAGTAGGCTTTCATCGTCAAAAGTAACAGTAAGGAGGCATGCTCTCGGATAGAAAGGTTACCCGTGAAGTTAAGCTGACCTTGCTTCACTTGAATCATGGGCTTCTTTTCACGATTGCCCTTAGCTACTCCGGGGTTCGGAGCCTATTGCTCGGTCTTGTTCCTCCTAGGGTTTGGGCATTCATTGGCATAATGCCCAGGTTGCCTACAATTGTAGCAAACACGGGGTGGAAATTCCTTTGGCTTGAAGACTTGTGGCTGAGCCTGGCGGTACTGAAAATTTCCTGAAGGCTTATGTTGGGACAGAGTCATTCTCCAATGGCCTGATGCGGATGATTGGGAAGAACCATGCACATTCTTCTTGACGAAACGAAATTTCTTGCCCGATCCAATTCCCGAAGCAAATTCATTATGCCTCTTCTTCTCCTTTTGTACCTTCATCAAGGCATCCTCTTGCGAGATAGCTTTGTTCACTAACTCATGATAACTGTTTGGCTCTAATAGGTTTAGTCTTTCATACAATTCACTCCTAAGACCATCACGGAAATGTTCCACCTTTTTGGCATCGGTGTCCACGTGATGTTCTCCATATTGACAAAGGCTGTTAAATTTCTGTGCATACTGATACACAGTGTCATCACCTTGCTTAAGAGCAAGCAACTTCCTAACCATGAGTCCTTTTGGGATTTGGTGGTCCTTGAAAGCTCACTTGAATTCCGTCCAAGTAATTTCATGTCCAGCAGGTTGCATTGTCTTAAAGTGCTCCCACCACATTAAAGCTTCACCACGAAGCCGTGTCACACCCGAGCTTTAAAGGCAAAACCGAATGCATTGATCACGTGTGCGCCGGGATCAAGTTACACACACGCTTAGACATTATGAATACCAAAAACAAGCCACACGAATAAAGAGTTATTACAAACCATAGTCTTAAACGAATCTTAAACAAACGAGTTCTCGCGGCGGACAAAATGCCTCCACGGGCGGTACCGACCGAAGACTACGCACACCTAGAACTCCCCGGAAATCTCCCGGAACATCTTCAAAGTTCTCCCGCCTAAGCGGCGAATCCGGTATTGTAGATGCAAGAGAATAAACAAGCGTGAGCACATATCGTACTCAGCAAGGGAAACAACATAACATGCGAGGCCATATGGTGGATGGCTAAGGTTCAAGCACTTTAGCATTTTAGTTGGGCAAGTTTTATTAGCATCCTAATTACTAAAGGTGTAAGTTCATACCAACCCAATTAATAAGATATAAGCATCATAAATAAAGAATAAAACAACAATTTAAACATTAAAGTTCCATAATTTAATCATGTGAGTGTCCAGGCCGCTCTTGACCGTGAGCACGGCTAATCGATTAGTTTAACACTCTGCGAGAGGTTGTACATCTTTACCCACAAGCGGCGTAAAAGCTCCGAAGAACTTTAGACCCAACCATGCGGTGCTTGCAAGACACCATACCACACTTCCGAGGTGTGATTGCATAGGGACACTACATGGCCTTTACAAAGGTTCCCTAGCAAGTTATGACCCACAAGGTCCGGATCAGTTAGCAAGGTATAAAGTCCCCTAGCAGGTCGATACCCCACCATAAAAGAATAACTCACCCAACCCCCTGCTAGAGCGAGTCCATACCCCACGGTACCGCCGATCCCTTGTCCTTATCGGGTAAGACCATCCCAAGCTAAAGTTCCTAATTATTCACCAAGACCATTGCCCATTAGTTCTTGTGGTTGTCTTGTTTTCCGGGTGGTTCTCCATGTTCCGACTACATATTAAAGGTGGTCTTATAAAGTAAAAGATCATAAACGGAACATAGATTAACAAAAGGTAACCAAGTAGATTAACACCAATTCCCGAGTTGAGCATGCTAAGCAATAACTACCACAAGATTAATTTGATTCCCGGTATCAAGGCAAAGGTAGTAAAAGCTAGGCATGATCCTTAATAGGTTCCCATCAAATTAATGCAAACGAAAGATAAAAACGGTGAATTTAGATGCATGTTATGTAGGACAAGCGGGCATGCATCAAGGAATACTTGCCTTCAACAAAGCCTTGCTTGCTCAAACTCTTGCACGACTTGATCTTCAAATCCCTCGAACGAATCGCTCTCTACGGTCCACAATCATTACATACAAGCATACAACAAGAATAAATCATAAACAGTCACCAAACAGATCAAACGGATCTAAACACTAGCATAAAACTAATCTACGCTTCGAGACGAACGCGTGGACATAAAGAACACTAAAATCGGAGCTAAAACGACTAAGTTATGGCTTAGGGAAGGTGTAGGGACTAATCTGTGAAGTTTCGAAAGGTTTTGGGCTAAAATAAAGAAAAAGGACTAAACTGTAAGAAAACTTCTAAGGTGGAAGGGTATTTTTGTAAATATAAGAAACTCGGGGGCTTTTACGCAAAATTGCCGGGGCTGGCGGTGGGTTTGACCTAGTTGACCGGGTCGGGTTGATATAGATCCATTGGATCCGGATCTAAGGGCCGAGGTCGCTTGCGGGTGAAGCGGTGCGGCCGGATTGGATCGGGGGCGTCGGATCTCGATCCGGCGGCCACGGACGCGTGCGTGCGGCGGCGGCGGGCCAAAGCCGGCGGCGGGCCAAAGCCGGCGGCGAGCGGCCGCGGCGGCGCGGGCGGCGGAGCTCGCCGGCGGGACCCAAATCTAGGGTTTTCGGCCACGGATGGGGACGCGGAGGGCACCTACACGACGCGTGCGAACCGGCGGACCGATCTAGGGGCGGCGGCTCGGGCGGAGATGCGGCGGCGCGGGCGGTCGACGCGGCGGCGCGGGGGCGCGGACTCCGGCGAGGTCGCAAGGGTGGCGGGTGCAAGGGGACGACGACGTGTAGCACGGGCGCGATGCTCACCTCCTTGCGCGGCTCGGAGCGATTCCCCGGCGGCGGAAGGACAACGGCGGCGGGATCTCGATGGCGGCGGCGGGAACTCGAGCTAGGGTTCCGGCGAGGGCGCGGCGCAAGAGGCGGCGGGCGGCGGGCGTCTCGGGTAGGCGGTCCGGGGGGCGGCGGCCGGCTTATAAGGGCCGGGGCGGCCCCTTGGCGTGCGCGCCACGCACGGGGAGGCGTGCCCGAGCCGGGACTCGGCGGCGGCGGCGTGGGCGAGTCCCGGTCGGGGACGAGCGCGGGGGAGGGGATGACGTGTGGGCCCGGGCGGTCGGCGGCCGGCGGGCGAGAGGGGGAGCGGCCGGCGGCCGGAGCGGCCGGCCGGGCCGGCCCTAGGCCGGGCCGGCGGTCGGCTAGCCGGGCCGCAAGGCGCGAGCGGGCCGGAAAAAAAAGAAAAAAAACGGCCGCCGGGCTTCTAAGAGTGTCGTGGGCTGAAAGTGAAGAAGGAAAAGGGTAGGGAGGGAAAAAGGTTTAGGAATTTCAGAAAAAGATTCAAACAATGGAATTCAAATTTGAGTTTGAATCCCAAAGCAACCAAAAATAATGCACCAAAGATGAATGCCATAATTAATTCCTATATTTCATTAACTTTATTTTAGAAAAGTTTTAAATGCCTAACAATAAATAAACAACCTTATATTCCTTAGGCAAATAAATGGTTGCTAGCAAATTTTTATAAAACCAAAATTTTAATAAAATTAGGGTGTTACAAGCCGCAAGGCTGCAAATCTAGCCTTGTGCTCCTCAGAACAAGGTAGGACAAATGCAGAGAATTTGGCCTCAATGGCCCTAACCCATGCACCTGCATCAAGGGGTTCTTCTGCTTTGGTGAGAGTTGGGGGCTTCATCCCGATAAACTGGGAATAGGTGGTAACCATTTGTGGTCCATCGTGATTAGCTCCCATTGGAGGTCTCTGGTGCATCTGTTGCGCGATTTGCTGTTGCGTCTGCAAAATCTGGCGCAACACTTCGGTCTGAGCGGCCATGAAAGTCTCCACCGGCGTCATGGGTGGCGGCGGTGGTAGATCACCACTACCCGACACGTCAAAACCGTTGGGGGTGCTACGTGTCGATCCGACCATCTGAAAAGTTGAGTTCTCATTAAACACATATTCATAAGCTTGCTCACATACAATCAACAAGTAGAATATGCACGACGAAAACTCATTCATAGCAAACTTTCGGAATCGGACAGCACGGCGGTCATAAGCATAAATTTCATATCTCCTTGCTTATACACCGAAAAATTCTCATTTTTGATCAGTGGATGCAGGATTTCATAAGCTCCGATGTTGGTACTCAACTCCGAGTCAAATTCCAACATCATCATGCCCGAAGAATTCCGTAACCGAGATTCTTCCTAGCTGTTTTCACAGAAGGCCGAGGTGTACGTAACTTACCATACTCTCGGTACGCACATGCAAACATGATAAAAATCAGTGAGCAAGATTCCCACAACATTTGACATAAGTTGATATCCAACACATGGTCCAAGTTGATCATAGCCAACGTCATTACAAGATCCATTCTACAACACATTACTTTATTGAAAGCGTAACCAACATCAACTAGTTAACAATCTGGCCGAGGTTCACTCAAGTGAAGCAGTCCAGTCTCCACTCCAGATTCTCCTTGGATCTCTTCGGGATCTTCTTCCTCTTCTGGATTAGGAGGTGGAGCTGCTACAGCTTCTAGTTGATTCTCTAAGTCAAGCATATATTGGTCATTATGCTGCAACAAGAAATTCTGTTCATGAATGACTTCGCTCAATTCTTGTATTGTTGTTTTATCCTTCCTTCTTTTCTTCTTAAGACTGGCTATCGTTGCTCGAGCTTCCTTCAACTCTTGGGTGATAGATCCTGCACCATTAACTTGTTGTCTATAAATCTGGTGCCTATAGAACATGCTTTCCCCAACCATCGCTTGATAGGTGTCAAACATAGCTTTGGAGAAACGGATCGAGGTGTCAAGTTCAGGACTATAGTGATCGCTCTGAGCGGAAAGAAAAGCTTCGCGCTCAATCCCATGTCCGGAATGTTGCTTAGGCAAAGGAATCACCTTGGCTGCAGTGCTAGCTACTAAATCGGCATGCTTCTCACAAAAAGTTGTGAGTGCTTCCAACGCAGCCTTTTGCACGGTGCCAGCCAATTTCCACCCTTGTGCCTTGACCTCCCACTCTTCCCAAGTAGGATGTATCGGACACACGGGGATCTTTACATTCACTTCCCAATGAAGCAGTTGGCCTGATGTCATGAGCTCACGTGCCGAGTACTCGGGAACACTGTGTACCCAAAGTCTTTTAGGGTGTCCCACAAAAGTGCAGGAAAACCACCCTCCTCGAGGCAGTTCAAGTGAGTCCACGCCTGCGCATCAACGGTCGTGGATCCGGAGGCAGACATCTGGAATAAGTGACAAATGTCAAAACCCGATGCGAACACGTGCATAAAGATAAGTTCTCGCGGCCATAAAGAACGTTGCATACACTGATTACTACTAAGGGTTTCAAATCTTCCACAAGATTTCAAAGAGTAAAAGGGGTAAGGTTGATCCTCAGTTAGGTGAACTTTCGGGCAGCCATTAGCACAAGGGTTAAGATATGCCGAAACTCGAAGCGAGTGTGCATAAAATCATGGCGTAAGGTTCAAAAGATCGTGAATCAAAATTCATAACTCCGAACCTATGAACCCAAAAATTACGAAATTTTGGTAGAAACTCAGTGAGATTATGATACACCTTTTTGGTATTCAAAGGTGGATCTAGATTGGATTGGAACAAGCTTGAAAAAAAATTCCTCCGCAGAAGGGTGCTGCTCTGAAAAACAGCAGAACATAGACTCACTAAACTGAGCATAACTCTCTACAGAAAATTCTTAAAATCCTGAAAAATTCACAGTAGATTCTCAACTTGATAAGGAACAACTTTCCTGCAGGATGTCTAGTCAGATTCTCTACAGATTTGGCTATAAAAATTGAGAAATGACAGAGACAGAATCTGCCAGAATTTTCCTAAATTCAAAAGAGAGGAAAACCTTATCTAAGATCAAGCAATTCACCCTAGAAAAATTATTCAAGCAATTGGGAACCAATTTTAGGTTTATCAAGATTTTAATTATGCATGCACACATCTTACACGGCCTTACTCCACTAGATCCAAAAGAAGTAGTTAGTGTCGGTGGCAAGTTTATAATCAGCTCTCCTTATAATAACTAGCCGAAGCTACTCGATTCGCACTTAACGACTTACCAACGTGGTTAGTGTACCTGCAGAAAACGAACCTTTCGTGCCAGCACGTCACGAAAGCGTCCACATACATTACCGTTCACTATAGAAACGGTATCCATGCGTCAAGCCGCTGCATGGACAGCGTCCAACCTCGGACACCCTCCGTTTGAATGGAGTGTATCCTTGCCTCGCATGATCGACATGCGGAATGCACACGTATGAGACACGTGGCGACACCACAACTCATATCTAGACGCGAAGATGGGATCCGTGGAATGGATCACTCCATCAACCCTCGCAATTCCCGTGATGCGGAACAGCACACGTATGAAACACGTGGCTCATCTAGTTTGGTTGTGCAATAAAGTAAGTCTGACATAAAGTAAGGTGCTGGAGGTTAGCAAAATAAACCATAGATTCTTATGCCACCTTAAAGAACCCAAAATTCCCTCTAGGGCCTCTCGATCTAGATCATTCCTTAGCGATCCAACAGGTTTTCAAAATCCAATCAATCTTGGCAAGTTTTATTGTAAACCATGTGATTAGGATTAAGCTAATCACTCCGGTGCATATGGATGCTCTGATACCAGCTGTGACAACCCCATCCGAGATAATTCCGTACTATCGCCTAAACCACTCCATTTGGTCATTAAGCAATAATAAGGAAGTATCCCCCGTTGAGTGTTGCCGGGTTAACGCCTGGTAAATCACTTGACATCTCAGAGAGGATCGAACGTATGCATTAAACTCCCACAAAGGAGAGTCCAGAGTGCCTTACACATTAACACCAATCTCCCCGTAGGGTCTAATTATTACAAACCATTATTCTTGACATAAAAGTAAATCATTCAGAGTTCTATTAAACAGTGGAGGTACTAATAACGATACGTTACGACATCACCAGAGGCCATCTGTGATGCCATTACTCAGCGTCCTCATCCACCCATTCCAGCTCCTAGCCGGGTGGAATCTCACCAGGACAAACAACTTCACCTGAAAACAACAATTTAAGCAAGGCTGAGTATACTAATACTCAGCAAGACTTACCCGACAAGAGTTACCTCTAGACATGCCGGCTTTTGGCTGGTGGGTTTGTTTTGCCAAAAAGCAACTAGGATCATGGATCCTTACTTTCAATATTTTAGCTCAATTTCTAGTGAAATTATCATTACTATGATGGGCAACTAATACAATCAAGAAGTGTACAATACAATTAATTCGTGCAGAAGATTTCACATAGTTCCATCAATAAGGGATATCATGGCCAGCTGATTAAGCAGTCTCGGATAACGGTGAAAGGCCGACAATTGATTGATTCATAAACCTTGCAAGGTAAACCTAAACACACGGAGCGGTGCCCCACAGAGCTGACACCGACCAAACGGTTCCCAAAAATCCTCAGGTTGGGATGATAGCCTACAGTCCCAGGTACAAGGCTACCTGGACTGCCCCACTCAGTACATCCAGCCTCACACATGTACCTCCTCCCGGTTGCAAGCCAGGCAGGAAACGAATCGAGATTAGTAGTAGTAAAACCCCGTACTGTCTCATTATGGTACTAGGCTTATCGGTCCCATTCCCGACAAGTGCTTAGTACATTCAAAAGCTTAGACCACGAAGCCACTAGACCGGAGCCCAAATCCCATGATCTTACCACATGAGCAATTCATTTAAACATAGGGTGGTTCCATAAAGGAAATCCTATTCTCGCGAGTGACGAACATCACTCGACTTTTACCGGGTCCTTAGAGCATAGCATCTATGACCTAGCATACTAGTAAAGAACATAGGCACCTAAGGATCATGCAACTAAGGTTTCATTCAATTCCTGAACGTAAATGCACATAGAATAACAAAGATAGTTGCATAAATTTAAATAAAACATGGATTAATGAATAAAACCGGGCTTGCCTTCGTTAGCACAAGCAGTTAATCGATCTTCCGGACTTTGGCCCGGGTCTTGCTCTACGGTGACGTAGTGCACGTCTCCTCCAGCTCCCTCGTTCACGTCCTCTGGCAAGAGCGTGTAACTACCGTCGTGAATTTCTACACGCAGGATGCAAATGCAAGACTTGAGTGACCAATTGACTTAATTAATCCCAAAACAACTTGTGACAACCCTGGGGTGCATGTTTGAACACATTCACCTAGATAATAAATACATTCAGCATACTCTTCCTATAAAGGGACAATATGCAATGCTTTCTTATCTAGACTTTTCAATAGTGACTGTGTACATATATATAAATAAATAAATGTAATTCACATAATAAACAGTAGCAACGACTACAAGTGGCACGAGGGTTGGTCATCTTCACTTTTAAAGTAGCATTTAAACATCACTCACTTAAAGTAAACACAAAAGACTATATGACACTTCTCATGATGGTGAATACCTGCACATCTATAAAAGAATATTACATTTAATTACCAACAGCAAGGAAATTTACTCTTGATACCATCATTTTACTTCCCTAGCTCATTCCCTTGACTTATACACAAAGGATGCATTTTTCCTATTTTTCCCTTTACTAGATTAATCTGATTTGCACTCTTTTAATCCATTAAATCTAGATCAAACTGATCCAGCAGCACCCACTGGTTCTAATGACCAGGAGCACTCTCTTGGACAGCAAGGAAATGATTTATGTACCACTGAATTTAATATACAAGAATTAAAGACATTACAAGCTAGCAATTGGAGGATGAACCCATATTAAAATAAATGTAACGAGAATTGAGTCCAAGCTTTCTCCTACACAGGCTTTGGTCCAAAACAAGCCCAAAGAACTAACAAACACACATATAGCCCTTATGAAACATGCTACACATATTTATGATTAAAAACAGGCATAAATGAGGAAATAATATTTCTAACAGAGATAAAATCATGGTAAATTCACCAAGGATGCTTTTTAGCATAACATGACTATAGCCAGAAGTTGGGCTCAAAAACTAATTATATTTTAAGCTACAAAAATCCTCTAGGCAGATTTTTCAATTTCACCAAATGATTTTTATAAAAAGATTCCTTCAGTAACTTTGTGCAATTTTTGACACAGGTTCTACACACACTAGTAGTCACAACATATCCAAAGTCTAGCTTAAGAACTTATGAGGATTTTGCAGAATCATAGATCTAGGTATTTTACATTTCTATTTTTCAAGCAAAACGTGTAGCTCAAACGTATATACATATCTGGCGAAAGTTGTAGGTCTTGTTACACTGGGCACAATAAAATTAGGTTTGCTATTTTTGGATTTTCGTATGATTTTATAGGCATTTTACAAGTTCCAGCTGAGAAGCACAAAAGGATAAGAATCTATTTGCTGAAAGCCCCCTGGACTTTTTGGAACCTCACTGTTCTACCCTTGCTTTCAGCCATTAGGTCCTCGAGTCTACAAATCCCCACAGGGGTGCCCTCGACGGCGGAGGAGGACTTGCCGCCGGCGAGGTAGGCTCCGGCCTGGCGAACAAATGACACCCACGGGCGATTCAGCTTACCAGCGACCGATTCGTGTGCTTGGTGGGACCGAAGGCATCGACGGTGAGCGGCGACGGCGAAGCAGGGGCGGCGCTGCTGCGGTCGCTCGAAGTCCGGCGAGGAAAAGGGCGCGACTGAGCAATGTGCGTCTCACAAGGCTTCAGTGTGACCCAGGGGAGGTGCTACGTGTACCCACTGGCTTGGGGAGCAGGCGGGTGCACGAGCTCGGCGAGGGTTGCCCGGCGGCGGCCGAGGGGGCTCAAATTCCGGCGAGCTAGCGGCTCGGACTGAGCAACAAACGAAGGGAGGTGCTACTAGGGACCCTATTGGAGTTAGGAGCAGCACGCGCTTGCGGTGAAAGACGGCCGGAGATAGAGTTCACCGCGGTGGCTTCTATGGCGGACGGCGACGGCTCGAAGCCCGTGACGTCGCGCGCGGCGGCGGGCCTGGCTCCATTTATAAACGTTCGTGCCTTGGGGAGGGGTTCACGACCCACACGCACGTCGACCAAGGGTCAAGGCATGAGTACCGAGGGCAGGCACGGCGAGGGCGGAGTACGGCGCCGACGCCATAGGTCGGGCGGTGCGGGTTGGTGCGGCCGGCTCGCGCGCGTGAGGCGCGTGGCGCGAGGGGAATGGGCACGGATGGCGGTTCGCACCAATGGGTTCGGCCGGCCTCGGCGTGCGCGTACGGCGGCGTACGGTCGGGGAGCCGGCAGGACCGAGCGAGACGTCGCGCGTGCCCGCGTTCCTGCGCCACACAATTCGGGGTAGCCTAGTTCAGGAGGATTTTTCTCGAAATTTTTGAACTATAGTAGGCAAACCTTTGAATACCAAAGTTGTAGATCTTGCATTGCTCTACAACTTTCGTAAAAAGGCATAGGGCCTTTTTTCAACCACTGGTGCACAAATTGGATGCCAAGATGCAGAAATTCTCGGCTCCAGTGAACAGTGCCTACAGGCGTTAATCTGCATTTTTCACACATTTCCACTCCAAATTTCAAATTCCACTCAACATGATAGTTGTGTCCCTCGACAAAACACACAACTTTTGTATTGGGAGAATTTGAAGTGTTTAGGTGAAATTTGGAGAACGCGGCAAAAGTACCGGTTGACACTAGTGGGTCAAAAGGAGTCAAGGGGTTTTTGAATGGGGTTTTGACCAAGGTTGACTATGGTTGACAAAAATGGGTCATTAGGGTTTGTTGGTGATGTTTTCGAGATGATGGCCCAGGTGGACCGTCGGTTGACCAAAGTCAACACTGTTGCCCGGATCATTAGGGTTAGTTTCCCGGCCGAAAACCTGGTGCGTCACAGTGGCGACCTCCCTTGGGCTTCGCAATGATCTCTCCCGAGTGTTCTCCCCCAAGGGTCTCTCTCGTAGTCTATTCTCTCTTCCTCGGCGGCTCTGAGGGACTAGGTGGCATCTCTGGCGAATGACGGCTTGCACACACGATTAGGGTTGCATCTACTTAACACCGAGCAAAGGGGGTCCCGAACCGCCACAAAAGTGGGCTGGGCCGGTCTGAACGGGCCGACTGGGCTAGGCCTTTTCTACGCCGGTTCGGGCCCGTTCTTCTCCCCGTGGCTCATCTTGACATTTTGCACTTGGCCCCCTTCATTTGTGTCATTTTGAGGTCGTCATCCCCATGATCAAGACAGAGGGATCTTTATGCATGAACTTCCGGTCTTTTCATCTCGGTCTTCGGGAGTTCTCCATTCAAGCACATTGGTCCCTGCCACCTTTGGAGGCAAGTTCGCACATGGTCGGAGCTCCTTGATTGTCTTGCAAAACGTTCTCCGAACTAGTTGCATCTTCCCTTATTTAACACGTGAATTCATGCAAAAAAACTATACTCGAAAATGCACATCCAACGGTGAACTTGTTATATCATTAGCATGCCTGGTGGCGGGTTAGTTCCAAAATGAAGTTCAAACCATAACATAACAAGTTTTCTTGGTTGAACATCCCCCCACGCTTAGATCTTGCTCGTCCTCGAGCAAGTTGCTCACAAGTTGTTCATCCAAGGAGTTGAAACATGCTTCGTCAAATCCTTCCTTACAAGTTAGTCAATCATTCATCTTTAATATAGGAGACATGCAACAAAGATCATAATGTAAACATAGGCGTTTAGAAATTTACCAACTCAAGATTTACCCCACAACTTATACCTTTCACTAGAGATTCTTATCTCCAACCATACTTACTTTCTTACTTCCATCGGAGGGTTTTCGTAAGCTTTTAGAAATAAAATTCCTGCATAATGTATTAGACAAAGTTCTCCTCCAAGTTCTCACATGTCACTCATTTAAAATAGCTATCCTAGATAATTTCATAAACTCTCACCTCCCATAAGTCTCTCATTTATAATGTACGTGGAGCTATAGGTGTGGCTAGTGAAGTTAGCACAAGTATTATCAAGCTAAGAAAATCCTCTAGTGGTTGTTCACCTTCCAAGCCAATGATCATGAGAGTTAAACCATATGTAAGAGTATCAAGGATGAGAAGATTTAGAATGGTGGACATGTGCAAAGGGAAAAAGAATAATGACTTCAAGGCACTAATGATGTCCTCGATGTCGGATTGCACATGGTATGGAATATTGAAGATTCGTTCTCAACATCATCACATCCTTCCTCGCACTTCTCTTGATCCTTCCTCGCACACACACACACACATACATACATACATACATACATACATACATACATACATACATACATACATACATACATACATACATACATACATACATACATACATACATACATACATACATACATACATACATACATACATACATACATACATACATACATACATACATACATAC
The DNA here is from genome assembly GCA_947561735.1 of Cenchrus americanus. NCBI lineage: Eukaryota > Viridiplantae > Streptophyta > Magnoliopsida > Poales > Poaceae > Cenchrus > Cenchrus americanus. The sequence goes on along the minus strand of OX387245.1, from coordinate 225,945,998 downwards.
ATACATACATACATACATACATACATACATACATACATACATACATACATACATACATACATACATACATACATACATACATACATACATACATACATACATTACATACATACATACATACATACATACATACATACATACATACATACATACATACATACATACATACATACATACATACATACATACATACATACATACATACATACATACATACATACATACATATTCTTTCCTCACATCTTTATCTTCTTTTCCGAAGCCTTTCGCCCATCTTTTTGCTATGAATACCAATCTGAATTTTAAATAAAACCTTACCTAAAAATTGAACCAATCTTCGTACATGGGTTGTGTTCAAGGAAAAAGAAGATTAAAAGATGTTTATGGTTTCAGGTATGGAATCTGGCGATGTATGAGGCATTCAATGTGAATTTCCCATTACCGAATATATGACGAGGTTAGCCATAAAAGATATAACATCAAGGACATGATCATTGCTTGAAATTAGACCTCCCAAGAGAGTAAAGTCCTAACTCAACTCATCATGCTAAACAACACTTATGGTGGAGAGAGAGAGAGTGTGTGTGTGTGTGTGTATACGGTAAGTATACTCTAAAGCCAGCTACAAAATAGCTTATTCTATAGCCATTCCATCCAACCATCCAACTTATATGATCATGCGGTAATCCATTTCCCAAGCCGACTCCCCCACCAAAATCCATCGACTCCTACAGCCCCCACTGCTAGCGAGCCGATGTCCCGCAGCCACATCTGAGCTGAGAGGGGACGGTCATTACGGTATTGATTTTCGTTTCTGCAGTAGTGATAGATCATCGGAGCAATTGCCGAGCGTGGCACCTGTTACGGCATTAGAGACATCAAGCGACATTTGATTCCTTCCATTCCTAGCGACTCCACACCTTCCTACCCCATGCTGCCTCATGCTCTTGTGCAGACCAGTTCCGCCATGGCTGACACTCCTGTGCAGTCCAGTTCCGCCATGGTTGACGTAACTCCGGCACCATCTGCTTCACTGATGGTGGTACCTAGCATACTGACGGCACAGTCGCCGGAATCGACACAGGTAAGATTTTCGTCTCCATCAGCGACGACGCTGACGACACTGGGCACCGCAGCAAGGAGCCAACCCACTACGTCGCCATGCCCAGCATCGTTGCTGTCACCAGCGCCGGCGACAAGTCCTGCACAATTAGCCCAGGTGACCCCTCTCCAACCTGTGTCGCCGGGGACCATGGCAACTCCCGATCTGGAGAGAACCTATTTGCATGTGAGTATGCTGAACCTGTGGTCTTTTTGGATATATGCCTAGTGTTTCTTTTAACAATAATCTGTAGCTAGTAATTGATTATAGTAATCTACTCTATATCAATCTGATTTCTTGGAAGAGAACGAGTTCACTGAAGTAATGTGGTTACTTTTTTCGTCTAAATAACATGGTTACTTGGTAGCACAGTAATACAGTTTTACTGACTAGTATGCAACGGTGATGCAAATGATGAGAGAAATTGTGCTAGTCTGCTTGACAGGCATCTCTTTTTTTGTTTCCAGTCCTGTGGTACTACCTTATGAAATTTGTGTTTTTTTGTCAAGGATCCATTGTTACCGAATACAATTGTGCCCAGTGAGAATCTGCGTTTTGACAGCAAGGGTGAAGCCCACGAATTCTACAATTTCTACGCTGGCAAAGCAGGGTTTGATGTGCGTGTAACCAAGACTGGTAGAAAGACTGTACTAGAGTTGTCTTGCAACAAACAAGGAAACTGGGATTACTACAAGCCTGGTGAGGAGAGGATACGCGAAAAGATGTCAATGAGGTGTGAATGCAAGGCTTTTGTGAAGATTAAATGGAATCAGAAGAAGGACTATTGGTTCTTTGAGAGGATAAGGTTGGAGCACAATCATCCATTGCATCCCTCGCCGACAGTAACACAGTTCTTGAAGATACAAAAGGACAAGGACCCTCTAGTCATGGGGATTGTTGATCAGATGCATAGGTGTGATGCTTCCCACAACACTACAGTAAACATGCTGGCAGAATTATATGGTGGTCGACAAAACTTCACATTTACTGAAATGGACCTAAAAAATAGGTAATGTCATCTTCAAATTTACTAGTGTTGATGATTTGGTTCAGTACATGGAAATCATTGTAATTCAGGTAATTTTCAATAATTTTGTGTTTGGAATAGTTAAATAATATATGGTGATTACTGGAATGTATTGACAGTTGTGATTTAATCATCTTTTGGTGATTATTTAAATTCAAATAGAATTCTCTTGAGTGATGGTATAGTTTGATAAGGGATATTGAGGGTATTGATTCACTGCAGTGTGTATAGGGTCTGTCACTGTCTAGTGTAGTATGGCTGGACGGGGTAAGGAGTTTACCACTTGTTTGTATTATAGTTGCAGTATGTGATTATTAACTTAGGGGATTGTAGAGTAGAGTTACGGTAGGGTGAGGATCTTTAGTGACTGGATGCAATGTTATTTAGCCAAACAACTGAAAAATGATCTCCTTTGTTCATCTAGTAAACGAGGCATCTGGGACTGGGAGGTAGGAAGGGAAACAGGTAGCCGAAATAACAGGAAAATGTCAAATCTCCGAGAAACATAAAGAACTTATTTAGAATCCATGATATCCAAACACCAGTGAGCTTTACTGACTGGATGCAATGTAATTTAGCCAAACAAATGGAAAGGAATTTATTTGTTCATCTAGTAACGAGGCATTTGGGACTGGGAGGTAGGAAGGAAAATAGATAGCCGAAATAATAGTAAAATCTCAATTTGCTGATAAACATAACGAACTTATTTAGAATCCTTGACCTCCAAATCACCACACAGTACATATATATAGCTTTTGACCAAAATGGAAGTAAAATTGTTTGCTTGCACACATATTTATTTATTCTAATAAAAGAGTAGCGATAAGGTTCACATGCGAGGCCTGTGAGCTTCTAGACCAGTAGGGAGCTTTGTGATCTCGTTTATTTTGTGGTAGAGGCCGTAGAAGAGGAACTGAGACCTGTACTGCCCTATGTTTTTCTGCATTGTGTAAAGACAAATATTCAGGACTCTTGTAGGTGCAACATAGAAAAAACAATGAGTTTATGTAAAAACTGCTTTGGCTTACTGTAAGGATTGGAACATGGAAAGAGTCGCCGTTCCAAAGCTCCATGAATTTGATGGCAAAAAAACCACAATCATTGTCGTTCAAATGCATACATGTGTCAATGATGGGACGCCTGAATCTAGCAAATTGCTTCATTGTATAATCTGTTGCCTCCTGGAACAAGAGATTAAGGCGCCCAATAATTCGGTCACCAAGCACTTGATGGTAATATCTGTGGTCATCTGGAGTAGAATCAAGTACATCAATGCGGTCATGTATGAAATTGATGCAGTATACGCTGTAGTGCCCCTCCTCTATAACCGGCAAAAGGAACTATTCATGACCAAAGGAAGTGTAAGTGAGGAAACTATAAGCTTTAAATCATGAGGTAGTCTGGAGAAGATACTACTTACTAGTTTCACTTTGGTTGGGTCAATATCTCCAATATCTCGCTGTAAAACAGCTAGGGCCTGATGCGGTTCCCACTGAGAGAAATCTTCGTCCTCCTCTATATTGATATATTCCTGGATGTATAATTGATTGGCATCAGGGGGTAAAAATTTTCTTTGTGGATTTGTGTAATAATGCACATAGGTTTGCACTCACCCCAAGCTGTTGAGACAGGAATACCCTGTACCCACCCCCACCAGCCATGTGGCATTCATCATAGCTCATACAGGCAACAATGTATGACATGAATTGGGTGGAGATCATCTGCCCATCAAGGAACGACTCTGATATTTTCAATCCACTGAATTCTATCAAGCCGTTGCGGATGAAAATATCACTGGTATGCAAGAAATTACTCATAAGTGTGTGCATTAAGCATTGGATCTTCAAGAGTAGGGTTGTAATAGTACCTTTTGCACTTCAAGGCAGTGTGGAACTTCTTCCTTACGGCATGTGCTTTTGTATGCTGAGCTTTTGCTCTTTGTGGATCACCTTTAAAAGGGGACACATACAGGGCTGGTCGTTTGGTTAGTCACTGTGGCCTCAGGGCAATGGCTGGATGATGGATGATCTCGTCTTGTGTGCAAGGCTGTAAAAGAATAGGGCCAAGGGCATCATCTGTGGTGCTCTGGATTCCTGCAAACTACGCTCAAATGCAACAAAGAACAGTGTAGTGAGTATCTTGATAATAGTTTACAATAAATAGTTGTTCAATGCACGAAACACAGGTTTTAGTTATGGCACCTCATTCTGTTACTTCATGTGGATCAACATTGGGAGCGGGTACAGTAGTCATTGCAGTAGTTTCCGCGGGGAGCGTGATATGATCAATCATCACATCTGTGTAAACCTGCATAAGAAGAATCAACTATGTGTATAATAGATGGCAATGGCTGACACTTAGATAATAGTATGATTACTGAAAATGCACGTGTAACCTGAGTACAAACAGGTGAAAGGTCACTTTCCATTTCCTTATCAAGTTCAACAGTGTCCTGAGGGGAGAGGGATGAGTTACGTTAAATAATGATTGGGACAGTAAATGAGTGATTTATTTGGGATGGACAGAATTAAACATTCTAGTCAGGTGTAGTGAATTACATTGTGATTAGCAACACCATCATGTAGTGCATCAAAGGGTGGTAAATCTTGTTCTTTACTCCTGTTCTGTTGCAATCCATCAGGCATGTCCTGGTTAAGCCCCATTGGTTCAGATCGGATAATTGGCGCAGATACTACATGTTGAGATACTACATTCTGTGCACTTTGGCCGTCATACATGTCGGCGTCATCGGCATGAGCTGTAGACATTAAAAAGAACATAAGAATTATAATAATAGTAAGTCAATGTGATGGAAGTGGAGGAGTATTATTTTTCACTACCTGCATCACAAGTGTAGGGTTGATCATCATGATCTTCACTGTTGTTTCCATGCATCTCGGCACTCAAAATTGCCTGCAGAGTACAAATGGCTGTCTGATGTGCATCACAAAGAATCTGTTGCCCGATGCTCACATAGCTCGAAGATTTCTTGGCTTTGGCATCAAAATTTGCTAAGGCTAGCATTGCTTGGGTCTTCCTAGGCCTATCACTAATCTGATCAACTAACCCACGCAGTTCTGCTTGCATACTGGCCAATGGTTCAATGCTTGGTGGGGTATTCAAAGATGGGTGCTGAATGGTATGGTAACAAGTATCGATGCTGCTCCTAAGCTGCACAGACCAAATGAAACAAGGGAAGTGTTAATACGGTCGAAACTACTGGAGAGACATGATAAAAAAAGGACATGTTTGAATAAGTCGAACCGGTAACAGCCCAAATGTAGCCTTCCCTTGTTGGTCTTTGGTCCTATCGGCACTGATTATCTTTTTTATCACAGTTTGATCAAAGTACTTCGCGCGAGGAGTGTCCTTGTGCTCAATCTGATATTGGCAATCTAGGTTGTCCAAGTACAGTATCTACACCCAAACATGATAGAGGGAGCAAAACAATATAAGTTAGTAATTGTGTTACTCCAAAAACTACATGCATATATGGATGACAAGATGGTGTACTTACAATCAGTAATATTGCACATCTTGAGAATGATTTATTTGCTTTGGCAGTATGCCATGTGAGTGCAGCTTCTCGGAGGTCATCCACAACTGCCTTGCACCAGTTCAAAGCTGGTAAGCGAGCCAGATCCCTAGTCAGATAAACATCCTTGCACCTGATGTTGTTATCAGTGCTTGGGAACAACAGTTTGTTGCAAGCAATGATAAAAAAAATCTTATTGCCATGTCATCATCAATCATGCCAGACTTGAGCTCGAGATTTGTCTTCATTATGTTCTGGAGATGGTTAGTGTTCAGGTCCTGGGATTCCTGTGAACCCAGCCAAGTCTTGAGAGCAGACAATGCCTTTGATGCTTGGGTGTGTGTATGAAAAACTATTTCTTCATCACCATCCGGTAAGTCAAGCACTTGCTTTACCGCATAGGGGGTGACATGGATACGCTTGTATTTGGTAACATTGATTACCATAGTTTTGGGGTCTAATCTGTCGAACAAGAACTTTAATAGCTCTCTGCTCTCTAACCTCTGTGCTGAAACACAAAGGAGTCCACCAAAACCCATAGCTTTGATTTGTCTACGCTGCTGGAGTGTTAGGTGATCGACAAACAAGTTAAATTTTGATGGTGCACAACGAACTGTAGGTGCATGAGCATACTTGGCGGGATTCTTGGCAGGATGCGGAATGAAGATAGGAAAAGAGTCAAGTGCATGTATATAGAGAAGGTAGAGTGTAGTAAGGGTGAGCTGTGGAAGAACCCGTTCTCAAAATTATGTATGCAGAGAACCCCCTCTCTATAAGTTGGTGACATATACATAAATCAAATTATAGTGAAATTTCACAGTTTACCGTTGAGCTTGGATCAATCAAGTTCATTTTTAATTTGATTTAACAAAAAAAGAAAATATAGTACATTGTACAAATTACTGCAATTATCATACTTGCCTAAAAATAAAAAGGTTAATTTAGTATTGTACCTTGGCAGTTGCATTGATGCACTGTTTCTTTGCAAGTGGTTGCCTCGGCAGTGGTTCCATGAAGGCATCATCATCTTCATAGTTGTCAGTCTGAGGGAGATCCCTACCACGACTTGATTCGGTGTGCGAAATCTGCCCAATTCCGGACGGTGGTTTGCTAGTGTTCTGCGCCAGATTACCATCACGGCCAACAGGTCGTTGGGGGCGCTGATGGTTGTTGTTGTGCATCAGCTCCTGCAGCTGGCTGAGCAGCAGCTGCCCCAGTGATTGCGCTAACATCAAATATCCATTCACCTTGTGTGGTGCGGACCCCGAACGATTTTAATCTACCCTGAATTGGCTTCATCTCCTGATTTAAAAAAGTATATTATCATATTTTGTATAAATGAAACACATAATTGATCTGTCGAAACTACAGTAAAAGAAACACCCTTTAAATGTAGGTTATGTAAGAAATTGTAAATTTCGTGCTGAACTTACGACATGACCTATCTAGTAAAAAAATTACAGTAATCCGTTGAAGCAGTAAATCTACGTAATCTTAAAAGTGGTAAATTGTACAGTTAGTAACACAAATAACCATTGACAGATCTTTCAGACTATAACCTAATCTGATAATTCATTGCAAGTTGATTTTAGTCAAGAAATACAAATATTTCATTTGAAGTAGTAAATCCATGTAATTTGAAACATATTTGATCCGTATAGTGAATTTACCACTGGGCATCAGTAAAAATACAATATAATTACGTAGTATATGCAGCTTGGTAATGTACTACTACAAAGATTAATACAGTAATCCGTTGAAGTAGTAAATCTACGTAATCTCAAAAGTGGTAAATTGTATAGTTAGTAACACAAATAACCATTTACGGATCTTTCAGACTATAACCTAATCTGATAATTCATTACAAGTTGATTTTAGTCAAGAAATACAAATATTTCATTTGAAGTAGTAAATCCATGTAATTTGAAACATAGTTGATTCGCATAGTGAATTTACCACTGGGCATCAGTAAAAAAATACAATATAATTACGTAGTATATGCAGCTTGGTAATTTACTACTACAAAGATTAATTTACTATAAGCTTGAAGCCTACTTCTCATGGACTAATACAATAACGAGAAGCATTGGGGCTAATATTAATGAAAATGAGGGAGAGAGAATTACGTAATGCTTACCTTGGATTAGGATGGGCAGATCACCAATACATACCAAAGAATTCTAGCAGGCACGCGCGCAGTAATCTCAGCACCAATGGCACATGCCGTGTAGGAAAACCAATTAAACTGCAGGGATGCGGTTGGATTGGCCCAGCGTCGTCGCTGGTGGAGGATTTGGGCGCCTCCAGAAGCAGCGATGTGGAGATTGGAGAGCAGGGGTGGGGGGCGAGGCAGGTTTTTGTGCTGTGGCATTGAGCCGCGATTGATTAAGCTGCGGCAATCGAGGGATCTCTTCCAGCGATGCCAGAGCAGCGGCACCTCCGGAGGATTGCGCATCCCGCTTGCTGCTCGGGGATTGAATCGTGGCGGTGATAATTTCTGCGTGCCGCGTGCGTGCGCGATAGAAGAGGGGAGAAATTTTGGGGATCGTTTTCTGCGTAATTAATCCGTGGATGCCCTGTCGCTCGGACTGAGCCGCCGAATCGAGCTGTTAGGCTGGAGTAGCTCCGAGCCGTGTGGGGGCGCAATGGGGGCTCGGTTTTCATCGGCACCAGGTCGCAGAGTTGGGTCCGGCCACAGAATTAGTTATTCTGTGGCCGGCTACAACATACACACATATAAAGCGGCAGTTCCCCGAGCGGACTCTGTTTCCCCCACCACAGCCGCCCACGCCCATGTTTGGCCACCGTCGCCGCCCACGTCCCGGCCGCCCGCGCGGCTGCGCCTCCCGTCCTCCTGCACCTCCGTTCCTCACGGCGAATCGCTACTGCCAGTACCTCATCCGCTGCCCTGCGGAGTGCGTCCCCATCTCCGTCAGCTGCAACTGCCTGCTGGTGCTAGGTCACCGTCACCGGCGGCCCAAGCTGCTTGCCTTCGGCCTCCCGATTCCACGCGCCAAGCCACCGCCCGAGGGCCTTCACCGCATTCACTTCTCAGCTCGCCCGGAAGGCGTCGCCATCTATTGCCGATTCCGCCGTCTGTGAACCCATGCGCCCGCCTGTTCTTGTCCGTAATGCGTTCCTCTGTTGCACTCCCACAATCCTAGACTTGGGTGGTCTGTAGTTTTATGCCGTGCCTCCTCCTATTTCATCGTCAGTCGCCGTCGCAAGGTACCCCTGTATTTAGTTCATTACCCCAATTGATTTATGACATTTAGGTCGATTTCCCTCAGGTGCCAATGATTTGTGAAGAATTTAGTCCAAATTAGTTTGTTGGTTATTGCAAACTTGCAATCTGTAGCCGCCTGATCCTTTTCCCTTTTTTCATGTTTTAATTAGTGTTCTTCACTTTCCCTAACTTGCACTTGTCAGTCTGTATCGCACTCGCACCTGCAAAATTTCTCACTTATTGGTGCATCTCTGCAAGGATTTGGGTATCAGTGTTGCTGCCGATGGACGTCAGACTGCGATGAGCAAGAGACAGCGAGCGCCAACCACCTCTACCAGCTCTAACCTGATTACAGCCAGTAAAATACCCTCTGCCAGCACAACGTTCTTTCAGCCACAGTTCATTTTGTTTTAGCTCTTGCATGTGATGTGGTTCGTAAACTGCTGGCTCATGTGAATTATTATTATTAATTGGATACAACTTATGCAGTAAAGGGTGGATTACATTGTCCCCATTGCTTTGCGAGGTGAACTAGCCTTTGGTTAGTTTTCTGAAATCCTGATGTCACCATCTCTTCTAAATTAACGTATATTAAACTTCAAGTTTAGGTACTATTTCCTGACGGATTGGTGCACACAACAAAATTAGCGATATGTTTTCATGGATTAATAATCCGGTCCACAATTTATCAGCTCCAGCTTTTAGTTATACAAAGATACAACTGTTAAATTTTTCCTTTACCGTCTGATTATCTTCAGTTTAATAGTAACAAAAGGAAATTAAAATTGCTTTTATAGATGATTTAAAATCACATGAGTAAAGAAAATATTGTTCTGTACCTTGACCAAAGGTTCTTTTGACCTATGCATATACTTCTATTTTTCTAGGTACTCTGTAAAAATTGTTATATTGATCTATGGTTGAACTACCAATATCATGTTTATGCTTACACACAAGATGCTAACGTTTTTCTCATCTGGAACCATTTTGATTATATTCGATAATATTGACAACATTTAAAATTTTCAATCGACTAGATAATCTTGAGTATGTCATCCAAGAAGAGTATTTCTGCAATTCAATTTTAACTTGTTTTGTTTGTATGGAGTAGCTTTCAAGGTAAGCTATTTTAGCTACTGGTTTTTTAGTCATTTCATTCATCAACTAGGCATAGCATTTCAAGTTTTGATGAAATATTAGTTTAGGAACATATGCTTTCATCAGTGGAGAAATTGTGCACCATTTTCAGAAACGGACTAAAATAATTTATTTTTATCCTTTGAATGATATACTCAGATTGAACCTTGCAGTCTCTTAGAAGATGATTGTGGTTGACATACATATGAGAAAAGAACTTAAAACTCAACAATACATTGTTTGGTGTCTCACATTTTTTTATTTCTTTTTTCTGGGTCTGAACAAAATTCCGCATACCCGTGATGTGTGTTTCTGAAACGGAATCATTTTCAGATTCTTGCAGAGATCTTCTGGATGTATCATCGATATTGCTGGAGCAGATGTTAGTTAATATACTCCCTCCGGTTTGGTAAATGAAGTCGTTTTAGACATGATTTGAGTCAAACATTGGGAATATAAATCATGAATAACTTTTAAGTAATTGAGTTTGGAAACGTGAAAACTACATGAATAGATTTGTCTTACAAAATACTTTCATAAAAGTATACATATGTTAATTTTTAACAAATATTTTTATAAAAGCAAGAAGTCAAAGTTGCACTTTGGAGACCGTGTCGCTGTCCTAAACGACTTCATTTAACAAACCGGAGGGAGTATTTGGTTCGATGTACTTCGCCGTGTTGTTTAGTTCTCATTTCAAAACATTTGGTGTTTAGCCTTGCATGCACCTGAGTACGCCATTTTACATGCAGATTTATTTGTCACTCCTTGGTTCCTTGTTTAATTTAATTTGCTGTTCTCATACTCTATTTCTAACATTTATTGCATTGCAGATAAGATTTGAATTGTTGTGTCAGATTAAGTTTCGTACTGTCATCTCCCTTGTTTCCATCCTCAGGAATGTAAATAAATTAGGATGCTTTTGGGGCTGTCTTGAACATGCTTAAGATTTTGTGTTTAATCTTCCATGATTATATCCTCTCGCGAGCAGTTTTCTCCATCCTATTTTTGATTTGGTGTTCCTTATGCTTTCTTGTGTTTCCAACCAAATGGTCGAAGCATGCACTGATGATTTCCTAGCTAGTCAAATTGCAATGCTCCGTGTAATGTAGAAATTATTTTTTTGAATGTAGTGTATCAGATCGCTTCATGTTTTAACTACTTTGCATATTTGTATCTTGCTAGCGACTCCTGGTCCATGGATGCTGTTTCCATTGAGTTTTATCTTTTAAACGCTTTTCCTTTTTCTTATTTCTACTACATCTAGAGTATATATTTAACTGAGATCATATATGTTCTGCTAAACAAGTTCTGTAATTCCCAGCTAGTATCTCTAACTAGCACTCTCGAAAATAGCATTGATATATACAGTAGCATACCTTTCATTTCCTGAATTAACTTCAGAAATATTGAATGTTATTTCTTTTTGACAAGGTTGTGTTCAAATTAGGTCATATTTTGTGCAGTCGGTACTCGGTAGCTGCATTCCTTTCTTGGAGTTGCAGGTTTCTTCAGATGAGACATCCGGGGACTGAGGTACCACTCTTTCACCTTCATTCGTTCCCCCCGTTATTGCTTGATTGTCAGTGTTGGTGGCGATGGTATTTGTGATAGTAATGGTTAGGTTGAGTTAAAATGGTCAATAATATTCATTCTCAGCTTGGTATATGCAAATTGAATTAAGGGTACATGTGTCTTTTTAATTCATCCTTCCAAAGAATTCTCTAAAAGTCTAAATTCATTCTTCTTGGGATGGAGGGGTAGGTATCATTATTTACAATTGCATATACTAGAAAGTTTCTTTGTCCACAAGTGACGCTATGACATGCAACATTTTGATATTATGTTCTATTGCAGGCTAGGGGCGGCAGTGAGAGAAGGTTACAAGCAAAGGAACAAATACACGGACAAAGATTAGCAGAGCACGAATGAGTAGTTCAGTTCCTAGAAGTCGATCTATTATTTAGATGCCCACTGTTCAGACTCGTTTCCATGATCCTATTGCAGTCTATTTGTACGGGTGGTCACAAGTCAGTCTATTCGTGCACGCGAAATGATAATTCAATGTGAATATTCCTTAAGATGCCTGGATGATTTCCTTCTCCGCGATGAGGATTAATGTTGACAAAGAATGTCATTTTTGCCTAGTTAATCTATGTAAAGATTAGTTATTTTAGATGATACCTAAACTCCACCCAGCGTTGTTTAGATTAGCCATCCAACATCTTCCATTCTACAACCTCCGTCAATACTGTAGCAGTATGTTTGACGGACTCCTCAAATTCCGTTGACCCAACAACCTGGTGACACGTCCAGGTTGTTGGGTCAACGGAATTTGCTCCCAAAAAAACCGGAAAAACCACAAAAACAGCGCACAAAAAAAGAACCACCGAGGAAAAACCGGAAACTGGCGACGCTGAGGGACGGAGCGCGGGCGCTGCTGGGCGGCTCGGGTATGGAATATATATATAGTGTTTAGGCATTGTATAGGATAGACTTGCCGCTCAACTTGGAGAAAGAAATCGCTAACCTTCATTGCAAGGGGTTTTTCATAATCTTCAGAAATAAATACCTCCAATATTAGTATTACTCAAAGCATAGCCAAAGTAAGGTCCTAGATCAAAGTTGAGCATGGATACTTTTAAAGGTAAACTTCCACTAAGCACAACGGTAAACAATTATTCACAATGCTCATCCTCAAATAATAAGGACAAAAGAAAGACATAACAAGTAAAAGAAACAAAAGACTTGCATGACACAAAATATATAAGACTCTTTTTATTTCTTTTTCTTGACTCAACTCTAACTAAAGACACATCACGAGCTAAAAATTTAAAAACATGACTCAAACTTGACATGACTTTAAGACTCTACCTTTCACCATTGAGCAAAAATTTTAAAAGAGCTAGCCCCTCCCCACCCACGCTTAGATCTTAAGACGTCCCCGTCGTAATTTTTCAAGAAGAACAAGAGGGATAAAATCTAGCTACTACACATAATGAAACTTGCCACAAGAAGAGCACCAATCCTTCAAAAAAAACTCGGACTAAACCTTACCCTTCCTAATTTTGTAGTTTCTAAAAGGGTTTTCAAAGATAGGAAATTAACCGAGTCTTGTCCCAGAGAAAGACGGACACGAACTGATACGGTGGGATGCAGGGCCGGTCGGCATGGGCCGGCCTACTCCCTGGTTTTGGGCCCCCATGGCCCATCTTCTGCGGGCCTTTGTGTTTCGTGCATACTAGCCTATGTGGTGAAAAGGTCCCAGTAAAAATCACGAAAAGTACTCGATAAAAATAAGAAAAGTAAACAAAAATTTATTTACGGAAAAGTTACCTAGTTTTACGTCTTAGGCTTGACGCTCGGGCTCGTCCTCCATGGTGTATATATAAATGTAGTCGACGGGCATGACGTCAGGCTCAAGAAAAACCTTCAATCGCTGTCCATTAACCACATATTGGTCTCCTTTTATATCCATAATCGTTACCACTCCACTTGGCGAGACCGAGTGGACGACATACAGTCCATCCCATTTGCTTTTCAATTTGCCTTTCCTGAATATCTTCAACTTTGAGTTAAAGAGGATGACCTTGTCTCCTTTGAATTCCTTCGGTTGAAGTCTTTTATCATACCATAGCTTCATTCTTTCCTTGTAGATGGTTGCACTCTCATAAGCTTTAAGCCTCATCTCTTCTAATTCACTTATTTGAATTCTCTATTTGATTCTCGCGGCATCCACATCAAGATTCATCTCCTTGATCGCCCAATATGCTTTGTGCTCTAGTTCCAAAGGAAAATGACAAGATTTACCATAAAAGAATTGATATGGTGTCATACCTATTGGTGTCTTATGTGCCGTCCAATATGCCCATAATGCTCCATCCAACTTTTTCGACCAATCTTTACCTCCCTTCTCAACAGTCTTGTTAAGAATACTCTTGAGTTACCTATTTGAAGTTTCCGCTTGACCATTGGTTTGTGGGTGGTAAGCCGTGGCCACTCTATGCTCGATTCCCAACTTGTACAAGCACTTTCTAAAACTATTTCCCCGGAAGTGTGTTCCTCCGTCACTTATCAAAATTTGCGGGACTCCATAGTGTGGGAATATAACATTCTTGATCATTGATATAGATTCCTCCATTGAAGCTCTTCGACAAGGGATGGCCTCTACCCACTTGGATACATAATCAACCATTACCAATATGTGCTCATATCCATTTGAATTAGTGAAAGGCCCCATGAAGTCAATTCCCCATACGTCGAATATATCAATTTGCAAGTTATAATTCAAAGGCATAGCATTCTTTTTAGATATATTCCCCGTTCTTTGACATTCCGTACAAGAAGCAACACACCTTTTCGCATCTTGATGCATCTCCGCCCAATAGAACCCACTAGCCCATACCTTTGTTTGAGTCCTAAAATGTCCATAGTGTCCTCCATACTCGCCCGAGTGACACTTCCTTAATATTTCGACTCTATCTTCCCTTGGTACGCACCTTCGCAAGACTCCATCCGCTCCAAGCCTAAAGAGGTAAGGTGCATCCTAATAATATTTCCGGCTCTCGGCCATCACCCTTCTTTGAGCATTCTTATCTAAGTGATCAAGTGGCATCTTTCGTATGGCTCTAATAATGTTGACCATCCAAGTGTCTTTGTCAAGGACGTGATATAAATGATCGTCTCTCATCTTGTCTTCGACGGGATCTTTATCATCCTCACGATTCATTCTTGATAGATGGTCGGCCACAACATTTTCCAACCCCTTTTTATCCCGAATCTCCACATCGAACTCTTGCAAGAGAAGGATCCACCTAATCAACCTTGGCTTGGCATCCTTTTTATACAAGAGATACTTGATTGCCGCATGATCGGTGTAGACAATTACTTTAGAATTGACAATATAGGATCTGAATTTTTCAAAGGCAAATACTACCGCAAGTAATTCCTTCTCCATTGTTGCATAATTCAATTGAGCTTCATTAAGGGGTTTGCTAGCATAATATATAGCATGTACCTTGCCTTCTTTTCATTGTCTCAACACGGCTCCAATGGCATAGTCGCTAGCGTCGCACATGATCTCAAATGGTTGACTCCAATCGGGCGGTTGAATGATAGGTGCTGTTATGAGTGCTCTCTTTAGTGTCCGGAACGCTGCCAAGCACTTCTCATTAAAATCGAATGGCACATCTTTTGGAGAAGATTAGTCAACAGCTTTGTAATCTTTGAGAAATCCTTGATAAATCTCCTATAGAATCCCGCATGGCCCAAAAAACTCCTCAAAGATTTGATATCCGTCGGTGGTGGAAGCTTCTCAACCGCTTCAACCTTGGCCTTGTCCACCTCAATCCCCTTCTCCGATATCACATGTCCCAACACTATTCCTTGTTTCACCATGAAGTGACATTTCTCCCAATTTAGCACCAAGTCAACCTCCCCACACCTTGTAAGAACTTTATCCAAATTTGCCAAACAATCCGCAAAAGTTTTACCATAAACGGAGAAGTCATCCACAAATACTTCAACTATTTCCTCGATGAACTCCGAAAATACCGCCATCATGCATCGTTGAAAAGAGGCTGGAGCATTACATAATTCGAAGGGCATCCTTCTATATGCAAATGTTCCATAAGGGAAAGTAAATGTTGTCTTGTGTTGATCATCCGGGTGAATGAGAATTTGCATGAACCCCGAGTATCCGTTAAGGAAGCAAACATATGGATGGTTTGCTAACCTCTCAAGCATCTCGTCGATGAACGGTAGGGGGAAGTGATCCTTCTTTGTTGCTTTGTTCAACTTACGATAATCAATACACATCCTCCATCCGGTCACTGTTCTTTGCGGTATTTCATTCTTCTCATTCTTCACCACAGTCAAACCTCCTTTCTTCGGTACACAATGTACGGGGCTCACCCATTCGCTATGCGGCACTGGGTAGATGATTCCGGCGTCTAACAACTTGATGACCTCCTTCTTCACCATTTCTCGCATGGCATGGGTTAACCTCCTTTGATGGTCCACCACGGGCTTGCATTGATCCTCCATAGGTATGCGGCGAGTGCAAAGCGCTGGGCTAAGTCCTTTGAGGTCATTTATCGAATATCCGATCACTTTATTGTGATTTTTCAATAAATTCAGCAACATGCCATTCTCCAAGAGACTCAATTCATCACTCACGATCACAGGATAAGTCTTGTTCGGCCCCAAAAATTCATATTTTAATCCTTTGGGTAATGGCTTAAGGTCTACCTCCGGTACTTGTGGTTCTTCATGTTTAATTTCTCCGATGTCTTCAAATTTATCTTCCTCTAAGCTTCCACCTTGTATTTCTAGTCCTTTGGTTGCTTCTATTAAGGAAAAGGTCCATTTTTGACCATCCAACTTTTGCCTCAGTTTGGTTTTGGCCATCGAACTTCAAAACCGGATATCTTTGACCATCCAACTCTTAAAATCGTTCACAATTGACTATCAGGTAGTTTTTATTGGTGGTTTTAACGTTTTAATTACAATTTAGTCCTTAGAACTTGAAATGATCATTACTTTTTGCTTGTAGCTCCGATTTAGGTGATTCTTGCGATCACGTGTTTATAAAAATGAGCTTTATCTTCTAAAATGTTATTTATATTATTTTATCACCGTTTGTTATATTATTATTATGTTGTTATGTAAAAACAACAATATAAGAAAAGTAAAACAAATAGTTACAATGAACACATTTTTAAAGATAACGCTCATCGTTATTAACATATGATTACAGGAATCACTTAAATTAGAGCAAGAAAAAAATAGTAATCATTTTAAAATCTAAGGACTAAATTGTAAATAAAAGGATAAGAGTACTTCTTGAACCTTAAAATGATTACTATTTTTTTCTCGTATCTCCAACTTAAGTGATTCTTGCGGTCATGTGTTCATAAGATGAACTTTATCGTTTAAAATGTTGCTCATATTATTCTGTAACTGTTTGTTTTACGTTTCTTATATTATTGTTTTTACACAACAATAGAAAAATAATAACAAATAGTTATAAATTTGTATAAAAACATTCTAAAAAGATAAATCTCACTATTATGAACACGTGACCGCAAGAATCACGTAAATCGGAGCTACGAGCAAAAGGTAATAATCATTTAAAGATCTAAGGACTAAATTGTAAATAAAAAAGTTAAAACCACCCGTCAAAACCGCTCGATGGTCAATTGTGAACGGTTTTAAGAGTTGGATGGTCAAAGATATCCGGTTTTGAAGTTCAATGGCCAAAACCAAACTGAGACGAAAATTGGATGGTCAAAAATGGACTTTTTCCTTTTATTAATTCTTCATTTAGCTCATTATTAGTTTCATTCTCCATTGCTCTTTGCAATGGATCCCTAAAGGTTTCAACAAAATGAAGGCTCTCTACCTCTTTGTCATCAAGAGGTAGGGGTGAGGCAATTCTAGAAGCGGGGAGAAAGTTATATGTGTGATTATCCCCATCAAGATTAATTGTTACTTTTCCTTTTCCGGCATCTAAAACAACATTAACCAACTTGAGAAAAGGCATCAACAATAAATAAATCGGTCGGTATATGTTATTTGGAAGTTAAAACTTTTAAGATTTCGAGAAAATCCAATAGGTTTGACAATTCTACCATCTCCCATGATTAACTTAGTAGTGGTTTGAACTAGATCAATGGTATGATCATGAATTTCATCAAAAATTTTAGAAGACAAGACACTTACTTGTGCTCTAATGTCGCATAACGCCTTGCAATCAATGTTGTTGACCTTGCAATCTATACGCGGCGATGTCTTCTCTTCTTCATCGGATCCTATGGCATAAATTTCAGCGAGGCGAGCGAATGGTGATGCCTCAGGCTTGATTCCCATAATCCTCTTTGCTTCAGCCACATGGTCCGGATCCACTTCTTCTTCGCTAAAGAGTTTTTGAAGGACCTCCCCGGTTGTCTCTAGGTTGTATGGTTGTTCCACATGTTCCTCCGGCGGAAAGTCCATCTCCACATCTTTCGCCATCCCCTTTTGATTAGGGAACGGTCTTCTCTTATCAAAGATTTCTTCGAAATCAATTGGGACTAAGTCCATTTGCTTGAACTCTCTTAGTGGCTTCGCGCTTGACATAGTCCTTTCACTTGCTTTGCTTGTCTCGACGTGATCACTCTCCGGGATAGTTCTAGCTTCTGCATGTTTAATTTCTTCAGCCTTTTTCAGGATTGACTCCTTTTTCTTCTCTTCTGGGACCGTATTTCTGAAAATTCCAGCAAGTGGTCTCACATTTGTATCACATACCGGCTTCCCCGAAAGTCGTGTTTCCCAATCTCCTTGCATGGCTACTGCTTTGCTTATTTTTTGTAGAAGTTGGGCAGCTTCCGTGAGTGTTTTCTCCATGATATCCCCTCCTGCACACATTTGAACGTATTGCATGCAACTAGGGGTTAGGGAAAAGAAAAATGTATGCAAAAGTACATCACCGGGAAATCCGAGTCTTGGTCCTTGTTCAACTAGCTCGTTGAATCTATTCCACGCTTGATCAATCCCTCCTCTTCTCCTTGCTTAAAATTAATCACTTGCATCCTTATATGTTGAATCTTTCTTATAGGGAAAAACTTGGCACAAAATTTCTTTATCAATTGATCCCAATTTCCCTCGACTTCGAAGGATGCGAATGAATACCAATTAATTGCTTCATCAACAAGTGAGTAGGGGAAGATATTCCATTTAAACCAATCATCGAGGACTCCCTCTTAACGTACCGTATTGCATAGTGTCGTGAAGCACTGGCTATGTGTATATGGGTTGTCCGTCTCCACCCCTCGAAACGGATTAGTTGCTGCCATCTCAATTATCCGAGGCTTGATTTCGTACCTTGTTGCTTGGAGAACCAAGTCCGATTCTTGTACCTTGATGTCCTCACATTGAGGGCTAGTGTAGTCCCTTAGCAATTTTTCTGGTTCCTCCAAGGGATTTCGAACGAACGCCATCTAGACAATCAAAAGAAAACAAAAACAAAAGGTGTGTTTTTCTAGAACAAAGGGGTTAGATGTTAGTAATCAACAAAATCAATGAAAGATTAAACGAAGTAAACTAGCTTGCTCCCCGGCAAACGGCACCAGAAAAAGGGGCTTGTTGATAGGTAAAACTCGTATGAAGTTTCGATCCGCAAGCGTACGGATTCCTATGCCGTTCTTCACCTACGGGAGATCCCAAGGTTCTTGTCAACCCAAGGAGCAAGGGGATTACTAGCGTTTAACCCTACACTAATCTAGTTCATTGAAGACTTATGATAGAAAGATTAATCTATATAGTAAAGACAAACTAACCCTAAATTACGTTAAAGAGAAATTAAAGGTGCACAAGTATGAAGAACGTATGCCCATGGAGTCTAGGCACTTGAAGATGCAATCACCCAAAACATGGTAAACCCCCGATCCAATTTATCTAGGTGTGTGATCAAGGATTAGACTTTTCCCTTCCCTCGTACATGTCACTACGTGATGGTAATCGATACTAATCCAAATGAACATAGTATGTTGACGCGATCTATGGGAGCAACCCCGAAAGCATGGTAGCTAGCCTTAAAACATTAAGCATCATCAACAAAAGGTATGATAGACATATGATCCAAACAAGATATATAGGTGACTACGCTTCAAGTTCCGTTACAACTCCATGGACAAACGAAAGATTGTACCCCATCATGGCGCTAGGCATGAC
The DNA here is from genome assembly GCA_947561735.1 of Cenchrus americanus. Classification (NCBI taxonomy): domain Eukaryota; kingdom Viridiplantae; phylum Streptophyta; class Magnoliopsida; order Poales; family Poaceae; genus Cenchrus; species Cenchrus americanus. The sequence continues at coordinate 225,926,260 of OX387245.1, read as the reverse complement.
ACCGTTGAGATGGTGGATGCCTCCGATGAAGATGGATCTTCGTTGTCCTTCAACCCCGGCGGCGCCATGGCGAGCTCTCGGTGTCCTCCTCCCTCGTGGTGACCTCCCTTGGGCTTCGCAATGATCTCTCCTGAGTGTTCTCCCCCAAGGGTCTCTCTCGTAGTCGAATTTCTCTTCCTTGGCGGCTCTGAGGGACTAGACAGCGTCTCTGGCGAATGGCGGCTTGCACACGCGATTAGGGTTGCATCTACTTAACACCGAGCAAAGGGGGTCCCGAACCGCCACAAAAGTGGGCTGGGCCAGTCCGAATGGGCCGACCAGCCTAGGCCTTTTCTGGGCCGGTTCGGGCCCGTTCTTCTCCCCGCGGCTCATCTTGACATTTTGCACTTGGCCCCCTTCATTTGTGTCATTTTGAGGTCGTCATCCCCGTGATCAAGACAGAGGGATCTTTATGCATGAACTTCCGGTCTTTTCATCTCGGTCCTCGGGAGTTCTCTCGTTAACACCAAAATTTGGTAAGGAGTCGACTCCGTGGGTCCGGTTCGAAAAAGGGTCCGTCCGGTGGAAGGAAGAATATTTTCGAGAGATTTTCGGCAAAGAGATCTCGCGGTCGGCTATCTGCTCCAGTTCGGCAAAGGAATAGTAGAGCTGATTTTGCGGGATTGGACGATGACGTGACTCAATCAGGGGAGACGAATGGATGGATAGGCGATCGGGCTTAGTTAGGCAACGAATCCATTCGCAGTTGTATTCAACAGGGTATAAATACGACCCCTGAATGTATGTAACAAGAAGAATCATTTCCTCAATATACACCGGCCTTACGCCAAACCCTAGAGTCCTTGTCGTGTCGTCGAGTTCTTCGAGAGGGCCAATCGATCCGTCGACCTCCGTGAGTATCGACAACCTTGTATCATGTCTAGTATCATGCGGTGGATTTAGATCTGATGCAAGTAGTCTTGTTACCATGCTTCGTGTCATGCGGTAGATTCAAGCTTGGTTCAAGAAGGTTTCTTGTTAGATCATGAGCCATGCGGTAGGCTAAGATCTGGCTTGAAGCTAGTTATCGGCTCTATTGGATTTTGGCAAGATCCAATAGATTCATTAAGTTACCCCGTGTTATTTTGAGTTTTACTTTATGTTTTAATTCATGTAACACATCTCTCGCCCAATCTAGATGGATTTGGATCGGCTATGTCTCTTCTATGATCCTTGTCCGAGTAGGTTTCATGTTTTAGCATGTGGGTCCTATGCTTTCCGATAGCCGAAACTCGAATCGATCTAGGTTGTTACGTGTTGCGGGTTCAAGCTTGCTATGTTCGTGTAAATCTTGAAAGAACCGGGTATCATGCGGTAGATGCGGAGGTTTTTGGGTTGCTTTGGAGCTAGTCATCCGGTGGATTAGATTCCCAAATCGATCGATAGATTTATTCACGTGGTAATGTTTGTTCCTTATTCATGGACCCCGAATCGGTACGTTAAGCCGTATTCGGTTATGTTTCTTCACGAGTAGATCCCGTACGTTATTTATGTTTTAAATGATGTGTGCTTCTAGCTTTCCATATTTAGATTGTATCATGCGGTGGATAGATCTATTTGTGGAAAGTGGTACGGTTTTTCATGCAAGTTGTATCATGCGGTGGATAGATTTGTTTGGTATCGTACCCGACGGATCTTAAAGTAACTAGACATGCGGTAGACTAGTGCTTTGGATCTATGCATGCTTGTTTAATACATGATCATGTTCGTGCTTTACTTCATTTATTCATTCAATGTTAGTCTTTGTGGGGATCGGTCATAGCTTGGTGCATGCATCCTTGTTTATTCAAAGACCGATCGCTGTCACGCTTACGTCATCCATTCGGCAGTGTTCTTTTTTCCCCTTTGCGGTTTCCCGAATGGTCGTGGCTCTTTGACAGATAGCTTTCTATAGCTATGTGTTATCCCATCTGGCTCTTTAGCCGTAAATATGGAACTGTCTGGTACCACCGGCAAGTTCCAAGCTTTGAATATCTAACCGCCTTACCTTTTGTTAATTTTCGGAAAAAATTGATCGGCACGTCATTTGCTCTTCGCGCGTGTGAAGCCTGCCTTTGTTCGGCTTGTTTGTGTGATTGGCGTTGAATGCACTTTTTGCGTCAACACACTTTTTGGCATGCCCGAGTGGGACGACGACCGAATTGGTCAAGATGCCCGAAATCTCGGACCTCATGGATGTCAACCTCGAAGAGCTTTCTCCCGGAAGCGGCGGCGAGCGCTCCAAGACGCCGTGGACCGGTTTCGGCAAAAGTGTCTCATGTCGTTTAAGAAGAATAGAAGTGGTGTCCCGTATCTGAATAATGACATGCCCGGGTCTTCTTTGCCGGGAGAGAGCGATGCCACATCCCGCGGAAAGAAAGGAGGAATGCGCACGCGTATTCCAAGAATCGGCGACTACATGCTCACCAAGCACAACAAGGCTTTCCTCGGGTCGCTCCGGCGGATGATGGTGGCCATCTTTGGCCCGGCATGGAGCAAGCGTTCGGGAAAGCGCTCTTCCGAGAAGAGCACGGTGGAGCCGAGTGAATCAAGCTCTCGGCCGCCGCTACGAGCCGGCCAAAGCGGCCTCCTCCTCAGAGCTCCGGAAGCCAAGCATTCCAACCTCCTCCGCAGGGCGCTGGGGGGCAGCCAGTTCAGCCCCCGTTGCAAGCTTCAGGAAGTCAGCCAATCCTGCCGCCACCACAGAGCAGCACGGGTCGGCCCGTGCACGGCCCGAATCCGTACCAGCCTACGTACGGAGACCTAGCGTTCGGCTCGTCTGGGGCCCCACTTGATCCCGGTCGGAGAATTGCTCCGTCGACCAACTGGCTCCCGAGAAGAATGCAGTACGGCGGTGGTTATCATGAAGTGGGAAACTACGGAGCGTTCGACGCCTTCCCGCACCCGAGGGTACGCGCCCGGTGCGCGCGCGTGCAAGAAGATGACGCCCTAGCGCGCAAGATGGCCGAATTGATGCAAAATCAGTTCGGCCTCAAGCCAAAGGTGCGGGGCCCCGCCTATAGGCCGCCGTTCCGGAGTGGTACTATAACGTGCTCTTGCCGCCAAGGGTGAAACCGCCAACGGAATTCACAAAGTTCTCGGGGCGGACGAGACAAGCACGGTCGAGCACATCGCCCGTTACCTCATGCAGCTTGGGGAATGCTCGGCCGAGGAGACGTTCAGGGTTCGCTACTTCCCCGCCTCACCGACAGTCCGGCTTTTCGGTGGTTCTCGTCCCCGCCTCTGAATCGGTGGCCAGATGGAAGGATTTGGAGCGTAAATTCCACGCTCATTATTTCAGCGGCAGCTCTGAGAAGAAGCTGATTGATCTCGCCACCCTGAAGCAAAGGCACAGCGAAACACCGCCGGGAGTTTCTTAGAAGATTCAGGGAAGTCAAAGGCATGTGCTTCTCGCTGAACTTGCCAGACGATCGGTGGGCGATATGGCCGTCGCCGGGATGTTGCCGTACCGTGCGCGAGAAGTTATTTGGGATGGAGTTTGAGAACCTGGGCCAGCTATCACAGAAGTTGTCTCTAATGAGCAATCAGGCATATGGTCTCAAGAAGGACCCCAAATTTGGCAAGCGACAAGACGTCGCCGACATCTACAACCGCTTCTGGACAAAGCGATCCGTTCGAGGATTCGAGGATGAATTGGAGGTAGGCGCAGCGGAGATCATGTGGGGTAAGGAGCCCTTGACAATGAATCGGCCGGGGGTCAAGCGGACCAAGGGGACTTATGACTTTGACATCACGAAGGTCGATAAGTTGTTTGAGCTCTTAGTGAAAGAAGGCCGAATCAAGCCGCCCGAGGAGCATTCTATGCTTCGGCCCGATGGAGTTAAAGCGAAACGTTACCGTGGCTTCCACGACGGGGATTCACACTCCATCAACGATTGCGGGGTCTTCGGGATGAGGATCCGAGAGGCCATCCAGGAGGGACACCTCAAGTTCGATAACAAGATGAAGCCGGATGGCCACCCCTTTCCTCGAACATGCTCGGTTTTCCGTCAATGCGATAACGGCCGAGGAGAAGGGTAAGGTCAAGGTCCCGACCTCAACCGGTCCAAGCAAGGTGGAGCAAGGTGGACCCGAACGCCGGTGACTCGGGAGCAAGTACAAGGTGACGCCCCCCGCATTCTCAAGAGCCACATCGAGATTGGGGAATCATCCGAGCCTAAGCCCAAGGTGACATCGCGCATTCTCCTCAACAAATGGCAGCGCCAAATAGAGAAAGAGCGCTACCGAAGCGTCGTCACGAAGAGGAGCGAGCGCAAAGGCGAAGAAAAGGCGCGCGAAGGGACCAAGAGCGAGACACGCGCGCGGCGGGAGCGCGCACACCGGGGATGCGCCTTCTTCGAGCACCGCCTGGAATGAGGGTCTAAAGCTGCCCACATTGAAGAACCGTCCCGAATGCGGCGACGGGTATGTTGAGTACGAGCGGAAACCGCCAATCGCCGATCCGTCCACAAGAGGCTTGGAAGGATCCACCCTAATGGGGATCGGCGTCAAAAAATTGAAGTCATCGATCATCCCAGGAAACGCCAAGCTGATCTCAGGTGGGCTGATCAAGAAGAGGACGAGGATGACTACATCTGGCAGAAGGGGTAGTGGTGCCCGCCCGGCCTATGCAAAAGCCGAAGAGACGGGTCAAGCGCTTGAGGAACCGTGAATTGAAGCGGCCGGGATCCAAACGAGGCGGATGTGGCGCCCCAAATACCAACCCGAGGGATCGAAGCGTTCGGCTCCGGCATGCATGGTATACTTTACGCCGAACGAGTTCATGGCTCCCGCTAACCGGGTTATGCGGGAGGAAGCTTCCTTCAACGACGAGCACACCGAGGAGATGATGGCACAACCGGTGTCGACCAAACAGGCCATCTTCGACAAGCCGCCCAAAAACCGTCACATGAGGCCGCCGTACCCGAGAGGATACGTCAATGGCAAGCCATTGACCAAGATGTTCGTCGACGGTGTAGCGGCGGTCAATGTAATGCCGTACACCACCTTCAGGAAGCTTGGAATGGGCCCGAGCGATTTGACGCCTACAAGCATCATCTTGAACGACTTCGCCGGGAACCCCTCAGACACCAAGGGATGTGCTCACGTGGACTTGATGATCGGATCCAAGACGCTACTCACCACCTTCTTTGTCATCGAAGGCAAAGGAGCCTACAGCCGTCGCTTGGGCGGGATTGGATTCATGCTAACTGTTGCGTCCCGTCCACCATGCATCAACAGCTTATCCAGTGGGTGGATGATGAGATCGAGGTCGTCCAGGCAGATGACTCCGTGAGCGTGGCCAACATGGAACCAGCCTTTCCGGGAATACCAAGGCATTGATTGTTTCTCGGGGAAAGACCGGGGAGAAGGTCTGTTGAACTCGTCGGCGGTGATCAACGGCCCGATTCAAGCGGTCGGCTCTTATAGTAATTTTTAATGGAGAACCCCGTAGATGGCACCGATGGCAAATTAGGGCGAGGATTCATGTCGGCCGATAAACCGGAAGAAGTTGATATTGGAAGCGGTGATATGCCAAGGCCGACGTTCATCGGTGCAAATTTGCGGCCCGGACTTCGGGGGGGGATTTAATTGAGCTTCTCAAAGAATATAAGGATTGCTTCGCACAGGGATTACTCGGAGATGCCTGGATTGGATCGTTCCATCGTCGAGCATCGGTTGCCAATCAAGCCTGGTTTCAAACCATATAAGCAACCGCCCCGGAAAATCTACAAGGATGAAGTATTGGCCGATGTGAAGAAGGAAATTGAAAGATTACTTGACGCAAACTTCGTTCGGCCATGCAGATATGCGGAGTGGATTTCTAACATCGTCCCCGTGTATAAGAAGAATGGAAAAATGAGGGTTTGCATAGACTTCAGGGACCTGAACAGAGCTACTCCCATGGATGGGTACCCGATGCCTATTGCCGATTTGTTGATTGACGCCGTGCTTTGGACACAAAGTGATTAGTTTCATGGATGGCAACGCGGGATACAATCAGATCTTCATGGCAATAGAAGACATATCAAAGACGGCCTTTAGATGTCCTGGTCATATAGGCCTATTCGAGTGGATAGTCATGACGTTTGGGTCGAAGAATGCGGTGCAACCTATCAACGGGCCATGAATTACATTTTTCATGGGTTGATCGGCAAAACTGTGGAAATCTACATTGATGACGTGGTGATCAAGTCCTTAAGTCATGACACCCATCCGGAAGATGTGAAGAAGACCTTGGAGTGCACCGGAAACACGGTTTGAAGATGAATCCAAACAAGTGCGCTTTTGGGGTATCACTGGAGAATTCTTGGGGTTTCGGTCCACGAAGGGGGAATTGAAGTTGGCAAGAAGAGCATGAAAGCCATTGATGAAGTCGTTCCTCCAACCAACCTCAAGGAATTGCAATCAACTCGCTCGCAAGATCAACTTCGTGAGAAGGTTCATCTCAAATTTATCACGAGAAGGTGTTGCCATTCTCTCCATTGCTTGAAGCTAAAGAAAGATCAAAAATTCACATGGGGTGACGAACAACAAAAGGCCTTTGATGAGATCAAGCAGTACATGAAGGAGCCGCCGGTGTTGGTTCCTCCTCAGCTAGACAAGCCTTTCAAGTTGTACGTGGCGGCCGATACCCAGACCATTGGATCGGCCCTTATTCAAGAATTCGAAGGAAAGGAGCGGGTAGTAGCTTATCTTAGCCGAAAACTACTCGATCCTGAAACCGGTATTCGAGTAGAGAAACTGTGTCTTTGCGTGTACTACTCGTGTACAAAGTTTCGGCACTACTTGTTGAATGCCGAATGCACCGTATACTCCAAGTTTGATGTGATAAAACATATGTTATCTATGCCAATTCTGAATGGTCGGATTGGCAAATGGATTTTAGCTTTATCAGAGTTCGAGTTGAAGTTCGAATCGGCAAAAGCCATCAAAGGTCAGGTCATTGCCGATTTTATAACTGAACATCGTGACCCGTCAATTGATGCGCTTGAAATTACCCCTTGGGCTTTATTTTTTGATGGGTCATCGTGTGGCAAAGGTGGGGGAGTAGGGATCCCGCTAATTTCGCCCGGAGGTGAGATGTTTGAATTCGCCATTCCTATACAACCCACCGTCACAAATAACCCGAGTGAGTACGAGGCACTACTTCGAGGGCTTCAATATTTGAGAGAAGGGCGGGGCCGTTTCGGTTGAGATCTATGGAGATTCGAATTGGTAATCAAGCAATTGAACGGCCAATACGAGTGCGAGAAGCGAAGCGCCGAGGAGTTACTACGAAGAGTGCGGGGAAATCTTAAAGAGCTTCCCATTGGTAACCCTACAAGACATTCCTAGAGAGCATAACGAGGAAGCAAACGGTGGCTCGGAGCGCCTCCGGTTACAAGGAGAGTCAAGAAGCGTTTGCTGCGAGGTGTGTGCACTAGGGGCGGATCTTGCGAGAAGATGATTAGAGGAAAGAAATCGTTGATTACTTGAAAGATCCATCCCGAAAAGTCTCTAGGAAACTCGTGTACAAGGCAATTAAGTTCGTTCTTCCGGATGATAATCTGTTCTATAAATCATTAGATGGAGTATTACTACGATGCTTGGGTCCGAAGAAGCCAAGAACATGATGAGCGAGGTGCACGATGGGATATGTGGAGCGCACCAATCGGCCTACCGTATGAAGTGGGTTATTATACAAGCTGGATGCTTTTGGTCGACGATATTAGAGGACTTGCTTTGAGTATTACAAGGGATGTCAGGATTGCCAAAGGTTTGGGAATATTCAAAGGGTCCCTGCATCAGCATTGAATCCCATCATCAAGCCATGGCCATTCAGGGGCTGGGGTATAGACTTGATTGGCCAAATTAATCCGCCGTCTAGCAAGGGGCATAAGTTCGTGCTTTTGGCTACAGATTACTTCACCAAATGGGTTGAGGCGATCCCACTGAAGAAGGTGACGTCAGAAAACATGATCGAATTCATCAAGGAACACATCATCTATCGATTTGGGATCCCTCAGACGATTACCACTGATCAGGGGGCACAATTCGTGTCATTGGAGTTCAGAGATTTTGCCGAAAGCATGGGAATCAAATTGTTTAATTCTTCTCCATATTATGCCCAAGCTAATGGTCAAGTAGAGGCTTCTAATAAGATCATGATCAAGCTGATACAGAAGAAGATCGATCAGAAGCCAAGAAGGTGGCATTCGGTACTCAGTGAAGCGCTGTGGGCTTACCGAATGGCCCCCCATGGAGCTACAAAGACTTTTCCTTACGAGTTGGTTTACGGGCATCACGCAATCCTGCCTTGGGCTCCAAAACGAGTTGAGCTCCAAAGATTACAGTGGCCTAATGATTGATGAACTAGAAGATTTGCATATGATCCGTCTCAGGGCCCTGGAAAACATCGAGAAAAACAAACTGCGGGTTGCCAAGTACTATAATAAGAAGGTAAAAGTGAGGCAATTTGCAGAAGGCGATCTAGTTTGGAAAGCGCTATTGCCGATTGGAACTAAATACAGTGAATTCGGCAAATGGTCCCCTAACTGGGAGGGACCTTTTCGTGTGGTCAGATGCGTCCCTGGTAATGCATACATATTGAAAACTTTGCTAGGAGAAGAATTTTCCGCCGCAATAAATGGAAGATATCTGAAGAAGTATTATCCTAGCATTGAGATCGATCGATGATTGCACACATCTAGCACGAAATAGCGGCGCTCAAGAATAAGGCCGCCTTCGAACAAAATCCATGAACAAAATGAAAATGGCCGGTGCCTAGGTGCATTGCCCTTAGCTCAAAATTACATTACAATCGCTTCTTGCAAGATTACATTTAACAACCCCGGTGGTCAAATCCTCGAGGAGGAGGGAAGCAGAAGGCGTGGAGGAAGAAGCGAAAGTATGATACGATCTTTTCTTTAATTCTTCGGCTGCTCCCTCTTCAGTTGCTCCAGGACCACCGTAACGGCAACCTGGAACGCGCGGGGGTGCCCATGGTTGGCGGCCTCCACCAAGCTATCCCAGGCCGACTTCAGGTTGTCGTACCTGTCAGAGACATCTAAAGAGGAGGAATCAAGATTAGGGGCAAAGAAATCCAAGTGCAAGCACGAGGTCAAGAAGGAGTCAGGAACGTTTACCCCCTACTAATGCCTCCAGAGCCATGCGACGCTCGCGCTCGGCTTGGCAACGGGCGGACATGTCCCTGAGGCCGTGCTCCGGTGCGGACGCGGCGGCGCGGTCGATGGTTGGTCCTCTCGTTCGGGCGTGGCATCCTCTCGCTTCGATGGAGGAATCGGAGGAGATGTACTCGAGCACATCCTCGGTCCCGATGACTTCTTCGGGAAGCAAATCAAGGCTGAAGAGGACGAGAGGAAAACATGAAGCGCAAGATCATGCGGGAGAACGAGGAGCAGATCAAGAAAGAACTCACTACCGAATCGTACGCTTCTTTAACGGGCCGCTCTCCCGGGGTTGTTTACCCTTGTCCATGGCGTTGGGGTTTTTTTCTCTAGAGGCAGGAGAACAGATGAGAAATGATGGATGAGTGCGCGAGTGGATTTGCAGAGCATCCCCGCAGGCTATTTTATTGACCGGAGAGGCGCATTGGGAGTGATGACTGGCCAGTACACACTGTTGGAATACCAAGCGGCAGGATTTTCTACCAAGTGCGAAGGGTTTTTTCTTGAACAGTGTTTATGGATTGCCGAACTGGGATCCTCTGTGGATTTTGCGCCAAGGGGCAGTTGTTCTTGCGCGTTCGGCTAAAGATAGTTCCCGGATGCATTCAAAGAAAACAAAACTCGCAGATGCAAAATGCAAAGGGAGTCATCACAGAACAGGTGCAGAATTCAAAAGTTCTTCATCTATTGCCGATATTTACACATCCCTAGTACAATCTAGTCGAAGAGCCTGTTCAACACAGATTGGGGATGAGTAATTTCGGCAATGGCGTCACCATGGCCATCAAGGCGCTCCAGGATGAGCTCGATCTCCTCGATGTCCTCTGGCGCGCCGCCCCGGAAGCCGCGCGGCCTGGTGGAGTAGTCGACGTCCGTGTGCGTCGCCATGGCAGCCAGGCCCAAGGTGGTACCCAGTCGGACGCCGTGGACAGCCACCTCATCAACGCGGCGCTCCACCGCGGCAAGGCGCTCCACTGGCGTATTGCCGAGGGCGTTCACCTTCTCGGCCAGCTGCTCCACCAGTGCCTTCAGCTGGTTGAGCTCCGCATCGCGGGCTGCAAGAAGCAAGAAGAAAAAGATTAGCGCCAAAAGCGGGTGAAATCAAGAACTAATTTCATATCCGTACCATCAATGGTTTCCGGCGGTACCGCCGCGCCGGTCCTCCCACTCTAGCTCGGCTATGCCCGCTTTCTTGGAGACGTCCTCCCGGCTCACGCCGGGACGCCTCCAGCTCTTCCTTGAAGCGGATGGCGTCTTCTTCCCCGTACGGTACCGGGGAGTGGCCATCGGACTCCGAGGAGTCATCTGGGAGAGGCTGATTGGCCGGTGCACGAGGCGGATTCCACTGAATCAATCTGAAAAAAGGGGATGATCGTCAAGGCAAAAGAAGGTCAAAAATAGAATCAAAGAGGAGAGATTGACGATCATCACCGCTCGCGCGCATTGGCGCCGCTCCCCTCGGCCTCATCGGAGGTGCGGCGGCGGTTGAGGCGGCGCACCATTGTGGTTTGGGATGTGTCCTGTTTGCAAAAGGACTAAGATTGGCAAAGATTCGAGAGCTAGAGGGCCCGATGGAGAGCTAGGGGCACCTATGGTAACATTTATAGGCAGGCAGGGATGAATCGTGGCTTCGAGTCGTGGTCGTGGATCATGGCGCATATCCCAAGAAAATCGGAAGGTGGAAAGGTTTCCTTGGCCGGCCCCGCCGACGGGTCGCTTGGAGTTCTAGGGCCGAGCCGCGTGCAATTGATTGGTTCGGCTATAGAAAATCAAAGTGCCGTTCGGGAGTTGGCGTTTCACTACCGAATGGGTCGTTCGACATTATATTTGAAAGTGCGCGAGAAGAAAGGAAACGGATCGCAAGAAGATATTACAAGAACGACCAATTCGGTTATACATCAATAAGGACATTCAAGCATTCGAAGTTTTGCAATCACACTACGAGCACTTGGATGTTATCGGATGGGAATTGTCCAACAGCCTCCGGCAATCCTTTTGGGTACCTGGATAAATCGGCGAGTTCGCATCGCATTGCTCTATCTTGGTGATAGCCGATTTTGCTTCCGCTTGGGTCTTTGCTATCAATCCGGAAGTTCGGCTATTTTCTCTTTATCAACCTCTATCTCCGCCGACAAGCTTCTCGGTTCGCTTCTAGAGCAGCCTTTCCCGCAATTTTTAGATCATAAGAAGTCCGAGGTTAGCCAATGCATCCTTGTGGCTCTCCTCGCTTGGGATTGTGCCCCGTTCATAGCATGTTCGCATCGGTTTTTTCCTCTTTTCAATGGCCGGGCGGGAGCGCAATTTCCTCCAAGCGTGCCTTACGGGTGCATAAAGGGCTTCTAAGCCATAGACGGATGATAGAGAAGCTCGATGTCTTCGGAAGTTCTTGATCGATAGATTCAAACATCTCTTCGAAGTGATGGAGATCATTGAACCGATCTTGAGCATCTTTTTCTAGCTAGGCAAGCAATTTCTTTGAGCTTGGACAACACTTCATCCGGGCAAATGGCCGGTATACTCCTTCCATCACCTCTGCGGCTGGATTGCTCTCGATGGCGAGCTTGATGATGATGGAGCCCGATCCCGAGAAGCAACATTGCCGAATTAAGAATGCTAAACATCGAGGTACCAAAATTAAGTGCGGATGGATACCTCATGGCTGGTTTCTTGAGCGAGGGGGCAATCACGGTGAAGGAGATGCTCCGGGCGAGCCGAAACTTCCAAGCTAGGAGGTACCGATGCGGCCACTAGCAGCTCGTGGGTTTCTGGCTGAAGAGGAGTCGGGTCTGCCGCCTCTGTTGGGTTGGTTATCTCTGCTTGACCAACGGTGATGGCACCCTTGGAGAACTTATTGACTCCGGTTGAATTGGGAGATTCATCCCTGGAGAATCTGTTGCTTCTGCGGAAGGTGATGAAGATGAGATCTCCACCGGGATGGGTAATTCAACCCCGGGTGGACTCGCTTGTTGCACCACCGGAACATCTACAAGTTGTTCTTCCGTGGCTTCCCCCGCAAATGTCAAAGTGAAAGGGTAAATGCCAATGCTCATCCTTAAGAAAGAACAGTAGAAGTCATACCAGTGGATGGGGCATTGGCAGGTACTGGTTCTGAAGGCTGCTGGACTCTGGTCTGAAAATGCACAATAATATAATTCATCAAGAGCAGAGTGACCTGGTAATCAAGAAGGTAAAGGGGTTTACCTCAACAAGCACTTTCTTGACAGTTCTTCTCCTTTTAGCACTTGGAGGGGCAATCAGATGCAGACCTTGCCTCCTCGGCGGCAAGGCTAGAAAGGCCGGGATCCGTTGTAGCATACCTTGCCATTAGGGCGATGCGAGTTGTAGATTTGAAACCCCGGTCTTGAAATTGGGCCCTCAACATTGTAAGCAATTTCCCCGGCTCGAGGGGCGAACCGTGTTCGTGGATAAGAAGGTGAAGGTCGAATCATGAACAAAGAGGACATGTCCGATCCAAAGGTTCATGATGTTACCTCCGAGGTTGGCAAGAAGTCGAGGCATCAACTTTACACAAAACACATGGACGGCTCACCGAAGGTGTGATCATGGAATTCTTGCCACCAGGAGTTAAAGGTGAGGTGAGCTATGACTATGGGCACAAAAGGACGGTATAGATAGTAGGGCTACACTCATATTGGAAGACCCCGTGCCGCTCGTGCATACTTTCTTTGATTTCCTCTCCGGGCTTGAGGAATTCATGCGGGAACAACCTCGGGGGCATCCGCCCACATCCAATTTGTCCGGCCATTACATTAGGCCGATAGTATTCATAAGTGCTAACATTCAACTCTTCCTCCATTGAATTCGGCCATCGGTATGCATGGGCGGATTACGATGTTGAGAATCTCCAAGAATCTTCCATCTTGATGGCCGTGCTCAAAGGAAAATTCAACGGGGAAGGTCAAGGTGTCGTTGCCTAGATAAGGAAGCCGAGAGGATTGAGGAAACCTTTGAAGAATAACTCGAAAAGCCGGGCCGATGTCTTGCCGGATAGAAACAATTGAAGCCGCTTCTCCGTAATTTTGGCATCCTCTCGGTAGCTTGAGGCTCTCCTTCGGGGTGATTGGACAAGGGGAAGAACTCGGAGTTCAAATCGACACCGACAATCGATGCATGTGGAGGCCGCACCACATTTGAACGAACCACCAAGGGCCGTTGACACATGCTATCCTTTCGCTAGTATACATCCGGGTAACGATCCGGTGAAGCATATGGTATACACTGCCCAAGAAGAATTTTCCCAGAGGGAGGCGGTTGCCACGGCCGGATGGGACGCCATTGCGATATGGTTCGGGGTAGGCTCGTTGGCTTTACCACGGAAGACGAATCCGCACGTACCCACATATTCAAGAATGCTCGTATCCAACGGCACCCGTGGGATTATCCTTCATGTGTTTCAAGATGTAATGCTTGTATCCGTTCCCTGGCTTCACCCCCGTTTGCCGTGAGGAATTTTTGAAATTCCAAGGCCGAACGGATCCTGTAATGTCAAGGCCGGTGATCATATATACATCGGCCAAGGTGTGAGACATTGGACCGTGGCCAAAAAGGAAGGCGTTGACGCCATTTGACCAAAAGTGGCAGGCTGCTATCGAAGATCATCGTTCTTGGGAGTCTCGGCTATGGATAGCTCCAAGCACCGGGCGATACGGAGGGCATCCAAGTTGGTCAATCCACTCTTATCCGCAAGAATCCTCTGATACCAAGTCTTCCACCCGCAATTGGAGGTAAAGGCCAGTTCTTGAACGCATCTTGCCACCGAGGAGGTGGAGACAAAGTCGCTTTGAAGGGGATTCTCCGAGATTCGGCGGCAATGAAATCTCGAGGATCGGGATTCCCCCACGGGACCAAGGTAATAAGACCTCGAATTGGTCTCGGTGTGAATCAAAAGCTCGGTAGAAGGCTCCCGGAAGAAAGCGGAAAAAAAAAATCTCAGGTAAAATTGAAAACCTAATGCCGAACAAGGTTTGTGGGGGACGAATTTACCTGAGCATCTTGGTTCTGAGCTGCCATTGGAGGTTCGAGCTCGGAACGAGGGGATCTAGGGTTGGATCTGGATGAAGATTCCGGCGGATTGCGAAGAACAGGTGTTGACAGATTTGATTCAAGGATTCGTGGGCGGAGTCAATTGTGAAACAAAATTACTTTTATCCCACAATTGAAGGGGCATGTGTTAACACCAAAATTTGGTAAGGAGTCTGACCTGTGGGTCCGGTTCGAAAAAGGGTCCGTCTGGTGGAAGGAAGAATATTTTCAGAGATTTTCGGCAAAGAGATCTGCGGTCGGCTATCTGCTCCAGTTCGGCAAAGGAATAGTAGAGCTGATTTTGCGGGATTGGACGATGACGTGACTCAATCGGGGAGACGAATGGATGGATAGGCGATCGGGCTTAGTTAGGCAACGAATCCATTCGCAGTTGTATTCAACAGGGTATAAATACGACCCCTGAATGTATGTAACAAGAAGAATCATTTCCTCAATATACACCGGCCTTACGCCAAACCCTAGAGTCCTTGTCGTGTCGTCGAGTTCTTCGAGAGGGCCAATCGATCCGTCGACCTCCGTGAGTATCGGCAACCTTGTATCATGTCTAGTATCATGCGGTGGATTTAGATCTGATGCAAGTAGTCTTGTTACCATGCTTCGTGTCATGCGGTAGATTCAAGCTTGGTTCAAGAAGGTTTCTTGTTAGATCATGAGCCATGCGGTAGGCTAAGATCCGGCTTGAAGCTAGTTATCGACTCTATTGGATTTTGGCAAGATCCAATAGATTCATTAAGTTACCCCGTGTTATTTTGAGTTTTACTTTATGTTTTAATTCATGTAACACATCTCTCGCCCAATCTAGATGGATTTGGATCGGCTATGTCTCTTCTATGATCCTTGTCCGAGTAGGTTTCATGTTTTAGCATGTGGGTCCTATGCTTTCCGATAGCCGAAACCGAATCGATCTAGGTTGTTACGTGTTGCGGGTTCAAGCTTGCTATGTTCGTGTAAATCTTGAAAGAACCGGTATCATGCGGTAGATGGAGGTTTTTGGGTTGCTTTGGAGCTAGTCATCCGGTGGATTAGATTCCCAAATCAGTCTGATAGATTTATTCACGTGGTAATGTTTGTTCCTTCTTCATGGACCCCGAATCGGTACATTCCCACCGTATTCGGTTATGTTTCTTCACGAGTAGATCCCGTACGTTATTTATGTTTTAAATGATGTGTGCTTCTAGCTTTCCATATTTAGATTGTATCATGCGGTGGATAGATCTATTTGTGGAAAGTGGTACGGTTTTTCATGCAAGTTGTATCATGCGGTGGATAGATTTGTTTGGTATCGTACCCGACGGATCTTAAAGTAACTAGACATGCGGTAGACTAGTGCTTTGGATCTATGCATGCTTGTTTAATACATGATCATGTTCGTGCTTTACTTCATTTATTCATTCAATGTTAGTCTTTGTGGGGATCGGTCATAGCTTTGTGCATGCATCCTTGTTTATTCAAAGACCGATCGCCGTCACGCTTACGTCATCCATTCGGCGTTGTTCTTTTTTCCCCTTTGCGGTTTCCCGAATGGTCGTGGCTCTTTGACGTATAGCTTTCTATAGCTATGTGTTATCCCATCCGGCTCTTTAGCCGTAAATATGGAACTGCTCGGTACCACCCGGCAAGTTCCAAGCTTTGAATATCTAACTGCCTTACCTTTTGTTAATTTTCAGGAAAAATTGATCGGCACGTCATTTGCTCTCTGTCGCGCGTGTGAAGCTAGCTTTGTTCGGCTTGCTTTGTGTGATTGGCGTTGAATGCACTTTTTGCGTCAACATTCTCCATTCAAGCACATTGGTCCCTGCCACCTTTGGAGGCAAGTTCGCACATGGTCGGAGCTCCTTGATTGTCTTGCAAAACGTTCTCCGAACTAGTTGCGTCTTTCCTCATTTAACATGTGAATTCCTGCAAAAACACTATACTCCAAATTGCACATCCAACGGTGAACTTGTTATATAATTAGCATGCCTAGTGGCGGGTTAGTTCCAAAATGAAGTTCAAACCATAGCATAACAAGTGTTCTTGGTTGACGGAAATCGACCGCCAACAACATGCCACCTGTTAATTCACTGTTTAGGGCCTAAACGACACGACCGAGCTCTGTTTACTGTTTAAACAGAAAGTGTGCTACAGTAACCAACTCTAGATGGATTAATTAAGTTTAATAGATTCGTCTCATGATTTTCATCCATCTATATAATTAATTTTGTAATTAGTCAACGTTCAATACTCCTAATAGACCTAAAAAGGGAATCTCAAAATTTTCTCTTAAAATTTTGCCGAACAAAACAGAGAATTTAGTCAATATTTGCCTCCTTGGAAAGAAGAAGAAAATTTTAGTTATTTGCCGCATTTTGCCCAGACTGTTTTTTTTCTTGGCCAGGTGTGGCAAGTAATTGGCCGGGTCTTTCTTACCAAAACAAATCATGACTATTATATTCACAATCAAATCTAATTTTTATTAATGTTCCACCAATTATTTTAACTAACAGATAAAAGATGCAGCCTGAATTAAAAAAACTTATGTACTTCTGGCAACATCAGAATATGAATGCAAACATTAGCTTGGGAACCACCTAATGTAGTTGGTAAAGAAAAACTCACAGAAAAAAGTACTATATATGCAATCAAATTCCACTTTTACAAGATAGCATTTCGAGCAACTGATGGATCAATAAAAGTTTGAGAGAAACTAAGAAAGGGCACTGAAATTGTCGACATAAACAAAACAATAAATTTATTCCTGTAATGTGTATAACATACGTATGTAAAAATGCTAATGGTATCATTGATGACAATAAAATAGTAAAAGTAAATCTTTGAATAAGATCTAGAAATATATGCATCAGTAGGGTATCTCCTTATATCTTCAGCAACAGATAAAAAGTTCAAAATCCATATTGTCCTATATACTGCTGCTTGCAAAGAGGGGTGTTTTAGGCTATCCGCACCAGCAACGGCATCGCGAATGGTACGCAACCTGGCGTACCACTTCGGCGTAAAAAAGGGCTGCACCGGGATACTGAAAGAGCAATGTAAAGTTCAGTTCGCTGCCGTTTATTGGAAAAAAAATAGGGTGAGCCCCACACACACCCCGCACAGCGTGCGTGCCCCTGCTGCCCCTGCCCGGTGGACCTGCTGCTGCCCTCTCCGTGATTCTGCTGCCCTTCCCGTGATTCTGCTGCTCTTTTCGTGCTGCCCTCCCGTGTTGCCTCTGCACTTCCGGCGCGCCGTCCGATCGCGGACGAAGAGCAACGCGCGGGGGCGCGCACGTTGTGCATGGTGTGCGCGGCGTGCACAGGATTTTCCTCCCGTTTATTGGATTCCCAACGCAGTATGGAGAAAGCGCTATCCTCTCGGGTTAACCACTCTCCCAGCGCAGTATGGAGAAAGCGCTATACTCTCACGTTAGCCACGCAACCGCCGCAAATCAAGCATTTTTTCCCTGTCACAAGTCGCGCATTTCTTGCAAAAAGGAACCCGTGACCTGCACCCTCGCGTGAAGCCTACTCTACCACTGCACCACATGTTTATATGCGTCCATATCCAATTTTCCTTCTACTCATACTATACTACACTGAGTGTAAATCATTTTTTAAGCTCTAAACATATTCAAATTAAAAACTTGATAACTACAAATTTTCATAATTTTCTAAGATTTACAACTTTCATGTTGGGAGTTTTTTTCCATTTGAGGTCGTTTACAAAATTTGTATTTCAAATTTGAGAGATTCAAATTTGAATTTTATTGACAATATGATTTCAAATAAAAAGATGTAAACTACAAAGTTTCATACCTTCTTAGGATCTATGACTTTTATGTTAAAGAGTTTCTCCATTTCAGATCGTTTGAAAAATTCAAATTTTCAAATTACAAAACTTCACACATACTTTACCTTCACAAAAGTAATTCAAATAAATAATGGTTCAACTACAAAGTTATATGACTTTTTAATACTTTATTTTGGTCATTTGATCATCTGTATAGTCGTAACAACATTATTCACAAATCTTATACATCTCTCATATGATTTCATGAAACTATATAGGAGATATACATTTTTTCAAAAAAACTCATATACTTAAATGAATATTTTGAAAGATTAAACAATCTCGAATGAAAAACTTGTAGACTATAAAGTTTTAGGTCTCGTCGAACTATACAATTTTGATATAAAGTTTGTCTTCATCCGAAATCATACGAAGAAGTTATGATTTTTTGGCACGGGACTATTTCCAGGAGCTGGTGATGTCATCACCCGCACCTAGAAATCTATTTCTAAAAGCCGATGACACCATCACCCACAACTAGAAATGAAGATATTTCCAGGAGCAGATCATGACGTCACCCGCACCTGAAAATAATTTCTAGGTGCAGGTGATGGGGTCACCCACTCCCAAAAATGGTTTCTATAGGCAGATCTAGCTACTATAGTGTCACGTGTTTTTCTTAGATCGGCGTCTGCTTAAAAAACAAGGGGCACTTACGAATGTTTTGTGTAGTAGTATCTGTGTGACGTGCCATGGGGGCGGTTGTGAATGCCTGGTCGGGAAGGAGGGAACGCAATGGACGGCAGACGGCGCGAAGGCGGTAGAGATTGTTGAATTTTTATATATTTTTTAATCATTTTGGAAATTTATATGACCGGTTGGAAATTTATCAAAAATATACATCAACCACCGTGGGCCACGGCGGAAAGAACCTACCACCGTAGGCCACGGCGACCGCACGTCCAACCGTCGTGGCTCACGGCGGTAAGGTCACCGCCAACGGTCGGGTGCAGGGTGTGGGCCCCGCGGGACCTCACCGTCGTGCGCCACGGCGGTTGGACGTGCGGCCACCGTGGGCCACAACGGAAGGGTTTTTCCCCGTGGTTGTCGTCCCTATATAAAGGGCGACGGCGGCCATCGTCCCCCACGCTGCCGCCGCCCCTCCTTCCCTTGGACCGTGTCTCTTAGGTAAGTTTTTTCTTTTTTAATTAATTTAGTTAGTGTAATTAGTGTAGAAAATTAGTTTGTAGATTAGATTTGGATTTGGAAATTTAGTTTTTAGATTAGAAAATTTAGAAAATTAGTTTTAAATTTGAAAATTAGTTTATAGATTAGAATATTAGTTTAGATAAGAATTAGTTTGTTTAGAAAATATAGAAAATTAGTTTATCTCCTCTAGAAATTGTAGAAAATACTTTAGCATGTGTAGAAATTATATAAATTACTTTAGCATGATTAGAAATTCTAGAAAAAAAATGATCACGTTCGAAACAGACATGCTTCGTCATTTGTAAGGAGTAACTGCAGATGTCATTGCAAGAGGAGAGTAACCTCTTTGGGATGCTCTTTATGCTCCATGAGACATGCATCATTATTTCAAAAAAACTACAGATGCCATTGCAAGAAGAGATGAAACGACCCGGATTTCCGCGAACGGAATCCCGAATCTTAGCACCTCGGTGGTAGTCCCGGAGGCTACCACGTGCAATCCCCTGTCTCGCCGATTCCAAAATCCATACGTAAAAGTAAAAACAAAGAAATAGAGTACAACATTTATTTTATTACATTAATCGAGTACATCTCTTCGGCACATGCGGGTACAAGTCCATCGGACCGAATCAAACGAAATAAAACGTCTAGCGGCGGCTCCATGAAAGCGCGGGAGACACCATATCCGCAGCGACTCAAGTGTAGGAAGAGCTCTAGTCCACCCAACCGTCGTTGTCGAAGTCGTAGTCGGCTGCGCGTCGAGTCACCGGGGTCTACCCGATAAGCGGGTAGGTCATGTCGACTTCCCAACAAAGAGGCAAAAGCGGTGTATGTTCTAGTATGCATGAAGTAACCCTAGTCCGGCCGTAGAAAGCTTAAGCAAAGCAGAAGGCAACATTCAAGGTAAGCGAGAATAAAGCAAGGAGGTTCGCACCTCGGGAAGCTTCCGCTTCCGAGGTCCACACCTCGGGGGTCCACACCCCGCTCAAGGAGTACCACACCAAAGCACCGGATCTCAACCACGACCCGTAACCCAACTCTCATCCGCGATGTGGGGCCCACCGGCTCCTATCCCCACATCTCAACGGCCGCCGGCCGGGCTCACACACTCGGGGGAGAGAAGAAGCACAAGAGAAGTGTAACTAGTCGGGTGAGAGATCGAAAGACCGCTCCATAACCGGTGGACACGGACTATAGCTATAGGTTTAACACTGCGCAGGTTGTACAACCGTACCCGCCCGAATAGGTCCGGAACCGGCCGTCACCGTGTCCGACCCTACCATACGGCCGAAGCCCAAGTAAGTGGATAGTACCCTTCGCATCTCCGAGCTCGGCCCAGCCTCCGCGGCGAGCTCATACTACCCGCGAGAGGTCCCTCGAAGCCGTGGAACCCTTCCCCGGCCTCGCCGGGGCAAAGTCTACTAAGGAGGGAAAGACCACTCCCGACACGATCACACCGATCCTCCCGGCGGGGAGGGGTGCTATCCACTACAAGTCTCACCCCGCACCCCCGCCCAATACAAGGCGGGCGGTCTGTACGAAAGTAGTCATTCGAAACAAGGTCAACTGACGATCGGTCCTTAAGGGGCCGAGAGCGAGCACTCAACTTCTCCATCCCACACGACACGACCCTTGGGTAAGAGGCCAGATCGCATCTTCCCTCGGCAGCCGTTCACAAGTAACCAGCGGCTCGCTCCCGCCAAAACACAGCAAGGGGTACACAACCCAGAACGCACGCTAGAAGCACACCGAGACACCCATATCTCAGCTCAAACCCAGAGCACCATTCATATTCAAACAACAAAAGTATGGATAGTTGAAGTAAGGGACTAGCTAGGGGTCTGTAGCTAGTCCCGCAGGTAGAAGTACAAGGAACAGGATATATAAAAACATCAAGGCATGGCTAGTAAACGGGTTATGCAATTCATCAGAACAATGCATTAGAGTAAAGCACTAGCAGCTAAATATCAACATGGGATCTATATGGTTGGGAGTGACATGACACCTTCGTTGCCGTTGAAGCAGTCGCTGTCTGGAGCGGTGTACTCGGGGTCCTCCACGTCCTCCTGGTCGAAGCTCGGGTCTGTGGCACGAGATTCGACGCGAAAATATAAATACGGTGCACATCTAAGCAATAACTCCAAATAAAATCCAATTTAGAAGATCCAAATGTTCCCAAACTACCTACAATCGACAAGGTTTCGCAAATACGGATTTATAGAAATTAGTTTTGTATTTTTCTCGTGTTCCCTTTAATTTATTATGAATTTTTAAAGGTCAAAAACATTTTTCGGAATTTTTAATCGAGAGAGGAAAAGGTTTTTCGTAAAAACATTGCCGACGTCGGCATGACGTCGCCGGTCCCGTGTCCGCGGGCCGCGACTAGGCCAAAAAGCGCGGGCCGGGCCGTGGGCGGCCCGGCGGTCCGGATCTCGCCGGGTCGGGTTTTGGCCTACGCGGGCCCGGGTTGTTAAAGCCCGCTTAAGGTCGGCTTCCTAAAGTCCGAAAGCCCCCCCTCTCGGCCCCCCCAACCTTCGGCGGGCCGGCGGCCTACTAACGGTCGGCCGTGGGCTTGGGGCCCAAGCTTGGCTAGCGGCCGATTCCCCTCCACCCCGGCGCGGCACCCTACGCCCCTCCAAGCGCTCGACGAAACGTTCGAAGGCACGGCGGACGCGCGGCGCGTCGCCGGCGCTCGGCAAACACTCGCCGTGTTCCCCGCCAAGGCGCGGCCGGGGTGCGGCCGGCCCGGGTTACTCGCACACACACACACTCTGCGCGGAACGCGCACGGGGCTCGAGGTATGCGGCGGCGGACCGGCCGCACGCGAAGCCCACGGGGCGGCGGGGTCGCGGCCATGGCGCGCATGGGTGCGGCGGCGCCGGCGCCCGCGCCCTCCACCACCTCGCATCCGCACATCCACGGCACGAAGGCCGGGTTCACGACGGTACATGACACGGCATAAAACGCCCTGTTGGCGGTGCCCCACCGGCGACGAGGCCACGGCCACGGCCACGCATGGATGCGGCCGGCCGGCCTCCTCGCCACCGGATCCTCGCGCAAAAGCCCACGGCTCCAAGGCCGGGTTCACAACACAAAACGCGCAAGCTCTTACGGCGGCTCACCTCGCGGCTCGCTACGGCGAAAAGGGTGAGCTTGACCTCGGGCCGGCGGCGCGTCGCGCGCTCGGCGCGCGCGCACGACGCGCGCGGCACCCGACGGCGCGACACGGGGTGTTCCCCCCGGCCCCACCCGCAAAGGCATCCAAGAACCCCACGAAACGGCGACGACACCGGGCGCCACGGCTTGGGGTAGCCACGACCCCGGCCGCCGCCGACACGTCGCGACGCGGCGTCGCCCATGGGGAGGCGGCGGCGCGCGCGCTCGGACGAGAGAGGTGGCTCGATGGCACGCGCACGGGCAAGACATCTACGGCGACCGGCGCAAGGAGAAACGAGAGGTGACCACGGTGCTCACCGTGGGTCGACGGTGAAGGCGTAGCGAGCTTGGCGGCGCGGCGTCGGTGTACACGGCGGCACGCGTCCCTCTCGCTCGGTCCGGCTCCACTCCGCACACGAACGTCGCCTTCCCCCTCGACCGCCCTTCACGAACACGTTCCGCCTCCGCGACGGCGCGCCGGCGGCGGCGCGCGTCGGCTTCCCGCCTCGCCTCTTCTCCCCCGGCTCCCCCTTCTTCTTCCTCCTCCGGTGGCGGCTGCGGAAAGGGGGCAAAACCCCAAGTGGGTTGGTAGCGGGTCGGTTGGCTGCGGCCCTCCTCTCCCCCTTTTGAATCCAGGGCGATGCGAGGCCTAGGCGAAATCCCGGCGGTGCCCTTCCCCCGGCTTGGACCGCTTGGCATCCGAGGCGGCGGCGCTCGCCCTCTCTCTCTCGCTCACGTTGCCCCGGAAAAAGGCACGGGGGTAAAGAGGGGGGTTTCCTCCTCCCCGACCTCGGCTCGGTTCGCGCGCGCGCCCGGCCCCCTCGGCGTGCGCGCGCGGCGGGCGGCTCGGCCGCGCCCCGCGCCGCGCGAGCGGGTGCGGCGGGACCGGCGGCGGCGCGCGCACGGGGCCGGCGGGGCGGCTCGCGGGTAGGTGAAAAGGGGGGTAGGGATGCGGGCGGCGACGGGGCCCACCGGTCGGCGGGTGTATGAGGGTGAGCCGCGGTGCGGGTTGGTGGGGGCGGAAGGCCGAGTGGGTTGCGCCGGCCGCAACGCAAGGGAAAAGAGATAGCGGCCCAAGAACTATGCTGATCTTTGCCTATTAAAACAAATTAGATGACTAAGGGTTTGAATTTGATTGCAATTCAAATTCAAACAACACTCAAATGAACTTCAAATAAACCAAAGAAAATCCAACTCACAAATTATACCATATTTTAAATATAAGCTTTATCAATAGGGTAAATTAGTGGAGAATTTGGTGAGAGGCTAGCAATTTTGGCTCAAAAATTGATAGCACTCCAAAGCAAACAAAAAGTTTTAAATTTTCGCAAAAATTCACACACCTAGATTCCTGGGTTGTTACATTCTCCCCCACCACCGAGAATCTCGTCCTCGAGATTTAGTCCTCGACCTCCTCCGTGAACAAGTGAGGGTACTCTTTCCTGAGATCCGCTTCCTTCTCCCATGTTGCCTCTCGCTCTGTATGGTTGCTCCACAGCACTTTACGTAAAGGAATGGTAGTTCTCCTTGTTTCCTTGACGGCTCCGTCCAAGATTTTCTCGGGATATTCCGTATATTCCAGGTTGTCTTGCAAGTCAAGCAACTCCATGGGCACTTGCTTTGCCTCCACTTGCCTTCTCACTCTTCTTCGAGCTTGTGACACGTGAAACACTCTTGGGTGAACTCTCGCCATTGTCTCGGGTAGTGCAAGGCCGGTAGGCCAAACTCCCAATCCTTCGGGTGATAGGGTACGGTCCCACGTACCTCGGGGCAAGCTTTCCTTTCACCAAGAACCTCTTGGTTCCTCGGAGCGGCGAGACTTTCAAGTACACTCGGTCGCCAACTGCAAAGGTCAACTCTCTCCTTCTCTTGTCGGCATAACTCTTCGACGACTTTGGGCAATTTTCGGGTTCTCACGAACTTTCTCAACTTTCCTCTCCGCTTCCTCAATGATTGCTGGCCCAAACGAGCTCGCTCTCCAACCTCCGACCAAGCTAGCGGGGTCCCGCACTTTCGACCGTAAAGTGCCTCAAAGGGTGCCATCCCGGAGACTTGCTTGAAAGCCGTTGTTGTACGAGAACTACGCAAACGGCAAACCGTTTTCCCAATCGGTACCATAGGTGAGTGCACAAGCTCGTAGCATGTCCTCCGGACCTGTTGACCCTCTCTCGTCCGACCATCCGTCCGTGGGTGAAAAGCCGTGCCGTAGCCGAGTGTAGTGCCCAAAAGCTTGTGGAAGCTCGCCAAAACTTGGAGACAAGCGTGGTCCTCGGTCGGATACAATACTTACGGGTGCTCCGTGCAACCCGAGTATGTGCTCTACGTACAACTGCGCCAACTTCTCGGTTGCGTACTCCGGTCTTCACCGGCACAAAGTGAGCCACTTTGGTCGGCTTCGTCCACTATGACCCAAACGAGTCGTTTCCTTTTGGTGTTCTAGGGAGTCCCACCACAAAGTCCATGGAGATGTCCTCCCACTTCCACACTGGAATATCCAACGGCTTCAACAAACCAGCAGGTTTCTGATGTTCAATCTTTACTCTGCTACAGGTATCGCAACAGGCCACGTAGTGTGCTATATCCTTCTTCATGTCCTTCCACCAGTACCTGATCTTCAGATCCCTGTACATCTTGGTGCTGCCCGGGTGAATCGAGTACCTCGAGTCGTGAGCTTCTCTCATGATTTGATCCCGGAGTGCCTTGTCTTGTGGTACACAGATCCGTTCTTTCAACCACACGGTGCCCTGTTCATCAACCCGGTAGTCCTCTGCTTTGCCCTGCTTCATTAGTTCTCTCAGCACTTTGATTTACGCAAACTCCTTCGGGCCGTACGGATTCGCTCCTCCAAGTCATAGGTCACTTGCATCACGTTGACTTGGCCTTGGTCCACAATCTCGATTCTCAGCTTCTCTAGCTCTTCATGCAAAGCAGGTTGCTCCTCTTCTACCATGAGGTTGTTGCAGTATGTTTTCCGGCTCAGTGCATCTGCCACGACGTTAGCTTTGCCTGGGTGGTAGTTGATCTCGACGTCGTAGTCCTTGATCAGCTCTAACCACCGTCTCTGCCTCATGTTCGGCTCGATGTCCGGGTAAAGAAGTACTTCGGGCTCTTGTGATCGGAAAACGAGTTCACACTTGTTCCCAATCGGGTAGTGTCTCCGGATTTTGAGCGCATGCACAACGGTCGCCAACTCCAAGTCGTGTGTCGGGTAGTTTTCCTCGTGTTTCTTCGGTATCGTCCGGAAGCGTAAGCCACAACTTTCCCTTCCCGCAACAAAGACACAACCAAGTCCTTGCTTTGAGGCATCACAGTAAACCACAAAGTCTTTCTTGATATCCGTCAAGGTAAGCACTGGAGCTGTGGTGAGTCTCTTCTTCAACTCTTGGAAGCTCTTCTCACACGCTTCTGACCACTCGAACTTTGTGTTGTTCTTGAGCAATTCTGTCATTGGCTTTGCGATCTTGGAAAAGTTCTCAATGAACCTCCGGTAGTAACCTGCCAACCCAAGGAAGCTTCTGACATCTGTCACGTTTAATGGCTGCTCCCACTTGGTCACCGACTCAACTTTGGACGGATCCACGGCTATCCCCTCTGCTGACAACACGTGTCCCAAGAAAGCGACCTTCTCCATCCAGAACTCGCACTTGCTGAACTTTGCATACAGTTTCTGCTGCCTCAGCCTCTCTAGCACGACTCTCAGGTGCTCCTCGTGTTCCTCAGTAGTCTCAGAGTAGATCAAGATATCATCGATAAACACCACTACAAACCTGTCCAACTCTTCCATGAAGACCTTGTTCATCAAGTTCATGAAGTAGGCAGGGGCGTTGGTCAGCCCAAAAGAAACCACCACGAACTCGTACAAGCCGTAGCGTGTGGTGAAGGCTGTCTTAGGTATATCCCGCTCTCGGATCTTCATCCGGTGGTAGCCGACCTCAAGTCGATCTTGGAGAAGAACCTTGCCTTTTTGAGTCTATCCGGCAAATCTTCGATTACGGGTAGTGGGTACTTGTTCTTGATCGTCATCGAGTTGAGCGTGCGGTAGTCAATGCACATCCTCTTTGTACCGTCTTTCTTCTCCACGAAGAGCACTGGTGAACCCCACGGTGAGGCACTCGGCCGAACAAACCCTTGCTCGAGCAACTTCTTGAGCTGTTTCTTCAACTCGTCCGGCTCGTCCGACGACATCCTATACGGACTCTTTGCAACGGGCCCCGCCCCCGGCATCGCCTCAATCACAAACTCCACGTCCCGTGCGGGGGGTAACTACGTAAGCTCCTCTCGGGAACACGTCCGAAACTCACGGACCACCGGGATCTCTTCAATCTCTTTCCCACTCATGTTGCACATCATCGTAGCAACCTTCGGACTACGTGGCTCAATCCGCACCGTAGTTCCACTTTGGGGTGTTCAAGCCGAATCACTGCGGGGTTGCAAGAGACTATCCCGTTGTGCTTTGCCAACCAATCCATCCCTAGGATTACGTCTATCCCGGTAGACTCCAAGACTGTCCAAGTCCGCCGTGAACGGTAGTCCCTCAAACACCATCCTCACTCCCCTCGCACTCTAACGTACTCCTCTTCTCTCCTAGCGGAGAGCTAGTCAAGATAGGCCTTGGTCGAGGCTTAGTTGGTAAAGACCTTTATTTAGCAAACTTGGTAGAAATATACGAAAACCGAGCTCCGGTATCAAACAAAACGGTAGCCAAAACCGAGTCAACAAGGAACTCACCAAGTGTGACGTCGGGTGCGAGCGCTTCGCATCCTCGACGGTGAGGTGGTTCGGACGGCCTCGAGTAGCCGGCGGGCCGAGCGGTCCTCTGCCGTGTACGGGGTGGCCGTCCTCCCGGTGCGGTGGCTTGGCCGGGGTCCGGAACCGAGTCTTTGCGGCTCGACTCCCCGGTGGTACCGCCGGGGACACTCAAACGACTTATGCCCAACCCGACGGCGGTTGAAGCATGTCACCTTGGATCCGTCTGGCACTGCCCGGTGGTGGCCTCGGCTTCCGGTTGTTCGACCTCCACTCCCACCGGGTGGGCTCTCGCTCTCGCGGGCCGAGACCGAGTGATGTGGTGCCTCTGCCGAGTACGGTGGCCTCGTGTGTAGCTTCGTCCTCTCGCCTGCGGGGTGGACTCGAGCGTCTGCCCGGTCCGTGCGCTTGGACTTGCTCCCTCGTACCTCCATGTACTCCGGCCTTGACCTCTCCACGATCGGTGCCTTGTCGATTATGGAGCGAAGTGTCGGGCGGTCGTGCGCGGACAAGTGGTGTGCCATCCCCTTGTGCGGCCCCTTCTCCGAACCGGTAAACCTTCTTCTTTTACGTGTCGGTGTCGTCGGCGCGTACCTCATCGGCTCACGGTAACGGTTGGCGTACTCCTGCACTGACATGTTTCCCATCTTGAGGTGCCTGAACTCGTCAGCCTTTCTGTCCATCACTGCGTCTGGGATGTGGTGGCTCCTGAAGGCCTCCACGAACTCGTCCCACCCGATGTGCAACGGGTCCGGTGCGAGTCACGATGCTTGTCCCACCACGCACGGCCGTGCCAACCGGGCCGGTGCGCGGCCACGGTCACACACTCCTCCTCTGTAAGCTCAGTCAGCTCCAGCTTCTTCTCAATCTCACGTAGCCAGTTGTCCGCGTCCATCGGGTCAGCTGAGTGGTCAAAGGTAGGCGGGCGCAGCTTGTTGAAGTTTTCAACCTTCTTCTGGAAGCCCTCTGGAGCGTTGCGGTTCTGACCCCTGTGGTTGTTGTGGTTGTTGTTCTGTGCTAGCATCTGGGTGATCGTCTGCATCAGCTGAGTCTGCACTGCCATCACGTCGGCCAAGTTCGGGGGAGGTGGCGGTGGTGGCACCTCGTGTCCCTGAGCCTGGCCTGCTCCTCCCTCAGGCTGGGGTACCTGCTCGTGCTCGAGCTCCTGCTCCTGAGCTCCCTCGTCGTCGCGCGCGGCTCCTCGACCGCCAACTCGGCCTCCTCGGCCTCCGCGGAGCCCGCCTCGTGGCGCGAGACCTCCACGACGTCCGCGGCCTCTCGCTCCTGCTGGGTTAGGGGCATCCTCCCCTCCGTCGTCCCCAGCGACCTCCTCGAAACGGGCCAGGAGTCGCCCGGACCTCCTTGCTCCCGACATCTGTTCCAGTTGCAAGAGTTAGTAGCGGTAGGGAGAATGTATTTAATCAGGTTATAAACTATAATGGAGTAATCCCCGCTAACGGTCACAAAATTTCGGACGGACATTAAGAAGCATGAAATCCGAAAGAAACCATGAAGATCCATGTCACTCAATCAATGCCACCATACAAAAGGGGTGCACCTCGAGGTTTACTCCAACGACCTTCGAGGATACACGGCAACACATCACACTAACGCATGGTACATCATGGGGTAGCTACTACGAGCATGTCACATGAACGGTAGCATTACATCTAACTCATTACATCTACTCGAAAGCGCTACAAGATCTCTACTCCCATCACCGAATACTGCGAGGTGTCTCGGAGCCGGTGTCTGTGGAACCGAGTAGAACGGCGGGGAGTGGACTCTGGGTAACCCGGCACCACGATCGCCGGTCCCCCGTAGTAGTCACGAGTGTCTGTAGAGCACGATCCATCTCCGCTGTGTCCTGCGAACCACTCGGGTACGGCCGCACTCGTGGTAGGAGCGTCGGGGGAAGCTCGAAAGTCTCCATCCTCAGTCTGGGCCTCTTCTTGGGTGGTAGGCGTGCGGAGAGCGCCTCCGGCTACGCCGGCCTCTGCCGGTCGGAACGCTCCCAGGCCGCGCGGGTCCTGTCTGCTCGGTCCCTCTCCTCGTAGACCAGTCCTCCCAGGTAACACATGTGGTGGTAGTTGTGTCGGCTCGCCTCCTGTAGATCCCACACCTTGACCTGGTAGTCGACTGCTGCGGCTCCGATCGACTCCACCTGGTCCCGAGCCTCTGCCAGCCTCACTCGATCCTCTCGCGCGGCCTCCACCGAAGCCCGGTGTGACTCCCGCTCTGCCCTCAACCGTGCCTCCAAAGTAGCGATCCTCCAGGAGTCTCTCTCAGTGCTGGCTGCGGCCGCTGCTAGCCCAAGCTGCACTAGCTCTCCGTTCCTCACGTGCGACGCCTCCAGCTCGTCGAGTATATCCTCTCTCTCCTCCTCCAAGTCCCGAACCTGCCGCAGGGCAGCGTCACACCTCCACCGAAGGTACAGTATCTCCCCGTCCGCCCAGTACAGTGCCTGGTCCTGGGCCAGGATGCATCGCCTGGCCGCGAGCATCACCTGGTCCTCCCCGTCCACTGGAGTCACCTCCAGGTACCGTGCTCGGTCGCTCGTGTCCCAGCGACCCTGGTCGTAGATCTCTGTCGGAAGTACGCGGAACGGAGTGTCCTTCAGCCTCTCCCTGAGCAGGTCACAAACCTTCTTGAGAGCCCTGCGTGCGCCGGTCTGGTGCGCCTCCGTGACCGAACTCTCGAAGCAGTGCACCTCTACCTCCTCAAACTCTGGCACCCGTGGGTCTGCCGGCACCGTGACGGTCAGGTAAGTGGGAGTCTGCTCCAAGTGTCCCATGGCCCTCCCCTTGTAGCTGACTCCGTCGGTCTCCACTCCAGCTGCCTCCAGGCACCCTCTCAGCAAGTGGCAGAAGCCTCCGTAGCTCTTGCCGTCCGACTCCAAGGAAACCCACGTCGTCTCCGCCATCTGCACAACGTTGTTAGAGCGTAGTTAGTAAGGCAGTTAGTGAAAGTTAATCAAGGTATTGCATATATATAAGTATAGTTATATACATAAGGAAGCCAAGGAGTTTATATAAAGTTTCAAGGTTCGAAGCTTGACTTCCTATGCTATCGTCCATTCCTGGGGCTCGCCCTACAGTCAAGCATGGCTCGGTACCAACTGAAACGACCCGGATTTCCGCGAACGGAATCCCGAATCTTAGCACCTCGGTGGTAGTCCCAGGAGGCTACCACGTGCAATCCCTGTCTCAGCGATTCCAAAATCCATACAGAAAAGTAAAAACAAAGAAATAGAGTACAACATTTATTTTATTACATTAATCAGAGTACATCTCTTCGGCACATGCGGGTACAAGTCCATCGGGACTGAATCAAACGAAATAAAACGTCTAGCGGCGGCTCCATGAAAGCGCGGGAGACACCATATCCGCGAGCGACTCAAGTGTAGGAAGAGCTCTAGTCCACCCAACCGTCGTTGTCGAAGTCGTAGTCCGGCTGCGTCGAGTCACCGGGGGTCTACCCGATAAGCGGGTAGGTCATGTCGGCTTCCCAACAAAGAGGCAAAAGCGGTGTATGTTCTAGTATGCATGAAGTAACCCTAGTACGGGCCGTAGAAAGCTTAAGCAAAGCGACGGTGCAACATTCAAGGTAAGCGAGAATAAAGCAAGGAGGTTCGCACCTCGGGGAAGCTTCCGCTTCCGAGGTCCACACCTCGGGGGTCCACACCCCGCTCAAGGAGTACCACACCAAAGCACCGGATCTCAACCACGACCCGAACCCAACTCTCATCCGCGATGTGGGGCCCACCGGCTCCTATCCCCACATCTCAACGGCCGCGGCCGGGGCTCACACACTCGGGGGGAGAGAAGAAGCACAAGAGAAGTGTAACTAGTCGGGTGAGAGATCGAAAGAGGCTCGTCCATAACCAGTGGACACGGACTATAGCTATAGGTTTAACACTCGCGAGAGGTTGTACAACCGTACCCGCCCGAATAGGTCGGGAACCGGCCGTCACCGGTGTCCGACCCTACCATACGGGCCGAAGCCCAAGTAAGTGGATAGAACCCTTCGCATCTCCGAGCCCGGCCCGGCCTCGCGCGGCGAGCTCATACTACCCGCGAGAGGTCCCTCGAAGGCGTGGAACCCTTCCCCCGGCCTCGCCAGGGCAAAGTCTACTAAGGAGGGAAAGACCACTCCCGACACGATCACACCGATCCTCCGGCGGGAGGGGTGCTATCCACTACAAGTCTCACCCCGCACCCCCGCCCAATACAAGGCGGGCGGTACGTACGAAAGTAGTCATTCGAAACAAGGTCAGCCGACGATCGGTCCTTAAGGGGCCGAGAGCGAGCACTCAACTTCTCCATCCCTCACGACACGACCCTTGGGTAAGAGGCCGGATCGCATCTTCCCTCGGCGGCCG
This sequence comes from Cenchrus americanus, assembly GCA_947561735.1. Taxonomy (NCBI): domain Eukaryota; kingdom Viridiplantae; phylum Streptophyta; class Magnoliopsida; order Poales; family Poaceae; genus Cenchrus; species Cenchrus americanus. The sequence continues at coordinate 225,894,751 of OX387245.1, read as the reverse complement.
TTCACAAGTAACCGGCGGCTCGCTCCCGCCAAAACACGGCAAGGGGTACACAACCCGAACGCACGCTAGAAGCTCACCGAGTCACCCACATCTCGGCTCAAACCCGCAGCACCATCCATAATCAAACAACAAAAGTATGGATAGTTGAAGTAAGGGACTAGCTAGGGGTCCGTAGCTAGTCCCGCGGTAGAAGTACAAGGAACGGGATATATCAAAACATCAAGGCATGGCTAGTAAACGGGTTATGCAATTCATCGAACAATGCATTAAAGTAAAGCACTAGCGACTAAATATCAACATGGGATCTATATGGTTGGGAGTGACATGACACCTTCGTTGCCGTTGAAGCAGTCGCTGTCCGGAGCAGTGTACTCGGGGTCCTCCACGTCCTCCTGGTCGAAGCTCGGGTCTGCGGCACGAGATTCGACGCGAAAATATAAATACGGTGCACATCTAAGCAATAACTCCAAATAAAATCCAATTTAGAAGATCCAAATGTTCCCAAACTACCTACAATCAGCAAGGTTTCGCAAATACGGATTTATAGCAATTAGTTTTGTATTTTTCTGAGTTCCCTTTAATTTATTATGAATTTTTAAAGGTCAAAGACATTTTCTGGAATTTTTAATCAGAGAGGAAAAAGGGTTTTTCAGAAGAACATTGCGACGTCGGCATGACGTCGGCGGTCCCAGTACGGCGGGCGTGCGACTAGGCCAAAAGCGCGGGCGGGGCCGTGGGCGGCCCGACGGTCCGGATCTCGCCGGGTCGGGTTTTGGCCTACGCGGGCCCCGGAGTTGTTAAAGCCCGGTTAAGGTCGGCTTCCTAAAGTCCGGAAAGCCCCCCTCCGGCCCCCCTAACCTTCGGCCGGGCCGGCGGCCTACTAACGGTCGGTGGGCTTAGGGCCCAAGCTTGGCTAGCGGCCCGATTTCCCCTCCACCCCGGCGCGGCACCCTACGCCCTCCAAGCGCTCGACGAAACGTTCGGAGGCACGGCGGACGCGCGGCGCGTCGCCGGCGCTCGGCAAACACTCGGCGTGTTCCCCGCCAAGGCGCGCGCGGGGTGCGGCCGGGCGGGTTACTCGCACACACACACACACTCTCGCGAACGCGCACGGGGCTCGAGGTATGCGGCGCGGAACGGCCGCACGCGAAGCCCACGGGGCGGCGGGTTCACGGCCATGGCGCGCATGGGTGCGGCGGCGGCGCCCCGCGCCCTCCACCACCCGCATCCGCACATCCACGGCACGAAGGCCGGGTTCACGGCGGTACATGACACGGCATAAAACGCCCGTTGGCGGTGCCCCACCGGCGACGAGGCCACGGCCACGGCCACGCATGGATGCGGCCGGCCGGCCTCCTCGCCACCGCATCTCGCGCAAAAGCCCACGGCTCCAAGGCCGGGTTCACAACACAAAACGCGCAAGCTCTTACGGCGGCTCACCTCGCGGCTCGCTACGGCGAAAAGGGTGAGCTTGACCTCCGGCCGGCGGCGCGTCGCGCGCTCGGCGCGGCGCACGGCGGCGCGGCACCCGACGGCGCGACACGGGGTGTTCCCCCCGGCCCCACCCGCAAAGGCATCCAAGAACCCCACGAAACGGCGACAGACCGGGCGCCACGGCTTGGGGTAGCCACGACCCCGGCCGCCGGCCCGACACGTCGCGACGCGGCGTCGCCCATGGGGAGGCGGCGCGCGCGCGCGCTCGGACGCAGGCGGCTCGATGGCACGCGCACGGGCAAGACAAATACGGCGGCCGGCGCAAGGAGAAACGAGAGGTGACCACGGTGCTCACCGTGGGTCGACGGTGAAGGCGTAGCGAGGCTTGGCGGCGCGGCGTCGGTGTACACGGCGGCGCGCGTCCCTCTGCGCTCCGGTCCGGCTCCACTCCGCACACGAACGTCGCCTTCCCCCTCGACCGGCCCTTCACGAACACGTTCCGCCTCCGCGGCCGGCGCGCCGGCGGCGGCGCGCGTCGGCTTCCCGCCTCGCCTCTTCTCCCCGGCTCCCCCTTCTTCTTCCTCCTCCGGTGGCGGCTGCGGAAAGGGGGCAAAACCCCAAGTGGGTTGGTAGCGGGTCGGTTGGCTGCGGCCCTCCTCTCCCCCTTTTGAATCCGGGGCGATGCGAGGCCTAGGCGAAATCCCGGCGGTGCCCTTCCCCGGCTTGGACCGCTTGGCATCCGAGGCGGCGGCGCTCGCCCTCTCTCCTCGCTCACGTTGCCACCGGAAAAAGGCACGGGGGGGGTAAAGAGGGGGTTTCCTCCTCCCCGACCCCCGGCTCGGTTCGCGCGCGCGCGCCGGCCCCCTCGGCGTGCGCGCGCGGCCGGGCGGCTCGGCCGCGCCCGCGCCGCGCGAGCGGGTGCGGCGGGGCCGGCGGCGGCGCGCGCACGGGGCGGCGGGCGGCTCGCGGGTAGGTGAAAAGGGGGGTAGGGATGCGGGCGGCGACGGGGCCCACCGGTCGGCGGGTGTATGAGGGTGAGCCGCGGTGCGGGTTGGTGGGGCGGAAGGCCGAGTGGGTTGGGCCGGCCGCAACGCAAGGGAAAAGAGATAGCGGCCCAAGAACTATGCTGATCTTTGCCTATTAAAACAAATTAGATGACTAAGGGTTTGAATTTGATAGCAATTCAAATTCAAACAACACTCAAATGAACTTCAAATAAACCAAGGAAAATCCAACTCACAAATTATACCTTATTTTAAATATAAGTTTTATCAATAGGATAAATTAGTGGAGAATTTGGTGAGAGGCTAGCAATTTTGGCTCAAAAATTGATAGCACTCCAAAGCAAACAAAAAGTTTTAAATTTTCGCAAAATTTACACACCTAGATTCCTGGGTTGTTACAAAAGAGGAACCTCCTTATGGTGGTCTTTATACTCTGGGTGGTCTTTATGCTCCACCAGCAGACCCGTGTGTTGCTAATCCACCAGCTAAAAAAAGCTACCAGGAAAGATAAACCTTTGTCATCACATCGCAAGAATGGCTAAAGTTTGTCATTTTTTAAGATGTTGTAATGTTTCCTGCAGTACTGTAATATTTGAACTGGATCCTATTGTTATTGTGTTGTAATAATCGAACCAACAGTCCTTAATTTCCATTGTTTAATTTTCTACTAGATTTAATAAAGTTTTATAAAAAAAATAAAATGATCCTAACTGTCGTGGGCCACAGCGGTTAGGCCCAGCCACCGTGGCCTAAGGCGGTTGGGCCTAACCACCGTGGCCCACGGCGGTTAGGTTCAACCGAGGTGGAGGTTCGCCAACCGCCGTGGACGGCCGCCAATCGCCATGAGCCACAGCAGTTGAGGTGTAAACGCCATGGTGTACGGCGGCTACGGACATGACGGTTGATGTCTATTTTTGATAATTTTCCAAACGGTTGTATAAATTTGCAAAAATAATTAAAAATGTATATAAAAAATTCGAGATTGTCGGTGGCCGGCACCGCAGTCGTGCAGCATGATCTCGTAGTTGGTGTCCTCTGCATGGGTATAGGCCTGCTGCTGCTGCACGCTTAATTAAGGGTATTAAACAAAGTTAGTTTTTAAAACTACCTCCACATCCCTGTGTAAAATCGCGAGACGAATCTAATGAGGTATTTGACCGCATGATTAGAGGATGATTACTGTAGCATTACTGTAGCAAATCATCGATTAATTATGATAATTAGATTCGTCACGTAAAGTTACACTCATATGTGAAAAGGTTTTGCAAATAGACTTCATTTAATACTTTATGCAAACAAGATTCTCTGAACGTAAAAAAGTACTCCCTCCAACCAAACATAGGCGCTAGGAGCCTGCTGCTGGCTGAAGCACCAAAAAGAATTTGGGCCGGAGAGATAGTCTGTCTATTGTAGCTAGGGCCCATACCCCCCTTACTGCTGTTGTCGGTTTTTTTGGAAAACTGCTGTTGTCACTTCTCTCCTTAATTAATCTAAAAAAAGAAACTACTCACCCTTCTTAATTCAGTTCAATCATTCCAAAATCAAAATAATGGTTCAGAATGTTTTGTTGACATTCAAAGGCTTCAGTTGGCTACCGCGAAATCGACTTTGAGCACTTTGCATGGATTGCTGAATGTCCTGATCAAACCTTCTGGTTGCAACTAGATCACTTGTGGGCGCTGGATTTGATTTGAGAATGCAACTACTAGAAGATGCTCTCTATTCCATAACTGATGACAACCGTATGGTTTAGGTGTCATAAATCAATCGAAATAATTTCATAACTGTGACCGTTTCTGGTTCAGGGCCATATAAATCGATTGCTTTCAACCATAACAGTTGGGTGGATAGCCCAGTTTGTCCCTACTTGTTTAGAAGAAAATCGATCAGGACTTATCTTTAAAACAAGTCAATTTAAAAGGAGCTCCATCCACTCTTTAGTTGGCACAAACATCATAAGACGTTCAATTCAATATATAGATTTATCTCTTTATTTGTAATTCTCTGCATACACTCCACATGCACAGCCGGAAAAATATCCGGATGGCTTTGGTTGTGAAATTACGTGTGAATCATGGCAGAATGACAATATAGTTGATAAGACGTCCTCTGATTGATCATTAGCCATCATACAGGAACTTAATAGATTGAACATCACATAAATAAACACAGAATGACTTAAAAAAATACATATAGTTAAATATTACCCCCTCCGTCCCACAAAGACCGTTCATTTAGAAAATTTAAGACATGCTATTAGTTGTGACAAATGACCTTGTTGCCCCTAATTAATCATACATTGGACTTTAAAAGAGGCATCAAATAAGCATTTTATTGGCTCTTTTTGTTTTTCAATGTAATATTTTCTTGGTACTTTGTGTTAGTTTAGTGAGAATAACATTTAATACGAGTTAAAGGAACACTCTTTGTGAGATAAATTTTCAAAGTTATATGAACAGTCTTTGCGGGACGGAGGGAGTAGTTAACAATGTAGAATGATTGCATTCCTTTTCAATTTGCCCTTTTTCATTTCAAATGATGGCGAGCCTCTCGCTTCTTCAAAAAATCATACATTTCCCGACAAATGTATATGAAACTTAAGAAAATATGTATTTTGTCAAGATCGAAGTCCTTGACCCCACATACATTCACACACCTAGAGCACCAAGCATCCTTACTAGAAATATATAGGTTTGACATGGAAATTTTGATTTATTTGCTTGAAGAATTATTTAGAGTCGTGACACAAAAAGAAAAAAAAAGGCAGGTTCTCCTTGCCATCTCATTTGCGTAGGGTGTTTAAATGGTGGATAGAGGATGCTTAATCTCACACTGAGGTTCTTTAATGCACGCAAATCTCACACTCAGGTTTGCTTTGCATTGTACTCCCTTCGTCTTAAAATAAGTGCTTGTCTCACATCTCGAAGTCAAGAAGTTTTAAATTTGACTGGATATATACTCTCTCCGGTTTGGTAAAGGAAGACGTTTAGGACAGCGACACGGTCTCCAAAGTGCAACATTGAAACCTATTTTTACAAAAATAATTATTAAAAACTAACATATGTATACTTTTATGACAGTATTTTACAAGACAAATCTACTCATGTAGTGTTCACGTTTCCAAACTCAACAACTTAAAAGTTATTCTTGATTTATATTCCCAATGTTTGACTCAAATCTTGTCCAAAACGTCTTTTTTTACCAAACCGGAGGGAGTAGAAAATTAATATTAACATTTGTCTCTCTAAACAAGTTTACCATGAAAAATATGTAATGTGATTAATCTAATTAATGTTGTTTATTTAGTATCATACTCATTTATATTTACTCCCTCCATTCTCTAACACATGACGTTGGTTAGTTAAAAAATGAACAGACCAACACCATATATTAGTGGAAGAAGGTAGATTAATATATATTTGGTCAAATTTTAAAGTGTTTGACTTCTCGAAGCGCGAGATGTGCACTTATTTTAGAGTGAGTACAATTGTGTACTAGTGACTAACTTTTTCTTTATACCGGTGCTAATTAACAAATGTTACATGTGGTGTGGGACCGTGGGATGCAAATGGATCGCTCGCTACATGTTGAATTATCCCTTGACGTAACCCAAAACAGAGCACTGTCTGTGGTCGTCCCTGAACAGGAACTGGCACATTTTTTTTTTTCTGTTAGAGCTAATCTCTACTTTGGCGTCACCGGAGATTACTACACGATTCGGGCATGCTATGACAGTTTGTTTCATTTCGTCACACGCAGACGGTGCTGGAGTGTATAAACTGGCTGGAAATCTGAATTGAACCCATGCATATGTGTTACAACAACACAAACTTGTTAATTCGATCTCTCTACCGTTACGGCCCAAATGCCGTAACGGGCCCAGTCTCGCGCCCTGGTCGGGGGACACCCAACCAATCCATGGTTGGTGGGCCCCCGTCGCGCAGTGCTATAAAGAGAGGGTGGGCCACGGCTCGCAGTACGAGGTTCACCGCGTCGCCGCACACCCCCACCCCACAAACCCTAACCGACCCGAGGAAGCACTGGAGCGGCGGGAAGCTCCGCCACCGCCGCCGCCGAGGCCTTCTTCCTGGATCCGACGTACACGGTGCCACCGCCCGACGCTCGACCGCATCGTCCGTGACACCGTCGTCCCCGAGCCGGCACTGCATCCCCTTCGTCAAGCCGCGGCCGCCCCTCGCGACCTCGACCCGCGAGATGGCTTCCGACTCCGCACTCCCCGTCCAACCCCTGTGTCCCTTGTTTCCCCTCTGTTACCTTATTAGTTGTATTAGGTGTTGTAGATCTAGATCTAGGTGCTCATGTTGTTTATCTGTAATCCTTAAGTACATACCCGAATAGATTAACTACTGGTGTTTATGCACGTTTAAGTAATTAAGGATCTAACAATGGTATCAGTTAGCCTAACCAGTTAGTAGATCTGTATCGGGGTAGATCTTTTATATCCAGTGTAGCATGATGAAGGAGATGACCCCAAATCTTTTAGATCTGGGGGAGAGAACACTGGAATCGACGAAAAATCGTTCAAAATCGAAGAAAGTTTGAAACCCTAACCCTAGATCTTGCTCGGGTTAGGGGAAGGAAACACAAATACGTATCGTCAGAGGCTACCCTAACCCTAGATCCACTCGGGTTAGGGGAAGAAATGAAGAAAACCGATTCAAATCGAGTCAAAAACCAAACCCTAGATCCTATATTTTCCCGAGATTGAACCGGCTGTAGAAATCCTACCTAGCCGCGGGGCCACCGCCTCTGTGCGGGTTGACCCGCCGTCGTGCGGGGCTTGAAGAGCTGGAGCTCGCCGGCGCGTCATCGGCGTGCGGGTCATGCGTTTGGGCGCCGCTACCGAGCCGCTCGACGGTCGCATGTTCACCGTGGTGGTGGACGCGCGCGCCGGCGAGGGGGCCGGCGGCAGCGCCGCCACCCTCCACCGAGTCACCATGAGTGTTTTTCCTCTCTCGTTCTTGAGGTTTTAAGGTGTTTTTGGTGGAGGAATAGGGGAAGGAGTAAGGTAGGAGGGTGCTTGCTGCGGTCTTGGACCGGGCACAGCCGTGCTCACCGCCGCCGGCGAGGGCGCCGGCCGCGGGGAAGAAGGCCGCCACCGGTGCTGTGCTGCGCTGCGCAGGAGGAGGAAGAAAATGAATGGTCTAGGGTTTTCCAGGGTTGCTCCGACTTATATACCACCCCGATCCAGGCGGGTTGGATCTCAGCCGTCGATCTGGAGATCGACGGCGGTGAGGAGCAAGGCAGCCGCGTGGGCTAAAATGAGCCCAGGCGGGGGGTGGCGCTGGGCCGCTTCGCCGGCCCAGCCTGTGGTTGCTGGGCCTGGAGCCCATGCGGGCGCGGGTAGGAGGCCGCGGGCCGTTTTTCGTTGATGGGCCGAATCCCAGGCTATGAACAGTAGAGTTTTCCATTTAATTTTTCGCATTTCAGAAGCATTTTTTATTTGTTTTTCTTATTTGTTTGCTGTTTTTTCACTTAAGTTATATCTCTGTTTAAATTTTTGATAAATTCATAAAATTTATAGAGAGTAGGATGCTTCTGAAATTAAGGTTAATTCTGTTTCATTTGTTTGTTTTTCCGCTGCGTTGTTTTAATTTCTCTAGTTAAATTGAACCAAAGGGGTGTTTAATTAGAGAAGTTTTCTTTTAAGAATATGTTATAATATTGTTATTTTTCTGGCAACAGCTGATAATTACAATATTATGACCTGATACACTAAAGTTTTATGCATTAGTTCTATTTTTCTGCCCAAAGGTGATATAGAATTAATGTAGTAGCATGTTGTATGTATTAATCTTGACCAAAGTTAAATTGATGCATACAATATTTATTGTTATATGTTCTCACACTCTTTCTGAATTTTATTTTCAGCACAAGCTGGTTATGTTGGCCAGATCCCTGAGCTGACTGGCAACAACTACACGGCTTGGCGCAAGTTGCTGAAACTGGCATTTTTAATGCTGGGTATGGAGTATGTGATGACCACGGAACGTCCTGCAGATCCTGAGGCACCTGTCAGAGAGGCTAATGAGACTGATGCTGCATGGAAAGCAAGGGAAGACGCCCATATCAAGGCGGAAAGTGAGCATCAACTCGCCAAAGCGAGGTGGGATCTAGACAATAAGAGATGTCTAGCAATCATTCAGACTAAGATGACAGAGGCAATTAAGGCGTCCATTCCTGAAAAGGATAAGGACGGGAAGTTACTCACTGCCTCCGAGTATTTGGAGATAGTGGATAAGCAGCACTCTCATCATACTAAGACTTATGCCAGTACTACTATTGGCAGTTTGGTTGCGATGAAGTATACTGGTGGTGGTATAAGGGACCACATACTTAAGATGAGCAACATGAACGGCAAACTTGCTGAGATGGGCATGGTCCTTCCCACTGAGTTTGTCATTCATTTGATTTTTAAGTCCCTGCCTCCTGAGTTTTCTGCTTTTGAGGTCAACTACAACACCATACCAGATAAGTGGGATGTGCATAAGTTGATTGCCATGTCTGTCCAGCAGGAAGAAAGGTTGAAGGCTAAGGGTGGTCTTGTTAACTATGTAAACCATGGTAAGAAGCCACAGAAGAGAAGGTTTCCAAGTAAGAATTTTCAAGCTAAGAATCAAGCAGAAAGTGGACCTTCAAATGCACCTTCCCAGGGACAGATGAAGCCTCATGGAAAAGCTCCCGTGCAGAATGATCAGCCTCAGAAGCCTCAGAGAGCTCCTCGGCGGACGGAGTTTGCACCAAACCAGTGTCACTGGTGCAAGCAGACTGGGCACTGGAAGAAGCAGTGTCCTAAGTGGTTGCATCACATGTGGTCAAAGGGTGAGGATATTATTACATTTGTAGATGAATCCCTGTACTTAAGTTATAGTAAATCTACTTGGTGGATTGATTCAGGTGCAACTACTCATGTTGCTAACTCTATGCAGGGTATGAGTACAAGCAGAATCCTAACAAGAGGAGCAAGAACAATTAAGGTTGCGAACGGCGTCGAGGCTGCAGTTGAAGCCATTGGTGATCTCCCCATCAAGTTGAAGGACGGCCTCACGCTTCAGCTCCATGACGTTCTTTATGTTCCATCCTTAAGTCGCAATTTAATTTCAGTGTCATGTTTAGCAGACTATGGTTTTGAGTGCAAGTTCAGTGCACAACATTGTTCCATTAAGTTAAATAATATGGTTGTGGGTCTTGCCATCCGACAAGACAAACTATACATGTTGTCTATTCATGATAATTCCACTGAATGTGTTGATTATGTATGTGAGAATGCGAATGTTGTATCATCTATGAATGTAAGTAAGAAGCGGACGCGAATTGATAGCGTATCTTCGAAATTATGGCACTGTCGCTTAGGCCATATTTCGAGGGGAATGATGGAACGCTTAGTTAAGGAATCAATTCTTCCGCCGTTAGAATTTAATGACTTAGAACAATGCATAGATTGCATTAAAGGCAAGTTTGTAAAGCAAATTAAGAAAGGCGCAAAACGAAGCACATGGGTGTTGGAGATAATCCACACTGACATTTGTGGTCCATTCCCTGTGGCATCTGTGGATGGTTTTGATTCGTTCATTACATTCACAGATGATTATTCTCGATATGGGTATATTTATCCACTTAAAGAGAAGTCAGAAGCGCTAGACAAATTTAAGATATTTAAGGTTGAAGTTGAAAATCAGCATAACTTAAAGATTAAGGTGGTGAGGTCCGACCGAGGTGGAGAGTACTATGGTCGACACACCCCGTATGGCCAAGTTCCTGGACCTTTTACAAGGTTTCTACAGGAAAAAGGCATAGTTGCCTAGTATAGTACATCGGGTGAACCTCAACAGAATGGAGTAGCTAAAAGAAGGAACCGTACCTTAATGAATATGGTTAGGAGCATGTTAAGCTACTCAACTTTACCAATTAGTCTGTGGATGGAGGCGCTAAAAACCGCCACTCACACTCTAAATAAAGTACCAAGTAAGTCAGTACCTACAACGCCGTATGAGTTGTGGACGGGTAAGGAACCCTCCTTGAGATATATGCGTGTGTGGGGATGTCCAGCAGAGGCAAAAGTTTTTAACCCAAACATTGGGAAGTTAGACCCCAAAACAGTAAGTTGTCATTTCATTGGCTACATGGAAAAATCCAAAGGATATCGTTTCTACTGTCCTACCGGTCATACAAAGTTTGTGGAAACGAGACATGCTATTTTCCTTGAGAATGAAATGATAAGAGGGAGTAAAGCAACTCGAAAGATTGATCTTGAGGAAAAGAGGGTATGTGCACCCACTCCAATGGTTGAAGAACCATATTTCGTGCGCCTCTTTGTTCGACGGCTACGGTGCAACCCACTGTGGTGCCGGAACCTGTTGTTAGTTCTCCTGCGCAACCAGTGATTGAGAATGAGGAAACTGTTCATCAGGATCCTACAGAAACAACTATTGCACAGGAGGAATCTCAGCAGCCCCAACTACAGGAGGCGCCAGTCCATGAGGCCCCAAGGAGGTCTCAAAGAGTAAGAAAGCCAGCTATCCCAGATGATTATGAAGTTTATAATTGTGAAGAAATTCACATAGAAGGTGATCCCTCTTCTTATGAAGAAGCTATGAGTCGTCCTGATGCATCCAAGTGGCAAGAAGCCATGGAAGATGAAATGAAGTCAATGAGTACCAACAGAGTTTGGGACTTAGAGGAAATTCCTAAAGGAGCCAAAACAGTAGGCTGCAAATGGGTCTACAAGACAAAATATGACTCTAAAGGGAATATTGAAAAGTATAAAGGACGACTTGTGGCCAAGGGCTATACGCAAAGAGAAGGGATAGATTACAATGAGACGTTTTCTCCAGTCTCTTGTAAAGATTCTTTTAGGATCATAATGGCTTTGGTGGCGCACTATGATTTGGAATTACATCAGATGGATGTAAAGACGGCATTTCTAAATGGAGATCTGTATGAAGATGTTTACATGACTCAACCTAAGGGTTTTGTCATGAAAGGTAAAGAACATATGGGATGTCGTTTAAGGAAGTCCATTTATGGCTTAAAGCAAGCCTCTAGACAATGGAACTTAAAGTTTGATGAGACGATTACAAAATTCGGATTTAAACCGAATGTTGAGGACAACTGTGTTTATGCAAAATTTAAGAATGGGAAATTCATTTTCCTAATACTGTACGTGGATGACATCCTACTTGCTAGTAGTGATGTTAGACTGTTACAGGAAACTAAACAGTTTTTGTCCTCAAAATTCGATATGAAAGATCTTGGTGAAGCCTCATATGTTTTAGGCATTGAGATTCATCGAGATAGAAGGAATGGGGTCTTAGGATTATCGCAAAAGGCATATCTAGAAAAGGTACTAAAGAAATATAATATGCATGCGAGTAGAGCCACACCTGCTCCTATAGTAAAGGGCGATAAGTTTGGACTTCACCAATGTCCAAGGCACCAATATGAGATCAATCAAATGAAAGTGGTTCCATATGCTTCAGCAGTCGGTAGCTTGCAGTATGCACAAGTGTGCACTCGCCCTGATCTAGCATTTGTTACGGGAGTACTTGGTAGATATCAGAGTAATCCAGGTAAAGAGCACTGGATGATGGCAAAGAAGGCTTTTCGATATCTACAAGGCACGAAGGATTTAATGCTAATGTATAGAAGATCTGATTCCGATCCCTAGAGATAAAAGGGTACTCAGATGCTGATTATGCGGGAGATAGAGATGATACAAAATCCACGTTAGGATATATATTCACTCTCGCAGGAGGAGCTATTTCGTGGAGAAGCTCAAAACAAGAACTAGTTGCAACATCTACGATGCATGCAGAGTTCATAGCCTATTATGAGGCAACAGGACAGGTGATGTGGATAAAGAAGTTTATACCTGACTTAAGAGTTGTGGATTGTATTCACAAACCACTAGAGCTATCTTTGCGATAACAAGCCGGCGAGTATTTTACGCTCACAACAACAAGTTAAGTAACGCTACCAAACCGATAGAAATAAAATTCTATGCGGTGAAAGACGAGTCCGGGATAAAACTATAAGTCTGGAGCATATAGGCACTAAAGAGATGTTAGCGGATCCGCTCACAAAAGGCTTACCACCCAATGTGTTTGGAGAACACAGCGGTATGGGTTTAAGGGAAAGCCTATGATTCTCGGGCTGGACCCAAGTTAAGATCCTATCAGAATGAATAAGTGTATTGTGGGTGGTTAATCGATTGTGATTACAATTTAGATTACAATTTAATCGATATGTTTATTTGTGATGAAGTGATGCCGATAAGGAATTCGAGATTAAGTGAATGTTGTAGAGAGATCGAGAGGGAGAATGTTTATTCGATCTCTCTACGTTACGGCCCAAAGGCCGTAACGGCCCAAAGGCCGTAACGGGCTCGTTCTCGCGCCCTGGTCGGGGGCGCCCAACCAATCCATGGTTGGTGGGCCCCCGTCGCACAGTGCTATAAAGAGAGGGTGGGGGCCACGACTCGCAGTACGAGGTTCACCGCGCCGCCGCACACCCCCACCCCACAAACCCTAACCCGACCCGAGGGAGCACTGGAGCGGCGGGAAGCTCCGCCACCGCCGGCGCCGAGGCCGTCTTCCTGGATCCGACGCACACGGTGCCACCGCCCGACGCTCGACCGCATTGTACGTGACACCGTCGTCCCCGAGCCGGCACTGCTTCCCCTTCGTCAAGCCGCGGCCGCCCCTGCGACCTCGACCCGCGAGATGACCTCCGACTCTGCGCTCCCGTCCAACCCCGATGGTCTGCGTCTCTTGTTTCCCCTCTGTTCTCTTTTTAGTTGTATTAGGTGTAGTAGATCTAGATCTAGGTGATCCTGTTGTTTATCTGTAATCCTTAAGTACCTACCCGACTAGATTTCACAAAACTGACCCAATAAAATTTGAACTTTCAGGCATGTCACAATCCATTTGCCCGATCGACCACCGTCGGAGCCAACCACCTGCCCGAGCTAGCGCTCGGTCTCATGAAAGACATGCTAGTACTGCTACTGTTAGCCATCAAATGGACGCTTAATTTTTGCCCATGCAGGGAAGGCATCGCACGCACCTACGACAGCAGCGATGGATCTCCCCGGCAGTCACCTTGCCGCGCAGAGAGATGACGGGTTACCTAACCGGCACTGATAGTGTTGGGATATTTTGGACACACTCGGATTCTCTTTCTTTTCTACTTGGTCTGCAATATTTTTATCTAAGAACAAATTAGTTGTACAAATCACCATGTAGTAATTCTAAGAATAAATCAGCCGTACAAATGGAGAAGATATCTCCAACAAACTAGCTAGGCTTCATCAACTCAGATGCTGACAAATGACTAGGTGCGGTTGGGATCCTGCTCTGACCAAACTTCTTGTTAGGGGGGAGGGGGGGGAGAGACTAAGAGGCTGTTCGGCTGGCATATCTCGGGTTGTCTTGGCTTATTTCCTCTCACAGAATACTATTTATTCTACCAGTCGAGCACTATTCATTATACCAGCCGAACATCCTCTAAGGACTTTGGTCCTAAGGATATGCTTAAAAAAATAAAAAATAGAAAATTTGATCTTTGAAAATTGCATCGAAAGTCAACTTCACCCTTTTACTTTCGGATTAACCAATTTAATTCCACAACTTTGTTTTTTTACCAAACTCACCTTAGCTTTGTGTTGATATTTGGTTCCATATTGTCATGAACCTAATACGAAAAGTTATTTCTACCCTTGGCTTTTTTATCTTTTCATTCTTCACCTCTAAAATTATAACAACGTAGGATCAAAAATAAATACGAGGATCCATATGTTTATCGACATAATATGGTATAACATACTACGAGTATGTGAGCATATGTTGGGAGTATAGGTAGATAGATACACAAATGCTCCAACAAATATGAGTTATTTAAATATTTGTTTGGGTACTATCAAATTTGTATGAGCACGTGTGACAAAGAGTACGAGTAAATATGTTTTTTACAATCCATATTTTGTCTTAGTATTAAAGACATATTGCTGTGTGCTTTTTACTAAATGAGTATCAGAAAATACAACATGAGCCAAAAGTAAAAAAGGACCATTTTGCATTAGTCTTGTGCAAACAGCAAACATACGGAGTAGAGCACTATATTAGCACAAGAACGAATTTGACTTGAAAATAAAAGTTAATGGACTAAATTAGTCAATCTGAAAGGTTTTTTTAAGAATAGTCAATCTGAAAGTTGACGAACGAGCATGTTCGTTTGGCTGGTGGCTGGTGCTTGGTTTGTTCGAGATAAAAGTATCGCCGGGCCGTTCTTTCGGTTCTTGGTGGTTGGTTTGTTCGAGAGGAAAGTATCGCCTTTGCCGGTGGCCGGTAAGCCAAGCGAACGGGCGTTTAACCGGCACCGCTAGTTAGCGACCGGTCGCTGGGAGCCTTCCCAGCGACCGGTTCCTCCCCTTCCCAACTTTCCTTTTCTGGAAAGTTTTTTCTTCCCGTGAATTTCTATTTCTGGAATATCATAACTTATGCACACAACTTTGGTGCATAACTTTGACTTATAAATTTTGTCAGATAATTTTTAAGCATAAAGTTTGATTCGAGCAAAATTTATGCGTACAACTTGTGTGCATAACTACTTGAAGAATAACTTGTGTGTATATTTTTTCGCTAACAACAACTTGTGTGCATAATTTTTCTGTAAACTTCGATTTGTGTGCATAACTTTTTCCATAAAGATGAGTTGTACACATAACTTATATATAAGAAAAATTGTTGAAAGAAGAAATTTAAAAAGAAAATAAAAAAAGGAAAACCGGGCGCGGGGGACGGGCGGCGCGGTCGCTTGGAGCAACCGCCCGCCAAACTAGTTTTGCGCGTTTAACCCTTGGTGCAGAATTCAGAGTCCAAATTTCCTGTTTTGCCGAAGAAAAGAAACTAACCGACTGAATTTCTGAAGGGGCATGAAAAAAATGATCATCACCACCATCTTTTCTTTTCAAATCCACTACTACACTGTAACCGAATCCATCAATAAGACCGTCACTTGGCCTCTGACAGAGGCAATAAGCAAGTTTATTAGTTAAGCACCCAATCACTATCTATCTATCCACGCGCACGTCACTAGCGCCACGTCACTACGTCACACACACCCGTCCGCGTCCGGTCCACTCCAACCAGACCAGGACTGGGTCCCAGTGCACGGTGGCGACCCCTCCCCACCACCTGCACGAGCCCGCACCGGCCGGCGACCCGGCGCGCTCACACACACGGCCACGGCAACCCTCTCCTCCCCAATATATACCACGCCTCGCCGCGCGCACCACCACCAGTCCACCACCACCTCCTCCTCCTCCTCTGCACACCACCACCGAACGCCGCAAATCCCATCCCACCACTCCCATCACTAGCTCGATCGATCTCGCGCCATGGATCCGAGGGCGGCGGCTTCCGTCCTGGTGCTGCTGGCGGCGGCGGCGATGTCGTCGTCGCCGGCGGTCTTCGTCGTCGGGGACTTCGCGGCGGACCGTGCCGAGTGCTCGGACAAGCTGGTGGGTCTGGCGACGTGCCTGACGTACGTGCAGGACCAGGCGGCGGCGCCGACGCCGGACTGCTGCGCGGGGCTGAAGACGGTGCTGCAGAGCAGCCGCAAGTGCCTGTGCGTGCTCGTCAAGGACAAGGACGACCCCAACCTGGGGCTCAAGCTCAACGTCACCAAGGCGCTGGGCCTCCCCGCCGTCTGCAACGTCCCCGCCAACATCTCCGATTGCCCCAGTACGTCTCATCATAATCATCTCACTTGCATGATTCCTGCTTCGTTATTCATTAATTACCACCTACTTAATCTCTAGCTAATTGTGTTGCTGATGATGATCATCCGCAAAGTTGTTGATGGTGTGTGGTGTGGAGTAGTGCCTGCCTAGCTTGTGATCCTAATTTTTTTACCACCTGATATGCTCCTATATGTATTAGCCACCTTATATTAACAACTTGCTAGTAATTATGAAAGGGAGAACGTACGTGCTCTGGGCTACGGCTCGGCTTGGGAAATCTCGATCAATCCTTGAGAGTAGTGACCTGATATGAACTGAAACTCTGAAGCTTGAGTTGAGTTATATCTGCGAGAACTTAATTAGCTAGTGATTAAAATTGTTAGACAATTAGTAGAAATTAAAGTTCTTAATAAGGTGCCTGATGTAGTAGACAATTAGAATCAGGATACGGCTGGGCTTGGAAAATCTTGATCGGTCCTTGCGAGCAGCGACACGATCGTTTTGAATTCAGATGCTAAATTAACTAGAGAACGATGAACTGAAATTCAGAAGCTTGAGTTGAGCTCTATGCTTGTGAATTTTGGTAATTATTAAACCGGCACAATATAATATCCAGATAATAATTGTTAAACCAAGTATATATAATATCCTCAATGCAATAAATAATTAAACCACAATTACATTCCTTCCAAACGGAAAACATGCAGAAATCTGTCACCGTCTGCATTTCGGTTAGGACTTGGGAGTTTGTTTGAGCAGGGCACACAGGGCGCGCGACACACACATCCTTTTCCGAACGTCACAGGAAGTTCGGCGAGAGCGAGATGCCGTGCGACGCCAAGCCAAGGGCTACTGCAGGGCCTACGACTACGAGTAGAAAGAGACATCCTTTGCTGCTAGTTGCGGGGTGTTGCGGATAGCAACACGTCAGGACTCGGGAGCATTTTTTTCCACATGCTCTGTAGGAAACTACTCCTAGACTGGAGACTGGAGACTGGAGAGTGATGAAGACACCGGATCAGAAAAAATATCTCTCTCGATCTCGTCTGCACTCTGCCGGAGAAAGCTCCAAAATCCGCTGCCATTTTTTCCGGGGGATCAGAACACTGCAGGTCACCCATGTGACGAGCCTCCCCACCTCGGATACCAAAGGGCAGAGGAGATTCTGAAAGGGACTAGTGTGGAGTGTTGGACTCCTCCTCTGCCGCTTGACTTCAGTTGGAGACACTCCAACAAACAAAATCTTCACGAGACATGACGATGTGCGTTGCTCGATCTCCTAGCTAGCATGTGTGACCCGCACCAATACTTCATCCGTTCCAAATTATAAGTCATTTGAAACCGAGGCGGGTTGTTATTACTGACAGTATATGCTAATACAGACTAAGATTGCCGTGTTTGCAGT
Source organism: Cenchrus americanus (assembly GCA_947561735.1). NCBI lineage: Eukaryota > Viridiplantae > Streptophyta > Magnoliopsida > Poales > Poaceae > Cenchrus > Cenchrus americanus. Next base: position 225,877,146 of record OX387245.1, on the reverse strand, counting down.
TTTCACTCTTACTGATTGTTTGATTTTGCTGCGTGCGTGTGCAGGGCTGCTGAATCTGGCGCCCAACTCCAAGGAGGCGCAGGTGTTCGAGCAGTACGCCAAGCAGGCGGCGGCACAGGGCGCCACCGCGAGCCCCACCGCCGGTCAGTTTCGTCAACATCAGCTTCTGCTAGCTCTGTTTCCCGTTGGTTTTCTTCATATATCCTGCCAAAAACCAGGGTTACCCTTAGCTAGCTTAGATTACCTGTGCAGTACTGTGCACTGACATCTCTCGGTAGCTGAACGGAGCACTGCTGCACTGACACTGGATTACAGTGCCTCTCATCTGCTGGCGTTTGATTAAGCTCTGTCAGGTCGACGCGAGAAATCAATGTGCTGCAGGGAGAGCACACAACAACCGCCTAAGAACAGAGCTCGATCGCCGGCAAGGTCGTTGCAACACAGCAACAGTGAAGCAGCATAGGACACAGCTGAAAGCCAATTCGTTTATATGCTTCCCAAAAACAGAAAGAAACTTTAGACACATATATGTAGGAGTGCTGCAGATGTTTTTTTGTTTTTTTTTAAAAGAAAGTAGCTTCCAGGGTCTTGGACTTTTGATCATGTTTCTTTTAATTTGGAATTGGAGCTAACTTTTTGCGCTTGTTTTTCCAAGGCAATCATTGGCTGTAATCCTTGGGCTAACGCACGCCTGCCGTATAATGCTCTCCAGGTGGCGGCAGCGCCGCGGGCGCGGGCGCGCAGAAGAGCGGAGCTGCCGGTCGTAACCACCACGCGGCGGGGCGGTGGTTGGGAGTGGGAGCGGTCGGTGGTGACGGCGCCGGCGGCGCACGCGCGGTGGTGCTCGCCCTCCTCGCCGCGGCCGCCCCACTCGCTGCGCCTTTCCTGATCCTTCTGCTCGGTTAGACGACGATGCCACGATGAACACCGACGGCTGTTAGCTGGTGGTCGGGCGTGTGCGGTGGTCTGATCGTAAACCTGACGGTGGGAGCGAGGTTAACTGCGCGCGTGCTGTGTTGATGTCGGCTGAGTTTATTGTTGGAAAGAAAGTTAGAGATTTCGATGAGAAAGGGAGATGATGTATACCAGTGGCAAATTACTTTCTTTTTTAATTTCCTGGAACGAAAACAGTTTGCTTGCTGTTGCAATATGATATGAGGCACTTACATTATATTACCAGTTTTTTGAATTGCAAAAACTGGAGTATGCAGATTCTTATGAGGTTGTCTTTTTTATGCATGATTGAGCAGCATGAGACTCTTTAACGGAACGGATAGGGCGGAGGCAATTGCAACCACACTGAACCATGCATATTTGTGTCTTGGTGACGTGACCTCTCCTCTGCCTGAAAACGATTGCAGTGATAACACTGTGCTACCAAATGCACGCCGGTTAGCATGTAGTACCATTTTTTCCGACTTACAAAGTACAAAGAAGACACTTACAAAACACACTCACCTCTCACACGCATGCACGCAAACCCTACCTCTAGAAACATCTTCGAAGTCCGAGCGACACATCCTCAAGTGCATGATGATTGTCACAACTGTATCTACCATTCTTTTTTATTACATAATACAACGGAGACACTCACAACACACACTCACATCTATGAATGAGTGCCGCCAGACCAACAAACTGCAGAAGTTGGAACCAGAATTCTCTTGCAAAGACAACCAACCAGGAGATGTTGGATATTTTCATCCTCTTGATCACATAAGGGACAAAAGTCTCGGTGAGGGAGTCCGCACTTGGCCAGCCGATCCGTTGTCCAGCACCTCTGATGTGCCACCAGCCACATGAAGAAGCGACATTTTGGTGGCGCCCAAGATTTCCAAATACGCTCAACAAGCCCAAACAACATAGCTCCTTGGTGAAGGACCGAAACGGCGAACCAGAGAGGGGGGAGTGAATGGGAGTCGATAAAAATTATATTCAAGAATTCGGCCTATGAACCCGATTTCACTCGTAAGCCTCCACACACTTCTCTTGCCAAGTCCACGTAGCCATTGGAGTGCTACTGGACCTAAGAGCAAGACACAACCAACAGCTACTCGACACACGCAGCGGAAACACACACGACTCAACTGCTGGCACCTAGAACCGGTCAGACCACTTCTGTGGGACTTAGCCTCTCACAGGCTGGGGAAACCGGTCAGACCGGTTTGGTAAACTGGTCAGGCCGGTTTTGTCTAGAAACTCCCCAAAACACCTCCGAGACCAGAACAGCCCCAAAACGCCTCAAGAAACTCTCCTCCTTTGAACAAGAAAAGCCATAGCACGACAGAGACCTTCCTGCTCAAAACCACTTCACGACAACCCACAGGGCTAAAACCGGTCAGACCGGTTTGGGAAACCGGTCATACCAGTTTTGCCTGGACAGTCGGGAAGAACACAGCTCGCGGGAAAAACTCAACCCTCCAAGCGACCGATCTCCCGATTCGTTCCACGGATCAAAATGAGACTTTAGGGATAGTTAGGGTACCTCATGGGCTACCTTTGGCTAGAAGCTCGGTCCCCAAAATCCACTCAATCAAGAGGAATTGGAAGTCAACCCTCAAGAACGCCTTTCCATGGAAATCACCGAAAAAATCCAAATCGAAGCCGTTTCGGAGGGATTGTTGAAGCAAGATCACCAAGCAAAGAGGCACAAGGTCCTCATACGTGACATCCAACAAGAATCCCTCAAAGAAACGCCCCCAAAACTTCCCCACGGAAAATCCAAGAAAAGGCTCCAAAAATCACCAAAAAGGAAAAACGGGAGGAACACAACCAAGCCTTGAGGAACCACGCCAAATCATCTATACATACCATGAAAGGTTCATACAAGGTCTAGCTTCCACCCGATCATCCTTCCCTCTCACAAGTTCTCACCATGAAGATCTCAAGCTAGTCCTATCGAAATCCTAAGGAAAATAGGAAGGGAAAATAGGAAAACAAAATGAGCTAGGGTTCCAAGAGATGGCTGTCATCCTCTCACCACTTGGGTTATATGGAGACAAGCCGAAAGACTAAAATACCCCTAAAGCCTAAACTAGGATACACACCCACTAAGGGAACTTTGGGAATTTGTCTTTGTAGCACCATCGGACGGATGCCCGGTGACCGCACTTGCGATCCCGACGTGTGTCCTCCGCCTCGAAGCTTCCGGCGCCCTGTGACCCCAAACCGGTCAGACCGGTTCTCCAAACCGGTCAGGCCGGTTTTGGCCTGACCGCCACGCCCGGTCTTCGGCCTTAGCTTTGTGGCTCACTGTCACACCCGTTTTTCTGAAGAAAAACCGAATGCATCTCATATGTGTGCCAGGATCAGAATTTCACACATACGATAGACTCATGAGTGTAATATCACAAAACAATGCTCAAAACGTACAAAAAAGGTTTATTAACTTTTATTACACTCACCAGGGCAGACTCGAAGGCCTTTACACGAACAACGATAACTATGAAGACGTGACTCCATCTTCATCTTCCACAGGCATCTGATTGGTTGATCGCATTCCTTAGAACTCCTCGTAGTCGTTGATGTACTCCTCTCCATGGTTCTCCTCTGAATAGTGTAAGCAAGAATGAGTACACTTATGGTTGGTACAAGGCCACAGGAATAACCGGAAAGCAATATTAAGTTCATTTTTAAGTTTATTAATCATGTGAGGGTCCAGGCCGCTGTTGACCGTGAGCACGGCTGATCGATCAGTTTTACACTCTGCAGAGGTTGCCCACTTTCACCACAGTTCACGTAAAAGTTCCGAAGAACTTTGAATCCAACCACGCATGTGCTAATCAGGCACAATACCACACTTCTGAGGTGTGATTGCATAGGGACGCTACGAAGCCTTTACAAAGATATGCAAAAGCACCAACAACCCACGACGATTCTGACTCGGGGCGGACCATAACCCTCCCTAGTGGTCAGCACCTTAGCAAAGGTTGCTACCCCAAAAGAACTGGGCTATACCCCTGCAACCCAGAGCCCTCTGTGTTCCTTTCGGATAAGGTCACTAGTACAACCGCACACCTAATTAATTGGCTAAGCCAGAGCCATGTGGACTGTGGTTGCACTATTTTCCTGGGTGGTTCTCCATGTTCCGATTAATTTATAGTATTCTTGATTAAAGCATAGGTAGAAGGGTGGTTAGGGTCACTTGCCTTTCTCCAACGATAAGCTACTCTCTTTTGCTTCAAACTGCTGCACTTGTTCTTCCTCGAACGACGCGTTGTCTACGATCATGCAAGAAAACATACAATAAATAAAACAATACATCAAACATCGCTAAAAGACTAAAACCAGCTTCTAGAACTAACGTGCTTGTTGAGACGATCACGTGGACACCAAAAACGCTTAAAACGGAGCTAGGGCGGAAAAGATATGGATAAAACAAAGTTCAGGGGCTAGATGGTGAAGAAAACTATCTTTCAGGGGCTTATCTGCAAGAAAACAGGGACCTAAACATAATTACATGTAAAAATATGAGGGCTAACATGTAAAAGATCAAGGGTGGTCTGCTGAACATAAAAACTAAAGAGATCAGGGGCTTAATCATAAAAGGAAGGACCTGATTGAAAGGCTTTTATATATGTGGAAGGGTATTTATGTAATATTTAAAAGTGCAGGGGCATGTTTGCAAAAAGACCATGGAGTGGACCTGGGTTGACCGTTACTTTAATGTTTGACTCGGGGTAAGGTTCGATCTGAACCATTCATACCGGATCGGGCGGCCTGCGTGGCTCCGGCGGGTCTGGCGGCGGCAGACCGTCGGTGTGCGGCGGCGCGGTCACCGGAGATGCTCGATCTCAAGCTCCCGGCTGCCAAACTCGACGAGACCAATGCGAAATCAAAGCTAAGAAGGAGAGGAACTCATCTAGAGACTGGAAGAAGCGGGCGAAGCGACGGAGAAGGAGATCGAGGCGGCGCGGCGGAGCTCCGGCGGCTTCTTCGGAGCGGTGGCGCTGCGCGAGCAGGGGAAGAGAGGTGGAGTGGTGCGGGGAGGAGAGGAGCTCGAGGGCAGCTTTTATAGGGCGGAGGGGGAAGAGGAGGAGGCGGCTAAGGCGGTGGGGTGAGGTCGGTGGACATTAATGGCATGGAGCTCGGTGGGGGGGGGGGGGGGGGGGGGTTCGGGAGAGTAGGGGCAAGGCGGTGGCAGGAGGGGAAGGGGCGAGGCGGCGGTGCCGGTGCATTAATGCGCACTCGTGGAGGGGAGAGGGAAGGGCGAGGGGTGCCGGTGCAACTGGGGAGGCGCGGTGCGGCCATGGCCGAAGAAGGGGGGTGGCCGTAGGTGGAAGACGCACCTGACAGGTGGGTCCCACCTGTCGGTGACCGGAGAGAGGGGAAGATGGAGCGGGCCGACAGGAGGTGGGCCGGAAGGCAAGATGGGCCGGAAGAACGAAAACGGGCCGCGGAAATAAAGAAATTAAGAGGAGAAAGGTTAGGAGGAGGAGGTGTGCCGATGAGGCGGTTTGGGCCAAGCTGGGCCACGCGAAGGAGTTGGGCTGGCTGGGAAGAAACAGCTGGGTAAAAGAAAAGGAGAAAGGAGGGAGGTGTTGGGCTGAAAGAGAGGTTGGCCGTGGGTTGGGCTAAAGGGGGAAAGGGAGAGAGAGAGGTGGTGGAGGGGTTTTTTGAGACTTGCACTTTTGAACTTTTTATTTTGAAAACTACAACACACAATCAAACAAAACAAATGCAAAGGCATGAATGCATCAAACACTTGGTGAATTCTAAATTTAAATGTGGTATAAATTAATTAAAGACAAATTTATTTAGTCAAATTTATTAAATCCTTAGAAATTAAAAACTAATCGTTGTTGCTATTAATATTTTATTATGATGGAATTTCCGGGTGTTACACTCAGCCGAGTAACCCGATGGTTTTCTGGTGAACCCAAGCAAACCCCACGAATTTGATGTAGCCTCCGCCAATCACCACTCATGACTTGGCTCCCACGAAGTCCCGGCTCGACCTTGGTTTTGTGGCTCAACCAAGAAACCGTCATCAACTTCATCTTGTCATTCTTGCCACCATGCGGCCCGTACTTGACCCCGCTGGCCACCTGGTCCCTCAAACCAAGTCTACTTGTCTTCTCCACACCTGGAGGCCGGCAATGACCTTTCGCGATTGTTCTTCACCTGCACCAACACGAGTCATGCCGCAACCTGCATCTGCAATACTTAGCCAAGAATCAGTCCACACAACGTTGTCAATCACTCATCACACCAGGAAGCGACCATCCACCAGTCCTCGAACCACAGATGGTCCTCATTCTCCCCCATGATGAGTGCATTGACAACACACACATTTGGTAATCAAAGAGAAAAGGAAAAAGAAAAGAAATGACCAAAAGAAACTCCAACAAGCGATCGAAAGCCTAGAAAAGACAAAGAGCAAGATCACTTGAAGAAGACAATCCTGGTCCATGTGTCACCTTCCTCATCCGCATCAAGAGCTGTAGTCATACTCATAGGCGTCGCCATGGCCTTGGAGTCCTCCATCTTGAACTTCCTCACAATGTCCTTGGTGTACTTAGCTTGGTGCAAAAATGATCCTTCCTTTGATTGCTTGATTTGTAGCCCGAGGAAAAACTGCAACTTACCCATCATGCTCATCTCAAATTCCCTGCTCATGTCCTCTGCAAACCTTACAACAAGAGAGTTAGACGAGCCACCAAAGACAATGTCATCCACGTACACCTGCACAATCAGGATATCTCTGCCCTGCCTGAGAAGAAACAAAGTCTGATCGACCTTCCCCATCTCAAACCCTCTCTCAAACAGGAACCCCCTCAACCTACCGTACCAAGCTCTGGGCACCTGCTTCAACCCATACAACACCTTCCTCAACTTGTACACCCAGTGGAGGTACTTCTCACTCTCAAACCCCGGTGGCTGCGTCACATACACTTCTTCCTCCAACACACCATTCAAGAAGGCACTTTTTTCATCCATCTGGTATAACTTGAACCCTTTAGCCACGGAAAAGGCTAGGATTATTCTGATCGCCTCCAAACGAGATACGGGAGCAAAGGTCTCCTCGTAGTCGATCCCCTCTTTCTGACTTAACCCCTGAGTAACAAGCCTTGACTTGTTTCTCACCACTTCACCTTTCTCTCCATCTTTGTTCTTCCACACCCTTTTTGTCCCAATCGGCTTACACCCTGGCGGGGTCAACCAATTCCCAAACTTGATTCCTCTCAAAATTCTCCAACTCCTCATGCATCAAGTGCGTGTCCAATGTCTTTGGGCTCAAAGGTGGCAACAAAAGCAGCATGAGCGAAATGAGAATTGTTCTGAACCCTCAATCGTGTAGTACGTTCATTCATGTCGCTGATGATCCTCGATGTTGGGTGATCCACCTGTACTCGTCGGGGAGGTTCTCGCCTTGATGCTACCTCCCCCTCAATAGTAGCTTCTCCTTGATCTTGGTTTGTCGTCGTAGGTGTGGGAGAGGGGCCATCCATCACCGTATTCTAAGTAGTAGGTACATGCTCAGCCGGAGGCACCATTCCACCATCTTCATCATCTTCATGTTCATGCTCCTCCTTCTGAAAGATCTCCTCACCAAGTTCATCGTCACCTGCACACTCAAAAACAAGCTGACTACGTGGTTGTGCCTCGTTGAAAGGTTACCTCGCAAGTCTCCATGATCTAGTTTGTTTCAAGAAATAGCACACGATATGCTCTAGAGTGAGATGCATAACCAAAGAAAATACCATCGACCGACCTAGCCTTGAACTTGTCCAACTTCTTCCCTTTCTTAAGGATAAAGCACTTGCAACCAAAGACATGGAAGTGACTCACCTTGGGTGTGCGACCGTGCATCAACTCATAACAAGTTTTCTTCTTGTAGACTCTGAGGTAGATCCTGTTTGAAACATAGCACAGGGTATTGACCGCCTCAGCCCAGAACCTTCTCGGAGTCCTATGCTCATCGAGCATCGTCCAAGCCATCTCACACAAGGTTCTTTTTTCCTTTCCACCACGCCTTTCTGGGGAGGCGTATACAGACTCTAAAACTGGTGTTTAAGACCCAAGTCATGGCAAACGGTTTCGAAACGAGAGTTTCTGAATTCCGAGCCATTGTCACTGCGGATTGCTCGTATGGCATCTCCGTGCCTCTCATTCCTCAACCTCAAGACAAGATCTCGAACAAAACCAAATGTCTCCCCTTTCTCTTCAAGAAAGAACACCCAAGAGTAGTCGTCCACCACAATAAGGACGTACCACTTCCCACCCACAAATCGCACACGAGCTGGGCCAACAAGGTACATATGGATCTACTCGCATGGACGCTCCGTCATCACATCAGTGAGAAGTGGATGGGAAGCAGCTACCATCTTAGCATGCCGACACTGATCACACACCAACTCTTTGTCAAACCTCAACTGTGGCAATCCTCGGACCAAATTGAGTTTACTCAAGCGTGACAAAAGGTCAAAGCTCAAGTGACCCAACTTCCTATGCCACTTCCACAACTCACTCGAAGAACCAGCCAAGAAGCAACGCTCAACACCCGAAGACTGAGAAAAATCAGCTCGAAACACTTGACCCTCCGGAACAACCATACAGACAAGGTCCCCTCGAGAATCCAAAATCTGTGAACCATCGGGACGAAAGAACACCTCAAAACCCTCATCCAATAGATGGGACACGGAAAGCAAATTGCATCCAAGTGATAAAACAAGAGCAACACGCCTGAGAGTGATCTTGTCACTCACCTCAATCTCACCTTCTGATAACACACGCCCTCGCCCATTGTCCCTAAAAATGATGTACCTCTTTCTCACCACCGGGACGAGACTTGAGAACCACCCCTTGTCTCCGGTCATATGCCTCAAGCAACCGGAGTCAATCAACCAAATGTTCTTCAAGTCTCCCACCTGAAAATCAAAAGCGAGCACGTGAGTGAATAAATGACTCAGCACTAGGGTTAGTACCAAAAGAGTAAAACCAGTGCCGAGCCATTTGCTCCAAAGTGGGGTTAACACACTCCAAAGCATCTCTCCTATCAAAGCTACATCCACGAAAACCACCACGGTAACCACTATGAGGGAGCCAACCCTCTACTTGGAGGAGGACCAAAACCACAAAAGGAAGACCGTGGACCATTCCTCCTCTCCATCTCAAAGCCATGACTCCTCCCATCCCCGTTTTGAGCACGAGGGGGAGAACGCCTAGCAAACTGACCACTTGTAAACTCTCCAGACCAACCACCAGAACCACGACCTCTTGCAACAAACCGAGACTCATCACAAGCACGAAAACCAAAATGGTCCCCCTGCTGCCTCCAAACCGGTCTGACCGGTTTCCAAACTGGTCTGATCGGTTCACTCCCCCAGCAGGATCTCTTCCTCCCATAGCACTCTTTTCTCCCCAAGCCGGAACCGTCCTCACAACCGCTTTGGTCCTGGGCATCTGCGCACGAGGCTCAATTACACCATTGGAAGGGTGGTACTTGTCCTTGTTAGCCCACTCCTTCGCCATTCTCTCTTCACGCTTCCTCTTGAAGCAAAACTCTCCCTTGTGACCATCTCTCCCACAATAGTCACAATGAAACTTTATGGGTTTAGGCTTAGGCTTGGGATGGGGCCGCTCATTTGTTTTCTCTCCACTTGGCTTCTCAACCAGTTTCTCCTCACTTGACTTCTCACTCTATTTCCCAAAGAACACATTCCCCAAGGTGCTCTTGAACTTGATAGGCTTTTGGAAATCATCTCGTGGGATGAGGAAATATGGAAGGATCTAGGGTTGTGTCAAGTTTGTTTCTCGGTGGATTGGACTTAGGGACATAGACATTTTTGTGGTAGGTTTTTGGTGGAGCCTGGATATCACCAATTTTCTCTCCTCCCTCACCATTGCACTCTCCAATCTTCTCTAAGCCAAGTGCTTGCCCATAATAGCGCTTGTATGCCTCTATCATCATCCTAAGCTGCGGTTCATGTCCCGAAAACCAACCCATCATTTTTCTCAACTCATCATTTTCATTCTGCAAGCGACCCACATAATGTGCAAGTTCCAGATTTTTCAAAGCATGTACTTCACATGTAGAGCAAGAAGTGGGAACAAGTTCTTTCAACTTAGCCTCAAGCGAAACAGTGTAAGCATGCATCTCATCAATTTTCTTATGCAAAATAGGGCAAAGTGCAAGCACCTAGCAAAGCAGATCTAGATTTAAGCGCAGCCACATCAACTCTAAGCACATCTAGTTCCTCACACTTGGAGGCATGTTTTTCCTTGAACATAGCAAGATCAGCTAGAAAGATAGGACAATCAGCACATTCCACTTCATCAGAAACAACAGGTGAAGCTTTAAGTGAACCAATTTCAAGCTTAGCATCTAGGTTCTGCGTTTCTAACTCAGCCACTCTAGTCCTAGCATCCTCAAGCGAAGCCCTAAGCTCTTTCCTCATCTTCTTCGCCTCTCTAAGCATATTATCATGATTATCAAGCAACAAGCCAAGCCGTTCATTCTCCTAACTCGTTGACGGATAAAACTCGTATCCACCTACGATCGGCAAGCGTACGGACCTACACCTTTTTCACCACGGGATTCCCAAGGTTCTTGTCAATCCGCGGAGCAAGGGGATTAATAGCGCTTAACCAATTACTAATCTAGTTGAATGGAAAAACTTTGAAAGAGAGTATTAATCTAAAAGTAAAGACAATATAACCTAAGTTAATCTAAGTTAAGTTGATCAAACAAATCTAGGGTTAAACTAGATGGTAAAGGGGTGAACACAAGAGAGTGAGCAAGAAAGATAAGCGTTCCCTCCCTAGGATCTAGGATAACATGGTATGCATCTACTACACGAGAGTGGTAAACCAATCTACCGGGGGTTGTGACCACGGTTTCGCCCTTTCCCTACTCTCGTCATCGTCACTACGCGAAGGTATTCGTGACTAGACCTATGATGGACACGGTATGTTGATGGAATCTATGGGAGTAGCGGATATCATACGCCCGAAAAACACGGTGGCCTACCTTAATCATCAAAGCATCATCAACATGAAAACAATAGATTGAAACCACAAATCAAGTAGCGATCACATAGCATGTATCCATCTAATCCTAGGGATGAACGGAGACATTACCCCATCATCTTACACGGATTGAAGCACATAGGGGTGATGGAGACTCCGGAGAACGTCGTCGATGAAGATGGCGGCGATGGAGCTTGGGAACGCCCCTAGGCCGGCGGCTTGGAGTCCTCCTCTTGCTTCCTTCTCTCCGCCGGCGTTGATCCTTGCGACGAGCTCATCTAACTCTCTCCCTCATCTTGCGGCGGCGGTTTTCCGGTGATTGGCGTCGGTAGGATGATTTGTTCGATGGGTCACCACCTTGGGGCGCCTAGGGGGTTGTATTTATGTCCTTGGGGTGCCTTTGGGCGTGCTCTACCTTGCCTTGCACGAGATCCTCCTTGCGAGAGAAGCAAACTTGGTTTCCATAAAATCGACCGATTTTCCCGATTCGTAGTCCTTCCTTGCCGGGGCTATATCTCCCACGTCCGGACTCCAAATAATGCAAAGCGAGCACGTGAGTGAATAAATGACTCAGCACTAGGGTTAGTACCAAAAGAGTAAAACCAGTGCCGAGCCATTTGCTCCAAAGTGGGGTTAACACACTCCAAAGCATCTCTCCTATCAAAGCTACATCCACGAAAACCACCACGGTAACCACTATGAGGGAGCCAACCCTCTACTTGGAGGAGGACCAAAACCACAAAAGGAAGACCGTGGACCATTCCTCCTCTCCATCTCAAAGCCATGACTCCTCCCATCCCCGTTTTGAGCACGAGGGGGAGAACGCCTAGCAAACTGACCACTTGTAAACTCTCCAGACCAACCACCAGAACCACGACCTCTTGCAACAAACCGAGACTCATCACAAGCACGAAAACCAAAATGGTCCCCCTGCTGCCTCCAAACCGGTCTGACCGGTTTCCAAACTGGTCTGATCGGTTCACTCCCCCAGCAGGATCTCTTCCTCCCATAGCACTCTTTTCTCCCCAAGCCGGAACCGTCCTCACAACCGCTTTGGTCCTGGGCATCTGCGCACGAGGCTCAATTACACCATTGGAAGGGTGGTACTTGTCCTTGTTAGCCCACTCCTTCGCCATTCTCTCTTCACGCTTCCTCTTGAAGCAAAACTCTCCCTTGTGACCATCTCTCCCACAATAGTCACAATGAAACTTTATGGGTTTAGGCTTAGGCTTGGGATGGGGCTGCTCATTTGTTTTCTCTCCACTTGGCTTCTCAACCAGTTTCTCCTCACTTGACTTCTCACTCTCTTTCCCAAAGAACACATTCCCCAAGGTGCTCTTGAACTTGATAGGCTTTTGGAAATCATCTGTGGGATGAGGAAATATGGGAGGATCTGGGGTTGTGTCAAGTTTGTTTCTCAGTGGATTGGACTTAGGGACATAGACATTTTTGTGGTAGGTTTTTGGTGGAGCCTGGATATCACCAATTTTCTCTCCTCCCTCACCATTGCACTCTCCAATCTTCTCTAAGCCAAGTGCTTGCCCATAATAGCGCTTGTATGCCTCTATCATCATCCTAAGCTGCGGTTCATGTCCCGAAAACCAACCCATCATTTTTCTCAACTCATCATTCTCATTACGCAAGCGACCCACATAATGTGCAAGTTCCAGATTTTTCAAAGCATGTACTTCACATGTAGAGCAAGAAGTGGGAACAAGTTCTTTCAACTTAGCCTCAAGCGAAACAGTGTAAGCATGCATCTCATCAATTTTCTTATGCAAAATAGGGCAAAGTGCAAGCACCTAGCAAAGCGAGATCTAGATTTAAGCGCAGCCACATCAACCCTAAGCACATCTAGTTCCTCACACTTGGAGGCATGTTTTTCCTTGAACACGGCAAGATCGGCTAGAAAGATAGGACAATCAAGCACATTCCACTTCATCATAAACAACGGTGAAGCTTTAAGCGAACCAATTTCAAGCTTAGCATCTAGGTTTTGCGTTTCTAACTCGGCCACTCTAGTCGTAGCATCCTCAAGTGAAGCCCTAAGCTCTTTCCTCATCTTCTTCACCTCTCTAAGCATATTATCACGATTATCAAGCAACAAGCCAAGCCATTCATTCTCCTAACTGTTGACGGATAAAACTCGTATCCACCTACGATCGGCAAGCGTACGGACCTACACCTTTTTCACCACGGGATTCCCAAGGTTCTTGTCAATCCGCGGAGCAAGGGGATTAATAGCGCTTAACCAAGTACTAATCTAGTTGAATGGAGAACCTTTGAAAGAGAGTATTAATCTAAAAGTAAAGACAATATAACCTAAGTTAATCTAAGTTAAGTTGATCAAACAAATCTAGGTTTAAACTAGATGGTAAAGGGGTGAACACAAGAGAGTGAGCAAGAAAGATAAGCGTTCCCTCCCTAGGATCTAGGATAACATGGTATGCATCTACTACACGAGAGTGGTAAACCAATCTACCGGGGGTTGTGACCACGGTTTCGCCCTTTCCCTACTCTCGTATCGTCACTACGCGAAGGTATTCGTGACTAGACCTATGATGGACACGGTATGTTGATGGAATCTATGGGAGTAGCGGATATCATACGCCCCAAAAACACGGTGCCCTACCTTAATCATCAAAGCATCATCAACATGAAAACAATAGATTGAAACCACAAATCAAGTAGCGATCACATAGCATGTATCCATCTAATCCTAGGGATGAACGGAGACATTACCCCATCATCTTACACGGATTGAAGCACATAGGGGTGATGGAGACTCCGGAGAACGTCGTCGATGAAGATGGCGGCGATGGAGCTTGGGAACGCCCCTAGGCCAGCGGCTTGGAGTCCTCCTCTTGCTTCCTTCTCTCCGCCGGCGTTGATCCTTGCGACGAGCTCATCTAACTCTCTCCCTCATCTTGCGGCGGCGGTTTTCTCGGTGATTGGCGTCGGTAGGATGATTTGTTCGATGGGTCACCACCTTGGGGCGCCTAGGGGGTTGTATTTATGTCCTTGGGGTGCCTTTGGGCGTGCTCTACCTTGCCTTGCACGAGATCCTCCTTGCGAGAGAAGCAAACTTGGTTTCCATAAAATCAGCCAGATTTTCCTGATTCGTAGTCCTTCCTTGCCAGGGCTATATCTCCCACGTCTGGACTCCAAATAATGCAAATTCGGTGTCCAGGTTGTGTGCCACGAAATTATCTTCAACTTTGGTATTCATTTCTTTCCTTAAAAACGAAGATAAGATCTCCAAATCGGCCTTGGAAGATAATCTGTTCTGATTTTGGACTGACTGCGCAGCAGGGATTTCGGGGGCTATATCTCGTAGCTCTCTTATCCGAATTGGGCCTTCCACATGTCCAAATCGAAGGTATCGTCGAGGCCCACAACTTTGTTAGTCAAACTTTTTCCATTAAAAACCGTTTAAGTCTCCGAATTTGTACCGAAAGATCATGCTGTCCCGAGCTACGAGAATATCTCTCGGGCTGAGTTGATCTCGTTGGTAAACATCCAAGTCCCCAGAGTTTTGCGTGTTGATGCTTCGGTCCTTGGGTTGTTTGGAGTCTTGTTCACTTCGTGTCTTGACTTGTGACGGGCTTCATGATCTTCTCTTGAAGTGCTTGATGAACTTATCCCGAAAGTCTCCTCTTTAACGTTAATTTCCTGCATAAACAACAAACTCCAAAATCGACATGCAAGTGTGAACTTGTTACATCATTAGTATGCCTAGTGGCGGGTTAGTTGCAAATCATAATCGAAACCAATGTATAACAAGTACTCTAGGTTGACGGAAATTCACCGTCAACATCTCCCCCATGCTTAAACCTTGCTCGTTCTCGAGTAAGTAATCCTTGCTTAAAAGGGAAATCAGCGTTGCCTTCCAATGTTGTCCCTGCACTTAGTCATTCATGACGAGGCAAATTGCTCTCTCTCTTAAGAATTTATTTTTAAAGTTCAAGTTGTGACCGACTTCTTTTTCATTGTGGGAGATAGACTAACAATAAAGAACAAGCCACATTTAACAAACACCGTGCTCTCAAACTTAAGCAAACTTCAAACCATTACCTTGCTACATGGAAGAATTTTCAAAATGATGCATATCCAACATAAGTGAATATCTCTTGCAAAAGCTCATGGATACACTAATCTCATCAAGTCACTCAAGCCTATACTAGATTATTTTTCAACCTATTCTACTCATATGCGATAGTGGAAGGCTTATGTGGATTTTGGAAGGTCAAAAACAATCCTAGCAAAACATACATCTGAAATATTGTCAAATTAAGAGAGAGGTCTATTGGAATTACCGAGACTTGTCAAAAAGGCCATGGAAAATAAATGTTGGAAAGAGAGAGGGATGAAACACACACATTTAGATAAGTGGACATGTGCAAGTGGCAAATGGATGATCCCGAGGCACGAGTGAAGTCCTCGTTATCGGATTGCACATGGTTGGAAGATTTGTGTATGGATGTGTCATCAAGGCACTTGAGAACTTATGAAGCAAAAAGATACGAGGAGCATCTTTATTATATATTTTTTTACTTTTATTTTATTTCCTTCTCTTTTTTCTCTCTTTCTTTTTTTCACATTATTCTTCCTATTTTTCTTACTTTTCTTTTCTTCTCATCATAATTTTTTTTTCTTTTTTCATTTTTTTCTTTTTTCATTTTTTTCTCTTTTTTCTTTTTTTCTCTTTTGCTCCTCAAAACTTTTTGCAACATAATACTTACATAGCATTTGCGTCGAGAGAATGACTCCTCCCCCATGCTTGAACGATGCTCGTCCTCGAGCATAAAAGAGAGGGGGGAAATGACTGCTAGAGTAAGTATAAATTCCATAATCTTGCGGAATATTTGAATCTCCATCGAGAATTTTATTCCATACTCAAATTGGGTTGTGGAGAAGGAGGTGATCACAAAAAGATGTTTTTGGTTTAGGGTGGATGCGCAGCGAAGTTTGTGAAATTTTCGATGTGAAAACCCACAATGCATGGACAAAAAGGCTAGCATGAAAAAGTTACACAAAGGAATGACCAGACTTCTTAGTCTCGAACCATAGAAATCAATCCTAATCCAACCCATCAAAACATATGTTTGCAATCTACGGGTTTTGTTATCATAAAACATATATGTATATGGCTTTGGTAGGTAGAACTTTGCAAGAGCATCACAAATATGTAGATAGCATAAAAGTTAAGTTTTCATAAAAACAACAAGTTATCCGGCTATCCATAAACTTAAATCAAAGAGCAAAGATATGTATGTGGGTCTAGAGCATAGTCATTTCACCTCCACAAATAAAAGAGCCGGTATTTAAATTAATTTCAGATCATATTATAGAGAGCAATTAGCCAAGACATGTATAACTTCATGTAGGTAAAACAAAGTGGAAACTTTCGTCATCTTTCCGTAAGCATAGGCAATGTAGAACATCGAGGTGAACACATGGTCATGCTTATCTATTGAAAGTAAAAAGAAATCTAGGTTGTCCTCCTAGTAGCCATGATATTGTTTGAAGAGAAAAACAAAAGGTTGCACCTAGTTGATGTTGAAGGCATACTTACAAGCATTTGTGTTTGGAAAAGAAAAGATCCATGGAGATGTTACCATCCTTTGTAATTCTTCGTTGCCTTCTTCCGACATCTCCATGTATTGATGTGGCTTTTGCTTTTGTCTTGATTTATTAATGCTCCTAAACTTCTGAATTTGATCTTGTATGCTTAATGGAGTCATTGGTCACCCTTCTCTTCAATGTTGTCATCACCATCTACTCTTTCTTGTTCTCATCATCTCCTTGCTGTCTCTTTTTCATGGATTCCCCCCTCTGTCCAGAACAGAACATATATGGAAATATAGCTCTATTGAAAAGTTTATGAAATTACCTTTCCAACGTGTGGTCATTCATCGAAAACGGAGTTTAAACAAGGGAGCTATGTCCGTTTTACTTCAGCGCTGCGTGCTGTCCAGAACTGATTTCAGGACGTGTTGCACTCGGTGATTCGGGCATAACCGCTTGTAGGAACCTCCGATTGTCTCGATTCTTCATTTGTTGGAATCATAACTTCATGGGGCTTCCAAATATCCAAAAAATATCCAGTGTTTTCCCTTTGAGACCATGCAGAATTTTGATGAGATTGGTGGCTTCTTGCGCATTGATCCGGAGATGTTAACGATCTTTATCATTCTATCTTCTAGAGTGTCATGTTGCACTTACGTGTTGAAGATTCAGGGTCTCCCCCATGCTTAGCATTTTTCTAGTCATGAAAGAAGAAGACAAAGCACTTCTTAGCCATCCTTCAATTCCCTTGTAGTGAGAGTCTTTATCTTGCACCGTAAGACGTTTTAAACGCACATTCTACCCCCCAAGGTGACGGTTGGGAGTAGATAGAATTGCCAACAATCCAACAATGTCTCCTAAGATTCTTAACTTGTGGCATAATTAGTCTAATGAGGAATAAAAACCTAATGAGTGTACGTGGTGCAAGGTGTGTATGCACATGATAGGAAAGCATATAAACAAGACAATGTTTTCACCTAGTTCTAAACACCAAGTTTACAACTAGGTTGCCGAATTTCTCCATAGCCATAAAGGTTTATATATCTAGGGTTAAAACACCATGTCTATCCCTAAATAAATAACTCTTATAGCACAAGAAAAATTAAGCGCATTGCAAAGCTTATAAACTGACCAAAGCAACATGAAAACATATGAAAAGCTAGCTAGGTTTATCGAACTTAACGATGATGGTCCGCAATCATGTTTAAACACCACGTTTACACAAGATCACAAAAGGAAAATACCCATAGGGCCCTATGAAGCATTAACATGGAAACTGAAGCATGCATCATTAAGTATATAAAACAACCAAGCCAACTATGTGCAAAACATGTATACACAAAGAAACATCACGAGGACAACAAAATGCAATGCATGCAAATAAATAAATATGAGCACGAACATGATGGTGGTTCTAAAAAGGAAATCTAAACTTAGATTACACAAGTTGATCATCATAAGATAGTGCCATTCTTTATTTTCTCTAAGAAAGTAGTAAAAATATAAAGAAACGGGTTGCCTCCCGAAAATCGCTTCATTTAAAGTCATAGAGCTCGACTTTCTCACATACCTTCTTTTCGTTGCATAGCCATGGCCCTTCATGCAAGAAGAAAAGGTACCAATACAGCTTTAATTTACTTCCCATGTTGTGCTTGATCACTTATAGAAGACTTGCCCAAAGCATCCTTTTGTTTCATCGTTATCTCCTTTATCGTCCTTCGGTGCTGCCTTCACTCCATGAATTTTTTTAATGTCCAGAACAGAAAGTATACTCAAGCTCTACTCCATTGCACAGTGCACAAAATTTCCTTTCCAACGAATCTTCATTTGCTCAAATCGGACTCCGGACAAGAGAGTTACGTCCGTTTTACTCCGGCGATGAAATCTGTCCTGAAATTTCAGAACGCGCAACGCTCAATGTTTTCTTCATAACTCCTTGCACGGGTCTTCAAACTTGTTGGTTTTTGATGCGTTGGAATGGTAATTTGATGGAGCTTCTGAATATCTCATTTTCTTCATTTGTACACCTCTGAACAAGCTCTCAAATTGATGAAGACAGCAGCATCAATCGCGGGATTCGGAGAGGTTGATGATTTATCTTGCAACTCTTTTAGGCATGACTTATTTTTTTCATTATTCAAGCCTTGTCTACATGGTTAGTGAAAATCGGGCCTTTCCCGACATATGATTCTTTAAGGTTATTAGCTTGACCAAGCGCAAAGCATGATCGAGATTTACAAAACTTATTGTAAACATACGCGTCCATAATTAACACCACATGTGAATTGTAGCAACAAGTCAAGGTGTAAATAAAAGAAGCATATGTTTCATGCATAGCACTTAGCTCATCATTAGGCAAAGGTTGTTTAGGCGTGAGATTAATTGGATCAAAAATAAATGTTTCCTCTTTTTCATTCTCAAGAAAATCTAGCCTATCAACATGATCACTATTGGAACAAGGCATAGACATTAAACTATCATTCATACTATTGGTTGACCATGAGTATTTTAATTTATCAACATAAATACCAATAATATCTTGAGATTTCAGCACGTACCTTGGCCTTAGAGATTTTCCAACAAGAGTGATATTTGGTTCATCAAGCGGTGTTGAAGGCGAATCGATCTCAACAAGTGTAGTTGCCTCTTCATCACCATCTTGCAATTTCTTCAACTCATCATGTGGAACATGTAATCCTTCAACTATGTATGCATTCATCTCTTCTTTTAAGTCTTCTTTATCAACCAGATCTTCATCTTCAAAGACTTGTATGTTGCTTTCTTTATCTTCCATGTACCACGTGTCGTCAAGATCGCTCATTGTTGATTCACTCTTTCCTTCATCCTTGAGTACTTCCATGTCTTGATTTGCTAGTGTGTAGGCTTCAATAGCACACAAGGTATCACCTTGCTTGAGTCCTATCTCCTCCCATTTATCCTTTGAGTCACTAGGCTCATCACGGTTGTACTCTTCTCTTCCTTCATCATAAATCTTTGAGTTGTCAAACCGGTCGATCCATCCTTCATCTCCTTCTTCTCTTTCTTCTTCAAACATCTTTTGGATCGACTCTCCACTCATCTCTTGATCAAATATATCTTCAATTAGTTTGGCAACGTGTCGGCGTTCCTCCTTCCTTCGGTAGTTTATTAGTGGGGCGAAATCAACTTGAACCCAACCGGATTGCTTGAACTCCGCCAATGGTCTAGCATTCCACATACTTCGGCCTACATTCATGTTAGTTTCAACATTTTTAACATCCGAAATGACTTCTCTTACCTTGGGAAGTGGATCTTCACTTTCTTGTATGGTCGGTTCATCTTCCTTGACCTTCGCTTCATCTTTTTCGAAATTTCAGCAAGAACCTTGGGCTTGCTTTTGTCATTTTGCTCCTCTCGACAACATCTTTGCCAATCTCATATTGTTCTTTGTCCATTGCTTATCGTTTGTAAGATTTGTGCGGCTTCACTAATTGTTTTATCCATTATATCACCGCCTGCACACATGCTTACAAAACGAGACGAGTTAGGGGTTAGTGAAAAATAAAAGGTATGCAACATCAAGTCACCGAGAAAATCCCAAGTTCGGGCCTCGCTCAAGTAGTTCCTTAAATCGGCCCCATGCTTCATCAATTCCTTCATCCTCTACTTGCTTGAAAGTGAGCACTTGCCTCCTTAAGTCTTGGACCTTGCGTATGGGAAAGAACTTCAAAAGAAACTTCTTCACTAGCTCATCCCAATTTCCTTTTGCTTCAACGGACGCAAGTGTGTACCATCTTCACGCTTCATCTTTGAGAGAGAATGGAAAAATATTCCACTTAAACCAAGCGGCCGGAACTCCTTTTTGTTGCACCGTGTTGCATAACATCGTGAATTCCTTAATGTGTCTATATGGGTTGTCATCCTCCAATCCTCTAAATGGTTTTGTCGCCACTAACTTGATGATTCCGGGCTTCACTTTGTAGTGGGTTGTAGCAAACGTCAAATCCGATCTTCCATTGACGGCATTGCTAGCTCCCTTAGCGACATCTCTTCGTCTTCCAATGGTGAGGTGAACAAATCCATCTAGGCACAAGAAAAGTAGAAAGAAAAACAAAAAAGATTTTTTTTTCCTTTTTTAGAAAATAAGGGTTAGGTGTTAGTAATAAACAAAATTAATACTAGATTAAACGTAGCAAACGGCTTGCTCCCCGGCAACGGCGCCAGAAAAAGGGGCTTGTTGACGGATAAAACTCGTATCCACCTACGATCCGCAAGCGTACGAACCTACACCTTTTTCTCCACGGGATTCCCAAGGTTCTTGTCAATCCGCGGAGCAAGGGGATTACTAGCGCTTAACCAAGTACTAATCTAGTTGAATGGAGAACCTTTGAAAGAGAGTATTAATCTAAAAGTAAAGACAATATAACCTAAGTTAATCTAAGTTAAGTTGATCAAACAAATCTAGGTTTAAACTAGATGGTAAAGGGGTGAACACAAGAGAGTGAGCAAGAAAGATAAGCATTCCCTCCCTAGGATCTAGGATAACATGGTATGCATCTACTACACGAGAGTGGTAAACCAATCTACGGGGGTTGTGACCACGGTTTCGCCCTTTCCCTACTCTCGTACCGTCACTACGCGAAGGTATTCGTGACTAGACCTATGATGGACACGGTATGTTGATGGAATCTATGGGAGTAGCGGATATCATACGCCCGAAAAACACGGTGGCCTACCTTAATCATCAAAGCATCATCAACATGAAAACAATAGATTGAAACCACAAATCAAGTAGCGATCACATAGCATGTATCCATCTAATCCTAGTGATGAACGGAGACATTACCCCATCATCTTACATGGATTGAAGCACATAGGGGTGATGGAGACTCCGGAGAACGTCGTCGATGAAGATGGCGGCGATGGAGCTTGGGAACGCCCCTAGGCCAGCGGCTTGGAGTCCTCCTCTTGCTTCCTTCTCTCCGCCGGCGTTGATCCTTGCGACGAGCTCATCTAACTCTCTCCCTCATCTTGCGGCGGCGGTTTTCCGGTGATTGGCGTCGGTAGGATGATTTGTTCGATGGGTCACCACCTTGGGGCGCCTAGGGGGTTGTATTTATGTCCTTGGGGTGCCTTTGGGCGTGCTCTACCTTGCCTTGCACGAGATCCTCCTTGCGAGAGAAGCAAACTTGGTTTCCATAAAATCAGCCAGATTTTCCTGATTCGTAGTCCTTCCTTGCCAGGGCCATATCTCCCACGTCTGGACTCCAAATAATGCAAATTCGGTGTCCAGGTTGTGTGCCACGAAATTATCTTCAACTTTGGTATTCATTTCTTTCCTTAAAAACGAAGATAAGATCTCCAAATCGGCCTTGGAAGATAATCTGTTCTGATTTTGGACTGACTGCGCAGCAGGGATTTCGGGGGCTATATCTCCTAGCTCCCTTATCCGAATTGGGCCTTCCACATGTCCAAATCGAAGGTATCGTCGAGGCCCACAACTTTGGTAGTCAAACTTTTGCCATTAAAGACCGTTTAAGTCTCCGAATTTGTATCGAAAGATCATGCTGTCCTGAGCTATGAGAATATCTCTCGGGCTGAGTTGATCTCGTTGGTAAACATCCAAGTCCCCAGAGTTTTGCGTGTTGATGCTTCGGTCCTTGGGTTGTTTGGAGTCTTGTTCACTTCGTGTCTTGACTTGTGACGGGCTTCATGATCTTCTCTTGAAGTGCTTGATGAACTTATCCCGAAAGTCTCCTCTTTAACGTTAATTTCCTGCATAAACAACAAACTCCAAAATCGACATGCAAGTGTGAACTTGTTACATCATTAGTATGCCTAGTGGCGGGTTAGTTGCAAATCATAATCGAAACCAATGTATAACAAGTACTCTAGGTTGACGGAAATTCACCGTCAACACTAACGCAAGAAGGGAAGCTCGTCACGTACCTCATCTTTGGAGTCGGAGTCCGAGTCGCTCTGGTGACACTTCTTGCTATCGGAGCTAAGCGCCATGGTGCAGAACCCATCTCTAGCGAAGCAGCTTAGTTCTTGGGTGGCTTCCTGCCCTTGCACTGATCACCTTCATCTTCACTGCTACTTGAGCTTGAGGTGGAGTACGCGGAACTGGAGTCGACGTCGCTTGCTCCAACCATCGCTCGGGCCTTGCCTCAGCCATCCTTCTTCCTTGATCGTCGCTCGTCCTTGTGCTTGCTCTTGTGCTTGTGCTTGTGGTCACGCCTTGATCATACTTGCCATCCGTCTTCGACTTGTGCTTGTAGTTGTCCTTGTTCTCAACCTTCTCGGGGCAGTCAATGACGAAGTGTCCCGGCTTGCCACACTAGAAGCATGTCCTCGTGTTCCTCCTCATGTTCACCTGGTTCTCGTGCATCCTCTCGAACCGCCTGGTCAGCAGCGCCAGCTCGTCCTCTCTAAGCAGGTCGAACTCCTCATCTGGCATAGACATCAAAGAGGACAAGGACAACATCCTGGTGGATGGGTTAGCATTAGATTTTTCTTTTGAGCCACCGATGAGGGTGAGACTATGAGAGTCAGTCGGGTCCTCAATCTTGGTTGTCATACCCCGATCCACCTCAGCCGGCTTGAGCTTCGAGAATAGCTTGTTCACCGTCAAGGTGTCATACTTCTCAGACTCCACACTGGCCTCGAACTTTCCGCCCCAAACCATACGATCCAACGTGTGCAAGAGCTTGACGGCTCTATCATGATCATCATACAGGAGCACGTCCACATTGGCCCTCACATTATTTACCACCAGCGTAAACCGCTGGAACAAGGCATCGATGGACTCATAGGGGAGAAGAGTGAAGTCGCATACATCCGAGCCTGAACCTAAGCATTTCCTACATGAGCTTCTTTCAACACCTTCCAAATTCTACAAGCCAAGTTCTCCGTATGCACCCGATCGAATTCGGATTGACATAGAGCACAAAACAAGTAGTCGACCGCCTTGTTGTTGGCGTTGACCATGTCCCTCGATCCTCGAGCAAGGAAGTTCATCGGTTGGACATAGCTTGTGTCCACCGTGACATCCCAAAGGATCTGACCCTTGCTGCGGAGGAATGCCGCCATCCGCTTACTCCACATCTGGTAGTTCTTCCCATCGAAGTGTGGAGGACCCGAACCCCGTTCCTGGTCGCCATCCTTGGATCTTAGACTAGTTAGAGTCAATCAAGACTCGGAACCGGCTCTGATACCACTTGAAGGACCGAAACGGCAAACCAGAGAGGGGGGGGACCGAATGGGAGTCGATAAAAATTCTATTTAAGAATTCGGCCTATGAACCCGATTTCACTCGTAAGCCTCCACACGCTTCTCTTGCCAAGTCCACGCAGCCACTGGGGTGCTACTGGACCTAGGAACAAGACACAACCAACAGCTACTCGACACACGTAGCGGAAACACACACGACTCAGCTGCTGGCACCTAAAACCGGTCAGGCCGGTTTCTGAAACCGGTCAGATCGCTTCTGTGGGACTTAGCCTTTCACGGGCTGGCGAAACCGGTCAGGCCAGTTTGGTAAACCGGTCAGGCTGGTTTTGTCCAGAAACTCCCCAAAAGACCTCTGAGACCAGAACAGCCCCAAAATGCCTCAAGAAACTCTCTTCCTTTGAACAAGAAAAGCCATAGCACGAAAGAGACCTTCCTGCTCAAAACCACTTCACGACAGCCCAAAGGGCTAAAACCAGTCAGACTAGTTTGGGAAACCGGTCAGACCGGTTTTGCATGGACAGTCGGGAACAACACAGCCCGCGGGAAAAACTCAACCTTCCAAGCGATCGATCTCCCGATTCGTTCCACGGATCAAAGTGAGGCTTTGGGGATTGTTAGGGTACCTCGTGGGCTACCTTTGGCTAGAAGCTCAGTCCCCCAAACCCACTCAATCAAGAGGAATCGGAAGTCAACCCTCATGTGTGACATGGGTACCCATGGGTCCCCACCGACCAGGGTCCTAGATGTCCCTGTCAAGTGGACCCGACCTGCTAGAAGCCCAGTCGACCCGCAAGTGGGTCCGACGACCTTTTCCACAGTTCTGGCGACCTCGGAAGACCATGGACGACCTTATCCAGATCGCGGGCGACCTGCTAGGCTTGCGGGGCAAGTCCTCCCTTAGATCACAGTGGCGGCGCCGCCAGCAGACTCGAGGATCGCGGGATCCTTTCTATAATTATGGAAGGTGACCTTCCTAAAACCTGTAGCCGACCCCGATGAGGGTCCACCGACCTCGAATGGAAACCCTAGCCCGCCGGCCATATAAGGCGGCCTAGAGCTCCATTCGAGGTGAGTTCACTTTTCCACATAATCCCATCACACTAGACGTATGGTTTTACTCTTCGGAGGCCCGAACCAGTCTAAAACCACCGCGCCCTTGCCATCCTCGCTGAATTCCGAGTTCATCCAAGAACTACCATCTACGCTCTTAGAACCTGATCCCCCATTAGTAAACCTACAACCGCTTGGGTAGCCCCCTTGCGGATCTATCCAGGTCTCACCCCCTGACTATTGGTGCGCCAGGTAGGGGAGATGAGGAACTCGCTTGTAGCATGGCAGTCTGATCTGGCGTTGTTTTCTCGGCGAGCATGGCGGACATCCTCACCGACCCCGTGGAGATCTACTTCGGTTCCTTCACAACGACCTCGACCACGCTGGCAGCGGTGACCTCACCGACGACCTCCGTGGAGGCCCCGACGACCTTGGATGCCTCCCCTAGCTCTGGCAAAAACTCGAAGACCCACCGCCCAAACCCTATGATCTCGTCCAGGGGATGGAGCGCTTCATTGACATGATGGAGGAAACCCTCCAGATCTGCGAAAGGGCTCAGCACTCAACGCAGGACGCGTCGTACCACAGGACCTTCCTATTCGGCCTGCGATCTGCTGGCGACGTGCACACACCACAGGCGGCAAAGTCGATCCAGATCCAATCTGGGCGATAGAAACCATCCAGCGACCTCAAGGCCGAACCTCGCGCATGTCGTGACCCTCTCGACGTACTGTGCATTTACCGCAAAGGTGCACGACACACGCTCCGTGGCTGCCGACTGCGGAAGAAGATCGACCAGGAGCGTGACGTCGCGCGCGCTACGCAAGCTCCCACGTCTCCGGACGACGGAGAGTTTCAGAAGGCCCGGATCTGCATTTCCCCCAACAACCAGAGATCTACTCGGCGGCGCGTCTTGGTGGTCTCAGCGAATGACCCACCACGGGTCGGCGCGACCGATTCCGAGGAGGTGTGTCAGATCCAAGCCAACGCAAACCGCACCTAGAGGCGGGCGGAGGAGCAGCGCCAGGCGGTACCCCCGTGTGCCCGCGACCTGCGCCTCGAGTTCGAAGAGGCGGGGCTCCTGACGTTTAACAGCCCCCAGGCCAACTTGGGCACGACATTAGCTCGTCTCCAACAAGCTGACCCTTCTCCCGATGCCGAGGCAGCCATGGCCTACTTCTAGGTCGCCACAACTCTGGTGGAGGAGAAAAGTGCGGTGTCCAAGTCGGCTGCATCTACGTCGAGCCGGCACTTGTGCAGCCGATCTAATCGGCCTACGCATAGTAGGCTCCCCACGATCTAGGAGGAGATCAACTAGCCCGGAGCGAAAGCTGCGCCAGCCGTCGATCTACGCGCCAACCTCGACAAGAACCGACACGATCGCGACGCCCGTGGCTACATCGACCAACGTCACCGCGAGTGCAAGGAGCGGGAGCTCCGACGTCGCCTCGACTACAACCGTGAGTACGGTCCTCCGGGCGACGTCCACCGGATCATGGAGCGCGAGGAGCGTGAGTGTCACGACGTCGAGAACCGGCGACGTGCCCAGCACGAGAAAGACTACGGCCACCCCTAGGGTCCGGTGCCCGATGAAGGACCGATAAGGCGACCGAGAGAGGGGGGAGTGAATGGGAGCCGATAAAAATTCTTCTCGAGGGAGATTGAAACTCCGACAAGACGAACTAGCTCGGTCGAACCCCCCGAAATCACACGCTCCTCACTTCTACCTCCCGTTTGCCAAAACCACGTAGCCACCGGAGTGCTACCGGTCCTAGGAACAAACTCTACCAGCAACCACAACACACACGCAGCACCGACAGCGGAAACAACTCGAAAGCCGGCTAACCGGAGGGGGCGGTTAGACCGGGTATAGGGGGCGGTTAGACCGCCTCCACCGGCAACCAAGAAATCCTCCGAAACGCCTCTTCCGAGCACCAAAACACACCACGGTTTCACCAACAGAGATCTCTGGTCAAGGCCATGCTAGCTACCAGAAAATCTTGGCGAAAACCAAAACTTCACCCAAGGGCCTAGGGGCGGTTAGACCGGCTACCTGGGGCGGTCTAACCTCGTGTACCCAGCAACGAACCTCGACCAAGAACACCTAGCAAACTACACTAAAATGAGCCAAGATTTCACCGAACGCTCCTCTGATCAAGGTGAACAAACTCACGAGAGAAAGGTCCAGCAAAATCAAACTTTCTTCGGAAAGGCCTAGGGCGGTTAAACCCGGTGCCGGGGGCGGTTAGACCTCCCTCCCCCGAGCACAAAGATCCGAGTGAAAACCCAAGCAAACGGACTCGAAACGCTCCAAGATTTCAACCATACAATCCCCTGGTCAAGGCCAACATGCTACCAGAAGATCTCGGCCAAAATCAAAACTTTCTCCGGACGAGCCCGGGCGGTTAGACCGCCCCTCCTACGCGGTTAGACCGCCCTCCCCCGAACGAACGGGAAAAAGGGGAACCACGGGTCAACCCTCAACTTTGCATCACCCGATCTCCCGATTCACCCAACGGATTGCGGCGAAACTTTGGGGATGCCCGGGTCACCTCATGGACGACCTCTCCCTCAAAGGAATTGCACCGAAACGCTCTCAATCATGGGGAATCGCAAATCTCGTGACCAAACCTCAAGAACTCGAGTTCCAACGAAAACCACCAAATCGAGTCCGATTCAAAAGAGATTTGGGGGCAAAGTCACCAGCCAAAGAGGCACAAAAACCTCATACGTGACACCCACCAAAAACCCCAAGAAATCGTCCTCAAAACACCGCCAACAAAGAGCTCCGAAAATCAACACAAAAGAGACGGGAAAACCACCGTGATGAACAACGCCGAACCATCTATACATGCCATGAAAGGTTCGTACATGGTCTAGCTTGCCACCCAAACATCCATCCCTCTCTCTAGATCTCACATGAAGCTCTCAAGCTAGTCCTCTAAAAACCTAAGGAAAAATGGAGAACGAAAATGGAAAAACAAATGAGCTAGGGTTCCAAGAGTTTTACGCCATCCACCCCTCTAATGAGTATATATGGAGGCACCCAAAAGACTAAAACGCCCTTCACTAATAACTAGAGATACATGCCCCTCAAGGGCGGATTTGGAATTCTTGATGTCTTCACCATCGGACGGATGCCCGGCGACCGCACCCTCGCGTAGCCTCGACGCAAGCCTTGCGATCCCGACGCGTGTCCTCCGCTTCGAAGCTTCTCGGCGGCGCGGCGGCCGGGCGGTCGGACCGCCCCCCACGGGGCGGTTAGACCGGCCCGGTGGATCCGACCGGCCCCGGGCGGTCGACCGCCCCTCCCGGGCGGTTGAACCGCCCGGGTGGCCGCACCTCCTCGTCGAGTCTTCGGCCTCGGTTTTGTGGCTCAACCGAGTAACCCGGTGGTTTTCTCGGTGAACCACCGCAAACCCCGCGAACTCGGTGTAGCCTCCGCCAATCTCCACTCATGACTCGGCTCCCACGTAGTCCCGGCTCGACCTTGGTTTTGAGGCTCTACCAAGAAACCGTCCACGACTTCATCTTCTTGTTCATGCCACCATGCGGCCCGCACTTGACCCCGCCGGCCACCGGTCCCTCGAACGAAGCCTACTTGTCTTCTCCATACCCGGAGGCCTCACCGCAACGACCTTTCGCGCTTGTTCTTCACCCGCACCAACACGAGTCAAGCCGCAACTCGCACCCGCAATACTTAGCCAAGAATCGGTCCACACAACGTTGTCAATCACTCATCACACAAGGAAGCGACCATCCACCGGTGCTCGAACCACACATGGTCCTCACCCGACCCGGACCAATGGCCTAAATCCCGGATCGTGGCCTCGGCACGAGGCGACGACGTGGCTCGGTCGGCCGTTAACACCAAAATTTGGTAAGGAGTCTGACTTGTGGGTCCAACTCGGTTAGAAATCCTTCCGGCGGAAGGAAGGTTTCTTCAGATGCATTCGGCAGAAGAATCCGCGGTCGGCTATTTGCTTCCGTTCGGCAAGGGAACTATTGAGCTGATTTTGCGGGATTACATGGTGACGTGGCCCGAGCAGAAAGGATGAATGGATGGATAAGCGATCGCACTTAGAGATAAATTAGGTATCGAATCCATTCGAGGTCATGCTTAGCAGGGTATAAATATGAACCCTGAATGTATGTAACAGACATTCGAAACATTCTCAATACAAACCGGCTTTACGCCAAACCCTAGAGTCCTTTGTCTTGTCGTCAAGTTCTTCGAGAGGGTTCATCGATCCGTCGACCTCCGTGAGTACCGCAACCTTGTATCATGTCTAGTATCATGCGGTGGATTTAGATCCGATGCAAGTAGTCTTGTTACCATGCTTAGTGTCATGCGGTAGATTCAAGCTTGGTTCAAGAGGGTTTCTTGTTAGGTCATGAGCCATGCGGTAGGCTAAGATCTAGCTTGAAGCTAGTTATCGGCTCTATTGAATTTTGGCAAGATTCAATAGATTCATTAAGTTACCCCGTGTTGCTTTGAGTTTTACTTTATGTTTAAATTCATGTAACACTTCTTTGCCCAATCTAGATGGATTTGGATCGGCTTTATCTTTTTGATGATCCTTATGCAAATCGAGTTTGCACCCTTGGCTTAAACGGCACATGGATCACATGCTCCTTGATAGCCGAAACCGAGTCGATCTAGGTTGTTACGTGTTGCGGGTTCAAGCTTGCCAAATCTTGTATAAATCTTGAAAGAGCTGGGTATCATGCGGTAGATGCAGGTTTTTGGGTTGTTTTGGAGCTAGTCATCCGGTGGATTAGATTCCAATCCAATCTAATAGATTTATCTTGTTTGGTAATGTTTGTTCCTTCTTCATGGACCCTGATTCGGCTGTTTAGCCGTATTCGGTTATGCTTTCATGAGTAAAACTTGTTCATAAGTTATGGTTTAAATATTGTATGCTTTTAGATTTCCATATTTAGATTGTATCATGTGGTGGATAGATCTATTTGTGGAAAGTGGTGTGATCTCAAGCAAGTTGTATCATGCGGTGGATAGATTTGCTTGGTATCGTACCTGACGGGTTTTTAAGTACCTAGACATGCGGTAGACTAGTGCTTTGGACCTATGCATGCTTGTTTATTACATATTTATGCTCGTGTTTTTACTTCATTTATTATTTAATGTTGTTTACCGTGAGGATCGGTCATGACCTTGCGCACGTGCATCTTTATCCAAATAAAGACCGATCTGTCGTCATGCTTATGTCATCTATTCGGCTGTGTTACTTTTTGCACTTTAAAGCTCCCGAATGGTTTCTAGTCTATTGTGAGATAGCTCTTTATAGCTATATGTCATCTCACTTGGCTTTCTAGCCGTAAATATGGAACCGTGCGGTACCACCGGCAAGTTCCAAGCTTTGGAATTTAACTACTTTGTCTTTTGTTAATTTTCGGGGAAAATTGACCGGCACGTCTTGTGATCTCTTCGCGTGTGAAGCTAGCTTGTTCGGCTTGCTTTGTGTGCTTGGCGCGAGGTGCTGATTTTGCTTCAACACACTTTTTGGCACGCCGGTGGGACACGGTGAGACGCCCTTGGAGTTCCTCGGGAGGTTCGGGGAAATCAAAGGCATGTGTTTTCGCAAAATCTGCCGGATGATCGGTTGGGCGACATGGCCGTTCTTTGGGATGCTTTGCGCCGCCGTACGAGAAAAGCCGTTTGGTATGGAGTTCGATAACTCGGGTCAAGCTGTCCCAAAAGCTGTCATTGATGAGCAACCAGGCCTACGGTTTTAAGAAAGACGCCAGGTTCGGCAAACGAGCACGACGTAGCCGATATCTACCATCGGTTCTGGAAAAGGCCGATCAAATGGAGGACTCGACGATGACCGAAGTGGCGGGCTGCCGAGATCATGTGGGGGAAGGAACCGTTGACCATGAATCGGCCGGGTCAAACGGACCAAAGGCACCTACGACTTCGACGTCACTAAAGCTGATAAGCTGTTTGAATTCCTGGTGAAGGAAGGCCGAATCAAGTTGCCTGAAGGGCATTCCATGCTTCGGCCCGATGGAGTAAAGGAGAAACGTTACTGCGGCTTCCATGACAGGAATTCTCACTCCATCAATGACTGCAGGGTCTTCAGGATGAGGATCCAGAGGGCTATCCAGGAGGGTCATCTCAAGTTTGACAACAAGATGAAACTGGACGGCCACCCTTTTCCCCAGAACATGATAAGCTTTTCCGTCAACATGGTGACAGCCGAGGAGAAGGGCAAGGTCAAGGTCTTGACTTCGGCCCGGGGCAAGGCGGGGATGGAGCGAGAGACCCGAACGTCAAGTGACCTTGGAGTAGGTTCATGGTGAAGCCCCTCGCGTTCTCGGGAGCCATATCGAGATTGGGGAATCGTCCAGGGCCAAACCCAGGGTGACTACGCGCATCCTCCTCAACAAGTGGCAGCGCCGGTGGAGAAAGAGCGCTACCAGAAACGAAAGCACGAGGAGGAGAGGCGCAGGGCTGAAGAAGAGGCACGCAGAAGAGATTTGGAGCAGTATACGCGCGAGCAAGAGCGCGCACACTGGGGGTGCGCATTCTTCGTGGACCGCCTGGAACGAGGGGTTGAAGCTTCCTACGGCCGAGAAACCGCCCCGAGTGCGGCGATAGGTACTTTGAGTATAGGCGAGAAATCGCCAATCGCCGATCCGTCCACGAATGAATTGGAAGGATACATCCCGGTGAGGATCGGCGTCAAAAAATTGAAATCATCGATCATCCCGGGAAGAGACAAGCTGATTTGAGATGGGCCGATCGGGGAGGAAGGCGAGGATGAGTACATCCGGCATTAGGGGCAATGGTGCTCGCCCGGCCTAAGAAAGAGTTAGAAAAGGAGGGTTCGGCGCTTGAGGAACCACGAGCCGAGGCGGGGGCGGGGATCCGGACAAGGCGGGTGTGGCGTCCAAAGGATAAACCTGAAGGGTCAAACCGCTCGGCGCCGGCATGCATGGTATATTTTCTGCCGAATGAATTTATGGCTCCTGCTAATCAGGTTGTGCAGGAAGAAGCGTCCCTGGATGATGAGCAGCTTGAGGGACTGATGGCGCAGCTGGTGCTAGCCAAGCAAGCCGTCTTCGACAAACCGGCCAAAAATCGACACATGAGGCCGCTATACTTGAAAGGATATGTCAATGGCAAGCCATTGACCAAGATGTTTGTCGACGGTGGAGCGGCAGTCAACGTGATGCCGTACACCACTTTCAGAAAACTTGGCATGGGCCCTGGCGACTTGACACCTACAAGCATAATTACGAATGATTTCACCGGAATCCTTCATATACCAAGGGATGCGCCCACGTGGATCCGATGATCGGGTCCAAAACACTTGCTCACAACCTTCTTTGTTATCGAAGGTAAAGGAGCCTATAGCCTACTTTTGCTTGGACGGGGCCGGATTAATGCCAACTGCTCGCGTCCCATCTACCATGCATCGACAGTTCATCCAATGGGTAGATGACGATATTGATGTGGTCCAAGCGCGATGACTCCGTGAGCGTCGCAAATGTGGAACCGGCTTTCCGGGAATACCAAGGCATTGATCTGTTTCTCGGGGAAAAAAGGCGGGGAGAAGGTCTGTTGAGCCCGTCGGCGGCGATCAACGGCCGATTCAAGCGGTCGGCTCTTATAGCAATTTTTAATGGATAACCCCATCGATGGCACTGACGGCAAGTTGGGACGAGGATTCATGTCAGCCGATAAATTGGAGAAAGTTGACATTGGAAGCGGTGACAAACCAAGGCCGACATTTATCAGCGCAAACTTGCAATCAGACTTCAGGGAGGAATTGATCAAGTTGCTTAAAGAATATAAAGATTGCTTTGCTTGGGATTATTTGGAGATGCCTGGACTGCACCGTTCCATTGTTGAGCATCGGTTGCCAATCAAATCTGGTTTTAAACCATACAAGCAACCTCCCCGGAAAATCTACAAAGATGAAGTATTGGCCGATGTGAAGAAAGAAGTTGAAAGGTTACTTGATGCAAACTTCGTTCGGCCATGCGGATATGCGGAGTGGATTTCTAATATTGTCCCCGTCTACAAGAAGAATGGAAAGATGAGGGTGCATAGATTTCGGGGATTTAAACAGAGCTACTCCTATGGATGGTTACCCCATGCACGTTGCCGATTTATTGGTTGACGCCGCCGCCGGGCACAAAGTCATCGGTTTCATGGATGGTAATGCGGGATATAACCAAATTGTTATGGCAATAGAGGATATATCAAAAACAACCTTCGGATGTCCCGGTCATATAGCCTTGTTTGAATGGATAGTCATGACATTTGGGTTGAAAAATGCCGGTGCAACTTATCAGCGAGCCATGAACTACATCTTTCACGAGTTGATCGGCAAAATTGTCGAAATTTACATTGATGACATCATGATCAAGTCTTTAAATCATGACACGCATTTGGAAGACGTGAAAGGAGCCTTGGAGTGCACCGGAAGCATGGTTTGAAGATGAATCCAAACAAATGCGCTTTTGGGGTATCAGCTGGAGAGTTCTTGGGATTCTTGGTCCACGAAGGGGGGATTGAAGTTGGCAAGAAAAGCATGAAGGCCATTGATGAAGTTGTCCCTCCAACTAATCTCAAGGAGTTGCAATCACTGCTCGGCAAGATTAATTTTGTAAGGAGATTCATCTCAAATCTGTCACCAAAGATTTTGCCGTTTTCTCCATTGTTGAAGCTTAAGAAAGATCAGAAGTTCACGTGGGGCAACGAACAACAAAAGGCTTTTGACGAGATCAAGCAATATATGAAGGAGCCACCAGTACTGGTCCCTCCGCAATTGGATAAGCCTTTCAAGTTGTACGTGGCGGCCGATACCCAAACCATTGGATCGGCCCTTATTCAAGAATTCGAAGGAAAGGAGCGGGTAGTAGCGTATCTTAGCCGAAAATTACTTGATCCCGAGACCAGGTATTCGGCTGCAGAGAAACTGTGCCTGTGTGTGTACTACTCGTGTACAAAGTTTCGACACTACTTGTTGAATGCCGAATGCGTTGTATATTCTAAGTTCGATGTAATAAAACACATGTTATCTATGCCAATTTTGAATGGCAGGATTGGCAAGTGGATCTTGGCTTTATCAGAGTTTGAGTTAAAGTTCGAATCGGCAAAAGCTATTAAAGGTCGGATCATTACCGATTTTATAACCGAACATCATGATCCATCAATTGATTTACTTGAAATTACTCCTTGGGCTTTATTTTTTGATGGATCATCATGTGGTAAAGGCGGGGGAGTAGGGATTCGTTGATTTCACCCGGGGGTGAGATGTTCGAGTTTGCTATCCCTATACGGCCCCACCGTCACAAACAATCGAGCCGAGTACGAGGCATTGCTTCGGGGGCTTCAATATTTGAGAGAAGCCGGGGCTGTTTCGGTTGAGGTTTATGGAGATTCAGAATTGGTAATAAAGCAATTGAATGAACAATACGAATGTAAAAGTGATGCGCTGAGGAGTTACTACGAAGAATGCAGGGAAATCTTGAAGAGCTTTCCGTTGGTAACTCTCAAGATATTCCTAGGGAACATAATGAAGAAGCGAACGAGTTGGCTCGGAGCGCTTCCGCTTATAAAGAGAATCAAGAAGCGTTTGCCACGGACATATATGCGCCGGGAATGGATCTTGCGGAAGATGATTGGAGAAAAGAGATCGTTGACTATTTGAAGGATCCATCCCGAAAAGTCCTTAGGAAGCTCGTGTACAAGGCCATAAAATTTGTTCTTCCGGATGATAATTTGTTTTACAAATCATTAGATGGGGTGTTGTTACGATGCCCGGGTCCGGGAGGAAGCTAAAAGGATGATGAGTGAAGTACATGATGGGATATGCGGAGCACACCAATCGGCCTACTTGCATGAAATGGGTTATCGGACAAGTCGGGTGCTTTTGGCCGACGATATTGGAGGACTCGCTTTGAGTATTACAAGGGATGTCAAGACCGCCGAGGTTTGGAAATATTCGAAGAGTTCCCGCATCGGCATTAAATCCCATTATCAAGCCATGGCCATTCGGGGGCCGGGGTATAGATTTGATTGGCCGATTAATCCACCATCTAGCAAGGGGCATAAGTTTGTGCTTTTGGCTACAAATTACTTTACCAAATGGGTTGAGGCAATTCCGCCGAAAAAGGTGACGTCGGAAAACATGGTTGAGTTTGTCAAGGAACACATCATCTATCGGTTTGGAATCCCTCAGACGATCACAACTGATCAAGGAGCCCAATTCGTGTCCTTGGAGTTCAGGGAGTTTGCCGAAAGCATGGGAATCAAATTGTTTAATTCTTCTCCCTATTATGCCCAAGCTAATGGTCAGGCAGAGGCTTCTAATAAGATCATGATCAAGCTTATACAAAAGAAGATCGACCAGAAGCCAAGGAGGTGGCATTCGGTACTCAGTGAAGCGTTATGGGCTTACCGAATGGCCCCTCATGGAGCTACAAAAACATCTCCTTATGAATTGGTTTATGGACACCATGCGGTTTTACCTTGGGAAGTACAATCAGATTCTAGGAGAGTGGTTTTGCAGAAAGATTTAAGCTCCAAAGATTACAGTGGCTTAATGATGGATGAGCTAGAAGATTTGCACATGATCCGTCTTAGGGCCCTGGAAAATATCGAAAAGAACAAGCTGCGGGTTGCCAAGTATTATAACGGAAAGTAAAAGTTAGGCAATTTGCGAAGGAGATTTGGTTTGGAAAGCGTTACCGCCGATTGGAACCAATTACGGTGAATTCGGCAAATGGTCCCCTAACCGGGAAGGACCCTTTCGAGTGGTCGGATGCGTGCACGGCAATGCCTACATGTTGAAAACTTTACTAGGAGAAGAATTTTCCGCTGCAATAAATGGAAGATATTTGAAGAAATATTATCCTAGTATTGAAATCGATCGGTGATCACCGGCATTGGGATTACATGCATCCGATACGGGAATAGCCGGCGCTAAAGAACGAGGCCGCCTTCGAACAAAATCCCCAAACGTGAGGGAATGGCCGGTGCCTAGATGCATTGCCCTTAGCACAAAACTACATTACAAATGCTTCTTGCGGTTTACATCCAACAACCCCGGTGATCGGGACTTCGAGGAGGCGGGAAGCGAAGGCCCGGCGTAAGAAGCGAAAGTATGATTCAATCTTTTCTTTGCTTCTTCGGTCTCCCTCTTCGGTTGCTCCGGGACCACCGTGACAAGCAACTTGGAATGCGTGGGGGTGACCATGATTTGCCGCCTCCACCAAGCCGTCCCAAGCCGCTTTCGGAGTTATTGTACCTATCGGAGACATCCGAGACAGAGGAGTGGTCATTAGGGGTAAAGATCCGGATATGAGCGGGGAGCCAAAAAGTAGTTAGAGATATTTACCTCTTACTAATGCCTCCAAAGCCATGCGACGCTCGCGCTCGGCCCGGCAACGAGCGGTGATGTCGCGGAGGTCATGCTCCGGGTGCGAACGCGGCGGCGCGGTTGATGGCTAGTTCTCTCGCTCGGGCGTGGCGTCCTCTCGCTTCTAAGGAAGAATCGGAGGAGATGTACTCGAGCATGACTCGCGGTCCCGATGATTTCCTCAGGAAGCAGATCAAGGCTGAAAGAGGAAAGGCAGAGAGGAGGTAAAACGTGAGACCACATGAGGAAACAAGATGCAAATCAAAGGAAAACTCACTCTCGAATCGTGCTTTTCTTCGGGATGCTGCCCTCCTGGGGCTGCGTGCCTTTGTCCATGGCCTTGGGGTTTTTTCCTCTGGGGACAGGGGAGGAGATGAGAAGTGATGGATGAGTGTGCGAGTGGATTTGCAGGGCATCTCAGCAGACTATTTTATTGACTGAGAGAGTGCATTGGGAGTGATGACTGGCCGGCGTGCATTATTGGAATACCAAGCGGCAGGGTTTTCTTCCCGAATGCGAAGGGTTTTCGTTTGAGCGGTGCTTACGGATTGCCGATTCAAGGATTTTACGCGGATTTTGCGCCAAGGGGCATACGTTTTCGCGTGTTCGGCTCAAGCAAGTTCCCGAATACGTTTAAGAAGAAACAAGATTCACGGATGCAAACACGAAAAAATCATTACGGTACAAGCACGGGAATTAAAAGCCCTTTATTTATTGCCGATATCAAACATCCCCGGTACAATCTAATCAAAGTGCCTCGTTTAACACGGACCGGGGATCGATGAGTGTGGCAATGGCATCGCCGTGGCCGTCGAGGCACTCCAAGATGATCTCGATCTCCTCGATGTCTTCCGGTGCGCCGCCCGGAAGCCGCGCGGCTCGGTGGAGTAGTCGACGTCGGTGTGCGTCGCCATGGCGGCCCGTGCCCAAAGTGGTGCCCAAGCGGATGCCGTGGGTGGCCACTTCGTCCACGCGGTGCTCCACCGCGGCAAGGCGCTCCGCCGGCGTGTCTCCGTGGGCGTTCACCTTGTCGGCCAATTGCTCCACCAGCATTTTTAGCTGGTTGAGCTCGGCGTCACGGGCTGCAAAATGCAAGATAAAGGTGATTAGTGTCAAAAGCCGGATTGGATTAAGGAGCGGTTTCAGAGCCGTACCGTCGATGGTCGCCAGCAGCTGCTTGCGCTGGTCTTCCCACTCCAGTTCGGCTATGCCAGCCTTTTTGGAGACATCTTCCAACTCGCGCTGGGCCACCTCCAGCTCCGCCTTGAAGCGGAGAGCATCAAGTTCCCCCGTAGGGCACGGGGGAGTAATGGTCTGACTCCGAGGAGTCGTCCGGCAGGGGCTGACCGGCCGGCGCAGAAGATGGATTCCATTGAATAAGCCTGAAACAGAGATGATCGTCAAAAACAAAAGGGAATCGAAGATGAATCGTGAAAGAAAAGTTGACGATTATTGCCTCCGACGCGCACTGGCGTGACTCCCCTCCGCCTCGTCAGCGGCGCGACGCCTGTTGTTGCTGCTCGCCATACTTCTGGGATTCGCGCTGATTGGGAAAAAGAAGATTTAAGGTTGGCGAAGATTTGAGGGCTAAAGGCTTGATGAAGAGCTGGGGGCACCTACGGTTTTCATTTATAGGTCTGGCAAAATAGATCGTGGCCTCAGGTCGTGGCTTTAGATCGCGGCGCATATCCCAAGAAACTTGGAAGGTGGAGAGGTTTCCTTGACCGATCCGCCATCGGGTCGTTTGGAGTTCAAGGCCGAGTCGTATTCGGTTGGTAGGCTCGGCTAAAAGGAAGTCAAGGTGTCGTTCGGGTATGGCACTTTTGGGCTATTGATTACCGAATGGGTCGTTCGAGCGTTGCAATTAAGGACGTGCAAAGAACCGGAAAAGTAAATTTACGAAGCAAATGTTGCAAGGACGGCCGGTTCGGTTACATGTCGATCGGTACATCTAAATGTTTAAATACTTTGCAATTACACCGGAGGCGTTCGATGTTGTTTGGTGAATGTTCTCCATCCGTTCTTGATAATCTTTCCGGCGTCGGACGGGATGGTGAGTTCTGCATTACATTGATTCACCTCAGCTATGGCCGATGTCGCTTCCTCTTGGATCTTCTCTATCAGTCCAGGAAGTTCGGCTATCTTTTCTTGTCGTCAGCTTCTATTTCTGTTGATAAGCTTTTCAGCTCTGCCTCCAATGCGGCCTTTCTGGCGATTTTCAACTCACGAGCAGCTTGCAGATTGGCCAATGTCCCTTTGTGACTCTCAGTTCGAGATTGAGCTCCCTTCACGGCTTGTTCAGCTTTGGTTTTCTTCTGTTCAACAACTGGGTGGGAAGACACGTTTCTCAGAGCCCGTCTTATGGCTACATAATGAACATCCAGATCGGAGATGGGTTCAAGTGAGGTCTTGATATCCTAAGGAAGTTCTTGGCTGATGGGTCTAAGCATGTCCTCGAAATAATCAAGATCTCTGATCTGATCTCGAGCTTCTCTTTGCAGCCAGGCAAAGATTTCCTTGAGATTTCCTTGCACTTCCTCTGACAAGGCTTGAGGCCCTCCTTCCCTCGTCTCGGCAATTGGATTGTTCCCCATTGATGGGTTTGATGATGACGGAGCCTGATCCTGAAAGAATAACATTGCCGAGTCGAGGTACCGGGAAATAAAAGATAACAGGATTAAGTGCAAATGTTTACCTTATGTCTAACTTCTTGAACTCGGAACGGGGTTTTGTTTAGCCACTAGTGAAGGGGGTGCTCATGGCAAAGCCGAAGCTTCGTGTCGAAAGGATGCCGATACGGTCTCGGCAAATTTGAAGCTTCGGGCTGGAGAGAAGATGGATTCACCTTTGCTAAGGTTGATGTTTCTGCCTGGCCAATGGGTGATTGAGCCCTTGAAGGACTTGAAGGTTCTAGCTGGATGGGGAAGTTCATCTCTGGTGAGGTTGGTGTTTCTGTCTGGGCAGGGGGTGATTGAGTCCCTGATGAAGATGAGATCTCTACTTGGACAGATGGCTCAGCCCTGGGTGGACTTGCATGTTGAGAGATAGGGACATCCACAAGCTGATCCACCATTGTTTCCTCTGCAAATACCAGATTAAGGATGAATGCCAGTGTTGATCTTTGAGGAAGGAGTAATAAAGGTCATACCGATGGATGGAGCATTGGTAGGTTTTGAAGCCGAGGATTGCTGAATTCTAGTCTGAAATCGCACAAGACGAGATTTATCAGAAAAGAGTAATCCTGTGATCAAGAGAGAAGAAATTTTACCTCGATAAGGACTTTCTTGATGGTTCTTCTCCTCTTGGCATTTGGAGGTGCGATCAGAGATAGACCTTGCCTCTTGTCAGCAGTAATACTGGACAAAACTGGGTCTGTTGTGGCATACCTAGCCATCAGTTGAGCCAGAGTTGGTGATCTAAATCCCAATACTGAGATTGGGCCTACTGCATTGTAAGCAATCTCCCTGGCTAGAGGGGCGGTGCAATCGTGTTCGTGGGTAAAATCAAGATCATGGTTAGAGGAAGAAATGTCGATTTGAGGAAAGGGATAATCATGTTACCTCGAAGTCGGCTGAAAATCGGGCATCGGTTCTATGCAAAATAAGTGCACAGAGCTCACCGAAAATTTGGTCATGGAATTCTTGCCACCGGGAGTTGAAGGTGGGGTGAGCTACCGTTGTAGGTGTGAAGGGCCGTGTAAACGGTTGGACTTCATACATACCGAAAACCCCGCTTGGTTTGAGTAAGTTCTTTGATTTCCTCTCTGGGCTTGAGGAATTCATGCAGAAATAGTCTCGGGGGCATCTGGCCACATCCAAGTTGTCGAGCCATCATGTTGGGCTGGTAGTATTCATAAGTGCTGTGGTTTAGCCTCCCTCCACTAAATTCAGCTGGCAGAATGCATGGATGGATGAGGATGTTGAGGATTTCCAGAAATCTTCCATCTTGGCGTTCAGCTTCAAAGGAGAACTCACAAGGGAGAGTTAAATTATCATTATCCAAATAAGGAAGCCAGAGAGGGTTTGGGAAGCCTTTGAAGAAGAGCTCAAAGAGCCGGGCCGACATTCTCGCTTGATGGGAATAGTTGAAGCGACTTCTCCATAGGTGTGGCATCCTCTCGGTGACTTGGGTTTCCCCTTCATGATAGTTGGATGAAGGAAAAAACCGGGTGTTGAGGTCAACACCAACGATCCGGTGCATGTGCGATTGCGGCCACATTTGTACAAACCACCAAGGGCCATTGACACATGCTATCCTCGGTCGGTGTACATTTGGGTGACAGCTTTGATGAAGCATGTTTTATACACTACCCAAGAGGTATTTTCCAAGGGGAAGGCGATTACCACTAACTAATTGTGTAGCCATTGCAATATGATTCGGAGTAGGCTCATTGGCTTTACCACGGAAGATCAACTCGCACGGCCACATGTTCGGGAACGCCATGTATTCAACTTCACCAAGGGGGCCATCTTTCATATGATTCCGGATATAATTTTTATATCCGCTCCCCGGTTTCACTCCCCGTTTGTCTTGTGGAACCTTTGAAATCCCAAGGGCGAACAGATCCTGAAATGTCAAGGCCGGTAATCATGTATACATCGGCCAGAGTTGGGGACATTGGGCCGTGACCAAAAAGGAAGGCGTTGACGCCATTTTACCGAAGTGGCAAGCCGCTATCAAAAGGTCTTCGCTTTTGGGGGTCTCGGCCAAAGACAGCTCCAAGCATTGAGCAATACGGAGAGTATCCCGCTTTGGGTCCCGGCACTCTTATCCGCAAGAATTCTTTTGTACCAATTCCTCCGGCCCGCAATTGGGGGCAAGGGCCGCTTCTTGAAAGCATCCCCGCCACGGGGGAGGCTTAGTTAAAGCCGCTTTGAAGGGGATCCTTTGAGATTCGGGCTGCGATGAATTCGCGAGGATTAGAAACTCCCACGGGACCAAGGAAGTAGGACATTGAATTGGCCTCGGTGCGAATCAAAAGCTCGGTGGAAAGCTTCGAGGGGAAGGCGGAGAAGAAATCTCGGGTAAAAATTGAAAATCTAAGTGTCGAATGAAGCTTATGGTGGAGGAATTTACTCGAGCGCTTGATTTTGAGCCGCAATTGAGGATTTGAGCTCGGAAAAGGTGATCTAGGGTTTGGATCCGGGCGAAGACTCCGACGGATTGCGAAGAGAGAGAATGGGTGATGAACAGATTCAATTTGAAGACGTTGGTGGTCGGAGTCAATTCCGGAACAAAATCACTTTTATCCCGTAATTGAAGGGGCATATGTTAACACCAAAATTTGGTAAGGAGTCGACTTGTGGGTCCAACTCGGTGAGAAATCCGTCCGGCGGAAGGAAGGTTTCTTCGGATGCATTCGGCGGAAGAATGCGCGGTCGACTATTTGCTTCCGTTCGGCAAGGAAACTATTGAGCCGATTTTGCGGGATTACGTGGTGACGTGGCCCGAGTGGAAAGGACGAATGGATGGATAAGCGATTGCACTTAGAGATAAATTAGGTATCGAATCCATTCGAGGTCATGCTTAGCAGGTATATATATGAACCCTGAATGTATGTAACAGACATTCGAAACATTCTCAATACAAACCGGCTTTATGCCAAACCCTAGAGTCCTTTGTCGTGTCGTCGAGTTCTTCGAGAGGGTTCATCGATCCGTCGACCTCCGTGAGTACCGGCAACCTTGTATCATGTCTAGTATCATGCGGTAGATTTAGATCTGATGCAAGTAGTCTTGTTACCATGCTTAGTGTCATGCGGTAGATTCAAGCTTGGTTCAAGAGGGTTTCTTGTTAGGTCATGAGCCATGCGGTAGGCTAAGATCTAGCTTGAAGCTAGTTATCGGCTCTATTGAATTTTGGCAAGATTCAATAGATTCATTAAGCTACCCCGTGTTGCTTTGAGTTTTTCTTGTATGTTTAAATTCGTGTAACACTTCTTTGCCCAATCTAGATGGATTTGGATCGGCTTTATCTTTTTGATGATCCTTATTGAGGAACCAAGTTGAGAAGTACCTTGGTCCGTGTGTGATGAGTGATTGACCTGGATGGTTTGAAGCTTTGTGTGTGTAGTGTTGAGTTGTGTTGTGTGTGTTTTATTTTGTGTATTTACCTTATTGTTTATGTGATGTGTTGCCAATGCACTCGTGAGGAGTGGTTGACAACGTTGTGTGGACCGACTCTTGGCCTAGTATTGCGGTGTTGGTTGCGGCTTGGTTTGCGTTGGTGCGAGTGAAGAACAGCGCGAAAGGTCTTAGCCATTGCGGGGCCTCCAAGGAGTGGAGAGACAAGTAGGCTTGGTTCGAGGGACCCGTGGCCGACGGGATCAAGTGCGAGCCGCATGGTGCAAGAAGAGCAAGACGAAGTCGTGGACATGGAGCCGGTGCATCGGTGGTGGCCAAGTCAAGGAACGAGGCAAGACTGAGTAGACCGTCCGGCGCCGGGAGGTGAAAGGCTTGGCGAGCTCGACGCTTGGCGTGGTGAGGCCGGGCCGTGTACGTGGGGTTTGGTGGTTTGGCCACAAAACCATCGGAGGAGGGTTTCTCGGTTTGGGCCTCAAAACCGAGCCCGAGGGCCCGGCGTGACGGAGACGGTATCCGGGTGCGTCGGGAAGCTTCGAGGCGGGCGACACGCGGCATGATCTAGGTGCTTGCGTCGGGAGGACGTGAAGGCCGATGGATGCACGGTCGTCCGATGGTGAACTTCATGTGTTGACCAAAATGCCCCCGTGAGGGCTTGTGTTGTACTCCTAGTGTAGGGGCACTTCGGTCTTTTCCGGAGGGCCTAGATATAGGAGGAGGGGGCTGAATTTTCAGCCAACTCTTGGGCTAGAGGTGGCGGTACTTTTTCATTTTGGAGTGCTTTGGGAGAGAGGGAGAGAGGAGAGAGTGGCTCTTTGATTGGAGCTTTTTGCCATCTTAGATTTTGATTCTAGGAGTGGCTTGTAATTGATTGGACAAGATATTCATAGTGAATTCATCCTTCTCAATCTTGTGCCAAATCCTTTGCTCCGGCGTTTTTCTTTTTCCGCGATTTTCGGAGGTATTTTTTTGAGGATTTTCGTTCGTCGCTCGATTCGTCGATTTGAAGGCATTTCTCTTCGGATTTCTTTGAGGGGATCATGGGTGGGTGCCTTGTGCCTCTTTGTGGATGATCTTGACCCCTCAAACGCCGGATTTGGCCTTCGATTCGTTGACTTTTGGATGAACCCTAGGTTATTGTGTTCTTGGCAAGGATTTACGATTCCGGGAGTTGTAGGTAGTTTGAGGCCATAATTTTTGGGGCATAACCTCTCCTTGGGGTGTTCATCATCTCCCCAAAATTTCGTCTCAAGACTCCAAGTGGTTTGGGAGATCCTTTGATCTAAAGTTTGGGGCGATTTCGCGGGCGGTTTTACGGGCCGTCCCGGTGATCCGGTCACTCGTGCCGGTGACCCGAAAGGGGTAGGTTGACCCGGTCACTTGTGCCCGGTGACCCGTGCGGCTCTCGTAAGGCTCGGGGTGACCCGGTCACTTGTGCCGGTTGACCCGTAGGTCTCGGCCTTCTTCGTTGTTGCTCAAGTTCTTTCGTGCTTGCTTCCGCTTTGCTTCCTAGCCCTTAAAGCCTTGTTCCTAAGGTACCGAGAGAGGTTTGTGTGTGCTTCCGCTTGTTCGTGTGTGACTCTCGGTGTTTCGATTGGGATATAGGCCAAGTTCTTTTGAGAAAGAATTTTTATCGGCTCCCATTCACTCCCCCCTCTCCGGTCACCAATCCGGTCCTTCAATTGGTATCGAGCCGGTTGTGGATTCTTGTGGCTCTAACAAGTCTTGAATCCATATGGTGACTAGAGGAAAGAGGTGCTTTTGCTTGCGAGATTGGTTTGCGCGTTTTGAGTCCGGCG
This sequence comes from Cenchrus americanus, assembly GCA_947561735.1. Lineage (NCBI taxonomy): Eukaryota > Viridiplantae > Streptophyta > Magnoliopsida > Poales > Poaceae > Cenchrus > Cenchrus americanus. Next base: position 225,833,070 of record OX387245.1, on the reverse strand, counting down.
ATTTGGAGTTGTGCCCTTGGAAAAACATAACTTGATATACCTTCAGTAAAACGGGCATAACTTTTCGCTCGATGCTCCGTTTTGGCTCAAATTTTTACAGCAGTTTCGTGACTCCATTTGTAGGTGATCCAAAATGATCTAAAGATAATTGAAAAATCCTCATTTAAGTCTCTTGAGGCTTTGTCTTATTTCTTCTGGATTTTCTCTAAGCTTCATTTCACCTTATTTTGAGCTGGAATTTTTTGTGCCTCTAACTTTGGTGCTCCCTGTTCAGTGGTAAAATTATGGGAAAAAGATAAGATCCTTTGCTATTGAACTCGTGAGTACTTGTTAGAGAATTGAGGCTTTTTGAGTGCTTTCTTTGCATCGTTGCTTGTCCCTTGAGCTTGGTTTCGGCTAATCCTAACCGGTACTTTGATTATGGCACCAAGTTCTTCTCCTTGTGGTTCTTTGAGCAGGAGGAGTATGGAGGTTGAGGCGGAAGCCGAAGTGGAGGAGATGATATCTCTCATCGAGGACTATCAAGATGGTGACATCAAGAAAGGCGAGCTCTACCACAAGCTAGAAGGCATGAACCAAGGTACACTTTCCAAAGCTATCTTGATCCTATGCAATAGGTTGGATGATTGTGAGCGTGATTGTGGAGACTTGCATAGGAGAAATATAGATTTGTGTGATGCCTTGCGTAGAAAGAATGAGAAGATGAAATGCTCTCTTACTAGGTTGAAATGTGGTATGGCTCATTGGA